>CM057450.1:301005000-302308750 GCA_016271365.2 Neoceratodus forsteri | reverse complement strand
CGCCAGACGTGTCCAGGCAACAGAAACGTGGCTTCAGCATCCCGAACACCCGCTCAATGACAATGCGTGTGGTGGCATGTGCCTCATTGTAGCGTTGCTGCGATGGGGTCGTGGGCTGCCGGTATGGTGTGAGCAGCCAGGGGCGGAGTGGGTATCCACTTTCACCTGTGTGTAAAGGGTGGAGGTTAGTTTGGTGATCAGCGTCACCCTGCCTTGGGCCATCTAGGCCAATACCCATGTCACCTCTGACTATGCCCCTCCCAAGCTCTATGTCTTTCCACGTGGTTTGCATACTCACCCACTAAGTGGACAGTGGGGATGTCCCCACTCTCAAATCTGTGGCACAGTGCTGACTGGTGCCAGATGAAGGCATCATGTGCTCCCCCAGGGTGCGTGGCACAGACATTGATTATGCACCCCCTGGCATCGCACACCACCTGGCAGTTGATGCTTGCATAGCCCTTCCGATTGATATATGTGGCCCCTTTGGGGCCAGGTGGTGTGCGGATGGCCACATGGGTGCAGTCTATTGCCCCTAGCATGCCAGACATATGTGCTACCCTGTGGAACTCCTGTATGTTTGCTGTGCACTCTGCCGGTGTGCTGGGGAAATGGATGTACTCCGCAGCATGTGGCAGCAGTACGCTGAGGAACTGGGTGAGGTGGCATGACGCGGCCAACTGGGTTATGCCTGTTGTGTCCCCTGTTGGTCTCTAGAAGGTACCCGTGGTGAGCAGGCACATGCAAGCTGTCACTTTTGTCTCCAGTGACAGAGCACGGCTCTGTCGTGTGGGTGCCTGCATCACATCACTGCACAGCTCACAGAGCTGCCTCAGGAATTGCCCAGTTCAGGTGGTACCAGCCCATGATCTCAGTATTGGTGTACAGCTCGAAGCTGGTGCAGGCTCGGTACTGCCTGTTGAGGGCATACCACTGACGGGCCCTTCCACGGCCACGCCCCCCTACTGCCTGCCTTCTCACCCCCCTCATAACTGCCTCCATCTGGATGGTGGCACTGGCCATGTCCCTGGCTTGTGTTCCCCCCTCCGGCAGCTGTTTCTGTGTTCCCCTCGCTGTCCTGGCTGCTACTTCCCCTGCACCGGGAACACCTTCCTGTGGTGGCCTCAGTGCTGTGTGGCACTTCTCTCCCTTCTACACTGTGGCTGTGGCTCACCACACCTTCCCGGTGCCTGTGAGTTCCAGGTGCTCTGTCTCTGTGCTGCCCTGTGTGTGTGTGTGTTGCCTGTGTGGCTGGCTATGGTTCAGCAACATGTGCCTTCCCTGTAGCATTCTTGCTCTTCTCTCTTGTTCCTTTTTTATTATGGCTCATTTCCGCTATTGTGCAACTTACACTTGCTCCCCTATTGCGCATGGCACATGTTGTTGAATATCGCACTGCGCTATTTATGCATGGTTCCTCCCCCTTCAGTTGTGCATGCATTCATTATCATTGCGCTCTTGCGCAGTGTGATTTGGGGGGGTGCATCTGCCTCCCACTGAATATCACAGAATGGCACATTTTTGGACTTGCGCTGGAGCAACTCTATTGTGCATGGCGCAACCCTTTTGAATATCTGGGCCACACAGTATATTAAAAACTCCACATACACTGTATACTGAAACAAATACACTACATGGTGAAACACATACACTATGTACTGAAATACATACACTTTAGACTGAAAAATCCACACACACTACATAGTGAAACAAATACACTACATACTGAAACGAACCCCGTCCCTGGAATGGCCTGCCCCTGCACTCATTTCCTGCTGCATTCAGGAAACTGCTGGTCTGGTGAGAGGATGTCTAAAGCTGCAGAGCAGAAGGTAAACAAAACAAGGCTATCTCTTATTTTACTTCTTTATGGGATTTTCCATCTTGTTTTGTTTGCACACCTTTAATCCAATTTCAGAACATCGCAAAGTGACAAGAAACTGTTAGAACTAATTTAAATATACAGTAGTTTATTCTTTTAATTGAGTGATGTCTTCATTTACTGCTAAAAACACATTTGTATGGGAAGCTAATACAGTAACCCCTCACTATAATGAACCTTGTAATACCGAATTCTCAGCTATAGCAAATGATTCGTGTGGCTCCATTCTCAGTCACCCGTTGGTCTCCCACCTCCATCCCTGGCTACCATTCAAGACATTCTCTCACTCTCCTCTCTCACACTTTAAAGAAAAAAATGTACTGCTCAATGAAGCATCACATCAAATAAAAAAGAACACAGTGAGAGAGCATGACATACTGTGGCAGTTCGAATGACTCTGGCCAGTGCTGGGGGTGGGGCAGGGAATGTGTCCCAATGTGATGGGAAAGATCGGTCACTGGCTACCAGGCTGCAGTCAGAGCAGCTGTTTTTTTCAGAGGCATCAATTTAATTTACCTGCTGTCACTGCTGTCACTGTAAAAGACCAGGCGAGATACCTGAGGCGCAGTGATACGTTGCTAACCCGAGTTACAAAATGAAAGGTACAGTTTTACAGCTTTGGAGAACTGAAGAGAGAAGGTGGGTGAGCATGAAAGCACACTAAAATAACTGTAGCTATTTTACTGTATTTTTTTAACTCTCCCATCACTGAAGCAATGTAACAAATCTTGCATGCATTGCCTATGTCCCTGCCCACTTAACAATGAGCAACCCCCATCCCCCTTGCCCACTGGCCTGTCCCATAATAATGTCCCTCACTGTAATGAATGAGGAGCTAAAAAGAACAGCGGATATGGCTCCCAAGGCATTTGTTATAGTGAGGGGTTACTGTATTTAGGATACTCCTAACATATCACTCTCATACCATATAAACATAGGGGACTGCATGCATTTTTAAGTTCACCATGTGTGCATACATAGTGGACTTCTTGCGGTTGAGTGACTTTTGAGAGGTGTGTCACTGTCTGTCCAATGCAGAATGGTCTCCAAGGGGCAGGACAGTGCTACACCAATCATCATCCAGGCTGATCATGATGCTATTTTGCCTGAAATAGTCTGCACTTGAAAAGAAAAAGCTGCATCAATCATAATGTGGCTTTTTCTTGTCATCTGAAGGACAGCGTCCAGCAAACAGCCGTTACATGTCCTGATCAGGTTGGCTGACGTGACATGTATTCCCCCCCATCCTGTCTATCTCTTCCCTCTCTGGTGCAGTTTGGCTTGCTCCTGCCAGCCCCGTTATCTGTTGGCCTTGATTGAGGGTCCAGCAGAGTGTAGCAGTAAAGCTGCATGCTGCAGTGGGGTTGCCGATCACTGCGCAGCTCAATGTGCGAGCTGCTGTGGTCGGCTCCTCATGTCCTCTCTCTCTCCCTCTCACATTGCTGAAAAATGCCTGTCATTTTTTTTATGTTATTCCCCTCACATAACCTTCCTTCTAAGCATCCACCACTCTACACCTCCCCCCAAACATAAGATACTGACACTGGGGGTGCCCAGGCACCCAGTGTCCTCAATTTGTCAGCAAACTCTCCCAGAAAGAAGGAAACCTGTCCCTTGTTGTTTTTCTTATCCTGAAAAAAAAAGAAAACCATCCATTGTTGTCTGTTGTGCCATTACCCCCCCCACCAACATGACCCTTGCAAGAGTGGCCACCGGGTGCTCCTGCCAGCTTGTTATCTGTTGACCTTAATTGGAGATCTGGCGGAGCATAACAGTAAAGCCAAAACATTCCTGTCCCTAAAAAAAAGAAAACCATCCCCGACGTCTTTATTTTTTTTTACCCTGTAAAAAAGAAAACAGTTCCTCGTTGTCTCCACCAACCCCCTCCCCCATCCTGACCCCCCCTTTGTGCACCTACCTCCCCTTACCCCCCCTTACCCCATACTTATCACTGGAGGTTAAGTGCTGTCATCCTCCCTGGACCAGGACATGGCGGCACTCTTCAAAGCCAAACCGCAAACTGAAAAATTAAGGTAAGCTCTATATAATGGTTGTCAATTGTGGGTTCAACTTATGTTGATATCTCAGCCATTTTTTGAGATGTCTGCACCACATTTTCAACATGGGGTTCTTGGGATCCCACCTCATGAACACTATCACTGTTATTTCGTTACTCTGCCCCAAAAGGTTATTTTGCAGTCACTGTCCAGAATCACCTTTCAGGACATATTAATGAAATGACAGTGCTACTGTTCATGAGGTGGGGTCCCAAAAAGCCCATGTTGAAAATTTGGTGTAAAAATACTGGAAAATGGCCAAGTTATGTGCGCTCATTGAAATTTTTATACACATGCATGTAACTTTGGTTATTTTTAATATTTAGACTCCAAATTTTCAACATAGCCATTGTTTCACACCACCTCATGAACAGTAAAGAAGCAATTTTTCACATCCTGCCCGAAATGTATTTTCGCACCTGTGATGTGGAATGGTGCAGTCGCTGCTTGAAATCACCTTTTGGAAGAGTACTGAAATGATAGTGCCACTGTTCATGAGATGGGGTCCCAAAAATCCCATGTTGAAAATTTGGAGCAAAAATACCAACAAACGCCCAAATTACATGCACTCATTTAAACTTTCCTATGCATGAGCATAACATGATCAATTTTCGATATTATCACTCCAAATTTTCAACATAGCCATGTTTCCACACTGCCTCGTGAACAGTATAGTTGTCATTTCTCACATCCTGCCCAAAACATGTTCTCGCACCTGAGATGTGGAATGGCACAGACCACCTTTTGGGATTGAGTAACAAAATGATAGCACCACTGTTCAAATGGAGGGGTCCCAAAAAGCCCAGGTTGAAAATCTGGAGCAAAAATACCAACAAAAGACAGTTATGTGCACTTGTTTAAATTTTCCTATGCACATGTGTAACTTTGCCAGTTTTTTATATTTTGACTCAAAATCTTCAACCTAGCCATTTCTTCACACAACCACATGAATAGTACAACTGTCATTTCACACATTCTGCCCAAATTGAGTTTCCCACACCTGTGGCATGGAATGACATTTTGCCATGGATTAAGAAATTTTTACCTATGGGGTTTATGAAGTATGGAGATAAGAAGACTATGTTTAAAATTAGGGGTCAAAATGTGGAAAGATTACACGGGATGCATAGGCAGGGGAGTCACCAGCAGAAGGAGGGAGGTAGTGATGCCATTATATAAAAACCCTTTTTAGGCCTAACAGCGGATAGAGCATGTCAGATGAATCTGATAGATTTCTTTGACTGGGTGACAAAGGAAGTTAATCGGGGGGTTGAACATTCCCTACCTCAGTTTCAGCAAGGTCTTCAACACCGTCTCACATAAGAAGCTTGTTAACAAGATTGTTAGTCTGGGCATGATAGACAAGGTGGTGAACTGAGTTAGGAACTAGCTAACAAACAGGAGACAGAGGGTGGTGGTAAATAGTGTACAATCTGGGGAGGGGGGGTGATCAGCAGGGTACCGCAGGAATCAGTCCTTGGGACAGTCCTGTTCAGTGTCTTCATTAGTGACATTGCAGAGGGGCTGGAAGGAAAGGTCTGCCTGTTTGCAGATGACACCAAGATCTGCAACAGGGTGGAAAGTTTGAAAGTGGTGGAAAAAATCAGAAAGGGCCTAGGCAGGTTTGAGAAATGGAATGAGGAGTAGCAACTGAGGTTTAAATCAAAGATGTGCAAAATTATGCACCTGGGGCATAGAAACCCAGGGGAGAGCTACAGGATGGGAGGGGGCAGTAACTGACAGTCACCAAGGAACAAAGGGAACTGGGGGGTTTAATTTCACATGACTTGAAAATGTCAAAGCAGACTACAAAGACAGCAGGGAGGGCCAGTGGCATGCTGGGGTGCATAAGCAGGGGTATCACCAGCAGAAGGAGGGAGGTAGTGATGACATTATATAAAACCCTGGTCAGGTCTCACATGGAGTACTATGTGCAGTTTTGCAGGTTGCACCTTTGAAAGGGCATAAACAGGCTGGAGATGGTCAAGAGAAGGATGATTAAGATGGTACAGGGTTTGCACCACAAAACAAATGAGCAGAGATTAAGGGACCACAGTATGTACTCACTGGAGGAGAAGAGGTAGACAGAAGACATGATAGAGACATTCAAGAACCTCAAGGGTATAAACAAGGTGTAGGTGGAAGACATCTTCCAATACAGGAGGAGTACAAGAATGAGGGGTCAGGACATGAAATTGGAAGGTGGCAGGCTAAGAGGGAATATGAGGATGATTTTCTTCACAGAGAGGGTGGTGGACACCTGGAATGGTCTGCCACAGGCGGTGGTGGGAGCGAGTACTGTGGTGGGAGTTAGACATGCATGGGACAGGCATGGGAGAACCATAGAGGAATAGCTGAAGGAAGGTCAGAAGCCGTAGTCAAGTACATAGCTTACGGTCAGACTGGATTGGCCTAGTGGTCCTTATCTGCCAACAATTTCTATGTTTCAACCTCTGGCAGCCATGTTCACAGAATCACTCAACACAGGAGTGGTGCCAGAGGATTGGAGGAGGGCACATGTGGTCCCTCTACACAAATCCAGCAGTAGGAAGGAGGCAGGGAACTGTAGGCCAGTCAGCCTCTAGAGGGAGGGTCAGAAGTTGTAATCAAGTACAGGGCTTATGGGAAGACTGGACAGGCCTAGTGGTCCTTATCTGCCGACAATTTCTATGTTTCTATGTCTGTATGTGCTTCCATACCTACATACATATGTGCATCTATGCAGGAATTCGAGCACAGGGTCCAATACTATTACACTATCTCAAAAAGTAAGGACATTCATTGAAAAAAACTTCATTAATGTAACAGCATGCTGTCTCCAGTGCCGCTTCCCTTCTCTTACAAGGAGTGCTGACCCTCATCTGGCACCTGACCTTCCACGCTGTTTACTGCGCTCTGACAACTATTACAAACAACCTTCCCTATCAATTTATGTCAGCCACCTATGGTACTCATACTTTTTCCCCTTTATTAGTCCCAGCATTCATGTACCCTGCTCAGTATACCAGTTCCAGTTTCACCTACTTACCAAGGATAATTAGATGAAAACAGAAAAGTACCTCCTGGCCCACCTACTGTAGTCTGCTGTAAGGTCCCTACCTATTATGCTACAATAGATCCTAGTTTTTTATTTATTTATTTCAAGTTTAGGATTCAATACCTTTGAGCAGGAGGCTCGTTTACAAAGGTTCCAAGTCATACATAATACATAAACAAAGAACAATGGTGGGTCACAACAGTTTAGACAGAGAACAGAACATAATGGAATACAATTATTACATAAAGGTTACATTTGAAAGAGCTTTCCATGTAAGATAAGGTGCAAAAAGAGTTCAGCAACACTACAGGGATTGTGGTAATTCACTTTAAAGTACTAACTCATATGGGGTCAGTGTAGAACCCAGCAGGCTAAAACTTAAGTACTAGATATATAAGCAGCCGGAGGAAGCTTGGTAGTGGAGAAACAGATGAGAGTGATAAATGTGGGGGAGGGTTAAGGATTTCAAAAGAGTTGGGGGGTAGGAAAGTGGTAAATCAGAGGTTATAAAGTGCAGCGGCAGATATTCTCATGAGCTAGGTAGGTGCGTAGTCCAGTTTTAAACAGGATAATCTTTATACAGCCAAGTATTTCTGCTGAGAAGTCATTGATCCACTTTGGTCTTCGATAAGAAAAGGATCGTTGAGCGAGTGAAGTACGCTTAAAGGTGAAATGTAATGTGTTTTTAAGTTAACTCGCTCTGAGAATATTGTTCATTTTTGTCAGGTGCCTTAATGAAGTATTTAGATCTATCATATTTTGATGTAAAAAGTTTTTTTTCATATATATATATATATCTATCTATCTATCTATCTATCTATATATCAACCCTCTGTGAACAGGACCAGTAACACTGGAAAACCAGAGCCTCAGCGGATGGTCCAGTCGCCGGCTCATCGTTTGAATCCTGAGCCTCATGTCGCTCACACATCACAGCCTCCTTGAGTATCCAAGCTGTCAGAAGCACACAGCTGTCGGAAGAGAGCGCACTGTGGCAGGAAATGTGAACCCGAGTTTTTCTCACATTTCTCAGGGAACATGGATGGTAAATGAAAATTAGATACAGTGTTCTCCGTATAAATAAGCAGTGATTATGCTCATCAACAGTTATGATAAGATAATAATGATTTAGAAGCGACCACTCATTTTGTGAATGGCTGTATTAGTAGCAAATGGGGGTGTGATCACATAGAACAGAACAGTGCTCCGGGGCAATCACATCGTCTTAATTAAATTCCACTGGTGTCTCCAAAGTACTCACAGGCAGGCAAAAGAAGGTATAAAATAGTGCTAAAAGTCTGTCCTAGTTTACAACAGGCATGAACCTGGCTTGTTCAGGGGTTAACTGACCTTTAGCACTTTGGGCATCCTCAGAGTTGAAAGAACTATGCTGGAATTTTAGCACTCTTTTATACCTTTTTTTCTGCCTGTGGTAACTTTGGACGCACCTATGGATTTTAATAAATACACTGTGATTGCCCCGGAACACTGTGATATCTGACCCCCCCCCCATTTGCTACTAATACAGCCATTCACAAAATGAGTGATTGCTTCTAAATCATTATTGCCTTATCGTAACTGTTGATGAACATAATCACTGCTTATTTTTTTTTGTGTGTGTTATCTTTTTACCCCACCGACACTCCAGAGTCCGCCTCTCCTTCGGGTCTCCTAGCCTCCACCAACCTCGGGTGATCCTCTTCAGGAGTTCTCCCTCCACATATTGCAGCCAACCCCTGAGTTCTGTCCCGGTATATCCCGTTACCGGGAGGGACCCCCTCCTTTGAGGGGGAAGGCACCAGGGAGGAGGGAACCCAGCACGCTATTATTTTTCCTATCCCCGAGGGTGCCGCTGTGGGGGAGGTGACTCCCGGAGGTACCGGTGGAGTGAAGGATGGAAGCCATCATCCGGCATGCTCCAAAGCTGTTTTCCATTTTTCTACTTGAATCCCTCCTGCGCTGCTGTTTGTAGTGCCCCTGGTCTCCACCAGGAGCTGCTACATAGCGGGTCTGTCCCTAACCCACCCCAGGAGAGGAGAGCCATCCTCCGGACGCTCGATCCTCTCCTTCCCCTGCCAGACCATGGCACCTGAGTCTGTTCCCAAACACAGGTCGCAGGCATGGCTCGAGGTGTGGCGTCCAGCCCCTCAACCCTCTGCACCACCGGGCCAGCTCACTGTTTATTTATACAGAGAACACTGTATCGAATTTTCATTTGCCATTCACATTCCCTGAGAAATGTGAGAAAAACTTGGGTTCACATTTCATGCCACAGCGCACTCCATTCAGACAGCTGTGTGCTTCTGACAGCTTGAATACTCAAGGAGGCTGTGACATGTGAGTCATCACGCGGTTCAGGATTCAAGCGATGAGCCAGACCTGAATGGTGAGATGAAGTCTCAACACAGATTCACAGCAGGAAGGTCATGTCAAATGAATCTGATAGATTTTTTTGATTGGGTGACTAGGGAAGTAAATCAGGGAGGGGCAATAGACGTCACCTGCCTAGATTTCAGCAAAGCCTTCAACATTGTCCCACATAGAAGGCTGGTTAACAAGATGAATAGTCTGGGCATGGGAAACAAGGTGGTGAACTGGGTTAGGAACTGGTTAACAGACAGGAGACAGAGGGTGGTGGTAAATGGGATACAATTTGGGGAGAGGGAGTGACTAGCAGGATACTGCAGGGATCAGTACTGGGACCAGTCCTCTTCAATGTCTTCATTAGTGACATTGCAGAGGGACTGGAAGGAAAGGTCTGCCTGTTTGTAGATGACACCAAGATCTGCAACAGTGTGGATACTCCAGAAGGGGTGCAGAAAATTAAGAGGAACCTGGAGAAGCTTGAAAAACGGTCGGAGATGTGGCAACTGAGGTCCAATGCAAAAAAGTGCAAAATAATGCACCTGGATAGAGGGAACCTTGGGGAGAGTTGCAGGTTGGAGGGGGAGGAGGAGCTGACTGTCACCAAGAAGGAAAGGGACCTAGGTGTTATCATCTCTGATGACCTTAAGGTATCAAATCAGTGCGCAAAGTGGCAGGGAGGGCCAGTGGCATGCTGGGGTGCATAGGCAGGGGTATCACTAGCAAAAAGCAGGTGGTGCTGGTGCCATTGTATAAAACATTGATATGGCCTCACCTGGAGTACTGCATGCAGTTCTGCAGGCCACACCTGCACAAGGACATAAACAAGTAGGATACTATCCAGAGAAGGGTGACAAAGATGGTGCAGGGCTTGCACCACAAAACAAATGAGGAGAGACTAAGGGACCTCAATGTGTGCTCACTGGAGGAGAGGAGAGAGTGGGGGGACATGATTGAAACTTTCAAGTATCTCAAGGGCATAAACACAGTGCATGTGGGGGACCTTTTCCAATGCAGAAAAAGTACTAGAACAAGGGGGCACAATATAAAATTGGAGGGGGTAGATTAAGAGGTAATACTAGGAAATTTTTCTATGCAGAATGGGTAGTTGATGCTTGGAATAGTCTTCCACAGGAGGCAGTGGGGACAAGCACAGTGGAGGGGTTTAAGCATGCCTGGAACAGAAACAAGGGAACCTTGAAAGGGCCGGGCGTGATGAAAAGCCATTGATCACATAGGGTCAGTGGGCACATACAATGTATAAGGCCTACAGGCAGACTGGATGGGCCTGGCAGTCCTTATCTGCCAACAGTTTCTATGTGTCTATGTTACAACATGGATTACAGAGTTAGTATGCAACATAAGTGCTAAGACATAGTTATTACATTCACTTAACATGGGACTTGGTACAATTACACAAAACAAAGAATCAGGATGGCTCAAGAAGGATGCCAGCGGGAGCCACGCCAAGCAGGATGCAACAGTCATATGAAAAAAAGCAGGCTGTACAGTTGAAAGGAAGGTGCAGTCCACTTACTTGGACACATTAATCACTGGTTCTTTTAATAGTAAAAAAACAGTTAAAAAGAGATTATTCTCTCGAAGCACATGAAAGAGCAGCACCCCTCTCCACACACACACCATCAATGTTACATGCCATGCTGGTGCTTTTACAAGATGTCTTGAAAAAGCGCCAGCACAGCATGAAATGTTGACAGTGTGAGTGGAGGGGATTGCTGCTCTTTCATGTACCTCAAGAGAATAATGTCTTTTTAACTGCTTTTTTTACTATTAAAAGAACCAGTGATTAATGTGTCCAAGAGAGCAGACTGCGCCTTCCTTTTAAATGTAGAGCCTGCTTTTTTTCATATGACACTTGGTACAATTAGTCATGTGGTAAGGGGAGAGAGAGTAAGGGTACAAGAAGAGAAGGGTGGGTAGGAAGTAGGGAGCAAGAGCAGGACAGTAGATGCAGTTGCAAGAGGGTGTAGTGTGAGAGCGCAGGAGCGAGGCGAGGACATGGGATGATGGAGCATTTCAAATGTTGGTGGGAAGGGAGTTCCAAGGTTTGGGCAAGCAATAGGAGAAGGATGCTTGACCAGCAGCAGTAGTCCTGGTGGGGATGGTGAGGGTGTGGGTAGAGCTACTCTGTAGAGAATGAGTGGCAGGCGAGATGGAGAGAGATGTCATTAGATAAGAAGGGAGTGCACCGAGCCAGAACTTGCCAATAAAATTTAAGCTATGAGATAGGCACCAATCAGTAAGGGAGGGGAGTGCCAGGGAAAGATATAAATAGCAGTAGTGAGTGTGGGTAGGACAGGCAAAGGTGAAGCAGCAGATGGAGAGGAAGAGGGTGTCCAGTCTGACTAGGGTGGTTTTGGAGGTGGCACTGTAGAATACATCACTGTAGTCGAATGTTGGAAGTATCATTCTCAGAAGAATGTCTCTCCGGCCTGATAGGGGGATGCATTCACAATTCCAGTATAAGGCACCCAGCTTGGGGAGCAGCCTCTTGTGCATTGCATCCACATGACTAGAAAAATCTAGGTGTTTATTGAGCCAGACCCCAAGGTATCTGAAGCAGGCAGTGTCTTCAATGAAGAAATGAATGAATGAATCAATCAATCAATCAAAATGTTATTTGTAAGCGCAATTCCATCAGATCAAAGCATTCTACACATGAAGACAAAATAAAATGAATACACCACTGAATAGAACGTAATATAAACATCTTAATAAATATCAAACAGATAGCAGCACTGGAAGACACTTGATGGAACCATGTTGGAAGACACTGCCTCCTTCAGATACCTTGGAGACTGGCTTGATAAACAGCTAGACATTCTTGTTGCTGTATTGATCCTTGTAAAACAAGATCCGCACAAATAGATGACTTGATACCTTTTATTGGAACAACAGAGTTGTTAATGTAACCCCCATACAAATTTGGGGGTTTACCTGTAGCTCATAGATCCCATTTTGCTCTCCTCCATAGCGTCCTTGAAGGCCTGCATTTTTTTTCACTGGTCCCCAGCCCCAGCTTAGCCTCCAGTGTACAGTCCAGCCCTGTGTGGCTCCAGAAGTTAAACCATAATCTCCCGCTCAAGTCCATGCACTACAGTGTAGAGGGGATCGCGTATGTATGAGCGGCGCCTTTGATGTGTGACCACATGCTTTTGCAGTCAAACCTGGAAAAATTCCAGCAATCCTGGTGTCCCCACCTTCTAAGTAGGACCCAGCAACCACTCCAAGGGCCCCGAGAGCCTGCTTATTTAAAATAAATAAAGAGATCCACAAGTTGTCCAGACCGGGGCTCATGAATATTAATGAGCCCAGAGCACCGATCTATACAAATATTAATGAGGGTGTTTCTGCCCTCAGGGCAGCAGTGTTTTCGGGAACTGCTGAGAAACAAAGATAAATGTAAAATAAATAATTGCAACTGCTGTATGTTGGGGAAGAAATGTTTAAGCAGCTGCAAGTGTTTGCAAGGGTGAAAGTGTTTAAATAAATAAATGCTAATCCTGGCTGCACCAGTGTAATGCTGGAACACAGAGTGACAGCCTGCCTGCTGCAAAGGGTGGCTGTAAAATATTGATAGCAGTGACAGGCAAATGGTCTGAGAAAAATACTAAAGCTAGGCAGCGACTTGAAGGACACACTAGTGGCCACTGAACTGTGAGAAATGTGGGCAGTTTAGATAATTATTCCAGCTGCAGCAGGACTTTATTTGGGACTGTATTAATTCTGCTTGAGGGACTGTGTGTTCAGCAGCCATTATGAAGCAGCCACATCCAATTGGAAAGCTACGATATCAAAGCCAGGACTTGTGGGACATTTACCAAAGCTCATAGGAAACTATCAAGTGCTCATGGGGAACTGCAGTGACCTAATTTTAGGTGCCAAAACAGTAAACCAACTGTGCATCAAGGAGGCTTAATAAATAAGTTTTGTGACTGACAAGTCTTCCAGCCAAACAGCCCAAGCAACCAATAGCTTCAGCCAATCAGAAGCCTCAGGAGAGCTTCATAAAAGACTGTGTTTTCAGCAAATTTTCAGATTCAAGGAAGAGCCCCCACAGGGATGGGGGCTCAGGCTCCAGCAGAGTAAAATGGGCCTGGTGATCCAGTTTGAACCTCTCTACCAGGGAGAGGGTCTCTCTCTCCTGTCCAGAGAAAAGACCAGTGGCTGCCTGAAGCAGACGTTCCTAGCCAGGGAGGTTACCAGAGAATGTCCTCCAGGGCTAGTCAGAGCCTTTCCACATGGTGGGAAAGTGTGGACCTGCAACCTAATTTCAAGCCAGCTGTGAGAGGGCAACTTGCCTCAACAGTGAAAATGCTGAAGAAAAGCCAGAGACATCAGAGAAAAGAAAGCCCTTTCTGCAAGTAATCTGAGTGAGTAAACTGTGTCTAACAAGTACAAGTCTGAAAAAGTCCACAAGGGGCAAATAAGCCCAGCAAGTTTAAGATGTAACTGTCTGTCTGCACCCTAGTTTAACCAAACCACAGAAAAGGTGAACATTTGCTCAGTGACCTGAGCAGTGTCTAGTTTAAAGGTATATGAATGTGTCTGATTTGAGAAGTGCCACAAGATTGGATGGGGAGTTCTATGACTACACAGAATTTCTCTGGACAGTGCCTGGTGGGCCAGTAACTATCTATATGTCCAGTTGAGAGCTGCAAAGGCCAGCAAGAGCCACAAGGGACTGTGTTTGTGTAATTGTGAGTCAGAGAGCTACTAAGAACTGTTTTACTACCAAGTAACGTGTTGTGAGCCTAGAGAGCCACAGAAATCAGTTGCTTCTAAGTAATGTGTCTGAGTCTGAAAGGGTCTACAGTTTCAGCTTTGTCAACAAGTAAAGTCTGTTAAAGTGTAGTGAGCCATGCTTCAAGCTCAGCCAAGTACAAGTTGTTTCAAATGGTAGCGAGCCGTGCCTCAGGCTGAGTCGAGTACAAATGTGTTTCAAGTGGTGAGAAAGCCAATCTGCAAGTGTTGTCTGGCATTATGCAGCGGGTGCAATCTATGCTCCAAAGGTAATGAAAATGGACTGTAATAGTCTGGGCACCCTGGCCTCAGGGAAACTACCCATGCCGAAAAGACTGTGTCCTGTGATCCGCTTTGGGAGCCGTGACCTAGCCTCTGGTTGCACAACCCATGCAGGAGTGTGGGTGCTCATCCCTAAATTGCTTGGGAGTGCACCATGGTTCTAAATTTCTGGTCGACTGGAAAAGGGTCTATATCTGCCACATGGGGCACATGGAAAAGGAACTGTGACATTTCATGCAACTTCTAAAACAAATAAATGTGCTGATTAAATGAATATGCTAAATGCAATGCCATGCATCATAGATTTTTTTTAATTTTGTTTTTATTTTATTATTATTTCAGAAGACACCTTTGAGCCAAGGCTCCTTTACAAAGGTTCCATGTCGGGGAAACAATACAGAACATAGTGAGGACAATAACAAGTACAGTAGTTTCAAGCAGCTATAGGCTTTGTCAGGTACATTAAAGCTTTCATATGGAATTACTGTAATATGTACAATGATTCACAGTACGTATGTTAAGTTACAGTAATATGTATATTATTCAAGAACACGTACAAAAAAAACACAGTTGTAATATGGTTCACTGGAATAAATTAGAAACTGCTAGAAGAGATGGTAGATACAAGTAGAGGAAGCTAGGGGAGAAAATGTAGATAATAGTGGTGAAATAAAAAGGGAGGAGACAGGAGATAGTGGGGGTGTAAAGGTGGGATGGACTTAGAAGGGGGGAAATTAGAGGAAAGGAGAGTAGGTTTAGTTAGGAGAAACATTCACAGGAGGCCATTGTGACAAGGTGCTGACACAGGTTGCACTTGAAAGTGCCCAGGGTAGTGTCATTGGTAACAGCAGGTGGAAGCGAGTTGTACCAGGATGAGGCTCTGGATGTAAAGGAGCATTGTCCTTGGGTAGTGCAGCAGCGTGGAACAGAAAAAGTAAGATATTCTGGCCTCCTGGTTAGGCGGGGGACAACAGCGGGAACCCAGTAAGGACTGAACCCTTGAGGGTAGGAGATTTAAAGTAATCTTTTTTGCTAGCATACAGGTCTGATACTTCAGTCTGCCAGGGAGTTGGAGCCAGTTTGCTTGCTTGTAGATGTCAGAGGTATGTGAGGCGTGGAGCAGAGGTTAGTAGATGACATGTGCCTTGTTGGGGCAATGGCTATTCGTCAAGTGTGGTGTCAATGATAGCAGGCATAGACCGCAAGCCCATAGTCGATTATTGATATAACAGAGCTCTGAATGGCAATGCTTAGGGCTTCATTGGTAAGGCAGCTCCTATGTCTAAAGAGAAGTCCTATGCAGATGTTCACGATCTTGGCAACGCTTTCAATGTGTTCAGAGTAAGACAAGGTGCTGTCGAGGGTAACCCCTAGGTATTTAAGCAGTTGAACTTGTTCAAGCAACATCCCTGCACTGTCTGTGATAAATAGAAATTTGTTTTTATGTTTGTTATAGATGCCATGAAACATCATTGTTTAGTTTGTTTGTGATTTAGTATGAGTTTTGAGATTTAAACCATCTCTCCACTGAGCTTTCGGATTACACAGAATTCTTCATCAGACAACAATGACAGTTGGTTTGGAAGAATACACTTTCTTAAAGTCCAGATTATAAATAAAAAAACAGATAAAAAGTTGTTAAAATCCCATTGGCCTAAACTGCTTTTAGAAATCAACACAGGACCATGTAAAGACAACAGAGTTCCATCAAAGGAAAGGTATTTCAAGGTCAAATGTCACAGAATAGATACCAGTAGCATCTTCCCTGAGAACAGCCATAAAACCTACTGAAGCTACATTTGTGCATCCTTGCATGCATTAGTAAATGTCTGATTTTAAACCACAAGATAAAATAAGCTGAAAAAATACATTGTATATAATGTTAAAAGTCTTATAAATAATAAAATATCTTTGTGTTGGGCAAAAAGTGGGTTTAAAGACAACCTGTCATGTAAATTAAGCATTAACCTGCTGTTCCCCAAATATATACAGTGTAAGTACTATTCAGATATGTATGCCTTAAAACCTGTGTACAATAAGTCAATATCATTCATGAATATTCAAACTTATACTGTTTAAACATGATCTATCTGCAACTTTGTAACTAGTAACTAGTGTTTCTGCACATTTAACACCCAAACCTAACACAGACCCCTTGTAATTGAGTGCATAAATATAAATAACTAGGTAAATAGTTGCCCCCACCCCCCAGTTGGAAATCTGAACCCTCTCCCCATCACACCCACCCATGTCCCTCCACCCTTCACCCATTGGCTCCCCACTTACCCAAGATGGCAGTCACCCCCTGTGACGTGACTGTGATTGGTACAGTCACTCGGCTCATTACCTTGTTCAACCACTGGGTGACAAAGACTGAGCATGTGCCTACCATAGAAACATCTGTTTCTACAGCAGGCATGTGCTCACTCCCTGTCATTCAGATGGTGGCCAGCTAAGGTGGTAAGCACAGTGTCTAGGCCTGTCACCATTACAAGGGGGACACTAACCACTTGGGTAAGTTGGAGGCCATCGTGGGTAGTGGTTTGAGGGTTCCAAGTGAGTGGAAGGGGTAGGGGGCTCTGATTTGTTATTGAGGGGTGGACTAGATGCCAGGGATCATTTTAATATACTAATCGGGGGCATCTGAACAGTGATTGGAGTAGGGAGACTTCTATAGATGCCAGGGATCATTTTATTATAACATTTGTGGACAACTGAATGGCAATCAGGAGGTGTGGGCTGGCACTCCTTTGCACTATGCCTCCATGCAGTCATGCACAGTGGCAGTGTGCAAAGATGGGGACATGCTATCTCCCTTTACTCTTCTGAATCCCTGTCCTACAGGGGACTGTGATAGCACATAGTCATGTTACAGTGGACCGTCCCTTGGGAATCAGTGATCACCATACAGTGTGGTTGAATAATAAAATGGGTGCAGAGGCAACCCACACAAAGATGCAAGTCCTGGACTTTAGTAGGTTGGATTTTAAAGAAATGGGAGACTGCCTCAGAAATATACATGGTCAAAAGGGTGCAACCTTAACAGCACATGAAAGAAGAGCACTGTCAAAAGAGTGCATCACAAAAAGCAACAGGAGTAGAACAGCGAAATGCATTTATTGCTACCCCTGTAGCTGTCCATCTTGGGAGTGACTGGAGGGTGGTAACAAGGGCTGGAAAAGTCAAAGGCTGGCCAAGCTGCTCCCGTGGTGGAGAGGGTTAGGGCATAGACCAGCTCGGCCAGCAGAGTTCTGGAGACCAGGGTTCTGGTCCTGGTCTCTAATCTTTTACTATGAGAGAGGTTTCCTGAAAATGTTACAAGTCTTGTTTCACAGTACCTCCTCACCGAGTTTCACTTTTACCCTGAAATCCAACTGCACCTCAGAGTTGTTTATTTTAGTAATAGGGTGCTGGTGGTAGAGCCCCCCATGTCGTGGGATGCAAGGGGTACAGCCCCCCACAATAACATCAATTTTACATTTTGTTTGGAATCCGTGGTAGCAGTCCTCCATGTGTACTAGGATCACTACTATGCACCAGTATTGCAGATGCTGTTGTTGCTGTGCTGTTTTGGTGAGTGCTGTTGTTTCATTCACGTTTGTGACCTAGTCTCCCTCAGAAAGGTATCCTGTGATAACAGTGACTGAATATGGGTGACCGTCAAAACAGTGACTCATATTCAGGGCTATTATCATGGGTGACCTGCAAGGGTAGCGGCACACTGCTACTGCAAGGGTAGGGAAGGGTGACCAGAAAGGGAGGATAGCGAGGTGAAGGGGAGGAATAGGGAAGAAAGTTATTGCTGTGTAGTGTGCCTGCTGCAGCCAAGCCAGCCATGTGGTGTGGGTGAGGGAGGCTAGCTTTGGTGCAGCAGGTACTGGGTTTGGGGCTGGGGACCAGGGGGAAAACTTTTTCCACTGGTTGCGGCTGCCAGTTTTCTTTTTTATTCCGGAGAGTTGCCCTCTCCTCGACATGCACCCCCCTGGAGTTAGGAATCCTTCAGTAGGGGGGTGTGAGGGGAGACATGGAGGGAGTGCAGCCTCCCCCCTGCATTGACGCTAAATCTATATGCTGGATGTTTAGTCGCTGGCATGTGTATATCGCCAAATTGCTTTTCAGCGATATACAGTTGCAATAATAGTGATCGCCATTTCGCGTTCACTATGATGACATAGAACCCCTCAGAAGCAACCTCACAGAGGAGGAATGCCAGTAAGGAGTAGAGAAACAGTGAAGAGAATTAAGAGAAGGTATAGTGAAGGCAACCAGCCTTGTATGAAGGAAGTGAGTAAAAGCAGGGGTGAAAACAAGACCATTATGGTATTCTAGGGAAGTGGCCGTAAAGATTAAGGGAAAAAGGGTGGTATTCACTAGGTACAAAGAAATGCAGAGGGATGAGAATTGGGAGTTGTATCAGGTAAACGGAGGGAAGTAGGCAAGGCAGTGAGGGGATCAAATGCACAAACAGAGGAAAGGAGAGCCAAAGGGGCAGCAAAAGGGGACAAGACTTTCTCTCAGGTGCATAAGCAAGAAGAAGAAGGCAATTCAAGGGATAGTGAGGATAAGGAGGATGGCAGAAGGATTACACAGAAGAAGATTAGGAAAAAGCAGACACCCTGAACAGGTACTTCTGATCAGTCATCACAGAGGAGGGAGAGGGGGATGTACTACCAAGAAACACCAAGAATACCGGGGGGAGGGGGGTGAACACAAGTCCATTTTCAAAGGAAAGAGTCCTGAAGGGAAATTTAAAAATCTGAAAGTGGACAAGGTCATGGGACTGGAGAGGATACACCCAAGGGTGTTAAGAGAACTCAGGGAGGTGCTTGCTGGACCACTGACAGCTTTATTCAGCAACTCTCTGGAAATAGGAGTACTTCCAGGGGACTGGAGGAGAGCAGATGTAGTCCCACTTCATAAGAACGGCAACTACAGGCCAGTCAGTGTCACATCAGTGGTGGGGAAATTAATGGAAAACCTGTGAAAGGAAAGGCTAATGGAGAGCCTTGAATCCTACAGGTTACAGGACCAAAAGCACGTGGATTCACTGGGAGAGGGGAAGGTCATTCCAGACGAATCTGATTTTTTCAACTGGGTGACTAGGGAAATAGATCAATGAAGGGCAGTGGACATTTGTCTACTTGGACTTCAGCAAGGCCTTTGACACTGTGTCTCATAGGAAACTAATAAAGAATTGGTCATTCTAGGGGTGGGATCCAAAGTGGTAAACTGGGCACAAAATGGGCTGATGTATATGCAACAGACGGCGGTGGTAAATGGTACTCACTCCAAGGAGGAGATGGTGACCAGTAGGGTGCCGGAGGGCCCAGTAATGGGAACACTCCTCTTCAATGTCTTCATAAGTGGCATTACAGAAGAACTAGTAGGGAAGGTATGCCTTTTTACAGATGGCACCATAATCTGTAACAGCAAGGATAGGTGGGGGTGGAGAGAATGAATACGGACCTTAGAAAACTGAAGGAGTGGTACAGGGCATGGCAGCTGGGGTTCAAAGCCAAAAAATGCCAAATCATACATCTAGGGCATAGAAACCCAGTGGCTGAGTATAAAATGTAGTAGGAGGTACTGACAGTCACTAAGAAGGAAAGACTGCGCACTGCGCTTCCACAGTTCGCATATTGAGACAGGCAGTGAACATCTATTTGAGCATGCTGCCTGTCTGAATATGTTCCCAGGCTGGCTGTGCGCTATCTCAGCTGTAGCACTTAGGAGTACATGGCACTAATGGCTGGCTCTGAATATAGGGTCCCACGTACCACTGTAACAGGATTAGCACCACGCTGTGATAAGCATGGCTGATGCTATTTTAAAAAGCATACTTCTATGCAGTGCTAATCTTTTAGTGTGGCAGTGTTTTTTTATTGTGCAGGACTAATTGCAACCAGGTGCTCATACAAATGGGGGTTACTCAAATGCATATAAAGTGTTCAGGTATATTAAATGCTTTCTGGAAGTGCTAACAGACTGCCTGGGTAGTGCCAGTTAATATTTCTAGGAATCTTATTTTAACTGCACACACACGACCTGTTAGTAACCCCCCCACACACTCACACACGCACACATACCCATACCCACACTGTCAGTTCTGGTAACAATAAATATAAGAATTCCCTGGTAGT
This sequence comes from Neoceratodus forsteri, assembly GCA_016271365.2. Lineage (NCBI taxonomy): Eukaryota > Metazoa > Chordata > Ceratodontiformes > Ceratodontidae > Neoceratodus > Neoceratodus forsteri. The sequence goes on along the minus strand of CM057450.1, from coordinate 302,288,224 downwards.
CTGGTGGTTCCCCACTCACCTAATCCAGATAGAGCTAGAACATTTATCCTTCTCAGTCTAGTGGCCTCTCCCCTGACCAGATCCCAGTAAAAACAGAAAACTTATCTCTGGTACTGTAGTGGCTCCTCCCACTCCCATTATCTAGTACCCATCCCCCAGTATCTGATGATGGTCCCTCAGTATCTGGTGATAACCCTCCCATCCGGTGACAGCCTCCACAGCCCCAAGAAGATAGTAGGCACTTAGCCTCTATTCACCACCATAGCTGACTGCCGTCTGTTAATCAAAGAACTATTATCGACTGATGCAGACCTTTTTTCAGGAGGCAACAACCAGCCATGGCAGTGAGCAAAGGGTAAGTGACGGCTGATGCCTCAGAGCTGGGATGAGGGGGGGCTTTCATCAGAAACTGGGAGCAGGAACCACTAGACTACCAGGTATAAATGTTCTACATTTCCTGGATCAGATGAGGTAAAGGACTACAGTGATAAATATTATATTTCTACGGGGATCTGGAGGGGGCCACAGGATTACCAGGGAATTATTTTTTTATTTTGACCAGGACAGAGGATGTGTGGGGTGCTGGCTAGGATTGCTCGGAATCCGCTAAATGGAACTGGATTCACCAGATTACGATCTAATTTACGGATTTAGGATTTTAAGACTTGCAGTCCAAAAATCCTAAATCTTAAACTGAATTCTAAAACCTGTTTTACATAGACATTAGGATTTCAGATGTCAAATTTGATTTTTAGGTCCTTTAGGATTCAAAAATTCTAAAAATCCTAAAATCGTATTGGAATTGGCCAATTCTTAGAATCCTTAGCTTTGGCAGGTTGTTTGTGTGCAGCTAAAACATGATAGCATTCAAGATACTGGTATGCCCTGTATGCATTGGCGGTACCCCTCATTTGCACTGGTATCCAGTTATATTTAACGGTCCTGCAAGGGAACAAGTCTTTTGAGCAATCGGTATAAATGCTTCATTGGCAAGCTTTTAAACTAGTCAAGGGGGGAGGCACTGATAAGCAGCAGGAAAATCGCAGCCTCTCCCTACAAAACAGGGTACTAAATGAGAAAAGACCGAGGTAGAAAGGTCAATGGGGATGCTGCAACAGAAGGTAAAGCCATCAAAAATGGAGAGCAATGAGTACCAATGCCCATAGTCTGGTAACAAGCTTCCTGAATTAGTGGCCTTGATGGAGAGGAACATCTGGTTATCATGGCAGTCACAGGAACATGGTACACAAAACCATGACTGGGACGTAAACATACCAGGATACACTATCTACAGGAGGGACAGGGAGGGTAAAGAGGAGGAGGAGTAGCTCTTACATAAGGAAGAAATCAAAGCAACAGAACAAAAGGGTAAACAGGGAGGAGAAGAAGCACTGTGGGTAAATTTGGAGACAGGCAATGGCACCACAATCTGCACAGGGGTTATATACAGACCCGCTTCTCAGGGGGAGGAAATGAGCAAGGAAATGATAGAAAGTATACTTAAAATGGCAGAAAAAGGGAGATATTGCTGATGGGTGCATACCTCTCAACCTCCTGCCTCACAAATCAGGGATAAGGCTTGGCTTAAAAAAAATCAGGGACAAAGGACCAAAATCAGGGACACATCTTCAAAATTAGAGATATCCACCCAGAAAGTTGGTAGAATATGGGGCTTAGTGCAAAATGCGTTTTCTAAAGATGAACAAGTCTGTAACTTTAATGCTTGACATTGTTTTGTGCTTACAGTCCCCACTGTTTAGCCACAAAAATGCAAATTTTAGGAGGGACAAAGTAAAATTTTGAGGCAAAATCAGGGACATCCCTGAAAATCAGGGACACTTGAGAGGTATGGATGGGTGATTTGAATATGCTAGATGTTAACTGGAGTGCAGTTGCAGCAGCCACTTCGAAGAGTGGGGTTATTCTAGTGGCCCTACAGGGGGCATGCCTTAGACAACTAGTATTGGAGCCCACTCAAGAGGGAGCCATCTTAGACATGGTTCTCTCAAATGGAGATGGAGAGAGGATCACAGATGTAGAAGTGGGTAGCCATCTGGGAACTAGCGACCATCGAACAGTATGGTTCACAATAAACAACAATAGAGTCAAGCCATACAAAGGCAAAAGTACTGGACTTTAGGAGGGCTGACTTTGCCAAAATGGGTGAGTGCCTAAGGAATGCACCAGCAAATGGGCAGGAAGGAGGATGGAAGAACAATGGGGAATAATAAAAACTGCCATCACAGAGGTAACAAGCCTTTGTGTGAAGCAAATAAACAAAACAAAACGATGTAAAAAACCACTATGGTTCTCAAAGGAAGTGGCAGTGAAGGTTTAAGAGAAAAAGAAAGCATTCAGGAAGTACAAGGAATCACAGAAGGAGCAGGGTAGAGAACCGTATCAGTTAAAGCAAAAGGAAGCTGGGAAGGCAGTCAGAACAGCAAAGGCCCAAACTGAGGAAAAGATAGCCAACTCAGTTAAAAAGGGGGATAAAACCTTTTAGGTACATCAGGGAGCGAAGAAAGACCAAGGGAGGATAGTGAGGCTTAATAAAGGGAGGGAGGGTGGGCGGAGGGTGACTGTGAAAAGGCAGAGATACTAAACAAATATTTTTGCTCAGCATTTACAAATGAAGATGGGGAGGTACCTAAAACAAACAATAGAAACACTCTGGATACAGAAGTTGATACCAGCCCATTTACAGAAGAAAGGGTTATGAAAGAACTCTTAAAACTGAAGGTGGACAAAGCAATGGGGCCTGATGGGATTCATCCCAGAATTCTAAAAGAACTAAGGGTAGAACTAGTGACACCACTGACTACCCTCTTTAACAAATCATGGGAGGATGGGGAGGTGCCCGAGGACTGGAAGAGGGCAGATGTGATTCTCCTTCACAAAAGTGGGAGCAAGGCAGAAGCAGGAAACTACAGACCTGTTAGTTTAACCTCAGTAATAGGGAAAATGATGGAATCACTTCTGAAGGAAAGAATTGTCGAGTATCTAGAGGCCAGAGGGCACAGGGCCCAAGGCAGCATGGATTCTGGCGGGAAGGTCATGCCAGACAGATCTGATAGATTTCTTTGACTGGGTGACCAAAGTAGTAGATCAGGGAGGGGCTGTGGACATGGCCTACCTAGACTTTAGCAAGGCATTTGATACAGTACCACACAAAAAATTAATATACAAGTTAGCCAGCCTGGGAGTGAGTCCCAAGATGACAGCCTGGGTAAAGAATTGGCTGGAGAATAGGACACAGAGAGTAATAGTAAATGGAGTCCACTCTGAAGAAAGGGGGGTTACTAGTGGGGTACCGCAGGGTTCAGTATTAGGACCGGTCCTCTTCAATGTCTTTATAAGCAACATTGCAGAGAGACTGAAAGGAAAAGTATGTCTCTTTACAGATGACACAAAGATCTGCAACAGAGTTGATGCACAAGGTGGGGTGGAAAGGATGAGAAGGGACTTGGCAAGGTTAGAGGAATGGTCAAATGTATGGCAGCTTAGATTCAATGCTAAGAAGTGCAAGGTAATGCACCTGGGAAACAAAAACCCAGGGGAAGAGTACACAATGAGGGGTGAGATACTAGCAACAACAAAAATGGAAAGAGACCTGGGGGTAGTCATATCAGATGACCTAAAGGTGGGCAAGCAATGTGAGAAGGCAGCAAGGAGGGCTGGGGGATACTGGGATGCATAGGGAGAGGCATCACCAGTAGAAAACAGAAGTTATTATCCTCTGTACAGACAACTGGTCAGACCCCATCTGGAGTACTCGTGCAGTTCTGGAGACCAATCTCCATAAAGACATAGACAGGATGGAAGCTGTCCAGAGGAGGGCAACTAAAATGGTGCAGGGTCTGCACGGAAGACATATGAAGAGACTTAAGGAGCTTAATATGTATAGCCTCCAAGGAAAGGAGGAGAGGGGACATGATAGAAACTTTCAAGTACCTCAAGGAATCAACAAAGTCCAAGAGGTAGCATCTTTCAAAAGAGGTGTGCAAGAACAAGAGCGCAATTTGAAGATGGGGGCAGCTCAGGGTAATTTAAGAGTATTTTTCACAGAGAGGTTGTAGATGCATGGAACGGCCTTCCGGAGGAGGTTGTGGAGTTAAAAACAGTGGTGGAATTCAAGCATGCATGGGACAGTTATAAGGCAATTGTAGGGGGTGGGGGTAGGAAGAAATAGGCTGCTGGTTAACTAGGATCTGCAGCTTATCCAGTAGGTAGGGAAATGGGCAGACTGGGTGGGCCAAGCGGTCCTTATCTGCCATCAAATTCTATGTTTCTATGCACAAACAAATTAGCAACAGGCTAAACAGTGGATTATTGGATCCAAGGCAACATGGTTTTACAGGACAAGGTCTTGTCAGATAAACCTGATCGAGTTCTTCGACTCAGTGACTAGGGTAGTGGACCAGGGAGGAGTGGTAAATGTGGTCTGCCTGGATTTCAGTAAGGCCTTTGACACTATTCCACATAGAAGACTGGTGAACAAGCTGGCCTGTTTGGGAGTGTGTCAAAAAGTTATAAACTTGGTAAAAAGTTGATTAAGCAACAGGAGTTAGAAAGTGGTGGTGTATGGTGTCCACTCTGGAGAAGGCAAGGTGACCAGCGAGGTGCCTCAGGGCTCAGTACTAGTCCTGGTCCTCTCCAATGTCTTTATTAGCATAATTGCAGAAGGGCTAGCAGGAAATGTATACCTGTTTGTGGATGACACAAAAATCTGCAACAGAGTAGACACACCGGAGAGGGGGATGAGGGTTACATAGATACATAGATACATAGACATAGATACATAGATACATAGACAGTGTCGGCAGATAAGGGCCTATGGCCCACCCAGTCTGCCCATTTAAGTTTGTAAGTTCAGTTTATGTTTTCCAGGAAGTCTGTTGCCCCTTGTTGATTTGAAAATATTGGAAGAATGATCAAGGGTTTGGCAGCTGGGTTTCAATGCAAAAAAAGTGCAAAATCATGCACTTGGGGCACATAAACCCGGGGGCAATGTAGCAATTGGGAGGGGAAGTACAGGCAACCACCAGACAGGAAAGGGATCTGAGGGTAACCATTTCTGATGACCTGAAGGTAGCCAAGCAGTGTGATGAGGCAGTGGGGAAGGCTAGCAGGATGCTTGGGTGCATAAGGAGGAGGAGTAGTATCGCCAGTAGGAAGAAGGAAGCAGTATTACCACCCTTCCAATACCGATCACTGGAAAGACCCTACCTCGAGCACTGTGTCCAGTGTTGGAGGCCCCACCTCCAGAAGGACATTGATAAGGTGGAGGCAGTACAGAAGATGACTACCAAAATGGTGCAGGGAGATGTTCAAGGAACTAAATATATATATTCTCAACAGGAAAGGAGGGAAAGGGGAGATATGATAGAAACATTCAAATACCTAACAGGTATTATTATGGTAAAGGAAGGTAACATTTTTCTTTGAAAAAGAAGCTTGAGGACAAGCTTGAGGTCATGCTATGAAGTTGGGAGGGGTGCTCAGAGGAAATGTGAGGAAATATATCTTCATGGAGAGGGTGGTAGATGCCTGGAGCAGCCTTCCAGTGGAGGTGGTGGGTGCAAAAATGGTGACATGATTCAAGCATGCATGGGACAGATACAAGGGGACCTTGATAGTAGGGCAAGGGGAGGAGACAACTGGAGATCAAGTAGGATGTGTGGTGGCACAGTAGGCAGTGAAAACTGAGCAGATTAGGTGGGCCAAGAGGTCCTTTTCTGCTGACAACTTCTATGTTTCTAACAGATTAGCACTGTACTAACTGCTTTTAAAAATAGCACTGGTTTATTATTCCAAAGGAGTCGGTGGTTATTATTCTAAAGGAGTTGGTGGGGAAGGTACAATACTTGAATAGGGGACTTCATGCTCTTGGACCATGCCCCTGTGTTCTTGAAAATAAAATTAGAAGACTATAGAAAAAACACTTTCTGGAGATTAAACATCTCCCTGCTCCAGGACCTTGAAGTTGACAAGTTTATTCAGGAGACTATAGAACAGGCAATGAAAGACACTGACTCCCTCAGTACTTCCCCAGCTATACTCTGGGATGCCGTAAAAGCCATCTTAAGGGGTAAATTCATAGAATGGTTGGCAGGGAAAAAGAAGCTTGGAAGGCGGAGCTCAATGCAGAAATACAGCAACTAGAAAACCAACAGAAAATAACAATAGAAAGTGATCTAAAACCTTGAAAACATTAACAACTGAACTTGGGGCCATCTTGGATTATGCTGTAGAACAGAAGTTGCTTTTTTAAAGCAAAAATACTATGATGGAGAGCCCAGATCCCTTCAATTGTTAGCGGGCAGGCTCCACATTCAAAGAGCCTGAGCAGTAATTCAAGCCATTAAACACTCGTCTTCCCACCAAATTCTCAGATCAGTCCTGGAAATAGCGGACACCTTAGGGACTTTGTATTCCAATATTTACAGCCCTGGAGCTCAACCCAAGGAACAATTAACTGCTCAACTTTTAGATAACGCTCCCAAAACTCTCCCGGAACCAAAATGAGACCTTTATGGCCCCAGTCTCAGCACCTGAACTACTAAGGGACATAGGCCAGTTGAAATTGAGGAAGAGCCCAGGCACCGACGGTGTCCCTGAGGAATTTTATAAAAGGTTTACACCCCTAGTGTCTCCACTATTGAGAAGAGTCTTTCACGTCACTCTGGATAAAGAAGGCCAGATATCCCCATCCTGGTCCCAAGCAATAATCTCGGTCCTACCAAAACCTGGAAAGGACTCTTTAAATTATTCCTCCTATAGACTTTTATCTGTACTCAGTATCAATTATAAACTGCTTACTTCACCAGTAATGCAAAGGCTCCAGCAGATACCTTAACTTATCCATCTCAACTAGATGGGATTTATCCCAGGGCAACAGGCGCAAGATAATCTGCAAAGAACTGTCCATATAATTGATCATATAAACCACACTTAACAACCAGCTCTGCAGCTTAGTCTAGATGTGGAGAAGGCCTTTGATAAGGTCTCCTGGGCCTTCTTCCGATTTATCCTTTCCAGGTTTGGGTTTTCTGAGCCCTTCATAACATTTCTCCTCCAACTATATAGCAACCCAATAGGATACAAATGGACACCATTCTAGCAAATTTAATTGAGGCACACATCAGGCTGCCCCTTTCCCCATTACTTTTTGCTCTGTATATTGAGCCATTTCTCAGATTATTAGACAGAATCCAAATATTCAGGGTGTGCATCTGGGGGGATACGAACATATGTTAGTCCTATAGGCCAATGATATTATGCTGTATTTGGCAGACCCAGACCACTCTCTCCCAGCAGTCTTTGCCCAGTTGGATCAGTTTTCAACTTACTCAGGTTATGCTCTTAATACTTTATAAACTGAGATGCTCAGTTTTTATTACTTGCCCCCTCCCCCCAACTCCGGCAACAATATTCTGTGAAGTGGGACCTCATCTCTATGAAACACCTGGGGGCACAGCTTGGTACAAATGCATCCCAACTTTTTCACCTGAATTATGATCCTCTAATAGCCCAACTGAAAATAAATCTCCAGTGGTGGTCCCTTCTCCCTCTCCCATTGCATGCACATGTACAAGCACTAAAAATGAATGCTCTCCCCAGGTTTCTATGCCTATTCCAGTGTGTTCCCTGTATCATCCCTAACAAAGCTTTACAAGCCTGGCAGTCCCTTTTTATAGCCTTTATCTGGAAAAAGAAGAGGCACAGAGTCCAGAAACAGATCTTACTCATACCAAAAAGCCAGAGGGGATTAGTGGTCCCCTACCTTGTGAGGTATGGGATTGTAGCCCAGATGTGGGTTGCTCTGTTTTGGGAACATCCTGCATACCGTGTCCACTGGAAGTCAATCAACCTTGGAGGTGAGGTTTACCCCCCCTCCTTACCAGTCCAGTTGTTTATCTCCAAATGCTTCAGCAAGCTGGGGAAGATTGTTCCCTCTGGCACAGAGGCAGTGCTAGAGGGTTGGATGCAGAGCACCTCATGGTACACTCAGAATGCAGCTTTAGAGTTACCACTGGTGGTCAACTGACCCCTCATCTGTCCTGGCCCAGATGGACCCCTGGTTTCGGAAACAAGCAGACTGTGGCTTATGTGCACCTTGGCAGCTTATGCAGGGGACCACAGTTCTCTCATTTGAAGCTGCACAACAACCCTTTATTTTGGGAATAGCAAAAAAATACAAGACAAGATATAACATTGTTAACAAATGTAGTGATAGAACAAGTTACAGAATATTGATATTTGGGGTTAATATTTGATGCAGAACTAAATTTTCAGGAACACATTAGGGAGGTATTAAATAAAGCTAATAAAAAATTGGAGGTACTTAGATGAACATCTAGATGCCTAGATCAAAGAGCTAAGAAAGTAATTGTAGAGCAAATGATATTGCCTTCCATCAATTATGAAAGCAATATTTACAGGGTTGCACCTAAACAAATGCGGGATAAATTGGATAAAATACAACATAAACTTGCAAGATTTGTACTGGGTTGTCATTATAGGACACATCATTCTACATTGTTAAACAGGTTGGGGTGATCAACCCTAGAACATAGAAATGGGGAACTATTGTTAAAATTATCGCATCACTTTTTTATAAAAAAAAAAAACAGCACATTACATTTCGGTTACCGCAGTAACAAAAAAGGTAGAACCAATTCGTACCCTAACTAGATCTGTATATGAAAATAAGATAATGGTTATTAAAATAAAACAAGATTTGGTTTAAAAAACTTTAAAATACCAAGCAGCAAAATTTTGGAATATGCTTCCACATTCAATGAGAGTAATGACATCCACAAAACAATTTAGTATAGAACTAAAAGCAATGTTTCAAGTCATATGTAATTGTCAGATTAAATTTGGATTAGTATTTTTTCTCTCAGTAAATGAATAAGTAACAAATTTGCTTGTATACTCAAGTAAAGTGTTGATGGTGTACTTGAGGTATTTTAAACTTAGTTTTGCATGTCTTGTTTGTAAAAGGTTCTGATTGTGCAATATATATTTCTATGTATTTATTCTTGTTTTGTACAGCCTAAATGTTTCAAGTCTGTAAAGTACCTGATTGTGAGATACATATTTTTATATATTAATTTTCAATCTGTGCAACTTAAATATCTCATATAGTAACATCATACAGGACAGTCTTGTAAACAGGGATTCTATCCCTAATGACATGCTTTTGTTATCCTGTTTAAAAATAAAAATGTATCTATCTATCTTATCTTAACCTGCTCCCAGCAGACAGAATGAGATATTATCAAATTTGTAATTATATTAACACACAAATGAGAGGGGTTCTGTCAGACCCCAATTTCCATGTTGGGAATATGCCTTTTGAACATATTTGGCTTTTGTTTCCTCTCAGGAAATAAGGCCATCTCTCAGTTGAATGGAAACTACCTTCGGGACCAGGCTCAAACCACCAGTTACCTTAACCAACAAGCATTTGTCAATGCCGAATGTTCGCTTGCAGGTATTTGCAGTGGTGTTTGGCACATATGGTGCTTTACCCTAATGCCCTGTGCAATTGCTGGTATTTGCGCAATAAATTTTCAGCATGATCTTTTTGTTACCCCCATTGTGTGCAACATAGGCGGAAACACGTTTTGGGCAGGATGTGAAAAATGACAGCTGTACTGCTCATAAGGAGGTGTGGTAAAATGGCAATGTTGAAAATCTGGAGTGGAAATATTGAAAATTCGCAAACCTACGAGCGTGCGTGGGAGCTGTGCAACGCATGCTCATAAAACAGTCATTTTTAGGAATTTTTTCACCAAATTTTCAACATTGGCATTTTAAAACCTCTGCTAGTGAACAGTGTCTCTGTGATTGTCTTACTGTGTGCCATACATTGATTTTGCTCACCGACTACACGATTGTGCAGTACATGGGCGGAAACACGTTTTGGGCAGGATGTGGAAAATGACAGCTGTACTGCTCATAAGGAGGTGTGGTAAAATGGCAATGTTGAAAATCTGGAGTGAAAATATTGATAATTCGCAAACTTACGAGTGTGCGAAGGAACTGCACAACGCACGCTTGTTAAACAGTCATTTTAAGGAATTTTTTCACCAAATTTTCAACATAGCCATTTTAAGACCTCTGCTCATGAACAGTGTCACTGTGATTTTCTTAATGTGTCCCATACATTGAGTTTGCACACCGACTGCGTCATTGTGCACTACACGGGCAGAAACACGTTTTGGGTGAGATGTGAAAAATGACAGCTGTACTGCTCATAAGAAGGTATGGTAAAATGGCAATGTTGAAAATCTGGAGTGAAAATATTGAAAATTTGCAAACCTACGAGCGTGCATAGGAACTGTGCAACACACGCTCATAAATCAGTCATTTTTAGGAATTTTTTCACCAAATTTTCAACCTAGACATTTTAAAACCTCTGCTAATGAACAGTGTCATAGTGATTTTCTTAATTTTTTTTTTTTTTGAAATTTAAGTTTATTATTTTCACAGACAAAACAAAACATTAATACATATCAAGTAGATAAAACACAGAATATACATGGTACAACCAAACCCCCAAACCCCTCCCCAACCTCCCACATGCAAAACCCTACCCACCCCTAACCAGAACCCCCTCCCCACTCCTTCCCCAAAACTAAGTGTGCCAAGCAAGCATTACTTTCAAACTGGATACATACAAGTACTAACCATCTATGACTTTGCTCCACCCTCAGCAATAAAGGTGCATCTGACAATATACAACAAATACTGGTTATCTTTCGGGCATCAGGAAAAAGGTCAAGAACTCATTGGTGCAAATATAGCATCTGTAATCTACCCACCTCTTCGAAAGAGGTCCATGCGACTCGTAGGCTGGCTACCAGACTTCGAATTAAGATAGCAGAGAGCTCAGTCAGCCATTCAGCGCATGTCAGAGCCAATTGATCAGTCCAATGTCTAAGGACCAACCTCTTAACCGCAATGGACACCAAGGCCATATGATATCGGTGCTCCACACTATCAATAGAGTAGTCACCAGAACACAAATCTCAGGGTAAAAACCGGAAAGACCTAGTAGGGATCTAAATTATCTCAGATAAGAGACCACAGGAGCCACCTTGCAACAGGACCAAAAATATGTAGAAGTCCCTTCATCCTGCATACACCTAGAGCAGGTAGAAGGGGAGCTTTTAAGCTTGAAAAGCTTCTTGGGGTGTAGTACAAATTATTCACAATATAGTATTGAGTAAGCCTTAATCTATCCTGTGTATGATACCTATGAAGGTCCTTCCAGATACGGACCAATTCAAGGTAGACTCAGGCAACAAGGAAGACCAGATACTAGAGCCCCTGACAGATTCCGAAATTTATCATTTAAAAGAAAGGAATAGATTAATGAGATGGAATGCGGTTTAGAAGCCAGGGTTATTATTTGAGAGAGGAATGGGTAGACCATCGACTCACTAAATGAGGTACCAAATTTCTCAGCAATAAGATGTCTTAACTGATAAACTTTGAAAATCTTTACATTCGGGATAGCATATTTTGCAAGTATTTCGGCTGAGGAAAGGAGGAATCCTTGATCATAAAAGTGCTCCAGCTTGGCTTCTCTAATTTGAGGAAGCCACTCAGGAACAATCATTGATTCATAATTTAATATTGGGATTAAACACAACGGCTGACCAAATCCAGCCGGGAAGATATTCATCGGCGCAAACACTGAAAGAAGGATTTGAGGGATATAAGAATCGTACGGTCAGCAATCCACTGTGAAATTACGGATGGGGAAGTATAAAAAATTGCATAGATATCCAACTTAGCCTCCGAAAGGATTGCCTTTTCAATTTGAAGCCAGACCGGGCATGAGAGGTCTGAGTTCGCAGAGAGCCATCTCCCTAACTTAGCAAGATGAGCCGCCCAATGGTAGAACAAAAGGTTAGGAAGCCGGAGACCACCCCTATCCTTAGGAAGAGACAATTTATAAAACGAACGCCTAGCTCCCTTCCCCCGCCAAATGAACTTGGAGAACATCGCATGAAATTGCTGAAAATAGGAGACCGGCAACCAGAGATCTAACAAATTAAGGGGATAAAAAATACGGGGAAGAACATTCATTTTAATAATATTGATCCGACCCCAGAGCGAAATGGGAAGAGTGGACCATCGCAGCAAATCCTGTTGGATGTGGCTTTTGATATTGTCCAAATTAAGCTTCCTAAGGAGGGAAGGCTCTCGTAGAAGTGAATCCTAAATACTTGATCGATTTGGGAGACCATCTCATAGAGAATGTAGCAAAATCCTGCTTATACATGAACATTTAGCGGAAAATTCCGATTTAGAAATATTCAATCTATATTGAGAAGGCCCGTATTGCCTAATAACTTCTAATGCCACTTTTAGGAGTCAGCGGACTTTCTACATGCAGGAGTATATCATCCTGTAAGCCGAGAGAACCAGCTCCTGGTGTTGCACTAAACAACCTTTAATAAGTGGAGAAGATTTAAGTCTGATAAGGAGGGTTCCAAATATAGATTAAATAGAAAGGGTGAAGAGGACAACCCTGCCTAGTACCAGTATATAACCGAGCGAAGAAAAAAACCCATTACAGTATATTTTGGCGAGGATGGCTGTAAGGACCTGAACCCACTTTAGGAAAGATGTGAAGCCCATCTTCACCATTACAGCCCAAAGGAAGGACCAGTCCACTGGTCAAGGCCTTCTGCATCTAGCGTAAACTAAGGCCATGGGACAGCAGGAAACCTGAGCATGTTGAGATATGTGAGACAGAGTTCTTAAATGGATGGAGATCTAGAATGCACAAACCCCACTTGCTCGGGACTAAGTAAACCAGTCCAGACCCTCTTAATCCTTTCAGCTAAGACTTTAGAAAAGATTTTCATGTCATAATTTTGAAGGGATATAGACCGATAACTCGCTGGGTCCGTGAGAGATTTACCAGATTTGGGGATTAGAATGATAGTGGCTTCAAGAAGAGCAGGATCCATAATACAAGTAGAGGAAAGGTATTCATATAGTCTAAGAAGTATAGGAGCAAGCTCCTTGGAAAAAACTTTATAGAAATTAGCAGGGAAGCCGTCAGGACCAGGTGCTTTATCTGAAGCCATAGAAGCAGTGACCTTCTCTATCTCCCCAAGGGACAGAGGAGCAGTCAAAACCTCTTTGTGAGATGGTAAAAGCTGAGGAATGTCAGTGTCAGCTAAATATGTTGCAATGTCCAAGAGAGAAGCAGGGAGTAGAGGCAAACTGTATAATTCCTTGTAGTAGTTCTCAAATACTTGGGCAATTCCTCGGGGAGAAGTTTCTATGGAACCAGTGGACGAATGCAGAGTCAGGATTATCCTGGAACCTTCCAGTGCCCGAAGACGCAGAGCTAGGAGTTTCCCGGCCTTTTCCCCATGATCTAAGTACTTGGCTTGAGTCCTAATAAGACAGTACTCAGCTTTCTCTTTCAGAAGGTCCGTGTACTCATTCCTAGCTGCCAGGAGGGCCTCTAAAGATGACAACGGAGATATTGGGGAGTAGGCGGCTTCTAAATCTTTAATTTTATTCATTAAGGAGAGGGCTCGTGCTTGACGGGCTTTCTTTCTTGCAGAAGCTATCTTAATTAACTCACCCCTGAGATAACATTTTAGAGAACACCAGATCATATCAAATCTCGGGGTAGAATCAAGATTTTCTGCAAGGAAAAGGGAGATCAGGGATCTTATTTGCGAAACCGTATGGGGATCTGTGAGCAACTGGGTATTAAGCCTCCAGGTAGTATCCCACTGAAAATCAGGATCTGGAGAAATTTTGATCCATACTATTGCATGATCCGAAAGAATAATTGGCTCAATGCCAGATTGAAGAAGACCGGGGAGGAGAGTTTTACTGAGCAAGACATAATCTATCCTCGACCTTGACCTATGGGGCTGTGAGTAAACGAAAGCCCAGTGAGGATTAGAAAGCCTCCAAGGATCACACAGCCCTAGCATCAACAAGAAGTCATGTAGAGCCCTTTGAACGGGTGTAGCGGGTCGATTATCCTGGGGATCTCTGTCCAGGACATATGAAGGCGAAACATTCTAGTCCCCTCCCAAAATAAGTTGCGAGGGGAGGAGAGCACTAATTTTATCGGCTAAACTCATAAAAAATTCAGGGCTCCCCCCAACAGGCCCATAGATGGAACCCAGGACTACAGTGCTCCCACTAAGGGTACCCTTAACCAAAGCAAATCTCCCCTCCGGGTCCAGCACGACCAGGTCTCTCACAAACAGGACATGTTTTTTGATGAGGACAGCTACCCCTTTGCTAAATCTGGATCCCTCCACCACATAGATCTGTGAAAAACCAGATCAAGATAGCCACTTAGCCTCTGCCTGGCCTAAGTGAGTTTCCTGAAGAAAAAGTATATCCACCTGCAATAAAGAGCAATGATTGAAAACCTGAGTTCTTTTGACCCGTTCCCTGAGCCCACGCACATTCCAGGACGCTATCTTAATAGCACTTGTAGCCATATTAGATAAGGTATGAGAGAGAAGCAAAACCTGAAACATCCAGAAATGAAACAGAAATAGTGGCACACTAAGATTTTCTTAATGTGTCCCATACATTGATTTCGCACACCGACTGCGCCATTGTGCGCTACATGGGCGGAAACACATTTTGGGCAGGATGTGAAAAATGACAGCTGTACTGCTCATAAGGAGGTGTGGTAAAATGGCAATGTTGAAAATCTGGAGTGAAAATATTGAAATTCGCGAACTTACGAACCTGCGTAGGAACTGCGCAACACACGCTCGTAAAACAGTCATTTTTAGGAATTTTTGCACCAAATTTTCAACATGGGGTTTTTGGGACTCCTTCTCATTAATGATGTCATTGTCATGGCATTATTCAGGCCCAAAGGGTGATTTCACACAGTGAATGCGAAATCACCCTTCAGGCCTGAATAACGCCATGACAGTGACATCATTCATGAAAAGGGGTCCCAAAAACCATGTTGGAAATTTGGTGCAAAAGTCAAAAATGCCTGAGATATGCAATAAAGTTGAAAACCCCCTATCTAGCCCATTATACAGCTTGCCGGCACTTCCTCAGTTCGCGGTTGGCTTTGAAGAGTGCAGGCGTGTTCCGGTCCAGCGATGATCGTCGCGTAAACTCGAGTGAGTATGGGGTGAGGAGGGTGTGGGGAGGCTGGGTGCGCCAGTGGGTGGGGGTGCAGGTTGGGGGCGGGCTGGAGAGACTATGTGGGACCGTTTTGCTTTTCAGGTTGGAAAAAAAAACGGCAGCGGGGCGTTTGCCACACTGGGGTGGCTCCCAGCATGGCACCAAAGCTTTGGGGAGGGCGTTTGGGGAGACGTAGAGCTGATGGGGGATTGGGCAACCCCATCAGATGTGGGATGCTTACCATGCTGGGGTGGGCTCCCAGCGTGGCACCAAAGCTTTGGGGGGCCTTTGGGGGGACGTGGAGCCGACGGGGGATTGGGCACCCCCGTCGGCAGAGGACGTAGGACATTTGCCAAGCTGGGGTGGGCTCCCAGCGTGGCACCAAAGCTTTGGGGGGGCGTGAGGCCTACCAGCGCTGTGTATGACAGCAGTGTTTTTCTTTGAAACAAAGACCACCGCTGTCATACACAGCTCCTGCACCCACTGGTGCATGACCGCCACGCCTGCTCAACGAAGCAGTGGATTGAACAGGAGAGGCACACCTCCAAAGTGTGCTGCTCTCCCAAAATGTTCCTGGCGCTTGCACGCAAGCGAACGTAAAAATGGGAAAAGGATCTTACTATAGTTATAGATGACTAACAGTGGGCTTCGATGTGAGTGAACACTGGGGGCCAGATATTCAAAAGGGTTGCACATGGCGCTGGGTCATGTGCAACCCACTGATGCGCCCCGGCGTGATATTCAAACAGGAATTGTGCCTGGCACAAATCTCAATGCGCCGGAGTGCATCAGTAATGTATGCAGGTGCAGGTAGGGTGGGCATGCCGATGCATACTCTGCACAGCCCGATATTCAGCCCAAGATGTGCTGAGACATGCATGCGCAACCCCTACTTGCGCTGCACAAGGTTGAGCAAAAAAAATGGAGCAAGGGCTGGTCACCCACAGGTGAGCTGCCATGTTGCAGGGTGCAACACGGCAGCTGCCACCTGTAGGTAGCCTCCCGAGCTCCGGCTGCAGCTCCATGGTGGTGCCCCCCCCATGCCCGGATCATGGGCATTGGTCTTTAATACAGACTCCTATATCCCTGGTGGTCCAGTGGACTGCTGTTTGCCCAATCGTGGGCTGAAGTAATAGACATCCTAATCATATTTCCCTGGAGGTCCAGTGGACCTGTCTGCCTGATCGCGGGCTAAAGTAAAACACATCCTAATCATATTTCCCTGGTGGTCCAGTGGACCTGTCTGCCCAATCGCAGGCTGAAGTAACAGACATTGAAACATAGAAACATAGACTTTGACGGCAGATAAGGACCACTTGGCCCACCCAGTCTGCCCATTTCCCTACCTACTGGATAAGCTGCAGATTCTAGTTAACCAACAGCCTATTTCCTGCAACCCCCCACTATAACTGCCTTATGTCTGTCCCATGCATGCTTGATTTCCTCCACTGTTTTAGACCCCACAACCTCTCCAGGAAGGTGATTCCATGTGTCCACCACTCTCTCCGTGAAAAAATTTCCTCCACATTACCCTGAGCCGTCCCCCTCTAACTTTAAATTGTGCCCCCTTGTTCTTACACATCTCTTTTCTGAAAGATGCTACCCTCCTGGACTTTGTTGATTCCCTTGAGGTACTAAACATTTCTATCATGCCCCCCGTCCCTCCTTTCATCAGGGTATACATATTAAGCTCTCAGTCTCTCTTCATATGGTTTCTGATACAGACCCTGCACCATTTAGTTGCCCTCCTCTGGACTGCTTCCATCCTGTCTATGTCCTTGCATAGATGGGGTCTCAAAACTGCACGAGTACTCCAGATGGGGTCTCACCAACTGTCTGTATAGAGGATAACCACTTCTCTTTTTCTACTTGCGATGCTCCTCCCTATGCATCCCAGTATCCCCCTGGCTTTCCCTACTGACTTCTCACATTGCATACCCACCTTTAGGTCATCTGATATGACTACACCCAGATCCCTTTCCATTATTGTTGTTGTTAGTACCTCCCCTGCTATTGTGTACTCTTCTCCTGGATTTTTATTTCCCAGGTGCATTAGTTTGCACTTCTTTGCATTGAATCTAAGTTGCCATATGTCTGACCATTCCTCCAATCTTGCCAAGTCCCTTCTCATCCTTTCTACACCCTCTTGTGTATCAACTCTGTTACAGATCTTTGTGTCATCTGCAAAGAGGCATACCTTTCCTTCCAGACCCTCTGCAATGTCACCTATAAAGACGTTAAAGAGGACTGGACCCAGTACTGAGCCCTGAGGTACTCCACTAGTAACCCCCCTTTCTTCAGAATGTGTTCCATTCGCTATTACCTTCTGTGTCCTGTTGTGCAGCCAGTTTTCACCAGGGCTACCACCCTGGGACCCACTCCCAGGCTGGCTAACTTGATTATTAATCTTTGTGTGCGAGACTGTGTCAAATGCCTTGCTAAAGTCTAGTTAGGCCATATCCACAGCCCCTCCCTGGTCTATTACTTTGGTCACCCAGTCAAAGAAATCGATTAGATTTGTCTGACATGACCTTCCTGCTGTGAATCCATGATGCTTTGGGTCCAGTGCCCCACTGGCCTCTAGGTACTTAATTCTTTCTTTCAGAAGTGATTCCATCATTTTCCCCACCACTGAGGTCAAACTAACAGGTCTGTAGTTTCCTGCTTCTGCCTTGCTCCCACTTTTGTGAAGGAGAATCACATCTGCCCTCCTCCAGTCCCCAGGTACCACCCCATCTTCCCATGATTTGTTAAAAGTGTGGTTAGTGGTGTCACTAGGTCCTCCTTAGCTCTTTTAAGTTCTAGGGTGAATCCCGTCAGGCCCCATTGCTTTGTCCACCTTGAGTTTTAGAAGTTCTTCGGTACTCTTTCTTCTTTAAATGGACTGGTATCAACCTACTATCCAGAGTGCTTCTACTCTTTGGTTTAGGTAACTCCTCCTCTTCTTCTTTTGTGAATACTGAGCAAAAGTATTCATTCTTATCTCTGCCTTTTCACTGTCTCCTCTGCCCACCTCCCTCTCCTTTATTAATCTTCCCTATCCTCCCTTAACCTTTCTATGTTCCCTAATGTACCTATAAAGGTTTTATCCCCTTTCTTAACTTGACTTGGCTAT
Source organism: Neoceratodus forsteri (assembly GCA_016271365.2). Lineage (NCBI taxonomy): Eukaryota > Metazoa > Chordata > Ceratodontiformes > Ceratodontidae > Neoceratodus > Neoceratodus forsteri. Next base: position 302,269,950 of record CM057450.1, on the reverse strand, counting down.
CCTTTCCTCGGTTTGGGCCTTTGCTTTCTGACTGCCTTCCCCACTTCTTTCTGCTTTAATTGATACAGTTCCCTGTCGTGCTCTGTCTGTGATTCCTTATATTTTTTGAATGCAGCCTTTTTCTCCTTAACCTTCCCTGACACTTCTTTTGAGAGCCATAGTGATTTTTTATTCCACTTTGTTTTCTTTATTTGTTTCACACTAAGGCTTGTTGCCTCCATGATGGCAGTTTTGATTTTTCTCCATTGTTCTTCCACCCCTCCTTTCTGGCCATTTGCTAATGCATTCCTCAGGTATTCACCCATTTTGCCAAAGTCAGCCCTTCTAAAGTCCAGTATCCTTGTATTTGTATGGCTTGTCTCCATGGTTGTGTTTATTGTGAAGCACACTGTGCAGTGGTCGCTTGTTCCCAGGTGTCTACTGACTTCTAAGTTTGTGATCCTCTCTCCATTTGAAAGTACCAGGTCTAATATTGCTCCCTAGTGGGTTCCACCACTAGCTGTCTAAGGCGTGTCCCTGTAGGGCATTGAGAATGACCCTGCTCTTGGATGTGGCTGCAGTCCATGTTGCCCAGTTAACATCTGGCATATTCAGGTCCCCATCAACAGTATCTCCCTTTTTCAGCCATTTTGAGAATGCCCTCTATCATTTCTTGTCCATTTCCTCCCCTTGAGGCGAGGCCTGTATACAACCCTGTGCGGATTGTGATGCCATTCCCTGTCTCCAATATGACCCAGAGTTCTCTTGTCCTCCCCTTTACCTTTTAGTTCTGTTACTTTGATCCTTCCCTATGTAGAGAGCTACTCCACCTCCTCTTTTACCCTCCTGTCCCTTCTGTAGATTGTGTACCCTGGTATGTTGACATCCCAGTCATGGTTCTCCGTGTACCATATTTCTGTGACTGCCACAATATCCAAGTGTTCCACTTCAATCAGGGCTACTAGCTCTGGAAGCTTGTTTCCCAGACTACGGGCATTGGTACTCATTGCCCTCCATTTAATGTTGGCTTTATCCTTTTTTTACCCATCCCTGCTCTTATTGCCCTTGTCCATTTTTCCATTTACTCCTGTCCTGCCCTCTGTCAAGCTCTGTACCTCAGTGTTTACCCTACTACCTGCCATGCTTTGCGGGGGGAGGCTTGAACTTTCCTGTTTCCTATCAGCACCTCCCCCCTTGGCTAGTTTAAAAGCTTGCCAAGGAAGCCTTTAAACCTGTCACCTAGGAGCATGTTTCCCTTCCTGGACAGATGCAGACCATCATGCCAGTATAGACCTTCATCTCTCCAGGTGGACCCCCAGTCCCCAATGAAGCCAAAGCCCTGTGCTCTGCACCAGTTTTGCAACCATTCATCCAGACATCCTAATCATATTTCCCTGGTGGTCCAGTGGAGCTGTCTGCCCGATCGTGGGCTGAAGTAATAAATAAAGAAACTTATATACTTGGTGGTCCAGTGGACCTGTCTTCCTGATCGTGGGCTTAAGTAAAAAATAAAAACCTATATCCTGGTGGTCAGTGGACCCCCTCCCCACCTGCCCACTGATCCCCACCCCACTCCCCAGTCAGCAGCGGGTGGCAGCACCCCACCCGCCTGCTGCCTCTGACTGACCCGTAGGTGGGACTGGCACGCATTGGTCCACAGCATTGGCCAGTAGGGGTGTAGCTATACCGTGACTACACATTCCAGATGTGCATATCTGGAATGTGTGGTATAGTATGGGCTGCATGCCGATTGGCTCATGCTAGGACCAATGGGCAGCCCTACCAACAGTGTCAGCCGGCGTAAGGTGGCAGGTGGTAGGCTGCCTCCCGCTGCTGACCGGGGGAGCGGGCGTGGAGATCAGTGGGCAGGTGGAAAGGGGGGTCCACTGGACCACCAGAGATATAGGTTTCTTTATTTTTTACTTAAGCCCTGAATTGGGCAGACAGCTCCACTGGACCACCAGGGATATAGGAGACTATACTTTTTTTATTCAAGCCCATGATCGGGCAGGCAGGTCCACTGGATCACCAGGGAAATACAATTAGGATGTCTGTTACTTCAGCCCGCAATCGGGCAGACAGCAGTCCACTGGACCACCAGGGATATAGGAATCTGTTTATTTTACAGATGTCCGTGATTGGGCTGTGGGGCACATTGCTGCACTGCAGGGGGTGTCGGTCCCCGACGGCTGCTGCCTGGCAGGGCACCAGGCGTAAGTCGCGGGGTTCAGCGCACCTGCATGCAAATGGGGCCATAATGAGATTCAAATGGCCTCATTTGCACCTTGCATACATTATGGCCCCATTTGCATGTCAACTTTTGAATATCATGGTAGTTGCGCCTAGCGCAATGGAACTTGCGCTAGCGCATCCCCATGATCCACTCTGGCCACTGGTGCTGGTGCAGTGCCACTGCGCCATGCGCACTGCGGGTGGCCATGGTGTGATATTCAATGATGCTGAGCCATGGCGCAGCTCCATTGAAGATCTTCCAGTCCACGCCCCTGCACAGCCAAGTTGAGCTGCGCCCAGGCTTGTGCCACAGCATGGCGCAGTTTAAATATCTGGGCCCTGGTGTACAACCTTATCTTCTTTATGGAGAGAATCTTTATGGAAACTACAGCTACGGTTCTTTAGGTCCCCATCCAAGTGTCTAAATGGAACTTCTCTGTCCCCCCTTTGTGTTGGAGTCAGTGTGCGGAGGTCTCAGCCTCAAAGGCCCATATTTTTTGGAATTGTGGGAAACTCCAACAATACTGGACCAATATTCAGCATCATCTCCAAGAAGTCATAGATATCTCCACCCCACTCAGCCCAGAACACATCTTATTCAGCCTTGAGCCCCGGAGAAAAATTTCAATAAACTAAGTATAAAAAATAAAAATAGCACTGGCCACACTAAAAGATCAGCCGTGCTAATTACAGCACCATGTTAATCCTGATAGTGTGGCACTATCTGACTAAAAATCCTGGCCATTGTCACTTAAACTTCAGAAGATAAAAAGGGGCATCTTATCTACTTCCTTTTGTGTTTTTTGTTTCCTTCTTGTTTTGCTTGCAAAATTGTTATCAAATTACAGAATGTGATGTGACAGCTTTTGTAACAGCAGAAGTTAAAATACAGTTTCTTCTTTCATCTGAGTGCTGCCTTCTTTTACTATTAAAAACAATTTTTTGGGAATCTCAAACTGAAGTTATTTATAATGTAATGCAGTCATACCATTTAAGCGGGAGATGCACTAAGTCCCTGCACACCCTAAGTAATGTGTTCATAAACATTTTAAAAAGTGTTTCTTATCCATAGTACAGTATGGTTGTCAGAGTGTCCAGATTGCACTCCAATACTGCACTAGTCCTAGCTAGTTCACAGGCATAATCTGCGAATTTGTGGGTACTGCAGTGCATGCCATGATACTCTCAATTTAGTGCGGATGCAGATTTCAGGAAACTGTTACCACTAGAATCAGTAGCTTGTGAGTTGGGTTTTTTTTTCATTTCATATTCACCAAAAACCCAGATTTTGGGTTGTTGTGATTGTCTTAACCCGTGTTTCAACTTAGATCACTTCCACACTGAAGTCTGCGTGGGTTAAGGCAACAGTGTTGGTCTAAAGCTGTGTTCTGGACTACCTCTGAGCAGAGTTTGAGCACTGTTTTAGAACATGGATTGCAGCATGGTTTTTACCATGTTACAGTCTGGGAACAAACCTTTTAAACCATTTATCAGAGTTAAAATGGTTTAAAAAAGCCCTAAGGCAGAATATTCAAGCTCTTTTACGAGTGCTAAATAGGTTAGTGACTCGCTAACCCCACTGTCACAGCGCATGGTAATAAACTTCAGATGTGGCAAATTTACAGGTTTAAAACACATCTTGGTGTGATATTTATTTTTCAAAAGTTCAAAAATAATAAATGAAAACAAAAAAATTGCAAAGAAAATCATTACTTGACATCAGTAGTTTCTCCCATACTACGGTCCTGGATCTTAGAGCTCCTAAGACCCTTCTCATCTGCATTCAACAGCTTGTCTACAGTAGCAGTAGAACTTCTCTCCTCTCTCTCTCTCTCTCTCTCAGGGCTGAGCCCCACTGGGCTGAACTCCAGTGAACTTAGTGAAGAGGCTTTTTATATCTTTTGGTGGGGGTCACCCGACTAAGCCCTTTCTGTATTTACAAGTCTGGACATGTTGTTTCATGTCTGAACATGTTGTTTCAAAACCAAGGCAGGGAGGTTGTGTCAGGAGATTTCTTGGTTCAGTTAAAGGTACAGTGTATCTATCCACAGATATTGTCTCTCTACAGCTCTGATCCACAATGACTAAGCACTTTTATAAAGCATATCATTCAGCCTCATACATAAAACCTTATACAGTAACAGGTCTGTAGTGTGAATTTATGAAAATACCTTAAGGATTTCTTATACCTGTACTAATCATGACATTATTGTTTTAAATGACTTCTGAATCCTTTTTCTTTAAAAAAAAAGGCTTTATTAACTGTATTCATTCCTATTTAAAATAGCCTTCATGATTTTGTACACAAAATGCACATATGCACTTTACACAACACCTCTCCGGGTATTTGGCATCATTCCAGGGACTGGATGGATGGAAAAGGAAAAAGAATGAAAAGAGAAAACTAGTAGGAAGCTTAGTAGGGAAAGTAAAGAGCTACACTAGGTGGCCAAACTAGGGTAGTTGGGAAAAAGAAGAAAAACAAAGAGAAAAGTGGTAGCTGTTGCTAGGAAATAAGGAGATAGAAAAGTGGTCCAGTTACAGCTGAGGGTGTAGTCTAACTCTGCCACACACCTCCCTCCTTATGTAAAAAACAGTTCTCAAAACTATGCTGTTTTTTCAAGAACCCCCTCTCAGTCATAAATATTCTACCAAAACAGTAGAATGGGGGTTGGTTGAAACTTTCTCTCACCCACTATGAGAGCTTCACCCCAGGGTCCCTTAATTTAGCTATTTTTAGTATTGTTCACCATACCAAGTTTCTGCAGTATAACATTACTGTCACAACATTACCTTGGGGCTGTCATATAGTTCAGCACAGTATCCATCTGTGCTCTCAGAGGACTTTAGTCTGTAGTGACTGTCTATTCCCCTGACTATTTCACTCTGGTTACTATAACTCAGACACTTCATAATAATATCAGGCACCCATCAATAGGCATAATTTCAGAACCCATCACTTAATATTGTTTCAGAATCCATCACTTAGCATCATGTCAGTACCCAGCACTTGGCATCTTTTCAAAACCCTGTGCACCAACTATTGTACCTTCATCGGTACATTAAAAAAGAGGAAGCAATACACAGCAGTTTTATGCTGACTTCCAGCTTCTTCCATACCCATCACTTGGCATTATTTCAGCCTTGTGCACCCACTATCGTACCTTCATCATTACATTAAAAAAGAGGAAATAATGCACAGCAGTTTTATACTGACTTCGAGCTTCCTCCATACCCATCACTTGGCATCGTTTCAGCCCTGTGCACCCACTATCGTACCTTCATTATTACATTAAAAAAGAGGAAGTAATACATAGCAGTTTTATGCTTTCTTCGAGCTTCCTCCATACACATCACTTGACATTGTTTACACTCAGGGGCCCAATGATAAGTACCACCCCATACCTAGATCCTCCATGACCCTAGGTTCCTCATTTTATATCCTACAATATATACATTTCTTGTAACCATTTCATACATTTCATTTATCCATTTCCCTTTCACATATCTTCTGGTAGGCAAGGAACATTCTCATGCTGAACATCAACCAGCCAGTTCCTAACTCCAAAACCTTTGGGGTTTTCTTTCAATCCTAATTTTTAACATACCAGGGGTTTTCTTTCAACCCACACATCATTCTGGTACCCTCAACTGACTGTACCCAGCATCGGCCTTAATGCTATATTCATTTAAAACATTACAAGTTTCATACAGTTCATACCATATCACATGGGAGTTCAAAACATGGGAAAGCCAATTCAACCACCATGGTGTCTTCCCTGTTGCTTGTAGTCTTCATCCCAGTATGCAAATGTCCTGAAACAGTCTTACCTGGGGCCTTCCTCTCATCATCCTCCAAGTAGTAGCAGCAGCCTGGAAAAAAGGGCAACAACAGGATTTCAAAAGTGATTGGCAACAAAGGTTCCATCAGGGGATCCTCTTCCTCTAGAACCCATGAATTCTGATGCTCTGCCTCCGCCATGAAATCCTCTAGTTGGGAACCCTCCATCAGCACCTGGCAGCGATGCTCTGCCTCTCTCCAGCACTGGTCCACCTCTGCGTTCCATCGAACTCCAATCTGGTTAGTAATTCCCTTCTGGTGTTCCTCACCTGGGCTGTGGTATGCACACTGGGAAGCCCCTCCTCCTTCTTCAACAGATCCTTGGCATCAATGAGATTCTTGAAGTACACCATCCTTCTCTTTGCCCCTATGTCTGTATACCAGGGCTGGTATCTCTGTACTGGTCTACCCCTTGTTTCTCTGGACAAGCAGTACTATCCCACTACTGACACCAAATGTGTCACAGCATGTGGTAATAAACTTCAGAAAAGGCAAATTTATAGGTTTAAAACACACCTTGGTGTGGTATTTATTTTTCAAAAGTTTGAGGAATAATAAATGAAAACAAAAAAATTGCAAAGAAAATCACTACTTAACATCAGCAGTTTCTCCCATAATTTAGTCCTGGATCTTAGAGCTCCTAAGACCCTTCTCATCTGTATTCAACAGCTTGTCTGCAATAGCAGTAGAACCTCTCTCCTCTCTCTCTCTCTCTCTCTCTCTCTCTCTCTGAGAGCTGAGCCCCACTGGGCTGAACTCCAGTGAACTTAGTGAAGAGGCTTTTTATATCTTTTGGTGGGGGTCACCTGACTAAGCCCTTTCTGCATTTACAAGTCTGGACATGTTGTTTCATGTCTGAACATGTTATTTCAAAACCAAGGGGGAGGGGGTTTGTGTCAGAGGATTTCCTGGTTCAGTTAAAGTGTATCTATCCACAGATATTGACTCTCTATAGCTCTGATCCACAATGACTAAGCACTTTTATAAAGCATATCATTCTGCCTCACACATAAAACCTTATACAGTAACATGTCTGTAGTGTGAATCTATGAAAATACCTTAGGGATTTCTTATACCTGTACTAATCATGACATTATTGTTTTATATGACTTCTGAATCCTTTTTCTTTAAAAAGGCTTTATTAACTGTATTCATTCCTATTTAAAATAGCCTTCATGCTTTTTGTACACAAAATGCACACATGCACTTTACACAACACCCCTCCGGGTGTTTGGCATCATTCCAGGGACTGGATGGATGGAAATGGAAAAAGAATGAAAAGAGAAAACTAGTAGGAAGCTTAGTAGGGAAAGAAAAGAGCTACACTAGGTGGCCAAACTAGGGTAGGTGGGAAAAAGAAGAAAAACAAAGAGAAAAGTGGTAGCTGTTGCTAGGAAATAAGGAGATAGAAAAGTAGTCCATCAGCCACAGCCAAGAGTGTAGCCTAGCTCCGCCACACCCACTTTGTACCTTTAAAGCAGTACAGTACTGCAAAGGTCCATATTTGATGGCTTAGTTACTGTGTCACTAACCTTTTTGTAAGGGACCCTGATCCATCCTGGTACACCTATATAAAGCAGCTGACAGCACTTTGCAGATAGGCACACCAGCATGCTGGTAGGTTTGGGGAGGTGGTAACTATCCATTAGTGCAACACTCATTACTGGCTCCCCATACTGGGTGTTATGGGCTATGCCTTCCTACACCCCCAACACCTGGCCATGTCTGGCTACTACTAACCTTGGTCCTCCTGTTGGTACATGGCATAAATGTCCTGGTGTCCAGTGTTGCCTCCACCAAATTGCATGCCCAGGTGATAAGACATCTGTCCCTGGTGTCCTGTGGACACTACACTACTGATCAATGGCCCCCCTATCAGCCACTTGGTAAGATCATTAATTCTTCTGTACCACTTGCCTGATGTCTAGACCAGAGATCCCCATGTGCCTCAATTAGCAGTCTGGCAAGAACTGTAATTCTTCCATACCACATCCTCAGTGTCCAGTGGTTCCCCCAACCCCCATAAGTATGATGTCCAGCCCCCACCCTGACCTGCCCATCCAGTACCAACCACTACCACTGACCCCCAACCTATGGTGTATGCACCCCCTTGACAGAGACCGGCACAGACCCCCCATTCACATCTATAGCAGCCACCAACTAAATGACAGTTCACGATCAGATGCCTACTGTAGTAAAAGCTGTTTCTATAGTAGCCTTGCGATCACAAACATAGAAACATAGAATTTGTCATCAGAAAAGGACAGCTTGGCCCACCTAGTCTGCCCAGATGTTTCCTGCCTTATCTTCCTCCTCACTTGCTGTCTTGTCTCTATCAAGCCTCCCATCTTCCTGCCTCTTCTTTGGTGATGCTAGGAAAGGAGGGCAGGATGGGGGGAAGGGAGGAAGGTGGTTATCCTTATTGCTAGGAGCCTTGGGAGGAAAACTGTAGAGTTACAGGTGCTCATGGCAGAGGGAGAGGTGGACATTGCAGCCATCACAGAAACATGGGCCACCCAATACAATGACTGGGACCTGTCTGTACCAGGGTACAGGTTATTTCATAGGGACAGGGTCATTGGGAAATGAGGGGGTGTGGCACTATATGTGAAGGAAGGACTGAAGTGTGTAAGGAAGAAAGGGGATGAGGGTAGTACAGAGTCACTTTGGATGCAAATCCAGGATTCTAAGAATAGGATTCTTAGAATGGGAGTGGTATACAGGCCACCATCTCAGACGGAGGAGTTAGACAGGGAACTAGCAGAACAGATCAGGAGGACCTGCGAGAAGGGTAGTGTGGTGATTGTGGGGGACTTCAACATGCCAGGAGTGGACTGGAGTACCCCAACAACCAGGAACAGATGGGAGCAGGTACTGCTGGATGCCTTCCAGTACAGCTTCCTGTTGCAAATGATCAGTGAACCAACCAGGTTAGGAAATACCCTTGACCTTGTGCTGGCAAATGGGGACTTTGTGAGAGAACTTACAATGGAGGAACCGCTGTCAGAGAGTGACCACCACTCAGTATGGCTCACATTGGATATGGGCAAGGAAGGATTGGAATCGGGCACAAGCGTGCTGGACTTCAGGAGGGCTGAATTTGGGTGGATGGGGGAAGTGGTACAAGGGTACCTGGCCAGAATTCAATCTAGTATGAACACTAACCAGAGGTGGGAGCTCATAAAGCTGGGGATAATGGAGGCAACCAAAACCTGCTGCAAGACCCAGAGCAAGAAGGCTAGGGCTAAGAAACTGAGTTGGTTGAGCAAGGAGGTCATGGAAAAGGTAAGGAGAAAAAGAGCTGCCTTTAGGAAGTACAAGAAAACAGGGAGGGAGGAGGACAGAGAGGAGTACTTGACAGAATCAAGGAGGTGACAAAGCGGTAAGGGGAGCCAAAGCATCTACGGAACTCAGGCTGGCACAAGGCATTAAGAAGGGGAGAAGGACTTCTTAGGTACATCGGGAGAAAAGGGAGCTGTAAGGACCACATAGTAAGGATTAGGAAGGAGGGTTGGTCGAAGTAGGTGTGATAAGGCAGAAGCACTAAATGAGTACTTCTGCTCAGTATTTACTAAAGAGAAGAGGGGTGACACCCAAGGGGGAGAAATGGCAGAAACAGGGGAAGGGGTGACAGCTGGGAAATCATGAAGGGCAGAGTTCGGGAGGGTTTAAAGGCACTGAGGGTGGACAAGGCGCCAGGCCCAGATGGCATCCACCCCAGGGTACTGAAGGAGCTGGCAGAGGTCCTTGCAGGACCTTTGGCAGACCTATTTAATGCCTTACTACATTCAGGGTGTGTACCTCAGGACTGGAGGATAGCTCATGTGGTACCCCTCCACAAGAGTGGCCCCAAGGATGAACCAGGAGACTACAGATCAGTGAGCCTCACTGGTGGCTGGTGGCCCTCCTAGAGGCCAAAAGACTACAGAACAGCAGACAGCATGGCTTCATATGGGGCAGATCATGCCAAACCAACCTGGTGGAGTTCTATGACTGGGTAACTAGGCAACTAGACAGGGGCCATGCAGTGGATGTCCTGTATCTGGACTTCAGTAAGATATTCGACTCGGTGCCGCATGGAAGGCTGGGAAGTAAGTTAGTAGGCACAGAGGTGGGTGCAAAGCTGATGAGATGAGTAGGAAACTGGCTTCAGGGAAGGCAACAGAGGGTGGTGGTGGGTGGGGAGCTCTCACACCCAAGGGTAGTGACGAGCGGTGTTCCACAGGGCTCAGTGTTGGGACCAGTGTTGTTTGGGATATTCATTGCAGACATATCATGGGACATCAAGAGCAAGATCAGTCTGTTGCTGATGATACCAAGGTAGGAGTGGTGGTGGATGACCTAGGGGCATGGCAGGGGTTGCAGGATGATCTGGCAAAGCTTGAAACCTGGTCAGAAACCTGGCAACTGGGGTTTAATGCCAAAAAGTACAAGGTGCTGCATTTTGGGATGAAGAACCCAAGGAGGAGTTACCAGCTGGGGGGAGTGCAGCTAGCCCAGACAGAGGAGGAGAAGGATCTGGGGTGCTTATTACAGGGTCAATGAACAACTCGACACAATGTAGGAAGGCAGCTGCAAAGGCCAACAAAATGCTGGGTTGTATTGCAAGGGGTATATCCTCGAGGAGGGAGGAGGTGATTCTGCCACTGTATAGGTCATTAGTTAGACCGCACCTGGAGTACTGCGTGAAGTACTGGCGCCCGTATCTGAAGAGGGACATTAAGTTACTGGAGGGGGTGCAGCACAGGGCAACAAAGATGATCAAGGGGCTGGGGGACTTATCATACGAGAAGAGGTTGAGGGAGTTGAAAATGCACTCACTGGAGGACAGGAGGGACAGAGGGGACATGATTGAAACCTTTAAGTAAATGAAAAGAATAAACAAGACAGGTACAGAGGGGCTGTTCAAAGTAAGGGAGGGCAAGGACACCAGGGGCCATGGTATGAGACTGGAGGGAGGAAGGTTCAGGAGGGAGATGAGGAGACACTTTTTTTACAGAGAGGGTGGTGGCTGGGTGGAATGCGTTACCTGCAGAAGTGGTATCCAGTAGAACAGTGGACTGCTTCAAAAGGGGATGGGACAGGACAAGGGGGAGGGTTAATGAAGGGGAAGGGTGGAAGGGAGGGGCAGCTGCAGAATAAGGGGTGCTAGCTGCACATTCGAGCAGACTTGATAGCCCTCTAGGCCTTTATCTGCTGTCAAATTTCGTATGTTCATATGTAATATACTGCTATGTCTATACTATTCATGCTTATAGCCCCCTACTGTTTTAGCTTCCACCACTTCAGTTGGCAGTCTGTTCCAGGCATCTACCACCCTTTCAGTGATGAAATATTTCCTCATATCTCTCTTGACCCCATCCCCCCACCCCAGCTTCAGTGCATTCCCGCTGGTCCTGGTGATCTTTCATATTTGAAAGAGATGCCCTCCAGACCCTGTTCACTCCTGTGAGGTACTTATAGGTCTGTATCATGTCAACTTTCTCCTCTCTTCCAGGGTATACGTGGTGAGATTTATTTATTTTTTGTTGACCGGGTAAGTGCACTAGACAAATCCTGCCTATTTTCAGGCATGACCCGGGGGAGGGGGATACAGATGAATGTCAACTGACCTTGAACCAGATTAAGCTGTTGGTGGTATTTTTAGTGCATGAGGGAAATTTGGCCAGGACACCAGGGAAATTCCCCTACTCTTTTCGATAAGTGCCATGGGATCTTTAACATCCACCTGAACTACCACCAATCCAGGCAGATGGGACCTCGGTTTAACGTCTCATCCGAAAGATGGCACCTCAGAAGTGCAGCACTCCTCTCATGCTGCATTAAAGTGTCAGTACTGGGATATTAACCCAAGTGCCAGATGTGGGAACTGAACCCACAGCCCTCTGATCTCGTGGCCTCAGAGGTGAGTGTGCTACCTACTCAGCCACTGACACTGCTAAGAGATCCCTCAGTCTTTCCTCTTACGGTTTCTTGTGCAAACCCTGCAACATTTTAGTTGCCTTCCTGTGGACTTTCTCAACCCTGTCAATGTTCTCTCTGAGGTCTGTTCTCTAAAACTGTACAGAGGACACCAGGTGGGGTCTCACCAGTAAGCAATACAGTGGCAACACCACCTCCATCCTCCTGATGGAAATACCCTTCCCTAGACACCCCAGCATCCCACTAGCCCTACCCACTGCTTTGTCGCAGTGCCACCTTGAGGTCCTCAGACATGATAATTCCAAGGTCCCTTTCCTGTTTATTGCCCGTCAATAACTCCCCCCATCCTTTACTCCGCTCTTGGGTTCCTATGATGTAGGTGCATGATTTTGCACTTTTTGGCATTGAACCCAAAAGCCATGCTTTAGATCACCCCTCGAGTTTCACAAGATCACTGTGCATTCTCTCCACCCCCTCTTGAGTATCCACCCTATTGCAAATATTGGCATCACTTCTCCTTCAGTTCTTCTGCAATATTCCCTACATTGAAGAGGATTGGTCCCAGTACTGAGCCCTATGGTACTCTACTGGTCACTCTTCCATTATTAGAGTAAGTGCTGTTAACCACCGCCCTCTATCTGACTCAATTTGCCACTTTGGATCTCACCCCTTAGCTGTTTAGTTTCTTTATCAGCCTCCTGTATGGCACAGTGTTGAAGGCCTAGCTAAACTCCAGATCAATCATGTCCACTGCCCTGCCTTAATCTATTTTCCTGGTCACCCAGTCAAAGAAATCTTCCAAATTCATTTGGCATGATCTTCCTCCTGTGAATCTGTGCCTCCTGTGGTATTGCAACCCACTGGATTCAAGATACTCTACCAGTCTCTCCTTCTGTATGGATTCCATTGCTTATGTACCTGAAGAAAGCCTCGTCTTCTTTTGCTACCTCTTGGGCTATCCTTTCTTCTGTTTGAGCCTTGGTTCCCCTGATTACCTTACCTGTTTCCCTCTATTTTACCTGGTACACCTCTCTATCCTCATCCTTCTGTGTTTCTTCATACCTCCCGAATGCCACCCTTGTTTCCTTCACCTTCATGGCCAATTCCTTACAATACCATAATGGTCCTTTTTTTCCTCCTGCTTTTACTCACTTCCTTCATGCAGATGCTGGCTGCCTTCCCTTTATTTTCTCCACTGTTTCTCTATCCCTCCATGACAATCCTCCCCTACTAGGCTGCTTCTGAGGCAGTCATGCATTTCTTTAAAATCCAACCTACTTAAGTCCAGGACCCTCATCTTTTTGTTGCTTGCCTCTGCACTCATCTTAATGTTGAACCACACTGTACAGTGCTTACTGGCTCCCAGAGAACAGCCCTCTGTGATGTGACTAGGCACTATCACAGCCTCCAGTAGACAGGGATGCAGAGGAGCAAAGGGGGATAGCGTGCCCCAAATAGAATAGCACCTTTACCCCATGAGTCATTTTCAGCTCTCAGCATGCTGCTATGCCCATAGGGCAGGGAAGGTGCTAATGGGCCATTTGCATACCATTATGGGCTCACTAAAACATCTTTGCACAATGCCTCTGTGCATGATTGCATGGAGGCATTGTGCAGAGCAGTGCCAACCCCCACCTTGTGATCACCATTTAGATGCCCCTGCATATTATAATAAAATGATCCCCAGCATCTAGTAGTTCCCCCCCAATCGTATTCAGATTCCCTGATTAGTATATTTAAATTATCCCTGGCATCTAGTATTCCTTCCACTCCCAATCACCTTTCAGATGCCTCCAAATTATCATATTAAAATAATCCCTGGCATCTAGTTCACCCACTGATTGCAAGTCTGAGCTCCCTTCCCATTCCACCCACTCAAGGCCTTCCACACCCCTCCCCATGGTGGCTCTTAAATTACCCCAGCTGCCAGTCTCCCCCACTGCGACAGTGACAGGCTCGGCCCCTCTGCTCACCACATCAGCTGGCCACTGTCTGAGTGATGGGGAGTGAGCAAACACCTGCTATAGAAACAGATGCTCTGCAGTAGGTGCATGCTCACTCCCTATTACTCAGACAGCAGATGGCCAAGCTAAAGAGCGGAGAGGCTGTACCGATCACAGTCACAGGGAGGTGGCTGCCGTCTTGGGTAAGTGGGGGGCCAGTGGGGAAGGGTGGAGGGACCTGGTTGGATGGGATTGGGAGGAAACTTAGATTTGCAACTGGATGTGTGGGGCTACTAGATGGCAGGGATCATGGAAAAATAGAAACATAGACAATGATGGCAGAAAAAGACCAATGACCCATCCAGTCTGCCCCTAGTTCCCTATTAAACCCTGGGATCTATTGTCCATATAGAATGCTAGCCTTCACTAGCCACTCCTCTGTTCCCCTCCCTGTTACTACCACCATGAGTAACATTTATGCCCTTCACTTTGTCACAGCAATGCTTAAAACAATTATGGTTTTGGTGTCTGCCATCTCGGTTACATAGAAACATAGAACGTTTCAGCAGAAGGGGGCCTTCCAGTCCATCTAGTCTGCCCGTTGTTTGTATTTTAAGCTACCCATCCCCCTGGTTTATTTTCTACTACCATGAACCAGGATTTATTTGTGTCTGTCCCAAGCTCTCTTGAACTCTTATTGTTTTTGACTCCACCACCTCTTTTGGGAGCTGGTTCCATGGGTCCACAACTCTCTTGGTGAAGAAAAACTTCCTTGTGTTTCCTCTCAGTTTGCCTCCCTTCAATCTCATTACATGGCCCCTTGTTCTAGTTTGACTGTGTATCGGAAAGAGATCAGTCATTTCCACTGTTTATACCTTTGAGACATTTGAAGGTCTCGATCATGTCCCCCCTGTCCCTTCTCTGCTCCAGTGTGAACATATTCAACTCTCTCAGTCTCTCCTCATAAGGCTTCATGTGCATTGTGCTTACCATCTTAGTCGCCCTTCTCTGGACCACTTCCATTCTGTTTATATCCTTCCTGAGGTGGGGCCTCCAAAACTGCATGCAGTACTCCAGGTGGGGCATCACCAAGGACCTGTAAAGTGGCATAACCACCTCCCTCTTCCTACTGGTTATGCCCCTCCCGATGCACCAGAGCATGCTACTTGCTTTCAGTGTTGCCTTTTTGCATTGTTTGGTTTGCTTTAGTTCATCAGTTATGATGATTCCCAGGTCATGTTCCTGGTTGGAGGCAATTATTTTTTCTCCATTCATGAACTACTGCTTCTTGGGGTTACTTTTTCCTAGGTGCATGACTTTACATCTTTTTGTGCTGAACCTCAGTTGCCAGGTCTCTGACCATTTTTCAAGCAACTTTAAGTTTGTTGCCATTTTGGTTACCCCACTGGGGTGTCAGCCCTGTGGCAGATTTTAGTATCATCTGCAAACAGGCACACCTTGCCATTTAAGCAAGCTGCAATGTCACCTATAAACAAATTGAAGAGGGCTGAAAAATATAAACATAGACTTTGAAGGCAGATAAGGACAGCTTAGCCCACCCAGTCTGCCCATTTACCTACCTATTGGATAATTTGCATATCCTAGTTAACCAACAGCCTACTTCTTCCTACCCCCTATCAGAATTGCCTTATGTCAGTCCCATGCATTCTTGAATTCCCCCACTATTTTTGACCCTATGACCTCTTCAGGAAGGCTGTTCCGTGTGTTAACCACCCTCTCCATGAAAAAATACTTCCTCAAGTTGCCCCGAGCCATCCCCCCCTCTATCTTCAGATTGTACCCCCTTGTTCTTGCACAACTCTTTTTCTGAAAGATGCTACTCTCTTGGACTTTGTTGATCCCCTTGAGGTACTTGAAAGTTTCTATCATGTCCCTGCTCTCCCTCCTTTCCTCGAGGGTATACATATTAAGCTCCTTTAGACTCTCTTTGTGTGGCTTCTGGAGCAAACCCAGCACCATTTTAGTTACCCTCCTCTGGACTGCCTCCATCCTGTCTATGTCCTTGTGGAGATGGAGTCTCCAGAACTGCACGCAATACTCCAGATGGGGTCTCACCAACTGTCTGTACAGAGGGCTAACACCTTCCCATTTTCAACTGGTGACGCCTTTATTGTGCATCCCAGTATTCCCCCCGGCCCTCCTTACTACCTTCTCACGTTGCTTGCCTTCCTTTAGGTCATCTGATATGACTACGCCCAGGTCCCATTCCATTTTTCTTGTTGTTAGTACCCCCCAACCCCCCACTGTGTACTCTTCTTGTGGGTTTTTGTTTTCCAGGTGCGTAACTTTGCACTTCTTTGCATTGAATCTAAGCTGCCATACTTTTGACCATTCCTCCAACCTTGCCAAGTCCCTTCTCATCTTTTCCACCCTCCCCCTTGTGTATCAACCCTGTTGCAGAGCTTTGAGTATCTGCAAAGAGGCATATTTTTTCTTCCAGTCCTTCCACAATGTCACTTATAAAGACATTAAAAAGGACCCATCCCAGTACTGAATCCTGTGGTACCCCACTAGTAAACCCTCTTTCTTCAGAGTGGACTCCATTTATTATTACCCTCTGTGTCCTGCTGTCCAGCTAATTTTGTACCCAGGCTACCACCCTGGGACCCACTCCCAGGCTGGCTAACATGTTTATTAATTTTTTGTGAGGGACTGTGTCAAATGCCTGCTAAAGTCTAATCCACAGCCCCTCCCTGGTCTACTACTTTGGTCACCCAGTCAAAGAAATCTATTAGATTTGTCTGACATGACCTTCCTGCTGTGAATCCATGCTGCCTTGGGTCCTGTGCCCCACTGGCCTCTAGATACTCAACAATTCTTTCTTTCATATGTAATTCCATAATTTCTCCATGACTGAGGTCAAACTAACAGGTCTTTATTTTCCTGCCTCTGCTTTGCTCCCACTTTTGTGAAGAGGAGTCACATCTGCCCTCCTCCAGTCCTCAGGTACCACCCCATCCTCTCATGATTTGTTAAAAAGGGTAGTCAGTGGTGCCACTAGTTCTCCCCTTAGTTCTTTTAGAATTCTAGGGAGAATCCTGTCAGGCCCCATTGCTTTGTCCACCTTCGGTTTCAGGAGTTCTTTTAGGACCCTTTCTTCTATGAATGAACTGGTATTGACCCCCTGATCCAGAGTGCTTCTATTGATTTGTTTAGGTACCCCCCTCTTCTTTTGTGAATACTGAGCAGAAGTATTCGTTCAGTATCCCTGCTCTTTCACTGTCACCTTCTGCCCACCCACCTCCCTCCACTTTATTAAGCCTCAATATCCCTCTCTTGGTCTTCTCTGCCCTAATGTACCTATAAAAGTGTTTATTCCCCTTCTTAACTGAGTTGGCTATCTTTTCCTTGGTATGGGCCTTTGCTATTCTGACTGCCTTCCTTGCTTCCTTCTGCTTTAACTGGTACAGTTCTCTGTCCTGCTGCTTCTGTGTTTCCTTATACTTCCTGAATGTTATATTTTTCTTCTTTACCTTCCCCACCACCTCTTTTGAGAACCATAGTGTTTTTTTTTCCCTTTATTTTGATTTGTTTATTTGCATCACACAAAGGCTTGTTGCTTCTGTGATGGCAGTTTTGATTTTTACCCATTGTTCCTCCATCCCTCCTTCTTGCCTGTTTGCTAGTACTTTTCTGAGGCACTATCTCATTTTGCCAAAGTCAGCCCTCCTAAAGTCTAGTACCCTCACTTTTGTATGGCTTGACTCTACAGCTATGTTTATCGTGAACCACAGTTTGGTGGCCACTTGTTCTCAGATGGATTCCCACTTCTAAATCTGAGATCCTCTCTCCATCCCCATTTGAGAGTACCAGGTCTAAGATTGCTCCCTCCTGAGTGGGTTCCAACACTAGCTGTCTGAGGCGTGCCCCCTGTAGGGCATCGAGAATGACCTTGCTCTTGGGTGTGGCTGCAGCAAAGGTGCTCCAGTTAACATCTGGCATATTCAGGTCCCCATCAACAATATCTCCCCTTTTTCTGCCATCCTAAGGATGTCTTCTACCATTTCCTTGTCCATTTCCTTCCCCTGAGGCGGAGTCTGTATACAACCCCCATGTGGATTGTGGTGCCATTTCCTGCCTCCAGGATGACCAGCACTGCCTCCTCTACTCCCTGTTTACCCTTTAGTTCCATTGCTTTGATTCCTTCACTTACATAGAGAGCTACTCCTCCTCCTCCTCCTCTTTTACCCTCCCTGTCCCTCCTGTAGATTGTGTGCCCTGGTATGTTGACATCCCAGTCATGGTTCTCTGTGTACCATGTTTCTGTGACTGCCACGATATCCAGGCGTCCCTCTTCCATCAAGGCCACTAGTTCAGGGAGCTTGTAACCCAGACTATGGGCATTGGTACTTATTGCCCTTCATTTTTTGATGGCCTTACCTCTTTTAGCCCCATCCTTGTCCTTTCTGTCTCTGCCTTTTTCTCCGTTTACCCCTGTCCTTCTCCCTATGAACTTCTCCACCTTGGTGTTTGCCTCACTAACTACCCTGTTTTGTGGCAAGTCTGGGATTTCCCTGCTCCTTTTCAGTGCCCCTCCCTTGGCTTGTTTAAATGCTTACCAATGAAGCATTGAAACCTATCACCTAGGATCCTGGTTCTCTTTCCGGACAGATGCAGATCATTGCACCAGTATATGGCTGTATTCCACCAAGTGGACCCCAAGTCCCCAGTGAAGCCAAGACCCTGAGCTCTGCAACAGTTTTCAACCATTCATTGAATCCCATGATGCAGAGCACCCAAGCCTCACCCATGCCATAGACAGAAATCACCTCCGAGAAGGTTACCATGCATGCTACTTGTCTAAGACCCCTCCCCAACTCCACAAACTCCTCCTGCACTGCTCTGATCCCATTCCCAGCCAGATCATTTGTCCCTGAGTGGACAATGACATCAAGCTCCCTCTCCCATGCTGCTGCTCTAGTGATCCTGAGGATTCGCTCCCTGTCTCTCCAAGCCATGGCAACAGGAAGGCACCTTACCTCCCTCTCCCTTCCCTCCCCCAGTTCTACCCTCTTAACAATTGAGTCCCCCACTAGGAGTTGTTTCCTTCTCCTGTGGGGTCCCATGCCACCTCCTGTGGGTCTCCTTTGTGGAGGTTCCCAGCATCCTCCTTGGGCTCCACTGCGTGTGCCTCCATAGAGGAACCATGCTCCATCAGAACAGTGTATGAATTGTGGAGAAGTAAAACTGGAGGGATGCACTTCTGTTCCACCACACTCACCCTCTCTGAGCCCACTGTGGTCCAACCGCTCCTTCTCCTTCTTGGCAACCTCTAAGTCAGTGGTAGTGGCCCTTGTGGTCCCTGGGTGGAAGAGGAGGTTTCCCAAATCCTGGCCAACTCAGCCTGGAGACGAGCAACGTCCTCCCTCAGTCCAGAGAGGTGCCTGCAGATGGGACAACACTGCATCCTCCAGAATGTCTTCCGGAAGACTGCAGCTCCACAGCCACTGCACTGTACCACTCCCATCATGTCTTATTTGTGGCCTCTCGCCTGTTGATTTCTATGCTTACTCTTTCCTCTTTCTGTTTCCTAGTTTTTATTTGTTTGTTTGTTTTTCTCCCTACTTTCTCCCTACTTTCCTACTGCCTTTGTGCTCTTATAGCTCCTGCCTTTCCTGTTCTGGGACAGGAAGTTCTTGTATTCCTCAGTAGTCTCCTTCTTACTTGCTCAGAGTCAGACCTCCAGCAGCTGGGGGGGGAGGGAGAGCTACTCTTGCTCTTCTAGGATGGTGGGTCTTTGGTGGCTCTGTGATCACTCCCTTCCTGCTCCCAAAAAGGAAGTTCCTGTTGTCAGTCAAATCCAGTGCCTATAAAAGTGGAACTGGTTAAGGGTGGGGAGGGAGGCCTATAAAGTCCCAGTAGTAGAGAAGTAATGTTCTAACAGCACCTGCTTCCTCTTGCTGCTCTCTGCCAAAAGCTATCTAGGGTAGTTTTAAATGCAAACACCTGGTTTACTGCTGCCTAAGTCACACCTTCTAATTTACAACTCTCTTCTTTACCTAGCTAAGTGCACTGATAACAGTTCCATTCACCCAGCTCAGACAAGCACACTAATTCTTGTTTTTTTGTTTGTTTTTTTTACCCTAATTGAAGGTCCTAGTAGTAAGTTCTAGTTCTTGAGTCCCAGTAGTAGAGAAGTAAAGTTCTAACAGCATCTATTTCCTCTTGCTGCTCTCTGCCAAAAGCTACCTAGGGCAGTTTTAAATGCAAACACCTGGTTTTCTGCTGCCTAAGCTATACTGTCAAATTTACATCTCTCTTCTTCACCTAGCTAGCTGCACATATAACAGTTCTCTTCACCCAACTCAGACAAGAGAACTAACTCTTGTAAGTTCTAGTTCTTTAGTCCCAATAGTAGAGAAATAAAGTCCTAACAGCACCTCCTTCCTCTTGCAGTTCTCTGCCAAAAGCTATCTAGGGCAGCTTTAAATGCAAACACCTGCATTTGTGCTGCCTAAGTCACACCCTCTAATTTACAACTCACTTTTTCACCTAGCTAACTGCACAGATAACAATTCCCTTCACCCAACTCAGACAAGCACACTAACTATTGTTTTTTTTTTTTTGTTTTGTTTTTCTGGCTGGACCCAGTAGTGATGCTTGCGGCACATGCTGGTCACTTCACCTTCACCAGAGAGATGTCTGTTCCCCACTTCTCTCTGCCTCCTTCTATGTAGCCAATTTCCCACCCATCTAATAACTTTGATCCCTACCCCAGTATTACTGAGTTTGTTTAACAGTCTCCTGTGTGGAATGGAGTCAAAAGCCTTTGCTGAAGTTGAGATAGGCCACATCCACTGCTTCTCCTTGGTTGACAACCCTTGTCACCCAGTTGAAGAAGTCTATCAGATTAGACTGGCAGGATCTGCCTGCTGTGAATCCATGTTGTTTTGGTTGGCAGATTATTCAATTTTTTCACCACCATTTCTGTAAAATAAAAAACTTTCTAATATCCCTCTTGAACCTCCATACCATCAGTTTCTACTCGTGCCCCCGTGTTGTTGATCTGTTACTCATGCTAAGTAGTTCTTCTCAGTTCACCTTGTGTATTCCTTTCAATAAAAAAAAGGAACTTGAAGGTCTCTATCATATCACATCACTCCTCTCTTGTCTGGTCTCCAGCAAATACATGTTCAGAGCCTTGAGCAGATCCTCATAAGATCTGTCCTGCTGGCTCTGAATCATCCTGATCGCCCTTTGTTACACTATCTCCAGCCTGTCCTTATCTTTCTTGAGGTGAGGACTCCAGAACTGGGAACAGTAAGCCAGGCACAGCCTCACCAACAATCTATAAAGAGCCAGCAATATCTCTTTTCTTCTACTGTAATAACCCCTTCTGGTACATCTTAGCATCCTATTTGTCTTACTAGAGGCCTTGCTGCACTGGGATGATTGTTTAAGGGAGTCATTGACGATGAATACTAGGTCCCTTTCCACAGTTGCAGTGCTCAGCTTTATCCCACCTATCCAGTACCCTGTCCTGAGATTCTTGTTCCCTAGGTGCATCATCTTGCACTTTTTGGCAATGAATTTCAATTGCCACACCTCAGACCAACTCTGTACCCTTTGCATGTCACTTTGCAGTTTCTTACTTCCCTCATCACTGTCTACCCTCCCATGAGCTTAGTGTCATCTTCAAAGAGATACAGCTTGCCACAGATTCCTTCTCCGGTGTTGCTGATGAACATGTTGAAGAGAACAGGACTCAGGATGGATTATTGTGGTGTCCCTCTTATGACCTCACTCTCTTCTGATTTGACACCATTAATCAACCTTCAAGGCACAGCTGAATACAGCACGAAAGGAGATATCTCAGTTGCAGGACCGGCTATGATGGAACAGAAATTGGAATCCACACGTTCATATTCCACAACATCATTTCCTCCCCAGAAGTCCACTCTCACAGAGAAAATCTGGTCCAGGGGGGTGAAAGGTGGTACGGAAGGAAGGAAGGAAGCTTGGCAGGATGGATCAGCTAAACTTACTCCATGCCATGACCTTCCCAACTGCAAATTGTTTTTCACCACTGATGGAAGAAAAAAATCTCAGCCAAGTGGAAGACGACAACAAACCAGTCAAAGGGCAAAGACTGAAACCAGGAAAGGAGAATGGTGGAGGCAACATAAAGAAATGGATGAAAGAAGTAGGAAAGTAATCATCATAGGGGACTCCATGAACAGGAGGGTAGAGACCCAACTGAGTGATTATAGATGTACAAGGGTGCTACTCAAATGCCTTCGGGGATTCAGAAAAACGTGACACTGATCGCATCGGAAGGATGTCAGAGAAAGAAGGGTGGGACCTGAATATCCTGGTATACCTGGGGACAAATGACCTGGCAGTGCAGTCTGTAGAGGAGGCCAAATGAAACCTAGTTAAACTAAGAAATGGACTGGCCACTCAAATGACCTCCCTGGCCTTCTCCGAGGTCCTACTTGTGTGGGGCAAGGGCAGTACCACAGAGAAGATCAGGAGTAAAGAAATCCAAGACTTCAACAAGTTGTTACGGAGCTGGTGTCAAGAAAGAGGCTACCACTTTGTTGGTGTATGGAGAGACTTCTGGGAGTGGAGGTTCTTCAGGTACGATGGACTACACCTAATAAGAGAAGGAGTAAAAGCACTGGCCCAAAAATGTGGCTTGTGCATTGGGCATTTACACTAGAAAAGGGGGAGCTGGTAGCAAAGGACCCCATCAAAGACACACTAGAAGACAGGAACTTAGCCATAATTCCCCCCAAACAGGAATTAATCTCGGAATGCAAAAAGGGACTAGCAGGTACATGAAAGGAGGTAAACAAACACAAATGGAAGTGGCACTCAGTAGTATGCATACTGGAAAGAAACTAGAGGCAAAACATAAGGTCAAGGTAGGAAAAATTAAAAAAGAGGGTTGACAAACCATGGAAAGCCATGTGCAAGAACGCTCATAGCCTAGCAAATAAAATCTCAGACCCAATAGCCTTGATGTCAGAGGCTAACCCGGACATTGTTACTGTGACTGAGACATGGTACACAGGTAACCATGACTGGGATGTAGCTCTGCCAGGGTACACTCTGTTCCAAAAAGATAGGGTAGGAGAAAAGGAGGGAGGAGTGGCTATCTATGTTAGGAAGGAAATAAAAGCTACAGAAGTACAGGGCATAAAGGAGGTAGGGAAGGCATTCTGGGTCATGCTGGAAATGGGGAATGGCACTGCCATTCAAGTAGGTGTGATCTACAGATCTCTGGCACGGGGGGGGGGAATTGGACAATGCACCAGTGGAATAATCCATGAAATGGCAGCAAAAGGGGAGATATTGCTAATGGGAGACTCCAATTCCTCAGATGCCAGTTGGAGCGCCCATGCTACAGCCACAGCAAGGAGCAGAAACATCCTCAGGGGGGCAGGACTTAGGACTCAGACAGCTAGTGGTAGAACACACATCTGAGGGGACAATATTGGACCTGGTGCTCACCAACGGAGAAAGGGTGATGGAAGTAGAAGTGGGGAGCCACCAGGGTTCCTGGGATCACAGTATGGTATGTGAGGATAGTAGAGGCATCCAGCCACACAAAGGCAAGGTTCATGGATTTCAGAAGGGTCGATTTTGCAAAGATGGAGGTATGTCTGAAGAAAGCCCTAGGGGGGTAGAGTAGGAAAAGGGGAAATAGAGGAACAATGGGCACATCTTTTTTTTTTTTCAACATACTTTCATTCCGGTAGCAGCTCGAGAGGTATTCTCTCAGGCATCCGGACCTTGTCCTACCCACCAGAGGCTCCCCCAGATTGTACCTCCTCTCTTTCTCCCCCTGCAGTCTGCACCCCCGGTATCACCCGCCCTGGGAGGGTAGCTCTACAACTCTTGGACTCCTTATCAAGGCAGACTCCGAACTGCAGGGGGACCTTGAGGCGAAGATATTGGAAGGCCATCGGGGAGGAGCCCGGTTGAGGACATGGGGGAATGGTGCTGTCGCCCACCCCATGAGACGGGTTTTTCCTGTATTCTGGCCCCCCTTTTCCCATGCATGTGCACCCCCCCAACGCATTGGCACATGGCAACCCTGCCAGCATCAGGCATGCTATTTTTATGTGCTGGCTCGCACAACTGCGGCACCCCCCAGTCTCCACTAGGGGCCACCAGTGCACCAAGCTCACTGAAGCCTCCTCCTGGGACAGGAGAGCAGCCACAATGGGTACATCTTAAGGGAGCCATAATGGAAACCACAAGACTTTATGTTTTTAGGCAAATAAGTAAAACAAAGAGGAAGAAAAAACACTCTGGTTCTCACAGGAGGTGGCAAGGAGGGCGAAGGAAAAAAAAGACAGCATTCAGAAAATACAAAAAAAAAACAGAGGGAGAAAGACAGAGGAAGGTATCTGGAAAAGCCAAAAAGAGGCAGGAAAAGCAGTCAGAAAGGTCAGGGCACAGACAGAGGAAAGAATAGCCAAGGCAATTAAAAAAGGAGACACAACCTTTTTTAGATACATTAGAGAGAAGAGAAAAAATAGGGGTGGGATTGTGAAACTAAAAAGGGAAGGGAGGGTTCAGCAGAAGGGGACCAGGATAAAGCAGAAATCCTGAACAAATACTTTTGTTCAGTGTTCACTGTAGAAGGGGATGGGGAGGGACCACAGCTAGCTGAAAGGAGTACCACAGAGAGGAGTATAGATACCAGTCCGTTCACAGCAGAGGAAGTCCTAAAGGAATTAGAAAGACTGAAAATAGATAAGATAATGGGGCCGTATGGAATACATCCCCGAATTCTAAAGGAACTAAGAAAGGGGCTAGCAGGACCACTGACAGCTTTGTTCAACAAATCATTAGACATGAGTGTGGTTCTAGCAGACTAGAAGAGAGTGAATGTTGTCCATCTCAATAAAAGTGGGAGGAAGAAGGAGGCTTGTAACTATAGGCCAGTCTGCCTAACCTCAGTGGTAGGAAAACTGATGGAATCATTACTCAAGGAAATGATTGTGACATACCCTGAATCCAGCGGACAGCAGGATACAAGACTGTATGGTTTTATGGCAGGCAGGTCTTGCCAAACAAACCTGATAGATTTCTTCAACTGGGTGACAAGGGAGATTGATCAGGGAGGGGCAGTAGATGAGGCCTAACTGGATTTTAGCAAAGCCTTCAATACTGTCCTGCATAAAAGATGAATAAACAAACTGAGCAGCCTGGGAGTCAGATCTGGGATTGTTAACTGGGCTAAAAATTGGCTCAGTGGTAGGACACAAAGGGTGGTAGTGAATGGAATTCAGTCCGTAGAAAGGGAGGTAACTAGTGGGGTGCCACAGGGATCAGTGCTAGGCCAAGTCTCTTTAATGTCTTCATAAGCAACATTGCAGAGGGGCTGGAAGGGAAGGTGTGCCTCTTTGTAGATGACACAAAGATCTGCAATAGGGTAGACACACTGGGGGTGGTGGAAAGAATGAGAAGGCACCTGGGCAAGCTGGAGGATTGGTCAAATATATGGCAGTTGAGATTCAATGCAACAATGTGCAAATGTATGCACCTGGGCCACGGGAACCTGAGAGAGCAGTATGCAATGGGGAGAGGTACTGTCGGCCACCAAACAGGAGAGGGATCTAGGAACAACTGTATCTGAGGACCTAAAGGTGGCTGGACAGTGTGAGAAGGCAGCTAGAAAGGCCAGCAGGATGTTGGGGTGTACAGGGAGAAGCATCACAAGCAGAAAAAAAGGAGGTGGTGATGCCACTGTACAGATCATTAATGAGAGCTCATCTTGAGTGCAGTATCCAGTTTTGGAGACCGCATCTCTGGAAGGACATAGACAGAGTGGTGGCAGTCCAAAGAAGGGCTACAGAAATGGTACAGGGGGCTACACCAGAAGTCATATGAGGAGAGGCTGAAAGACCTCAATATGTATTCTCTAGAGATGCAAAGAGAGAGGGGGACATGATAGAGAGGTATAAATACCTTAAAGAAATCAATAAGGTACAGGAGGGTAGCATCTTGCAAAAAAAAAAAGATGGACAAGAACTAGGGAACATGAGATGAAGTTGGAAAGAGGAAGAATCAGGGGTAATGTGAGGAAGTATTTCTTTACATAGAGGGTGGTAGATGCTTGCAACAGCCTCCCCGCAGGGGCGGTAGGGGCAAAAATGGTGGAGAAATTCAAAAATGCTTGGGACACACACAAGGGAATGTTAGTAAAAGAGAAGAGTAGGAAAACAGCAGATCAACTACAGTCTGCCAGCGTAAGTTAAAGGTAGAAAAAATGGTCGGACTAGATGGGCCAGGTGATCCTTATCTGCTAACAAATTCTATGTTTTTATGTATCACAGCCCTCTGCTGTGTCACAACTAATTTCTTCACCATCATTATTATAATAATTGGGGCATCTGAATGGCAGTTTTGAGTTGGGGGGACCACTAGACACCAGGGATCATTTTATTATAATAATTGGGTTCATTTAAACTGTGATCAGTGGTGGGAAATCCTTAGATGCCAGTGATCATTTTATTATGCTACTTGGGGGCATCAGAACAGTGACCAGGGGTGGGGTTCAATATGCACCACTATGTGCTCAAATGAGGGCAGGATTTTTGGAAGCGGTAAACAGCATTGCATTTTCAGCTGTTAGGCACTTTCAAAACTTTTTATATAGCACTGTGCTCTGTATGCAGGAGGGGATCCCTCATTTGCATGGCTGCAATACTACATATACAGATGCATGTGATCAGGTAAGCATCAGGTGCTGCTGAATATGGCACCCATCCAACCATGCTGTTCCCACATAATGTGGTGCTTTGATGTTTAGCGCTGCATTAACCTTCTGAAAATGGGGCCCTAACTGACTAAACATCCTGGCCGATGCCTCTTAAGATGCACAAAGTAAACAAAAAAGGGAAATCTTATTCTGTCTCTTTATGTATTTTTTTTATGTTATTGTACTTGCAGAACTTTTATCGAATTTCAAAACATTATGATGTGACTTTAAACATTCATAACAACTGTAGTTAAAATACAGTTTCTTCTTTTATCCGAGTGCTGTTTTTATTTACTTATAAAAATACAGTCTGGTGGGCTGCCATAGTGGCTTAGTGGTAGCTGTACTGCCTCCCATGCCAGTGACCTGGTTTTGGGTGTAGGCCTGGGTTGAATGGGGGTCAGCTGGGGGGAGACATGATTGAGCATCTCAGGGACTGCTCTCCTCTCAGTAAGGGGGAGTCTGATGGTTCCATGTCAGCTCCGCACAAGTAGTGGTGGGCGAAGTGGCCCCAATCGGCTCCACCAAGTGATTCGCTGGAGTGAAGGTGAATTCTAATGGAGTGCTCGTGATTAAATGGGTAACGCAAGTCCATTGAAAACAATGACTTTGCGTTACTTCGCCTTCCCAAACCACTACTCCACCAATTCTTAAGGCAAAGTACATTGAAAACAATGTACTTCACCTTACTTTGCCTTGTTTTTAAGCTCCAAAGGTGAATTTTGCTGTGTTTCATGGGATTTCAGGTCACATGGGCTCTAGATTGTTCTGCACAGCCTCAGTTTGGGGTAGTGTGTGTAGGAAGCTGTAGGAGACAATCTGCTCTGAGAGCTCTCTGCAATTCAAACCTTCAAAAAGCTGTTAAAAAAGCCTTTGGGGTAATTTTTTTGCTGAAACTTTACTTCATCGATTATAGGAAACCCTCCTGTGCTCATATCATTGAGCGTTTATTGTTTGTGTATGGATTTTGAATGTTAATGTACAATATTCAGTCTGTGTACTGAGAGACAGTGGAAATGTGCTTTGGGGGAGGGGTGTAGCTATGGTGTAGATAGATTAACTTGCAGAAAAAGACAGTGCTTTCTGTTTTGGTGATATTTTTCTTGTTTAACTGTGTTAATGTAGACACAGTGGGCTGGATATTCAAACTGCGCCATTCTGTGGCGCAAGCCCTTGCTCTGCTCAAAAAAGTTGTGCAGGGGTGTGGCCGGGGTGATATTCAATGGAGATGCGCTATTGAGCAACTGCTTTGAATATCGTCCCCCCCGGCCACAGACACTGTGCATGGTGCAGTGGAACTTGCACCACTGCAGGTGGTCAGAGTGGAGCATTCAGATGTGGTGGCGCAAGTTCCATTGCGCCATGCGCAAATTTCCGATATTCAAAAGGTGACATGCAAATGGAGCCATAAGTTATGCAAGGCGCAGGGGGGGCCATTTGCATCTAATTACGGCCCCATTTGCATGCCATTAGCATGCAGGTGCGCCGATCCCCAACGACTTGATCCTGGCGCCTGGCGCCCTGCCACGCAGCAGCCGTCGGGGACCGATGCCCCCTGCAGCCTGATCGCGGGCAGAACAATATTCCTTCCTTCCCCCCCAGCAGTCCAATTGGGCATAATGTAAACCCCCCCTCGCAGCAGCCCGATCGCGGGCATAACGTAGATTAACCCCCCCCACTAGCCTGATCGAGGGCATAACGTCAACCCCAAAGACCAATATCCCTGGTGGTCCAGTGGACCACGAAGCCCGATCGCGGGCTTTAGAAACCTTCCCCACCCCCGACTAGCCCGATCGCGGGCGTTAAGGCTCCTCCCCAAGACCAATATCCTGGTGGTCCAGTGGACTCGCGAAGCCCGATCATGGGCATAAGGTCAACCCCAATGTCCAATATCTCTGGTGATCTAGTGGCCCCCACCACCCATGGACCCCACCACCCCTCCCCGTCAGCGGTGGCGGCAGCACCCGCCTCGCCTGCCGCCCGCGCCCGCCTGGCCGTGGGGCTGCCGCCCATTGGTTCAGAGCAAGAGCCAACGGATCGCAGTCATATTGTACAGCAGCAGTCCAGATATGTGAATGAATTCACATATCTGGACTGCTACCGTGTATGGGCTGCATGCCCATTGGCTCTGCTCTGAACCAATGGGCATGCAGCCCTACCGAGCTGTCAGTCGGGCGGGCGGCGGGCGGCAGGCGGGTGGGTCAGTTGGCCACAGGCTGATAGGGGAAGTGGTGGTGGGGTTCGTGGGTGGTGGGGTGGGTAGCCACGGATCACCAGGGATATTGGACATTGTGGGGTGGGTTTGACCCAGTTCGCGATCGGGCTTCGTGGTCCACTAGGACCACCAGGATATTAGTCTTTGGGGGTTGATGTTATGCCACGATCGGGCTAGTGGGGAGGGGTTAATCTACGTTATACCCGCAACCAGGTTGCTGTGGGGGGACATATGTTATGCCCGCTGACCGGGCTGGGGGTTACTTATTATACCCGCGATGGGGCTACGGGGGTTACTATTATGCCCGCTATCAGGCTGCAGGGGGGCACAGGGAACAAGTGAAGGGCCACCCACAGGTGGCAGCTGCTGTGTTGCACCCTGCAATGCTGCAGCTCACCTGTGGGTGGCCCTCAACTTAATCCTCTTTTTTTTGGCTTACAATTGTGCGGGCGCAGGTAGGGGGTTGCACCTGCACAACTCTGCACGGCCTGGCTGAATATCGGGCTGTGCAGTTTATGCATGGTTCCTCCCCCTCCAGTTGAGCATGCCTTCATTAGCATTGCGCTGTTGCTCAGCATGGTTTGGGGGGTGCAACTGCCTCCTGCTGAATATCGCAGAATGGCGCAATTTCGGACTTGCACAGGCGCAACCCTATTGTGCATGGTGCAACCCTTTTGAATATCCAGCCAAGTAATATTTTCAATATCTCTTGCCATTTTTTTGGTGATCATTGTGGTGCAGCAGTGCATAATTTTAGTTTGTTTAAAACATGTGGTTATATTACTGAAGTTTTCAATTTGCTATGTATTTCTTAGTGTGTGTGTGTGAGTATGTGTGTGTCGCGTGTCATCAAATCAGACACCTTTTATTGTGCCACATAATAATTTCAGCAATGTGAAGCTGCTATCCACTGCAGCTGTGTGATTTTTGTACTTCTTTGTGGTATCTTTACTGGTACTAGTACTAGTGACTGTTACTGCAGCAGTACAGTACACTGCACCCTCGCAAGAGCCCACCCCAACCGTAAAGGTATTCTTTTCTAGATTTGAATTTCTGATGGTGAGCACTGGTTAGGTGTTGTGCCTTTGTGTCTGCATCTCTTCAGTGCACAGCGCAATCTTAATTTGTCTGTGCATTTGCATCTCTTTAGGGCCCAATCTCCATCTGTAACTTAAGTCACAGTTGTTTCTTTGGCTTCCCTTCAGAGTACTGGAGAGGTGTGGTGCTTAATTTTGCATGAATATTGTACTCATTAATATGCGTTTTTAAGTCAG
Organism: Neoceratodus forsteri; assembly: GCA_016271365.2. Taxonomy (NCBI): domain Eukaryota; kingdom Metazoa; phylum Chordata; order Ceratodontiformes; family Ceratodontidae; genus Neoceratodus; species Neoceratodus forsteri. Next base: position 302,239,805 of record CM057450.1, on the reverse strand, counting down.
GACCATCATCATGAGTCACTCGTGATACAAATCACGTTCTTCATCATCACAGTCACAAATGCAATCACAAATCACGATTCACAATCATTCACGTTTCGAATCACATTAATTTTTTTTCTAGTTACTTGGATGTATTGTAAGCCTGTTTTATAGTGTCTCTCCAGGCCTCGCCACCCCACCATTGTACTCATTGATACGTGTTTTTAAGTCTGGGAGTTTTAAGCTACAGCTCATCGGGGCCCGGGGAAGTACAGCCATAGGCATTCACGTTTCTTCATCATCATGATCACAAATGCAGTCACAAATCACAATTTACGATCACGTCATGAATCACAACATAAATTTTTTTTAATAGTTACTTGGATGTATTGTAAGCCTGCTGGTCACGGTGCTGAACAGGGATGGGATCAACACCTGGGCCCTGGGGAACAGGCACATCCTGCTCCAGAGGACCTAGTGATGGACTTGGTGGTGGTGGAGGTGGTGGTTCAATTGCCTCAGAGTCAGGACAGGAGGCAGTGCTGGTCCTGCTTCGGGGGGCACTCACAAGTTTTGAGTAGTTCAACAGGAATGGGCGCCCATGCCCTCCACACATGCACACGGTATGATGAGTACCACTACCACGCTCTCCCAGAGCTGCCCCCACCCAGACATTCCCTCACCCTGATCCATCTCTCCTACTGAGCTCCTTCAGTCCGAGCAATCACTACTCACACTGTCACACAACACACACACACAGTCACACAGACACAGACAAACAACTAACTACTTATAAAAGTAAGAAAAATAAAATTTACAGAAAGAACAAATTAAGTAAAAAAGAATACAGAAAAGACAAAAAAATGTAGCTTTTAAAAAAGCTGTTGGGTCTAAATCAAAGTTTAAATCTCCTTCTCACTCTGATATAAAAGTATCAGCAGCCACAAACACACTACTCTCTCTCCATCTGCACAGGAGAAAGTAAAAATGTCTGCTTGTATGACTCACTTTCTTCTTGCCTAGCTAAACAGCATGTGACTTACAGTACTGTAAGCCATGTGATGTGTGGGGGGGCTGCCAAATCTGAAATACCAAGTGGATCACTTAGAATCCTAATGAGGAACGCGAAGTCCATTGAAAACAACGACTTCGCCTTACTTCGCATTGCCATTCCACCTAACGCAGTGGTAATGACAAGCAGTAGGCACTTTGCATTGCCCGCTCACGTAGCAGAGTAGCACGCCAGTGCCTGCCTGTTCTGGCTGGTGAAATTTAAATTCGCTGCATCTCTACGCACAAGCAAAAAACATTGTGGTCAAAAACAGAGTAGTTAACTCGCTGCAAACATAAACTGCATACTGTAAAATCAGTGTACTGATCACAGCATCCAAGTAAAAGCAATGCACTGTCAGAGTTCATTCAGTGTGTATTCAGTGAGAATACCCAGTGCTACCGCCCCCCCCCCCCAATGCATCTGGAAATGAACTGTTATCAGGCTGACAAACTGGAAGTGGACTGTGGACTGAGTGAAAGCAGACTGAATACTGATAAAGTAAGATACAGCCTCAGCTAGACCTGATCCCGGACTCGGAGATCCAGGGATTAATTCCATTCATCCAGAGACTCATCTCAAAAAGAGAATAGAGAGTGATGTCTAGAATGGGATAAAGGAGAAGACAAGAGCAGCGTAGCCAGAGCAACCAGTGCAGTTGAGGAGCTGAGCGACATTCAAGAACCAAAAAGGAGAACAGCAGACTAGAGCTGGAGCAACTAGAGAGTTGGTACTGAGAGCTGGAGTTGGAGGAAAGCTACTAGGAAAGAAGAGACGGGCATATATGGAGAGCAGAGGAAGTAGAGAAAAGCAAAGTAGAGTCTCAAACAGAATAGAAATGAGGAGTAAAATACAGAGGAGTGTGTGTAAGCATGCAGTGCAGTGCAGCTATATTGTTCTTCTACTGATTACCAGTAATGCAGACTATTACTAGTGAAGTTTATGTATTTATTTGTTTGTTTATTTATTTATGTATTTTTGTTTATTAAGTGAATCAGAATTACAAACCTTTGAGTCAGAGACTCTTTTGCAAAGGCTCCATGTCAGGAAGGTACAAGACAAAGAATACAGGGAAAGACCATCACTTTAGGTACAAACTAAGACAATACAATAATATACAGGATAAAAACTATCCAAGGTCAGGTATTACATTATACAATTATATAGTTTAGATTATTGGCGGGCTACTTTGGAAGATTTTGAATTTTTTAAATCTTACACCCCCAATTAAAATTTGTGTTTTAAATGAGTCCATTATGACTGGCAAATTCAGTGGCCATGCACAACAGAAGGGGCTCTCTAGCAGGAATGTTGTTGACTGTATATACTGACTACCTGCCTAAATGCCTGCTTGACTGCAACCCCCATTTCCATTCTAGTTTTATTTTGACTTTGTTTCCGGCACGTAACTGACATACGCAGTTTAGGGAAAGCACTATTCATTTTGATACACTATTTTTAAATGCGGTATTTTGACTACGCTATGTTGACTGTACTTACTTGTATGTGTGGATTTGACATGATACCAGTATGACAAACCCACTCTTCAACAGCAACCTAGCTAAGAAAGCCTGGCATGGCAAGGGAGTGGCATAAGGGGTAGGGCTTACAGGCAGGCACAAAGCAAGTACTTGCCTATACATGCATTGGCACCATTGCATGCTTGGCTGCCCAGGGGATGAAACCAAAGGTAGAAAACCCCAGTGGCAGAATAATCCATCAATCTGACACAGGCTCTGCACTACTAACCAGGCCCTGCTCTTGTCTGAATATGTGTCTCCTTGTGAATGGCTCTCTCCCTTCTGGCCCCACCATGGGATGGGGGGGGGTCGTGGGGGATCTCAGAGCAATCAGCAGGTATGTCCTGGGGATGGTGGATGATGGGGTTGGACAGGTCAATGGGCAAGGGAGGTCACTGGGTGACTAGGAAGATAAAAATCTCTGGAAAAAGAAAGAAACAAAACACAGTTTGGGAATCTCAAACCCAACAGCATAGTCATACCATATAAGAAGGGTAACTATGCAGCTATTCAGAACAGAAATGTGCATTTCATGCATATGCTAGCTGAGCTCTTGACAAGAATTGGGCCCTGAGTGATCGCTGCAAAAATATGTTTTTGTTTCTTAACCAAGAACCTTTATTAAACAAAACATTAAAATAAACATAGAAAATAATTAAATCAAAACAAACTCTGTAGAGTACAAACTAGGAAAGCTTTTGGCTTACGCTATCACAGTTCCCACAGTGCTTCCCAAGCATTCAGCTCTGATAAGTTGCTGGACTAACACAGAAATTAATTACACATAAATCTGATCAAAACTTTAACTTAGAAAAATGCATGCAGTACTCTATGTTTATATGGTGTGAGAGTGATATGTTAGGAATATCCTAAGCATTAGCTTCCCATACAAATGTGTTTTTAGCAGTAAATTTATTTTATTTAGTTTTTGTTGACCGGGAAGGAGGACTATACAATTTTTTGTCTGTTTTAGCCTTGTCCCGGGGAGAGGGATACAGATGGATGTCAACTGAAACTGAAACAGACTTTAAGCTGTTGTTGGTATTTTTTTTAGTGAAAGGGGGAAATTTGGCCAGGACACTGGGGAAATTCCCCTACTCACCAGTACAGGAACCTCTGGCCATCTTGGCAAGATGGCGTATGGAGTGAATGTTGGGGAAGAAGTTAAAGGATTTGATATGGCGGTATCTGAAACTGCAGAATCTGTACTTATACAAACTTCTGCAAAGATTATACTTAAAGCTACTGAAGAACCTGTACCAACTCCAATGTAAGGAGTAACTAATTCTGACACTGTGAAAGCAACTTCGGCTGTACCTGAGGAGCAAGGTGACTTAGAAACTGCAACACTAAATATGGAAGACTCAGTGGACACTGAAATGCAGGCAGATTCAATACCGCAAGCACAAACAGACCCTCAGGAGGAACTGTTGAGAAATGCCATGCGGACACTTAAAACTTTTCCACTTCGGCTGCTACAGGAAGAATCTTTGCATCAGGAAGAGAGCATGGTTAACATCATGAGCTCTCAATTTTCCATCCCATCACAACTATCTTGACTGCCTCCACAAGGGGACGTATCAGTATTGCCGGTAGAGCAAGCAACCTTATCTGCCACATTAGAATCTCTGGGTCTCCATCAAGACAGTCTGATTCAGAAATAAAAACTCTGTGGAGCCCAGAAGCAGTGCTTTGCACTGCAGGATGGAGCAAAACAATGGATGGGAAACACTGGACTTCACCCGGGCTGGTGAGAACCCAGGACATAATTAAGTGCCGCTACAATGAGCAACGATGGAAAAAGGGACCAAGCGATTACCTGCAAAACAAGGGTCATGATGCAAATGTGCAAACAAAAACAGATAAAACAAACAACACAACTGTGCAAGCAGGTGACACAGAATGAAGGAATGTGTCTCATATTACACTGCCAGGTGCTTCAGCACCTAGAGAGCATGCGGGGGGGGGGGGGTTACCAAGGAGAACTGAACTTTGCATCTCAACAGCCACAAGAGGAGTCAGCTAATTCCACAGCAGCCTCAATAACTGAGAAGAGTGCTGCAGATACAACTCAAGCCTCACCAGGTGCTTTCAGAATGGCTGATCTGTTTAGCAAACAGAGTGAGTCTGCACAAAGGTAAAATGCTGTTTGCCTAAAGTTCAGTGGGGACACATATGGTACTCCATATTGAAAATAAGTGTAGCAATAAATGTTGAAAGATTCAATGGGCATCTCTGCAGCAGAATTGTTTGCTTTTATTCATGCTAAAGGGGAAACAGTGTATGACAGTAGTTTTAAAAATGTCACTACACTAGAGAAATTCTGACAAAAGTATCCTATTGTAAAAGACAGCCCCTTATGGGCGCATTTATTTTCCTATTCCCCTTACTAAACCCACCCTGAAAACTATCATTGTCCTGTTTAGGAGTGAAGGGATAAATATTGTAGATGTGCAATACTGGTTAAGACAAAGGTGCAAAATAAAGGATAAGCCCACCCCCATTCTAGATGATGATTATGTGTGGACTGGGGGATGGAAGATTAACGTGAAACTACAACAGGCAAACACTGGCATTGTCCAACTCTCAGGGAGCTTCCACATAGGCAGGGATAAAGGAATTTGTTTCTATCCTGGGCAGCCCGAAACTTGCCACAAGTGTGGGGCACATACATATCTTCACTCAGTTTGTGATAAACCACGTTGTAAACTTTGCCTAGACTATGGACACGTTAGTCTTAGTTACCCGAACCCATTCAAATATAATCTTTGTGATGAAGCAGGCCATTCCTATAGACAGTGCCTCTGGGCGGGTCATAATAGGATGGATAGGGTTCCCCAGGATCAAGAGCAACTAATGACTGAGTCACAAGTGAAGACTCAGATAGCCCCAGTTGCAGAAGGATGCCAATAAGAATGAGGTGGTTGACCCTTCGGTGCAGGAAGACCAAGCCTCTCCTCCTCAGGGTCTTGTCATTTCACCCAGGGCACAAGACCTCTCTGAACATAATGTCACCCCCTTTGCTACACCACAGTCCTCTCCCAAGGTGTCCATGCCCCCCCTAAGAGTCACATATGGAAGTGGTAAAATCAAGCAGGAAGGGACGGGGACATGGTCAACATAAGGCAAGAGTACTATCCACTCGGATGCAGGTGGTCACGAGAAACCACTACCAAGCCTTGTCCAAAAGGCAACAATAGGAGGATACCGAGGACGGGGGGGGGATGATAGATACATCCTCAGAAGACTCGTCCAAAATGGACTGTTCTTCAGGTTCAGAAACGGAGTCCTCAGTATCAAAAAAATCTAAGGGCTTTACCAAAGAGAAACAGGCAGATAATGGATGAAACCCTTCCCCTCCTGTCTTCTTGAATGTTGGATAGTGTAAACATCTCATTATTAGCCTTAAAAGTCTGTAGTCTAAAGTCATATAAAAAGTGTCTGTCCACACTACAAATACTGTGGGACCGGCCACAAAATGTATATTTCCTACAGGATACAAGGTTAAAAACGATATCTGAAATAACACAGATAACCAAGCTTTGGCCGGTAGGACCTTTCTATTCGTCACAAGGTTTGGATCTGTGTGATGGGGTGGGAATTTTGTTTAAGGTTTTTGATTTTTGTACTACACGGCTTGTGGAAATTTGCCCATGTAGGGCATTGTTACTGGATGTCACATACAAAACACAGAAATTTAGGTTAATTAATATATATGCACCTCAGAGTATTGCCTCTAGAATATAATTGTTCTGCCAAATACAGCCATATGTACATACAAACAGGCACATACTCTTTGGTGGGGATTTTAATTGTGCACTCTCTGCAGCAGAATGGGGAAGGATGACAAAACTATGTGGGGATACAAACTGTTTAAAATCCATTTTATCTACTGCCGGTCTCAAAGATGGCTATATGGAATTACATAATGTGGGGGCAAAAACATATGTTAGAGGGACAATAGCCACCAGGATTGATTTCATCTTTATTTCTTAGAATCTTTTGCTTTACAGGCTAACACTATTTCCTGTGAAACGTTGGACCATTTAGCTGTAACCCTGTTGTGTGCCTTAAAAAAATAGTTATTTCCAGAAAAAGTGCAAACAAGATGGAAATTATATAATACATTATTAGAGGAACCTTTGATTAAAGAAAATTGTATTGATCTTTTAAAAGCTCAAATATCTGTTATAGAGGCATATGATGAATTAACTGATTGGTGGCTGGACACAAAAAGAGACTTGATGACTTTCTTCATAGCTTCAGCCCGAAGGAAGAATAAAAACACTTATTTTAAATATTTCGCTTTAAGGAAAAAGTTATTAGACTTGATCTCATTATCATAAGAACACAAATTAGATGTAAAAACACAAATCAAGAGTATAAAAGCAGAAATGATTACTTATCAATATAATAGAGCTAACACCTTAAAAATGGAGGCTCAATATGGGTCACAAGGGAAAAAACCTGCCTTGGATATTTTTAAGAGCTGTAAAGATAGGGTTTCCCAAACAAGGTTAGAAGTGGTTAAGGATCTGGTTTCTCAAATATTGCAGGGAACTCCTGCAGCAATTCAGGAAATTGGACAAACTTATCTGGAGGAGGCCTTTGGCACACCTTCACTGGTAGTATGGCGTGATCAGTATCTCCAAGGCATGGACATACCTGACAGTTTGCCAGACATGGGGGATGCCTTAACTTTGGCGATCACACCAGAAGAAGTCAGGCAGGCCATTACAGCGTTAAATAAACAGTCTTCTTCTGGACAAGATGGCTTGACAGCTGAATGTTATCAAAACTTAGTAGAATATATGGCACCTTGCCTAACTCTGGTATTCAATGAAATACTGGAAAAATCTGCTTTACCTGCCTCTATGGCTCAAGCAATAATGATTTTGCTGTTTAAAAGAGGAGACAAGGCCGACTTGGGGAATTGGAGACCCATAAGTCTCCTAAATGTGGATTATAAGATTTTAGCCTCCATTCTTCTAAAAAGACTGTCTAAAGCAGCAGAATCCTTGATATCGCCAGTGCAGTCATGTGCAGTGCCAAATAGATCAATCTTCCACAATTTGATTTTTATAAGGGATATATTTTTTTACCACAAGTATAGATGTTACTGGTTTTTTGTTTTCATTAGATCAGGCCAAAGCCTTTAACCGGTTAGACCGACATTATCTTTTTCAGGTTCTAAAAACATACCATATTCTGGGGAAATTTATAGCATGGATCCATATGTTATGTAGTCAGGCCTGGATTCAGCCACATATAAATGGGATTCCAGTGAGGAATCTTTTGGGAAGAAAGAGGGTTCGCCAAGGCTGCCTCTTGAGCCCCCTCCTATATGTTTTTCAAATTGACCCCTTTTTAAGGAAAATTTTGAGTCATCCCTGTGTGCCAAGAATTTGTCTTTCTAATCAGCAACCAATACCATCTGTATGCGCTTATGCAGATGATGTTTGCATATGCACCACTGAGGAAGTAGAAAGTATGGGGTTAATTAATTTAATCTTGGAATATGAGTCCATATCAGGGGCTAAACTAAATTATGAGAAAAGTAAAGGAATTTTTATACACCCTAAAGAGAACCCAAGCAGGACTGAAAAAGTTGCCAATATTACAAAACAGAACACACCTCTAAAAATGTGTGGATTGCACTTTGGCAGCTAGGATAATGCGAGTTTAAATTGGAATACCATAGCGAAGCTCGCAATGGGCATTATTAATTCTTGGAAAAATAAATCCGTTTTGAAAAGAAAAAGAGCCTAGTTGTTAAAAACCTTTATACTGCCTCAATTTTTGCATTTGGCACATGTTTTCCCTGTCCCCCTTACTTTAGAGGCATAAATTAATAATCTATTCTTTACAGGGTTTGGGGGAAGCCATTTAAACCCTGCCAAAAGAATGTATATGTATCCTGATTTTTGCTTTGGTGGGGTTCAAATGTTAGACCCCATATTACTTTTTTCTAGTATGTTCATATATTGGAATCTTTTGCCAACAGTCCCATGGGTGATCCCACCACTGAAGCCACCTGAACAGGTGGGGAACAGCTGCTGTCAGCCTCGCTGCCTGAACCCTAGGTATGATGCTGATCAGACCATTCATTGCTTGGTACAACAACAGGAGCAGGGCACCTTATTGCTGAGCTACCTTGCTGCACTCCTGTGATTGTCCCACTCTTGGAACTGTGCCTGTGGTGCATTTTTTCAAACCTGGTTTTCTGCCTTTTGAGCCATGATATTAGAGCCTAGGTGATCGTAGCAGCATTACAGCTCTCTGAGAGTGTTATTTGTCCCGCCCACCTGCCCCAACCCCAGCCACTATTAAATAGCCCTCCTCCACCCCTCACTTGGGTCTTTTTCCCATAGACACTCCTCTTCAATTCAGCCCTCCTCTTAAAGTCAACACCCTTAATTCTGCCAATACCCCTAATTTCCACCAACTGTGTGCCTTCAGCTATGTTATCGCCTGCCCTGCTTCTTACTGCACAGCTATACATCTGAGCTTCCTCCCTTGCTTTCTAACCCAGTCCCAACAGTCACAAAGTCCCTCATCACATAGTCATAATGTCCTACTTCCCTTTATATCCTATACTGGTGCTAGAATTCTTTTTGTTTTTTCCATTATCTCTCCCATGATTTTGCACCTCTCCTTCCTGCACCTCTCCTTCCTGCACTGCATTATGCCTTATGGTATATAACCCTGCTTGACAATACTTTGCCTGTTGAAACCACCCCCTAAACCCTCCTTGTCAAAACTCCAGGGCTACTGACAGCCACCCAAAATCACTGTTAAGGTGCCACTCTCCTCTTACTTACAGTACTCCCATGATGGCACCTGCACCCTACCTGCTTTTCCTAGGCTGTGTCTTCCACCTAACTCTGGAGCCTAATATGATCTCATGGAATAATATAACATGCCTGACTCTACTTTATGCCAGTTGCCAAGTTGGTCAGTGCTTGCTACATGGATAATTCCATCCACAGGCAGTAATCTGCATGCAATTAGAATGTTTCTCATTCCTATCTGCCCAATACCTCCTAAGCAGTCACTCCTCATCCTCTCCATCAGGGTAGCAATATTTGCTCTGAGCACCTTTCGCTGCCCCCCCAAAGCATGTCCTGATGCCCTAGGCAGTGACCATGTTAATCAAACCAACAAAACCTTCCTGAGATTCCTTGTAAGAGGGCTCAGGAAACTACTAATCTTGCTGTTGCTCTGTGCAGCTAGTGTGGAATTAAATCCACCCCCAGACTGCTGGCTGCCCCAGGGAAGCTCCCACAGTTAAAGGGTCTCAGCTTCCTGCACATGAATGTATGCAGCCTAGCCAACAAATCTGACATGGCCCAGGCTTGGATGCTACACGCTATGAGTGAGGTAGCAATGTTCTCAGAAATCTGGCTTAAGAATCATGTACCTGACCAAATGATTAACATCCCTGGCTACAACCTGCACAGATGTGTCAGTCCAACCAGAGGAGGAGGTGGTGGTGTTGCCATATACACAAAGGATAAATTCCTAACCACCAACATTGTCCGTACATCAATCCCCAAATAATTTGAATGTCTTGCCATCAAGCTAACTTTATCACCTGGAGTAGCCCTGCTGGTAGCTGCTTGCTATAGGCTGCCTGCCACTGGCCTGGGAATACTTCCTCACCTTCATTCCCTCCTGGAACAAGAGAACAGTGAATGCATTATAATGGGAGACCTTAACCTTAACTGGAATGACACCTGTGCAAACAGACTTAAGGACTTCTGTGCTAACCATGGGTTTTCCCAGATTACTCCTGAGGTCACCCAACCTAACAAAAAGAACCCTGACCATAGTTCTCTACTGGATCTTATGCTTGTCAACAAGCCACACAATATCACCCATACAGGGGTTTTCCATAATGATATGAGTGACCACTGCGCTATCGCATGTGTTGGGTGCTCCCCGCACCTCCCTTCCACTTCAACCTTCAAACTAAAGTGCAGCCTAAAACATTTCTGTCTCTCTGCCTTTCTGACAGATCTAAGGAATATTAAGTGGCAGAGCTTCTATTTAGCACCCTCAGTGATGGAAGCATTCAGTATCTTCCAGGATCTGCTAATCAGGGTAATCAACAAACACACTCCCTTAAAAAGGTCAAATCCAGAAAATGGGCATCTGACTGGTTCAGCCTGTCCCTGAAGAGAGCCCTGCCATCCAGAGACACATTGTGGAAAAGGGCAAGGAAGTCGCAGTCAGAATCAGACTGGCTCACTTTTTGGGTAACCAGGAATGCCTGCACGAAGCTGGTAAGGATGGAAAAATCGTGGTCCTAGAGGAAAACAGAAATTGCTCTACCAAGTTTTAGCAAATCTTGAGAGAGGTTGAAGGCCACTCCCCTGTCACTCCAATCCCAACTAAAATTGTGGTGAACAATAACTCCTTCACAGACCGTCTGAGATACTCAGTCAGCTTAATAACCACTTTGCAATGGCAGGCCTCACATTCAATGCCTCTCCACTTAGTAAATTGAATTCCCCAAGTGCCACCAGTGCAGGTACTAGCCCTACTCCTGTTCCCAAGACTGACCGACCTCCCTTCAACTTCCAGCCAGTCTCCTACAAACAGGTGGAGGACCTTCTTCTTTCACTGGACACAAAAAAGAGTGCTGGTGCTGACTCATTAGCACCCTTCTTCTTAAAAGCAGGATGCCATATCTAACAGCACCAATCACTCATCTATTTAATAGCTCACTTATTCAAGGGGAACTACCACCCAGTTGGAAAATTGTGCATATTATCCCCTTGTTCAAATTGGGGGACCCCACAGACTTGAATAATTACAGACCTATCTCGCTTCTTAATGTACTGTCCAAGTTACTTGAGAAAATTGTCAACTCACAACTCAGGGAGTATTTGGATTGTGAAAATATCCTTAACCCATCCCAATTGGGGTTCAGGCCAAAGCACAGTACTGTCTCGGCTCTAGCAAAAGTGTTGAATGACTGGTTAACAGCTCTGGACAGGAGACAGCATATCTATGCACTTTTCCTAGACCTCAGCAAAGCCTTCAACATGGTTGATCACTCTATCCTGCTTGATACTCTGGGTTGCATTGGCTTAACCCATGCTGCTGTTAAATGGTTTCACTGTTACCTCACAAACTGAAGACAACAAATTAAAGCACAAGGAGAACTGTCCCCGCTTAAAGCCCTGCCCCGAGGCGTACTGCAAGGATCCATTTTCGCTATCTGTATTAATAACATTGACTCTGGCATTCTTGTTGGAAATGTTCATCTCTTTATAGATGATACAGTCCTTTACACAACCAACCCCTCTCTTGATCTTGCACACAAGGAGTTACAGCAGGACTTTTTCACACTCCAGCATAACCTGATGAGCCTTAAGCTCTTGTTCAGTGCAAAAAAAACAGAAGCCATAATCATCTCCCTGCATCCTCCAATCAATTTGGAGACACTTGGTATCCCCCAGATTATCACCCTCCTTGGTGAATCTCTGGAAATAGTGGATACATTCAAATATCTGGGAGTCTGGTTGGATAACAAGTTTAGTTTTAGTGTTCACCTAAGTGAACGACCAAAAAAACTAAGACAGTGACTTGGCATATTCTACCACATAAGACATCTTCTCACTCTTGAAGCTAGGAAGTGGCTGGCTCAAACAACCTTTCTGTCTTTGCTTTACTATGTTGACTTTCTATACAGCCACTGCCCCCACTATGTGCTCCAAAAGCTTGATACACTACCATTGCGCCTTGAGATTCATACTTGACATGCCCTTGTGGACTCATCACTACCTGCTTTACCAGGCAATTGATTGGTCATCCCTCTCCATGAGGAGGTAAAGAAATGCCCTCATGTGGCTCTTCAGGACACTCTCAAACAAGCTCCCACCTTACATCGGTAGCCTGTTTGAACGGTCAATTGGTACTTATGGCCTACGGAACTCCACCCTTCTCCTCCTCAAGCTACTGAGGATGAGGACACACCTTGGCTAAACTACCATCAGGTCTTTCCTCCAATCACTCTGGAATAACACTCAGAAAGTACTTAAATGCTCGCTCCTGCCTAGTCCCCATGTATTCAGACAGCTGCTTTATCAGTGCCTGAAAACTATGTGCGATTGCTTCAGGTAACCATGGACAAATAGACGGAATTCACCCAGCTTTTGGACCCCATTGGCTGTCTATTCCCCCCGCGAACGGATTCCTTTTAGCATACCTACCCTACTCCCTGGCTCCCTCCCTATTTACCCCCTGCAGAAACTCTCCACGGGGGCCCTTCCATAGCAGGATTGCCCCTCCCTCCCCTCATGTGTCTGCCATCCTACTGTCTCCTTGCCTTCCTCTCTTATCTCCCTCCTACAACTTCCTCTCCTCCCCACACTAGTCCCCAAACCTACCGTAAGGGCCTGACTGTGCATGTACACAGTTAGTAATCAGTAATGTTTAGATATTAGATGCAACTGTAACTTAAGAACTTGTCTGTTCCTTGTACAGTATGTTACGTTATGGTTTGACGTTGTTTACTGTAAATCAATCTGTACTGTGTGTCCAGGACCATCTTGCAAATGAGCTTGCTTAACAATGTGAATGCCTGGTTAAATAAAGTTTGATTGATTGATTAGAAGTGAATGTCTTGCCTTGGTATGACATTTTCCAAATAAGTATGCAGAACTTACATACAATAGTGAGTTCACCCCCTTTTCTCATTCCCAGAAATTTTAGGACATTGAAAATTCCAGAATTTTTGTTTTCATTGTATTTAAATCCTAGAAAATGACAAATGACAACACAGTTTCTAATGGCCCATTCTAGAAAGGCCTTTTATAATGTCATACTTTGGGAGAAGTTCTATGAACCCCTAAAATACCAGGAGAGCAGGAAGGGGATCTTAATAAGATCTTCTTGCAACTCATGGAAAAAGGAATACCTTTGAAATTCTGGGATATAACATGGCTTTCATGCCATGGGAGGTTAGGGGTCAGGGCTACACACAAGGATAAAGCTTTGGAGGAATGTATGTTCCTGAGAGAAACTTGCCAAGGGATACTAGAAACCATGTCTCATTTCTATTTGGATTTTCCTTTTTCAAAAGAATTGTGGTCCTTGTTTATACATAATTGGGGAGAACAGTGCATTACACCCGTCACTTATGACATACTAGTCTTAGGAATTTACACAGCTGCTTATTCAAAATGTTGTGCTGGTACTCTGCATTTGGTTGTTGCTGTATGTTGTTTTTACCTGGTGTTAAGGTCCCCCAGATTGATAGTTCTGGGGGACTTCAATGCCTGGGTCGACGATGAACTCTCGCACTTTGGTCAAAATCTCCTCCAGCTGATGACGACGCTGGGCCTAACACAGGTGTTTACCTCCTTGACCCATGTAGAGGGTCATTCATTGGATCTGATCTTTCTTCTGGGTATGGAGATTGCTGATTTAGGGGTGGAACCAGTCAGCTGGTCTGACCATCACATCATAAGGTTCAGCTTTAGGGCTCCCCTTAATAGGTCTGCCCCTACGGAGATGGTTCAGTACCGCCCTTTAAGGGGCATTAACCCTAGTGACCTACTGGCTGTACTGGACCTATCGGGCTTGTCAGGTGAATGCATGAGTCCAGATGATCTCGTACTAACCTACAATAAGGCTGTGGGAGATGATCTGGACAAAATTGCTCCTGTTCATGTTTGGCCTCTCTCCCTTCGTCCAAGGAGTCCTTGGCTTGATGGCTCCTTGAAGGAGTTAAGGTGAGTTGGCCGAAGGATGGAGAGAGTGCCTGGTGGAAGTCTGGCCATGATGCTGACAGGCTTAGGTTGATAGCACATTATGATGGCTATCAATCAGAAATTACCCGTAAGAAGGCAGAAGTCCTGTCCAGGGAGATTTCTGCCGCACAGAATTGACCGACTAAGCTCTTCCGGACTGTTGACAGATTGTGCAATCCAATCTGTCTCCAGCCCAGAGAAGCTTTTTCTCAGCTGAGATGCGAGGAGTTTGCTCGATTTTTTGTGAATAAGGTTGCCAGCATCAGGTCTGTCATCAGTCCGACCTCTCCTATGAGGGATTGCAGTGGTCGATGGGAAGTGGCATGCACTCAGTCTGTCTGGTCAGATTTCCACCGGCTGGAGTTCACTTACATTGTGAAGATCATCCAAACATTGCGCCCAACCAGTTGTAGTTTGGATCTGGGTCCTACACTCCTTTTAGTGGGATGTGTAGATGTTATCTGCCCGATCCTTGCTGACATTGTCTGGAAGTCTTTGGAGAGGGGGGTCTTTCCTGACCCCCTCAAGGAGGCGGTCGTTCGACCACTCCTTAAAAAACCCTCCTTAGATCCAGACTGTCTAGCCAATTACTGTCCTATCTCTAACCTGCCATTTGTTGGTAAGGTTATTGAAAAGGTGGTTGCGTTGCAATTGGATGATATCATCTTACAACTCACAATGTCTATGATACTCTCCAGTCTGGTTTTAGGAAGAAGCATAGCATGGAGACTGCCCTTGTCCGGGTACTGAATGACCTCCTAATGGCTAGAGATTGAAAGGCATGTACCATTCTGGTACTTCTCGATCTCTTTGCTGCATTTGACACTGTAGACCATGGTATGCTGTTGGAGCGCCTGCAGTTCTTTTGTGGGCTGTCTGGTACAGTCCTTAAATGGTTCCATTCTTACCTCACAGACAGGTCTCAGAGAGTTGCCACAGGAATTTATTCCTCTGGTGCTCACTCCCTGCCTCGTGGGGTACCGCAGGGTTCCATTCTAGCCCCTATGTTGTTTGCAGTGTATATGCTGCCATTGGGAGATATCATCAGGTGATACAGTCTGGGTTTTCACTGCTATGCAGATGATACTCAGCTGTATATGTCCTTTCTGCCTGGACAGGATGATGCACTCTCCATGCTAAATAATTGCCTTGCTGAGATCAGATTTTGGATGAGTTCCAGCTAGCTGAGACTGAATCCGGATGAGACTGAAGTGTTGGTAGTGGACCCAGGTCATCCGGGGGCGGGTTTGGGGGCTGGACAACTATCAGGCTTATTATTGGTGGTATGTCGCTCACTACCTCAGATCAGGTGCGTAACCTGGGTGTTATTTTTAATGATAGTTTGACCCTAAAATCTCAGGTGTCAGCTGTTGTCAAATCCTTTTTTTACCATCTGAGGAATATCGTCCGGGTGAAACACCTGGTTCCTCCGGGTGATCTTCCAACACTGGCCCATGCTTTTGTCACTACCCGTCTTGATTACTGCAATTCTCTCTACCTAGGGCTACCTGGGGTTGATATCTGCCACCTGCAGCTGGTGCAGAACGCGGCGGCCAGGCTTTTGACTGGGACTTCTAGAACCAGTCATATTACGCCTGTGTTCCGTGAGGCGCACTGGCTGCCTGTTTGGTGGTGGATCACCTTTAAGGTTGGCTTGCTAACCTTTAAAGTCCTACATGATCAGGGACCCGGTTACCTGCAAGATCTCCTGGTACCCTACTGTCCCCTCTGTCTTCTCCGTTCCGCCAGTGAGGGATTGCTGGAGATTCCCAGGGTACGATTGAAGACATCTGGATCTCGTGCCTTCACTTTTTCAGTGCCAACCCTGTGGAATTCTCTACCTTGTTGGTTGAGAGAATGCCCAACTGTCGATAAATTTAAAATGGAGTTAAAAACTTATTTATTTAGTTTAGCTTTCCCTAGTTACGGATGATCTGTTTTAATGTTTTTGTTTTAAAATTTTTATCTTTATGTACTTGTTTTTTATGTACAGTGCCTTGGTTTTGAAAGGTGCTATAAATATAAAGTTGATTTGATTTGATTTGATTTGTGGCAGGCCCGATGTGCTTTATTGCTGCAGCAAAAAAAAATCTCAGCAGTCACAGTATTATCACACATCACCTATGCTTTAACTGCATTATATAGTGCAGAAAAGGGAACATTTACTGTTTCAAAACTCAGGTCCTATTGGAAACACTATACATGGTTCTTGGATACCTAAAAATGATGCTTACAGGGGGTGTGGCCAGCAGACGAGCTGAGAACAACTTCTTTAAGCAGCTCTTAGATGATGTAAAAAGATAAAAATCTTTATTTTTATTTGAATTAAAGACTTCTTATTATAACCATCTGCAAGATCAACCTACAAGTTCTTGATCTAAACTATATTTGGTCAGTTTGGCAACCGTAATCAGCAGAAATGGTATGTGGTAATAAAGCCAGCACCAGCATGGAAGGGGCCCGACCTAAGGAAACCAAATCAGGAGGTAGTAAAGATTCACATCTAGGCTCAGAGAACCACGCCAGACCACAGCCGACAAACGCTGCCCTACTGAAAGCTATTCAAAGCCTAGATAAAAAAACTTGAGGAGTACAATACAGAACACTGGCAGGTGAACCTCAATGAGGGGGCTTTAGCTGATGAGATGCAGGGGGTGCAAAAACAAGCAGACAAGGCCCTTGTGGTAGCTGCAGGACTCATGAAGGAGAACAGCCAACTTAGGAGGTGCCTAGAAAATGTAGAGAACTCTGTACACACTTGCAATATCCGAGTGCTTGACCTCCCTGAGCATTCAGAAGGGGAACATCTTCACAGCTTTCTGCAAGACTGGCTAAAAGAACTGTTGCAGCTAGAAATGGACTCTGGGATCCTCAAGGCATATGGGATTTTGCCTCTTGGTGGTTGCCCAACAGGAGCAAATAGGGACCAGACATCGCGCACAATTATGGTGGAACTAAGAACATCTGTGGAGCATGACATTATTTTGCAGCAGGCAAAAATAATGAGTCTGATTACCTGGCAAGAACACAGGGTACATTTCTTCCAGGATTTAAGTTACGCCACCAGGATGAGACGCAAGAGTTTCGATGGAATGTGGGTGCACCTTTGGAATTTGAGGGTGCACCATGTGCTCTTAATGCTGGCCAGCCAAAGAATAATATATGGTGGAAAGACTAATCAGTTCTCTGACATTTCGGAAGCAGCCAAACTCTTGGACAAAACTGAAGAACAATTTGTTGCTCGGGAAGCAACATCAGACTCTGAGGGAGACTGAAATGCTGAGTAAAATTAATGTTTTACCATAAATGTTGTGGGTTGGAGGGGGCATTTCTGAAGGAAGGCTCTAGAAGTTTGGTTCTTTAATGGATATTACCCCATAAGTATAAGCTGGGATACAATATTGCTGAATGTTTCAGGGGTTTGAAATGGGGGTCGAGATAAAATCGCGCTCTGTGGCACAGAGCGTAATTGCCTATCCCTCGAAATCTGTCCTGCCTCATGAGGCTCCTTATCCCCAGTACAACTCCACTGTTTTAGGACAGTATAGTTAGTTGTTCAGTTGAGAGAGAAGGTTGTTCATTATTAAATATAATTCCATGTAATTGAGGTCAGGTAAAATTATATCGGCCTACTAAACATGGTTGGGTTGAATTTTAAAAATAAGGTTGCTGTTTTCTTTTTTTCTTTTGTGATGTCTGATGTTGCGCAGGAGGGTGTAAAGTAACTAAACAGTAAAGCAATGTTTCGAAGGTGGGATGTCAAACCCCATTAGAGGGTGCACAATGTGGTAATGTCTATAGTTGTTTATCCCTGCTCATGGCAGCAATGGCTAAAAGTGGACGAACTTAATGTTTGCAAGGCTGTTGAATATTTTCTTGTGATACCAAATGTTGGCAACATATGCCCCCCCCCCCCAGATGTTGTAACAAAGAACAGGAGTGCTTTATTTCTGTACTACTGTAAAAATGAAAGTATAGCCTATTTAACTGTAGGTATCAAATGTATATGCCTGCCTGTTGGGACCTACATGTGATGTCCTAGTACATAACTCAATAAAATATAAGTTAAAAAAATGTTGTTTACAGTATTACTTTCTAGGATATTGTAAGTATTGAAGTATTTACGAAGTGTGTTTAAAAGAAAATTACATAGAAACATAGACATTGACAGCAGAAGAGGACCTCGAGGTCCATCTAGTCTGCCCATGGTGATTGTTTACTTACTTACTACCCCCTCCCTGCTACCCCCTCATTTGTATTATAACTTTCTGCTTATCCCATGTGTTCTTGAACCCTGCCACTGTTTTGGCCCCCATAACCTCTGTTGGTAGGCTGTTCCAGGTGTCCACTGCCCTCTCTGTGAAGAAGAATTTTCTAATGTTGGTCCTGAATTTGCTCCTTTTAGTTTAAGAGCATGACCCCGTGTTCTGCTTCCCTCATTGGCCTTGAAAAGTTCCTGAACCTGGAGCTTATATGTCCCTTTAATGTACTTGAAGGTCTCGATCATGCCCCCCCCTTTGTTGCAGAGAATACATGTTTAATTCCTTCAACCTGTCCTCTTATGGAATTGTGAGTATTCCATGTATCATTTTTGTTGCCTTCCTTTGTACCATCTCTATTCTGTCAATGTCCCCTACATAGAAACATAGAAGCTTATGGCAGATAAGGACCGCAAGACCCATCCAGTCTGCCCATTTTTTCTACCTTATGAATGTGCCATAGGCCTGTACTCTGTCAATGGCCTATCTATTCATACTCATCTTTATTTCTGTCTTATGCCTATCCCATGCCTGTTTGAAGTCCTGCACTGTATTCATATCCACCACTTCCTGAGGTAGGCCGTTACATGCATCTACCACCCTTTCTGTGAAATAGAACTTCCTCACATTCCCTCTTAATCGGTCTCCCTCTAATCTCATGCAGTGTCCTCTTGTCCAGCTATTTTTCTTATATTGAAACACTTTCACCTTGTTAATGCCCTTAAGATGTTTAAATGTTTCGATCATATCATCTCTCTTCCTCCTTTGCTCTAGAGTATACATATTGAGCTCTGTTAATCTGTCCTCATATGTTTCCTGATGCAGTCCCTGCACCATTTTGGTTGACTTCTCTGGATTGCCTCCATTTTGTTAATGTCCTTGTGCAGGTGCGGCCTCCAGTACTGCATGCAGTACTCCAGATGGGGCCTAATCAGTGTCTTGTAAAGAGGAATCCCCTTCTAAGGTGTGGTCTCCAGAACTGGACACAGTACTCCAGGTGGGGGCGGACAAGTGCCATATACAGTGGCAGTGCTACATCCCTACTCCGGCTTGTGATTCCCCTCCCAATGCATCCCAGTATGCCACTGGCCTTGAGTGCTGTCTTCTCGCATTGTCTACTCACTTTTAAGTCATCCGATATAATGACCCCTAGGTCACGCTCTTGACTGGTTGTTGCTAGTTTTACTCCCCTCAAGAAGTACTCCTTTTTTGGGTTTCCCCTCCCTATGTGCATGACTTTGCACTTTTTGGCATTAAAGTTCAGCTACCATGCTGCAGACCACTCCTTCAGCTTCTTAAGGTCTGCCTCCATGTTCATTTTCCCTACTGGGGAGTCTACCTGATTGCTTATCTTGGTGTCAACCATGAATAGACACACCTTCCCCTCGAGCTCCCCTGCTATGTCTGCTATGAATATATTGAAAAGCAGAGGCCCTAGTATACAGACCTGGGATACCCCGCTGCTTACCAGCTGTTCTGCTGATAGTGTGCCATTTACCTGCACCTTCTGTGTTCTACCTTGCAGCCAATTTTTCACCCATGCCACCATTTTCGGTCCCACCCCTATGTTGTCTAACTTTTTTATCAGCCTTCTATGTGGGACACAGTCAAAGGCTTTGCTAAAGTCCAGGTAGACCACATCCACTGCCTTCCATCCCCCCTCCATTATCTACTGTCTTGGTAACGCAGCCAAAGAATTCAATTAGGTTTGTTTGGCAGGACCTCCCTGTCATGAACCCATGCTGTTTGTGACCCTGTTGTCTGCTGGCTTCAAGGAATGCTATGAACCTCTGAGTAATGATTCCATTAATTTTCCCACCACGGAAGTAAGGCTCATTGGTCGGTAATTTCCTGCCTCTTGCCTGCTACCAGATGTATACAGTGGGACCACGGTCGCTCTCTTCCAATCTATTGGCACCTCCCCAGTCTCCCGTGATTTGGTGAAGAGTTTTGCTAGTGGTGCTGCAAGTTCCTTCCCTAGTTCTTTTAGGATTCTGGGGTGCATGACATCAGGCCCCATAGCCTTTTCTACTTTCAGGCAATTTATCGCCTTCAGGACTTGGTCTGCTGTGAAGGGGTTTGTATCAACCCCTAGTCCTGGGGTGCTGATCCTTTTTAGGGCTGAACCATTTCCCTTCTTCTCCTCTGTAAATACAGAGCAGAAGTACTTATTTAAGACTTCTGCTTTTTCCCTGTCCCCCTCTTCTAGGTTCCTCCCTTCTGCCTTTAGTCATACTATTCCCCCCTTGTCTTCCTTTTTTCCCCTTATGTACCTAAAAAAGGTCTTGTCCCCTGTTTTTACACCTTCCACTATCCTCATCTCCGTTTGTGCTTTTGCCATCCTTATTACTTTACATTCCTCCTTTAGTTTCTCCCTGTATGATTCCCAGTCTTCCTCTTTCTTTGTTACCTTTAATTTCTTGTAGGCTGCCTTTTTTTCCTTAACTATGGTTGCTGCCTCCTTGGAGTACCATAGTGGATTTCTTTTCTTCTTTGCTTTGCTTATTTTCCTGGTGTATTTGTCTGTCACCTTCCTGATAGCTCCCTTTATGTTTTCCCAGATTTCCTCAACCCCCTCCCCCATCCTTTTTTAAAGATTTCAGCTATGCTATGCCTCATTTTTTGAAAATTAGGTCTTCTACAATCTAGGACCCTAATGCTGGAGTGACTAGTGTCCTCTGTAGTGAGAATATTGAATCTGACCATACAATGGTCGTTATCCCCCAGGTGGCACCCTACTTCTGCCTCAGTTACTCTCTCCCCATTTGTTAGAACCAGGTCTAGTATGGCTCCACCTCTAGTTGGAGAATCCACCAGCTGCCTCAGACCTGCACCCTGCAAGGCAGTCAAAACGTCCCTACTCCTTGTTGAGGCTGCCGATAATGTTTTCCACTGTATATCAGGTAGGTTTAGATCCCCCACCAGTACCACCGTGCCTTTGCCTGTCATTTGGTGTATTGTTTTGAGCAGGTCCTCGTCTGCAGTTTCCCCCTGCGATGGATGCCTATCTCAATCAATCAATCAATCAATCAAACTTTATTTAACCAGTCAAGTTACATCGTGGAGCAAGCTCATTTTCAAGATGGTCCCGGACACTTAGGACAAATTCATTCACAATAACAAATAGAATAATAGATAGGTTACAGTGAATTACAAGGCTGTAATTCCATCGAGAGGTTCTGGGGACATAGATAACCTCGAGAGCGAAGCTCGAGAGGTTTCTTGCTCCCAGAACTCCTAGGATGGAATTGCAGCCTAGTAATTTACTGTAACCTATTTTTTATTTTTTGTAATATATGGATCCGATTCGGAAAAATGTGCTGCTTTTAAAATTCTGTGAACTGGGCTGGCTGCCTGTTGCACTGAAGAAGTGCTCGCTCTCGGCTGACCCACGCACAGACAGTATTGAAGTTGTGCCCGGATTTGTGAGGAAAGCTTTTACTTTAATTTGGTAATCCTACCGTTTATTTTCTTTGTTCATCCGGCAGGTAATCCACTTTTCTGAGAAATAAATATAAAAAAAAACAAACTGGGGCATAATAACTGAGTTGCTCGCTAAAAGCGCGGTAAGCGTCCGCCATGTTTTCGGCGTTTGGTTTTGCCCGCCTACCAGAAAGTGTGCCAATGGCATTGCACGTTTACATTGGGTGCACAGACTGGAACGTGGCACCATGGCAACCACGTTTGTGTGGCAGGCAAACTGGCGCATGCGCTGTGGGATTTCAGTGATAATACTATCGTTCAGAGCTGAAACGATAGTATTATCAGCAGTGAACGATAGTATTATCAACAACAACCAATAGTATTATCGCTTGAGGAAGGGTAGAATTATCAGAAAGGGAGTAGTGTATTATAGGGATTTTTTTGTATGACTTTTGATAGTATTATTTTAACAATCCATATATTACATAACAGTTCATGGTACACTAGACAGTAATACAGGAAATTGTAACAATACAAGGATACTGCACCTATGCTGATGGTCACCCCATTTCCAGTGTCAGCTGCGAGCCACAGTGCTTTGGCTTCGCTCGGAGGCTCTGTATCTCAATGTTTTTTATGTCTTTCCGTACTTATATTGCCACCCCTCCTCCTCCTCCTCCTCCCTTTTTTCCCTTTCTATCCTTTCTGTACAGATTGTACCCCAGGATCACTGTGTCCCAGGTGTGGTTTTCTGTATACCAGGTTTCAGTCACAGCCAACAAGACCAGGTCCTTCTCTGTCATACTTGCCATGAGTTCTGGAAGTTTGTTTGTCAGACTTCTAACATTTGCAAGCAATGCTCTCCATATTCATTCTCCCTTTGGTGTAACGTTGTTTACTGTTTATTTGTTGTTCTGGATTAGTGTCGCAATTTGGTGCTGATTATATGCTCATTTTGGATTTGGATTTTTGGGGAGTGGAGTTCTGCGCATTGGTCACAATGGCATGTGCAGGCTCCATCTCCCAATTTAATGCTGATTTTATGCTTGTTTTGGATTTATGGGGAGTGGAGTCCTGCGCACCAATTGCTGTGGCATGTGCAGTCCTCATCTCCCCATTACTTAGTTTAAATGACTCATGTAAACATCAAATTTCTGTCCAAGCACCCTCACCCCCTCTTTGTTAAGGTGTAGACCATTGTACCTGAAAAAATGTATTTTCCAAAAGTTTTGCCAGTTCGGGTGTACATAGTTTCCGCATCCAGTTTGGGGATGTGGGCCTGGGTTTATACCTGGGGATGTTTATGTATGTGTACTTGCTGGTTACAGTAATAAAATCTCAATAAAGAGTTTTAAAATTAAAAACAAAAGTTTTGCCAGTTCCCTATAAAGTTGTACCCCTTTTCCTGGCATAAGTTGTGCAACCAGGTGTTGAGATCATGTAGTTCTTCTGCCCAGACATGCTTTTTACTACTGCCTTTTCCCAGACTGGTAGGACTTCTGAGAAGGTGAGGGTGGACGAATGAGAGGACACTTTGCTAGCTCTGTTAAGTTTTTTTTGGCTTCATCCAGTGTTTGATTTGCCAAGTCATTCATTCCAAGGTGGATTACTACATGTTTGTTTTCTCTTTCTTAATGCACAAGCTTTTGTATGTGGTCTTTGTCTCTTTTCGCAGATGCTCCTTGGAGACACTTAACCAGAGTCTCCACTTTGGAGTTGAAATTTAGGTGGAGTTCCACACCGCGTATTCATGGAATACCCAATTATAGTAGTTTCTGCATAGTGGATGTAGACCTTTTTTTGCCATTAGCGTTTGCTGCAGTGTGACGCTTATGTGCAATATCACTGGGTTCTGACTGAGGTACTACTTCCAGCAGTGAGTACTTGTTCTTTGTGGGGATGATGTCTCCACCTTGCAGGTTTAGTTTGTTTACATAGAAACATATAATTTGACAGCAGATAAGGACCGCTTGGCCTACCTAGTCTGCCCATTTTCCTACCTAACAGATAAGCTGCAGATCCTAGTTAACCAACAGCTTACTTCCTCCTACCCCCCACTAGGACTGCCTTATGTCTGTCCCATGCATTCTTGAATTCCTCCACTGTTCTTGACTCCATGAGCTCCTCAGGGAGGCTATTCCATGCATCCACAACTCTCTCCGTAAAAAAATACTTCCTCACATTACCTCTGAGCCGTCCCCCCTCTATCTTCAGATTGTGCCCCCTTGTTCTTGCACATCTCTTTTTCTGAAAGATGCTACCCTCTTGGACTTTGTTGATTCCCTTGAGATACTTGAAAGTTTATATCATGTCCCTCTCTCCCTTCTTTCCTCAAAGGTATACATATTAAGCTATTTTAGTCTTTCTTCAGATGTCTCCTGGTGCAGACCCTGCACCATTTTGGTTGCCCTCCTCTGGACAGCCTCCACTCTGTCTATGTCTTTGCGGAGATGGGGTCTCCAGAACTGTACACAGTACTCCAGATGGGGTATCACCAACTGTCTGTACAGAGGGATGACAACTTCCTGTTTTCTACTATTGATGCCTCTCCCTATGCATCCCAGTATCCCCTCAGCCTTCCTTACTGCCTTCTCACATTGCTTGCCCACCTTTAGGTCATCTCATGTAATTACCTCCAGGTCCCTTTCCATTTTTACTGTTGTCAGTATCTCACCCCCATTGTGTACTCTTCTCCTGGGTTTTTGTTTCCCAGGTGCATTACCTTGCACTTCTTTGCATTGAATCTGAGCTGCCATGCATTTGACCATTCCTCCAACCTTGCCAAATCCCTTCTCATCCTTTCCACTCCATCTTGTGTATCAACCCTGTTGCAGATCTTTGTGTCGTCTGCAAAGAGACATACTTTTCCTTACAGTTCCTCTGCAATGTCACTTATAAAGACATTAAAAAGGACCGGTCCCAGTACTTAACCCTGCATTACCCCGCTAGTAACCCTCCTTTCTTCACTGTGGACTCCATTTACTACTACCCTTTGCATCCTGTTGTCTAGCCAATTTTTTATCCAGGCTACCACCTTGGGACCCACTTAAAGGCTAGCTAACTTGTGTATTAATCTTTTGTGTGGGACTGTATCAAATGTCTTGCTAATATCTAGGAAGGCCATGTCCACAGCCCCTCCCTAGTCTACTACTTTGGTCACCCAGTCAAAGAAATCTATTAGATTCATCTGACATGACCTTCCCATCGTGAATCCATGCTGCCTTGGGTCCTGTGCCCCACTGGCCTCTAGGTACTAAACAATTCTTTCCTTCAGAAGTGATTCCATCATTTTCCCTACCACTGAGGTCAAACTAACTGGTCTGTAGTTTCATGCCTCTGTCCTGCTCCCACTTTTGTGAAGAGGAATCACATCTGCCCTCCTCCAGTCCTCAGGTACTACCCCATCCTGACATGATTTGTTAAAGAGAGTAGTCAGCGGTGTCATTAGTTCAACCCTTAGTTCTTTTTAGAATTCTTGGGTGAATCCCATTAGGCCCCATTGCTTTGTCCACCTTCAATTTTATTAGTTCTTTCAGAACCCTTTCTTCTGTAAATGGACTGGTATTGACCCCCGTCTTCAGAGTGTTTCTCTTGTTTGGTTTAGGTACCTCCCCCTCCTCTTCCTTTGTGAATACTGAGCAGAAATATTCATTCAGTATCCCTGCTTTTTCACTGTCACCTTCTACCCACATTCCCCTCCCCTTTCTTAAGGCTCAGTATCCCTCCTTTGGTCTTTCTTCGCTCCCTAATGTACCTATAAAAGGTCTTATCCTCCTTCTTAACAGAGTTGGCTATCCTTTCCTCAGTTTGAGCCTTTACTATTCTGACTGCCTTCCCAGCCTCTTTCTGCTTTAACTGATAAAGTTCTCTGTCCTGCTTCTTCTGTGTTTCCTTATATTTCCTGAATGCTATCCTTTTCTCTTTAACCTTCCCTGCCACCTCTTTTGAGAACCATAGTGTTTTTTTCCTTTGTTGTGTTTTGTTGATTTGCTTTACACAAAGGCTTGTTGCCTCTATGATGGCTGTTTTGATTACTCCCCATTGTTCCTCCACCCCTCCTTCTTGCCTGTTTGCTAGTGCTTTTCTGAGGCACTCTCTCATTTTCCCAAAGTCAGCCCTCCTAAAGTCCAATACTCTTGCTTTTGTATGGCTTGATTGTATGGCTATGTTTATTGTGAACCATACTGTTTGGTGGTCACTTGTTCCCAGATGGCAACCCACTCCTAAATCTAAGATTCTTTCTCCATCCCCATTTAAGAGTACCAGATCTAAGATTGCTCCCTCCCGAGTGGGTTCCAATACTAGCTGTCTGAGGCATGCCCATTGTAGGGCATCAAGAATGACCCTGCTCTTAGATGTGCTTGCAGCAAAGGTACTTTAGTTAACATCTGGCATATTCAGGTCCCCCATCAACAATATCTCCCCTTTTTCTGCCATTCTAAGGATGCCTTTTATCATTTCCTTTTCCATTCCCTCCCCCTGAGACAGGGATCTGTATACAACCCCATGTGGATTGTGGTGTCATTTCCTGTCTCCAGAGTGACCCAGAGTACCTCATCTGCTCCCTGTTTACTCTTTAGTTCTGTTGCTTTGATCCCTTCCTTTACATAGAGAGCTACTTCTCCTCCTCTTTTACCCTCCCTGTCCCTCCTGTAGATTGTGTATCCTGTATGTTGACATCCCAGTCATGGTTCTCTGTGTACCATGTTTCTGTGACTGCCACAATATCCAGGCAACCCTCTTCCATCAAGGCCACTAGTTCAGGGAGCTTGTTACACAGACTATGGGCATTGGTACTCATCACCCTCCACTTTTTGATGGCCTTAACCCTTTTAGCCCCATTCCTGTCCTTACTGC
Organism: Neoceratodus forsteri; assembly: GCA_016271365.2. Taxonomy (NCBI): domain Eukaryota; kingdom Metazoa; phylum Chordata; order Ceratodontiformes; family Ceratodontidae; genus Neoceratodus; species Neoceratodus forsteri. The sequence goes on along the minus strand of CM057450.1, from coordinate 302,212,954 downwards.
CTTTGCCTTTTTTTACATTTACCTCTGTCCTGCTCCCTAATGACTTCTCTACCTTGGTGTTTACCTCACAAATTACTGTGTTTTGTGGGAGGAGGCTGGGATTTCCCTGCTCCTTTTCAGTGCCTCCCCCCTTGGCTAGTTTAAATGCTTGCCAATAAAGCATTTAAACCTCTCACCTAGGATCCTGGTTCCCCCCCAGACAGATGCAGACCATCACACCAGTATAGGTCTGCATCCCTCCAGGTGGATCCCCAGTCTCCAATGAAGCCAAAACCCTGAGCTCCATACCAGTTTTTCAACCAGTCATTGAATTCTCTGGTGAGGTACTTTGTTCATTTTTCCTGGTTTCCCTCTCCTGACCACTTGCCAACCTACTGACGCTGACCACTTTTTTTGGGTAGTAGTTGGCACTTAGGTTCTGGTGGTCAGGAAATGGAGGTTGTGATTGCCTAATGTGTTGTATTTCACCCTGCAGTTTGAATATTTGGTTCCAGGCTACCTGAAACTGGGACCCAAGGTCAGCGATGGTCCAGCATGTGGGACATTGAGTAAGGTGCCTGGTATGAGACTTGGTGAAGAGAGCCCCTTAATGTTCACAACTTATAATGTCCATTATGTTAATATCTGATCACCTACCCACTAGTTAATTTCCCAAGAGTGGGGAAGGATATTGCATGAGTGTTGGACGAAATATAAAATGAGGATTTCTTGCCTGGAGAGTTGGCTGACTTCCTCTGTTGGACGGAATGTAATTGAAATTCCTTCTGAGTATTTTTTTCTTCTTCTTTTATTTTCCCCCTTCTCTCTCTCTTTTCTCTTTATTAGCACTGCTGTGAATACAAAATGGCAACTAGAATCCACCTCTTCCTATGACCGTGCAAGAAATAGGTGTAGGAGGCCTGGTCTATATAATGAGATGAGCATAGGGTGGGCAGAAATGGGGGGAGGATGGGTGGGCATCCCCCTGCAGTAAATGAGGGAAAGGACCTGTAGTGAGGAGAAATAACACAGAGAAAAAAAAGATTAGCTGTAGTAGGTAAACGTTTTACACAAAACCTTGTATTTTACTCTGCAAGTACACTCCTACCTATGTACCTAATACTGATCCCCCAGCTGTAAAGAAACAGACACAAGAAATGCAACAAATCATTCAATGCAGACCTGTTTGAAATTACCTCCAGATTACCGCTATACTCCCGAAATGGAAAGTACAACCTGTGGAAATCTCCCTTTGCTCGGTCACTTTGCTGTTTGTTTAGGAGATGCCTGCTTCCTTGTCCCCTCAACTGATTTGTTGTAGTGCCAGAACCACACTGCATCAGCACTCGGGTGCCCCTTCCTTTAGCAGACAGTCATAGTCAAGTGCCATGGTGGTGAACAGCACAGAGACTTGAGAAAGACTGCCGTTCAGTGTGCAGACTGACAAAGAGGGATGGGGGATGTGTATATATATCCCAGCACTGAACCCTCTTTGTTCTGAATAGTCTACATTTTTCAAAAGGGTGCTATTAGAGTAAATGCACTAAACATCGAGTCCTGTATTGTTAAATGCTAGATTTTGAGGAAAATCTCCCAAATTTGGGGAATATAATTGTATACCATGTTAAACTTTGGAAGAATTTTTTTTATAATTTAAATTGTATTTAAAAATGTTATTTTTATGTACTTAACAGTGAATGTTTTAACTGTGATTGTACTATGTTTTTTTTTAATTTGCTTTGCTTTGCTTTGTAGATAAAACATTCCTCTACTCTTTTTGAGAAGTGCCATGGGATCAAATGAAGGCAGCACTCAAAAGAATAAATTACTGTATATTTAAATTAGTTCTAAAAGTTTCTTGTCACATCACAGTGTTCTGAAATTTGATTAAAGATGTGCAAGCAAAACAAGATGGAAAACCCCATAAAGAAGTAGAAAAAGAGATAGCCCTGTTTTGTTTACCTTCTGCTCTGCAGCTTTAGACGTCCTCTCACTAGGCCAGCAGTTTCCTGAATGCAACAGGAAATGGGTGCAGGAGCAGGCTATTCCTGGGATGGGGCTAATTTCAGAATGTAATGTATTTGTTTAACTAAATGGTTTATTTGTTTTAGTATATAGTGTGTGTGTGTGGATTTTTCAATCTATAGTGTATGTATTTGAATACAAAGTGTATGTGTTTCACCATGTAGTATATTTGTTTCAGTATATAGTGTATGTGGAGTTTTTAATATACTGTGTATGTATTTCAATATGTAATGTATTTCTTTCAGTATATAGAGTATGTAGATTTTTCAATAGATAGTGTAAGTGTTTCAATATATAGTATACTGTTTCAATATCTAGTGTATGCAGACTTTTCAATGTATAGTGTATTTATTTCAATAGATAGTGTATGCATTTCAATATATAGTGTATATGCTTCAATATATAGTGTATTTGTTTCAGTAGCTAGTGTATGTGGACTTTTTATGTGTAGTGTATGTATTCCAATAGATAGAGTTTATAATCCAATATGTAGTGTATTTGTTTCAGTATAATAATAACTTTATTTAATATAGCACCTTTCAAAATTTCAAGGCACTTCACAAATACAACAGCTACAATAAATATGAATAAAATCATAGAAAATCAGGAAAAGCTTTGTCCCATAGAAAAGTCTTCAGTGCCTGCTTAAAGCTCCCCACTGCCCTGCACTCCCATAGCTGACATGGTAGAGAATTCCAGAGGGTTGGGGCTACAAACATAAAAGCCCGAGACCCTGATGAATTCAGACTAACCCTCAGAATCTCCAACAACCCCTCATCAGCCAAGTGGAGCTGTCGCACCGCGGTATAAGGAGTCAGAAGTTCTTTCAAGTAGTCAGGACCCTGTCCATTTAGGGTTTTGTAGGTTAACAAACCTACGTTAAAGGTGATCCACCATTGAACCGGCAGCCAGTGCAGATCATGCAGCACTGGGGTAATATGAGATCTCCTTGATATCCCAGTCAATAATTGTGCAGCAGCATTCTGCACTAGCTGTATAAAGTGTATGCAGATTTTTTTCAATATATAGTGTATGTTACAATATATAGCGTATTTGTTTCAGTAGACAATGTATGTGGATTTCTCAGTCTGTAGTGTATGTATCACAATAGGTAGTGTATATGTTTCAGTACATTGTGCATTTGTTTCAGTATATAGTGTATGTAGATTTTCAGTACTCAGTATGTGTATTTCATGAGATAGTGTATGTATTTCACTATATAATGTATGTGTTTCACTATATGAAATGCATTTCAGTATACAGTATATGTATTTCAGCATATGATGTATATATTTCAGTAGATCGTATATGTGGTTCACCACATTGTGTATGCATTTCACTATATAATGTAAATATTTTACTATATTATGTATGTATTTCACTATATAGTGCATGTGTTTTACTATATAGCCAGAGATTCTGAATTATGTCCCTAATGGCTTGCCATAGTTTTCAGTAGTAGTTTTTTAGATCGCACTGCTGATCTCTGATTCTCTGGAAGGAGGTGTTGTCGGCTGCTGGTAGTTAACTTGTTTAAACCTTTTACCCCTGTTGTGTGTGTGTCATGTTTACCCTGTAGCGTTTACATTTTTCAGATCAGACTGCTGATTCCTGATTCCTTAGGTGGAAGTGTTGTCTGCTCCTGGTACTTATTTGTACTGCAGGTTTTTTTTTTACATTTTGTAATTTTTCATCCCACATCAAGTTACAATTAGCATATAAGAATGACCGAGAAGAGACGCTCTGCTAAGGGAGAGGTGCCAAAGAGGCAGCAAAGAAGTGTTCAAAATCTTTGGGGCAAAACAGTGCTGCACATAAAAAAAAACCTGTCTGCAGCAGCATGTTCTGTGGGCTCTGGGGATGGTGGTAGAGAAGGAGTAGTTAGCGGCAGTGCCATTAGTGCAGCCACATTTTTCTCTGCCACATCTGTGGCAGCCATGCTGGTGGGGGATGTGGGAGGTGACAAGAGCAGCAGCAGCAAACAGAGAACATTGGTTGAAGAGGAGGAAGATGTTGGTGTCCCCATGGCTGGTGGTGGTGGTGGTTCTGAGCCTGATAGTCTGGAGCTGCAGTCAATGGTTGAGGTGGGAGATCTGGAAAATGTGCTTCACACCCAAACTCCTATAGATGAGAAGCTCAGAGAGTCTACAGATCGTTATGATGAGGAGGACAGACCAGTGTAGGAGGGGGATATCAGCAGCTGTGCTGATGAAGATTTGTTTGATCTTCTATGGGAGCCCGAATAGAAAAAGCATAAGGGCGGTGCTGCAAAGGATGCAGGGGACATTGTTTGCAGTGATACAACTACCAAAGTCCTCCCCCCAATATTATTGCAATTATGAAATAATACCCAAAAAACACAGATTTGCACCCCTTCCCCTGAGCTATCCCACTTCTGCCACCATGGTAAATCAAAGGTTATAAAATCCCTAGTTTGGGATTTTTATATATTTGACTCAGCTGATGAGACAGTCGCTATCTGTCAGGTATGTCAAGCACAAGTTAATAGAGGGGAACATGGGTAGCCACCTAGGCACTGGTAGGCAATACCCACACCTAAAGAAAAGGCACCTGTTACTCTGACATCAAAACCAGAAGGAAACCAGCACAGGGGGTCACTGTCCCTGACCATCATCATTAGGCAAGGCAAACAGAAGTGACAGGGCAATAGACAAGGCAGATGGAGGGGCAAGTGAGGAGGACTATGGAGAGGAGAAGGAGGATTCTGTGGGTCTACCAAGTAGTGGGCATACCAGCAGTGGTGGGTTGAGTAGTACCACCTAAATCAGTGAGATATATATATATATATATATATATATATATATATATATTCATTGCAAAAAAATGACATTAATGCATCAGCTAGGGCTTCTATTACAGTGACAAAAGACCAACCCTGCCACCCCACCCCCACCCCATCCTCCACACACCAACAGGCATCGGGGTGTGCCTTGGGGTCATTGGGCCTAACTCTCACCTCATTCCATGTGTAAACAAGCTGAGATGTTACAGTATAGGAGAATGGGGTGAAAGGCCCCAAGGCACACCCCGACACCTGTTGGTGTGTGAAGGATGGGGGTGGGGTGGGGTGGAAGGGTTTGTAACCCTAACACTGAATTTTCAGTCTTTTGTCACTGTAATAGAAATCCTAACTGATGCATTAACATAGTTTTTTGCAATGAATGTCGCTCCTTTTTGAGATAGTATAATAGTATCCTTCAGACCCTGCACTCCAATTCCTCTGTAGATGCGCATATGCATGTAGGTGTGGAAGTGCATGGCCCTCTGGGACATGTGCTTCCATGTGTCCAACAGCAGTGACCCAATTGTCAGCATAGCCATCTTATTACCCCACCTCATGTACTCTGGTACAGAGAAATTGTAACATGGAAGGCAAAACGTAATTATGCACAACTGAAAAGCCATTCCACATCATAGGTGCAAAAACACATTTTGGGCAGGATGTGAAAAATTGCTGCTGTACTGTTCATGAGGTGGTGGTATGATAGAATGGCTATGTTGAAAATTTGGCGTCAAAAGATCGAAAAGTAGCAAGGTTATGCACATGCATAGAATAAATACAAGAGACGCACGTAACTCAGGCATTTTCAGGAATTTTTTCACCAGATTTTCAACATGGGCTTTTGTGGACTCCATCTTATGAACATTGGCACTGCCATTTTATTACTATGTCCCAAAAGCTGATTTTGCACAGTGATGTGCCATTCTGTGCCACAGGTGCAAAAACATATTTTGGGCAAGATGCGAAAAATGACAGTGGTACTGTTCATGAGGAGATGTGAAAAAATGCCAATGTTGAAAATCTGGAGTGGAAATATTAAAAACTGGTGAAGTTATGAGCATGTGTAGAAGCTGCACAACGCATGCTCATAACACAGGTATTTTTCAATATTTTTGCACCAAATTTTCAACATGGGCTTTTTGGGACCTCCCCTCATGAACACTGGCACTGTCATTTAGTTAGTTGGTCTCAAAAGGTGATTCCACACAGAGACCTCCAAATCACCTTATGGGTCAGACCAATGAGATGACAGTGACAGTGTTCATGAGGTGGGGTCCCAAAAAGCCCAAGTTAAAAATCAGGTGAAAAAATGTTGAAAAATGCCAAAGATATCAATATAAGTTCAAAACAACATAGACAGGCATTATACAGCGCTTACCTTGATTCTTCAGTTCCCGGTTTGGCTTTGAAGAGTGCAAAAGGGTCCTGGTCCACAGAAGATTGCAGCCACCGACCTTCAGCAGTAAGTATCGGGTAAGTGGGGGTGCATGGAGGTGGGTGCACAGAGGAAGGGTGAGGATGGGGACAGGGATGGCAGCGACAACGAGGGACCTTTTTCTTTTTTAAAGGAATTTTTAAAATAAAAAGATGTCAGGAGACTGTTTTCTTTATTTCAGGCATACATTTGCACAGTACTGGTGGTGATGGAGTGGGGTATTATATTACTGGGAACACTGGGTGTAGGCTCCCCAGTGTCCCGCTTTGGTAGGGGATGACTGCTGACACAGGGATTGGGCACCTCATTGTCAGACATGTTTTTATTTCTGTTGGGGACACCAGGAGTGGGCTCCCCAGTGTCCCATACTGGTGGTGGTTGCAGGGTTTCTCTAGTGCCAACATGGGGATTGGGCACCCCATGTCGATACAAAAATTGATTTTTTTTAGTAGTAATCCTATTATTGGCTCTCAAAGTAGGATCCTACATCATATCTCAGCATACGAAGTAGGATCCTAGGTTGTACTATGTGGATGCGGAGTAGGATTTAAGTAATTTAATTAAACATATTTTGTGGGCATATTTCATCCTGTAAAGTGCAGAATGCACCAAAGGGGGTCCCAATAAGTAAGCCACAGAACATGTGCTGGTTCATTTCTAGGATATCATTTTGGGAGATTTCTGAACTTTTTGGGAGGCATAACTGAAAATAAGATGGCAGCCATATGAAGTAAGAATTTCTCCATATGGAGCAGGATACCTACTTTGTTTCATACTGCTATCTTGAAGTGCTTACTGAGCATGCTCAGAAACATTTTTATCACATTTTTAAATTGCAATTACTTGAAAATTGCTTAATAGTTTTACACCAGACTAGCAAAAGGTACATCTGTGGGGTAGTCCCTCTCTACCCTAAAAATTTAACACCCAAAAACCAAACCCTCTGGGCTGTAGGCAAGTTCAAAGAAAAATCCCAGCAAAGTCAATGAGTGAAAAAACATGTTTATTTTTACCTCTTTGTAACTTGGAGACCACACATTTGACCAGAATGAAACATGCCACATGAAGGGATCTGCCCCACAGGAAGGAGCATACCAAATTTTGTGCAAATCTGTTGAAGGGTTGCAATATTATTAAAGTGCAACATTTTGAGTTTAACATTGAACTGCATACTTAACCCTAACTATAGAGGCATGACTATATATATATATATATATATATATATATATGTATATATATATATATAACGTAGTGGTGTGGTAGTGCCACTATAATTAAGGATTGAGTAGGCAGTTTAATGTTAAACCTCAAATTTTGCACTTTAATAACTTTGCAACCGTTCAACGTATTTGCACAAAATTTGATATGCGTTGTCCCATGGGGTAGATCGTTTCACATACCAAGTTTCATTTTAATCAGAATTTTCAGATTTTGTGCTGCAAATGGTGAAAAAGTGTGAAAGTCACTTTTTTTCACCTGTTTTAGCCAGTTTTTCCTCATCTTGTTGCAGCCACATCATTTGGAATTTTGGTCTGAAATTTTCAGGGTAGAAAGAGCTTTCCCCAAAGAACAAACTAGTATTGGTGTAGTGAATAAATATTAATCCATTTCAAAGTTATTCAATTTTGAAATTTTGGGTTCTGAGCATGCTCTGTTCAGTCTTTTGGATAGCTGCACAGTACGAAAGGGATTTAGGGCTCACAAAAAGGGATTTTGACAGCTTGCAAAGAGGGATTTAGTCAGGAAAGAATCCCTTTTTGTGAGCTGCTATTTTATTTTCAATTGTTGTGCCCAAACAAATGTTATAACTTGCCCCAGGGATGTCTTCTGTAGATATCCAAGTATGAGTTTTGTTTATGGGGACATCCTGCAGACTTCTGTGCCTTTGGTTTACTTTAGTTTAGTCAAAAAAAATGCTAGTTTCAAAGTTTAAAAATCCCTTTTCATGACTTGCTTCTGGTCCCTTTTTGTGACTGTCAAAATCCCTTTTCTCAAGCCAATCCCTTTTCATGAGCTGTCAAAATCCCTTTTTTGTGAGGGGATGACCAGATAGCCCCACCTTGCAAAAAGGGACTTGCTCGTGAAAAGGGATTTTTACAGCTCATGAAAAGGGATCAGCTTGTGAAAAAGGATTTTGACAACTCGCAAAAAGGAATTATTTTTTATAATCCCTTTTCGTGAACTATCAAAACCCCTTTTCATGAGTTGTCAAAATCCCTTTTCGTGAGAAATTCCTTTTCGTGAGCTGTCAAAATCCCTTTTCGTGAGGGGACAACAAGATGGCCCTACCTCACGAAAAGGGATTTCTCATGAAAAGGGATTTTTGACAGCTCACGAAAAGGGATTTGGCTCGCAAAAAGGGATTTTAATAGCTCGTAAAAAGGGATTACCAGTGGAAGTTTTTCCAATAATACTACGGTTTCTGAGATATTGCTGCATTTGCAGTACAAGAGTTATTTGGAATGTGTGTAGTGCTGCACTGTGTCTGTACAGGTAGAGATAGATGGGAGAGTGGATGGCCCCAAAGGGCTCTGCGGTGCCACATATGCATGCCATTATGCAGTACTGACACCACAGGGTACTCCATTTTGCAGTCGGGCTCTGCGCTCCCACAGGGAGATGAGGGTTACTTGCAATGTCTATAGTCTAAGGGCCATGCACTCAGTCATATGTATACCATTATGTACTGATGGGAGTGAAGGGCCCCTGCACTCCCACAAGAAGGTGAGGGTTACGGCGAGCTATGCCACTGCCAGTCAGATGTACAGATATATGGTGTTATATTATGTTACATTTTGTGTGTGTTTAAAATGCCACAAGGAAAATAGATGGCAGGGTCACATAGAGAGAGAGACTGGATTCTTAAAATGTTTGCCCTTCCTCTGACCGGAAGGGGGAAGCTTGCTGGGCAGGAAGCCAAATTACTTCAAGGACTGCTCAACAAGGATATGCCAAAATCCATTTGCCTGTAATAAACCCTGCACTTCAAGTGAGAGACTTTTGATTCCAGGAAACTGTTATAGTATATTACATCTTATGCAGTGAAAGGACAGGAATATCCTTTCTGGTAGACCTGTGTGAATTCTCTTACAGCTGTCAATTGTATTACCAATAAAACAGTGAGACATTGAAGGCAGCCAGAAAATTGAGGTTGTGGGGAAGCACAAGAGTGGCATGTACTGGCCTAAAAGAGAAGGCCACCCTGTAAGACCAGACAGAGTTTGGCAGTCTGGACCCAGACTATTTAAGCAGCTCTGACACAGAGCAAACTCTCTCATTTTCCAGTAACATTTCATTTTGGGCACTCTCCTGACAAGATAAAACTAATTTCCAGCAGCCACTGAAGACCAGTGGCTGCAAGAGAAAAAAAGAATTCTTCAGACTTTATTTATTCTTCTAAACTTCCAGTTCACTACAAACATTAAGGTAAAACTTTAATTAACAGTAATAGTGCGTTTTTTCATGTATATTTCCACTTTTATTTGTGTTATTCTGTAACCAAATTGATAAAAACCTTTTAGTTATAAATGTATGATAATTAATTATTTAGTAAAAACTTTTTTAAGACACCTGCCTGAGCGAGATTGTTATATTGTGACTGCAATTGTGTGAGATTATGTAATAATCTGTGACTAAACTCTTATTACTAAGGGGTGCCATCATAAGCTACCAGATCAAACAAGTGTCTGAAAAGGGATAGTTTGAGTAAAGATAGGGGGGAATACCAAAGTCTCAAGGAAGGGTCTATGGAGATTTAAACCAGGTTATTGCACGCCTTGTGGGAGAAGGAAGAATCAGGGTTACAATGCTACTCAAAAGAGGTTGTAATGCATGGATCTTCCCCTTTGTATAACAATCAAGAAGGGTTAATATTTGGCTACAATACTTGAGACTAGTATTGTACCCTAATCCAGAGTAAAGAGGGGACCCTGATACTTCATGGCAAGTGTTCAGTTGTGAACTCAGCAAGCACCATAGAAGGACACAAAGAGGGTATCCCCTGTTTCCCCCTCCCTGTCACGGATTGCCCTGAAGGGTGGGCACTGTGAGCTCAGTGGACCTGAACCTCAGGAGTGGGTTCATGACAAGGGTTACTTAGAAGGTCTCTTCAGTTATGGCTACATAGGAGCACAGGTCCTGAAGGGTCCTGTGCTCCCACATGAAAATTAGGTTACACTGTCTCAAACAGTAAAGAAATTCATTGCAAAATACTTTGTTGATGCAACAGTTAGGGTTGAAGCCACAAAAGTAAGGAATTAAGGCATTAGGGTTTCCAACCTTAACACCTCACCCCCAACACCCAGTCTGACCACCCCACCCTCACCCTCCACAGACCAACAGGTGTTGGGGTGTGCCTTGGGGTCATCGGGTCTAACTCTCACCCTATTCTCTTATACTTTACCATCCCAGCTTCCTTACAATTGGAATGGAGTTAGGCCCGATGACCCCAAGGCACACCCTGACACCTGTTGGTCTGTGAAGGGTGGGGGTGAGGTGGGGTGGGGTGGTCAGGTTGGGTGTTGGGGGGGAGGTGATAGGGTTGTGAACCCTAATGCCTCACTTCCTTATGCAAAAAATTTCATTAATGCACCATTAGGGTTGATGCATCAAAAGCAGGGAAATACAACCTTAGGGCTTCCAAGCCTATGACACCAACCCCACTGTGCATGCAGGAACAGGCATGAGGGATGTGTTTTGGGATTGTAAACCCTAATGCTCACTCCATTCCATGAATAAGTAAGGTATGATGGATACAGCATGGGAGAATGGGGTGAGCATTAGGGTTCTAATATATATATATATATACAGTATACTGTATGTATGTGATATATATATATATATATATATATATATATATATATATATTATAGGGGTGTGGTCATGCCCCTGTATTTAGGGTTATGAAGGCACTTCTATGTTAAACTCGAAATTTTGTGCGTTAATAACTTTGGACCTGTTCAATGGATTTGCATGAAATTTGGTATGCACAGTGGGGCATGATAGATCTCTTGATCTGCCAAATTTTGTTTTGGTCGGACTTACAGTTTTTGTGCACCAAAACGCTGAAAAATGCACTTTTCGCCAGTTTTGTGGGCAGTTTTTTTTATTTTGTCCATGGCACTGTATGGCCATTGTATGGCATGCCAGTCTATAACTTGGCATGTAGGAAGAGCTTGGGTCAAGAAATATGCCACTTTTTGTTTGGTGAAAAAACATTAATCCATTCAAAAGTTATTAAACTTTTTAGCTCCCATTATAAGTCTATGGGAACATTTATATGGTAATTTTGCAAAAGAAGAATGAGGTTTTGGACACGTGGTCACTCCTCATGATCAAAGAATTTGCTGACTCGTGATTAAAGATTACTCGATGGTGATGGCCGCCATCTTGTTTTCAGTTTGCGGTCAGGAAAAAACAAAATATCTCAGCTCAGGGGTGACTTCTGAAGTAAAACTATGATGAGTTTTGCTCAGGGGTCGTCCCTCTATCGAGCCATGGCTGTGGTTTCATGTAGTTATGTCAAAAATATTGTTTTAAACTTTTAAATTCTTTGATCATGGCTCGCTAATAATCTTTGATCACAAGCCTGCAAATTCTTTGATCACGAGATTCTATGATTGCGATCTTCGTTCGCATGGGAGGGATGAGATGGCCAGATTTAAAAATAAAATATCTCAGCCCAGGGGTGACTTATGAAGTCAAAATAGGATTAGTTTTGCTCAGGAGGCTTCATTCTATCGAGTCGTGCCTGTGGTTTAATGCAGTTCTGTGAAAAAAATGGAGTTTTAACATTTTTTATTCTTTAATCGTGAGCCTGCAAATTCTTTGATCTCGAACCAGCAAATTTTTTGATTACGAGATTCTTTGATCGCGATCTTCATTCACGAGGGAGGGACGAGATGGCCAGATTCAAAAATCAAGTATCTCAGCCCAAGGGTGACTTATGATGTCGAACTAGGATGGGTTTTTCTCAGGGGGCTTCATTCTATTGAGTCATGCCTGTGGTTTAATGTAGTTCTGGGGAAAAAAGGAGTTTTAACATTTTTTATTCTTTGATCGCGAGCCTGCAAAATCTTTGATCGTGAACCTGCAAATTCTTTGATCATGAGATTCTTTAATCGTGAGCTTTATTTGTGTGGGTGGGATGAGATGGCCAGATTTGGAGGGACCAGATAGCCCAATTGTCATGATCAGATGTCCCCTCACAATCAAAGATGATCTTTGATCATGAATTCGCTGTCGATTCTCACGCTCAAAGAATTTTTAAAAGTGCAAAAACTTAAAAATTAAATATCTCAGAAATGGTTTGGTCTTTTAACTTGAAATTTGGGTGGTATTGAGGGGATGTCATGTAGATGTGAATTATGGTGTTTAGGTGTCAGAAAATTATTTTGCTGCAGAGATATTGCATGACACACTTTACGTTTTGCGGACAGTATTTTCCATTGTGGTAGTTGCGTGACATTTATAGGGCAGCTAGCCTTTCTGCCACAGAGGTAATTTTCAGTGGCTAGGTGTGCAAAATGTAAACAGGTGTGGAATTATGCCAGTCCAACGAATGAAAATTTGTTTTGTTTCAAGCTGGTAGGAGCATGGGGCCAGTGGGGCCCCACAATCCCACCAACATGTGCTTCCACCAATACGTATGATATTCAATACTTGTACTGTTATGTCAGGGAGAAATCTGTAAGTTGGTGGGAGCACAGGGCCCAAAGGTCCCTGCACTGCCACCAACTTACGCGACTTTGTACTTTTCTATGCTTTCTCAAAAAGTAAGGAAATTCTTTGCAAAAAACTGCGTTAATGCATTATTTAGGATTAAAGCACAAAAAGTCAGGAAATTAGATGTTTGGGGTTGCCCCTACCCCCCTCGTGTACTCCCCATCCTCCTCCTCAGACTGACAGACACTAGGGTGTGTCATTGGGGTTGTGAGGCCTAAATGTCACCCCATTTTTCTTTACTGTGGCATGTCAACATGATTACACATGGAATAAGGTGACGTTTAGGCCTCACAACACCAATGACACACCTCACGTCTGTCAGTCTGGGGAGGATGGAGGTACATGGGTTAGGCAACCCTAATTGTCTAATTTCCTAACTTTTTGTGCTTTAACTCTAAAATGATGAATTAACTTGTTTTTGCAAAGAAATATATATATATATATATATATATATATATATATATATATGTATATATATATATATATATATATATATATATATATGTGTATATATGTGTGTGTGTGTGTATATATATATATATATATATATATATATATATACACACACACAAAGAGAGAGAGAGAGAGAGAGAAAGATTCTTTGCAAAAACTGTGTTAATCGACAGTTAGGGTTTTCCACAGCGACAAAAGTGAGGAAATTTGGCATTAGGGTTTTGAACCCTAACTCTGACTCCCCCCCCCCACACTACCATACACACACACAGAACACACATACAAATAAAGGGGGTCATACAAGGCAAGACAACTAATCACAAAACACATCATAACGCAACAGAAATAACAGACATCTTAAACATACCACAGCAGTCATCCATCATCATGTTTCAACAACTGTTGTACTTTTGCTGCCATCTCAGTGTCTTGAATGTGTACACATACATGCAGTAGAAGCATGGGAGATGTTTACTGCATAAAATGTGTATGGTATTGTGCACAATGCTTCACTTGGACAGAGACATGCTTTACCAGAGTAACAACCAACATGCATATGTGGTTATGGCTACGTAAAATCAGATAGCATATATATCGCTGTTTACTGTGTCTAAATAAATGGTAATGCTATGCCATCCTAAGCAAGACTATTTTCTTATGTTGAAGTACAATATGGATACATTCATACACATCAAATGGTGGTGTGACTGCGTAAGCATTAATCACCGCCAGCTGAGGGCTCTACCGGTGGATTAATGCCCGCTGGGGGGGGCTCGTGCCCAAGGGCGCAGCCCGAGGGCGCCCCCCAGCAGGCATTAATCACCGGTATAGCCCGGCAGAAGGTGAAATCGTTTTGTAACAGAGGCTCATGCGGCGCCGCAGAACCTCTGTTACCGGCATCACCTCCGGCGGGATCACCTTCTGCCCGGTACCATCACGATTTCTCTCTGTTCCACCCGGAGCTGAACGATCACAGGTGGCAGGAGTCAGGTGTGCAAACAGAATTTTTTTTATTACGGCACAGTGCGAAAATCTTACATGCTGGAGTTCAGTTCAATGATTCAGTGGCTCCAACTGTTCTACAAGCTCTCGGCATCCGTGCCTGTCTGCCTGTACTCGGGGACCTGCTGGGTTGGCCGCACCGGTCCTCTCCAAGGTCGACAACAGGTCGATGGCTCAGGTACTAGTAGGGGATGGGTGGCAGCAGCTTCACCACTCCAGCGGTTTCATCTGCGACACAGCAGGCATCAATCCTTTCGCCCATCTGGCGTGCATCAGAGCTGGCCCGCTCTCCATGTAAGGGTCGACCCAGTGCTGGCCAGTGGCATGCATCAGACGATAGCGAGGATGGCTACCTAGTGCAACTGCCTCTGTGTGACAGTGGTGCCAGGCGCGCTCCCGATTTCTCATTTCGCTCTCTCAGCCAGTGAATTGCAAGCTCAGTGCTGCACCCTCTCGCTCCTGGCTGATGTAGGTACTACCGGAGCGGGCTGCTACTCTCGGCAGCCTCCATGGCCACAGCTGGTACTGACCGAGCGGGCGTTATCCGTGGCTTAATACCCGCTTGGTTTCAGTCAGCTGTGGCAATTGCGCCTATCGCCGCGCTCCTCTCGAGACCCCGACTCAGAGCCGTGTTACAATATCATATAATGTATTCATTATGAGACAGCAATTTTCACTATTCATGCACAGTAACTGACTGTGTCTCTCTTCATATTTAACACTAGAGAAAAAAACTTACATAGATGTATTAGTGAAGTGTGAATGATATTACTGTGAATGTTTGTTCATCATACTGAAGTAATTCTGCACTTCATTACAAAATGCTGTCTACTACTATGTATTTCTGCTGACATGACTGGGAGCATACTGAGAATGCAAATTAGTAATGTCACGGTAACATCTGATATTGTTAACATACACTGAAGTATTGTTACAATGCTATCTGATGCTATCTTTCAGTAATGAGATGCACAGCAAATTTCTTTAGCTTCACATTCAGTACTGGCTGCAAATCTATACCCATATACATACAGGAAGTCTTCATTAACATACTCTGTGCATGTAATTGTTTCTAACATAGATGTAAAAGACCATTTGGTAATACTGAGCTACGATAAGAACATATTAAACAAACAATATATTGGTGTCAATTGTGCCTCAAGTTATCTGGTAATAGTATCATACTTACATTCTGTTAAATTGTCTGCAAATATTGCTATGTCACTGTTTCTATTCTGTAAGACATGGTAGAGATATACAGTACTCAGTGACTTCTTTTGTGACTGCAGAGTGTTGTTCGTTAAATTAATCTCAAATTGTATTTTGCGCTGTCACAATAGTATCAGCAAGTATAAACATATAAAAAATGTTGTGAAAAAACATGTATTTAAGTTATACGGTCATAACGTGATGAGTAAAACTATTCCATTAATGAGTATTTTTTTCTAAAGGTCAGGGTAACACCAGACCATGAAAAGGTACAGTAAAGCTTTATATAAATGCTGTGTCATGCCGTGCATAGCTAAGCATATCCTCATGTTACTTGTTGTTCATGAAATGTAACTGCTTATTCATCTTCAGTGGATGGTAGAACAGCTTACAGTTATGCAGCAAGTAAGTGTCGATAATGAAACTGTATGCATTTAATAATAGTGAACATAGTCAGGTTCTTCTTCTATAAGGGGTACTATCATGAAGGATTAATTTATAGTCATGGGTAGTGTTAATGATTTACAGTGTTATGTGGTGATACTTACATTGATATTTTCACACACAGAAGTGCAACAGTTGTTGAAACATGATGATGGATGCCTGTTGTGGGATGTTTAAGAAGTTGTCTGTTATTTCTGTTGCATTATGGTGTGTTTTGTGGTTAGTTGTCTTGCCTTGTATGACCCCCCATTTGTATGTGTGGGGTGTGTGTGTGTGTGTGCATCTCTGTGTCTCTATCTGTGTGTCTGTGTCTCTTTGTCTGTCTGTGTGTATGTGTGGTAGTGTGGGGAGGAATTTGGAGTTAGGGTTGAAAACTCTACTGCCGAATTTCCTCGCTTTTGTTGCTGTGGAAAACCCTAACTGTTGCATTAATGTAGTTTTTTGCAAATAATTTCCTTACCTTTTGAGAAAGAAATAAAAATGAGTAGGTTCTCTTACCACAGTACATGTAAACAAGATTAAGAAACCTTGATAAAAGACAGTTTTCTAACAATGCCTCAGCCAGGCAATGCCCCCACCCCCCACAGACTAGGTACTGCATCCTGAGTGCAGAGCCACAGCCCAACTAAAGCCATGGACATCAATGGCATACCTCCCTGATACCAGATGCACACTAGTTAGGACACTGAGGAGTTGCATGGCCTCAGCCAGGCAGTGCCCCAACTCCCCCAGACCAGATACTGGATCTTGAGTGCAGAGCCACACCCCAGCTAAAGCCATGGACATTAACATTATACCTCACTGATACCAGCTGTGCATGAGTTAGGACACTGAGGAGTTGCATGGCCTCAGCAGGGCAATGCCCCCCCCAGACCAGGTACTGGATCCTGAGTGCAGAACCACATGGCAAGTAAAGCCATAAATGTTTACATTAAAGCTCCCTGATACCAGCGGAATACAAGTTTGGACACTGAGTACTTGCACAAGCTCAGCGGACAGTGGCCCCCACCTCCCCAGAATAGGTATAAGATCCTGAATGTAGAACCACATCCCAAATAAAGTTGTAAACATTAACATTAAATCACTCTGATACAAGGTGAGACAAGCTAGGACACTGAGTAGCTGCACAGCCTCTGTCAGGCAATGCTGCCAGCAGCCAAGGGCAAGTATTGGACTTTGAGTGCAAAGACAGATCCCCACGATTTCATTGTGACTCACCAGCAGAATCAAGCACTAGCAGCTGCTCAACTGGAGCCCCTCTGTCTTCACCTTCTGGGAGTGGTATGAGCTGCAAGTGTTGGGAGGAAGTAAGGACTGTGGCTTCGGTGGTTGAGGGTACTCAATGGTGTGTTTGCTTTATTACTGAAATATTCTGTTGCACTATATTAGCATGTGTTACATGTCGATGTAACGCAGTAATATCTAACACACACTTTTACATATGGTACTATATATCATTGAATGCTTTTAGACTGTTAGCTTATAGTCTAGGAACAATATGTTTTATGTCACCTGTCATCTTAGCTGACTGGGACAGTTAGAAGTTACATATATAGGAAAAGGCAGGTACACCAGGTAAAGATTAGATATTTCATAACTGAGACAAGGCAGTTCAGATGGTGAGTCACGGTGGGATAACACTGTTTGTGAGGTACTGTGGTTTCTGGTAGAACATATGTAAGATATTTTGTTATTTCACCATGACACATCTACTATCATGTCTTGTTGGTTTTATAGTATTATACACTTAATAATACAATAGGTAACACAAAAGCTGGCTCCTGATTGGTTACCGAACAGGATTTACAATGTGTAAATCCTACTAGTACCCAACGGGAAAAAGTGCCAGCTGCACCCCTTTGTCCTATACCCTATCAGAATCCACCGACATGCAACATCTAAGTCCTCTGCTGCCATCTTGCATACCGTCGCTACCGACCACGGTAAATTTAAAAAACAAGAAACATGGAATGTTCCTTCTAACTGATAGATCAGACTGAGCTTGATGAAAATTTTTCTAACATTCCAAAAACCTTTCTAGCAAAAACAATGTCTCACAACTCTCCTTAGCACTTACCTCACACCACAGTTCGAGCGTTCGACCACCCAGCCTCTGCATGTGTTTCAGAACCGGCACCAATAGCAACTACAGTTCTATGACAAACTATTTTTTTTCCTTCACAGCAATAAATTACTATATCAATCACTTTCTGCTAACAATTAATGAAACCTCTAATACCAACATTTAATTAAAAAGAATCCTAATTGTTTAATAGCAATATCCCACTTGAGGGTCTGGGCGATGCTAGGATTTACTCACGGCTGGTGTGTTGCTGGTCCCTCGGCTGCGCCTCGGGACCGAACAACACAGCAGCCATGGGTAAATCCTGGCATTAGCTACACCCTCTCATGGTGTATTGTTTAAATAGCAGTTTGGGTGGTTTATGTTAGTGGCTAAGCAATTCAAGAGGATAAGCAAGATGTATCACAACGTTTCAAAATGTGAGAAAAATGCATGTATGTATGAGACATAGAGATTGACAGAGTAAATAACAATGGGCCAAAGCAGATAGGTTCTAATATTACTATCTTGTTAAGCTACAATCACACCTCTTTTCTGTATGGAATACTGTATTAGACTACAGTTAAAGTCTATTAATGCTGTTGTGTGTCATACATTACGTTAGTTAATAAGATTCTGACACCACCTTACTGAGATACTAAGGTTGTCATTGGATTAATTTAACTGTTGTGACAGATTTGTTGAAGATATTACATTTGAAACATTGAGCACCATTAAAAAGATGTACTTACAACCATGATGGTGTTCACCAAAGTCTGGTTTCCCTGCCTCCTCCCACATAAAGAACGCAATGTCATACCACTCCTGGGTACTCCTGCGCATCTCACCCACCACTGACTTCGCTCTATAGAACGTCTGGTGGGTGAGCTTCTACTTCCTCTTACATTTGTCTGCCATTTTTTCAATTTCTTGCCTCCTCAAGGCACGGTTAACCTGTATGAAAAGATACAAAAGAAACAAAACATTCATGATTTACTAAGACTTTTGAATGTTGGGAATTTATAGATTACTGTGTTACAGGTGCAACTTTATGTGTACTGCTTTGGTATATTACATATATTTTAGGGATAGAAAGTGAGGTGATGGAGGTCTGTGGCACCCCTCCTCTCATCTATTGCACCCTCCTTGCAAAGAATTGAAATTCTTTCATTAAAAAATGTGCAAATAATCAGTTTTAAGTAATAGTGATAAGACATCAGATACTGTTGTAAGTTTTACTCTGAGACAGAAAAGTTTTTTTTTTTACTAAACTTTTACTATTACGTTGTATGTGAATCTATGCAGTGAGAGGACCTGGCTCGTGGATTGTCTAATTCACAAAAACAACAGCTTATTATGCAGCATTGTTTAAATCTGATTACAGAAACATCTGTTTAACAATGGTGTTGATAATTTGAGAACAGTATCTAAGCCAATATGCTTGTGCAGCATACTACTGTGAGTTGCACTGGTAGTGTGCTGCTGTGATCTTTTATTATTGTACAGAGATGGAAGGGAGTAATTATGACTACGCACACCTAAAGCTCCAAGCACAGAGATTTGGCAAATAATTGTTAACAGACTTAATTTTAGTAAAGTTATGATTTTTTATATTTTCCATCTATTTCATGCAATCACACCCTCCAGGGTGGGCAATATGTGCAATACTGGAGCTTGCAGTGGCTATAATGCCATCTGCTTGTAGTTCTGGAAATTATTACACCTGTGACCAGTCTGGTTTTTGCCAATACTGTGTAGCTAGCATGGTACTGCTGTGCATATATTATCCTACTATCCTTAATAGCTAAGAAACATGTTGTTTCATATTGTCAATTTAAATGTGACATACCTTACCCCAGGTCTGTGCTATTGTGAGGTTTGTTGCCCTCATCACAAACCTGGGTTTGGCATAGCTCCGAACAGTCTGAACTAGGGCTAGTACGTCCCTGTCACTCCAGGATTTAGGCATGTTTGAAGTCTGTGAAAAGAAACATTTTTTTTTATAACCATGGAAGATAAGATTTATTGTACTTTAACTGTTGGGCCAGGAGTCACAAAGGAAATGTGCCCAGCGCATCCAAGATGTGTTGGTGCATCCCTGGCATGCACTGCAAGGCAATTTAGTAAGGGCTCTGATGCACCAGCGCAACCTTAATGTGTCAGTGCATTGAAGATGCACTGCTCAGTGCCAGTAATGATATGTGTTGCATCTGGAGGGGCAGTGAAGGGGGTGTGCTCATGCATATCTGGCGCAGCCCCATTCACAGCCCAAGTCAGAGGTGCATTCCCAGGGCTAGTCCAGGGATGCACCTCCAAAAGATAAGTCTAGTTCCACTAGACTTATCTAGGTGGCCACCCACAGGCCGGCTGCCATACTGTAGACAGCTGTATGACAGCCTGCATACCCTGCCAGTCCATACACCACCCCTCAGGCAGCCCACGGCACTATACCACTTGACACCCAGTCTGGCTCCAGGTGGTATAGTGGTTGTCCCCTGCCCATATCTGCCTCGCCTCGAACAGAGTATAAAACAAAGCCCTGGTGTGATACTGTTCCCCCCTCCTGCCTGTCGTAGCTCCAGCCTCAAAAATATTAAACACATCCCAGTTTGACTAGAGTTGCCCCCCCCACCTGTAACAGCACCAGCCCCGAAAATGTAGGATGCTGAACAAACAGTTTAGAATTTAGAAAAACAATTTATAAAATTAAAACATAAATGAATATTTGATTACTTACTTTTTGTTTTTTGAAAATATAATCTTTTCTTTCTTTTTTTGTTGATCTGTTGAAAAAGAAATACCTTGACTATGAGAAAAAGCTGAGTTGTTGTACTATTGTGTTAAAAACATTACTGTTTTTCTGATTTTGTGTGTTATGAACATGTACACCACTTTTACAATGACAAGTACCACTAATATGGAACTACAAAGTAGATGGTAGCCATGGTTGTTGTGCTGGTTTACTGCTAGGCAAGTAAGGACTGAGTGAATATGTGGCAGGATACAGCATTAAGAGCACAGCAGGGATATTGGAGCAGAGATGTATGCTGTTATGGTGTAACGTGTTGCAGTTGTTGGATGTACATTACAAGTGTCTGAATGTACCAGGGCCTGAGAGAGAGAAACAGGAAAAACAGAGTAATGAGGATGGAAATGGGAGCTGGTTGACCCAGATAATGTGTCATGGAGGTGTGACTGGGTGTCAGAAGAAGTTGTGATAGAAATCTATTATGTTTCAAATAGTTCAAGAGTTCTATATTTTTTTCTGTTACAGTAGGACTGTCTCAGTTGTAATTATTTACTGGTTAGTATGTGTATTCTGACAATTACACATTTATAATGTTTTTAAAACTACTAAGTTTATAACAAACTGTGATTGCAGGTACAGAGTTAACATTTCAGGCTTGATTGTCAAGTTTTTGTTAACAGCTTTACATAGTAAGCAGAAATTCTAAGTGGTAGTTCATACTGTATGTAGAATGAAGTGAAAAGGTTAAACAAAACTAAGTTTCTGTGGTGGTATGCTTTCAAATCACTATTAACTTAGTGGAACAGTGGATAGCAAATAGATCATACAAGACATCTGGTGTTTGTGCAATAAGACAAAAATTTTGCCAGATCTGTTTTATGCATGGAAAATATTTGCACAAACAAACAGTTAGTGGGGTGTTATCTGTTTGGTGTGATGATTATTTCCGAATACATATTTCTCCTGAGCAATGTATCTGTATAAGAAACAAAAACTGCCACACAGATTCTCTATCACAGTTTAAATAAATCTTGTTGTTCTAGAAGATAGCCACATACTGTCAATATACTGCATCGATCATTCAAAAGTGTATAAAACCGATTTTATTATATTGTAGTTATTTTCAGCATGTTTTTTAATTAATTAGGTAATTTTTACATAGTAGATTGATTTTTACTTACTTTTCTGTGCTGGAGCGACTGCTGCTAGTTTTCCACTCTCAAAATGGCCACAGAAGTGTTATTGTATGATTCTATTGGTTGAGAGAAGTCACAGGATGAAGTTTGCAGTTTCTTCTTTTGCGAGGATGCAAAATCTTTGATCGCAACTTGCATTGATCATGAAGATCATTCTCAAGCTTGCAAATTCTTTGATCGTGAGAATAACGTGAGATTTTGATTGTGGAACATGTGTAGTTTTGAAAAATACATTTTTCTTCACAGTTTTAAGCAGAGTATGTAATTATATGTGTTTTATTGCTTATGAGACCTGGATTTTGTAGTGATAATGATTTTTTTAAAGTTTTCTTACATTTTATCGTGTTTTCGATCTTTGATCTTGAGTGTTCAAATTTATTGATTGCAACTCACTTTGATTGCAAACATTGTTCGTGAGTTACAAAATCTTTGATTGCAAGAATAACATGAGATTTTGCATGTGGAAGTTATCTACTTTCAAGAAAAGGCTTTTTTTTGCATTTTTTCATGCAGTTTGTGATTGAATGTGATTTTATTTGCTATCACATGTGGATTGGGCAAAAATATTGTGGTTTGCAAATCTTATTTAGTTTTTTCTTGTTTTTTCGATCTTTGATCGTGAGCCTGCAATTTTTTTGATCGCGACTCGCATCGATCGCGAAGATTGTTCGCGAAGTTGCAAAATCTTTGATCATGAGAATAACATGAGATTTTAAATGCAGAACTTGTTTAAATGATATTTGGGGAGAGTTTTTTTATGCACTTTGTGTTAAGATTTACTTTTATTTACCGTGACAAGTGGATTGCGCACAGATATATGTCTTTTTACATGTGGTTTCTGATTTCCATTTTTTTTTAACTTTGATTATGAGCATGCAATTTTTTTTATTGTGAGTCACATTCATTGCGAGGATCGTTCACGGCATAAAAATTGTTTTGATAGGGAGACTACAGTGATACTTTCACTCTAGAAGTTGTTTAGTTTCAGAAAAAGAAATTTTTGGAGGACAGTCTTGTATATGGTATATAGTTAACATCTTATGGGCACTCAGGATCCAGTACCTGGTCATGGGGAGTGGGGACATTGCCTGGTTGAGGCCATGCAACTCTTCACTGTCCTAACTAGTGTGCAGCTGGTATCAGGGAGGTATACTGTTGATGTCCACAGCTTTAGTTGGGCAGTAGCTCTGCACTCAGGATCCAGTACCTGGTCTGGCGGGGTGGAGGCATTGCCTGGCTGAGGCCATGCAACTCTTCAGTGCTGCTAACTTGTGTGCAGTTGGCATCAAGGAGCCTACCATTGATGTCCATGTCTTTAGTTGGGCTGTGGCTCTGCACTCAGGATCCAGTACCTGCTGTGGGGGGGGCATTGCCTGGCTGAGGCTATGCAACTCCTCAGTGTCCTAACTAGTGTGCAACTTGTCCACTTCTGCCTTCGGGCCCTGTGCTCCCTCCCACATTGCCCAGCACTCCATAACCACATACATCTGCCATTCATTTTTAGCTCTCCTATACCTTATCATGAAATCTTCCTACATATCCAAATATATGCTCACCATGCCTTTCACAATGCACAGAAATGTTTTCCCAGTAACTATTATGAACATGCACCACAACTCAGCAACTGTAGCTGGCACTGACACAAAACTTGACACAATCCAAGATCTATGATGACTCTTTCTACATACCAAATATCATGCAAATCATGCAAACAGTTCAAAAGTTAGCGAAGGGAAACAAACCAAATTTTCATTCGTTGGAGTGGAATAATTCTGCACCTGTTTACATTTTGCACACCTAACCACTGAAAAGTATGTCCATGGCAGTAAGGCTAGCTACCCTATAAATTTCAAGCCACTAGCACAATGCAGAATGCTAGCCACAAAACATTAACTGCGTCATGCAATATCTCTGCAGCAAATTAATTTTCCGACATTTAAACATCATAATTCACATTTACAGGACATCCCTCAACACCCTCTAAATTTCAAGTTAAAAGACCAAACCATTTCCAAGATATTTAATTTTAAAGTTTTTGCACTTTTAAAAATTCTTTGATCGTGAGAATTGACTGTGAATTCGTGATCAAAGATAAAAATCTTTGATCATAGGGGGGCAACTTCAAACCCTTATAACTCTGGAATGGAACAACATGTTTTCACCAAACAAAAACTGCCATGTTCATTAAGCAAAGGGCAGTCTACGTGGCAAGCTTCAGACAAATCAACCACACAGTGGCTGTGCTATGTGTCACAGAAGGCAGTGAGCAAAAATAGCAGAAATTGCATTTTTGGTACTGCTCTGCACAAAAAATGTATACACTAGTGAAATAGAAATTGGTAAATAAAGAGATGTACCAAGTAAGTGCAGGTATACCAAATATTATCCATATATCTCCAACCGTTCCAGAGCGGCGCAAGCAGAAACGTGCACACAAGTAGTGAAAAATTACTTGTCAACAGAGCAACATTTTCTCATAAAATCTTCAAACAACAACACCACAGCCCAGCACTCATGTATACAAAACAATCTGAAGTCAGTCAAATACACCCTTACATCACATCAAAAGATGACAAAATCACTGTTTTCACAATACACACAGAAATATTTTCCGATTATTAACTATAGTGAAAGACCCCCCCAAAAAAGCATTACTTTAGAATGGAGCAATATTTTTTAACAAAATCTTCAAAGGACATGACCAAAGCCCAGCACCCATGCATACAACCCAATCTGAAGTCACTCAAATGCATTCTTCATCAGCTGCTGGAAGCACGGGGCCCTTCAGGCCCCATGTTCCCACCAACACATCCATTTCTCCCTAACATCACATATTGCTGGGAGCACATATTGCTGGGAGTGGGGGGGGGGCCCTTCAGGCCCCCTGCTCCAACCAACTTGTCTATTTCTTTTTTTTCAAAATTCAGCTTCTTTATTGAATTTATACATTAGCACAGAGTATATGACCAGGACAGATGTACCACACACTAATAATAACCAAAACAACTGAGAGATGAGATAAGACCAGAATGGCATTGGATCCAGTAAAACCCAATAACATAAATTAAATTTGAAATGTCCTCCCCCCTCCCCAATACACTCCCAGCCCCTCCCTGGAGTGTGCATTATTACAACAGCAAGACAAATTGATACAAATAGATAATCAACAATCCAGCAAAGCCAACCATCACTTGGAGGCTAAAACTAATTAAAACAGTCAAAGGCATGTGTGACATAAGTCTACATCAGATATAAAGCATATAATTTACCCCATTTCTGGTTAAAAGAAGCTATACAATTCTGGGAGCTTGCTATTAACCTTTCAGTGCTAAAACAAAGCGACATTTCTTTCAGCCATTCAGCATACGATATGGTCAGTTGGTCCATCCAGTGTTTAAGAACCAGTTTTTTGACTGCTATAGAAATTAAAGCCATGTGGAATCTATGCTCTCAAATTCTAATATTAGAGTACAACCCTAAAATACATATTACCTTGGTAAACAAATCACCCAGTCCCAGGAGGGGATCTAGATTGGTTTGGATTGTATTCCATAGAGGAGCCACCTTATCACAGTGCCAGAAAATATGTATCAGGTTCCCATCAGCCGCACCACACCGTGTACAATTAGCCAGGGGTAGTCTGCCTAATTTGGCCAATTTGACCGGGGTATAGTACAGATTATTTAAAATATGATACTGTATGATTCTGTGCCTATCTTGAGTAAGATATCTATACATGTCCACCCAAATCTGACTCCAGATCAGGGAGGAGTCTGGCAGAAGAGAAGACCAGATTTTAGAACCTGTAAGAGCATTAGGGTATTTAATATTCAGTAAGAAGGAGTATATTCTGGAAATTCCATGGGCCTTATTTGCACATTCCTGAATCTGCTCTAAAAAAAGGCCTAAATTGAGACAATGTAAATGTGGTCCCAAATAGAGAGACCATAAGATGTCTTAGCTGAAATACCTTAAAAATATGTTTCTGAGGAATATTCAGTTTGGTGATTATGCTGGTTGAGGAAAGAAGGAAATCCTGAGAGAACAGGTTTTCCACAAAAATATCTTGTAATTGAGGAAGCCAGTCTGCTGAGAGAGAAGAAACCTCCTATGTTGATATTAGGGTTCAGAATGAGGGGTTGGGCCATGTCCTTTTTAGATGAAATGTTAAAGAAGTTCCAGCACTGGGTCAGAACCTTTATAGCAATCCCCACCATTGAATTTTGTATGAAGGCGGGGTAATGCCAAAAAAGCATAATAAAAACTCTGGGTGAATTAAGATTATACATGTCCAGAAGCCTCTTCTCCAACTGTCGCCAGATAGGAGAGTGTTCACCAGATGTGGGCTCAAACCATCTCCCCATTTTGGACAGATGACTCACCCAATAATAAAAAATAAAGTTGGGGAGGTGAAGTCCACCTCTTTCCTTTGGTAAATTGAGTTTAAGGAAAGCCTGTCTAGGGTGTTTACCCTGCCAGATAAATTTAGAAAGAGCAACGTGAAATTGTTGGAAATAAGACAAAGGGAGCCAGATATTTAGTAGATTTAAAGGGTAAAAGAGACGGGGTAGAACATTCATTTTTATAATACTGTTTCGACCCCATAATGACAAAGGGAGTTTGGCCCATCTTTGGAGATCTTGCTGAATATTCAACACCAAATCATCCAGATTGAGCCTTCTGAGAACTTTTGGGTCTTTAGAGAGATGGATGCCTAGGTATTTGATTGAGGAGGAGGACCATTTCATACCAAAATGAGAGAAGTTACCTTGGTGCATGAGAACATTTAATGGAAATATGACTGATTTGGAGAAGTTTAACTTATAGTTAGCCACTTCTCTGAACTATTCAATAATTTGTAATACAAATGTTAATGAGGTTTCTTGATTGGCCAGATGCAAATGAATATTGTCTGCATAGACTGAGAGGGTCAAAGGTTGCTGATATACTAGGCATCCTGTGACATGGGGTGAGTTCTAAATGCTAATTAAAGGGGCTCCAGATATAAGTTAAACAAAAGGAGACAGGGGACAACCTTGCTTAGTGCCTGTAAACAGGGGAATCGAGAAGAAAAACCCGTTACAATAAATTCTAGCCGTAGGCGCCTTATATATCATCTGAATCCATTGTATGAAGGATTCTAGAAAACCAATTTTTTTGACAGTAGCCCAAAGAAAATCCCAGTTCACCCTGTCGAAAGCTTTTTCTGCGACTAATGAGACTAAAGCCATGGGGATCTGGGAATCCTGGGCAGTCTGTAAAATATGTAAGAGGGTTCTCAAGTGGTCAGCAGAAGATCTGCCTTGCACAAATCCCACCTGTTCAGGACTCAACAGGTGAGACTTAACCCCGTTTAATTCTAAGAGAAAGGATTTTAGTTAAGATTTTAATATCATAATTTAATAATGAAATCGGATGGTAACTGGTCTGCTCATTTTGGGGTTTGTCTGGTTTCAGGATCAGGACTATCATGGCTTCCAGCAGAGTAGGGTCCAGGGAATCTGAGGTGAACATGTAATCAATGAGTTTCAAGAGAAGAGGAGCCACCTCTTTACAAAAGACCTTGTAGAAATTAGAAGGGAAACCATCGGGACCTGGGGATCTGTCAGGAGTTAGCCCTTAATTGCCTCCACTACTTCATCCAGTGTAATAGGAGAAGTCAAGATCGCACACTGCTGGGCCTGTAGAGAGGGAGATTAAGGCTTTCAGAAAATGTTCAATACGAGATTGGGAAGTTAAAGAGGTATCCTTACTGTATAGGTCCCTATAAAAGGCTTCAAAACCTGGGAAATATCTCGAGGAGAAGTTTTAATAGAACTGTCTGGAGAATATAGTGCAGGAATCAGTCTTGAACTTTCTATTTCTCTCAATCGAAGAGCTAACATTCTACCTGGCTTCTCCCCTTGGTCTAAATAACGAGCTTTAGTTTTAAGGATAGCATATTCTGCTTTTTCCCTTAGCAAATCAGCATACTCATTCCTAAACTTCAAAAGGGATTCCAGATCTGATTGGGAAGATGAAGAGGATAGACTGTTTTCAGCCAATCTTATTTGATTCAACAACGTAATAACTTTGGCATCTCTCTGTTTTTTCCTTTTGGAAGCTAGTTTGATGAATTCTCCCCTAATGTATCATTTAAAGGAGCACCAGATCAGGTCTTCTCTGCATGTGGAACCCATATTAAACTCCAAAAAGGAAGAGATTTGTGACTTAATGTGGGATACTAATCGTTCCTCTTTTAGAAGTTGTGTGTTTAATTTCCATGTGGTGACTTTTTTAAAGTTAGGGTCAGGAGAAATTAGGATCCATGCCACTAAATGATCAGATATGACAATTGGTTCAATTCCTGTCTGGTGAATCCCAGCCAGAAGAGTGGTGCCTATTAAGATGTAGTCAATTCTGGACCATGATTGGTGGAACTGGGAGTAAAAGGAGGAGAGCTGGCTAGAGGGGTTAAACAAATGCCATAGGTCACACTGACCCAGTAAGTCCATGAAATCCCTCAGGGCAGTTTGTGGAGGGAAGGGGTCTTAAAGGCCTGTAAGTTTTGTCTAGGTCTTGTGATGGAGCAATATTCCAGTCACCCCTAGAATAATTAGGGAAGGCAAGAATGTACTCAGTTTATCGGCCAGAGTCATAAGAAAGTCTGCATCCCCTCCCACTGGACCATGAATTGCCCCCAATACCACCCTGACATTGTTTAATGTGCCCTTAACAATAATAAATCTGCCATCTTGATCTGATAAACTTTCTTCTGCCAGAAAAGATATGTGTCTTTTAACCAAAATTGCCACTCCTCTGCTAGAGGACGACCCACAGGACGTGAAAATTTGAGAAAAACCCAGTCGACGCAACCCATTTGTTCCCGAGATTGCATCAAGAGAATGTCAATATTTAGGAAGGCACAGTTTTTGAGAACCTGATATCTTTTGGGCAATTCCCTGATACCTCTGACATTCCACGTTGCAATCTTAATTGGTACCCTGGTCATTTAACATTTTAGAAAAGAGAAAAGGAACAAACATCATTAACTGACCCGGCAATCCTATAAGTCACACTCCAATCCCACCCCCATCCCCACAACCCTAATATCAAAGAAAAAATGAAAAAAAGGTTCCCTTCCCAGGAAAATTCATGAAATGGTCGAGACTTTGAGAGAATAAAACATCCTAACTGACCAGTGGTGGACACCGACTGTGAAATCAGTAGGGAAGAGATTGAGACAGTAACAGAAACCCACCCTTCCCTCCCAAAATCCCTCAACCTATATTCAAAAGGTCCCCTCCTGTATACTAGAAAAAATTCCAGAATCTCTGTTGCATGTGACGAGAACCAGACCCAAAAAGTTGCCCTCCTATGAGAAGGGTATGTTACATTCAAAAACCCAACCTGATCTATAGTGCCATAGATTGAATCTGGTAACAAAAACTTGCTGAAGAGAGGTGCTCTCTGAACTCCATACCCCATAGGAGGTGCACCCTTAGCCCTCTTCCTAGGTTCGTTATGCATTGCTTCTGAAATGACCTTCATCCCGAAGCCCCCCCACCCATCGATCCTCTGAAGAGCTGGCCAACAAGAGCCTTAACCAGCATTATAGTGTTCCAAAGATTGCAATTGGCATGCCAGAAAAATGATAGGAGTCCTGAAAATCACTTGCAATTTGCTCATTCATGAACCCTACCTGACTGTCCACCCCCCCAGGAGATACATAACTCCCGCTAATGTTTTTGGACCAAACCCAAAAGGCCATCCCTCGGGAAATGGGAAACCCCGGGGTATTGAGTAAGCTTATTGGACTTGTTAACTACCTTAAGGTGAGCCCTGCACTGGACAATGCGAGGATGTAAAAGGGGAAATGAGCCAGAGGGACCTACTGATCCGTCCATAATAACAGCTCATGGAAAACACCCCCTAAAACAAGGTACCCACCCCCCACACCAGAGCACACAAACATTCCACTAGGCCAGATCCAGGACCACTAGGCCTCACCACAATCCTCCCTGCCCACCCATCCATTCCCTGAGAGACCAAAAGAAGAGAGACAAGAAAACATCAAGAGGTAATAAAATTGAAAACACAGCTTCACAGCAAGAAAGAACGATTGTCCTCAGGCAGCTTCAGAAAAAAGCTCATCCTGCTTTAAACAAATTAGGTAGCCTGTTGGGAAGGTCTGTGGCGGCTTGCTCTGGGGAATCATACACATACCACGCTCCATCAACTGCCACTTGCAGCTTGGCAGGGTAGAGCATCTTAAATTTTATTCCTGCCATGATTAGCTTGTTGACCATGGGATGAAAAGCAGATCTTCTTTGTCGGGTTTCATAAGGGAGATCTTGGGTGATCCTCAGTTTAGAGCTGCCCCACAATACAGCCTGTAGCTCCTTCGCTTTAGAGAGTACATGTTGCTTTTCCAGGAAACTTAGAAATTTCACAATTAAAGGCCTTGGGGATGCGCCAGGTTGAGGTTTTGGCTTCAGGGAGCAGTGGGCTAGCTCAATGTAATACTGTGGATTGAGTGGAGAAGGACCAACAACTTCAAGGAGGAATTTCTGTTGGAAAGTTATGGTGTCGGAGCCTTCCTCCGATTCAGGCAGACCCAGGATCAGCAAGTTGTTCCTTCTACTTCTCCCCTCTAAATCGTTGGTTTTCAGTTGGAGTTTGCTAATCTGCTGTTTCAGGTGTACAATTTCTGCTTCTGATTTCTCTTTCCATTTCTCAAGCGAAGAGGTTCTAGCTACTGAGTCACCCATTCTTGTAGATAGGGAACTTAAATCTCCATGAATAGATTTGAGCTTTGCTGAGATATCCTCTAAAGTTTCTTTAAACAGGAGCAATTCCTGAAGAAAGCGGTCCTCGGTGAGAGGGATCGCTGTCGTACCAGAAGTAACAGACTTGGGAGCGTTCCCAGAACTTTGCTGTTTTGATTTCTTAGACAGTTTTTCTGGTGTAGGTGGTGGGGTATGTCGGATACCGGCCTGCTTCATCTCCACTTCCATTTTGGCTATAAAGCTGGTAATGTTGTTATGAATCAGCCAGAACTCTGCCACAGAGTTACCAAACTATAAAAGAGCTTAGAATCGGTGTCTATCTGGTGCCCATTGGCAAATGAAGGGCAAAAAGAAGGTTTTAATCAGTTGATAAGCTGGAGCTCCAGAATAGTGCTGCTTTCAGGTGCCCAGCATCACGTGACCCCCCCCAACTTGTCCATTTCTGACTAACGTCACAGTACAAGTACTAAATCTCATATGTATTGGTGGGAGCACATATTGCTGGGAGCGTGGGGCCTGAAACAACTTGTCTATGTCTGCCTACTATCACACTGCAACTATTGAATATCATACATATTGGTGGGAGCATGTATTGGTGGGAGTGCGGGGCCCTTTGGGCCCCATGCTCCCACCAACTAGTCCACTTCTCCCTACCATCACACTGCAACTGCTGAAAATCATACGTATTGGTGGGAGCACATACTGGTGGGAGCGTGGGGCCCCACCAACTTGTCCATTTCTGCCTTCAGGCCCTGCGCTCCCTCCCACATTGCCCAGCACTCCATAACCACATACATCTGCCATACATTTTTAGCTCTCCTACACCTTTATTATGAAATCTTCCTACACAACCAAATATATGCTCACAATACCTTTCACAATGCACAGAAATGTTTTCCCACCAACTATAAGGAACATGCACCACAACCCAACAACTGTAACTGACACCGACAGAAACATTTACACAATCCAAGATCTATGATGACTCTTTCCACATATGAAATTTCACGCAAACTATGCACACCGTTCAAAAGTTACTGAAGCAAAACTAACCAAATTTTCATTCATCGGAGTGGAATAGTTCCGTACCTGTTTACATTTCACACACCTAACCACTGAAAATTACCTCCGTGCCAGTAAGGCTAGCTACCCTATAAATTTCAAGCCACTAGCACAATGCAGAATGCTAGCCACAAACCATAAACTGCATCACACAATATCTCTACAGCAAATTAATTTTCGGACACCTAAACACCATAATTCACATCTACAGGATATCCCTCAACACCCTCCAAATTTCAAGTTTAAAGACCAAACCATTTACGAGATATTTAATTTTAAAGTTTTTGCA
Organism: Neoceratodus forsteri; assembly: GCA_016271365.2. NCBI lineage: Eukaryota > Metazoa > Chordata > Ceratodontiformes > Ceratodontidae > Neoceratodus > Neoceratodus forsteri. The sequence goes on along the minus strand of CM057450.1, from coordinate 302,180,755 downwards.
CCTTTAAAAATTCTTTGATCATGAGAATTGACTGCGAATTCACGATCAAAGATCATCTTTAATCATGAGGGGACAGCTGGTCAAGAAATTTGGGCTATCTGGTCCCATCCAGAGACATCTGGTCCAACAAAAATATGGCCATCTTGTCCCACCCACACGAACGAAGCTCGCGATCAAAGAAATCTCACGATCAAAGAATTTGCAGGCTCATGACCAAAGAATTTGCAGGCTCATGATCAAAGAATTAAAAACATTAAAACTCTATTTTTTTATACAATTACATTAACCCACAAGCATGGCTAGATAGAGGGAAGCCCCCTGAGCAAAACCCATCCTAGTTTGACTTCACAAGTCACCCCTGGGCTGAGATATTTGATTTTTTCCAACCAAAAAATCTGGCCATCTCATCCCTCCCTCCCTCACAAACGAAGATTGCGATCAAAGAATTTGCAGGCTCACGTTCAAAGATCATTAGTGAGCCACGATCAAAGAATTTAAAAGTTTAAAACTCAATTTTTTGACATAAGTATATTAAACCACAGGCATGGCTCGATAGAGGGATGCCCCTGAACAAAACCAATCCAAGTTTTACTTCAGAAGTGACCCCTGGGCTGAGATATTTTTTTTCCAACCCTAAACTGAAAACAAGATGGCGTCATCGCAATCAATAAATTTCTGCATCAAAGATTCTTTGATCACGAGCCTGCAAATTCTTTGATCATGAGGAGTGACCAGATGGCCAAAACTCCATTCTTCTTTTGCAAAATAACCATTTAAATTTTCCCAAAGACTTATAATGGGAGCTAAAAATGTAATAACTTTTGAATGGATTAATATTTTTCACTAAACAAAAATGGCATATTCTCCGACCCAAGTTCTTTCTAAGTGCCAGGTTTCAGACTGGCTTGCCACACAGAGGTCACGAAAGCACCACAGACAAAATCCAAAAAACTGCCCACAAAAGTGGCAAAAAGTGAATTTTCAGTGATTCATTGTGCAAAAACCATATGTCCAACCAAAATGCAATTTGGCACATCAAGAGATCTATCATGTGCCACTGTGCATACTGAATGTCATGCAATTCCATTGAACAGGTCCAAAGTTATTAATGCGCAAAATTTCAACTTTAACATTAAAGTGCCTTCATGACCCTAACTATAGGGGCGCGACCGCACCCCATTATGTAATAGATATATACCACTCTGAGGGTGTGGTCACGCTCTGATATCCTGCGCCTTGGTGTGCGTTGTACGCATGAGGCCGCAGGCCGAGTGCGTCAACCGCCCAAGGCGTGCGTATATCAGAGCGCGACCGCACACCTCAGAGTGGTATATCTATCTTATAAAATGGCTATAGATTTTTTTGGGGGGGTGGGTGGAAAAAGTAGTCCTTCTGTGTAGTTGGTAATTAAATGATATGTTGGCAGAGGTGTAAAATAAAGTTGTATTGAAAAATGAGGGAGGCAAGTATGATTGGGAGCACTTTTTGGTGTGAAAAACTGTATTTGTAAATGAATTTAACTTTTACTAGCCCTTTTGGTGTGAAAACTATGTTCAGAAGGACTTTCGATGACCGTCGGTCAGATGCGACCAGCGGTGCCTATTTTAGAAGTGAGGTTACGAGCTGAAGTAGTTGTTGTGTTTGTACCGCAGGGTGACTGCCTTGTGTTAGTTTCCTCGCTGCCTTCGGCACAGTAGTTCCACATTGTGGCGCGAGTTATTTAGATCGGTAGCGAAATGCAATTTTAGGCTGTGAGATGCAGTGCCACATAGCAACACCGCGCGCCTCCTCGCCCGCCCACGCTTTCTAAATTACCGACTGGCCGCTTACTCGCCGCCTGCTCTGCATCCATATGCAGCTACTATTACCGAAAGGAAGAGAAATCCAACAAGGGGAGTCACTTTTCGATTTTTAAATACAGCAGGGCTTACTTTCGGCTTGTAACAGCTTCCTCAGTTTGAAAATGTGCACTGCTCGGCCGCTACATTTCGCATTAAAAGTGAAAGTCGCGGGTGCAGGATCGCGAGTATTCCTGTGTGGAAAGGCAGCTTTTTACAGAAATGAAGAGAGACAACAAAGAATGTATGTTCTACTTTTATATATACAGTTAGGTTTCTGTTAATCAGACTGATTGGTCACAGTGGTTACAGTAATAAAAGTGGTTGTACACTGTGACACTGTGAAAATGGCAGGCAGGATTTGATTTTTAATTAAATTTTAAGTAAACATTACTGGTAGGATGAAGAGATCTGTTTCTACAGTGTGGGGCTACTACTGGTATATTTACTTATGGGTGTGGGTGTCAGTTGCATATGTGTGTTAGTGTGGGTGTCTAGCTGCACCAGGGGTGGAGTGGTCTTGCTGCTGGTGAAAAGGTTTTGAGGACTGGAAAGTAGTTCAGGCGTGCGGCGAGGGGAGGTGTAGCGGTCGTTGGGAAATAATGCACGGTCATGTAACGTGTTTTGTCCAATAGTATAAGTGGATTTTTATGATTTTACCACACCATTTTATAAATATATATATATATATATATATATGTATAGATAGATATAGATATATACTGTATATGTGGTCATACCAGTATAGTTAGGGTGAAATGGCACTTCTATGTTAAAGTCCAAAGTTTGAGCCTTAATAACTTTGGAGCCCTTCAAACAGATTTGTATGAAATGTGGCATGCATAAGATCTCGGGGTAGGTTTCTTGACCTTTCAAATTTCATGAGAATCCGTCAAGTGGTTTCTGAGATATAAAGTGCTGAAATAACGGAAAAATCTGTTGTTTTTAACATTTTTTTGCTCACCTGTATCTCAGGAATGCCTTTATGTTGTGGTCTGAAATTTTCAGCATAGAAAGCCTTTGGGTCACAGATGTGCCTTTTTTTTAATTAAATCAGCTTTATTGAAGTTTCAAGTTATACACAACAAAACACATACATTACAAAACAAGACTACACATACTTCCATACATATGTACACTCCCACCAACCCCCTCCCTCTCCCAGCCTCCCCCCTCGTTGGCATCAAGTGCTGCTGTTATTTAAAGGAGCACACGGACTTTCCACAACCTGCTGTAAGAGTAGATTACATACTATACAGGGTGTGCAGTTTTTCCCAAATCTTCTTATATTGGGGCAGGCGATTATGCAGGCTGGCTATCGTATGTTCAGTTCTTAAGTTGGCTAAGAGTTCTTGCAGCCATTCCATGTATGAAATAGCCTCAGCATCTTTCCAACGAAGCAACACTAACCTTTTAAGTGATAAGGCTATCATTTCCATATAAAATCTACTTTGGATTACATCTACCCCAGCATAATCGCCTACCAGACATATTGCTGGTGTAAATAGTTCCTCTGTGCCCAACAGATGTGCCTTGTGAAGGTTTGGTGAAAAAATATTAATCCGTTCAAAAATTATGACATTTTTAATCTTCCCATTATTTCCTATGGGGAAATTTATATGTCAGGCATGAAAGATATATTTTTCACACAATGGGGCCTATGCATGTCACCTACACGATGTGCGTATGCCATGTAAGGGCAGTGCGTACGTAGTAATGTGCACCAGGTCTGTGCGCAAGGCCGGAATGGCATGCACAACCACCATGCAGTGCAGCGTGCAGGCCGCGTCAGTATAACGAGGCCTAGTCAACAAGAGTACGCGGGCAGGACTGTGCAGAGCGTGATGTAGATGGCAGTAGCACACCTGCACAAAGACACATATGCCATGTGACAGCCATGCGTGGGTGTAAGATTGATCTGCAGCCTGGAGGGCTGCTGTAACTATCTGTACACGTATAGCAGTGCAATGGCAGGGCACGTAGGAGAGGTAGGGCAGGACTGTGCAGGGACAGCAGCATGAGAAGTGAACCCATCACAGTGCCCTACACCAGGAGGAGTAGCCCACACAACACAAGACAAGTAAAACATGGGCAGCAGTGGGGGGGGGCATTGCACGGAACCATGACCCCCATGTGCACATGCCCACATGGAACACCCACAACAGCAGCAATGTTGGAGTATGGGATGACAGTGCAGTGTCACAGAGGACAGGAGCCTGCATGGCATGCAGACCTATGGCATTGGATGGCCCCCAGCGATGCCCAGGCAAGGGCAGGGCCAGGCCAAACCCCCATGGGACAACACTTCATGCCATCAGCAGCCCACCCCACGTTGGACTGGGGTACAAGTGGCCCACCTGGAAGGTTGACGAAGGGGCCCAACATGGAAAAAAGTGAGGGAGGGCCCAAGGTGACACAGTCCCATTAGGATCCCACTGACATGTGCTAAAGTATCCTGATGTGTACAACACACATGCACACACAGTGCCCAAACAACTACAGATAATCACTAAATGTAGGACAAATGCAACGAGTGCCAGACAGCAGAAGGCAGCCAGGAACCCAACAGAAGGGGCCCACCTGGGAAGTAACAGGTATCCGGGTAGGCCATCTGACATGGCCACCCCCACAACAAGCAGCACATGTTGCACACGGCACACCTGGGGTACACAAATGGGGGGACTGTGGTGTACAGTACACCCCTCCAACTGTGCAGTCCTGGGCTACCACTGGTATGCACCTAGAAAGGAGGTGCCCCAACATGACAAGACACCAAAGGAAACTCCATATGGCACTACCAGTATGTGGACATGCCCAGTCCCCAGCCCCCCCCCACTGTGCCCTGTCTGACCCACCCAGACCCCCCTGACAATGGCTTGCCAGCTCCCCTTGGACATAGCCACACGCAACAGGTGCGTACCCAGCACACCTCACATGCACACACCATACACACAGCCACACACACACACACACACACTGGAGTCAGTGAATACACAGGATGAGGCATCACAGTACTTTATTGGGCACAGAATGTAAGGCCAACAGCAACACACAACACGCCCAAGGGGCAGCAAATGCTAACAGTCACATCAATAACAGAAGTCGACCCAACATGAATAGGAACACAGCGGCATATGGAATCCGTCTCAGCCTAGTCCTCCTCCAGCTGCCATCGCTGGTCATCATGTGGAGGAAGCACCACCACCCTCTCCAGCACCATCCTCCTCAGAGGGCCCCGGTAGCGCTGCTTTCAAATCACTATTAACTTAGTGGAACAGTGGATAGCAAATAGATCATACAAGACATCTGGTGTTTGTGCAATAAGACAAAAATTTTGCCAGATCTGTTTTATGCATGGAAAATATTTGCACAAACAAACAGTTAGTGGGTGTTATCTGTTTGGTGTGATGATTATTTCGAATACATATTTCTCCTGAGCAATGTATCTGTATAAGAAACAAAAACTGCCACACAGATTCTCTATCACAGTTTAAATAAATCTTGTTGTTCTAGAAGATAGCCACATACTGTCAATATACTGCATCGATCATTCAAAAGTGTATAAAACCCGATTTTATTATATTGTAGTTATTTTCAGCATGTTTTTTAATTAATTAGGTAATTTTTACATAGTAGATTGATTTTTACTTACTTTTCTGTGCTGGAGCGACTGCTGCTAGTTTTCCACTCTCAAAATGGCCACAGAAGTGTTATTGTATGATTCTATTGGTTGAGAGAAGTCACAGGATGAAGTTTGCAGTTTCTTCTTTGCGGGATGCAAAATCTTTGATCGTAACTTGCATTGATCATGAAGATCATTATAAGCTTGCAAATTCTTTGATAATGAGAATAACGTGAGATTTTGATTGTGGAACATGTGTAGTTTTGAAAAATACATTTTTCTTCACAGTTTTAAGCAGAGTATGTAATTATATGTGTTTTATTGCTTATGAGACCTGGATTTTGTAGTGATAATGATTTTTTTAAAGTTTTCTTACATTTTATCGTGTTTTTCGATCTTTGATCTTGAGTGTTCAAATTTATTGATTGCAACTCACTTTGATTGCAAACATTGTTCGTGAGGTTACAAAATCTTTGATTGCAAGAATAACATGAGATTTTGCATGTGGAAGTTATCTACTTTCAAGAAAAGGCTTTTTTTTGCATTTTTTCATGCAGTTTGTGATTGAATGTGATTTTATTTGCTATCACATGTGGATTGGGCAAAAATATTGTGGTTTGCAAATCTTATTTAGTTTTTTCTTGTTTTTTCGATCTTTGATCGTGAGCCTGCAATTTTTGATCCGACTTCATCGATCGCGAAGATTATTCGTAAAGTTGCAAAATCTTTGATCATGAGAATAACATGAGATTTTAAATGCAGAACTTGTTTAAATGATATTTGGGGAGAGTTTTTTTATGCACTTTGTGTTAAGATTTACTTTTATTTACCGTGACAAGTGGATTGCGCACAGATATATGTCTTTTTACATGTGGTTTCTGATTTCCATTTTTTTTTAACTTTGATTATGAGCATGCAATTTTTTTTATTGTGAGTCACATTCATTGCGAGGATCGTTCACGGCATAAAAATTGTTTTGATAGGGAGACTACAGTGATACTTTCACTCTAGAAGTTGTTTAGTTTCAGAAAAAAATTTTGGAGGACAGTCTTGTATATGGTATATAGTTAACATCTTATGGGCACTCAGGATCCAGTACCTGGTCATGGGGAGTGGGGACATTGCCTGGTTGAGGCCATGCAACTCTTCACTGTCCTAACTAGTGTGCAGCTGGTATCAGGGAGGTATACTGTTGATGTCCACAGCTTTAGTTGGGCAGTAGCTCTGCACTCAGGATCCAGTACCTGGTCTGGCGGGGTGGAGGCATTGCCTGGCTGAGGCCATGCAACTCTTCAGTGCCCTAACTTGTGTGCAGTTGGCATCAGGGAGCTATACCATTGATGTCCATGTCTTTAGTTGGGCTGTGGCTCTGCACTCAGGATCCAGTACCTGCTGTGGGGGGGGCATTGCCTGGCTGAGGCTATGCAACTCCTCAGTGTCCTAACTAGTGTGCAACTTGTCCACTTCTGCCTTCGGGCCCTGTGCTCCCTCCCACATTGCCCAGCACTCCATAACCACATACATCTGCCATTCATTTTAGCTCTCCTATACCTTATCATGAAATCTTCCTACATATCCAAATATATGCTCACCATGCCTTTCACAATGCACAGAAATGTTTTCCCAGTAACTATTATGAACATGCACCACAACTCAGCAACTGTAGCTGGCACTGACACAAAACTTGACACAATCCAAGATCTATGATGACTCTTTCTACATACCAAATATCCATAAATCATGCAACAGTTCAAAAGTTAGCGAAGGGAAACAAACCAAATTTTCATTCGTTGGAGTGGAATAATTCTGCACCTGTTTACATTTTGCACACCTAACCACTGAAAAGTATGTCCATGGCAGTAAGGCTAGCTACCCTATAAATTTCAAGCCACTAGCACAATGCAGAATGCTAGCCACAAAACATTAACTGCGTCATGCAATATCTCTGCAGCAAATTAATTTTCCGACATTTAAACATCATAATTCACATTTACAGGACATCCCCTCAACACCCTCTAAATTTCAAGTTAAAAGACCAAACCATTTCCAAGATATTTAATTTTAAAGTTTTTGCACTTTTAAAAATTCTTTGATCGTGAGAATTGACTGTGAATTCGTGATCAAAGATAAAAATCTTTGATCATAGGGGGGCAACTTCAAACCCTTATAACTCTGGAATGGAACAACATGTTTTCACCAAACAAAAACTGCCATGTTCATTAAGCAAAGGGCAGTCTACGTGGCAAGCTTCAGACAAATCAACCACACAGTGGCTGTGCTATGTGTCACAGAAGGCAGTGAGCAAAATAGCAGAAATTGCATTTTGGTACTGCTCTGCACAAAAATGTATACACTAGTGAAATAGAAATTGGTAAATAAGAGATGTACCAAGTAAGTGCAGGTATACCAAATATTATCCATATATCTCAACCGTTCCAGAGCGCAAGCGAAACGTGCACACAAGTAGTGAAAATTACTTGTCAACAGAGCAACATTTTCTCATAAAATCTTCAAAACAACACCACAGCCCAGCACTCATGTATACAAAACAATCTGAAGTCAGTCAAATACACCCTTACATCACATCAAAGATGACAAAATCACTGTTTTCACAATACACACAGAAATATTTTCGATTATTAACTATAGTGAAAGACCCCCAAAAAGCATTACTTTAGAATGGAGCAATATTTTTTAACAAAATCTTCAAAGGACATGACCAAAGCCCAGCACCCATGCATACAACCCAATCTGAAGTCACTCAAATGCATTCTTCATCAGCTGCTGGAAGCACGGGCCCTTCAGGCCCCATGTTCCTAACACATCCATTTCTCCCTAACATCACATATTGCTGGAGCACATATTGCTGGGAGTGGGGGGGGGGCCCTTCAGGCCCCCTGCTCCAACCAACTTGTCTATTTCTTTTTTTTCAAAATTCAGCTTCTTTATTGAATTTATACATTAGCACAGAGTATATGACCAGGACAGATGTACCACACACTAATAATAACCAAAACAACTGAGAGATGAGATAAGACCAGAATGGCATTGGATCCAGTAAAACCCAATAACATAAATTAAATTTGAAATGTCCTCTCCCCCCCTCCCCCAATACACTCCCCAGCCCCTCCCCTGGAGTGTGCATTATTACAACAGCAAGACAAATTGATACAAATAGATAATCAACAATCCAGCAAAGCCAACCATCACTTGGAGGCTAAAACTAATTAAAACAGTCAAAGGCATGTGTGACATAAGTCTACATCAGATATAAAGCATATAATTTACCCCATTTCTGGTTAAAAGAAGCTATACAATTCTGAGGAGCTTGCTATTAACCTTTCAATTACTAAAACAAAGCGACATTTCTTTCAGCCATTCAGCATACTGATATGGTCAGTTGGTCCATCCAGTGTTTAAGAACCAGTTTTTGACTGCTATAGAAATTAAAGCCATGTGGAATCTATGCTCTCAAATTCTAATATTAGAGTACAACCCTAAAATACATATTACCTTGGTAAACAAATCACCCAGTCCCAGGAGGGATCTAGATTGGTTTGGATTGTATTCCATAGAGAACCACCTTATCACAGTGCCAGAAAATATGTATCAGGTTCCACAGTCAAGACCACACCGTGTACACATTAGCCAGGGTAGTCTGCCTAATTTGGCCAATTTGACCGGTATAGTACAGATTATTTAAAATATGATACTGTATGATTCTGTGCCTATCTTGAGTAAGATATCTATACATGTCCACCCAAATCTGACTCCAGATCAGGGAGGAGTCTGGCAGAAGAAGACCAGATTTTAGAACCTGTAGAGCATTAGGGTATTTAATATTCAGTAAGAAGGAGTATATTCTGGAAATTCCATGGGCCTTATTTGCACATTCCTGAATCTGCTCTAAAAAAAGGCCTAAATTGAGACAATGTAAATGTGGTCCCAAATAGAGAGACCATAAGATGTCTTAGCTGAAATACCTTAAAAATATGTTTCTGAGGAATATTCAGTTTGGTGATTATGCTGGTTGAGGAAAGAAGGAAATCCTGAGAGAACAGGTTTTCCACAAAAATATCTTGTAATTGAGGAAGCCAGTCTGCTGAGAGAGAAGAAACCTCCTATGTTGATATTAGGGTTCAGAATGAGGGGTTGGGCCATGTCCTTTTAGATGAAATGTTAAAGAAGTTCCAGCACTGGGTCAGAACCTTTATAGCAATCCCCACCATTGAATTTTGTATGAAGGCGGGGTAATGCCAAAAAGCATAATAAAAACTCTGGGTGAATTAAGATTATACATGTCCAGAAGCCTCTTCTCCAACTGTATCGAGATAGAGAGTGTTCACCAGATGTGGGCTCAAACCATCTCCCCATTTTGGACAGATGACTCACCCAATAATAAAAATAAAGTTGGGAGGTGAAGTCCACCTCTTTCCTTTGGTAAATTGAGTTTAAGAAAGCCTGTCTAGGGTGTTTACCCTGCCAGATAAATTTAGAAGAAACAGCAGTGAAATTGTTGGAAATAAGACAAAGGAGCCAGATATTTAGTAGATTTAAAGGGTAAAGGCAGGGTAGAACATTCATTTTATAATACTGTTTGACCCCATAATGACAAAGGAGTTTGGCCCATCTTTGGAGATCTTGCTGAATATTCAACACCAAATCATCCAGATTGAGCCTTCTGAGAACTTTTGGGTCTTTAGAGATGGATGCCTAGGTATTTGATTGAGGAGGAGGACCATTTCATACCAAAATGAGAGAAGTTACCTTGGTGCATGAGAACATTTAATGGAAATATGACTGATTTGGAGAAGTTTAACTTATAGTTAGCCACTTCTCTGAACTATTCAATAATTTGTAATACAAATGTTAATGAGGTTTCTTGATTGGCCAGATGCAAATGAATATTGTCTGCATAGACTGAGAGGGTCAAAGGTTGCTGATATACTAGGCATCCTGTGACATGGGGTGAGTTCTAAATGCTAATTAAAAGGGGCTCCAGATATAAGTTAAACAAAAAAGGAGACAGGGGACAACCTTGCCTAGTGCCTGTAAACAGGGGGAATCGAGAAGAAAAAACCCCGTTACAATAAATTCTAGCCGTAGGCGCCTTATATATCATCTGAATCCATTGTATGAAGGATTCTAGAAAACCCATTTTTTTGACAGTAGCCCAAAGAAAATCCCAGTTCACCCTGTCGAAAGCTTTTTCTGCGACTAATGAGACTAAAGCCATGGGGATCTGGGAATCCTGGGCAGTCTGTAAAATATGTAAGAGGGTTCTCAAGTGGTCAGCAGAAGATCTGCCTTGCACAAATCCCACCTGTTCAGGACTCAACAGGTGAGACTTAACCCCGTTTAATTCTAAGAGAAGGATTTTAGTTAAGATTTTAATATCATAATTTAATAATGAAATCGGATGGTAACTGGTCTGCTCATTTTGGGGTTTGTCTGGTTTCAGGATCAGGACTATCATGGCTTCCAGCAGAGTAGGGTCCAGGGAATCTGAGGTGAACATGTAATCAATGAGTTTCAAGAGAAGAGGAGCCACCTCTTTACAAAAGACCTTGTAGAAATTAGAAGGGAAACCATCGGGACCTGGGGATCTGTCAGGAGTTAGCCCCTTAATTGCCTCCACTACTTCATCCAGTGTAATAGGAGAAGTCAAGATCGCACACTGCTGGGCCTGTAGAGAGGGGAGATTAAGGCTTTCCAGAAAATGTTCAATACGAGATTGGGAAGTTAAAGAGGTATCCTTACTGTATAGGTCCCTATAAAAGGCTTCAAAAACCTGGGAAATATCTCGAGGAGAAGTTTTAATAGAACTGTCTGGAGAATATAGTGCAGGAATCAGTCTTGAACTTTCTATTTCTCTCAATCGAAGAGCTAACATTCTACCTGGCTTCTCCCCTTGGTCTAAATAACGAGCTTTAGTTTTAAGGATAGCATATTCTGCTTTTTCCCTTAGCAAATCAGCATACTCATTCCTAAACTTCAAAAGGGATTCCAGATCTGATTGGGAAGATGAAGAGGATAGACTGTTTTCAGCCAATCTTATTTGATTCAACAACGTAATAACTTTGGCATCTCTCTGTTTTTTCCTTTTGGAAGCTAGTTTGATGAATTCTCCCCTAATGTATCATTTAAAGGAGCACCAGATCAGGTCTTCTCTGCATGTGGAACCCATATTAAACTCCAAAAGGAAGAGATTTGTGACTTAATGTGGATACTAATCGTTCCTCTTTTAGAAGTTGTGTGTTTAATTTCCATGTGTGACTTTTTAAAGTTAGGGTCAGGAGAAATTAGGATCCATGCCACTAAATGATCAGATATGACAATTGGTTCAATTCCTGTCTGGTGAATCCCAGCCAGAAGAGTGGTGCCTATTAAGATGTAGTCAATTCTGGACCATGATTGGTGGAACTGGGAGTAAAAGGAGGAGAGCTGGCTAGAGGGGTTAAACAAATGCCATAGGTCACACTGACCCAGTAAGTCCATGAAATCCCTCAGGGCAGTTTGTGGAGGGGTAAGGGGTCTTAAAGGCCTGTAAGTTTTGTCTAGGTCTTGTGATGGAGCAATATTCCAGTCACCCCCTAGAATAATTAGGGAAGGCAAGAATGTACTCAGTTTATCGGCCAGAGTCATAAGAAAGTCTGCATCCCCTCCCACTGGACCATGAATTGCCCCCAATACCACCCTGACATTGTTTAATGTGCCCTTAACAATAATAAATCTGCCATCTTGATCTGATAAACTTTCTTCTGCCAGAAAAGATATGTGTCTTTTAACCAAAATTGCCACTCCTCTGCTAGAGGACGACCCACAGGACGTGAAAATTTGAGAAAAACCCAGTCGGCCTAACCCATTTGTTCGAGATTGCATCAAGAGAATGTCAATATTTAGGAAGGCACAGTTTTGAGAACCTGATATCTTTTGGGCAATTCCTGATACCTCTGACATTCCACGTTGCAATCTTAATTGGTACCCTGGTCATTTAACATTTTAGAAAGAGAAAGGAACAAACATCATTAACTGACCGGCAATCCTATAAGTCACTCCAATCCCACCCCCATCCCCACAACCCTAATATCAAAGAAAAAATGAAAAAAAGGTTCCCTTCCCAGGAAAATTCATGAAATGGTCGAGACTTTGAGAGAATAAAACATCCTAACTGACCAGTGGTGGACACCGACTGTGAAATCAGTAGGGAAGAGATTGAGACAGTAACAGAAACCCACCCTTCCCTCCCAAAATCCCTCAACCTATATTCAAAAGGTCCCCTCCTGTATACTAGAAAAAATTCCAGAATCTCTGTTGCATGGCGAGAACCAGACCCAAAAGTTGCCCTCCTATGAGAAGGGTATGTTACATTCAAAAACCCAACCTGATCTATAGTGCCATAGATTGAATCTGGTAACAAAACTTGCTGAAGAGAGGTGCTCTCTGAACTCCATACCCCATAGGAGGTGCACCCTTAGCCCTCTTCCTAGGTTCGTTATGCATTGCTTCTGAAATGACCTTCATCCCGAAGCCCCCACCCATCGATCCTCTGAAGAGCTGGCCAACAAGAGCCTTAACCAGCATTATAGTGTTCCAAAGATTGCAATTGGCATGCCAGAAAAATGATAGGAGTCCTGAAAATCACTTGCAATTTGCTCATTCATGAACCCTACCTGACTGTCCACCCCCCCAGGAGATACATAACTCCCGCTAATGTTTTTGGACCAAACCCAAAAGGCCATCCCTCGGGAAATGGGAAACCCCGGGGTATTGAGTAAGCTTATTGGACTTGTTAACTACCTTAAGGTGAGCCCTGCACTGGACAATGCGAGGATGTAAAAGGGAAATGAGCCAGAGGACCTACTGATCCGTCCATAATAACAGCTCATGAAAACACCCCTAAAACAAGGTACCCACCCCACACCAGAGCACACAAACATTCCACTAGGCCAGATCCAGGACCACTAGGCCTCACCACAATCCTCCTGCCCACCCATCCATTCCCTGAGAGACCAAAGAAGAGAGACAAGAAAACATCAGAGGTAATAAAATTGAAAACACAGCTTCACAGCAAGAAAGAGCGATTGTCCTCAGGCAGCTTCAGAAAAAAGCTCATCCTGCTTTAAACAAATTAGGTAGCCTGTTGGGAAGGTCTGTGGCGGCTTGCTCTGGGAATCATACACATACCACGCTCCATCAACTGCCACTTGCAGCTTGGCAGGGTAAACATCTTAAATTTTATTCCTGCCATGATTAGCTTGTTGACCATGGGATGAAAAGCAGATCTTCTTTGTCGGGTTTCATAAGGGAGATCTTGGGTGATCCTCAGTTTAGAGCTGCCCCAATACAGCCTGTAGCTCCTTACGCTTTAGAGTACATGTTGCTTTTCCAGGAAACTTAGAAATTTCACAATTAAAGGCCTTGGGGATGCGCCAGGTTGAGGTTTTGGCTTCAGGGAGCAGTGGGCTAGCTCAATGTAATACTGTGGATTGAGTGGAGAAGGACCAACAACTTCAGGAGGAATTTCTGTTGGAAAGTTATGGTGTCGGAGCCTTCCTCCGATTCAGGCAGACCCAGGATCAGCAAGTTGTTCCTTCTACTTCTCCCCTCTAAATCGTTGGTTTCAGTTGGAGTTTGCTAATCTGCTGTTTCAGGTGTACAATTTCTGCTTCTGATTTCTCTTTCCATTTCTCAAGCGAAGAGGTTCTAGCTACTGAGTCACCCATTCTTGTAGATAGGAACTTAAATCTCCATGAATAGATTTGAGCTTTGCTGAGATATCCTCTAAAGTTTCTTTAAACAGGAGCAATTCCTAGAAAGCGGTCCTCGGTGAGAGGATCGCTGTCGTCCAAGTAACAGACTTGGGGCGTTCCCAGAACTTTGCTGTTTGATTTCTTAGACAGTTTTCTGGTGTAGGTGGTGGGGTATGTCGGATACCGGCCTGCTTCATCTCCACTTCCATTTTGGCTATAAAGCTGGTAATGTTGTTATGAATCAGCCAGAACTCTGCACAGAGTTACCAAACTATAAAGAGCTTAGAATCAGTGTCTATCTGGTGCCCATTGGCAAATGAAGGGCAAAAGAAGGTTTTAATCAGTTGATAAGCTGGAGCTCCAGAATAGTGCTGCTTTCAGGTGCCCAGCATCACGTGACCCCAACTTGTCCATTTCTGACTAACGTCTACAGTACAAGTACTAAATCTCATATGTATTGGTGGGAGCACATATTGCTGGGGCGTGGGGCCTGAAACAACTTGTCTATGTCTGCCTACTATCACACTGCAACTATTGGAATATCATACATATTGGTGGGAGCATGTATTGGTGGGAGTCACGGGGCCTTTGGGCCCATGCTCCCAACCAATCCACTTCTCCCTACCATCACACTGCAACTGCTGAAAATCATACGTATTGGTGGGAGCACATACTGGTGGGAGCGTGGGCCCCACCAACTTGTCCATTTCTGCCTTCAGGCCTCGCTCCCTCCCACATTCCCCAGCACTCCATAACCACATACATCTGCCATACATTTTAGCTCTCCTACACCTTTATTATGAAATCTTCCTACACAACCAAATATATGCTCACAATACCTTTCTAATGCACAGAAATGTTTTCCCACCAACTATAGGAACATGCACACAACCCAACAACTGTAACTGACACCGACAGAAACATTTACACAATCCAAGATCTATGATGACTCTTTCCACATATGAAATTTCCATAAACTATGCACACCGTTCAAAAGTTACTGAAGCAAAACTAACCAAATTTTCATTCATCGGAGTGGAATAGTTCCGTACCTGTTTACATTTCACACACCTAACCACTGAAAATTACCTCCGTGCCAGTAAGGCTAGCTACCCTATAAATTTCAAGCCACTAGCACAATGCAGAATGCTAGCCACAAACCATAAACTGCATCACACAATATCTCTACAGCAAATTAATTTTCGGACACCTAAACACCATAATTCACATCTACAGGATATCCCTCAACACCCTCCAAATTTCAAGTTTAAAGACCAAACCATTACTGAGATATTTAATTTTAAAGTTTTTGCACCTTTAAAAATTCTTTGATCATGAGAATTGACTGCGAATTCACGATCAAAGATCATCTTTAATCATGAGGGGACAGCTGGTCAAGAAATTTGGGCTATCTGGTCCCATCCAGAGACATCTGGTCCAACAAAAATATGGCCATCTTGTCCCACCCACACGAACGAAGCTCGCGATCAAAGAAATCTCACGATCAAAGAATTTGCAGGCTCATGACCAAAGAATTTGCAGGCTCATGATCAAAGAATTAAAAACATTAAAACTCTATTTTTATACAATTACATTAACCCACAAGCATGGCTAGATAGAGGAAGCCCCTGAGCAAAACCCATCCTAGTTTGACTACAAGTCACCCTGGGCTGAGATATTTGATTTTTCCAACAAAAAATCTGGCCATCTCATCCCTCCCTCCCTCACAAGCGAAGATTGCGATCAAAAGAATTTGCAGGCTCACGTTCAAAGATCATTAGTGAGCCACGATCAAAGAATTTAAAAGTTTAAAACTCAATTTTTTGACATAAGTATATTAAACCACAGGCATGGCTCGATAGAGGGATGCCCCTGAACAAAACCAATCCAAGTTTTACTTCAGAAGTGACCCCTGGGCTGAGATATTTTTTTTCCAACCCTAAACTGAAAACAAGATGGCGGCCATCGCAATCAATAAATTTCTCGCGATCAAAGATTCTTTGATCACGAGCCTGCAAATTCTTTGATCATGAGGAGTGACCAGATGGCCAAAACTCCATTCTTCTTTTGCAAAATAACCATTTAAATTTTCCCAAAGACTTATAATGGGAGCTAAAAAATGTAATAACTTTTGAATGGATTAATATTTTTTCACTAAACAAAAATGGCATATTCTCCGACCCAAGTTCTTTCTAAGTGCCAGGTTTCAGACTGGCTTGCCACACAGAGGCCGCGCAGCACCACAGACAAAATCCAAAAAACTGCCCACAAAAGTGGCAAAAAGTGAATTTTCAGTGATTCATTGTGCAAAAACCATATGTCCAACAAAATGCAATTTGGCACATCAAGAGATCTATCATGTGCCACTGTGCATACTGAATGTCATGCAATTCCATTGAACAGGTCCAAAGTTATTAATGCATAAAATTTCAACTTTAACATTAAAGTGCCTTCATGACCCTAACTATAGAGCATGACCGCACCCATTATATAATAGATATATACCACTCTGAGGGTGTGGTCACGCTCTGATATCCTGCGCCTTGGTGTGCGTTATACGCTTGTGAGGCCGCGGCCCGAGGCGCCAACCGCCCAAGGCATGCGAGTATCAGAGCGTGACCGCATACATCTCAGAGTGGTATCTCTATCTTATAAAATGGCTATAGATTTTTGGGTGGGTGGTGGAAAAAGTAGTCCTTCTGTGTAGTTGGTAATTAAATGATATGTTGGCAGAGGTGTAAAATAAAGTTGTATTGAAAATGAGGGAGCAAGTATGATTGGGAGCACTTTTGGTGTGAAAAAACTGTATTTGTAAATGAATTTAACTTTACTAGCTCTTTTGGTGTGAAAAAAACTATGTCTGTAAGGACTTTCACTTTAATTGCGAAATGTAGCGTGACCGGCGGTGCTCATTTAGAAAGTGAGAAGCTGTTCTGAGCTGAAAGTAAGCCGTGCTGTGTTTAAAAATCAGAAAAGTGACTGCCTTGTGTTAGGTTTCTGTTGCCTTTCGGTAATAGTGGTTCCATATTGTGTCTGCGGAGGAGCGAGGATAGTCGGCAAGTGCGGCAATTTAGGAAGGTAGAAGGAAGTGAGGCGAGTGTTGCCATGGCAACACTGGCTCACCACTTCACATCTCATTCAAGGCCCGACTCGCTAAACTCTATAAGCCGTTCTACATACAATATGCCTTCTATTACCGAAGAAAACAACACAAGGAAATCCTTTCTGACCCTAAACAACAAAACTGCACCGACTTGTAACAACACCTATTTCTAGGAAATATACGCTTTCACTCGATCACCCATCTATTCGGCTTATGTCGAAAGTAAATGCTGAAGACTCATGGAAATATTCTCAAATGGAAAGGCAGCTTTTTACAGAAATGAAGAGAGACAACAAAGAATGTATGTTCTACTTTTATATATACAGTTAGGTTTCTGTTAATCAGACTGATTGGTCACAGTGGTTACAGTAATAAAAGTGGTTGTACACTGTGACACTGTGAAAATGGCAGGCAGGATTTGATTTTAAATTAAATTTTAAGTAAACATTACTGGTAGGATGAAGAGATCTGTTTCTACAGTGTGGGGCTACTACTGGTATATTTACTTATGGGTGTGGGTGTCAGTTGCATATGTGTGTTAGTGTGGGTGTCTAGCTGCACCAGGGGTGGAGTGGTCTTGCTGCTGGTGAAAAGGTTTTGAGGACTGGAAAGTAGTTCAGGCGTGCGGTCGTAGTGGAAGGTGTGCGGTCGTTGGGAAATAATGCACGGTCATGTAACGTGTTTTGTCCAATAGTATAAGTGGGATTTTTATGATTTTACCACACCATTTTATAAATATATATATATATATATATATATATGTATAGATAGATATAGATATATACTGTATATCGTGGTCATACCAGTATAGTTAGGGTGAAATGGCACTTCTATGTTAAAGTCCAAAGTTTGAGCCTTAATAACTTTGGAGCCCTTCAAACAGATTTGTATGAAATGTGGCATGCATAAGATCTCGGGTAGGTTTCTTGACCTTTCAAATTTCATGAGAATCCGTCAAGTGGTTTCTGAGATATAAAGTGCTGAAATAACGGAAAAATCTGTTGTTTTTAACATTTTTTTGCTCACCTGTATCTCAGGAATGCCTTTATGTTGTGGTCTGAAATTTTCAGCATAGAAAGCCTTTGGGTCACAGATGTGCCTTTTTTTTAATTAAATCAGCTTTATTGAAGTTTCAAGTTATACACAACAAAACACATACATTACAAAACAAGACTACACATACTTCCATACATATGTACACTCCCACCAACCCCCTCCCTCTCCCAGCCTCCCCCCTCGTTGGCATCAAGTGCTGCTGTTATTTAAAGAAGCACACGGACTTTCCACAACCTGCTGTAAGAGTAGATTACATACTATACAGGGTGTGCAGTTTTCCCAAATCTTCTTATATTGGGGCAGGCGATTATGCAGGCTGGCTATCGTATGTTCAGTTCTTAAGTTGGCTAAGAGTTCTTGCAGCCATTCCATGTATGAAATAGCCTCAGCATCTTTCCAACGAAGCAACACTAACCTTTTAAGTGATAAGGCTATCATTTCCATATAAAATCTACTTTGGATTACATCTACCCCAGCATAATCGCCTACCAGACATATTGCTGGTGTAAATAGTTCCTCTGTGCCCAACAGATGTGCCCTTGTGAAGGTTTGGTGAAAAATATTAATCCGTTCAAAAATTATGACATTTTAATCTTCCCATTATTTCCTATGGGAAATTTATATATCAGGCATGAAGATATATTTTTCACACAATGGGGCCTATGCATGTCACCTACACGATGTGCGTATGCCATGTAAGGGCAGTGCGTACGTAGTAATGTGCACCAGGTCTGTGCGCAAGGCCGGAATGGCATGCACAACCACCATGCAGTGCAGCGTGCAGGCCGGCCGCGTGGCTCAACGCAGGCCCAGTGCACACCAGGTACGCAGGGCAGGACTGTGCAGAGCGTATGTAGATGGCAGTAGCACACCTGCACAAAGACACATATGCCATGTGACAGCCATGCGTAGGGTGTGCACTGATCTGCAGCCTGGAGGGCTGCTGTAACTATCTGTACACGTATAGCAGTGCAATGGCAGGGCACGTAGGAGAGGTAGGGCAGGACTGTGCAGGGACAGCAGCATGAGAAGTGAACCCATCACAGTGCCCTACACCAGGAGGAGTAGCCCACACAACACAAGACAAGTAAAACATGGGCAGCAGTGGGGGCATTGCACGAACCATGACCCCCATGTGCACATGCCCACATGGAACACCCACAACAGCAGCAATGTTGGAGTATGGGATGACAGTGCAGTGTCACAGAGGACAGGAGCCTGCATGGCATGCAGACCTATGGCATTGGATGGCCCCAGCGATGCCCAGGCAAAGGCAGGGCCAGGCCAAACCCCATGGGACAACACTTCATGCCATCAGCAGCCCACCCCACGTTGGACTGGGGTACAAGTGGCCCACCTGGAAGGTTGACGAGGGCCCAACATGGAAAAAGTGAGGGAGGGCCCAAGGTGACCTGAGTCCATTAGGATCCCACTGACATGTGCTAAAGTATCCTGATGTGTACAACATACATGCACACACAGTGCCCAAACAACTACAGATAATCACTAAATGTAGGACAAATGCAACGAGTGCCAGACAGCAGAAGGCAGCCAGGAACCCAACAGAAGGGGCCCACCTGGGAAGTAACAGGTATCCGGGTAGGCCATCTGACATGGCCACCCCCACAACAAGCAGCACATGTTGCACACGGCACACCTGGGGTACACAAATGGGGGGACTGTGGTGTACAGTACACCCCTCCAACTGTGCAGTCCTGGGCTACCACTGGTATGCACCTAGAAGGAGGTGCCCAACATGACAAGACACCAAAGGAAACCCATATGGCACTACCAGTATGTGGACATGCCCAGTCCCCAGCCCCCCCACTGTGCCCTGTCTGACCCACCCAGACCCCTGACAATGGCTTGCCAGCTCCCCTTGGACATGCCACACGCAACAGGTGCGTACTCCAGCACACCTCACATGCACACACCATACACACAGCCACACACACACACACACACACTGGAGTCAGTGAATACACAGGATGAGGCATCACAGTACTTTATTGGGCACAGAATGTAAGGCCAACAGCAACACACAACACGCCCAAGGGGCAGCAAATGCTAACAGTCACATCAATAACAGAAGTCGACCCAACATGAATAGGAACACAGCGGCATATGGAATCCCGTTCAGCCTAGTCCTCCTCCAAGCTGCCATCGCATGGGTCATCATGTGGAGGAAGCACCACCACCCTCTCCAGCACCATCCTCCTCAGAGGGCCCCGGTAACGCTGTGGAGAAAAGACAAACCACAATGGCACACCCATCAGCATGAGCATGTCGTTATGTGCCCCCTGGCATTGCATGTGCCAGGCCCCCCCACATGGTGGTTGCCACAATGCCCACCCCTGCATGGTGTCTGCTATGCCACCCCCCCCACATGGTTGATGCCAGGCTGCCCCCCCCACCATGCAATACCTGTATCATGCCGATGCAGGCAGGGACATGACCACAGCACTGTCTGCGGCACGTGCTTGCCCAAGGCTGCAGCATGTGACACCAGGCAGCCGAACTCCAATGCAGGCCCAGCAATGAGACACACATCCCCCAGCTCATGCACCACACTCACCCATGATGGGGCCACTACCTGCCAGCAGGTGATGGTGCCCACGTCATCATGCTCCCCCTTGTAATAAGTATCGTCTCCCACCGTCTTCATGCCAAGGTATCGTGGGAACTGGAGCCACCACGTCCGGCACCGAACATCATGATGGTGCACCACCATGACTGGAGTGCCATCCCACTGCTCCACCTACTTCAGCTCGATCTTCCACAGCCAATCACTAGCATTCTGTGAGAGGAAGGGTAAGGGGACACACAGATCATACAGTGATGAGTCAGCGGCATGGTCAACACTGCCAGTGCTGCCACTTAGCAGCGACAGATCTGTATGGATACTCACCCACTCATGGTTGTGGACCCTCCACAGAACACCGTAGCCCCTGGAGTCACAGTACTCCTCTTCAGACACCCACCACAGGTCAGGAGGGTATCACCCTGCACCCCTTGCACATGCGGTTGCCATCCTGCATCCAGCAATGTCTGTGAGTGATGCACAATGCAGTAGGTAGCATGCACATGGACCCACACGTACCACCCACATGTGCCGTGCAACTGCACAAATGCTGCATATCATGCATGGTGATGGACACACTGGTTGCAACAGCACACAGCTCCAAAAGTGCCATGCTGTGTGTGACTCTGCAGGGAGTGTGTCCTGCGACATGTAATGATAGCATGTGGACCTGGGTGTCTCCCAGAATGGGCCCATGGCAGTGTGTGTCCTATACCACTTGACAACCGCGAAACAGTGAACATGTGTACGGTGTACCAAATGCAGTATTGCCACCATCTGCAGGCCGCATCGAACTAACATGGTGCAGTGCAACCCACTGACCATGTCGATGGAGTGTTGTTAACCACAACAAAAGGCACTCGCCCGGTCAGCCGAAACATGTGTGACTACAATGTGGCAGTGCACTGTGGCTGTGCATGGCTGCAGCAGAGACATGCCAGCACAGCTGAAGTGCATGATATGTGCCAGCACCCTTTGGCTGGGTATGAACCGGGGGGTTGCAGGACATACAACAGGGACAGTATAGCAGGCAGTGCATTGCCTGTCAGTTGGGACATACCGCGGGCATTTCCGGCAACGCTCACAGCTGCCAGTGCCCCCACCCAAGGCAGCTGTCAGGCACCATATGACCACATGCACTGCAGTGCACTGCACGGGATGCAGCCACTGCAGGGCAGACAGCACCCCACAGGTGCACCACACTTGTCACTGTAACATGACATGAGCTGTGAATGCACACATGCATGGCGGTTAAAGGCTGCTGCCACAGTACGGCACCATGGAACACCAGAAACAGAACAGTGCACCATTATTTGTCCTGGTATGCTGCTCCACGTTGTTCTTGTACACAAGAAGATGTTGTTGTGCCAGAGTCCATGACCACATCCACGGGTATTCTGCTCTAGGTTGGATGCCACCATACTGTGTGAAACACAGTGCATTGAGCGGTTTCGCCTGCCACGGCCCCTGATCATCACGCTATGTGACATGGCATGGGACCACATTGCCCCATGGACTCAACGCTCAAGGGCAATGTCGGTGCAGACCAAGCTGCTTAGTGCACTGGCCTACTATGCCACAAGCTCATTTCAGAGGGTGACAGGTGATACCATGGGTGTCAGTCAGTTCTGTACGTCCCGTGCAGTCACGGAGGTCATGGACACCATGCTGCAGCACATGGTCTCACACATCTCACTGCCAGCCACAGATGCTGACCTACGGTGCACCAAGCAGGCATTCTACAACCTGCATGGGATGCCCAACGTGTATGGGGTCATTGACTGCACACACACATCACTATATTGGCACTGCCGATGGTTGAGGAGGCATACCACAACCACAAGGGGTTCCAAAGTATTAACTGCCAGGTGTTGTGTGACACACATGGCATGTTCACTAATGTGTGTGCGAGGTTCCCTGGCTCCTGTCATGACTCCTACATCCTTGAAGCATCACACCTTGTAGGCTACTATGGGAAGGTGCCATAGATGGGTGGATACTAGGTGGATATTGCATGTACTGTACATATGATGTGTTACTTGTGCCACACTGCCATGTATGTACAACCATGCCAGCACTCCACCTCGCCCCCCTATAGGTGACAACAGCCACCCTCTATGACAGAACCTGATGACACCAGTACTGGTGCCAACATTGGCTGCACAGGAGGCTTACAATGCAGCACATCACAAGACATGGAATCTTGTGGAGTGCACCATCGGCATACTGAAGATGCGATTCCGGTGCCTGGACCACACCGGTGGGCTAATCATGCTGTCACTGGGAAAGGCATGCCATGTGTTCACCATGTGTGCCATGCTGCACAACCTCACTGTCCATGATGGTGTACCCCTCCATGAACCAGCTCCACTGCCTCTGCCATCTGGCAACATTGTTCTCAATGTGGTGCATGCCCCAGAGACCATCGGAAGCCGTGATGTTCAGGCTGCACTGGTGCAGGGTATGTTCTGACGATAGGCGGTGCATGTGACATGTGGCTAGAGCATCAATGAGTGTGTCGGGTGTGTGTGCATGTGGGCGTTATGGGGATGCAGGTGCTTTGCACCATGGCAGCACACCTGGGATGTGGCACGGTGTGGGTGCAGTGCTGGGTGCCCCGTATGGACATACAATGGAGCAGGAGCTGTGTGCACTGTGATGACATCATTGCTGAGCACGCATGGTCACCCCCTGGCATTGCAAGGCACCAGGCCATGCCCTGTGGCTGTGCAGTGTGGTCCTGGTGGCCATGGGCCACATGTCGTGTCCAGGTAGTGCCACACATTTGCCTGCATGGTGTGTTAGGCATGAGTAGTTGCAGGCCATGTGCATGGCTTTGGCATGGGCCGGTATGCTGTGTACATGTGTGCGCTACTGTGTATGGTGAATAGTTGGGGGTCAGCTGCTCAGCACCCTCATCATGGTGTGTGTGCTGTTTGTGAGTACTGCAATCCATATGGCTATGCATGGCATGTGGGTGGTGGGGGTGATGCTGTGTGGACTGTGCACAGTCGCATAACCATGGTGTGTGGCCCTTACTGACGGCTGTCCTAGCTATCTCGTGGTTGGTCACCAGGGCGTGTCTGCAGGTGGGCAGAGGCCCGTGTCCCAATTCTGTTGTCCCACACAGCTGCATCTCTGCCGTCCACCTGTGGCACGTCTTGTCTGCTGTTCGGGTGGCAGGGATGTGCTCGCTGTTCCACTCTCCACCATGGCAGCTATTGTGCTGTGCTCCTCATCCTGTATGTCCATCCCCACAGGTGCATCGGGGACATCGTGTGTGTCACTGGGATCTGCTTCTGTGCTGTGCTGTGTGGCCATGTCCTCTGGTGTCTCGGCAGCACCAGTGGCATCGTGTGTGGGGGTGTTGCATCCTCAGTCCTGTACCTCGGGTGTGTCTGGGTGCTCCCACTGTGAGGTGTGGTCGCTGCTGCGATGGTCATCGGTGTACCGCATGAGCCACTCGATAGCATCTGCCATGCATGTCATGCATCTGCGCATTTCTCTGGCCTCCTTCATCGGTTCACGTGTTGCCGCCATTGTGCATCGCTGCTCTGCCAGGCGTTCCTCCTCCATCTGGCAGACCTCATGGTACCTGTCCACAAGGGTGGCATGCATCCTGTCCCTGCGATGGCAGGTTGGCATTCACGCAGAGGGTTCCTCCCCTGGGCTGTCCTCCGCATCATGTGTGTCCCATTCGTCTACCCGATGGCAGGCCTGTACGGCACTGCCTTGAATAGTGCTTGCTGGTGGTGCTGTGTGCGTGGTCTGCATGGTGCGTCCACAGCACTGTGATGTTGGTATGGCCATGCCCACCCCATATCCATGCATTCCATGGCTGTGACATGCGGGCTGTCCTCTGGTAGCTCCGGTGTGTCCTCCATCTCACTCTCACATGGCATCTGGACCTCCGCCTCTGGCTCGGTACCCATAGGGGTGAGAGGGGGCAGTTAGTGGGTGCATCTATGACACATTGGTCATCACTCAGGGGTGCTCCCTGGTACATCACACACTGGTCCCATGGGCATCCTGGCTGGCATCCTTCTCCAATGCTGCATGGCTCATGGCTCATGGTCACGCCTCTCTGGCTGTCTGCTCACCCTCTCAGATCTGTGGGGGGGTGGGGGGAAGGTACAGTTAGGGATGCACGGTAACTTTATAACTGGTGATGCATCTCATGGTGTGGTTTACTCACCATCCAGCGTGTCCACTTCATTCAAATCTCTGTGCACACCGACATCCGTGAGGGTGTCAGAGACCATGCACTCCACCAGGGTGAGCTGGGTGTCCTCCCCAGGTGACCCACCACCAGTGGCAGTGCATTCTCTGGCCACCCTGGTGACCTACCTCTTTATGACGGACCATAGATCCTACTATTTGTGTTTGGTGGCCTCCATGGTCCATGCCGCTGGTCTAGTGGTGTTCACAGCTGCCTGAATGTCAAGCCATAGCAATGTCTTGATGTTGGCGGGTGTCCTGAGGGACTGTGGGACATACAGCCATTGGTAGTGTGTCCAGATTTCGGACCCCATTGCAGTCACCTGCCCACCTGTGAAGTTTGTGGAGTGGGATCATGCACGCCCACGAGGCCCCATACTGTGGCATTTCTGCCCTGTTGGGGTCATTCCTCAGCCTGGTTCTCGTCCTGTGTGGCACTCGGCTGTTTCACCATTGCTTTCACATGCGCTATGCTCTGCATATGCACTTACATTCCGCTATTCGGGATGTGTGTTACTGTCATATATGGTGGGATCAAGGGGCTGTACCACACAGTGTGGTGCCACCTCTGTGCACTACGTGCACCACTGTTCGTCGGCTGCACATTTGTTATGCGTGCCGCGTTTGTTCTTGGTGAATGCATTGTGGCTTCCCCATCCTGCACGTATCTCGTGCTCCTTCATGCATAGCTGCCAATAGGAGTATTGTGCAAAAAATAGCAGCTTATTTTGAACAACAGGACTACTGTATGAAAAATACCATCTTCTTTTCGCAAAGAATGCTGGTATTTTTCGCACAGTTCACAGTCTTGCAATTGATTGAGCTGTGTTGAAGCCACCATCTTGTTTGCCCGCTCAGCGAGAAAATTGAAGTCCTGAACCTTTTTAATACAAAAAAAAAAAAAAAATCAGAAAACAGCTAGAGAGGACCCCTTTAGGTGTATTCTGATTTTTTTGTGTGTGTTTTAAGCTGGACCCAAACAATGTTTTTTTGGGGGTCCAGCTAATACAGAGAATGGCCTGTAAGTGATTCTCTGTATGAGAAAACTGGTATTTTCTTTTTTTTTTGAAATTCAACTTCTTTATTGAATTTTAGCAACAACAAAACATGAAGTACAAACAGTAACTCATACTGTAGCAAGACAAAACAGAGTCAAATACCCAGTGCAACAACAGGGTGCTAGATGCCATGTATGCCCCCACCCACCCCTGGAAGGTGCCACCTCAAACCCTGAATAACAGATATAGGAGGGCAAGAAGTACACGGTACTAAAAAAAAATAAGGGCAGGGATGTACTAAGACAGTCAGAGTAACTCTTGAAGGAGGTTAGTGTAAATATAAGGCGTATAGCTTGCCCCACTTCTGGTTAAAAGAAGGCATATCGTTCCGGGAGCTAGCTATTAACCCTTCAGTCTTGAAACAAAGAGAAATTTCACTAAGCCATTCTTTATATGAGATAACAAATTGATCCAGCCAGTGTTTGAGAACCAGCCTTTTAACTGCTATGGAAATTAAGGCCATATGGTACCGTCTTTCTTTAGCTCTAATATCCAGTACAACCTAGTATACATATTTCAGCTGTAAATAACTCCCTAATCCCAGGAGCGGATCCAGATTGGCTTGGATTGTATTCCATAGTGGGGCCACCTTATCACAATACCAAAATATATGCAATAAATTCCCTTAGCCCGGACCACATCTTGTACAGTTATTTGAAGCCAGCCTGCCAAATTTGACCAGCTTAATTGGCGTATAATACAGATTATTCAGAATGTAAAACTGGATAAGCCTATTTCTATCTTGAGTAAGATATCTATATGTGTCACACCAGATCTGGTTCCAAGATATGGGAGAGTCAGGTAGGAGGGAGACCCAAATCTTGGAGCCAGTTAAGGTGTTGGGGTATTTAGTATCTAATAGATATGAATAGATTCTGGCAATTCCATGGGGTTTGCTAACACGCTCTTGAATTTGATCCAAGAAAGGTTTGGTTTGGGAAGGCGTCATCACAGTCCCAAACAACTTCCCTAAGAGGTGTCTCAGCTGGAAGACCTTGAATATATATTTCTGCGAGATGTTCAATTTAGTTAGCAATCCAGTGGAGGAAAGAAGAGAGCCCTGAGAATAAAGAGCTTCCACTGGCCAATCATGTATTTGTGGAAGCCAATCTGAAGTTAGCAGGGAGCCACCGATTTTGATGTTGGGGTTAAGGGTAAGAGGTTGTGCCACATCTTTTGTGAATGGGATATTGAAAAAGCTCCAGCATTGAGAGAGAATCTTAATGGAAAGTCCTATAGCCGAATTTTGTATAACCTCTGGTAAAGTGGAATAGGTATAATAGAAAATTCGGGGAGGGCAAAGATTGTATTTGTCCAGCAGATTGAGTTCTAACATCAACCAAATAGGCTTGTAGCTAATATCTTAGGGCTGAACCAACGTCCAAGTTTGGCTAAGTGGCTAGCCCAGTAGTAAAACAAGAAATTAGGAAGCGAAGACCTCCCTGTCTTTAGGTAGATTGAGTTTGAGAAAGCCGTCTGGGTGCTTACCCATCAAATGAAATTGGATAAGGCAGTATGGATTTGCTGAAAGTAGGAACTAGGGAGCCAAATGTTGAGAAGATTAAGGGGATAGAAAGTACGGGGTAATATGTTCATTTTAATGATACTGATGCGACCCACACGGACAACGGTAAGCAGTCCCATCTGCTAAGATCTTTCTGGACTCTCACCAGCAGGTCATCTAGATTAAGTTTTTTAGTGATCTCCGGATCACGAGCCAAATGTATACCTAATTATTTGAGGGAGGACGGAGACCACCTCATGCCAAATTGAGAGAAGTTGACTTGAGATATAAGGGAGTTAAGAGGGAAAATAACCGATTTGGATAGGTTTAACCTATAGTTGGATACATTCCCAAACTGATTAATAATTTGTAAAGCTTGCGGTAGGAAGATTCGGGTTAGTGAGGTGTAAGAGAATGTCATCTGCAAAAACCGAGAGGGTCAGGACTTTCTGAGATATAACACAACCTGTGATCTGAGGTGAGGCTTTAATACTGAGTATAAGGGTTCTAAATACAAGTTAAATAAATAAGGGACAAGGACAACCCTGTGGTACCAGAGTATAGGGAAATGAGATGAGAAACGCATACAATAAATTCTGGCAGAGGGTGAGTTGTAAACTGTTCTAACCCACTGGATAAAAATATTTGGGAAGCCCATTCTCCCAAGTGTGGACCACAAAAAATCCCAGTTAACCCGATCAAAGGCTTTTTCAGCATCCAAGGCAATCAGTGCCATGGGAGACTGGGATTCTTGTGCAGCTTGAAAGATATGGGAAAGGGTACGCAGGTGATCTGCCACAGATCTACCTTGGACAAACCCCACCTGTTCAGGACTCAGCAAAATTTGCCAGACCTGTTTAATTCTAAGAGAAAGAATCTTGGTTAGGATTTTGATGTCATAGTTTAATAATGAGATTGGCCGGTAACTAGCCGGCTCCAGCTGGGGTTTGTCTGGTTTTGGAATTAAGATTATTGTGGCCTCCAACAACGAAGGGTCAAAGGAGTCCGATGAAAACATATAGTTGAACAGCTTAAGGAGGAGAGGAGAAATCTCCTTACAGAAAGTTTTATAAAAATTAGGGGAAAAGCCGTCAGGGCCTGGAGATTTGTCAAGAGGTAGCCCTTTAATGGCATCCACAATCTCATCCAAGGTAATGGGGAAGGATAACATTTCGCAATGATGTGCCTGCAAGTGAGGGAGAGAAACACCATCTAAGAAATGTTCCATGGCGGAGAGAGAGATACTTGAGAGGTATCTCTGCCATACAGATCTTTGTAAAAGGATTCAAAGATATGCACAATATCCCTTGGAGAGGTTTTAATGGAGCCATCAGATGCCTTCAAAGCGGGGATCAACCTTGAGTTTTCAATCTCCCTTAACCTGAGAGCTAACAGCCTGCCGGGCTTTTCCCCTTGATTAAAGTAGTGCGCTTTAGTTTTAAGGATGGCATATTCCGTTTTTTCTTTGATCAGGTCCTCATACTCATTCCTGAGCTTGCATAACCCCTCAAGGTCTATTTGAGAGTTAGAGAGAGGGAAGGTATTCTCAGCAGTCCTGATTTGGTTAGACAGAGATATAATCTTGGCTTCCCTAAGTTTTTTCCTTCTGGAAGCCATTTTTATGAATTCACCTCTAATAAAACACTTTAGGGAACACCAAATTAAATCTTCTCTAGCAATAGAACCCTGATTAAATTCAAGAAAAGAGCGAGATCAAAGATTTGAAATGGGAAATTATGTGTTCATCTTTTAGAGTTGCGCATTAAGCTTCCATGAAGTGTCCCTTTGACCAAATGGTCCGGGAGACACCTTAATCCATGCAAGGGAATGGTCAGATATGACAATTGGCTCTATACCTGAGTGAGAAGTATTTTCTAAGAGAGTGGTGCTAATTAAAAATATAGTCGATTCTTGACCATGTTTGATGTACTTGAGAGTAAAAGGAATATATACGACCAGAAGGATTAAATAGGCGCCAAGGGTCACATAGCCCTAGTAAGTTCATAAAGTCACCGAGAGCAATTTGGGATGGAGAAGGGGGTTTTATAGGTCTGTAAGTTCTATCAAACTCTTGACTTGGAGTGACATTCCAGTCACCTCCCAAAATAAATGAGGATGGCAGGAACCCACTCAATTTAACAGCTAATTGCATGAGGAAGTTGGGATCACCTCCCACTGGGCTATATATTGCCCCAATACCACACTAGCACTATTAAGCAGACCCTTAACTAACACAAATCTGCCCTCCTGATCTATAGAGCTTTCCTTGACCACAAATGGAATGCCTCGTCTTATCAAAATCGCCACACCTCTACTGGCTGAGGTTCCCTCAGAAACAAAAACCTGAGAGAACCCCTGACGTCGCAACCCCCTAGCCTCTGTGGTTAATAAATGTGTTTCCTGCAAAAATAAGATATCAATGTTTAGCAGGGAGCAGTTTAACAGGATTTGACTTCTTTTAGTGGCATCTCTGATACCTCTGACGTTCCAGGTAGTGATTTTAATAGGCCTCGCAGCCATTTAGCATGGGAAAAAGGTTGGAAAAAAAGAGATCCTGTGGCACTTCCACCCAACTAATCAATAAGTGGCACCCTCCAGGTTCCCCACCACCTCCCAACAACCCCAAAATATTGACAAGATATCATCGTTCTCTAGCTACCAAGGAATCTAGTTGTGAACATCTGGTAACGATACTGGGTAACATAAACAGATAAATGCATACTATAAATGGTGAAATAGCTCCTGGCCTTCCCATCCTCCCCCCCCATACCAACCCATCCTTTCCCAGTCCCCTTTAAACTATGTACAACAGGCCCCACTAAGGCAGAAAAATTAAATACAGAAATCCAGAACAAAGCTGGCAGGGACCATCCCCAGAAGGTTACATGTCCAAGAGTAATCAGACTTAAACTGAAATAAAATATATGCAAGTAAACCACTACAGAGGCGCAAACCCATCTGCCCCAAACCAGACACAAAACTTTAGAACTCCTGGACATAGCAACCCAACTCCCCCCATCTAGACCGTGAAGCAAGTCTCCCAGTGCTTATCCTCTCCCTAAGCCTCCCACCCACCAACCACACTTGATGAAGGAAAGACTAATCCTTGTGCCCCACTATTAACAGAATAGTAGGCATGGGAATATAGGATCCGTACCAGGAGCTGCAAAGCTCAGGATGGTAGCAGTCCTCCAGTCCAACTTGTGTCAGGAATCTTTCCAGATGTCAGAATCGTGGGCAAGCAGCCAATCATTAGGTATCATTATCTGCTTTCATGCAGTAGGCGAAATCAAACAAAATAGAATGGAGGAAAACAAAGGCTGGGTCAGCTGAACTTTAGTCAGATAGATCCGCCCCTAATCATAAGGAAGTGACGAGGAGAATCCAGCTGAAGGACCAACTGGTCCGTCACCAATAAGAGGCCGACAGAACCAAGTAATCGAAAACCTAGTTCCCCACTCACTCCTCCCTCAGGGCTAAAACCGCCAGGCCTCGGAGTTTACTCAGGCCTAACAGGCCTAATCCAGACATCAACCCTGGTCCATGCAGACGGAGCAGAGGAACAAACGAAGAAGCGTCTAACAGGTAAGAAACCTCAGCATCAAGTACAAGATCAGGAAGATCAAGCGAAACAGACAATCAAGGCTTCAAACTCAGTCCGCTTTGAAAAGGCTGGGAAGCTTAAGAGTGAGATCTGAAATGGCCTGGTCGGGGTTTTCATAGGGGTGCCAGACACCATCCAAGGCCACCATCAGTTTAGCCGGGTAGTTCATTCTAAATCTTATTCCCACTGCGATGAGCTTGTTCACAATTGGATGAAACGCTGCTCTTTTTTGGCGGGTTTCATAAGGCAAGTCCTGAGTTATTCGCAGCTTAGCACTGTCCCAGAGAATTGATTCAAGCTCCCTTGACTTAGCCAGAACGTGCTGCTTCTCTAAAAAGCTGAGAAATTTAATTATTATGGGTCGAGGGGGAGCACCAGGTGGAGGCTTAGGCTTTAAGGAGCGGTGAGCTCTTTCAATATGGTACTGCTGATTGAGGGGTGAGGGACCAACAACCTTATTCAGCAGTTTTTGAATGAAAGAGATGGTGTCGGTTCCTTCTTTGGATTCGGGTAAACCGAGGATCAGAATATTGTTTCTTCTGCTTCTGCCCTCCAAATCTTCCGTCTTAAGCTGTAGTTTGTTGATTTGCTGATGAAGTCGTGCGATCTCCGGTTCAGTTTTCCCCTTCCAGTTCTCCAGCGAAGACGTTTTAGCCTCCATATCACCCACTCTATGCGTAAGTGCACCAAGGTCGCTTCTGATGGTTTTCACTTCGGAGGATATATCTTGTAGAGTTTCTCGAAAGGGGAGTAATTCTTGCAGGAAGTGATCCTCCGTGAGCAAGTTGGCAGAGGTACTAGGGAGAAGCTGTTTGGATGACTGCCCCGAACTCTGACTTTTGGCCTTTTTGGCATTTTTCTCGGGGGTAGTAGGCGGAGTATGCCTCACTCCGGCCTGCTTCATCTCGGCTTCCATTACTCTACGATTCCCAAAACGGCTGCCGTTAATCAAAAAAAAAAACCAGAACACTGCAGACTCCAGGCAGAAGGAACAAGTTAGAAAAGAAATCCCCTTATTACTTCGGGTTTTAGTTAGGGCAAAAACTTGATATTTGTAGGTTGGTAGGTAGAAGCTCCAGAAAAGGCTGCCACTAGTTGCTCTGCATCACGTGACCGAAAACTGGTATTTTCTTAACTTCTGCAGCTGCAGCTGGAACTCGTGCTGTCAGCTGCAGAGTCAGGAGGACCCACTTGTTCCCACCAACACGGGTTGCCCAATCCCCATGTCGATATGTATCCCCCTCAAACACACACACATTTGGCACACTGGGAGCCCACCCCAGTGTGCCGGACATGGTTTAAGAGCCTGTAAAAAAGAAAATTGTCTCCCAATGTCTTTTCTTCGAAGCAGAATCCTGCATCAAAATTTGCGATCATTTGATGCAGGATCTTGCATCGACTAGTCTGCCTCTGCACCGGCCAACACCAGGGTACGCAATCACCGTGTCGATGTATCGCCTCTGATATTGTGGCACACACTGGGAGCCCACCCAGTGCGCCAAAATATATATATTTTTTAAAAATCCTTTCTGACACCAGGATGCCCACTCCTGGTGTCGTATAACCCCCATCTCCCAGCCCACTTTTATTGCTGATGGGGATGCCCAATCCCTCTGTCAGCATGATGATGATGCCCCTTCCCCCAGCTTATGTGGCACACTGGGAGCCCACCCCAGTGTGCCCAAATAAAGAATAATATGTGTAAATAAAGAAAACCATCCTTGATGTTTCTTTTAAAAATAAACCTGTAATAAAGAAAACTGCACTCATCATCTCCTGGTCCCCCCATCCCCACCCTCCTCTGCGCCACCTCCCACACCCCTCACCTATACTTATCCTCCTGAGGTCAGGACCAGTGATCTTCTCTGGACTGGGACACGTCTGCACTCTTCAAAGCTGAACTGTGATCTGAGGAATCAAGGTAATCTGTATAATGGGAGAGAATGGGACTTTTTAACTTTGGTTGATATCTCGGCCATTTTTGGGAATTTTGGCCCAAAATTTTTAACATGGGATTCTTGGGACCCCACCTCGTGAACTCTGGCCCTGTCATTTCATTTCTCAGTCCCGAAAGGTGATTTTGTGGTCACTGCATGAAATCACCTTTCAGGACTGATTCACGAAACGACAGTGCCACTGGTCATGAGGTAGAGTCCCAAAAAGCCTATGTTGCAAATTTGGTGAAAAAATTCCCAAAAATGATTGCATTATGAGTGTACATTGTGCAGTTTCTACACACATTCGTAACTTCTCCAGTTGTTTTTTTTTTATACTCTTTCTTGCTCCTCCTCCTCCTCCTCCTGGTGGCATTTCATCTAGTCAGATCCCCCAGCCCCGTCCCCCGCTCACAGCCTACCTCCTCTCCAGCAACCCCACAGCTTGCTCCCCATGGTGGGGCAGCAGGGATCTCTCAACCCGCCTAACACTCAGATCCGGAGTTGGAGGGGGTTACTGCCCATCACGGGGCAGGGTGGAACCTGCGAGGCTCAGCTGTCACTGGACATCCCTGGGCCAATTTTTACTCCTTTTTTTTTATCCTGAGCCAAGGTGTGCACTGATGCCACAAGGAGGGAGCATGCACGCATCTGCATGCGCTGTCCCAAGTGTCTGCCTCGACTCTGCTCTCTGTTGCATCAGTTCGCTAGCCCCCAGCCTCCAGTAGGGACCAGGCAAGCACCAAGTCTTGGTGTCCCCCCCTCTCCGGGGAAGGAGAGCAGTCCTACAGATTCTCAATCCTTCCACTCCCCTGCTGACTCCCAGGGGACTGTGCTCATCCCCAAATACAGGTTGCTGGTGTGGCGCAAAGCGTGGCGTCCAGTGCCTCAACTCTCAGCGCCACCAGGCCGGCTAACCTTGCCAGTTTTTAATATTTTCACTTCAGATTTTCAACATTGCCATATTTTTCATGCCTCCTTATGAACAGTACAGCTGTCATTTTGCATATCCAGCCCAGAATGTGTTTTCACACCTGTGGTGCAGAATTGCGCGGTTGCTTTACGAAATCAGCTTTTGGAATGGATTAACCAAATCACAGTTGCACTGTTCATGTGGGTAGGTCCCATAATGTTGATGTTGAAAATTTGGTGAAAAATTCCCAAAAATTACCATGTTTTGAGTGTGCATTGCGCAATTTCTACACACGCGTGTAACATTGCCAATTTTTCCTATTTTCAATCCAGATTTTTAACACTGCCATTTTTCTACACCACCTCATGAACACCACAGCTGTCATTTTTCAAATTCTACTGAAAATGTTTTTCTGCAACTGTGGCGCAAAAATGGTGTTACAGTTGCGTGGAATTACATTTTAACGGGGGATTTGAAAATGTGTTGTACTAGGTACATGTAGTGAGGTACTAAGAAGATTATGCTGAACATTTGTGGTGAAAATTATTTGAGATGGCACAGTTATGACTGTCTGTTGCAATTTCGCTATGCCTGCTCATAACGTAATGTGTGGAAGCGCAGGAGTCCGAGACCCCTGTGTTTCCAGAGTTAGATACATATGAGCATCTGTGGGGGATGAGAGCACAGGGTTCAAAGGACCCTGCTCTCCCACCATCACATATGGACACTGTTGTACTATCTTGATGGAGGGATGAGATCCTATGCTCCCTCTGGGACATATGGATACTGTTGTACTATCTCTACGGAGGGATGGGTCTCCCACCATGACATATGTTCACTGTTGTATTATCTGGATAGAGAGATGGGAGCACAGGGTCCAAAGGACCCTGCGCTCTTACAGTAAAATGAGGATACATTTATACTATCTGAAAAAAGAAGGGAAATTCTTTGCAAAAAACTTTGTTAATGCATTAGTTAGGGTGAATACCACAGCAACAAAAGCAGGGAAATGAGAGGCATTAGGGTTTCCAACCCTAATGCCCCCCCTCCAAGGTTCCACCCTACTGCCACCCCACCCTCCACACCAACAGGCATCGGGGTGTGCCATTGGAGTCATCAGGCCCAACTGTCACCCCATTCCACGTGTAAACCAGCTTACATGCTACAGTATGGGACAATGGGGTGAGAGTTAGTCCTGACGACCCAATGCCACACCCTGATGCCAGTTGGTTAGAGATGCAGCGAAACTTTACTCCACCAGTGAAGTAGGGGCGAAGTCGCCCACTCCGCGTCACTACATGTGACACGAAGTCCCCATAGAAATGCACTACTTTGCCTCATAATGACTTCGCCTCATAATGACTTTGAGTTCACTGTGCGCTGCTTTCTGTAGAATGTGAAGTGAGTGATAATTGAAAGAGCCCACAAATCACATGTGTTACAGTCTGCAGGTCACATGTGTGACAGTCTCTAGGTCACATGGCTCAGGTAGGAAGTTAATCAGGCAAGACAGTGAAATATTTTCATTTTTCACCGATTTTGCTTTTTCTCTTTTAGATATTTCCTGAAGAAGACTTACGTTCGAAATGTCGATTTTTAACTCTATTTTCTATTTTCAGCGTGCATTTAATATAACTGTTTTGTTTTCAGACCACATGCTGACGCAGCACCTTGTTTTTGTTTTTACTTTCACCTTACCTAGTGTGGGAGAAAGAGCTTTTGTGAGAGAGGAGAGAGATACTGTATATGGTGAATCTGATTTACATTTTGACTTTTTTTGTTAATTAGCTGTTTTTTTGTATTTTGATTGCCTGAAGTCTTGAGTTGTTCTCCTTTTGCATACAGTAGTTGTTAATTGTTTATTTTTTTGTGTGTGTGAGAGACAGTAAAATGGAGAGAAGTGGCTTTGGTGCATGGAGAGGAGAGCATGTTGGGGTATGCACGCATGGTGGCACCCCGCATCTCAACAGGAGCACCTTATATTGTGTGAGTGGTCCCCCCCTGAAGTAGGGGGTAGCAGTGTAATGGAAGGACCCCTGCCGGTGGCACCACCTACCAGTGCCCCCCATCACCACCACCTGCCATGGCCCCTGCACCAGCAGCTCAGCAGGAGCACCTTATATCGTGCGAGTGGTCCCCTCCCTGAAGCAGGGGGTAGCAGTGCAATGGAAGGACCCCTGCCGGTGGCACCACCTACCAGTGCCCCCCATCACCACCACCTGCCATGGCCCCTGCACCAGCAGCTCAGCAGGAGCACCTTATATCGTGCGAGTGGTCCCCTCCCTGAAGCAGGGGGTAGCAGTGCAATGGAAGGACCCCTGCCGGTGGCACCACCTACCAGTACCCCCCATCACCACCACCTGCCATGGCCCCTGCACCAGCAGCTCAGCAGCAGGAAGTGATACAGGGGCCTCAGCAGTTTCAGCAGCAGCAGGTTGTCCTCCCCAATTGTGCACCAGCAGTCAACAACACCTGGGGCCTCCCTGCCTGTGCCTGGTGCTTCCCACACCTCTATTGTGTGTGAGTTCTTCAGTCTACTGCCAGGTGTTGATGACCCCAGTGTTGTCAAGTGCAATCTCTGTGGTGTGGTTGTGCATTGTGAGCCCAAGGAAAGTCATCTGAGAACAAGTGAGCAGTGCATCCACCTTGCAAACCACCACTGTGCGCAGTGGGAGGCCAAGGTTGCCGAACAGGGAAGGAATGCACCTGCTGGCCTGCTGGGCAACAGGTGGCAGCACGGCCTCCACCTGCTTGTGCTGTCAAGCATGGATGGGCCATGGAGCAAGTGGCTGCTCCAGAACCTGCAGGGGATGCTGGCAACCCTGCAAGAATGCCTGCCACACAGGCCAATTTGGACCTGATGTGGAGTGAGTTGGACCACCTGAACAACAGGGTAGCGAACATGGAGCAGTGGTTGGAGTGCATGGAGGGTCACCAACTCTAAATTATGGCCATGCTCCAACCACTGATGTCACACCATAACGCGGAACATTAGTTTTTGTTTGTCTATGCATCCACCACCCTTTCCATGAAAAAATACTTCCTGATATTGCCCCTGATCTGTCTCCCCTCTGTCTTCAAATTTTGCCTTCTTGTTCTTGCACATCTCTTTTTCTGAAAGATGCTACCCTCTTGGACATTGTTCATTCCCTTGATGTACTTTAAAGTTTCTATCATGCCCCCCTCCCCCTCCTTTCCTTGATGGTATGCATATTAAGCTCCTTTAGTCTCTTTTCGTATGGCTTCCAGTGCAGACCCTGCACCATTTTAGTTGCCCTTCTTTGGACCGCCTCCATCCTGTCTATGTCCTTGTGGAGATATGGTCTCCAGAACTGTATGCGGTACTCCAGATGAGGTCTCACCATGTATCTTTACAGAGAGATAACAACTTCCTGTTTTGTACTGGTGATTTGAAGGTGATGCCTCTGCTATGCATCCCACTTGTATACCCCCAGCCCTCCTTACTGCCTTCTCACACTGCTTGCCTACTTTTAGGTCATCTGATATGACTACCCCCGGTCCCTTTCCATTTTTGTAGATGTTAGTACCTCCCCCCACCACAACCACCACCCACTGTGTACTGTTTGGTGTCAAATTTTAATTTTGTGTTCTGTCTTTCTTTCTTATAACCTTGTTGCCCCCCCAAAATGTTAAGAACACCCCCAAAAACAGTTCAAAGAAAATAACCTAAAAAAAATGGTGTCCTTCACTTACTTAAATTCATAGTTAATAATCTCTGTTGTTTACAAACAGGAAATAGTTTTTTTTTTCACAGTAATGTTTTCTTCCTGTCATATTGTTTGTTCAAGAGCAGCAGTGAGCAGTGCAATAATCTGTTAAAGTGCAGGTGTGTACTGTCGGGTACCAAGCCCCTGGCAAACATACTGTATAGGATAGATGAGTTGGCCCAGTGTTGATGGTATATATAACATATACCATGCGGTCCCGTCTCTTGAAGTAGGAACATTCAGTATGGCTGTCAGTCACCTATCCACAGCTTAATAATCCACAAAAATTGCAATAGAATACATTTCCCTAAAGTTTATTTTACCAGCACACAGATGGAGGTGCCCATCTTCACATAGCAATCCGAATGTTGTTGCATGGTATCCGCTCTGTTTCAAGGCAAGGGTGAGGTAGTAATTGGCATTACACCCTAAGAATTTGAATTAAAGTGACAGTGCTAAAAAGCACAGATATACTGTAAAGTGCCAAAAGTAGGTGCAAACATGACATGAGTTGTTTATTAGACACCTTTTAGTAGATCTTACATTACATCCTGTGTCACTCAGTTTATAGACCTGCCTTTGGTGGTACAGTACATACAGATTGATCAGTTACTATTATTTAATAGCATACCCCTTTATTATTGTTATTATTATCCTTTGCACAAACGTTTGCAATTTAGATCTGTGCTTTTCTGCACTTTCACTTTAATTAAACTTCTTAAATCATGTCCCATGTGTATTGCTTAAGTTGCAAATTGCCAGCTTATCCTTGACAAAGGACGGGTCCCTCACGAAAATGTTCGGCTTGCTGTGTGGGTAGGGGCACCTGTATCTGTATGCTGTTAAAATAATGTTATGACGTGTAAATTTATCCTACTGTAATGATTGTGGATTGTTAAGCTGTGGACAGTGACTGATAGTTGTACTGAATGGTCTTCCTTTTCCAGTAAAACCGTTATAGCATCCCAAATGTGCACCCACCAAAAAACAGAGGCATTTCCTGAACCTGCTGACACGCCCCCACCATGCAGGCAGGCACCCCCGTGTTAATGTTGTGATGTTGGCAAATGAATGGTGATGGTAAGTGTGCACTCGGTTGACCTGTATGGATGCGATCCTTCTTTAGCAGTTAGTGCTACCTATAGCCACAATTTAGAGAAGTCAAAGCAACTGCTGTACTAGGAGAGTGGCTGTTACTCCGCTCCTGCGGCCACTTTGATTCGTGTAAATTGCAACACTAAGCAGTACGAGACACTATAGAAAAATCGTGCCCATACACGTCAGTGGATTCAGAAGTGCATACTCTGAATTCATTCACTGACACCCCCAAATTAACACTGGTGTACCTGCCTGGTTGTTGTGTCAGCCGGTTTCTGACACTGCTGTTTTTTTCTGTGTGTACACATTCGGGGGGCTCTAACTTTGTTACTGGACTGGACCACATGGTATTATTAATACCTCTCAACACTGGAGCACATCAGCTATCATATATATTTGAGGCGGGGTGCTGGGCAATATTAATCACATGACAATGTACACCTGCTCTTGAACAATTTTGATCTGTACAGTTTTATTCTATTTTCAATTGTCCCTTATTTACTGACTTGTTTGTATGATACCATTCCTTCCACAGGTAATGTTCTTCTGCATTATAAAAAGGTAATGAGTGAAAGCTTAAATGTGACGACTTGCTATTTGGCAAGAAGTGTCATGCTGTCATTCATTAATGCCCCACTCAACCAACAGTCAGCATGCTTATTTTAAAAAGGGTTTTATTTTTTGCTTTTTACAGTTAGACATGCTGTTTTATAAGTGTGATATAAATATAACCCATTCCAGCCCATGGGTATATCAGAGCATTAATGCACTTCCTTCCAAGCTGCTGTAATTCACTCTGTCAAGCCTACGTGCCACATTGCATCATGCCCAGGTCATGCATCAATGCCCTGACACACCCAATTTGTGTCATGGGTTCTTTGTAGCATGCTTATTCCCTTTTTTCAGAGATGAAATAAACGTAGTGCTACTTTTAATCTTGTTCTGAACCGTTGTTTTCTTCGGTATACCCAGCTATTTTTGAACATGTACTGCTTCGTAAGGTAATGGTGGCATACAATGGCCTGTTGGATTGCATGTTGCTGTACTTCATTTGAGTCCCAACAGAAAGGATTTGAAATGACAGATGTACAAAAACTGGTGTGAATACTGATGAAAACCTGCCACAAGCAAGATTAAAAGTAACGCTGTTTATTATGTCATATGTGAAAAAACCTAGTGCAGCAGTTGTAAATTGTGGAAATAAGGGTATCATATAGACAAGTCAGTAGATAACTACTACCAGTTGCAAATCGCATGCAAAAGTACAGGTAAAACTTGTCAACAGACTATTGCACTGCTGAGGTACTTGTCGTGCAATATAAGTTTTTGGGTACTGGTGACTGTGTTCTGTTTTCTTAGCACACCCACAACAACCACAATCAAAATACCCTAACAAAACCCAACATAATTACTGTACAACCCCCCATAAAAAAATATTGTGATATGTGAATGTAGCATGCTTATACTGCTATCTTGCTACATCATTCAGCATGCAGTATTAGTGTCCCGACTCCCAATGAAGAAAAATCACATGGGGAAATGTTCTGAAAAGTCACAATTAATTCAGGACGCACTAATTAAAGTGAGCACCAACAGCCACAACTCTGGAGCCTGCTGCTGCTGCTGCTGCTGCTGCTGTCCTTCTGCGGACTGAGCTGATGCACAGTGTGTTGCCAAATGATGATAGCCACAGTCCAGATGACCATTGGGTGAACTATAATGCGATGTTCTGGAGGACCATTAATCTGCTGCGCTGACTGAATCATGCTGACCTCTGTGTGTGCATTCATACCACCATTGGTAAGTCCTGTACGTTTCACGCTCAGATTTTTTCAGAGACCCAGACATTTACTTTCTATATATATTTAATAATTTTTCCCCCCACAGGTCATAGAGTCATACTTTGGCTGTGCACCTTTTTGCTTGCTGATGACTCTGGCCATAGGAGACTGTCAAGCCATGAAAGGTGAGTATTCATTTTGTTTTTGGGGGGGGGCTGGGACATTATTTGAAAAAAAGTTTCAGTAATGGTTTTGTCTTCTTTACAGGTTTTCAGTGTATCCTCCAGATTCATACAAGTTGCATGTGTTCTGATTTGAAGAAAGCACCAATGGCAGCACACAGCACCGAAATGTTACCTGCAAACAGACGAAGAAAAAATTATTCGGACTTCATTGCACTAACACATTCTGTTCAAAGTGTTGCTGTTCCTGTCTGTTATATCCAGCTTCACATACCAAGCTATTAGTAAGCCACCCCAAGACCAACTAATAAGTTTAGTACTTGTGACATGCACTGGCCCTCTGTCTTAACTTAAGTTACATTACAAGATGTCTTGTCACGACCAGAATCAAACTTTGTACAACCCCATGGCCTGCTGAAGTAAGCCAGTTACATATGTGCATGAAAAATATGTTATCTGATGTGTATGTCACCTCCATTGTATGCTTTACACTGACCTGAAAAAATGAAAGACAAAAAAGAACAGATGAAATAAGGCTGATATACTTACCTGAAAATGATATCCTATAGGTGATTGTAGTACTACAGTACTCCCATCCTCCTGTCCTCTTACACTGTTTGAAACTGGAACCTGTGGAAAAAAAAAAACAGTTGCCAGTATTTGTCGACAAGTGCATCTGTAAATTGGTAAAGGAAGCATTCACGCTGCTCAAGGAAAAACCATAGTATGACAAATTAGTACATACTCACTGTAAACTATTAAGATGCATGGTGGCTGTGGCTGGCTGTGGGTTCCTTCAGGGCGTGGGCACCGGAAAACATTCTCTCTCACTGTCATGGAAATAGGTGGCTTTGGCTGGCTGTGGGTTCCTTCAGGGTGTGGGCACTGGATAGCATTCCCTCTCATGTCATGGAGACGGGTGGCTTTGCCTGGCTGTGGGTTCCTTCAGGGCATGGGCACTGGATAACATTCTCTCTCACTGTCATGGAGACGGGTGGCTTTGGCTGGCTGTGGGTTCCTTCTGGGCATGGGCACTGGATAGCATTCCCTCTCACTGTCATGGAGACGGGTGGCTTTGCCTGGCTGTGGGTTCCTTCAGGGCGTGGGCACTGGATAACATTCTCTCTCACTGTCATGGAGACGGATGGCTTTGGCTTGCTGTGGGTTCCTTCTGGGCATGGGCACTGGATAGCATTCCCTCTCACTGTCATGGAGACGGGTGGCTTTGCCTGGCTGTGGGTTCCTTCAGGGCATGGGCACTGGATAACATTCTCTCTCACTGTCATGGAGACGGGTGGCTTTGCCTGGCTGTCGGTTCCTTCAGGGCGTGGGCACTGGATAGCATTCCCTCTCACTGTCATGGAGATGGGTGGCTTTGCCTGGCTGTGGGTTCCTTCAGGGCGTGGGCACTGGATAACATTCTCTCTCACTGTCATGGAGACGGGTGGCTTTGGCTGGCTGTGGGTTCCTTCAGGGCATGGGCACTGGATAACATTCTCTCTCACTGTCATTAAGACGAGTGGCTGGATATGGTGTGTTACAGTCTTTCAGTGTCACTCAGGAGGAAGATTTACCATGGAACAGCACTATAGATTTTGCACCACATATAGTGTTGCATTACCCCTTGTGACAACAATTTGCTGCAT
This sequence comes from Neoceratodus forsteri, assembly GCA_016271365.2. Lineage (NCBI taxonomy): Eukaryota > Metazoa > Chordata > Ceratodontiformes > Ceratodontidae > Neoceratodus > Neoceratodus forsteri. Next base: position 302,138,136 of record CM057450.1, on the reverse strand, counting down.
ACGGTCCACAAAAGAACACAGTAGTTTTGCTGTAAAAATGCTTGTAAAATTGCTTACTTCCCAGTATACAGAGCTGCCGACACCCTTCCCCCGCGCACAGCCACATTATGATGTAAAGGCAGGGAGTGCATGGGGAAGCACTCCATTATAGCCTATGGTGGACAGCTTTATGATCAGTTTTCTATATTGTAATTGTCAAATGGTGATTAATCAAGGGCACCGATCGATTAACAAGGGCCTTGTTGATCAATCGGTGCCCTTGATTAATCACCATTTGACCATAATGGAGCACATCCCTGTGCACTTTCTGCCTTTATATCATAACGTGGCTGCGCACAGGAGTGAGGCATGGGCGGCTCTATACACTGTAAAGTAAGCAAGACTGTTAAATGCTATTTTATGAGCATTTTTACAGCAAAAGTACTGTGTTCTTTTGGGGACCATATCCAGGAAATGGTAGTCGAAGGGGTAAGACACCACTGCATTTGGTGCAGGGCTTCAGTCCGGTAATTCTCTTTAATCAGCAGGATTTAAGTGGCTACAACAAATGGACAGTTGTGTTTAAGATGCTGACTGTGTTTGCTAATGACAGCACACGCTCTGTTAAGTGTACTCAGAAAATCTACCAAGGGGATGGTAAAATGGAATGATGGTGAATGGGTCATTATTTGGTCATATCTGTCAGATGGAATGAGAGTCAAGGACACTTTTTTTATATTATGAAAGACAAAGAATGTTAACAGTAATGAAATGTGACTGCTTTTAAACCCATTAACTTACATATCCACCTCATACTCCTCACACAAGAAGCTGCCTTCACAGTTGTCAAGGTCAGAATTGTGCCCACTAGGGAATTCTTTTTCAATGACAGAATCATCAGCCTCAATGGTAGGCCATTTGACGCTGCCACCAGGATGGTCATCTTCGCCCACATCATCAACACAACCATCATCATGACAGGAAGCGGGTACAAACACAGATGTGATAGTTCAAGTTGGCATGTGACTTTCATTCATTTTTATGTTGATTGCGCTCACGTGCAAGAAACATGTTGTGGCAGGTTTCTCCACAAGCAGGTTGTGGAGGCATGGCACTGTTGTGGCCAATGCCCCCACAGCCTGTAAAGACTTATCCCACTTCCCCCAATGCTGTGGCACACTGCTACTGACACTAGTTCAGCTAGCGTGCCACCAACTTGTAAAAAATCAGCCACTGCAATCAGGGGCCGCCTGGTCATTGCAGCATCAGCCATTCGCTGCAATGAGGGAGCGACCCGTCATTGCAGGGTGGGATCTTTTGTTTGTGAACATGGTGGCGGCTTGCCACCATGTTCACAAACAATATTAACCTCCGCTGCCAAGGAAGTGCCCACTCCCCCTCGACGCTATCTGCCCCCCGACCGTGTTTAGTTGCCGACGGGGGCCCCAATCCCCATCGGCTGCAGTGCCCCTAATATTTATGTTGTCGACGGGGGAGCCCACTCCCTTTCGGCATTATGTCCACCCCCCGCTTTTGTTGTGTATCGACGGGGGTGCCCAATCCTCCATCGGCTACAGCTGCCTCCTCCAAAAAGAAAGAAGTCGGTGGCACGCTGGGAGCCCACCCCAGCGTGCCACATGCCACTGCAAAATAAAAAACGGTGCGGTGATGTCTTTTTTTTTTGTAACCTGTAAAAAGGAAATGGTCCCATGGCAGTCTCCTGCCCCCGCAGCCCCGCCCACCCACTGCGCACCCTGCCTCCCCACACACCCCTTCCTCATACTACCCGAGTCCAGCATGATGATCTGCGGTGGACCAGGAACATGTCTGCACGCTTCAAAGCTGACCGCGAACTGAGGAAATGCCGGTAAGCTGTATAATGGAATAAATAGGGTTTTTTTCAACTCTGATGCATATCTCAGGCATTTTTTGGAATTTTGGCACCAAATTTTCAACATGGGATTTTTGGGACCCCTCCTCATGAATTCTATCACTGTCATGGCATTAATCAGCCCCAAAAGGTGAATTTGTGGTCACTGCACAGAATCACCTGTCAGGACTGATTAACGAAACAACAGTGCCAGTGTTCATGAGGTGGGCTCTCAAAAAGCCTATGTTGCAAATTTGGTGGGAAAACTCCAAAAAATGACTGTTTTACGAATGTGCATTACTTTGTAAATTTGTAATATTTTCACCACAGATTTTCAACATTGGCAGTTTTCCAGGCCTCCTTGTGAACAGTGTAGCTGTCATTTTTCACACCCTAGCTGAAATGTGTTTTCGCACTTCCGTCGCAGAATAGCGCGGTCAGTGTGGGAAATCAGTGTTCCACACAGATTAAGAAACTGACAGTGGCACTGTTCATGAGCAGAGGTCTTAAAATACCTATGTTGAAAATTTGGTGACGATACTCCATAAAATGACTGTGTTTCGAGTGTTCGTTATGCAGTGTGCACGCACGCTCGTAAGTTCATGAATTAATAATATTTTCACTCCAGATTATCAACATTGCCATTCTTTCGCACCTCCTTATGAACAGTACAGCTGTCATTTTTCACATCCTGGCTGAAATGTGTTTTCGCAGTTCTGGCGCAGAATAGCATGGTCGCTGTAGGAAATCCGTGTTTGGGACACATTATGAAAATGACAGTGAAACTGTTCATTAGCAGAGGTCTTAAAATGCCTATGTTGAAAATTTGGTGACGAAAGTCCATAAAATGAGTGTGTTACAAATGTGCATTGCACAGTTTCCACGCACGCTTGAACCTTCGCAACTTTGCAATATTTTCGCTCCAAATGTTCAGCATTGCCATTTTGCCATACCTCCTTATGATCAGTGCAGCTGTCATTTTTCACATCCTGGCAGAAATGTGTTTTCACTCTTCTGGCGCACAATTGTGCGGTTGCTGTGGGAAGGTGTTCAGGACATATTAAGAGAATCACACTGACACTGTTCATGAGCAGAGGTCCTAAAATGCCTATGTTAAAAATTTTGTGATGAAACTCCATAAAATAACTGTGTTCGATCATGTGTTGTGCAGGTGCCACACACCCTTGTAAGTTTGCAAATTAGTAATATTTTCACGCCAGATTTTCAACACTGGCATTTGTTCACACCTCCTTATGAACAGTACAGCTGTCATTTTTCACATCCTGGCCGAAATGTGTTTCCATGCTTTCGGTGCAGAATACTGCAGTCGCTGTCGGAAATCAGTGTTTGGGACAGATTAGGATCGAACAACTTGGGGGAGTGACCGAGCTCAACTGAGCTCTGTCAGGACTGCTGCGGATGTCTTTGTGGGCAGAAAAAGGTGACAATGCAGCAGGAGCCCAGTACAAAAGGGCAGCCTGCAGCACTGGGAGACACAGAACAAGCGAGTGAGGGAGGGGGAGTGAGTGAGCTGAACGGAGCTCTGTTGGGATTGGTGCAGATTTCTTTGTGGGCAGGAAAAGGTGGCAAGGCTGGCAGGAGCCCAGCACAAAAGAGCAGCCTGCAGCGCCGGGACAAACAAAATGAGCAACTGAGAGAGGGGGAGTGAGCGAGCTCAATGGAGGTGTATCGTGACTACTGCAGATTTCTTTGTGGCCAGGAAAAGGCGGCAATGCAGGCAGGAGCCCAGTACAAAAGGCCAGCCTGCAGCACCGACAGAAACGGAACGAGCGACTGAGAGAGGGGGAGTGAGTGAGCTCAAAAGAGCTCTCTCAGAACTGCTGCAGATGTGTTTGTGGGCAGAAAAAGCCAGCAACGCAGGCAGAAACCCAGTACAAAAGGGCAGCCTGCAGTAGTGGGAGACACAGAATGAGCTAGTGAGGGAGGGGGAGTGAGTGAGCTCAACGAAGCTCAGTTGGGACTGCTGCATATTTCTTTGTGGGCAGAAAAAGGCAGCAATGCATGTGGGGGCCAGTACAAAAGGGCAACCTGCAGTGGCGGAAGAAACAGAATGAACAAGTGAGAGAGGGGGAGTGAGTGAGCGAGCTCAACGGAGCTCTGTCGTGACTGCTGCAGATTTCTTTGTGGGCAGAAAAGGGCGGCAACACAGTCAGGAGCCCAGTACCAAAGGGCAGCTTGCACCGTGGGCAGAAACAGAACGAGCAAGTGAGATGGGGGAGTGAGTGAGGACAACGGAGCTTTGTCGAAACTACTGCAGATTTCTCTGTGGGCAAAATAAAATGCCAATGGAGGCAGACACCCCGTACAAAAGGCGAGCCTGCAGCGCCACGAGAAACAGAATGAGAGAGTGAGACAGGGAGAGTGAGTGACCTCAACGGAGGTCAGGGCGCTGCGGATTTCCTTGTGGGCATGAAAAGGTGCTAACGCAGCCAGGAGGCCAGTACAAAAGGGCAGTCTGCAGCACTGGCAGAAACAGAATGAGCGAGTGGCAGAGGGGGAGAGAGCAAGCTCAACGGAGGTTTATCATCACTGCTGCAGATTTCTTTCTGGGCAGGAAAAGGCGTCAATGCAGGCAGGAGCCCAGTACAAAAGGCCAGCCTGCAGCCCCCACAGAAACAGAATGAGCGAGTGACAGAGGGCAAGTGAGCGACCTCAACAGAGCTGTGTCAGGACTACTGCACATCTCTTTGTGGGCAGACAAAGCCGCCAATGCAGGCAGTAACCCAGTACAAAAGGGCAGCCTGCAGCAGTGGGAGACACAGAATGAGTGAGTGAGGGAGGGGGAGTGAGTGAGCTCAATGGAGCTCTGTTGGGACTGCTGCAGATTTCTTTGTGGGCAGAAAAAATAAGCAATGCACACAGGGGCCCAGTACAAAATGGCAGCCTGCAGCGACGGGAGAAACAGAATGAATAAGTGAAAGAGGGGGAGTGAGTGAACAAGTACAGTGGAGCTCTAACATGACTGCTGCAGATTTCTTTGTGCCCAGAAGAAGGCGGCAATGCAGGTAGGAGCCCAGTAGAAAAAGGCAGCCTGCAGCACTGACCGAAATGGCATGAATGAGTGAGAGAGGGGGACTGAGTGAGCTCAATGGAGCTCTGTTGGGACTGCCACAGATTTGTTTGTGGGCAGAAAAAGGCACCAACACAGGCAGGAGACCACTAGAAAATGGCAGCCTGCAGCGCCAGGAGAAACTGAATGAGCGAGTGAGACAGGTGGAGTGAGTGACCTCAACAGAGCTCTGTCATGACAGCTGCAGATTTCTTTGTGGGCAGAAAAAGGTGCCAATGCAGGCAGAAGCCCAGTACAAAAGGGCAGCCTGCAGCGCCAGGAGAAACATAATGAGCGAGTGAGAGGGGCAGTGAGCAAGCTCAACGGAGCTCTATCATGACTGCTGTGGATTTCTTTGTGGGCAGGAAAAGGCGGCAACGCAGGCAGGAGCCCAGTACAAAAGGCCAGCCTGCAGTGCCAGCAGAAACAGAATGAGCGACTGACAGAGGACGAATGACCCACCTCAACACAGCTCTCTCAGGATAGCTGCAGATTACTTTGTGGGCAGAAAAAACCTGCCAACACAGCCAGGAGCCCCGTACAAAGGTGCATCCTGCAGCACTGGGAGAAACAGAACGAGCGAGTGACACAGGGCCACTGAGTGAGCTCAACAGACCAACGCAATCAACATTCGGCTTTGACAAATGCTTGTTATAAATGTCAGCATGTGGACATTTGTAGGTGAGAGGCTGGTATGACAGTTATGAACTATTGCCCCCACAGAACTGAATACCCTCTCCATACTTACACTGGAGGGTGGGTTGGTCAGGTACTTCAGTGCTACTGAAGTCAGCTCTGGCCATTCACTCACCTTGCCAGTTCAGTAAAGCAGAGGACTGCCAATTACTGGCAGATGCCTGTTTTCAGCAAAATATTTGTCAACCATTCTCTGTGCTGCACGCAGTCCTGATGTTGAGTCATCCAGCTCCGGTTCACAGCATTCATCAAGGTCACAGATTCCAACTTGGGACAAGGCACCACTAGAGGGTTAATGGCAACCTGTTTTGCTGACACCCCACCTTGACCCACAACCACCTTAATGGATGCACTTACTAGTCCACAGTGACTTTCAGCCTTGTTATGCTGTGGTTTGTTGAACTTGGCACGTGACTTCTGTGCCCCATGAACCAATCGCACCAGCTGTCCAGTAAGATTTTTAACCTAATCAGGTCCTCCCTCTAGTAAGGATGCAATTCCACATTTGTAGTGTGGCTCCAGTATTGTTGCTATTCCAAATTCTGCACTTTTCTGAATACTTGTGATGTGGCAATTGCGGTCAAATATTGTCATCATGTGTGTACGTGATGCACTGCTTGACCTATCTCCAGACACATCAAGGCTACGCTGCAGATTCAACAAAGTCTGCCTCAGCACCCGCAGCAGTTGAATGGCTTGGCTAATGGAGCAAATGTCGTCCCTCACTGCCTGTGCGGCATGTTCAAATGGCCTCAAAACTGATATCACTGAGTCCATGAGGTGCCACTGTTCTGTTGTCATAGGCATCGAGGCCCCTGAAGTGTCACAGCTAGTGTGCATGGCTAGGTATTCCAAGATGGCTTTGTACTGTTCATACAACCACTCTGTCATGTAAAGTGTTGAGTTCCAGCACATGACAACTTCCAGCTTGAGGCAGTGCTGAGGGAGGCTGTTTTGAATCTGCAGGTGCTGAAGTTGGTCACAGGCCTTTCCAGAGTGTGAAAAGTGTGCACAGATGTGGCGTGCAACTATCAACATTTGCTTGATGTCAGGGTTCTGTAGAAACTCCTGTATAATGAGATTTAAACAGTGGGCCATGCATGGAACCTGCACAAAGCCGCCATTGATGATACATTTAATGATGTTTGAGGCATTGTCACTGGCTATGAAGCCAGCTTTGAGGGAAATGGGGTTCAGCCACTCATCAATTTGTGTCAGCAACAAGTCGAGCATGTTTTCACCAGTGTGGGACCTGGTCACACTGTGCTTTGCAAATGTTGCATGCTGTCTAAGTCTCTGAAGGTTGCTACTATGACAGTCTGCCTTACTACACTGATTTCCAATCCCGCCATCACAGGCAACCCCTGGTACCTGCGCCCAATGTGCAGTAATACAGAAATATGAACTACCCGCCATTTTGCCACTTGTCCACATATCCATAATTAAGTGAATGAATGGTGAGGAGGAATATTGACGGGCATGTCTTACAGACTCTGTCACAGTCCAGTATAACTCAGGGACAGCACAGGTGGAAAAGTATGTCCTGGACGGGACTTTCCATCTGGGACAGTCACGTGCCTCAAAATGCCAGAATCCAGAATTCTCCACAAAGGAGAAGGGCAAAAGGTCAATTGCCAGCATTTCCGCTACAGCAGCATTCAGTTCACATGACACCGCATGATTTAGTGAGTATTTCATGTTCTGGGCAAAAAGAATGCAACGTGGGCTGAGTTGTTACCTGTTTTGCATGTGGTGTGCCAAATGGTTCTGCTCTGCGAACAGCCATGTGTAGGGTTATTTTGCCATGTGATGATGAGGAGTGCACAGGTGACAAGTCCACAAAAGATGCTATTTTTCCCATTTTTAACACAGGGGTTGCTGTTGCACTAGAAATACTGCTGCATTGATCACCACCACTGCTGCTACTTTGACCACCACCACATGACAACAATTCAAAATCAGAAGCCTCCTCATGTCTGTAGTAATCCTCAGGTGTTATTTCACCACTACTACAGACATGGGATTGACTACTTGGGCTACTTACAGTCATGGAATGGGATACCATGCTCAATAAGGTGGATGAGGGTATACACCCCACTATGGCATTTGCTCCCCTCTGGTGCTGAGTCCACAGTGTGATGTGCCTGTTCTTCAGATGTGCATGTTTGCCCCCAGTGCCCAGATGACTACCCTTTTTACCACACCTGACACACCCTTGGCAAAGCTTGCAGATTGCCATTGTTTCATCAATTGCTTCTTGTACAAAAAAATCCCAAACAAGGGATTTTGATGCCCTGCTTTTCACATGTCCCTGGTGCTGCATATTGGACTCCATTTTTTTTTACACTGAAATGGGGGGTGTAGTACACGATTTCTGTTGCTGGCCAGACTTGGACTTTACATGACCATCACTATCTATGACTATTACTACTGGGTCATCATCATCAACAGAAACCGCTACATCACAACTTTGAGGAGGGTGTGATTTAACACCAACAGACTGAGACTGTTTACACACAGCAACCTTTATTTTCTTTTTCTCCGGTTCCCAACTGGAGTCACTGAAATCATCATCATATTCATCATCCACATTCACAATTTCAGCTTGGATGCTGTCCTGTTGAGAACAAGTTCCAACCACAGCGTCATTATGATCATCCAATATTTTTTCTCCAACATTTGAATGGTTGGATGGCACAGGCATGACCTCAACAGCGCTGGAAACATGACATTGTGAGTCACCGTCAGGATCAAAATTATGTTCAATTACTGTAGGGATGAGGATGGGGATGGGGACGTCGGGGAGTCTGACATCAACTACACTCTGAGTTTGACTCACAGCTTTAGATTCAACAATATTTTGGAAACTGGTTAACTTGTCACAGGTTGAAACTGGAGCAATACTCATGCCATCAGCAACTTCACTACCACCACCAGTGGGGACAACAGCATCTCCAACCATCATTGAACCAACTGATTGTGCTGTGAAAAACATATTCAGAGAAATCTCTTTCCTGGCATCAATTATGCACTTATGCTGTGTACTACCACACCCATGGCCACTCTTACCAGTGGCAGCAGTGCCATGGCCAGAAACATCTTTGTATTCATGTCTCTTTGCAGGCTTTTTTTTTGGATTACACAGAAAATCCACAACAAATTTAGATTTCTGAACTTTGGGGTGGATGGGAAGCCAAAAAAACAACAACTGTGGCTTACAGATGCAAATTGGGCCCTAAACAGATGCAAACGCACAGACAGATGGAGATCATGCACTCAAGAGATGCAGTCGCAGAGGCCCAACAACACCACCTTAACCAGTGATCACACATATCCAAAACTGGAAAAATAATACCTTTTGCGTGTTGGAGGGAGGGAACTGCTGCAGTACCAGTCCACTGCCTAGATAGAACAAAGCAGTAAAACATACTGTAGACGGATAACAGATTCAGAGTGCTGTGATTACTGTCTGGCACAATAAAATGTGTCTAACTTGATGGCATGCACACACACTCACACACTATAGGTAATGCGCAGAACATCTAACAGTTCAGTACACTATATAACCAAATCTTTTAAACCGAATGAAAATATGCACTGCACCACAACAAACAGAAAAAAATTATCAAAAATTACTTCAAGTATTACTGTGCATACATGAACATACAAATACTAACATACACTACTACCTAACAGTTAGAAAGACTGCCTTTCTCACTGTGAATCTCCCTCCACCACAGATATGCCCCTCCCCTGAAGCACACTTCAACAGTGTCTGTCAGTACACAGACTGAATGTTCTAAATTAACATTCAGAATGCACACAAAACAATTAACACTCGAAGATATAAGCACAGGAGGGTTTCCTACAATCTATGTAGTAAATTGTCACCAAAACGTGATTTTTTTAAAGCCTTTTCAATGGTTTGATTCTCAGAGCTCCGACAGCAAACTGTCTCCAGCTTTTCACTACATACACTATGCAAAACTGTGACCTGCCATCCCATGAATCACTGCAAAATTCACCTTAAAGAGCAATACAAAGGTGAAGCAAAATGAAGTCTGTTCAAATCAATGACACTTCACGTTAAAATTAAGGGGAAGGCAGTAAAACAAGGCAAAGTAATGCAAAGTCCATTGTGGCAATGTACTTTGTGATAAAATTTGAAGGCAGAGTAATATGCTTCGCATTGCGTAGCACTACCTGAATTACGTGTTAATACGCAAAGTACTCCTCATAGCGAGTTGGGGAACTTTGCCCACCTCAATGTTGGTCTGGGTAGGTTGGGGATAGGGGTGGGATGGGAGGGTGGGAACCCTGGGGTGGGGCATTAGATTGGAAACCCTAACACCTCATTTCCCTGCTTTTGTCGCTGTGGTATTCAGCCTAACTAATGCATTAATGATGTTTTTGCAAATAATATATATATGTATATATATATATATATATATATATATATATATACACAAAATAATAATAACTGATAGATAAGTGTGTATTACAAGGCAGTAATACTATCGAGGAGGTTTTGGGGACATGGGACCTTGAGAGCGAAGCTCAAGAGGTCTTAAAGTCCCCAAAACCTTGAGATGGTATTACTGCCTTGTAAATCACTTATCTTTCTGTTATTTTTTGAAATATATGGATCCATTGATAATGTTACAGTTGGAGATGACCTTTGAACTCTAGTATTATCAGCAAAAATGATAGCATTATCACTTTTCAGGGTAGTATTATTGAGAGTAATGATGTATTACTGGGAAATTTTTGTATAACTTAGTACAGTATTATTGAGGCTTATCCATATATTACATATGTATATATGTATATATATATATATTTGTACAATAGGGGTGAGACAAATGAGTAGTGGATAAATCCATGTATGTTACACACAGTGATAAAAATCCTGGTAGAAAAATTACAGTGTGATAATATTCCTGGTAAAAAATTACAGTGTGATAATATTTTACAATAATTACTGGGTAGTGATTTTTCCCATAAGAAAATCCAGTTATAATTTGCCGTTATAACCAACTGGTTATAATGGCAAATTGTAACCGGGTTTCCCTTGGATCGTGCATGTGCCAGTCGTGCTGTCTTCCTTCAGCGCATGCAAGGATTGGAACATCGCCGCATCGCAGTTGGCACTGAATGTTTTTTAATAAAAAAAAATTATCTTCCTGTAGTCACTGGCAGGAAAAACCAAACACAAAATATTTAAACATATGTCTGGTTTTGGTTTCCCTCCCAGCACGCAAGACCCAGTGGATCTGCACACCTCTTCCTACCGGAAGCACTCCACAACTCCGCAACTGCCATTTGCCGGTAAGTTTAAAAAAAAAAAAAAAAATGCCATACTTTCTCCAGATAAGTAGACATATTTTACTTGGCAAATAAGTGGCTCACTGTACGTTGGCAGACCACAGACCAGGACAGCACAGAATCCTAACTAGTCCGTGGCTGCCTGAATGCCAATCTGTTTCCTGATTGTTTTACAATTGCTGAGGCAAAAAAGCCCATGCCAGCAATTATAAAAAATAAAATATTGGGTGGTGTGTGTAAAACTTGATTTTACACACACCCTCATTGTTAGATGCGGTTCATAAACCCCTTGGGTTTCGCCTTCAGGGTTTATGTAGCATCTCACAACTCGGGTATGTGTAAAATCTCATTACACACATCACCCCATATATTATTCTGTATTTTATACATATTGTGCTTACCTCACAGGCAGATATTATCACTGTGCTGATGTCAGGCTGAAACCCTGCCTAATACAATCACTATCCTGATCTCTTAATTACATTGTGACCAATCAGAACTCAGCTGGACTCTGCTGAGGTAGATATTATCACCCTAGGCAGGTTTCCCCAATACAGCAATCAAGAACTCCACCAAACCTTCAGTAGCCTAGGAAACAAATCAGTATATCAGTTCCACCTGCACCTCTCCTGCTAGCCCTAGAAAAGCACATTGTGTTCCTGCAGAGAACCAAAGCAAGCTAACAGCAGCCAGTTTCATACTGACAAGAAGCCAAAAAAGAGCAAAGCCTTTCACATTCATGAATACCTCAACTATCTGCCTCATTGAAGGATGACCGGCTGCTCCCTCCATCCCATCTAAGAGTCACATCAATGGCACAGTTGTTGAAAAGAATCACCACATCCTTGAAGAACTTAATTCCCACTTCGTCACGGCTGGCACTAACCTTCTACACCTCACCGTATGCATCTCGTACCAACAACTATGCCAGCCCTATCACCGCTCCGCAATCTGCATCCTACCCTTTCCAGCTGCTCCCCCTCAGCTTCAAAGTAGTCAAGGATTCACTCATCAATCTAGATACCACAAAAAGTGCTGGAGATGATGGCCTCAAACCATTTTTCCTTAAACTTGGCTACCGCTATCTTACTGCCCTCATTCTCCATATATTCAACCTCTCTATTTCAACCGCCGCAGTTCCATCGTACTGGAAATCCGTTCATATCATACCCTTATTTAAATCAGGGGACCTATGAGACTTAAATAACTACAGATCCATCTCAATCCTGCCTATCCTTTCAAAAGTCTTTGAAAAGTTGATTTATAAACAGCTAACGAACCGCCCCAAAACCTATTCTCTCCTCAACCCAGCACAATCTGGCTTTCGCCCTACTCATAGCACCATCACAGCGTTGGCCAAAGTCACCAATAACTGGGTCTCTGCTAAGGACTCTAAGAAAATCACGGGAGCAGTATTCTTAGACCTAAGTAAAGCATTTGACACTGTTGACCACAACCTAATTGTGAACAACCTTACCAAAATAGACACCACCCCATCCACTTCCTAGTGGTTTACCAGTTACCTAACAGGAAGGATGCAGAAAATCAAAGCAGGTGGTCTGTTTTCTGGCTCCCTACCAATTGCTAGGGGAGTCCTGCAAGGCTCCATCTTAGGTCCTATTCTTTTCTCCTTATACATCAACAACCTTGATTCACAAATAACTAAGTCAACCTTGCATTTCTTTGCAGATGATGCAGTTTTGTACACATCCAGCTCTACATTACCTGAAGTCAGGGGCATACTCCAAGCCAACTTTACACAATTAGAAACAAATCTTATTAATACCAAACTTCTCCTAAATGCTAAGAAAACCAAGGCCATGATTCTCCACCCTAATATTTCCTCCGTCACCCCTCTCGACCCTCCCAAAGACTTTATTGTCACCTCCCTAGGTGAACCGCTGGAAGTCATCTCTAAATTTAAATATCTCGGTATTTGGTTAGACAACATGCTCTCCTTTAATGATCACCAAGATGACCTGTCCAGGAGATTAAAAGCCATATTAGGCTTCTTCTTCCAAAATAGGTCCCTCTTTCCCCTGGAGACCAAATGCAGGCTTGTTCAGGCCATCTTCCTCCCTCTACTTGATTATGGGGACATAATCTACACTTCCTCAGCAATTACTAACCTAAACAAACTGGACATCCTCTATCACTGTGCCCTGCACTTCATTACAAACTACCCACAACTAACCCATCACTGTCAGCTGTACGTAGCTGTTGGCTGGACATCACTTACCATTAGACGTATGCTCCATGCTGGCATCTGGACCCTAAAGCCTCTCCTGAACAAATTCCTGAGTTATCTAACATCTCTCATCCATATCTCCCACAGTCCATATTCACTCAGGAAATCAGATTTTATCCTCCTCGACATGCCCAGGACTCGCACCTCCTTTGGTAGGCGAGCTATCTCAAGTGCTCCCCCAACCATCTGGAAACAGCTGCAATCTACTCTGAAACTATCCAGTGTAGCCTCCATGAAGTTCTTCAAAAGACCAGTTGCTTCCAAAATAAGACACCTGTAGCTGCTTCTAATCTCCTTCTCCATCATTCTCCACACCCCTCCCCCACATCCCACTGATATAAGTCCTAGTCCACTTGTTTCTCATCTAGTACTAGACCAGTATTTTACTTTTGTTGGCCTAACCAAATTAATCCCTGCAGCTCATCTTTGACTCCACTCTGCCTTTATCTCCCTTCTCCTATAACCTACCCACCACCGCATTCCATTCACTATTTATAGTGCAAATTCTCAAAAAGAAGGGAATTAATGGTTGTGTTGCCTTGGTCCTTCCCCTACTTGCATGTATGTGTGTGTGTGTGGTGCTGGGGGGTGGAATGCGTAGTTAGGGTTTTCAACCATAACACTGAATTTCCTCGCTTTTGTCACTGTGGAACAACCCTAACTGATGCATTAAATGTTGTTTTTTTTGCCATGAATATATATATATATATATATGTGTGTGTGTGTGTGTATATATATATGTATATATATGTGTGTGTGTGTGTGTGTGTACATATATATGTATATGTGTGTATATATATATATATATATATATTATGGTAGAGGAGCCATTTCTGTGTTAAACCCCAAAATTTTGCACCTTAATAACTTTGCAACCGTTTGATGGATTTGCCTGAAATTTGGAACACGTGATCAAGAACCATAGGCCTTGGGATCTACCAAGTTTTGTACCAGTTGGATACACGGCTGCGGCGCTATTAAGCATGATCTGCGTGCGCGTTTACATTTTTCTGGAATTCTACGGTCGCGCCTACAGGTCGTACGGTTTGTGCGACCGGCCCAAAATCTTCAGGGGACCTGGGGCCGGGGTCCCTGATGTGCCTTTCAAAGATTTCGTGAAAAAATATTAAACAGTTCAAAAGTTATTCAAAAAACAATTTCCCATTATAAGTCAATGGGAAAAGTTAACAAAAAGTTCGACAGTGTCGCAAATGCACTTTTTACTGTCGCAAATAGCCCTGTTACTGTCGCAAATCCGCCATCTTGTTTTCAGTGAGTGATCAGAAAAATGCTTGGCATTTAAAATTGAGACCCTCTAGCAACCTAATTCTTTTTGTATTCACCTAGTCAGGCCCTGAGGATGCTAGCCATGTCTTTATTTTGGGGTAAAACACCCCAGAAATGTGTTTTTCAAATTTATGGAAGAAGTACTTTCGCAAAGTAGTGTCGCACTCCCGAAAGTGTACTAGAATTTTTTTGCAACACTTTAGCAGTGCGACACTCTTTACACTATGCCTAAAATAACAGTAATTCTTTGGCACTCATGCAAAAGAATGGTTGGGAGTTTTGGCTGAAATTTGGAGAGAAAGCAGATGACATCTCACAGATGTGTCTTTCAGTATTGTATTGAAAAAATATTATACAGCGGCAAAGTTACGGCACTCCAAAGTTGACGGTTTTTCCCATAGGATAACATTACGGCGCCCAACGCATTACAGGAATCCTTTGGCACCCTGCTGCAAAATAACGGTTTAGTCTTTTTTCCTGAAATTTGGAGGGAACACAGCCAACAGCCCACAGATGTGCCTTTAAGTGGCTTAGTGAAAAAATATTACAGGGAGGCAAAGTTATGGCACTCCAAACTTCTCTTTTTCCCATAGGATAACATTACAGCGTTCGCGGCGCCTTTCAGGGCCCATATCTCGGAAACGGTGCGAGATACGGACTTTTTGTCAGAAAAGTACTTAGGGGGCTAAGTACAAAATTAGCTAGGACAATTGTAAATCATACAGCTTTTTAATTTTTTTTCTACGTCGTACGGTTCCTGAGATATAACGTATTTAGTATTCCAAGTTCTCATTTTATGCTCCGATACTCATTATTATGCATACATTATTTGTACTCACTGTCTTTCTCTATGCAGGTTTTGGAAAACCAGCCTGTGTGCTTACATTACTGTTACTGTTGCCCTTTCCGGCTTTGATTCTGTACCGTTTCACTTACCGTTGGCGTCATGCCCACCATGTGCGTTATCCTTTATGCTTTCATTTGTGCTATGCGTTTGTTATTTTTTGCCATTTGTGTCTACAGTATTGTTTCTCTTCTGTTTCACTTTGCATCACCATGCCCATTGACATTCCATTTGCAGGCACCATGTTACTACGTGACAACACATCACGTGGCAGGGCCGTTCCGTCTCGCCACCATGTGCGTTACCCTTTCTGTTCCCATTCGGCTTGTGTTACCATGTGCACCACTGTAGCACTTCTGTTTGCGTTTTTGTTCCTGTTACTATCACAAGGACATCAGTGGTGGGGCCGCGGGGCCCTTTGGGCCCCATCCCGCTGCATTATGTAGCGGGAGGGCCCTGCGCTCCGCTGCTGCAACATTCACTGTTTCGTTATCATTCTCTCAAAAATAAGGGAAATTAGGGCAAAAACTCCATTTAATGCATTAGTTAGGGTTGTTCCTGGCGACAAAGTGAGGAAATTCAGTGTTAGGGTTGAAAACCCCTTGGACCCCGTAACCCCAATCGGCGTTGGGGTGCACATTGAGATCGTTGGTCCTAACTTTCACCCATTCTTCTATACTTCTGCTGCTTTACACATGTCATGGGGTTAGAGTTAGGCTGACGATCCCAATGCGTACTTCTAATGCCGATTGGAGGGGGGGGTCCAAGGGGGTTTTCAACCCAACATGAATTTCTCACTTTTGTCACTGTGGAGCAACCTAACTAATGCATTAAATGGAGTTTTTGCCTCTAATATATATATATATATATATATATCTATATATACACACACACACACACACACACACACACACATATATATACAGTGAAGCCCAGCAGGATGAAGCGCTGCACTGCAGAATTCTGCAGTAGAGTTACTGCAGCAAACAGTGCAATTTCTATGGGTGTTAATCCCTTTTGTCATGCAGTAAACTTGTGACACTGTGCTTCGTCCTGGCGTGCTTCACCTATCTTGTTTAATAAAGATGAATTTTAAAAGAAAAGGCACATTAACGCCGAAGCAGAAAACCCCCCAAATCACTGTTGTCATTTGAGCAGTAGTACATATGAATCCCCAGATATGAAATACCACCACAACAGTGCCACCACAATGAGTCCAGCTGTTTGGTAGCCCAGTCCCAATAAAGGTCCAGCCTACAATACAAGGTATGTTTGAGCATCACTATTAATTCACTCCCAGTCATGCTACTGCATGCAAGCTAAATGCAGCAACTGCTGAAATGCTGTCAATTGATCTATTGCCATTCTCTTTTGTTGAAAATGTTGGATTTTGGAGGTTAATGGCCTATGCCTGTCCCAAATGGCAGATTCCATCAAGAACATACTTTTCTAAACGTGCCATTCATGAACTCTACGGGACAGTGTCACAGATCGTAAACCATGCCCTGAAAAATTCAACTTCACCATACATACATCTGAGCATGGATATGTAGACCAGTGACCAAATAGCTGGTAGTTCCTACTTGTACATTATAACATATTGGGCACAGGTACCTGAAGTAGTATTTGACTCTGACCATGGGAAAAATAGCAATAAGCTCAACTGAGGTGGTAGCAACACTCCAGGTATTCAACATCATGCCACACTGACAAAAATATAAATAGATCACACACATATGAACATACATATGGAGAAGCCAGCAGAAGAAGGCCATTTGCTCTATCAAGTCTGCTCATGTTGCAGGGTCCACAGCTTGAGCTACTGTCCCTGTCCTCTCTCCCCACTCCTCCCATCCTCCCTACCCATGACCCTTACCCTCCCCCACACCGGTCCCAGCCTCTCTTGAAGCTCCCCACTGTCTTCAATGAGATTACCTCTTCGGGCAGTGCATTCCAAGTGTCCACCACCCTCTCTGTGAAGAAGTGCTTCTTGACCTCCCTCCTAAACCTCCCACCCTCCAGCTTAAGACTGTGTCCCCTGATGTTATGGTTGCCACTCAGCTTAAAGGGACTCTCCTTATCCACCTTATTTGTCCTTTTCAAGAACTTGAGCAGTACGGTGAGAAAATGCTTGACGTGCTCCTTATCAAGACTGATGAGTGGATTCACTCCATTCACTGAAAAAGTAGGTTTCATTGTGAGTGATAATGGCTTAAATGTTGTGAAATGCATCAGTGATGGGGGTTTCTCAGGGTGCCATGCCTGGCTCACTGTCTTAATCTCATTGTGCAGGAGTTTCTAACTTATCCTGATATCAAGGCCATGTTGACTGTGGCTTATTGCATCTGTGTCCACTTTGCCTATTCCAGAAAGGCATATGACCAGCTCTGTCATCTGCAGATACAAAACAAACTACCTCAGCACTGTATGAAGCTGAATGTTGTCACCAGATGGAACTCATTACCATACATGATTGGGTGGTTATACAAGCAGAAATCCATATCTGAATTTCTGCCGCTACATACAAGCCATGACAATGCTTGAGTATCCCTGTCTCTGACAAGACAATAGTGGTGTCAAATGGTCTGATTAGGATTCTCAGGCCATTCGATCATGCAACAGGCAATTAGTGGGGGCACTGTCTGTATCAGTCATTCCATTCCAATACTACGTGTACTGAGGCAGATGCTGGTGAATGTGCAACGAGTGCTGGAGGCAGGTGGTGACAGTGGAAGTTGTGCCTTAATGGAATACATGCTCCATGTCTTAGACTGCAATACACATATTTCTGGCATTCTGCAGTCTAAAGATTTTGGGATTGCCACCATGCTGGACCCACGCTATAAACGTGGGCTGGCGTCAGCAGGTACAAAAGTTGACCAATCTTCTAATAAGAAGCATACAGATGCTAATGATAAATTTAGCTAGGGCACAACATGAAACTCCACAGAGACTGGGTGTTGCTACCACCACCGCACATGGGAGACAGGCTGAGAAAATGTGCAAGTTAAAAGAGAAAATGACAAATCCAATATGGGATATGTTAGATCAGGTGGGAGCTGAGGACATGGAAGAAAAAGAGGAGGAGGAGGAGGAGGCTGATGAGGCAGCAGGACTGCGAGCAGCTGAATGCGTGGCAGATGCATATTTGGCGGCCACAAGGCTCCTTACCATCACTGATGAGCTCTTGTTATACTAGAGCAGTATGGTCACTGAGTGGCCAGCACTGACCTTAGCTGCAATGAAATACTTCAGTTTCCCACCCTCAAGTATCAGTGTAGAGCTTGTATTCATTTCGGCTAGGACCACCGTGTGGGACTGGAGCACCAATCTGTCACCAAAAATGTTGGCGTGCTAACATTTATTAAAATGACTGAGGGGCACATTCTGCACAAGAAAATCATGTCCATGTTCCTACCACATGTAGGTGGTGGTGAAGACGAAGAGCAAGATGTTGCCGGCATTAGCAAATTGTCTTCTACCACCGAGGTGGATGAAACATTAATTGAGAGAGAATTCCCATCAGGTGACAACTTCAGTCTGGAAGACTGTGAAGGCTGCTTCCTTGATGAGGTTAAAGCGTAAAAAAGACATGTTGTTTCCTTGCTTTTCCCTCATCAGCATTATCCTTTACATTATGATTCACAACTGTGATATTTTCAGTCATTTTACTGTTCCCCATCCCCAACTGTTGTGCTGCTGTTTCCTTGCACCTAATTGATTACCTGCTTCCACCACCTGTATGTGATGTCTAGAGATGCCACCTGCTCCAATCAGCAAGACAAAGCACCACATCCTCCTCTTCCTCTGGCCTGGTTAGGCCCTTCATAGCCACAAACAGCATGGGCCACCACCTCCACACTGATGCAAAAATTGTCTTGTCTCTAGGGAACAATGTTTGGCTTGATCCTGTGGTATGAGTTACATAACTCCCTTACTTAAAAACTCATATATATGAATACTATGTTCATTCTGAGATAATATCTATGGGATCTGGAACTGACAATCCAGATCATGTGAAGTAGCTAAAAACACTTTGCAGAGAATTGGAAGACTTTAGCCTGAGGTTCAATGGGGGGGAAATAGCTCCTCCCACATCACCTTCTTAAACCTCAGGCTTCCACTAGCTCAGATTTGAGCATTTCGAAAACCAGACAAAACCAGATGCAGGGTTCTGCATCTGCGTGGTTGGTGAGGCTTGGCTCTTTTCCATTATTTCCCACTCTGTTCCTGCTTGCAGTGTTTTTGTTTCTGTCTCTCACTTTTGGTGTTTCCCCCCTCCGCCTTTGCTCTGTCTGTCGTTGTTCTCCCTCACCTTTCCTGTTCTCCCCCCGTCGCCCGTTATTGTTTCTTCCTGGGTATGTTCTTTTCCCTGCTCCCTCCTTGTGTTCTAATGTGCCTCATTCCTTAGTTTCCTTACCTCCTTGATCTCCTCTCCTTTTCCCCTTTTTTTTTGGGGGGGTGCTTTCCTACCTCGCCAGCTGCAACTCTGTTCTCTGCCAGCGCTTCCGGTTGTGTGCCATCACCCGCCGCACTCAGCTTCCAGCTCCAGACTCTGCTAGCCACTCTACTTTCTGCTCGGTGCTGATTCTCATGCTGTGGAACCTCTACCCAGTGTGTCCACTATGATTGCCTTGTGCCTCTTCATGCTTTCATTCCGTATCGGCTGCCTATGGGACTGGTATGCACTAACTGGAATTCATCCCCGCTGCATGGTGCTTTGGCTTTTGCCTGTCCTGCCAGCTGCTTCTGGTTCCTAATCTCCTGTACCTGTGCCTTACTCTGCATCATTCAGTTCCCCTTTCCCTGTGTTTTGCTGCCATTCCCTCTCTGGAAACTCTGCACTGGTACACTGTGAACTCTACCTTATACCACCAGCGCTGGTCTGCGGCTAGCTCCAGCCTGCTACTTGTGTTTTGGGCCCTGCTGTCTCTTAATTGCTGCCCTGGCCATCGATATTGCCACATAGCACTTTGATGTTTGCCAGACCCTTACCACCTCACAGACTCAAGAACTTCATTTCCATTTTTCAGAGGCTGCCATCCTTTGATCACTGCAAAGCTGTCTCCCAGGGTGAAAAATCCCCAGGCATTTCCACTTGCTGCTGTACTTTTCTGTGTACATATCAAGTGCGTGTACAGTGCCTGTTGCAATTCTTCACTGGGCACACTTTTATGAGTGTGGGATTTAAGTGTTGTGAATACTGGGTTCTCTCTGCTACCATGATTTGGAACCATACTGATCTCACTGAATGTCATAATTATTAGTACTGCCTCTTCCTATTTGATTTCACCAGGATGAGCTCTATTGGGCAAGCTCATTTTCAAGGGGCTCCTGGATAGGCCTGGCTACAACATACATGGATCTGTTCCATTTAAGTCCACCTGATGACACTTTTGTCAGTCCAGTTTGCAGGATACCCATTGCTACTGCATTGGTGTGCGTTCCCATTTACAAGTTGTGTTCCACTATCTCTGCTGAATACCTTAAGGCCCACGTGGGGGTCCTGTCGGTCCAGCTAGTCTTTATAGGGGCCTAGTTTGACTCTCTCACCTCTACTTCTTCCTCTAATGGACCGCTGCAAGGGGTCTTGCTGGTCCAGCTGGCCTATGTGGGGGTCTAGCCCGAAACACCCATTTCAACTCCTCCTCGGGCAGACCTACGTGGAGGTCCTGCCAGTCCAGCTAGCCTACATGGAGGCCTAGCTCTACTCACTCACTCTACTCCTTCCTAGGGCAGACCTACGTGGAGGTCCTGCCAGTCCAGCTCGCCTATGTGGAGGCCTAGCTTGACTCACTCACTTCTACTACTCCTCAGGCAGGCCTATGTATGGGTCCTGTCACTCCAGCTAGCCCACGTGGGGGCCTAGCTCAATACTCTATCACTTTACTCACTGTCCTCTAGCGGACCTCTATGGGGTCCCATTGGCGTACCAACCTGGGAACTTCATAACACAACATGGTAAGTGCAACCTTCGAATAATGGAATCCTGTGGCCCTGGTGGACAACCACACATGTACATTCTACAATTCCCTCGCTACCCCTCATGATGGTTTCAGCGTCTAACCTGTCTATATCAATTGCCTTCTAGCAATCCATTCAACTCATCCAGTCATCCTGCACAGGATTCTCCAGTTCGGCTCTGCCTCCACGGGAACCTCAGAAAGCTTACATTTCATCCACACTCACTACTGCAACAGCAAACCCGCAGGGGTCCCGCCATCCCAACCAACTGTGCCCACGAGAGGGCTTCTACTCATCACTCACAACTTATTTCCATACTACTGGTGGACTCACTTGGGGTCTTGTTCTCCTTACATTGGACTCTGTGCTACTACTGCAATGGCGGACTGCAGGGGGTCCTGCCATCCTTAACTAAGACAGCACAATACTATGGCGATGGTGGACCATGTAGGGTCCCACCATCTTAATCATACATGCCCCATGAGGGGGCCCTACTCATAGCTCAAATGTACTTCAAGTCACTACAGGCATACTCACATGGGGGTTTCACCCCTTTACCGCAAAGCATATCATACTATGGTGATGGCGAACCCATGTGGGGGGCTCGCCATCCTAAATCCATCGTACCCACGAGGGGCATTTCTCATTTCTCAAACATATTTCCATCTTCACTAAAGCAGACCCATGTAGGGGTCTCATCTTCCTAGACTGACCACCTGAGACCTACTCAAATGCTCGAGCATTTGACCGCTGCATACTCCAGACCTACATGGGGTCCGTGCTCTAGCTAGCCCATGTCCGGGCCTACCCTACTTCATCATTCATAGAAACATAGAATTTGATGGCAGATAAGGACCACAAGGCCCATCCAGTCTGCCCATTTCTTTTTCTACCCTATGAATGTGCCATAGGCCTTTGCTCTGTCAATGGCCTATCCATTCATACTCATCTGTATTGCTCCCTTATGCCTATCCCATGCCTGTTTGAAGCCCTGCACATATTCATATCCACCATTTCCTGAGGTAGGCCGTTCCATGCATCCACCACCCTTTCTGTGAAAAAGAACTTCCTCACATTACCCCTTAATCGGCCTCCCTCTAATCTCATGCTGTGTCCTCTTGTCCTGCTATTTTTCTTATATTGAAACATGTTACACTCTTTCACCTTGTTAATTCCCTTAAGGTATTTGAATGTTTCAATCACATCACCTCTCTCCCTCCTTTGCTCTAGGGTATACATATTGAGTTCAGTTAATCTGTCCTCATATGTTTTCTGATGCAGTCCCAGCACCATTTTGGTTGCCCTTCTGTGGACTGCCTCAATTTGGTTAATGTCCTTGTGAAGGTGTCACCTCCAGTACTGCACGCAGTACTCCAGATGGGGCCTAACCAGTGTTCTGTAAAGAGGGATTATTGCCTCTCTCTTCTGACTTGTGTTACCCCTACTAATACACCCCAACATCCCTCTAGCCTTACCTACTGCATTAGAGGTCTGTTTGGATGATTTCAGTTCATCTGTGATGATGACGCCCAAGTCTCTTTCTTCCCTTGTGACTGCCAGCAACTCCCCTCCCAGCCTATAGGTGGCTTCAGGGTTTCTGTACCCTATTTGCATGATCTTGCACTTCTTTGTGTTGAACCCCAGTTGCCACTCTTCCGACCATTTTGCTAGTTTATCCAGATCTCTTCTCATTCTGCCCACACTATCTGGATCATCTACTCTGTTGCAGATCTTGGTGTCATCTGCAAACAGACAAACCCACACTTCTACTGCAGTCCACTTCCCTTCTGTTCCAGTTCCGACCAAGTTTCTACACCAATTCCTTGGACATCTTGGGACAATCCTTTCTGACAAGGTACTCAATCATACCTAATGTTTCACTGGATTTACCCAGCTCCATGCAAACCTCCCAATTTGCATAGATTCCTACCTCATCATCGTTCCCTGCTGGGTAACACTCCCAACAATTTCATCATCTATGATTTCTATGCCTTCACATTTTTGCAGTGTTGGCACTCATTCCTCAACCATGCTGATTGTATATGTATGCTTTACAGCTGCTTCACTCACAGCTACCTTGGTCACAGATTAACCATCATCTCTCATCCAGAAATCATTCCAAGCTGGATCTCTTCATCTGCCAGAACCTTCATCTTCAGCATTGACTTCCCACTCATCATCGACTTCAGAAACAGGACTTTTCGATAGTGTTGTGCGAAATTGAAATATTTCACCTGGCTAAATTGTTTGTGTAATTCTGCAATTACGCGAAATTTTTTGCCTATGTGAAACAAAATTTTGCCTGTTTTTTTGATTTCACATAATGGCGAAATTTCGCTTACCATGACAATTTCGTTCATTGATGATCCAAATTTCACCTTGTGGCGGAATTTCACTGGTGAAATTTTGGTACAAAGGTGAAATTTGCAATGCATTGTGAGTAAATAGGTCAAAAGTCACATGTAGCTTGTTTCCAGCTCATTCTGCTGCGTGTTGCATTGGAGAGCAGTGTGTTGTGGTACATCAGAGCCAATAAAGCCTTTAACAGCATAGGTAAAACTTGTTTTTGAGAGCTAATTGCTGCAAAATATGACTGTTGTGCTGGTAGTCCCTGGTACTAGAGAACATTTTCTAATTTTGTGAATTTTTGTATAATACGTAGTTTGAATTAGGTTTACTTTTCTCTCCGTCTTTGAAAGAGTTGTGTGGGGTAGGGTAGGCATGTAAAGCAGTGCAGGCTATTTCTAGCCAAGCAGATTGGTATATTTCTTCACAATTGTGAGTTATTTATTTACTGTTATTTCTTACTAATTTTGTTTTATCTTGCAATTTATTTTCTCTGAAAAGTTCCTCTGTCTTGTCCTGTTTGAGAGAGTTCCTGCCGCTGTTAGCAGTGTTTTATATATACCATTCTTCCACTTTTAGTTGTGAATTGATTTTGAATTCTAAAGTTTTAAACACACAGAGCTGATCCTTTCTTTTATTTTTTTGTGGTTAGTTCTGTTAGCTGGAGTGTTAACTTGTGTGTTACTAAAACTGTGAAAATCAACAGTTGTAAAGCACTTCTACTCGATCACTTGAACTTGTCTATTACTGCCGCACTGCATTGTTGAATTGTTCCCCTGTATGTTATTTTTTTTATTTTATTTAAACAGCAGTTTGGAAAACCTTTGAGCCATAGGCTCATTTACAAAGGTACCTTGTCACAGTAAGACAAACCAAAATACACAGTATAGCAGTACAACACATAAGTATAACAGTAAATTAAGACATAGATACAAACAAGCTGGTACAGGTAGGATGGATGCAAACAATACCAGAGTTATGTCGTCCTTAGCAGCTTAGTAATAAGCTTTGTCATAAATGCTGGAGCTTGACTCTGACACTGCGCGGTGTTCCCATTTTAGTTAACTTGAATACATTACCCTTTCTCTGTTATAGCATTGTTTGTGTCTCACCTGACGCGTGCATTATAAAACAGTATTTATTAAAATAGTCATTTTCAAGAGATTTCTTGTTGATCCCTCCCATCCAGACCACTAACATATTGTGTGGTACTAATTTCCTTTGTTGCTGTTTTATGGTTGTCTCTGCCTGCATATAAAAAATAAATTGTGGTACTGAGTAACATAACACATTATAGTACTTGATCTGTCCAGAGAGAGACACAGGTGATCTGTATTTAAAGTGTGCCACTTATGCCCTTTTTCCTTGTGTGTGTTTCTTTAATTCTTTCCTGTTTGGGGGAAAAAAGTTACCTTTTGGTTTTTTACTACACTAGGCTGCCTACCATATACGGTATTAGTTCTACTGTAAGTGCTGGTACCTGTCCTGATTGTTTTTGGACTTTTAAGGAAACCAGTACTGTAGGTGTGTGACGTCATCATTCATGTGTGAGGTATTATTCACACAGTTAGTAGTAATACATCCTTTCTTCAAATACTCCCAGAGAAAGGCAAAGCTTTGAAGCAGCAGTCAGTAAAAATGCCTGGTAAGAAGCGACCAAGTACAGGGGGGAAACGTGGCAGGGGAGGGTGAGGGAGCTAAGAAGTCCGCTGAAAAAAGTGCAATTTTAGTTCCAGTTCCTCACAGCAGTGAAAGCACAGGTATGTCTGCACCAATGTCTTCAAGTTTTGATGTGGGCCCTGGTGATGCAGCAGGAACCATCAAAGGTGTTGGTGGCTGAACTGGGTCAGGCATACCTGTGTCTTACTTTTTTAAAGCTCAAACTGTTGCAGCCATGCTAGTGGGGGATGCAGACAGTGAGAAGAAGGGAGGCACTGACACCAGCACAGGAACAGTGGTCCAGGACTCGGAGGAGGGTGATAATAAGTCTGTCAGTGTGACTGTCCATGTTCTTGTAGGAGTTGGTGATGGTAGTGTTCAACAAGAGTCCGATAGTCCTGGAGATAAGGACTGCCAGCCCCCTGAGATAGTTGTAGAGAAAGAAAAAGGTGCCGTCCTCCAAAAAGACAGTGATGGGGGGAGGAGGAGGAGGAGGAGGAGGAAGACAAGGAAATCATCGCTATTGGTGGTGGTGATGACTGGGATGATCCCACATGGGAGCCTGAGTTAAAAAAGGTCAAGGGTGATGTAGGCCATTTACATGTACAGCCCGTGGTGGGTTAGTCTGTCACCAAGCTTATAAACACACCTCCAATCAGTCAAGTAACCACCCCTCCCAAAAGTTGTCTTATGGAAGTCACGTTAGCAGCTCAAAAAATACACACTTCGACACCTGTTTCTGAATCATCCCAGTCCCAGAAGCATCTGAAGTCCAACAATCAAAAGTCCCTAGCTTGGGACTTTCATGAGCTAGATCCTGCTGATGAGACCACAGCAATATGTCAACTTTGTCAAGCCCGTGTTAGTCGGGGGGGAGAAAGGGAAGCCACATAGGCACTGGTGGCCAACACGCCCACCTGAAAAACAAGCACCCACTGAAATGGTATCAACACCAGAAGGATGTCAGAGCTGTAGGTAGCAAGGTGCATGTAGTAGAGAAAGAACATGAGGAGGGAGGGCAGAGTGGGTCAGTGGAGGAGGAGAGTGAGCAATCCCTTGATCTCTCTCATAGTGGGCATAACAGTGGTGGTGTGAGTCCCAGTCCCACAAGTCTGAAAAGTACACCACCACACCCACACCCACAAGCAACCAAAATAATTGGTTTCTTGTGGTCTCCACCACCCGGCCAAGAGTCAATTGTTACTCCTAAAAGAAAATCATTGCTGACACAAGAACAGCATTCTGGTTGGACAGACCCAAAGATACAGCCCACTCTGAAGACCATCCTTGAGAGGCAGACAAAGTAACCCCCCAAAATCATGCTGCTGCACAAGAGTTAAATGCTGCCACTGCTGAAATGCTGGTCATCAATCTGTTGCCATTCTTGTTCATAGAGCATGCTGGTTTCCGTAGGTTGATGGCCCGTGCCTGTCCCAAATGGCAAGTTCCATCGTGAACCTATTTTAGTAAGCGTGCCATGCAGGAGCTGAACAGTAGAGTTGCTGATTACATTAGACATGCATTGAAGCATAGTGCATCACACTATATCCATCTCAGCATGAATATGTGGAACAGTGGACAAACAGCAGCAAGCTCATATCTGTGCATAACAGCACACTGGGCACAGTTGCCTGGTGTGGTACTTGATTTTGGGCCTGGAAAAACATGCGTGAAGCAAAATTGTCATGGTAGCAACACACCTGGTATTCGGCAGCATGCAACTCTGAGTATGACAAGTGTCACAGGTTCGCACATGGCTGTGAAAATGCTTAATGTTCTGCTGGACAAGATTGATGGGTGACTACGCAAACACAGTCTTTCATTAGGATTCATTGCAAGTGATAATGGCTCCAACGTAGTGAAGTGCATTAGTAATGGTGTTTTTATAGGGTGCCCTGCCTGGCACACTGCCTTAATCTTGTTATTCAGCAGTTTCTCAACCATGTGGACATTAAGGAAATGGTTACTGTTGCCCATCGCATCTGTGTCCACTTTGCCCATTCTGCAAAGGCCTGTAACCATCTACTTGAGCCACAGTGCAATAACAATCTGCCTCAGCACTGGATGAAGCTTGTTGTTGTCACCAGGTGGAACTCCACACTGTACATGCTTGACCAGCTGTATGAACAGTATAAGGCAGTGTCAGAATACCTGCTGCTGCACACCACCCGTGACAGTGCTGGAGTGTCCATCACTCTAACAACAGCACAGTGGCACCAAATGGATTGGCTAATATGCATTCTACATCCATTCGAGCATGCCACACTGGCAGTAAGTGGAGACACTGCTTGCATAAGTCAATCCATACCTCTCATACATGTGCTGAGGCAGACACTAGTGAATGTGCGACACCAGACAGAGGCAAGTGGGGATCATGACACTTGTGATCTAATGGATCACATGCTCCATGTGCTGGACACAAATACCCATGTATCTGGCATTTTACAGTCAGCTGACTTTGCAATCGCCACCATGCTGGATCCATGGTACAACATGGCCTGCCCTCTATAATTGAAAGAGGTTGTCAGTGAGTACAGCAGTTGACAGAGAACCTCATTAGATTGGTACATGCTGCACAAATGAAAAATGCACCCACTGCATCAAAACCGGGTGTTGCTACCACCACCACCAGCAGCTCACAGGAACCCAATCAGAGAAAATGGGCAAGAAAGAGCAGAAAACAGCAAGCAGACCCATCTGGGATGTTCCCTTTCAGGTGGGAGTGGAAGATATGGAGGAAGAGGAAGGGAAGACAGATGAGGCAGCTGGACTTCAGGCAGCAAAGCGAATGCTGGAGGCCTACATGGGGGACCCAAAGCACCTTGCATTAATGACAAGCCACTGCTGTACTGGAGCAGTAAAATGACTGAATGGCCAGCACTAACATCGGTTGCTGTGAAATACCTGAGCTGCCCACCATCCAGTGTCACTGTGGAATGAGTGTTTAGTGTGGCTGGGGCAATTGTGAGTGACCGTAGGACCAATTTGTCACCCAAGAATGTGTCCATACTAACATTTATCAAAATGAATGAAAGGCACATTCCACACAACAACAGTGATGTCAGTGGTGTTGCCACAGGAACTGTGTCTCGGTGGTGAGGATGATGACAATTCCTTGAGTAAGGCAGTCACCAGCAGTGAGGTGGATGAGGCAGCAATGTTGAGAGAATTCCCACCTGATGAGAACTTCAGTCTTGAAGACTGTGAGGGGTGCTTCTTGGATGATGTGGAATTGGAAGTTGAAAAAGGCTGAGTTTACTCCAAGGCCCCCCCCCCCAAACAATAACTTTCAACTCAGTACGGTTGCTGGGGTGTGTATGTTACACCTTATTTCTAGCTATGTACCACTGGATTGGTTATGGAAATATGTTGTTATGTGCTGCAGCCTGCAGTGTGTATAAGTTTCATGTCATCACCCTTTGCCAAAACCCATTGATTGGTCACCTCACCACATCCACCAGTCCCCTAAAGCCACAAGCCTATACAAAGCAACAGCAATGTAATTACCATAACCATGAATATTTTGCAATTACACGATTAATGTTTTTCTTCAAAAAATATATTACTTTTCATGTTGACTATATCAACACATCATCATCTTACTGCAAGATTTGTTGTCTTGATGTCCTTAAAAGTGCCCAGGATGGCAAATTCCACACTGCCTCACCACCCTCTCTCATCATCTGATCTGACCTGACACACCCATGCACTCCATGCAACTGAAAAAAAAATTTTCTGCCACTTAGTACTGGTGACATGTACAAGAACTCTGCCTCCTAGAAAAGTATACAAGTAGCATATGAATGTAACATGCTAATTCAACAGTTAACACCAAGTTGAACACATTTTGAAAATAGTGAACGGTAGTCATCTTTAAGATGTGAGTCATTAATTACAAAAGTAATCATGAAGAGGCTTAACAACTTATAACATCAAATCCCCCCAAAAGGTTACTTCTACAGTACCAGGTTAAGGTACACCAAAATTGCAATGGTTCTTGTGGGGGGTGTCAGGGCAGGGTGACTGTCCTGATGTCCTCACTTTTGAATGGATTCAAAATGTTCATGATTATTGCAGCTATGCAATCCCCATTGAGTAGACAAGACATTAACCCCCTCCAACTAATTCTTTACTAAACACCATATCAACCATGTGTGCTTGCATATAGTTCCTCCCTGTATGTGGGTGGCAGTGGTGATTACTCGTTAATGGTTATGGTATGGGTACCAGTCCAGTGGCCAACATCACAGTTCAAGCAACACCCTTGTCTTCCAAAGACACAACATAGCTCCTGCTCCTGCATGGCCTGGATTGATCATGTGTCATCAAGATACGACATACTGAAACCTCAACAGAGGAAAATGACCTAAGCAAGAGCAAGGATAAGAAAATGTATTGGATACTAATCAATCTGCATACCTGCTTTTACCTAACAAGTTGGAAGAAGAAGCAGAGAAAAAAATGTATACTTACCATACCCCGTGATGTGATGTCATTCGACTGAGGACATTCCCCACAGGAATGTGCTGTGTGGTGCACATGATTCCAAACCAGGCAAGGCCCAACAAACTACAGTAGCACTAGCAGGCATTCCCCTTCCCCTATCAGCACTGCGTACCTTGACATAAGAAAAAAATTAAGAACAAATTTTGGTGATTTTTGAAAATCCCCCCCCACCACCACCACCACCTGTGAGTCTGACCATCCACCCCCTCCCCCGCCCCAGAGAACCAT
Organism: Neoceratodus forsteri; assembly: GCA_016271365.2. Classification (NCBI taxonomy): domain Eukaryota; kingdom Metazoa; phylum Chordata; order Ceratodontiformes; family Ceratodontidae; genus Neoceratodus; species Neoceratodus forsteri. Next base: position 302,108,114 of record CM057450.1, on the reverse strand, counting down.
AAATAATGAAGACTGAAGGACCTCAAGGACTGTGAAAGTGGAACCATCGTGCAAGGGCACAATTAAATAAATCCCCAGACCTGGTTTGGCAGCCAGCAGCAGCAGGAGCAAGATGGAAAAATACTTAACTTCGCCTGAATTCCTGATGTTGAAAAAAGCAAAAAGTAACACAATTACTATCAAGCTTAGACAACCATATGGCAGTAACAGACATACCATACTTATATGAAAATTCCAATACTTAACTTCTGCGTTGGGAAATTGGGAAGATCCATACATCTGACATCTCCCTCCCTCATAGCCCGGCATGATGATGTCATCCACAGCACACTGAAAAATAATATAAGTGCAGTACAAGCATATTAGAACTCAAGATGCCATAATACCAACCCACCAACATCCTTACCTTGCACAGGGAAAAACAATGAAGACAGATACTTACATGTTCATCAACAGCAGTATGGACTGTATGAGGATAATCCACCAGGCATCAACCATCCAGAACAGTAGTTCTTGTGGCACCTTGGAAAGTAGTAATCATAAACAGCAGCAGGCAGCAAGCTACAGTGCCCCAAAATTTAATTCACTACCCCACCGCCGGGCAAGGTACTACCTCAGAGACAGTCAGTCAACAGTACAGGGTGGGATAGAAAAATGATACTTCTGCATTTCTATGTCAATCAGTTGAAACACAGCAGCAGCAGCAGCAGCAGGAAAGAATTGAAAGTAGCGGCAGCATTTTGCAGGAGGAATTTATTTTCTCTGCATGTTGGCACCCCTTTTCAGGTCCCTGAGGTACTGGGGCACCATAAAACATCAGGACTGACAGCAGTTTCAGTCTCAATTTGATGTCACATTTTTGGGTAAACATTTCTGGACTTGTAGGCCCTGTTTGGCACCAGCAGCAGTGAGTTTCAGGCAGAAACATTGTGTAAACAGGCCCTAAAACAGCTACTTTATGTCTGGGTGGTGGGGGGGCACCCTAAAACATAATGGCTGAGACCAGATTCCACTTCCAATTTAATGTACCATTTTTTCTGCAACATTTCTGGACATTTACTGCCTGTGCTGCAGTGGCAGAAACAAGATAGGGCCTAAAGACAATTGTAAAAGTGGACCAAAGACCATCGTTTGCTCCTCGTGGTGGTGGGGCACCATAAAACATCATGGCTGAGACCTGATTTCACTCTCAATGTACTGTGCAATTTTTTTGGCAACATTTCTGGACATGTAGGACATGATTTGAACATGCAGCCACACACTTAGGCCCAAAAAGCATTTAAAATGTGCAGAAAACGGCACATTTGGGTCCACAGGGTGAGTGTGAGCCTGTAACTGCGTCTTTCAGACCTGACTTCCCTCTCAATGTACTGTGCAATTTTTTTGGAAATGTTTCTGGACATGTTTTGAGCTGGCAGCAGTGAGTTTCAGGCAGAAATATTGTGTAAACAGGCCCTAAAACAGCTACTTAATGTCTGGGTGGTGGGGGGGCACCCTAAAACATAATGGCTGAGACCAGATTCCACTTCCAGTTTAATGTACCATTTTTTCTGCAACATTTCTGGACATTTACTGCCTGTGCTGCAGTGTCAGAAACAAGATAGGGCCTAAAGACAATTGTAAATGGCGGCCAAAGCAGCATTTTAATGTCTGGTTGCTGGTGAGGCACCATAAAACATCAGGACTGACAGTGCATTTCACTCTTAATTTGATGTTGCATTTTTTGGGAAGCATTTAATTACTTGAGGGCCCTGTTTTACATGGAGGCAGAGCCAAGATTCACTCTTGCATAGCTTTGGAAAATATGTTTGTTCATAGTAAAGTGCTTATACTTGACATTTGTGGATAGGATAGAAGTAGTAAGGAGGAAACATATTAAGGAAAATGGAGTAAGATGAAAGTAGGAAGGTACACGATTTATGGGCATGGTACTATAAGTACAAAAGGGGGATGGGGAGGTGGGAACCGGGGAGTGAGGACCTGCATGGTCAGGAGGAGGACAAACCTACTCATATCATATATGAAAGGGGATGGGAAACGGAGGTAGCATAAACCAACTGGAAAAGATAAAATAAACAAGAGAATATAGATTGGAAGACAAAGAGGACAGAAATAAATGAAAGGAAATAGAAGAAGAGGACAGAATATATATATATATATATATATATATATATATATATTTTTTATTTTTATTTTAGAGGGTGCAGATGAGTAACAGAACAGTTTGGGAGTGGAGAACATAGCTTTAAATATTTGGCAATAGAAAAAATATGCCCTAATCCGAGAGGTGGAGATTTCAGAAATGTTATTTTATGAAGGGAAACTTTTTGGATTCTAAAGTTAAAAGCACATGCAAATCCAGGCTTGAATTGGGGTTTTGATACAAAACCATTTTGGGTAAAAAGATGCTGACGTTTTTGTGAATAAGAAAGTAAATATCTATTGAATCCAATTGTTTTATTTCTTTTTGAAACGATTTCAAAGGGAGAAATATGATGCTAGAATTTATTCTGGGATATAAAAGAATTAGAAGTTTTAGGTGGTGGTGATAACAGTTTTTTATTTGTTTAGGAAGGTTTGAAATGACGCAAATATGATATTTCTCCTGATATAAATGCTTTAGAAAATGTATGACATCATTAGGCTCATAATTGAAGTGTGTGTTGAGATATCTTTGTTCATTAATTATTTCCAGTTGTAATACTTTGCTTAGTCCCCTTTTTCTTGTGCTGTGTTTCAAATGAATTATGTGTCTCTCTTAAACCAGTCTGTTTCTGTGTTTAATTGATTGGGTGATTTAATTATACTGTGTCTTCTATTGGTTCATTACTAATTGTAATTTAATGGTTATGATGTCTTAACATATTTATTGGTGTAATGTTTTAGTGTGATTTAACCTTTCAGAAAGGGTCATGGCGACCAGAAACGTGTCAGGCAATCCTACATTTTAATAAAATATTTTTCTACTATACTGCAGTGTCAGTGATTTTACTGGTGGTGGGTGAGTGCCGGGTTAATAAGTTCTTGAACTATTTTTAGAGGGTACAGATGAGGGAATAGTGACAGTAACAAAGCAGGGACAAGAGAAAGAAAAGAAAAACAAAGGTCGTTGCCAGTGCAGCGCTGACTGGTCTGGAGGTTGACCATTGTACTGCACCGGTGCCAGGTACACTTTCTGACATGCCACCACCACGCAGCTCCTTCAGAAGCTCAAACATTTTGTCTTGCTCCTGAAGGAGTTTCCTGTGGTCCCCCCCCGACCTCCTCTCAGAAATGATTGAACTCACTGTGCAGAGCTCCCACCTGTCTGCGCAGTGCTCTCAGGTCATCACTCACTGCTGCTGGTGCTGGTGCTGGGGTGGCTGCAGGCTGTGCTGGGTCCCCATCATGAATCCGGCGACACCTCTGTCTCTGGGGTGAGGGTGATGGGGGCTCTGCACCTGCCTCCTGTTGCTGCTGCCTTCTACTGCAGTGCCTGTGCCCACTACTGGCCAATGCCTCCTGCTGGCCCCCTTCATGTTCTCCTGCCAGCTCAGCAGCACCCCGGGCCCCTCTACCTGCTGCAACCTCTTTTTGTTTTTCAAGCCAATCTGCAGTGTGATGGTGCTGCAGATGGCTCCTTTGTCCACCAGTCCCAAAATGAACCCCAGTCTTGCCCCTTCTCACTGATCTGTCACACACGGTGCAGGTCACAATGATGCTGTCATTTGGGTTTTTCCTAAAAAAAAGAAACACACACAGCAGATGACCCTGTCAGTGGTGGTGGGGGGCAACAGCCGATGTCCCACTGCCGGTGGGAACATCATGCTCCTGCACAGAGGAGGTGGGGGGACATGCTCCAGCTGGGGGTGACACCCCCCCAGCTGGAGGTGCCTGCTGCTGCTGCCTGGGGGTGGAGGCCACAGGAGGATCCTGCTACTGATGCTGGGATGGGGCAAGGGGCTCATGCTGCTCCTGGGGAGTGGGGGCTACATTCTCCTGCTGGGGGGGTGAGGGGCAAATGCTCCTGCTGCTGTTCGGGGGGGGCACAGACATAAAGACCCACCTATTAATACGGATCCTGAGTCGGGGTTGTCCAGCTGCCTTCTTTCCACTCCAACTAGTCTCCATAATTTTTATCTCTATCTCCTTCTCCCCCTCCCAAAAAAAAGAAAAAAGAAAGGGGAGTTTTACACACACACACACTACAATAGACAGATGATAGATAACTATAAAAATGAAGAAAAAACACTAAATGAAAATATTAACTTTTTAAACTAATGGGGAACAGAGATCAGAAATCAAATAAGCAGCAAATGCAAAACACACACACACACACACACACACACACACACATACACACACACAAACACACACACACACACACACACACACAATCCACTAATGTTTCACTGAAGTTTGCTCTCGTAGTCTCTCTACTCTCCTACTTCCTAGCTGAAACAGCTCTAAAGGAAATAGATTTAGTCTTGCTTCCTGCCTGAGTGCAGTCACCCATGTGAACAGCAGTCTGCTAGAGAGAAAGTCATGTGATAAGCTTTTTTTCCCCAATTTTGCCTGACACTTACATGCAGCGAAATGTGCAGTCAAAAGGCGAAACTAACAGTGAAATTTCACCGAAATTTAGAGGCGAAATTTCGCCATAAGGGCACAATTACACGAAATGTTTCGTACAGCGAAATAGGCGATTTCGTCGGAATTTCTCCAGCGAAATTAAATTTTGCTGCATCACTTTGACTGAATCCTTGGACATAACTATAACTAACCTCAGCCCACATTTAGGATTATTCTCCTCTTAGTATGCCTAGAGGACAGGCAGGTCAGTAGCCATGGGCCCTTGGAGGTTTCCCCCAAGGGGGTTTTTCCTCTCCTGTGTGCTACTGGTCACACTCTCCAGAGTTGGAGGAGATGATCACTATGCTAACTCTCTCTCTGTTTGGGGCTTAAATCTTACACCTACCCAGTATCCCTCAGAGGGTGGGATACAGAGAAACACCAAAAACTCAAGTAATAAACATCAAGCATATACCTTACAGCTCATAGGTATACACAAACGCTGAGCTATGTACCACACATTGAATCTGGAATCAATACTGGGGACAGTACCATCTCAATTATAAGGTAGCAGTCCAGTTTGGAACTGTATGACAGGACATTCAAGCCAGCCCTCCAGCCAGCCAGCTCATCAAGGCAGCAAGACCTCAGCTCCAGCAAGGTCTGTCTTTGTCTGTTGTGATGGTAGTCACTTTCACTGTTGTTCACACTCCTTATCCTCACTCGTGGGGATGACTCCAGCCCTTGGTCTTGCAGAGGATGAAAGACCTTCCAGATTACTCAGAAAGACTTTAAAATGTTTTTCTTTCTTTCCTTTTGTCTCCCTGCAGTTCACCGTTTACAGGGATGGCTGCCAAAGGTAGTAACAAAGCCAGACAGCCCTCAAGAAACAGAGAGGAGTTATGTGACGTCTTCCTACACCATGTCAGTGGCACACACCAGCTAGTAAACAGCATGGCCAGAAGCACTAATGAAACGGTAAGTATCATTATAATTTTTTTTTTCCTTTTTATTCTTTGTTCTCCATTTTCACAGATACACAGTGTGCCACAGTGGCCAAAAGGAGGCTAAACAATTTTTTGTTTTTATTCACAGGTGACAAGTATTGTAAGATGGGGAGTTGACAATGACTATACTGTGTGGCTACCACATTGGCTGAGTGAGGCAAAGTAATTTCTCTTTTTTCTTCACAGATGACAGATATAGTAAGACAGGGAGTGAACAATGGCTATGCTATGCAGCCACCACCTCAGTGGGTACTTGAGTTGAGTTTAAATAATCTTTTCTTGTCTTCTTAGGTCTCTCTCCTACTCCCACAACCAAGCCATTGCTATTGTCTGTGCCCAAACAACATTGCAAAAGACACTTGCTGAAAATAACCTGAAATCAGAGCAACACAAACAGAAAACAGTCTGACATCTGCAGAACTTTTCATAATTAAAAAATACTTACCTTCCATGGTTGGAAAAATTGCTAAATTCCAAAAAAAGATACAGACTGGACCAATACGGCAACATAAGTTCATCACCCTAGTGATAATACCTGAAAATAGAAAAAACAGTAAAAAAAGGTGGTTAGGAATAAAGTGGTTACACCCCTAACCAGTCAAAAAAGGAAAATAAAACTTCCCTTTGCTGGTAGGTCACTAAGCTACTGAGCAAAGAGAACAGCAGAATGCGTCTTTTTCCATGCAAAGTACTGGAATGGCCTGTTAATGGCTTCCCAGATTATGCATCATTTTGGCATAAATGGAATTGTAAATGTTGAAAGGTCCCATGAACAGGTTAAAACAGATCCTCCAGATGGGTACAGTGAAGCGATCTAATTCCCTCAGGAGCTCCTTTTTTTATATTATTCAGCTTTTTGAGGATTTCCAGAAGTGAGAAATTTATATATTGTGCTTGGCAGTTGGGTGTAATGAAGTGCTTGACAACACAGAATGTCTGGGAGAGCGAATTAAACAGCAGTGGAAGCAGCAGCAGCTTGTTACAAGCATTGCTGCTTTCTGGTTTGGGGGAGAAGTTCTATAAGTGAGAAGTTTATATATTGTGCTTGGCAGTTGTGTGTACTAAAGTGCTTGACAACACAGACTATCCAAGAGGGTGACTTAAACAGCATAGTAGCAGGAGTAGTATCATCAATTTATTACCAGCATTACTGATTTCTGGTTTGGGAGAGAATTTCCAGAAGTGAAAAATTTATATATTGTGCGTGACAGTTGTGTGTACTAAATTGCTTGAGATCTGGGCCAGATTCACAAAAAATCGCAAAGGTGCAAAGCAAACTTTTGCATTGCACCTTCCTGTTACCCAGGTACCAAAAATTGCTATTCACAGTCAGATAAAGCTTCACACTAGGGTTGCACGGGATACCACCAGGTCTTGGTCAGCTGTATTTGCTCCACACAAGGGGAACAATCAGGAGGCCCTTGCATGGAGCAAATTCTTTGTGAATTGGACAGTGCCAATATTCACGTCCCCTCTCATTTGCATTATGGTCCCCTCCAGACTTAGTTCCAGTGCAAACCCGTGTGTGGGTGCAAACTGGGCTTTTGTGAATACCAACATGGCACAAAAAACAGTTTGCAAAGTGCAAACTGGGTTTTCACTGAGGCAAAGTTCTGTGAATCTCGCCCTTGGACATTTGAGACAAATCATGGCAGAACAGATGTAATGTGTATCATGACTAATGCACAACCAACACAAAATCCATAAAGAACAGTGTTGGGGACAGTGACACACAATGCAGTACCATGTAGCAGTGGCAGTACTACTAACCTGTAGCTGCCTGACATATTTATTCTGGTAGCTGAGAAAAATGTAAATGAAGATAGAAATGGAAAGAAAGCAAAAGTGTGATGTATAGAAATTGGAGACAGTGCATTATGAAAGAAAATGTAGACAGACATGTTGTGGATTTAAGCAAGATTACACAGAGGAATCACAGAGTTAGTAGGGATGTCCTGTGGCAAGAGTGGGGGTAGTGAGACACACAGCACAGCACCATGTAGCAGCAGTAGCTGAGAACAATTTTAGTGCTAGTGTAATGACTGTGCAATTGCACAAGAAAGACAACAATAGAGCTGAAATCAGATTATTTATTTTGAATTAATGATAAGAGAACAAAGCAGCAGCATAAATCAAGAAATACAGACAGACAGAGAAAACTAAAGATGGATGAACAATTTTTTCTCATTAATTTTTATTTTTTTTTTATTTTTAGGGTTTAACAGTGTAGTTGTAACAGAAATAAATACAGACAGACCAAGAGAAATAAGGATAGATGAACATTTTTTTTTCTTTTTAAGTGTTTTTCATTTTTCTTTTTTTTCCTTTTTAGGATTTAAAAGAGGGTAAAAGACAAAGATTAAAGAAAATATCTGAGTTGGAGGGCTATGGCCTGGAGACAGAGGGTGTATCACCACTTCAAAGTTCAGTCATACTCTTCAGAATGGTTTGCTGATTTTGAAGCACCACCTCTAACAGCTTCTTTATCCCCGCAACTTGCCTGGAGAGTTCCCCTACCTCCCTGCAGAGCTGTTGTACTTCTACCCGGGTGGATGTGGGAGGAGGCTCTGAGGCCAGCCTCTCAGGTGGCCCCTTAGCATTCGAGTCTGACTGCAGGTCCCTGTCCTGGTCCCCTCCATCTCCCCCTCCTGCACCCGTGCATCATGTTTCTTTCTCTTGCCCTTGCCAGCAGAGAATAACCAGTAGGGGTGGCACCACCCCTACCCCTCTCACCAACTTTCTTTTATAGATGTCCTCACACTCCTTGCAGTGCCTCCATCAAAGATGTGTGTGCTGCCCACCTGTCCCCAAATAGCTCCCCTGTTTCCCATGCTGAACAGTGTGGCAAGGTTTGCAGGTGACCACACTGTTTCCAGTGGGGTCAATATAAAAAAAGTTCCAGACAAGGGACTTTGGCTACTGCCTTCGAGGGGAGGAGCAAGATGGTCCTGGCTGTGCCTCCTCTTCCTCATGGTGTGCAGGTGGTGGTGGCAGTGTTGATGGTGGTGGTACAACAACTGTCTGGCTGTGTCTCTTCTTCCTCATGGTGTGCTGGTGGTGGTGGTGTTGATGGTGGTGGTACAATAACTGTCTGGTGGGAGCTTCATTAGCAGTTGGTCGTGGTGGTGCCCTTGCCTCATCTTGTTGCTGGGGGTGCTGTGCTGGGGGGTTGGGTGCTGCTGCTGTCTGCTCCTACTGCCAGTGCCATGGGCCAAGACTTCTTGATGGGAAAAGCACGTCTCCCATCTGCTGCCTGCACCCCCTCTCCTTCTGACCACTCCCATTCATTTTAAACCCCCAAAGAAAAACACAAAGTAAAAAGAATAGAAAAAAAACTCTAAAAGAAATGAAAAATAGCACAAATAAAAGTGTTCACTATAAAGAAAATAACAGCTTAAAAACAACTAAACAAAGACTCCCAAACTGTACAGTAAACATAAGATGTAGAACAAGTAAAAGAAAGCTGAATTTTTTTTTTTGGCTAGGTTTTAGTACCAAAAGAGCAGATCTCTGCTGGCCCAGTGGAATGGAGGACTGACACATCTGTGCCTTACCTCCTACCGCCCGGCGACCCATGTTCACAGTGCAAGTGGGTCACTGGGAGTTGGCCAGGGAGGAAGAGGATCTGGCTTCTGGAGGACAGCTCTCCTCTCCCAGGGAGGATGGATTGGAGGTCCTGCCAAATGACTGTCCCCAGGTGGAGGCCTGAGGGTAGTGCTGATTGGGGATACCAACAGATGGGATAGTGCTGCATGACCCCGCAAAGTGTGAGCACCTCCACGTGCACATGTTGACATGCATGCCCCAGCAATGGGGAGGGAGGGAGTGGGAGAAAATTTGAAAAATTAGGGGGAGTAATGGCAGGCTACATGAATCCTAGATCGCACTCTCGAACCACAGCCCAGGCCGGCCAAACTGGACTTGTGTGCATGGGGAGGGGGGAGGACAGCCCTCCCTCCTCCGGCCCCACCAAGGGGAGAAATCTTTGGGGGATTTGCCAGTCACAGGGGCTGGGGCCGAAGGAAAGCTAACAGATCTCAGGTGTGGATGAGAGCTCCTTTGAGGAGGGAGCCAAAACCGGCTGCCAACACAGGGGAAAAACAGAAGATTAAAAAAAAAAGCAAATCTGTCCCCTTCCACTCATTAGTTCAGACTGCAGTGAAACTAAGGATGAGTCAGTACATAGAACAGTAGCTTGTGACCAGCAGGAGTTGTTTCCATGTAACCTCAAACACTTGTTTACTACCAGGCACTAGTCTAATTTTGAACAGACTTCACCTAACTGTCTTAATGGTGAAGTTACCGCAAGGTCACCAGTGAAGTTATACAGACAAATTTATAAGCTGATTGGTAAAATTCACAAATCAGTTCACGGAGACAAATGTGGTACCTTCGCAGGAACTTCGCTGGTGAAATAAAACTTCACAACATCTCTAGGGTTATTGTGTGGTTGATGTGAGAGTTTTTGCCTGGTGCTAAAATTGGGATCATAATGAAGAGTACAAGTGGTGTATTTTGGTCCTGGCACAAAACAAAGTTCAGGAGGTAATTTAAAAGTTTTTGTACTGTTAGACACAGGTTCAGATAACAGAGTGGTGTCCTTGGCATAAACGTTCACATTTTGTGTGTCAGTTGAGTCAATTACAGAACCAGATGGCAGTTTGTTTATTTATTGAATTTTGGTAACTGGGTAGACCCACTGAGACCAAAGGTCCTTTTTCAGGGGTGACCCAGAAATAGTTACATGCAGAAATTAACAATGTACAGTGGAAACAAGACAACTCACAAATCACAGGAATTAATAGCATGCTAAATCATAGGCATTTTACAAAGAATAGAGGACAACAACATAGGGGATTACATTAGTAGCATACAGTAGGATCATACAGTAACTTATGTACAGTTACCAATAAGTGGAAATGTGCATTTAAGGTAAGAAAACTTTTCTCAGGGTACAGGTAGGGAACATCAGAATAAGGCTGCTGGTCCAGGCTTAGACTAGGTTCAGCAGCAACAAGTGCATTGACCTCTCTCCAGCATGTAGTTTTCTAGGCCTTTCATGAAGCCACTAAGGTAGGGCAAGTTCGTTAAGGAGAAAGGTAGTGCATTCCAGTAATGGGGAGCAGAATAGGCAAAGGACCTTTTACCCAAGTTGGTTCTGATTCCGGGAATGTTGAGGCTGTTGCACTCTGAGGAACACAGGGATAGCCTCTGGAGCTTCTGGGCTATTAGGCTACTGAGACTAGGTGGAGTGTGCACCCTGGTGAATTTATAAATAAGGCAGAGATGTGGATAAGACATCTTATTGGTGAGCGTGGGCCATTTCAGTGAGGAGAGGACCGCACAATGGTGACTACGCAGAGGGGATTTTGATGCAAAGGGGCTTATTTTGTTGTAGAGAACATCCAGCTTTTTCATTCCATATTTCTAAGAAACTGAAGTATAGGGACACCATAAACCAGGAAGGGGATCAGGGTACTGCTTGCCACAGTTATCCTGGTCTCAGGGGTCAGAGTCACCCAGGTGATACAGAAGACCAAGTTTATGGTGCACAGTTTTCGCTACATAATCCACATGTTGTTTAAATGTAAGATCCTGGTTGAGTTGAATACCCAGGAACTTTATCTTATTAATGACCTCCAAGGGGGGAACCTGAGGAGGTGCAAAGGGTAAGAAGGTGTTGGCAGGGCACACCAAGGTGTTTCCATCCAAATAGGACAACTTAAGTTTTATTTTTATTCAGCACTAACAGATTATCAGTAAACCACACTTCCAGGGCATTCAGGCTAACAGAGGGCTTATCATTGGTAGTCCGAATATATCATCCACACTCCAACAGAAAATGGCATCGTCTGTATAAAGCAGAATGCTTGTCTCCCACAGTTATTCTCAATATCATTGATGAAAATAGAGAAGAGAAGGGGGCCTAATATGGAGCCTTGGGAGACCCCATCCTTGACTGGCAGGTGTGTGAAATGAGTTGCTTTCCATTTGATCATTTGCGACCTACCATCAAGGTAGTTGGTTACCCAGGAGAGGGAGTGCCTGTCCATACCCATCTGGGACAGTTTAAGAATCAGCGTTTCATGGTTAACCAAGTCAAATGCTTTGTTTAGGTCAGTGAATGTGGCACCAGTGGGTGATCTTTTGTCAAATGCATTCAGGGTATCTGCCATGAATTCTACAAGTGCAGCGTCAGTGCCATCTGATTTCCTGAAGCCATGCTGCTTGTCTGATAGCAGATGGTGGCTTTCCAGGTAATCCTGTAGTTGGTTGTACACTTACCTCTCCTGAACTTTAGCCAATGGACTAAGGATGGAGATGGGCCGATAATTTTCATCAGTTCTCAGGGTCCACCTTTGTGGATTGTCACTGCTGTTTGGCACTGTCAGTGACACAGTCTGACAAGTCTGAATTTTCCTCAGCTGGGTACAGGTTTAACATACAGTCAATGTCATCCACTTCAGTTGCTGGTGGTAACGTTAGTTCATTGAGAGCTTGATTTGTACAATTGCCTCTGTTTGGGGAGGGAGGGCAGACAGCATTTCTAGTTAATTCTGCTACATCTGTGAATGTGCTCACCTCAGGAAGCTTGTTTTGAGCTGCTTCTGTGCCTTCCCTTTTGGTATCTGTAAACAGAAAAATGCACCAGTTTTTCTGGTATTTTAGTGATGCTGTCCAGTATTTTTTAAGTCTTCTTCACACCTAGGTCCTGTAACTGACATAATTTCTCCCAACAACAGCCCACCTTGTATCAGTGGGTGTACTACTGTGCTGCAAATGCAGTGATTGGTGTACCTGTAGAATTAAAAGATCATAATTAAACACAAATAGTAAAATAAAATACAATTAAATTAAATTAAATATGGTGTGTTGTATATAATTTCAAATAGAGCATCACCTCTGACTTATTGCAGCTTCCTTCGATAGTCAAGGAATCATGTAGGGCAGGTAATTAACACCCATCATTTCCTTTGTAAACCAAACTTCTTTGCTTTGCAGTAGTTCATCTGATAATCATCTTGTGTGAGAGTGAAAACCTGGTGGGTCTTTCAGCAGCTTTGATAGGTGTTTTTTTAAACTTCTGACAAGGCACAAAGGATCTCCTGGCCAAGCAAACATGAAACCTCGTAAACTTTCTTTGTTGCTCTCATACTTTTTATGGTTCTTTGTCTCCTCATTAAAATTCAGATACATACTCAAGGTTGTTCTCTTCAAGACTTATAATAAAAGATGCTAGCTTCAGTTCACACACACATTTGTGCCCTGGTCTGCCCAAATATGGCTGCACATCTTGCCGCATCGTTTGTATCAGTCCAGCAGGTGTGTTTGGTGAAAGCACTTTAGATGTTCTTGGTTTCTTCAAATCTGCATCTATTATTCAGTGGGTGAGGGGGGGTAATGACTTTGCACATCCTTTCCTTGGTCTTCTGTAAGCTTTCACAATGGACACAAACGCATTATTTGCAGATGTAAAATTGTATGTCTGCCATTATGTTTAGTAGCTATTAATATGTCTGTTCATTGTAGCCATGATACTGACAAAACTTGACATACTGTATTGCTTGTCTTCACTGTTTCTCACTGTGGTATACAATTCTTACAGTCATTGGTTTACATTTTGAACAGTTATTGTTTTTAGGTCCATGTCAAATCATTTTCTCTCACCCAGTCATTAAATACAGTCACTCCACAGGTGGTAACCTTCTTGCTAATTTTTTTCTTTCTTTTTGTTCTCTGCCTCATCATGTTCAGTTGTGCTGACAGATGCATGTCGGCTTATTTTGCTGCTTTTTTGCCTTTTTAGGGACAGTGCCATCTTCATCCATAGTAAACCGATTTGCACACCAGACATCCAGATTTGCCCCATGGAACAAGTCAAATTGGCTGGCAGGTAGGTCACTCATGTTGTTAGATTTGCTTTTCACTGGTAATTCAACCTGTCAGTTACTGAGAATTCCAGGGCCGTGTATTGATATTTACATTCACTTGGGTCAGTCTTGTAAACAAGTTCCTACACTTGCAAAGCTACTTTCCAGACATGTACAATTACTGGTCAATTACCGAACTGGTCTGAACAATAATTGGCTAATCAGATCACTGGATTTTTCTTGACCGTTTTATAACATCCATTCATTGGGCCTACATAACCAGAGTAGTGTTATGCTTGTGCAACTGTGATAACTTTCGCCATTCGCACTCTGTATTCCACAGGGAATTATCACCCTATAGTGGTATTGAAGGCAAGGAACCCTTGAAGAGGGTTCCACCCTTAGAGGTGCTGTGGGAAAGATTCCCTTGGCTAAAGCTACCATAAGAAGGAGCCCCCCCGCCCCGTGGAGAAAGGTATGACACTGGAGGAGGAGGGGAGGATGGTGGGGCAAAGAAAAAGTGATTCAGAAGGAGGCTGGAAGGAACTGATTATATAGCTCAAGAAGGGCGCATGGCTGGTTGCTCAGCCATTGAACTACAGGCATAGCCTTTCAACTATATATGCAGAATTGGGCCACTCAGTCCTTGGGAACTATTAAGAAATTTAACCATCAGTATTGGGACCATCATATCAAATCATCACTGCAAGTAATAAATGCAAAACTCAGATCATCTACCCTATATGTTTATGAGATTTGTGGATTTGCAGATCTTGAACCATTTGAGCAAATTATGTCTAATATTTATAAATCTCTTCTGCATACTCTGAAATCTATTTAAATGTTTTGGTTAGAACTGAGTTGGCCAACTGCCAATCAAGACAAAGGAAGTCTCTAGGATTTGTAATTTTTTATTCTTTATTCTCCTGGTCTGTAGGGATTTACCTCATATTAGTCCTCTGAAACCCATTCAGGTTCAAGCTCCACCCCAGTATGTACCATTAATGCATGAGACTGTGGCTTCCCCCCATGGTGGGGCTTCCTTCTCTAAACCCCTTAGGATAATGGAGAACTGAGATACTAGTTTGTCTTCTTGGTAGTCACTGCGAGGCATACTGGAGTGGCACTTGCTAGGCTCCTGCTTCGTGCTACTTAGCCATAAGGGCTTTTTTTGTGTAAGTTTCTCCAAGGCAAAGCGGACAAGCAACGACATCTGTGCAATGTCAAGCATGCTTCTGCCCCTGATGTGGTGATGTCCTCTGCCCCACCAATCCCCTTGCTGCTGCAGTCTCCTGCCAGACCAGCTCCCAGCAACCACTAGGAGTCAGAATGTTGCCCAACTATGCATCCCACTATCCTCAGAGGAGAACTGTCCATTGGACACTCTGTCCTCCTCCCTTCCCCTGGCTGACCCTCTGATGCTCTGGACTCATTCCTGAACCTGGGTCATTGGTGCTGAAAGCAGTAGCGCTATCACTGATCCAGCGAGCCGGCTAAAAATGTTGGTTCATAAAGGAGACATATACCCCTAACATTTATTTCCAGTATTTGCTGATGGAAGAAAGATATTACCTAGAAGCAATTTTAAACCTTTTGTCAACAGAACTTAATAAACTTACTAAATGAAACTGGTTTCAGTACTCTGCATCATTTTGCCACACTGGAGCCTTTTAGGGTGAATTATACCAAATAGTATTATAACAAGCATTTGTCAATGCCGGATGTTTGCCGCTGGTATTGCTGTTGTAACAGGTCTAGGAGGAGGTCCCCATGTTGGAAGACTAATGTGGGCTGGGCTTGGGGGGACAATGATGGCAGGACTGCAACAGACATTTATGTTTTATTCTTTTTTACAGCATTTATTTTGAAAAATAAATAAATTATGAGGGAGGGTTTTCTTTATTTCAGGTGGAGACACTGGGGGATTGGGCACCTCAGTGTCAGTATTATGAGCAGCCCCCAGAAGGTCTGGGGTTTTAGATGCTCTGTGGTGCATTGTAAGGCTGACGTGGAAGATAAAGCAAAGTTCTATTAGGTCTCATCCCACCCCTGACTCCAAGGACAAAATATAATTTTATGGCTGGCCTCAGGTACCGAGAGACTGCAGCTGGGCCTGGCTGAGAGCAAGACCACTTTGCAGACACACACACACACGTACACTTAGCATGAAACATACTGTAACTGGTCTGTGTAACTCTAACTGCAGTTGGGGCTGGCTGAGAGTAGGACCATTTCCATGATTTTACCATGGGATTTTTTTTTTCTTTAAACAGAGAATATGGCAGCCCCCCCCCCCAAAGAAAATGTTTAAATGCTAACACATTTGCAAGTTGTTATATTTTGAAGGGGTAAACTAAACTCCTATTTAATAAGTAGGGTTGTCACCTTTGGTTGATGTGAAAATGGGACAATAAACCACACCCAAAACCCCTCCCCTAGCTCCACCCCTTTTTATAACCAATAATAATTATTCAAATGTTCAGGTCTCATACCTTTCAAATGGCTATATTCAGCCTCTGTCTACGGTGTCCAGTGTCATTATGTTGTCATGCACCCTTGGATGTTTACCATTATAACTATATTACATTGTACTGGACAGATGAAGGTGTTTGTTTACGATTTATTTTTCCCATGGGCTCTTGCAGCTACCCATTTACTGCATGGGCTGGAACATGAAGAGGTTAAGAGATTTGCCCAAAGTCACACAGTGAATATTTTGCTCTCGCAGGGTTTAAACCTGAAATTTCCTGGCCCCCAAGTCAGTACTCTAACCACTACACCACAGGCATGTTACAGTGCACAAGCTTTGAGACCACAAAGACCCTAGCATGAGGTGCCTGGGATTATTGTCCCAAAAGCTTAAAAGCTATGTACCGTCTCTAGGTTCTATGTGATAATGGCAATCGCTGATGGGTGATCACCGTTAGGGCGAAGTCACATCGCCGAACATTTTTTTCGGCGATGGACTCCCCAATGCACAGCAACATGGCACTGAGGACTTGGATTTTTATTGATTATGTGGGGGCTGTGACAATCAAAAAGAAAGTCCCATTCAACAATTTTGATAACATGCTCTTAAAACTCAGGAAGTACTTGTATAATTTTTGGGTAGCCTTGTTATATAGTCCACTGCCTTGTTGCTGGGACCCTAGTAAAATGAGCTGGTAGGTATTGTAGCTCACTAGTTGTTTTTCCATTCCAATGCTTTTATGCTTTGAATAAATATATTTTTAGGGCTACCTCTGGATTGTCTTAAAAGTTTAATAGATAGCAGTATACCGTAGTTCTTAAGCATTCCAAACAGTGCAGGGAGGTCCCACTTTTTGTATATCTGAATCTATATCTATATCTATATCTATATCTATATCTATATCTATATCTATATCTATATCTATATCTATATCTATATAGCTATATAGCCATCCCCTGCAGCACACATGAAAAGCTCTTCTATCATCGACATCTGATCTCCCTTCAGTTCCACTGCTGCTGTTGCTATGGTACCTACAAATCATCATTCATGGGACAGGGGGATGTTTCTACTTAGATTACTGAAATGCCTTTGGCAATAATAATAAAAAAAAAAGCCACAATGTGTGTGTGTGGGGGGAGCTGCTATCAGTTACAGCAAATGTTGCTGTTTATGAGGCTAAGCTGCATGACTCAGGAAAGAGATCTGAGCTGGGAAGAGTTAAGTGCAGCTCCTGGCAGACAAGCACTTTTCCTGCTGTTTATCTGTAAAAGTAGGACATTTGATGTCCCACTGATACTTGATATGGGTGACAAGATGGGGGTGCAGAAAATGGGACTCTCCAGCATGAAATGGGAGAGCTGGTATCCCTTTTTAATGGGCAACCAATATTTAACAAGCAGTTTCAATTTTCATTGCCGTAATGTTGAGGGGGTAAGAAGCAGGTAGGCTAACAGCACATCATGAGACCAGCTGTGCTGTGCTTAAATAAAAGGAAAGAGCTGATTTATGATTGTCTCTGTCAGCACATTCTTTTAAACTACATGCAGTTTCAAGCTAGAACAGCATTATAATCAGGCTTGCTGATGATTGGTGCGATAGGGCCAAGCCCCCTGTAAAAGTGTTCTGCATTGGACCACTGTGTCACACCTCTCAAAATCCTGTACATAGCAAAATGTTTGACATGCACTTATGTGCATGGCAAATATAATAAAAAGGGTCTGTGAAATAGAAAACTGCAACTGGTTGCATAGATTCTACTAGCCTTGCATTAACGTTTAATTAAAATACTTGTAGAGCCACTTCACACAGGCGCTGATTTTTAAAAATAAGTTCCTCGACCCTTTTTAAATTGTTGTGTAGAACACTGGTCCACCATTAAAACAGCCACTAATGTGGTGAAACCCCATAGCATTACATTGAGCCATGTATGCCAACACATTTCTCCAGCATTTTTACTTCTCAGTTGCGCTACCATAGCTTTCACTTTCTCTGTTTGCTGCCTTGCTACTCTTATTTCTGATTGTGCTTTATTCACTAATCAGCCAGGGTTCTCCCCAACTCTGCATCTTAATCGAAGATGTACCTTGGTCAGTGTCACTGAGCCACTGCACCTCCTATCAGCTTCCCAGACTGCAGTATTTGCCACTCTATTGGAAACTGAGTTTACATAGTAGCCTTTCAGCACTGTCATTTGCCTGTGTTCTTTTGCTTGGTCTCCCACCTGCTGACATCCCTGGCTGCAGTAAAAATTATATGGTAGGTATGGAGCAGAGGGTGAAAGTGAGCAAGCTCCTAAAGGGTCTGGCCTTGCCTGAGACTGAACTCAGATGCTACACAAAAGTACTTCTTAGGGCCCATAACAAAACACTCACAGTCTTATCAGTTTACATACCCCCCCAAAGACCCAACATCAGGTCTCCACAGCATTCTGGACTATCTCCGTGCCCTCAACCACCCTTTAAGACAGTAATTTTGGGTGATTTCAATACAAACTGGCTTTCACCAGCCATTGGCCCGATAAAGAATGCCTTATCGGCCCTTCACCTCACCCAACTCGTCAACTCACCAACCAGAAGAAACTATAAGACCGGAACAAGCAACACCGTGGACTGGATAATCTCCAATCACACTGATCGCATCTCTAACATAACCATACACCCTGACTCCCTTAGCAACCACTCCCCCATTACCTGTAGATAGTCCAACAAATTCCATACTCCCCCCTCCCCAAACTATCTACAATAGAGTGCTAAAACATGGTCATCTGGATCTCTTAAAACAACAGCTATGCTATCAGGACTGGGCCCTGCTTGACGCCACTGATGACATCAGTAGACTGCAGCTCTTGAGCACTTCATCAATGTCTTCAGTGCTGCTTGTGATATACATGCCCCATTTAAAAAGATGAAGGTCCATGGCACAGTGCACCCCTGGATTACTCCTGAACTCTTAGCACTCATGAAACAATGGGATTATCTTTGGCTCCATGCTAAAACCACAGGTAAGCAACTGGACCTGCAAGCCTATAAAGCTGCAAGAAATGTCTGTACCCGCTCTATTCGACAGGTGAAAAGTAAACACCATAGGGAGATGTTGACCAACTCGCAGGGGAACAGCAGGAAATTTTGGTTAAATATCAAAGATCTTAAGGTGTCACCTTCAGTGCTAAACATTGATGGTATCCTCACCCTAGACCCACTTAAAATCATGAATACTTTTAACAACATCTTCACTAACCTAAGCAGTGTCCTTCCTCGGGACTTCTTTGATGATACCTCACCCAGTCACTATGAGGACACGATCCCGGTTCATCCTCATTTTTACTTTAAGAAGATCTCAGTGACACAGGTTAGAAAACTCATGAATAAAGTGTTGGGAAAATCTAGGCACAGTGGTGACTTTCTGGACCTCAAACTTATCACCCTCACTTTAAAGGAAGTACTTTTACCCATGACAAAGATCATTAACCTCTCATTAACACTATCGCAGTTCCTGCAGGCATGGAGATTGACCCTAGTGACCCTAGTACATAAATCTGGTGACTGTGCTCTGCATAACAACTATAGGCCAATATCCATCCTCCCTCCTTTATCTGAAGTGCTGGAACACATTGTTGTTAATCAGCTTGTGGATTACCTCGAAAAATATCCCATCCAATGCCCACAACAGCATGGATTTAGAAAACGGCATAGCACCACCACAGCACTAATTGAATTCACCAGCTTCATTCAGCAATCACTTGACCAAGGCACTCTTGTAGGAGCAACCTTTGTAGATTAAACGAAGGCCTTTGACACTATTAATCACCCACTTCTCCTCTGTCGACTAACTAAATCTGGCCTTTCATTTGAAACACTGCACTGGTTCAGAAGCTATCTTGAAGATAGATCTCAGCAGGTAAAACATTTTAATGTCTCTTCTGAACAGCAGGCCATCTGTTCTGGAGTACCTCAAGGATCAATCCTGGGTCCACTCCTTTTTACTATCTTTTTGAAGTACTTGCCATCCTCATGTCACCAATGGATTGTCCTATATGCGGAAGATGCTGTCATTTTCACGAGCCACCCTGATCCCAACCTACTTGAAAGCAATCTACAACTCGGCTTCAAGGAAATTGAACAATGGTTTATTGCTCATAAACTGGTACTAAACTATAAGAAAATGAAAGCTATGTTGTTCACCTCCCCTTGCAATAAGTACAGGACCCAAGCTCTTATCATTAGAAATAACCTGGGAGCCCCATTCGAACAAGAACATCACTTTCAGCACCTAGGTGTAACCTTGGATACTCAACTCTCCTATGTGCTTCACACTGAGAATGTTGCCAAGGCCATTAATATCAGGATTGGGAGCTTCTATAGATACAGGTGGTGTCTGCCTCCTGAAGCTCTCAAGTTGGAATTTACAGCTCGGTATTGTCAATAATTGACTATGGCTTGGTCATGTATGGAGCTGCTACCACTTCCTCACTTAAAAGACTGTTGCACTGAACAAGGCATGTAGACTACTTACAGTGCTGCATGTCTCACCCATACTTGTAAGCTTTACGCTCAATCTGAATGGCTTCAGCTAAGTAGTAGGATCAAACACCAAACATGCCTACTAACTAAAAAGATGCTCCTTGGGCTCCTGCCACTGGGAGTGGGAAGCCTTCTGAACAAGTCTCTCAGGACCCAACACACTCACACTTTAACCACCAAACTCTTTCTAGTCCCTAGGTGTCAGACAGCTCAGTGCCAGTGATACTTTTTATATAGAGCCCCACTTTGGTTCAGTAAGTTGCACAGTGATATAACTAGTCTTCCTAACCTTGGCCAATTTAAGATTATGCTCCACCAGCATCTCATATCTGTTAACTTCTGTGATTGTTCCACCAAATCCAAGGTATGTCTGGCCCCATCTCCTTTTCACTTCCAGATTCCTCCCTACTCACCCACGTCCTCCTCCTGCTCCCACTGATTGACAATCCTGACAAGGCCCATGGCTGCTACCCTTATCCCTTGTCCTCCCTTCTTCTTCTCCTCCTCCCTATCCCCCCCCCCTCACAAATCCTGATTACCCTTTTAAGCAACTTGACAAAGCCCCTGGCTGCTACCCTTCTCCCTTTATCCTAACATCTTACTGCCCCCTGCTTCTCCCTTCTATTTTCCTACACTCCTTTTTGTATTTTGAATCACTGTTTATCGATGATGTATTATACGCTGTCAATGTATGTTAGAAACTCAACCTGTTAGTCCTCCTTTGTCTGTATGTATCCCTCTCCACTGATGTGGAGCCTTTGTAAATGAGCTGCTTTGTGCTCAAAGGTACTTTGTAATCCAAGAGTGAATAAATACATAAATAAAATAAAGTGCTATTGTCACTGCTACTTTTTTACATTTGCCATCACTCTCACGTGCGCACCACACAGTAGCAATCAAGATACGAACACTTTATTTTTTGGCATGTATGTCGGGCTTTACATAAGTACAGATTATTATGGCAGCACTCTATGAGCACACTGGAGATAGCGCTGTTCAAGGGCCCTGGTGGGAATGTGCAGACACTCCAGTGATAGTGCTGTCATAGCAACACCTGATGAGCATGACCACTGCAATTCCCACTCATGCACAGCACAGAGACGATGGTGGATGAACTCGTTTTTTCAACGCTCAACCTTCAGATCCTTCTTTACTGAAAACAGTAGAGCTACATAATGTTTATTTTTCTCCAGTTTTTATAATAGCAATAAGGTACTCCCAGGGTTTATGGTAATGTTTAAATTAATTACCCCCACCCGGGGCGTGTGGCACTCAGTTATGCTTTGTGCCACATTACAAGCCCAGAGGGTGCATAACTAGAACATTAACATAGCCCCTGATCGTACCTTTTTGTTTAAAAAAGGGTCTCAGAAATGTTCCATTCTGATTGGCTGTCAGCATTCTGACAGCCTTTCATTAATTTATGTTATGCTGTCATGTACAGTCTGATCACCATGGTCCACTTAATTCTTCCTGTCAGCATTCAATTCTCTAGCATTGCTGAATGACTGGAATGATACATTCTGATTCTGAAACAATTGATAGATGAACTTCATTATTACAAATCTCCCTTTAAGGGCCGGCCCATCATTGTAGTGGTAGGGCTATAGCTCATGAAGCCAGCAACCTGAGTTCAGTAGCAAGCTTAAGGTGTCAGAGGTCTGGCTGGGGGTAGGAGGATCACGCATCCAAAGGACTGCTCTCTTCCTCTGGGGGAAGGGTGTGCAGAGCCTAGTGTTCACATGGCCTCTGGTGGTTAACAAGGGGAAAAGGCTTCTAGGACTGCCTTGATAGGGGTAGGAGATGTGGGGCAGATGCAGAGGATTGGAGGACCCCACTGACCCTTCTGGGGGTGTACGCCCTGGCCTCGCTGGGGGGGAGCAAGCCCTGGGGGTATTGGCTGACTGGTAAGCCCTGATGGATGTCAGGGTAATGGAGCTGGGGGAGAGGTCTGAGCAGAATGGGGCCGCCCAGAAGAGTAGGGAGTAAAAATAGAAAACACATTTCCCTCTCAATGAGGAAAACATTCAAATGGTACACTTCTAACAATTTTCTGTTGAAATCAGTTTTTACAATAGCAATAAGGCACTTCCAGGAGTTAGAGTAACAGTGAGTTAACCACCCTCTAGGGGCAGTATTCACTTGGCTGTGCCTTGTGCCACATTAGGCCCCGAGGGGGTTGATTGGCTGTCTACTTTTTTTTACATTTTTTTTTATTTATCAAGCTTTTGTTACAAATAACACCACCAAAGAGACAGCATACAGTGCTGCAATGATAACTGAGATATATAATAAATAGAATCAGTCCATTGTTCCAGAACATATAATGTCAATTGAATGTGACTGATGAAGTGTCATTGATTTATGGTGGTAGAGTCCATACTGAGAACTGAAGAACTAGCAATGTCAGATTTCACCTGTATAATAAATGTCCAGGCTGTAGACTACAACGTGAAGCCCAAGCTATATATGTTATAAGTAAATCCCAGAAGAGAGAGCACTGGGTTGGGGTGCTGGGATAAACAGGCAAATATAAGAAAAAAAAATCCTGCACTCACCACCGTAAATAAAAGGCTGTTCACCAATGCTGAAGGTGTGCATAGGTTTTATTCAAGAGCCAGTGACAATTAAAGCACATGTCTTGACATGTTTCAGAATTTTGTCCTTTGTCAAAAGACATGTGGAACATAAAATCATACCACCTTATGTACAAGTTAATGACATGATCCCTGAGCGACACACAGAAATAGTGACATCACTCAGTGCTAGTGAGATAAAACCATAAATACTATAAATATATATATATATATATATATATATATATATATATAAATGTATAAAAATACATATATACAATTAATGAGATGAAGTGGTGCTTTACATGTGGGAGGGGATTCAGGCAACCAAAATACAGGGCAGATGAGGGGACACAGAGGCATTATGGGTTTCATTAACCATGGGAAGGGGCAAGGTGGTGTGCACTGGAGATGTCTACAGGCCACCAGGACAGCAAGAGAGGGTGGACAACCAGATGATGGAAGAGACACTAAGGATGGCAGCTGGGTGAGAAGTGCTGCTAATGGGGGACCTTAACCAACCGGATGTAGTATGGGACACGCTGTCAGCAGCATCACCCAGAAACAGGGTGATTCTGGACTCCTTTCAAGTGGTCTTACTCAGACAGATGGTTAGGAAGCCAACTAGGGAAGGGGTGGTGTTAGATGTGGTGCTAACAAATGGGGGTAGGGTAAGGGACGTATCAATGGGGGAAAACCTTGGTACAAGTGACCATGGTACCATGTGGTTCACAGTACGCATGTCTGCCACCATAAATCGGACCAAGGTGAAGGTGCTCGACTTCAGAGATTTTAGTAGGATGGGAGAATATTCTCAACAGGCACTAGAAGGAGTGGGGGAGCTCGAGGGGGTGGAGGAAATGTGGGACTCAATAAAGGGAGCCATAGTGGATGCCACAGACCTCTGTGCAAGGAGGGTGAACAAAAATAGGAGAAAGCAGAAGCCATTGTGGTTCATCTGGGAAGTAGATAGGACCATCAGAGCTAAGAGAATAGCCTTCAGGAGGTTTAAAATGACACAGGGGGAGGAGGCTTGGGAAGAATATCAGGCTAGGCAGAGGGAAGCGGGCAGGGAGATCAGACGAGCAAATGCAAGGATGGAGGGGAACACTGCCAAGGTGGTCAAGAAGGGGGACAAGACCTTATCTAGGTATATAGGCGAAAGGAGAAAAACAGAGAAGGGGATTCAGTCTGAAAAATGGGTTGATGGAGAGGGTGGAGGGGATCAGGAGAAGGCTGAACTTCTGAACAGTTATTTCTGGTCGGCATTCATGAACGAAGAGGAATGGAAGGGGAAAGCTATAGGAGTGCACCGGTTGGAGGGGAAGGGGTGGACATGAGTCTGGTTTGGGAGGAGGAGATCCAGCAGCAGCTTAAGTATTTGAAAGTAGAATAGCCATGGGGCTGGATGGGGTGCATCCAAAGGTTTTGAGGGAACTGAGGGATGTACTTGCTTTCCTTGACTGCCCTATTCAACAACTCCTTAAGATCAGGGGTGGTATCGAATGATTGGAAAGGCAGATGTAGTACCCCTTCACAAGGGTGGGGCAAAGAAAGAGGTGGGCAACTAGAGGCTTGTGAGCTTGACATCCTTGGTTAGAAAGCTCATGGAAAAACTGCTCAAAGGCAGAATCAACAGTTACCTGGAGGCAAGCGGCCTTAGGGACTCAAGGCAATAAGGGTTCACTGATGGCAGATCCTGTCAAAGGAACTTAATAGAAGTCATTGACTGGGTCACCAAGGTGGTAGATCAAGGGGGCTCAGTGGACGTGGCCTACCTTGATTTCAGAAAAGCATCTGACTCGGTGCCACACATGAGGCTATTGCACAACATGGATCACCTGGGGTTAGGGAAGGGGGTAATAAGGTGGGTCAAGAACTGGTTGGAGGGCAGAACACAGAGGGTATTGGTCAACAGAGCACCTTCAGAGGAGTCTGCAGTCATCAGTGGAGTTCCCCAAGGGTCGGTGTTAGGGCTTTTTCCATTTAATGTCTTTATAGGGGATATAGCGGAGGGTCTGGAAGGGAGGGTGAGTCTATTTGCAGATGATGCAAAGGTCTGCAACAGAGTGGACACACAGGAAGGGGCAGAGATGATGTGTAGAGATCTGGAGAGGTTGGAAGAATGGACCAAAGAGTGGCAATTGTCATTCAATATGGCAAAGTGTATGATCATGCACTTTAGGCAGAAAAAACAGGAAAGCTGAATACTGGATGGGGGGTAGATCCCTACAGGTTACAGAAGAGGAAAGGGACCTAGGGATCATCATTTCACAGGACCTAAAGGTGGGAAGCAGTGTGGAGGGGCAGTGGCAAGAGCCAGCTGGGTATTAGGTTGTGTAGTGAAAGGAATATCCAGCAGAAGGAGAGAGGTCATACTTCCCCTGTACATCCAGCTGGTTAGGCCAAAACTGGAGTATGGGGTCCAGTTCTGGAGGCAGTACCTCAGGAAAGATGTGGAGAGGATAGAACAAGTTCAGAGTAAAGTGACAAAGATGGTGAGAGGGCTTGATTATTTACCATATGAGGGGAAACTAAATGAGCTTGGCATGTACTCACTGGATCAGAGGAGGGAGAGGGGTGACATGATTGAGACATTTAAATACGTCAAGGGTATCAGTAAGGTGCCTGTGGGGATCCTTTTCCAGCTAAAGGAGTGGACCAGGGTGAGGGGACATGAATTCCAAATCAAGGGGGGGATTTAGAGGTAACCCCAGGAAGTACTTCTTCACTGAGAGGGTGGTGGAAAATTGGGATGGGCTGCCAAGGGAGATAATGAGTGAGAAGATAGTGGGAGGGTTCAAGAGGGCATGGGATAAACACAGGGGGATGTTGGGAAGGGGGGCTATATTAAAGGCCTAAGAGGATACTTAGGCAAACTGGGCAGTCTAGGTGGGCCTGGCAGTCCTGTTCTGCCATCACATTCCTGCACTCTTATGTTCCTAAGTCTATGTGTAACATTGAAGTCAGAACTGTGTCAGCTAATCCCAACTAAGATAAAAAATAAAATTAGTAAAATCCTGAGAGTACAGGTCCTGCATATAAAGTGTCTTGTGGAAACACAAAGATGTGCAGTCACATAGGTTCTCTCAAAGATTTATTAAATAGTTTATCAAGGTGTATTACCTAAAAATCATGAGACAGAAAGTAGAAGTTAGAAACAGCATCCATTCTTGTTTAGCAATAAATACATAATAT
Source organism: Neoceratodus forsteri (assembly GCA_016271365.2). Taxonomy (NCBI): domain Eukaryota; kingdom Metazoa; phylum Chordata; order Ceratodontiformes; family Ceratodontidae; genus Neoceratodus; species Neoceratodus forsteri. The sequence goes on along the minus strand of CM057450.1, from coordinate 302,081,918 downwards.
AGCAGATGAAAAAATGGCATGACAAGATGCATCAGTTTTCTATTATAAACTTCTGGCATAACTACATATCTTATTTTTTAATATAAGGTAAAATATCATATTGTTCATTGAGACCAGGGTGCCTGCAGACTTTCAGTGTATACATCCAAAATCCCTCTCTCTGCAGAATCAAATTATTAAAATCACCTCCTCGGAGTTTTGGGTATACTTTCTCAATGACTTTAAAAGAAAAGGTATGTTCATTCTTATTGGTAGTCTGCATAATGTGCAGATTATTAGGGTAGGTAACATCTTGATTCCTAATGGATCTGCAGTGTTCCTCCACCCTGGTCTTGAACTGTCTCTTCATTTTGCCTGTATAAAAGGCACCACAAGGGCACAATGCCTTGTAGATAGCCCCAGTTGTGTCACTTGTAATAAGTTGCCTGACCAGAAATCTTTTGTTTACATGTGAACTAGTAAATACTTTGCCTGGTGAAATTGCCTGGCAAAGTACAGTACACACACGTGGCACTTAAAACAACCTGCATACTTGTTGGTGAGTCATGTCTATGAGACAGGTCTAGCTTGCCCTCTGTGTACCAACTGATCCCCGAGTGTAAATGCTCTTCTAAAAGATATCCCAGGAATGTTATGATATTCACTCAAACCAATGTCTCCCCTGAAAATATTCCTGTTATTGACAATTATGTGTGCTACTTTAGAGGCACTGACAGAATATGCAGTCAGCAAATGTACCCTTTTAGATTCCTGTTCCCTGTGCTGTCTGCTCTGAAACATTACATTTCTGTCAGTGTTTCTGACTTCAGCAAACATCTGTTCTAGAAGCTCAGTGCTGTAGCCTCTCTCAATAAATCTATTACTGAGGTCAATAGCTGCCTTATCAAAATCTTCTAGTGAACTGCAATTGCGTTGCAGTTTTAAAAATTGTCCCTTAAGAATATTTTGCACAACATGTCAGGGATGACAACTGGATGACGTAAGGAGGGTCTTTCTTTCACATTGTTTTCTGAAGGTATCTGTATTGATATTGCAGGCTACATCTTAACGAATGCATAAAGCAAGAAAATGGATCTCTTCTCTACTGTCACTATACAGTAGGAGAAATGTAGGTTCTGGTTAGAATCATGTAAATATTTGATCAAACTGTCACATTCCTCAAGACTGCCTTTCCATATGATCAACATATCATTGATAAAATGCAGTATAGATCAATATTATAAAAAAAGGATTAGCATCTGAGTCACCCCATTCCATGTGTAATCATAGTCACAAGCCACAGTAAAGAAGAATGGGGTGACATTTAGGCCTCACAACCTCAATGACACACCCCATTGTCTGTCAATCTCCGGAAGGAGGGAGGGGCTATACAAGGGGGGACAACCCTAACGGTCTCATTTCTTGACTTTTTATACTTTAACCCTAAATGATGCATTAATGCAGTTTTTTGCTTAGAATTTCCTTACTTTTTGAAAAAGAACAGAAAAGTAAAAAGTCGCACAAGTTGGTGGGAGTGCGAGGCCCAAACATAACAGTGCAACTACTGAATATAATATGTATCGGTGGTACGCATATGCGTGGGTAGTGTGGGGCCCTTAAAACAAAGTTTCATTCATCAGAGTGGTATAATTCCACACCTGTTTACATGTCAGTCACCTAACCACTGAAAAGCACCTCCATGGCAGTAGCACTAGGTACCCTATAAATGTGAAGCCACTACCACAATGCAAAGCACCATATGGAAAACATAAAGTGTGTTATGCAATATCTGTGCAGAAAATTAATTTAACAACAGCTAAACACCATAATTCAGATGCACAGGTCATCCCCTGAAGACGCTCCAAATTTCATTGTAAAAGAGCAAACTGTCTCCGAGATATAACGTTTTAAAGTTTGAGATTTTCATTTGTTGGAGTGGCAGAATTCCACACCTGTTGACATGTTACACACCTAACAACTAAAGAGTACACCCATGGCAGTAGGTATCACGTCAATTCATCGCAAACAAAACAGCGCACGCATTACAGCGCAGATGAAATAGCGAATTAAAATTCAGCGTAATTGGTAAATCATCGCAAGTGTCAGCTCAGCGCATCAGACATCAGTTCAACAGACCAATCATCGCAAGTGTCAGCTCAGCTAAGAAATCGGCTATTACAATGCAATTTACATTATTTTAGCTTTTTACAGACTGAGAATAATAACAGGCTTGACTTTAGCATAATATTCCTGGCATCCTGGAGTTTGCTCAGTAAAGGCTATTCTGGCAGAGCTGGTTTCCGATACCAAATCAATTCGGGCTGCGTTGTTGAAATGCATCACTTTGACCCCTCTCTAACGTTTCCCAGCAGTACTGGGTTCCCTTGCATGTGTTTGTGTCATTTAATTTCCTTCTTTTATTTAGGCTTTGTTTGTAAGTGAACTTGTTCATTGCAAGCCACCGTACATAGATGCCAGTTATCATTGCATCTGGTTGAATGACTGCGACTTTTAATAGTGAGCCGCAAGGGAGAAGAATGGCTGTTTTCCAGATGGGCAGTGTGAGCATGCCAGCGCTGGTCTAATAAAGAAGCCACTAGCAATGTCATTGGTTCAGCTATTAGCCGTGGTCAGTATGAAGATTTAGAGAGGAATGCAGGGAGGATCGGAGATTTCAAGCAATCTAATGGCCAGCGCTACAGTGGGGAGTGGGCATGATGTGGACCTGCAGCTGATGACATTTAGCAGGAGATCCTTGACCGAGCATTCTGCAGGAAAGTTTACTAAACAGTGGTGCATTGTTCCATATTTTTATGGTGGTGTAACTTTTTTTATCTAAGTCTTCTTAAAGTCTTTATTACTAAGGATAACTGCTTAAAATAGTATACTAGACCCTCAAATTTTTTGTTGCTATGCGGCGAATTAGTGACTTGCAGGTTTTTGTGATGAGATGGCTATTTGATGAATTGGTGTAACGATGAATTTACATGCACTGATATTGACGCTCGGTAATTGTATGCGCTGAAATATTTTGCGATGAGTTGACATGGAACCATGGCAGTAAGGCCAGCTACCCTACAAATTTCAAGCCACTACCACAATGGAAAACGATGTTCGCAAAACATATACTGTGCCTCGCAATATCTCCATAAAAAATGTATTATCTGACACATAAACATCATAATTCCCATGTACAGGGCATCCCATGAACACCCTCCACATTTCAAGTAAAAAGACCAAACTGTTTCCGAGATATTTAATTTTACACATTGTCAAAATTGGCCTACCTGTTGCATTCAAATCTGGCCATCTAGTTCCTCACTCATGATCAAAGATCGCGATCAAAGAATCTCATGATCAAAGAATTTGCAGGCTCATGATCAAAGAATAAAAAATGGTGTAATTCAAATTTTATACATAAATGCATGAAACCACCGGCATGGTCCAATAAAACAAAGCCCCCTGAGCAAAACCCATCCTAGTTTATGTTTCTAGGTCACCCTGGGCTGAGAAATTAAATTTTTTCATTTGGCCATCTAGTTTGTCACCTCCACGATAAAGTGAATCTCACGATCAAAGAAGTTGCAGGCTCACAATCAAAGAATTTGCAGGCTCATGATCAAAGAATAAAAAATTGTGTAATTCAAATTTTACACATAAATACATGAAACCACTGTCATGGTTCGATAAAACAAAGCCCCCTGAGCAAAACCCATCCTAGTTTGTGTTTCCAGGTCACCCCTGGGCTGAGAAATTACATTTTTTAATCTGGCCATCTGGTCTTCACCTCACGATCAAAAATGGTGATCAAAGAATCTCACGATCAAAGAATTTGAAGGCTCACGATCAAAGATTGTTAGTGAGCCACGATCAAAGAACAAAAAAGTGTAAAACTCTGTTTTTTGACCATTTTGAAGAAAATCACAGACAAGGCTTGATAGAGGGAAGACCCCTGAGTAAAACCCACCATAATTTTACTTCAGAAGTCCCCTTGAGCCGAGAAATTTGAATTTTTCTGGCCGGAAAGTGAAACAAGATGGAGGTCATCATGATCAAAGAATTCCTCAGGGTCAAGGATTCTTTGATCATGAGCCTGCAAATTCTTTGATCATGAGGAGGGACCAGATGGCAAAAAAAACATTCTTTGTTCACAAAATAATCATATAAATTTTTCCATTGATTTATAATGGGAACTTAAAAGTTTAATAACTTTTGAATGGCTTAATATTTTTTCACCAAACAAAAAGCAAGATGTTCCTTGACCCATGCTCTTTCAGGTGAGCCAAGTCACACAGTGGCATGGCACACAACGGCCAAGCAGCACCATGGACAAAATCAAAAAAACTGCTCACATAACTGGCAAAAAGTGCATTTTCAGCGTTTTGGTGCACAAAAAAATGTAAGTCTGATCGAAATGAAATTTAGCTAATCAAGAGATCTGCCATGCCCCACCGCACATACCAAATTTCATGCAAATCCATTGACCGGGACCAAAGTTATTAATGTGCAAAATGTCAAGTTTAACATAGAAGTGTCTTCATAACCCTAAATATAGACATGCGACCGTGCCCATATAATATATATATATATATATATATATATATACAGTATATATATTAGAAAAATACTAATATATAAAGGCACATTAGTTTATTTATTTATTGATTGAATTTTGTTGACTGGGTAGGCCCACTGAGACTAGAAGTCCCTTTTTCAGTGGTGGCCCAGGGAGGGGATACAGATGGTAACCAAGTGAAACTGAACCAGATTAAGCTGTTTGTTGCATTTTTAGTGAATGGGGAAAATTTGGCCAGGCACCGGGTAATCCCCCTACTTCACACTAGGGGGAACCATTGGTCTTTTTGATATAGGAGCCTGAAGGAGATCGAACACCACTCGGGATGGCTGGAATGAATGCACTTGCTTCTGAGTGGCCAGCAAAACATTCCTCAGATTTTGACAAAAACTAATTTGCCAAAATAAAAAGATGACAAGATCACAAAACAGGTAGAAACTCCTATAGACACCAGTTCCACCATGGATAGTGATGGAGGGGAAGCCATCTTATCAGAAAATACAAGACAAGAAAAAGAAGCTTTACTGGCTAAAATCTCTGCTATTGAAATGGCATATCAGAAAGAAAAGGACGGCAATGCAGAAGAAAAGAAATGGAAAAGAATTGATAACAGCTCACTCGAAAACAGAACAGGAAAATCTACCAAGTTGTTTGTTTTTGGTACCCAAGGAAACCCGGATGCGACTCCAGATGTGGCTGTACATCCTTGTACCAAACAGAACAGCAGCACAATCACTGAATGGAGTGCTGAGTTAGCTCTGCAGCAGTCTAGCTGGCAAAAGACGAGTGCAGGTTGGATTCCAAGATCCTGCTATTCCCATATATGGATTGACAAAACCACAAAGGACACAGACTACAGATCAAAATACACCAAGCACAAGTGAACAAATACCCAACTCCACTGAACAGGGAAACAGGACAGAGGCCTCCACCGAACAGCATCAAACTATAGACATTCAGGCATCCTTAGGTATCTCTTTTTCACCCCTGGAGAATAATAATGAAGAATTCTTTGAAGCCTTAGTGGAGGTGGTGCCACCTACACAATTGGCACCTGATAATGACAATGCACAACCTAATGTTTTAGAAGAACAACCAGCCCCCACAGTTGCTTATGACAGCATTTTGAAATACCATTAGAACAAGCTAAAAGAAGGCATGCAGTTCACCTTTGATATATTGGAGGGCTGGAATTACGACCAGACCGCTTCTGTGCAGGGAAGCAGCTCCTGAAACAAGACATAACCTTTACTTCAGAAGAAGTATACACCCTTATCCATGCCCCAGTTGAAGCAACTTTTGATTATCAGTTTTCATTCTATTTCTCTACTGGACAGAATTTGGACTCTATGCGCAATTAGCAACACCACACCCCTGTGGACACCATTTCAAGCAATCCCTTTAACCAAACCTAATTTTAAGCTTATTATAATTCTCTTTAGAAATAAAGGAGTTAATATCTCTGACATATTGTTTTGGCTTGGTAAAAAATGCAATGTTTAGGGGGTACCAGATCCCATTGTAGACACAGAAGGTTTTTGGACGGGGGATGGAGGATGAAATTTAAATTATGGCAAGACGACTCAGGGATAAAACATCTGAACAATTGTTATGTTTACTTGCACACATGTCCAAGAAACATAGTGCCACCATATGAGTTTTCGTTGGTGTACCACCCCCGGTGCCAATGCCCTGCTCCTTTTTGCAGGTGTGGCCACACCGCACCAATAAATGTCTGAGCTGTCTATGATAGCATTTCAGATGCAGTGGTATACAGTTCAAAGTAAAAGATCCCTACAGTCAGCAGTGGTAATGTGTAGGCAATTTGCATACTGCCATCGGCAGGCAATTTACATACTTCCATTGGCAGTATGCAAACTGCCTACATGTCAGCACTGCATCTGAACTGCTGTCATAGACAGCTCCATTTTTTTTCTTGCAATTCCCCCCCCCAAAAAAAACACCCAAGTAGCATGCTTGGAGCCCACCCAGCATGCTCATGTGCTCCCCCACCCCCCACACCCATATGGCTGATGGGGGTTCCCAACCCCGCCGGTCCACTGCCCCCGAAACAGACTTCCAGGTGCCACGCTGGGAGCCCACCCCAGCATGGCAAAAGTCCATATGGCTGATGGGGGTGCCCAATCCTCTATCGGCTCCACTGCCCCCTCCAAACTTCCAGCTGCCACACTGGGAGCCCACCCCAGTGTGGCAAAAGTCCCACGTTGTCTTTGTAACAAAATAACAAAAAAAAACGCCTATAAGAAAAAAATGGTCCCTCATTGATTCTCTTGCCCTCTCCCCCAACCTGTGCCCACCCTCTGCGTACCCCACCTCCCCACACCCCACCTCACCCCATACTTACCTCCGGAGGCTGGCACATCGATCTTCGGTGGGCCGGGAACACGTCTGCATTCTTCAAAGCCAGATGCAAACTGCAGAAATGCCGGTAAGCTGTATAATGGCGTAAATGTTTTTCTTTTTCAACTTTGGTTCATATCTCGGCCATTTTTGGGAATTCTTTTATCAAATTTTCAACATGGAGTTCTTGGGACCTAATCTCATGAAATCAGCCACTGTCATTTTGTTATTCATTCCGGAAAGGTGATTTTGCAGTCACTGTGCGGAACCACTTTTTGGGACTGAGTAATGAAATTACAGTGTCACAGTTCATAGGGTAGGCCTCAAAACCCTATGTTGAAAATTTATGCATTCCCAAAATACTTTAGAGAATGTTTAATATTTTCACTCCAGATTTTCGACATTGCCATTTTACCACACCTCCTTATGAACAGTACAGCTGTCACTTTTCACATCTCGCTCAAAATGTGTTTTCGGACATGAAGCGCACAATGGCATGGTCGGAGTGCGAAATCAGTGTTTGGGACAGATTGCGACACTGTTCATGAGCAGAGGTGTTAAAATGGCTATGTTGAAAATTTGGTGACAGAAGCTCATAAAATAACTGTGATACAAGCGTGCATTGCACAATTTCCATGCACCCTCGTAAGTTCACGGATTTGTAATATTTTTAGTCCAGATTTTCAACATTGACATTTTTCCACACCTCCTTATGAACAGTATAGCTGTCATTTTTCACAACCTGGCCAAAATGTGTTTTCACACTTCCAGCACAGAATAGCGCGGTCGCTGTGGGAAATCAATGTTCAGGACAGATTAAGAAAATCACAGTGACACTGTTCATGAATGGAGGTCCCAAAATGCCTATGTTGAAAATCTGGTGTAAAAATCCCCAAACTAATTACATTCTGTGGTGTCATTATGAGTTTCTATAGTACACTCATGATTTCATCAGTTGTTTATAATTTACCTAAGTTTTCAACAATGCCATTTTTTTCACCTCCTCATGAATAGTACAGCTGTCATTTTTCACATTCTGTTCGAAAAGTGTTTTCGAACTTGTGGCACCAAATGGCACAGCCACTGTGCAAAATTACCTTTCACCTAATGAACTGATAGTATCACTGTTCATGTGGTGGGGTCACAAAAAGCCCATGTTGAAAACTTGGAGTAAAAATTCCAAGAAATGCCCAGGGCGTTAGGGTTTTCGACCATAACACCCTACCCTGTAGGGACTAACAGGCGTTAGGGGTGTGACTTGGGGTTGTCGGCAGTAATACTCATGCCATTCCACCCCCACCCTGCAGCCGGTGACATGCATAGAGGTGCATCTTGAACCCTTTGGCCCCAGAGTTCACCCCATTCTCTTATACTGCACCCATGTCAGCATATTTCCTTATGGAATGAGGTGAATGTAAAGCCCAAACGCCCCAAGGCACACCTCAACACTTGTCAGTGTCTGAAGGGTAGGGTGAGGTGAAATGTTGTGACCATCATGGGTGATGACCCAAAGGCACACTCTAATGCCTATCCATCTCTGTAAAGTAAGAGTGGAGTTGGCATCAGTTCAATAATTCACTGCCATTCTTATACTGCATCTGTCTAACTCCTGCACTTCCACTGCTAATGCCAGAAAGCAAACATTCAGCATTGACATATGCTTGCTTTTATTTAGGTAAAGACAAAGGGATACTTTTTTATCAGGGCCAACCTAGATTATGTTATAAATGTGTCTCCCATAGACAACATCAGCAACAACTGTGAAGTGGTTAAGTGCCTACACTGCTGAGCAACCGGCCATACAGGAGTTCACTGTATAGCCACACCCCTTTGCCATTTATGTGATGAAGTTGGTCATTCTTATCTTTCCTGCCCTTGGGCTGCTCTTAACATGGTAGATGCCGATTACACCGAACAAGACTTCTACATTAGCAAAACAACCAGGCAGGATACAGGAAGGGAAACAGGCCCCATTCCCACCACACAGAACACAGACTCTAGGAGAAGTAATCAAAGTGCCCCCCCCCCCCGACTCCAGACAGCACCAACAGTCAGCCTGCTCCTAGCACTTCATACTCAGGAGACCACAGTGAAACCCCAGAAACTATGCCCCACCCCCACCACCCCCTACCAAACAAGAGTTCCAGGTAGTAGGAAAAGGGACAGGAAGAAAACAAGTAGAGACTTCTTCAGATACCAGTAACCCCATCGCAATACCAAATAAATTCTCCAGTGGGGAGACACAGAAATGGAGGGGGACTCAGACATTCTTTCAGAAACTTCTGTACCCATAGAAGATATTTCAGGAGAGGAAGATCAGCAGGGAACCCTGGCTGATACAGTTAAAAAGAAAAAAGAAACGAATGGGGACATGGTATAGCCTGAGAAAAAAGAATTAGATAACCCCCCTCCCCCCATTGTAATGGATGTAGTCTTGCTACTAGCTTCACTGAGCACAAACAGTATTAAACCAGGCTGAAAGAAAAAAAAACACTTTTGACTATTTCTCCACCACTTACCATGATATTATCTTTTTACAAGACACACATCTACATACAGAACAGGATATTCAACAAGCCACTACAGATTGGCTTTGGTGAATACTTATGTAGCAGGGTAGAGATTTGTATAAACAATCCTTTGATACAGGCCTCCAAAGTACTAGACATCACTCCTGGTAGAGCACTTTTAATAGATGCTACCCTAAATGGACAAAGTATAAGATTAATCAATGAATACGCTCCACAGGATAAAGCAGGCAGGGTACAGCTTCTACAACTCATACAGCCCTATTTATGTACTGCAAACTCAGTATTTCTAGGGGGAGATTTTAATTGTAGTCGACTTAAATCTGACCCAGTGTATATCTTCTGTGAAATTATTACAGATGGTGCTTTACAGGTTTTACAGTTTTATTTATCATTAGGCTAAGCTTTCAGTGCTACTGCATTTATTGTTGGTTGATTGTTTCTGCTCTTACCTCCTTGTTTCTTTCATCAGTGGTTCTGCCACTGCCATTTTCATAATGTGTCTCGAACACGGGCTTTCCACAGCAACCATGCTATTGTGCGCCAGAACTGCAAAAACAGATTTTGGTCAGGATGTGAAAAATGACAGCTGCACTGTTCATTAGGAGGTGTAGAACAATGGCACTGTTGAAAATGTGGAGTGAAAATATAAGTTTGCGAACTTACAAGCGTGTGTGCAAACTGAGCAATGCATGCTCATAACACAGTCATTTTATGGAGTATTGTCACCAAATTTTCAACACAGGCATTTTAGGATGTCTGCTCATGAACAGTGTCACTGTCATTTTCATAATGTGTCCCAAACAGTGATTTCGCATAGCGACAATGCTATTCTGCGCCAGAAGTGTGAAAACACATTTCAGCAAGGATGTGAAAAATGTCAGCTACACGGTTCACAAGAAGGTGTGGTAAAATGCTAATGTTGAAAATGTGGCATGAAAATATTGCAAATGCACTAACTTACAAGCGTGCATTGTGCAGTTGCTACGCACGCTCATAAAACAGTTATTTTATGGAGTATTGTCACCAAATTTTCAACATAGGCATTTTAGGACCTCTGCTCATGAACAGTGTCACTGTCATTTTGTAATGTGTCCCAAACACTGATTTTGCACAGCAACCATGCTATTCTGCAACGGAAGTGTGAAAACACATTTCAGCAAGGATGTGAGAAATGACAGCAGTACAGTTCACAAGAAGGTGTGGTAAAATGCCAATGTTGAGAATCTGGCATGAAAATAGTGCGAATGCGCTAACTTACAAGCGTGTGTTATGCAGTAGTTACACACACTCGTAAAACAAGTCATTTTTTGGATTTTTCCAACCAAACTTGCAACATAGGCTTTTTGAGAGCCCCTCTCATGAACAGTGGCACTGTCATTTCATTACTCAGTCCCGAAAGGTAATTCCTTGCATTGACTGTGAAATCACCTTTCGGGACCGAATAATGCCATGACAGTGCAAGAATTCATGAGAAGGGGTCCCAAAAACCCCATGTTGAAAATTTTGGGCCAAAAGTCACAAAAATGCCTGAGATGTGCATTAAAGTTGAAAAACCCCTATTCATTCCATTATACAGCTTACCGGCATTTCTTCAGTTCACAGTTGGCTTTGAAGGGTGCAGAGATGTTCCCGGTCCACAGAAGATCATCGCGCCAGACTCCGCAGGAAAGTATGGGGTGGGGAGGTGAGGGGAGACAGGGTGCGCAGTGGGGGGGGCATTAAGACTATGAGGGACTGTTTTCATTTTACAGGGAAAAAAAATTAAAAAAAACATCACGGGAGTTTTTTTTTTACAGGGGATTTGGCACACTGGGGTAGGCTCCCAGCATGCCACCAACTGTTTGGGGGGGTGTCTGTAGCCAATGGGGGATTGGGCACCCTTGTCAGCACACAACACGGGGGGAGGAGGAAGTAATGCCGACAGGGATTTGGCACCACCGTCGGAACACAAACAAAGCGGGGGGAAACAAGCAGAGGGATATTGGGCACCCCCCTCGGTATTCAACAATGGGGTGGTTTATGCCGACGGGGAGGTCCCTCTGTCGGCACACAAAGAAAGGGGGTTAACTGACAGGGGGATTGGGCACCCCAGAAGTCAGAAGGCAGTTAGCGGTCACCGCCCACCGCTGACCATGCAGATAATGGCGGCAGGACGGCAAGAAAGGACTGCTGCGTATGACGAGCTTTGCTCGAATTGCAGCAGACCTTTTCTTAGATGTGCTCACCACATTATGTATGCATGGTGTGGTGCCGGCATGCAGGCTGACTGGAGAATGCGGGATGCACCTATTGGTGTGTGCCCTGCATTCACCCAACAGCGACCCCGCCTCCAAAGCTACACTGTCCCACGATGTTGGCTACGCAAGTGCACCAACTTAAAAATGTCACACTCAAAAGAAGACATTAATGGGCCAGGGTACTGCTGACTGAATGCCACATTATTGGATAACCTAGATATTTGGCAAATAATTTTAAATATTATAGTAGCAAGAAAATCAGTCTATTTTTCATATGATTCAACATTAGAATGGTGAGAACAAAGTAAACAAGACCTAGCAGACTTTTTTGAAAACAACAGGAAAACTTTTAGGGAGTCATAAAAACATACAATATCAAGAACTTAGGAAACAACTGTATAAATTATTATGTTTACAGATAGAAACAACATAGGATTACTCTAAACAGATACAACAAATAAAACAGGAAATGGTAAATTACCAATATGACAGAAATAAATAATTAGAATTTGAACAACGATAAAATATACAAGCAAACCCATATGAAACGTGCAATATAAGAATGAAAAAGAAAAAATCTCATCACTTAAAACAGATGCAGGGACCATCACTGGAAACACAAACATTCTTAGAGAAATTGAAAAGTTTCTACAAGATACATCTGGAACCACTTCTGGAACCTCTGGTTCCTCGAAAGAATAGTTCAAAGCTTGTCAACTACCACAACTTTCAGACACAGACAGAACTTTGCTTACACAACACATTACACAAACAGAATTATTGGCAGCAATACATCAACTAATGACAGGTACTGCACCAGGCCCTGATGTCCTATCCCATATTTTTTATAAAAGAATTACACCCCATATACTATCTGAACTTACTAAAGTATGCAACGGTGTTTTAACAAACAATCTATTGCCTAAGTACATGTATTCAGGCCTACTATTTTTATTACATAAAACAGGTACTACAGAATACCATTAAAACTGGAGACCAATCTCCTTATTAAATTCAGATTTTAATATGCTCACTAAACTACTCAGTAATCGATTAACCTTACCTTTATCATCCATAATACACTGCACACAAACATGTTCATTACAGGGCAGGAAAATTTCTGATGTTTTGATATTAATTAGAGAAATTCTGGAAAGAGGGAACAATTGGGGAACTTAACAGTTATTTACTAAATAATGATCAGACAAAAGCTTTTGATAAGGTCTCCCACCAATATTTGTGGGATGTTTTGGAAAGTTTTGGTTTTCCACAAACCCTTGTAGAATGGATACAGCTGGTGTATAAAAATGCAGTTGTGTGCCCTTATGTAAATGGTTGGATTGGTAACCCATGTGCACTCAAGAAGGGAGTCAGACAAGGGTGCCCCCTCAGCCCACTGTTATATTTATTGACATTAGATCCACTCATTAGGAAAATAAATTTAAACCCCAGTATACAAGTTCTTACCATTTGCAGCCAAGACATGGAAATAAAAATGTCAGCATATGCGGATGATCTGTATATAGTACTATAAGATACACAATCAGGAACACATCTGACAACCCTTTTTAAAGACTTCTCTGACCATTCAGGATCACAAATAAAGTTGGCCAAAAGTAAATGCATACCTATAGGAACTTTTCAAACCTCTCAATCAGAAATCTTAGGTATCCCTCTCTGACAGACAGGCTGCAAGATATAAAGTATTCACTATGGACATGCAGACAGTGCATATTACAACTGGGACTATACCATCAACACAGCCCTAGACAGAGTAGCTCAATGGAATTGGTGGAGAATGCGTAAAAAGAAAAGGATTTTTATGGTTCATACATTTCTACTGCCAATGTTTTTATTTCTGAGTTATGTTTTTCCACCCCCAAAAGTTTTGGAAACTGGACTTTTAAGCTGTTTTTTTCAGTGTGTATGGGGCAGCCACCTCAACCCCATAAAAAGGGACATATTATACTAAGCAATAGCTTCCAGAGGTCTAAAAATGTTGAACCCCATTACTGTTTTTCACAGTATATTTTTATATGCAAACACCTTTCCCCTTCTGACAGGCCCTCTTGTCTTATGGCACCCTGGGGTAGCAGATTACATCTCACCTTTGTATGATGACTGCCTGGATAAATAAAGACTTTGATTGATTGCTTGAAGAAGTGATCTACCAGGTTATACTGGAGCATGTATTAGCAAACTAAAATTATGGAAAATACAATATAATGTGTTTAGGCTTAATTCCAGGAAAGAATTTTACAATCTTATAGAAAAAACTCACTTGCTGCTCTCTCCATCATACATAGACTGCCCTCTACTTGAACAGAAGGCAATCTCAGATCTATTAACAGATGAAACAACACCACCTCGTTTATGGGACATAAGATGACTCTGTGCCCATGGCAAACTTCAGGTGAAAGACAACCTGAAACACAAGGATAAAACAGAAAGGTTTTGCCCCCAAAGTACTTGCTTTACAACACCAGAAATCATGGATCATCTCTTTTTTCAATGCCCTTTTGCTCACACTTTCTTGAAAATACTATAACATATCTGGGTTTCTTTCCCCAAAAACCTCATCTCCCCTGAAGTTTTATATTTAGGCATTTTTCCAACATTCTGTGACCATAGGAACCAAAGCTCACTCAGGTTAGTTCTTACCTGTATTAAATATGGCCTATGACAGGTGACATGCAAATTAACTTTACAACTAATATGGACCCCTACTCAAGTGATACAGTCCATTACAGAAAACCTACAGATCATTAAAACTACAGAAAAGAAACAATTCTCTCAGGAGATTTTCTTAGATAGATGGAAAGGTGTTCTGTGGATATAAAGAAAATGCTTCAGTTGTAACAGTAACTACTCTTCTCTAAGGAGTATTGGGAAGGGAATATAAAACAGTGTGTTTATGACAGAGAGGAACAAACTCTTTGAACATTTAACGCATACACAGTATACTGTGATTTATTTTTGTGAAGAAATTGTTTTAGCCTCTCAGCAATATATCATGAAGAATACCATGAATTATCTTATGTATGTACACTATGTTTCTTTTTGTGGTATTTATACCAATGTGTATATGTAATGTTTGAATTGTTTCCTTTTTTTCAATTTGACATATATGAATACACCTATGATTTTTTATATATTTCTGTATATGTAACATCTATTCTAAATAAAAACACCCCCACTCTTTTCAAGAAGTGCCATGAAATCTTTAACTTCCACCTGAACAGCAACGTGAGACCTTGGTTTAATATCTCATCCGAAAGACAGTACCTTAACAGTGCAGCATCACCCTCATGATGCACTGCCGTGTCAGTACTAGGATTTACCACAAGTGCCTGGTGTGGGACTAGAACCAACAACCTTTCAATCTTCTGGTCTCAGAGGTGATTGTGCAACCTGCTGAGCCACTGACACTGATATAGTTATTAGTTGATTAGTTGACTGAATGTGGACCTTAATTTTAGGATCCATTACACAATTTAAACTGCAACTGCCTTTTTCTTGTCTCAGGTACAGCACATGGACATGTCTTATATTTGGTATAAATATTTTAAAAGAGCAGGTGACACAGTGGTTTACCTTTTTGATCTGTGTGCCAGCTGTCATTATAATGTAGTCTGCACCATTGCAATTTCAAGTTTTGGCCATTTCGGTACAGAAATTGCCACTTTTACCATTCTCCATGGCACTGCACTTTCATGCGCCTGTGTACCCTGCCAGTCTGGCTCGCATGACATCCTGTCATAAAGTGAGACTGAGCGGCTGGTAGTATTTTCATGGAGATCAAGTTTCTGACTTCAGTAAGTCTGTTATTCGTGAGGGACAAAGGTTATTGTGAATTAAAGTCATTAGCTCACTTATAGCATTTCTGTTTTTCTGTGGATTTCTGTTTCAATAATCCCTTGGAGCTAAACTTTCATAGCAATTTTTCCTTCCCCCCAAAGTACAGAGAGCATATGTTATACATAGCTGTGGTAGTTATCCTGTAAGCTGACAGCTGTCTATGCTTCTTTATGTACTCTGTGATAAATCTTTAACATATCTGTGTAGTTTCTGAATGTTTTATAATTCCAAATCCCTTCCTGCAATAACTTTTTACTTTTTATTGTCTCACCTTCCTAGTGATCTGAATTGAGCACATGTTCTACACAAGTGTGTCCTTACAGCCTATATGCTGACTGCTATATAATCATTTTCATGCACCCTATAATAGAGTAGGCTTGCTGCTGCATTTTGTGATTTTTATGTTGGCTTGCCGCACTTGTGCGGCAGTCAACATATTGGTAGAGTGCAGCTTTGGGGGCGCGGCTGCTGTTGGGCGAATTCAGGGCATGCATCGCTCCATTCGTCCCTCCAGTACAGGGTGCCACGCTGGGAGCCCACCTCAGCGCGGACAACTGATGCCATGGCCAATGGGGTGCCCAATCCCCGTTGGCTCCATGCCCCACCCCCAGCTGTCCTTCTGCCATGCTGGGAGCCTACCCAAGCATGGCAAACGTCCCGCATCGTCTTTTTTTTTAAACCTGTAAATTAAAAGCGGTCCCACGGCGCTTCTCCCTGCCCCCACAACCACGCTTTTACCCACTGTGCACCTGCCTCCCCACCCCCACCCCATGCTTACCTCTGGAGTCCAGCGCAACCATCTTCAGTGGACCGGGAACACGTCTGCACTCTTCAAAGCCGACCGCGAACTGAGGAAATGCTGGTAAGCTGTATAATGGGCTAGATAGGGTTTTTTCAACTTTGTTGCATATCTCAGGCATTTTTTGGAATTTTTGCACCAAATTTTCAACATGGGGTTTTTGGGGCCCCTCCTCATGAATTCTGTCACTGTCATGGTGTTTATCTGCCTTGAAAGGTGATTTCGCAGTCACTGCACGAAATCACCTTTCGGGGCCCATTAACAAAATGACAGTGGCGGTGTTCATGAGGTGTCCTCTTAAAAAGCCTAAGTTCCAAATTTGGTGGAAAAAATCCAACAAATGCCTGTTTTACAAGAGTGCGTTGCACAGTTGCTACGCAGGCTCGTAACTTCACGCATTCACAATATTTTACTGCTGGATTTTCAGCATTGTCATTTTTGTACACCTCCTTGTGAACAGTACAGCTGTCATTTTCCACATCCTGCCTGAAATGTGTTTCCGCACTTCCGGCACACAATAGCGCAGTCGCTGTGGGAAATCAGTGTTTGGGCCAGATTATGAAAATGACAGTGACACAGTTCATGAGCAGAGGACCTAAAATGCCTATGTTAAAAATTTGGTGATGATACTCCATAAAATAACTGTGTTACGAGAATGCGTTGGCAGATTGCATGCACGCTCGTACCGTCGTGCATTTGTGATATTTTCAGTCTGGATTTTCACCATTGCCATTTTTCCACACCTCTTGATGAACAGTACAGCCGTCATTTGACATATGGTGCCCAAAATGTGTTTTTGTACTTCCAGTGCAGAATAGCATGGTCGCTGTGCGAAATCACTTCTTGGGACACTTTGAGGAAATAACAGTGACACTGTACATGAGCAGAGGTACTAAAATGCCTATGTTGAAAATTTGGTGCTGAACGCCCATAAAATGGCAGTGTTGCAAGCATGCATTGCATATTTCCCACACACCCTAGTAGCTTCGCAAATTTGGTATATTTACATGCCACATTTTCAACACTGGCATTTTTTAACACCTCCTTATGAACTGTACAGCTCTCATTTTTCACATCCTGCCCAACATGCTTTCCTGCACTGCACTACGCTACCAGACACCCAAAGGGACACCCTAATGCTTGTCACTCTCTGCAGGGTGGGGGTGGGTTGGCATCAGTTCAATACTTCACTGCCATTCCTATGATGCATCTGTCTAACTCCTGCATTGCCAATGCCAATGCCAGCAAGCCAACATTCGGCATTGACAAATGCTTGTTTTGTTTCAGTACAAGTAATCCATTTGACGATATTATGCTGATTCCTGCCCCACAGCCAACTACTGAACTGACCACAGTTTCTTCTGTTGAGCTTATCTGCTGTCAACTACAGTATGTATGCTCTTTCATGCACCTTATAATACATTGATTGCATAGTAGTTCATCTAGGGTGTACCACAATATGTTTGTCACAAGTGCTGTGTTAAGTCAAAGATCTGTTAAACCATATTAATTCCCTTATGAAAAGAAGACAGTGCATTTGCACCGCTTTCGTATTTATTGTCCTTCTTCATATAATTTTAGTCTGCTTACATCAGCTAACACTGAATAGTACTAATAAAGTTTTTCTTGCAATATTTGTCTGTTGTTTTAGTGTCATTTAATTTTCATTCAGCAGTGTTACTATTTCATACTTTGTCATACTTTTTTGTTCATAAGTGTTACTGTATTTATCATTTACACTAACATGGTTAAAAAATGTGTGGCTTATGGGTGTTCAAATACCCATAAAGATAATGTCAGTCTTCACAAGTTCCTGAGGGACATAGTGCAAGAAATGGAATGCTGTGGTACAGCGTACAAGTTCAGACTGGCATGGTGTGTTGGAGATTAATCATCTTTGCTGTGTGCATTTTACTCATGGGTGCCTTGAAACAACCTAGTTGCACAAGCTGCATATTCGAGCAGACTTGATAGATCATAGGGCCTGTTTCTGTTGGAAAATTGTATATATGTATGCATGTATGAAACTGAGTATATACTGATGAAGAAATTTGAAATGGATACCAGTCATCTTTGCCCTCGGCTGTGATCAGATGCAGTCCCTATTAGGAGGCAGTATAGCGCAGTGGTTTAAGGCTCTGAGCTGCAAACCTGCAGACCGGGATTTGAATCCCACAGCCCTCACTTGCATACTGTGTGATCCTGAGCAAGTCACTTAACTTCCTTGTGCTCCCAGGTTGCACCTGGGAACAAGCTTGGGCTTAGTGTGCCTTTCCTGTTTAAACAATTTCCCCTTCCCTGTTATTTTCAAATGTCTGATTGCACCTGGTAGCATCAGCCAGGTTGCCAAGAAACAACATGTGTTGACTGCTGTGGCCAAGAGAGAACAACAACAGGTAAATATGTCTGCCTATTCCTCTATAAATATTATGGGCCTGATTCTCAAATGGTTATGCCTGGCATAACTCAACTTGCGCCAAAATAAATGATGCAAGTAGCACATTATGCCAGCAGTTGTGACATACAGTATTCTGCAAAGCAGCCTGCAACATATCATAGGCTGCTTGCACCAAAGTGGACATACTCCACCAGTTACATCCTAAACCCCCTGTCATATGGTGATAGGGGGTTTATGTCAGCGGTTGCACCCTATTCTGGAAGGGCAGGAACCAGGGCACTATTCTGAAACAACCCCCGGAGGACATCTGCCAAAGTACAGTTACACCAGCTTTTAGCTGGTGTAAGTGTACTTACGCCCTCTGGGGGTTGTGCAAATGTGGCACTGGAACATCCTCGATGACATGTCACCCTCCCCCCAATGATCTGCTCCCCAAATTGCAGTGATAAAAGCCCTGCAGTGCTAAGTAAGTCCCCCCATGCCCTGATCCCCAAATTGTGGTAATAACAGTCCCACAGGGTTAAGTATACCCTCCAGTGCCCAATCCCCAAATTGCAGTGATAAAAGCCCTGCAGGGCTAAGTATGTTCCCCCATGCTCTGATCCCCAAATTGTGGTAATAAAAGTCCCACAGGGTTAAGTATACCCCCAGTGCCCCAATCCCCAAATTGAAGTGATAGCAGCCCGGCAGAGCTAAATATGCCCCCTCAATGCCTGGATTGCCAGCTGCCCAAAATTGGCACATCATGTGAAATAAAATACTTTAGCCTGTTATCCATAGTAGGCTAGTGGCCACCTCCACCCAGCAGTGCCAGACCACCCTACACCCCTACCCAGCCAGTGACTGGCACAGCCCACCTCTCACCATTGCAGCCAAATTTACACTTACTGTTAACATAGTCAGGGTGCAAAAGGGTCATGGTAAGTATACCTAGAGTGTCCCTTTTTCAGAGTTGTGATGCAAAATGTGAGTTCATGTCCAGATTATGAATGTTTCAGTGTTATGTATGGGTCTTGCTTTCATGGTTGACACAGAATGTAACACTGCAGAGTGATTGTCATTGCACGCTGCTATTACAGCTGCCAATTCAAGTTTGTCCATAAATTTTTTTTAAGGATTTCTTTCTTCAATACATTGTGCCACGTCTCAACAGCAGTCAACCATCAGTTGTCTTCTCCCCACAGAGTGGCACATCACCCACTGTGTCATTGACGTTATTTTGCTTACTTGCACCGTGGCTTGCCTCTCAATGTGGCATCTTTCTGTATTGATGCTGGCCCCCTTGGCAATGGTTATGAACACCATTATATCCAGCCATATGATTTGATTCACTTGGGCCTCAGAGACTGATGCATGTCATGATGATGCCTTCTTATCTGGCATGTTGTGATGATGCCTTCTTATCTGGCATGTCGTGATGATGCCTTCTTATCTGGCATGTCACAATGATGCCTTCTTATTTGATCCATTGTTATCTTACCCAACGGTATGATGTCAAATTGAAAACACAGATGCCCCAAATACACAGACAATGGGCCTGATTCTAGAAGGGTGGCACAAGTTGCCGCCAAACACAACTTGTGCCACCCGCAACTGCGACATTGATCCTGCACCCTATTCTAGAAGGGCAGGGTCTCTGCAGCAAAGTCCTGTGACTTGCGACACGTGGCAAGGTACGCCACACAGAAGGTGTACCCGGTCATCATGTTGCAACCCACTGCCACAGGTCGCAAGTGCACTCCCCACCCATGCCCCGACCCCTGGGTCTACCTGCCGCAAATGTGGCACATCACCTGCCCTGGTAGTCCAGAGCCCCCCAAACTATGCATTAATAAAATAGAAAAAGATCTCCATTTCCCTGGTAATCTAGTGCTCCCTCCCCCCTGAACTGTACAATAATAAAAGAAAACAAGATCCCCGTTTCCCTGGTAGTCTAGTAGTCCCCGCACCCAGCCATGCCAGCCCACCCAGCACCCCCACCATCCCCAGCTGGCAGTTGCTTTAGCCCATCTCTCACCCCACGGCCAGCCGCCAACTGAGTGCAGTATTAGCACTACTACACAGACACACTTAGAATTAATTTCAGAGTGGGTCTGTGCAGTAGTGCTGATACTGCACTCAGTCAGCAGCTGGCCATGGAGGTGAGAGATGGGCTGTGCCAGTAGCCGGCTGGGGATGGTGGGGGTGCTGGGTGGGCTGGCACGGCTGGGTGGAGGGGTGGGGCCACTAGACTAGCAGGGAAACAGGGATCTTTTCATTTTATTAATGTGCAATTCAGGGGGAACTAGACTACCAGGGCTGGCTTATTGCCGATATGCGTGGATGACTCGTGGTTTGGGGCACGGGTGGGGGATGGCAGAGCTGCACCGGCGGGCTTCTGCCAATGGCTGTTTCGGGGGGCTGGGGGTATGGGTAGCCCTGTGGGGCTCTGCTGGGGTGTGCTGGGCATGGGGGGGTAGGGAAACCATGCACTGTCAGCTGGACAGCCGATGGGTCTACAGGAACCCCCGGGGGCATCCGTAAGTTATACCAGCTAAATGCTGTTATAACTTATGTTGCCGGATCTCCTCCAGGGGTTCTTGTAGAGTCCTGATGTGGGCACTTTGTGGCTGCCCTTCTAGAATGGGGTGCAACTGCTGCTGTAAACCCCCAGCACCATGTCGCAGGGGGTTTATGCAGCGTAACAGCTGTTCGGCTCAAGTGGCCTGCGCCATGTTACAGGCCACTTTGTAGAATCACACATGTGACAACTGCTGGCATAAGTTGCTACATACACCATTCTGCTTGGCACAACTACTGTTACACCAGGCGTAACCCTCCTAGAATTTGGCCCAATGTGTCTGTTTAAAGCTATTAACTGTTATTTTAACTTTAGGTACTCATGATGACAATGACAAATGACACTGAAATATAGTTTGAACTGCTCCTTCCAGCATGTGATGATGGTATACATAATGACACCTTCTTTGATGATGACTTTCTTGAATTGGAATATGTAGAAAATCACCAAGCTGACCCTGAGTATGTTCCTTCATCTCCTCTGTCTGCACCTGAAGATGAGAAATTTGTTCCTGATGACTCCACTGAAAATGAAGTTATGGACTGTGGTATTCATAAAGAACAGAAGTACACAATGTCCCATTCAGCTTTGGTGAAGTAACTTCTGTGGTGTCATTGCACCAACTGTGGATCACCAGGGTTGAAGTACAGTACAGTACACTAGATGCACAATAATTAGCACACTACTTATTTTGTATCTCACTAACAAGTCTTGTTTCAAAGAACACGCATGGCACAGTCAGTCACATGTAGACAAAATTCCATCGGGATATATTCTATTGTCTGTGGCTATTCTGTTTTCTAGAGCCATAGTTTCAAAGACAGTCAGAATTATGAAACACATAGGAATTTGTAACTACAGTGCCAGAACTTTCTTCAGATATCAGTGTCACATACTTCTTCCTTTAATAATAAGTGTTTGGTTAAACAGACAAAAGTGCTGGATCACATGTTTGCAAATGGATGGGTAAGTTCTCATCTGTAGTGGAGATGGAAGGGCAGATAGCCCAGGACATAACACCAAATATGGGACTTATTCTACTATGAAGTTACAAGCTGGCATAGTGCTTGATCTGTAGTTGGTACAAGTATATGTATGCATTATGAAGTTTCTTACTGATATTATGCATACTGATTACGTCTCTTTCTGGTAAATGAAATCAACGTTGTGTGCAAACCATTTCATTCCATTGCTTGCAATAATGGGTGTGATGCTGAGAAATGTGATTCCTGATGCATCCTTACCCAGCAGAGTGTTTGCAATGGTATGGTGCACATACTCCCAATGACACAATGCTCCTAATCAAGGGAAAATTGACAGACTGTGTTTTAATACTGGCACATGGGTCGCCATGGCTGTCATTGGCAAGTGGAGATGCACATCTGTTTGGGAGGCATACCATGTGCAATGCATGCATCCATGTACGCATATTCACAGTATGCTTGGGTGGTTATGGCCCCTCTTCAAGGCACCCAGTGGTGGTGGTGTACAAAATGGTACTATGTAGCAGAAGGAGGTAATTCAAGGTGAACGTCGGGTGGAGGGGCATGGTATGTGGGTTACACACAATGGTGCCTGTCTGGCATTAGGGTGAAAATGCACAGTTAAATAAATATAGAATTGTTATGCAGCAATGTACTAAGTATTACAAGTATGAGCAGTTTATATAATGCTGCAACAAAGTATTGCCCACAAATGGAATTCTTTACATGTGTAAATGTTATGTAATGTCAATTGGTATCAGCCCAATGGTATCTTTACATAAATTTGGATTATATTTATCACAGAAAAATGAGTGTGGCAGTAGTGTTACTATGGAACTGGAGGGTCTGAAATGCCGCATTGCATTTATTGAAGAAAATGGTTTAGAAATTGAAGAGCTAATTATTGATCAACATATGCAAGTTGCCAAACAGGTACAGGAAAGTATGCCCAACACCACACACTGGTATGATGTTTGGCATATGGCAAAAGGTAACAATCCACCTTGTCTTGGTCACATGACTTTTTAACTTCATCAATATAACTTACTTAGAAGTATTTTTCTTTTCACTTTTGACAGGCATAAAGAAAAAAATTGACGGTGGTTGCAAGTCTGAAAGATTAGCAAGTGTTATGATGTGCATTTACAGCATTGTGAACCATCTGTATTGATCAGTGGGTTTGACCCCAGTGGGAGCTAACAGTATCATTGTGGCATAGTGGAAATCAGTGTCCTTGCATGTACAAAATGTTCATATGCATGACAACACTGACTTTCCACGCTGTGCACATGACAACCCTGAGAGTCATCAGAACAGGAAACATTGGTTATCACCATGTGAATAACAAAATTTAAATCAGTTGTCCATGTAATTTTGTCCTTAGGTAACAAATATAAGTTGCACACTATGCACTGCCAGTAACATACTAGAGGAGGGGAAGCCATGTACGTCAGATGACAGTTGTGTTGCTGTCTGTTTCAAGCTTCCAAATTAGCCATGCAGCTGTGTCAGTGCGGGCGGTCTTGGGTGAAGTTACAATGTGCACCAGTGGTTTTGCTACAGCGCACCAGCAGTGCTCTGTTTTGATTTACTGTATTGTCCATATGGGTTGGGTGTGCAGAAATGGTCCACACCATGGCAATAATACTTTACTATGCTAGTGGCTTGTTCTGTATCTACTGATTTCAATCCAAAGTTTAATCTGGAAAGTCATACTGAGCTGGGAGATGTTTTACAGATGGGTACTGGTGGTAAGGAATATGAAAGTTATATACAGCACATACAATACTGTATATCAAAGGAGGATAACAGAAAAAGAGAAGGCAAGTAAGTGTAAGAGATAGGTACATTTTTTTCACCACTAGACAGTGGGAAATGAATAGTTATTTCAGACGCATTATGCAAGGGGGTACTGTGACTGCATACATATGGTAACAAGAGCCATGAAGGGGCACCCTACCACATGTGGTAAGGTTACTGTTTTTAAAAGTAATTTTTGGATGGTGGATGCTTCAGTACAACCACTCTAAATGCTGTGTTTTTGGTAGAGGGGTCACTGCAAAAATATGCTTTCAACCACTGTAAAACTAACATGTTTGGAAGCTGTGTACCGACACCGCCCATCATTAGCAGTCAGTGTAGAGAAAATTGTGAATGACCAAAGACTATGTAGTGATGCTGATAAACTATCAAGTAGGTACCCAAATTGGAGGCATTCCATAGCATAATGAATCAGTTTACCCCTACGATGATAGCATTTTCCTGCTACTGAATGAAGTGCAAGTATTGACAGCACTTAATTGAAGTGTACCAGACAGTATCATTTATGTCTGTAAGCTTTCTGCTTGCCTTGTATTTCTTCTTATTTGTGTGTCTTTACTTGTTGTAGAGCTCTTCTGGAAGCTTTGCATGTCAATGGTAGAAGAAGGCAGGCACAGACAGCTGACAGTCAAAAGTGATATACCATCCACTGCCCACAATTCAAAAAGGGTGGGTACATTGTGGATGGGGTTGTAAAACAGCCAACACATGGTAATTATTCATATTATTTTCTTCCATTCTTCTAAATCTTCCTTCATCAACAAGTTTGCACATGTCGGTAGATATATATTGTTCTTTAAAAGGCATGTAAGCAATGCGTTTGGATGATAGATAAGAACAGGTGTTGTACATTGTGTTCCATAATTAGAGTAATGTACTTGTTTGAAACAAAGAGAAATGTGGGATGCAAAGAAAGTGCTGGCAGGCAACACACTCCTGACAGGCACAAACAATGGCCCACTGGCAGATGATGTTGTGTGGGGAACAAAGCAAAGTTACAGAGTACAAGTCAGCCCTGTGGGAAACAGATGTGAGGCACTCTGTGCATTACCTTTTTACATGCTAATGATCCAGGTTATGAGTGAGCTGTGGTTGCTGGTGGTTGTCCGGGGAGTTACAGCATCGAGCATCCATAGGACGGTTCTCCTTTCCTGGAGTGAGTTGGCTTTATATTTCAGCCCTTGGCTGCCCCCAGGTGAAGGTATGGGGGTAGTGACAACAGCACAAGTGAGACCAAGGGAGTGGCCACAGTACAGTGAGTATATGTGGCTAAGCGTACACATATATGTGCCAACATGGAACGGGGATAAGGGAGAAAATGGTTGCAGTGGGTACATGAAGCCCTGACTGCCTACCTACATCTGCCCCACACCATCGACCAGTTGCCTGCCCCATCTGGATGTGTGTCCTCCCTTTCCTGGAACTGTCACGGGGGTAAATCCAGTGGTGATCTCAGGCGTGGCATTCAGGTATGGTGAGTGCCATTTGAGATGAAATGGGGACATGGCTGAGACACTGCCCGTTCAGACGCTGGTGAGTAAAAACTTGTATGGCAGAAAAAGAAACATACCACAATATGACTTTGCAGCACCTAAGGACCAGAGGACCCATGTATTCTGCCTAGTTTTCCATGCCTATTTTATCTTCATAGCTCCTTGTTAATCTCCTGCCCATGTTTACCACCTTCCTCTAACATTTCCCTATACCTCAGCTCTACATGTTCTTTGTGCCCAAGCGGGATGATGTAGTCTCAGTTTTTAACAACTGCTTCACTGAAATTCAGGGTTGGATGAGTGCCAACTAGTTGAGGTTGAATCTGGATAAAACAGAGGTGTTGGTGTGGAGCCAGGTCACCAGGACATGCGGTTGCAGGCTGGACAACCTTTTGGGCTTTGGCTTGGAGATGCCCAGCTATTGACCTCAAATCAGGTGTGAAATCTGGGCATTGTATTAGACAGCAGCTTGACACTAAAATCTCAGGTATCAGCCATTGCAAAGACCTCAGTTTATCACCTGAGGAACATCACTTGGCTCAAGTGCTTGATTTCACCTGGTGATTTGCCAACTTTGGTTTATGCCTTTGTAACTTCACACCGTGACTACTGCAGTGCCCTATACCTAGGGTTGCCAGGTGTTGTTATTCACTAACTGCAGCTAGTCCTGAATACAGTGGTCAGGTTGCTGTCTGGCCTGCTGAGATCTTGCCACATCAAGCCTGTGCTCTGCTATCTGCACTGGCTGCTGGTGCATTGGCGAATCACCTTCAAGGTCAGATTACTGACCTATAAGGCCCTACATGGACAGGGACCCAGCTACTTGCAAGATCTTCTTTGCCCCTACAGCCCCCTCCGCTTACTCTGCTCCACCAACAAGGGATTGCTGGAGGTTTCTGGGATCCATTTGAAGACCTCTGGGTGCATACTTTTGCTTTTTCTGCCCCAACCTCATGGAATTCTTTACCTCATCAGATTAGGGAGTGCTGGCCCATGATAGTTTTAAATCTGAATTAAAGACCTATTTATTCAGCCAGGCATTCCCTGATTAGGGTGGTACTTAGACATACTGTATTTTGTATTTTATATGGCATTAGATGTTTTACTGTAATTGTATCTGCATGTCTTATATTTTATCTCTGATTGTAATGTGCTCTGATCACTTGGAAAAGCATTGATAAATAAATGTTGATTGATTGATTGACCTGTCCTATGTATTCTTGAACCCCATCAGTACTTTTGCAAGCCCAGCCTCCAAAGGAATATTGTTACAGGTATCCACTACTTTTTCAGTGAACAATGACTTCGATATCTCTCCTTAATGTACCACCTTCCTCATTGTAATCATGCCCCCCCATCCTTGATCACCATTTTTGTTTTATATCATATTTTATTAAATGATTTTTACACACAAGATATAGCATACAATAAAGATATAAAATTAATGCATACCATACTGGTTTCACAACTAAAAACATTTCAAGTCCATCTCATAATTACAATAAAGATAACTTTGCCATGGATTATCATGAGATATTAAACTTATATAAAGAAAGCAAGCTAAATAATAAGAGCAATAATAATAACAAAAATGGTAAAGCACATTCATTTGATATCTTAGATTGGCAGGAATAGAATGAACTTGTTTGGGAATTAATTCATGGGGGGGGTAGGAAGAGTGGGTAATTTATAGTTGTACTTATCTAAACAGTACGTCATGTGGGTCTGTTTGGAGCTTTTACTCTCCAACATTACAGTACTTGAGGGCTGCTTTCTAATAATTAATTCTGTTCCGCTATAATTTCCAAAATAGATTTATTTTCTTTTTTTGCCATATAATGTACAAATGGTAGCCACCACCCCATGAATTTATCCTTTTGTAGTCTTAACTTTGCTGTTAGTTTTTCCATTTCTAAAATATGAAAACAGTTATCATACCACTGTTCTACCAAAGGGGGTGTTGTTGACAGCCAACATTGTGTGATGGCGTTTAACACAGCTGCAACCAATATATAATATAGGTAACTTTTGGATCTAGTTTTAATTTCCTTAGGTAGTAGGCCAAAGAGGCAATTCCACAGAGATAAGGAACCAGGAACCTCAAACATCTCACACACTGCCGTGCCTACAGGGTTCCAAAACTTTATCAGATCAGGACAATCTCAAAATATATGGGTATGTGTACCTTTACTGGTGCTACATCTCCAACAAAGGTCCAAGGTATGTTGTCCAAAATATTTGGTTATTACTGGCATGCGGAAATATCTCAGAACCACATGCCAGCGAAATTCACGCCATGAGGCTGCCACAATGGTGAAATGTAACCCTGACCAAATCAGTTTCCAGTCAACTTCCTCCGGTGTACATCAGCCTCTGCTGACCATACTGTCTTACAGCGAGCTAAGTGGTCTGACTCCAAGGACTGAAAGAGGTTTGCTATCTGGGACACTGCCTTCTGTAAATGGGGTTAAAACCATTGCATTTAATAATTCCTGCAAGGGGTTGACTGGTGTATGTAGTTGTTTGCTTGCTTCATTTTCTGTTAGATAATGTCTTAGTTGCAAATAGCAAAAAATATCTCTTTGGAGTAAATCAAATTATATTTTGAGCTGTCGAAAGGATTTAATTGCTGCCATCTCATAGAATTGGCCAAGCCTAGTTAGACCCTTCCTTGCCCACCTGTGGAAACCTTGGTCCCATTTATATGGAATGAAGTCTAGGCAGGCCCTTAATGGTGTCTGGGCTGTCATTGTAATATTTGACAAAGCCACTTGTTTAGCTGCTTATAGACTGCCTAACTTTCTTATTGTATGCATCACTCCAGTTTGTACCAACTTGTTATATTCCCCCATTGTTGTATTCATTATTGTTGTAACATACTGTTGTGCTGTGTTACATCTTCCTGTGACAAGGTACCTTTGTAAATGAGCCTCTGGCTCAAAGGTTTTTAAACTGCTGTTCAAATAAATAAATAAATAACTTGAATCTGGCACAAGCTTCCTTCCAGGAAGTTTTTAGAACTGAAGCCCAGGGATTATTGGTAACTAGTTTTCTAAGATTTCTGGTGTCCATTAACATTATATCTTCTACTACCCCATTAAGAAAAGAGTTTTTCTCTAATTCCACCCAAAGGGGCATTTCTGCCTTTGCTAAAAAGAGAGTTAAGGCCTGTAATTGAGCAGCCCAGAAATATTTGTGAAAATCCGGCATACTCATACCACCCCTAGTTTTTGGCACAGCAAGTACTTTCTCACTCAGCCTGAGGTGCTTACCAGCCCAGATGAACTTAAGAATTATTTTTTCAAAGCGGCCCAGAAAGGTTGTGGTGGCTTCACTGGGAGAAACAATAATAAAAATAGAAATCTAGGCAGAATATTCATATGGACACGCTCTATTCTACCGGAGAGTGAAAGTGGTGTTCTGTCCACCGATTACAGTCAGCTTGGACCATGTGAAGGAGTTTCTGGTGGTTTGTATTGTATAATCCTTTAATGTGTCATGGAATCAAGAACCCCAGATAAATGAAACCTTTACGTGCCCATTTGAATGGGCCCACTCAGGGAGGGATGAGACTATGCCTGAACCAAGGGGGAGCATTTCTCATTTAGTCTCATTAATTTTAAACCTGGAAATTTTTCCAAATGTTTCTAAAATGGATTGCAGGTGTGGGTAGGTTTGAACAGGGTCTGCTATATATAATACTGTATCATCTGCATACATGCAGATGCAGGCTTTGTTACACCCACCCCAATACCTTTACAATCTTTTGACTGGTGAATCATGGCCATAATTGGCTCCATGCTTAGGGTGAATAAGAGGGGTGCGAGAGGGCAGCCCTACCTAGTGCCCCTTTTGATCAGAAATACCGGGGACATAGTTATGTTTACATCACCTGGGCCCATGAACTCCTAGATAAGTTCAATATCCATGTCCTAAATTTCTCCCCAAAACCAAAGTCTTCCAAAACACTCTGGAGATAATGCCAATAAAGGCAACTGAATGCTTTTTCAGCATCCAACACAATAACTGCATGTAAGGTGTCTCTGGGGAATGATTCGGCTGTAGACATGTTATTTAATAATAATCTAATATTATCTGTTATGTGTCTACCTGGGATAAAACCCATCTGATCTGTGTGGACCAAGTCGATATTCAAACTCTGCAGCCGACCCCCCAATATTTTGCAAATATTTTTACATCTTTGCTCAGGAGGGAAATCGGACAAAAGCTGGAACATAATGTTATATCTTTCCCCAGCTTGGGTTGGACTGAAATCAAAGCCCCATTCCATGTGTCTGGAGTTACCCCACTATCGTGGTACATTGCATACCTTCTGAAAGAGGGGAGTCAGAATTCCTGTAAAGGTTTTGTAGCACTCCACAGTGAAGCCATCAGGGCCCGGAGTCTTACCTGCTTTAAAAGATTTAATGGTAGAGAGAATCTCCCCTGTAGTAAATGGAGAATCTAGCATTTCCCACTGTCCCTCTGACAATCATGGGAGTTCTTTCTTAGTCAAGAAATCAGAGACCTTTTTGGGGTGGTCTGGGCACCTCTCCCCACTGTAAAGATCCTTATAAAATTTCACAAATTCTTGAGCAATCTGTGGAGGTTGTGTGTAAAGAGTCCTATGATGCACCTCCGATCTGATCTGTGAAATGTATCTCTGCTGCCTGTTTTCTTAGGTGAAGTGCAAGGAGTCTGCCCGCCCTCTCCCCTCCACTCATAATAATTCTATTTGGTATATCTTAAGGCATTTTCTGTTTGATCAGCAATAATTTATTATATGTTCCCCTGGCTTGTTGCAATTCTGGTAGTAAGGAAGGATTCTCATCTGTTTATGCTTGTCGTCTAGTCTCTTCACATGGTCCAGAGTTGCTCTAAGTAAACTCTGGTACTGTTTATTTTTGTGCACAGTATAAGAAATGGTATGACCCCTTACTACTGATTTCAACCCATCCCAGATATATTTTAATGCGGATTCGGTTTCCTTATCTTCATTAATGTAATTTTTAATGCCCTCTTGGGTGGACTTCACATACTGTTTATCATTCAAAAGGCCAAGATCAAATCACCACAAGTTGTTTCTTTTATAGGACCCCCCTACATATCTAACCTGAAATCAAAGCATGATCTGAAAAAGTAGCAAGGTGGATGGTGATATCTTGAAAGGTATGAGCCCAGTCCCTCTATGTATAGAACCTGTCCAATCTGGAGTATGTACCTGTGGCTGTCAAGTAGAATGTTAAATCTTTTTTCCGGGGGTTCTGCAGGTGCCATGGGTCAGTCATGCTAGATTCTGTGCATAGGATTCTTAATAAATGACAGCACACCTTTTGAGTTTGTTGTCTGGGGGCGTTATCTAACATGAGATTTTTACATAGTTCCAGGCTCCAACCATAATAATCTGCCCTTCTGTAAGCTCTGCGGCTATTCTAAACAAATATGTAAAAAATTCTTCAGTTGGAGGTGCTGGAGGGTATATAGATAAAATATGTATGGGGTTACCAGACCACACCCCAGAGATTCC
Source organism: Neoceratodus forsteri (assembly GCA_016271365.2). Classification (NCBI taxonomy): domain Eukaryota; kingdom Metazoa; phylum Chordata; order Ceratodontiformes; family Ceratodontidae; genus Neoceratodus; species Neoceratodus forsteri. The sequence goes on along the minus strand of CM057450.1, from coordinate 302,050,795 downwards.
CACTAATCTTCCCGTGCCCACTGTTATAACTTTATTAACCTGGTTGGGTAGACCCTTGCAGACGAGTACTGCTACACCATTAACATTGATGGTACATATATTTAAGGAAGCCATTTATATTTTGGTTTAAAGATTGTGTCTCTCAACTTACTTTTTTGATCCCTCCTCCAGCTGTTTCTCCCTTCTAAGTAAAACACCCATAGTGAATATGCATAATAATAAAATAATAAAAAAGGAAAAAAACACATAGAATATCAAGGAATCAATTGAACAACACACAAGACATTGTTACGTTGTTATACTAAACACAACTGCACTAAGCTAATTTGCCAACAGGGCTAAATTAGACAACAATATTATCAGAGTGGCTGGCTGCCAGATGAGTTATTCCAGCAAACAGCAAACAACTGGTGGTATGGATGTATAGCATTCACTGGCTTCGTGCCAGAGAGGGAAGCACTCTCCTCAATGGTGGTGTCGGTCAGTTATCCCTGTTCGCACTGGGTACAACCTAGCCATTCCCTCTGTAGTAATGTAGGTCCAGTAGTTTCATAGCCCAAACAAGAGGGCCTCCAAGCATAATAACATAACTAGGAGGGAATTACAGTTATTGTTATGTATAATGAAATTCAAAACAACAAATAGGTAAGGCCCTTCAGGTACATAGCCAGAGGTTATCTATAATAAACATATCCTGGCTGCCTACCAGTGTGACCCTCTGTCAGTAGGATACTCTGACTGGTACCATCTCTGTTACCCCAACCTTAGAATAAGACCTAAATGCAAAATTGAAGTATTTGTAATCTCTTGTTTCTATCCCTGTCTGTAGTATAATGTATGATAATCGGAACACCAGCCAAACATAATAGAATTTTAGTAGCTAGAGTTATTTTACCCCATTATAACACCAACATAGTTTGCAGATATCAACCTAAATTGAGGTAAGCCAAATAAAAAGAATACAACTGGCAAAGTGTACCCTGAAGAGGGGCCTCTTTCTTTTACAGTCTCTAAGGCTTATTTATGTAAGTCCATCGTAAGAACAACTTTCATATAGGATTTAAATAAGTTTGTTTTCTACCGCTTCCCTGTGGAGCTTGAAGTTCATCCTTACTTCAAAATTCCGAATGTGGTTAGGAAGCATGTGGCTGAGGGAAGCAATTAGCAAGCGCACCTGTGGTGGGTCCGGCACAGCAGGAAGATAGAACCTAAAAAATATCCCCTGAAATACAGTTCCTCATCTCAGCCAATGAATGTATTATTATCTATTATAAGGTCTTGAGAGGTAGAAGAAACAAACGACTCAACTGCAAACTCAGAAAAAGGTAAAATCATGTAAGTGACTGTTAAGGCACTGAGACAGAGTTTTGGTATTTAGTAGCCAGGACTTGCCAGTTCCGGATTCAGCTACTAGTTATCAGAAGACACAAATTAAGTATTACCTCAGAGTTCTTATGGCAGTTTCTTCGCTAATAGCCATTTCAAGATATCAGAATATAAGGGTAGAAGATAATCGGCATGTTTTTTACCCGACTGCTTTCCTCCCGGAGCCGTTGACCAGAGAAGCTCTTCTGTTTCTTACTCGGCTTTGTCTTCCTTTAAGTCTGGAATAGGAATTCCTGAAGCTTCAGTGTATGGTATTGCATTCAGTAACAAATCAAAGGTTTTCACCCCATCCTTATCGCTGATCCATAGCATTGTTGGATAATGGATTTGGGCTTTGATGCCTTTGTCTTGTAGTTGTTTAATAACTGCCAAAACTTTTTTTATGATTAATCTTGGTCTATGTAGACTTTCCTGCCATCCAAGTTGGGATCCTTTTACCGCTAGGCTAGTTTCAGAAGCTTATCCTTTGTAGTATATCAGAGAAATTTAATTATTTTTTTTATTTATTAAATTCTCGGATTACAAATACCTTTGAGCAGAAACTGTTCATTTACAAAGGTTCCATGTCAAAGGATGAGGGTCAACATACATGCAGAGGTAGTAAAAGAATGCACGATAAACAATCAAAACAACTAAAAGAAAAAATAAAGATACTCAGTTATAACATACTTTGAGATAATATTCATATAACGAGCAGCTTGAGTAGGCAGCTGGCTGCGGTAATAATAAGAGATAGAGGGCACCATAGGCAGTTAGTATTGCAGGTGTGAGACCGGGAGAGGAAGTTGGCAGGCTAATGGGCCACTGTCCGATGGTGGTGGAAAATGTCTTGTACCAGTGGAGATGCGAAGCAGGAAAGGAGTCACAAGGAAGGCCCAGTGCCAGAGGGAATGAGACTGGGAAAGGGCGGGCTGAGATACATGAGTGAGCTGGGAGATGTTTAGAGAGATCTCTGTTCAGAGAAGCAGTCACATTGAGTGGTAGAGGTGAGGTAAAGTTTGAGATTCCTTTTGAAGGGTCCAAGTGTAGTAGAGGAAAGTGCTTCTTTATTGAGGGAATTGAACCATTGAGCGGTTCTATAGACTCTATAGATAAAGGACCGCTGACCCATGGAGGTACGACATCTAGGAACAGGAAAGGTTAGAGACTGGGCACCATGTGTTTGTTGAATGCCACTGTAGGTAGTAAGGAGTGAGCTAACACCAGATGGCATGAGACCGAGGAGAATCTTTCTGGTAAGTAAGCAGGTCTGGTATTGTATTCTGCTGAGTAGGGTTAGCCAGCTGGCCTGTGCATAGAGGTCACAGGTGTGAGTTTGTCAGGCCGCACCCATTAGTAGTCTACCGGCTTTGTTGAGAGAAACTGAGATCCTGTGGAGGGCACTTGTTAAGGCAGAGCCATAGATGGCAAGGTCGTAGTCAATGATAGAGGTGACAGAGCTGTAGATGTCTAGTTTAAGGGCATCCGCAGGCATACAGTGCTTGTGTTTGTGTAGTAGTCCAATCTGTATATTGGCAGTCTTGGCAACAGTGTCAATCTGCCGAGTGTAGGAGAGGGTACTATCCAGGGTAATACCAAGGTACTTGAACTCCTTGACATGTTCGAGTGGGTTCCCAGCGTCGTTGTGGTCGCCCTATGAGCCCTTTCAATTTTCAACTGGAAATCTGCTAACCCAAGTTCTTGGCGCAGCCAGCAGTCCATAAATTGTGCAGTATCTGCCTGCTCTGCACCTTCTTGTATTCCAAAAAACCTAATATTATTTCTGCGGGCCCTTGCTTCTGCATCTTCAGCCCTTAAGGTCAGATCCTGTTCCCATTTGTGGAGGTAAGCCAGAGAGTGCACAAAAGCCATGTGTTCATTCAGCATAGACTCTGTGTGCGTTTCCAAAGCAATGGTGCGGGATTCAAGCTTTTTAAAGTCCCATTGTATATCTGTTAGTTTAGCATCTATTTTGTGCAGCATCTGTATTATTTTTTTGCTGTCTGTACGAGTCATCTGTGGCCCCGTATTTGATCCTGATTCTTCTTCTTCATCTCCCGATGCCATGAGCACTGAGAAGCTGGATGGGGTTTGACTTAAGCTGACCATTTGAGAGGCCAAAGGGCATCTTCGTGACTCAAATTGCTGCTTTTTTCGTGAGTGATTCATGTTTATATATGTAATATTTTTGCATGTATTAGAAGTTATAAGGTTTTGATGGTGACCAATGGAAGAATAATTAACTGCTTGGAGGAGAGAGCTCTCGTTCGGGCCTCCATGCTGCTCAGTGACATCCTTGATCATAATTTTTAATGAGAAAGAGTTTCCTGTTGTACCTTGTTTTCTCCACACAGGTATTGAAAGATTTCCATCTCCCTCCCATGTCTTCCCTTTATTTATTTTATTTTTGTATATTTATTTATTAAGAGCTTGGATAATACCTGTGAGCGGATGCTCGTTGATGGGTTCCACATCAGATGCATTAGACAACAAGGTACAATATTGTGGACAAATATGCAAATACTGAGAAAAATATACATGGAGGTTACATAATCCAAATGTAAAGCACTAGGTATGCTGAGGCATAGTACAATGTATGCCCACTTCAAGAAGATAAGCAGGCAGGATAGGGAAGGATACATTGGGAGTGGAAGGGCTAGGTGAGCAGAGCACAGAGGACAGGGAGAGAGGAGGATAGGGATAGGCCAAGGGGGGAAAGGGGCAGAGCCAGGGAGGGGTAGGAAAGTGGATGAAGTGCTGTGGTTTGACTATCCTGTCATGACAGAGGCAAAGATAAGTACTAGAGACAGACTGTTGCTGTGTGCAGAGCCTTAGTGGGAGCACATGCAGTTAGTCATATCAGTGAGGTGCTGGTGCAGTCTATGTTTAAAAGAGTCAATCATTGTGGTCTTCCATGGTGTACATATGCATATGGTTGATGTGACCTTGTAGTACGGACTAACTCTGATCTTATAGGTTGGGCAAATAGCTCAGTAATACTGCTAGGGCTTGCAACATTGATGACCTGGGCGTGGAAGTGAGCCCATGTGCTGGACAGGGTGGGGGGGGCTAGATAGAGACGTCAGACATTGGTGTGAGCATCCCTTACATTATTCCACACCCAAAAAGGCCCCACACTGCTGATCTGTGGCACCCTGTATATAGATTCAGAAGTCTAACATTAGGAAGCCACCCCCTCCCGAAGGCCCTTCCCTGTGTGACAAGCCAATGAGAAACATGGAGAAGTAAATCCCGGGGACAGCAGATGACAGGACCATGCGCAGGTTATGGCCAATGGGGGCTGGTCCAATGTATGTAAAGAAAAAGAACAAAAAAGTCCTTGTAGGCTTTTGCTGCTGACACTGCAAAGTATTACTTGCCCCTTCTAAGAACTGCTTCCACTGTGTCGATGTCCTTTTTGATATGTTATCTCAGGAGTTGGCCACAGTACTGGAGGTATGCTGTTATAACTGATATGTAAAGAGGCAATGTCCCTCTTTCTGCTGCTGATACTAATCATTATGTTCACCAGCATCCAAGTCACATACTCACATGTGCCTTGTCACACTGCATGTATATCATTAGGTCATGTAAAGCATTCACCCACATGTCTCCCTCTGGCTCGATGTGCATTATTCCACCCCCTCCTCAAACCCATTTTTGTGCTACGCCACTGTGTTTCATTGGCCAAAGTGCAGTACTTTTGAAGTTGCTGACATTGAAACCAGGTGCTACAACCATTGTCACTCCTTGACTTCTGTCAGCTTAATACAAATAATGTCCAGACCCACTGGACTCTGTGCCCTATTGCATACATTTTGGGGCATTCAGGAAGGAGCACACCTTCACTTCCGACTCCTCTGTAAAGTCTCCTTGAGAGGCACTGTGACGGTCTTGTAAGTGTTTTTCCTTTCCAAGGGTCTGCCCCAGGCACATAATGCATATAAAATGAGTAAAGGAAAAATTCTATGCAGGCAAGCTGCTATCTTACTGTGAAAGACCACCAAGTCTGGAAATACACTTACTGCAACACTGAAAGACATGTCAAATCATGAGTATTGATGGAAATGTGTATAGCTCGTTCATAAGAAAAAGAAATGCTGAAAATGGTGTCACACTTTCTTTTTGGACACAGCATGTGTGGATGAACTGATGGATGCTGTTCTCAATAATTGTCTTGGGTTCAGTGAGGACTAATTTGACATATATATGCTGAACACCACACCAGAGACTTTGTGCTCCTCCTTCGAGCATCCTGATAAGGAATCAGTAGTCGCAGAGCACATTTCATGCTTTTTTAAAAAGTGAAAAAATTGGTTGTTCCACCACTGACCCACTGACTGTGGGTGATTTGTAAATGGACATTAGTTACACATGGCATGATTAACAGTGTTCCTGGTTTCTGGAATTTTATTAGTATGTCACTGTATTTGTTCTGCTATGCTGTTTCCCATTACCACATTGAAAAGGAATGAAATACAGTACTATGCTGATCATGTAAATGTAATAAATTCTGAGTTGGTCACCGACTTAGTCTCAATAGTAATCCGAGAGTGATGTATTATTATCAAGTGGGTTGAAATGAATATAATTAACACCAATAGTGTACAACACTGCAATCATCATGTTTGATGCATGTAAGTGCAACAGTACAGTATCATATTGCTATATATATCACTAGTACTGTACTGTCAATTGTTTGTTTTAGAATATGAAACTCAGCTGATTATGGGCCTCGTCTTTCAGCCCTCAGTTTAAATGTCAAGTTATGTTCAATATGTTGCACGTAGAATACTTTGTATTTGCAAACAACAGGTTAGGTATGAAAAAAATGTCCATGTAGACATCGTGTGACACAGTAGTGTGTTTTTCTGTTTCACAGCACTGAAGGGAAGAAGTATGATAATGACACTGCTAACAAAACTGGTGCAATGTTCATTGCTGAACGCGCATGGTTCAGGACCAGTTGGCAGGGGAACAGAGAAAAGTCAGTGCTCGTAAATTATCTCTCTGGGACCTGGTCTTCTTGCCATTTTCTCTTGCAGCTCTGTATTGTGGCCTGATAGGCATGCAACTGCAGTGTGCGGCTGCACAATATTGCCCTCCATGTGGCTTACCTGATCTTCTGCCACTTCCAATCTTTTCTACATAGCAATTAATTTTGAGTTAAGGTGTTTGAACACAGTTTTATTCTCATTCTGAAAGCTCTTCATTTCTGTTAAAAATTGTATCAAGTAATATCCCAAGTAATATCCAATACTGACACTGTAGTGCAGCATGAGGAGGGTGCTGTACTCCTGAGGTGCCGTCTTTCAGATGAGACGTTAAACCGAGGTCCCATCTCCCTATTCTGGTGGTAATTCAGGTGGATGTTAAAGATCCCATGGCACTTCTCGAAAAGAGCAGGGGAATTTCCCTGGCGCAATGGCCAAATTTCCTCCATTCATGAAAAATACCACCAAGAGCTTAATCTGGTTCAAGGTCAGTTGGCATTCATTTGTATCCCCCTTCCCCGGGTCGTGTCTGAAAATAGGCAGGATTTGTCTAGTGCACTTACCCGGTCAACAAAAACTAAATAAATAAGTTTAAGCAATGGAAATCCTGAATTTCAAAAAGCACTCCAGGTAATAAAGTGCTAATAGAATTCCAAAATGTGATTGGGAGAGTTTTTCAGCCTTTGCATCAGTGTCTATATTTGGGCCCACTATGCTGGCTGGTGAGGGTCTCCGGACCCATGTAGTACCATCAGGACTAAATCCTCTGCTATCTGTCCTCACTGCAGACTGGGTGGCTTTAGATCTTGTCCATCTGTCTCCCCGATCTCCTCCTGTACTCGTTACAAGTACAGTAGGATTTTACTGAAATATCACTTTGTGGGTTAGTATTTGTTGCTCATGAAGAGACACTAAAAATTCAGCTTCTCTTCAGGCCAAAGACATCACTTGAAGTCGGCTGTCTACTTTTAAAAAAATATTGTGAGTTGGAGTTTTATTTAACTTTACCTCTGTCTCCACAAGATGGAAGGTTAACGCTGGCCCTCACAGCGCTGGTGATCGATTTTCAGAAATGAGCATGGTTTGCTGGAAGAGAGCCAGGAAAGGAAGGATTGGACATCCCAGGGACAGCACTTCTCCTTTGGGGTGGGGGGGATCCTGTCTCTTGCCACCAGTTTTCCAACTGGTGGCGGTCAGGTGGCAGCTCTGACAAGAGCAGCAGTATGGGACAAGGCTGTCTGCAGATGCTGGCAGGGAGATGCCCTTATGAGTAAACCAGATGAAAAATGTCCAGGCCTCTCAGCACCCTTCACAAGCACTGCACAGAAGGAAATGCCCAGGCCTCTCAGCACCCCTCAGAAGTACCACACAGAAGGAAAATGCCCAGGCCACTCAGCACCCCTCGCTAACACCCCACAGAAGGAAAATGCCCAGGCCTCTCAGCACACCTAACAAGCACCACACACCTGATGTGGCAGGTGACCAACCTAATGGGGTCCATTGTAACTGGTGGATAACTAGTAAGCCCACCAGAAGGTTGGTAATGGAGCTGAGGAGTGCCATAACCCATATAGCAGTCATCCCTACGTGATCTATTTGGTTTCACATCTCCCACCAACTCCCCTATCTGTAATATGTTCCTAACCTGGGCACTAACCTGCTTCATAGCTTTTCCTTTTCTAGCAGACTGGATCATAAAATGAACATCCATTTGATAAGCAGCAGATTGAATTAGTCGGCTCCAATAAGGGCAGGCACTGGAGAGTGGCTCACCAGGAATGGATGATGCCATACCAGACTGAATTCCCTCTCACACATTCAGGCAGTCACTCACTGTGGCTGTGCGGCAGTGCAGATCATTACAGGGTGAGGTGAAAGTGAGAAGGGCTTGGGAAAGTACCGTTATGCATGCCACATGGCTGAGCATTAGCGGTCTGCACCTATGAAATTAATAATGAATTGGTCAGATTCTCATTCATGTTTGAGCTCACTCACAGAACTTGACTGAGATCCTACAACTAAATAAAAGTCTGGTCACAAAAGAGGAGGGGGAAGTGCCTAATCCAATTAACAGAAGCACTCTTGATAGGGGGGTCAATCCCAGTCCTTTCACAGAAGAAAGGGTTCTGCAAGAACTCCTAAAACTGAAGGTGGACAAAGCAATGGGGCCTGATGGAATTCACCCCAGAATTCTAAAAGAATTAAGGGAGGAACTAGTGAAACCACTGGCTACTCTTTTTAATAAATCATGGGAGGATGGTATGGTACCCGAGGACTGAAGGAATGCGGATGTGATTCCCCTTCACAAAAGCGGGACCAAGACAGAGGCAGGAAACTACAGACCTGTCAGTTTGACCTCTGTGGTAGGGAAAGTGATGGAGTCACTTCTGAAGGAAAGAATTGTTAAGTACCTAGAGGTCAGTGGAGCACAGGATCCAAGGCAGCATGGGTTCACAGCAGGAAGGTCATGTCAGACGAATCTAATATATTTCTTTGACTGGGTGACCAAAGTAGTAGACCAGGGAGGGGCTGTGGATATGGCGTACCTAGACTTTAGCAAGGCATTTGACACAGTCCCACACAAAAGATTAATAGTCAAATTAACCAGACTGGGAGTGGGTCCCAGGGTGGTAGCCTGGGTAAAACATTGGCTGGACAACAGGACACAGCAGGTAATTGCAAATGGAGTCCACTCTGAAGAAAGAGGGGTTACTAGTGGGGTACAGCAGGGTTCAGTACTGGGTCCAGTCCTTTTTAATGTCTTTATAAGTGACATTGCAGAGGGACTGGAAGGAAAAGTATGCCTCTTTGCAGATGACACAAAGATCTGCAACAGGGTTGATACACAAGCAGGCATGGAAAGGATGAGAAGGGACTTGGCAAGGTTCAAGGAATGGTCAGAAGTATGGAAGCTAGGATTCAGTTGCAACGAGTGCAAATAATGCACCTGGGAAACAAGAACCCAGGGAAGAATACACAATGGGGGGTAACAACAACAAAAAGGAAAGGGACCTGGGGTAATCATATCAGATGACCTTAAGGTTAGCAAGCAATGTGAGAAGGCAGTAGGGAGGGCTGGGTATACTGGGATGTATAGGAGAGGCATCAGCAGCAGAAAACAGGAAGTTGTTATCCTCTGTACAGACAGCTGGTGAGACCCCATCTGGAGTACTGCTTCCAGTTCTGGAGACCCCATCTCTGCAAGGACATAGACAGGATAGAGGTAGTCCATAGAGGGCAACTAAAATGGTACAGGGTCTGCAAGAGAAGCCGACGAGGAGCAACTAAAGGAGCTTAATATGTATACCCTTGAGGAAAGAAGGGAGAGGGGGGACATGATAGAAGCTTTTAAGTACCTCAGTGGAATCAAAAAAGTCCAAGAGGGTAGCATCTTTCAGAAAAAGAGACGTGCAAGAACAAGGGGACACAATTTAAAGATGGGGGGAAGAGGTTCAGGGGCAATGTTAGGAAGTATTATTTCACAGAGAGGATAGTGGATGCATGGAACAGTCTTCCTGAGGAGGTTGTGGGGGTCTAAAACTGTGGGAGAATTCAAAACTGTATGGGACAGACATAAGGCAATTCTTGGTGGGGGTAGGAAGAAATAGGCTGTTGGTTAACTAGGATCTGCAGCCTATCTTGTAGGTAGGGAAATGGGCAGACTAGATGGGCCAAGCGGTCCTTATCTGCTGTCAAAGTCTATGTTTCTATGTTTCTATAAGTCCAATGACCGATGACTGGGACTGACAAAGTAGCAAATCATGGAGGACAACACACAGATCTAGACTCCTGATAGACTGTGGTAACATAGAAACATAGAAGTTGTCAGCAGATAAGGGCATTCAGCCCATCGAGTTTGCCCTATCATCCCTAAGAAAAGTGCTTCTTCAAATTCTGCTGGTGATAGGTTGTTCACCTCCACTGCCTACCAGCAACCCAGTATGCCTATCCCAAGTTTTTTTAAAACCTGTAATCATTTCTGCCTCGATGACCTCTGCTGACAAGCTGTTCCATTTGTCCACTACCCTCTCTGTGAATAAGTACCCCCTCACATTCCCCCTGAACCTCCCTCCTTCCAGTTTCATCTTGTGCCCCCTTGTCCTTGACCATCTTTTTCTTAGAAAAATTGTATTCTCATGCACTTTATTTATCCCTGTTGGGTATTTAAATGTCTCAATCATATCTCCCATTTCCTCCAGAGATGACATATTTAATTCCCTCAGCCTATCCCTGTAGGGTTTGTAATTCAGTCCCTGCATCATTTTGGTTGCCCTCCTCTGAACTGCCTCCAGCCTATCAATGTCCTTTCATTATGATATGGCCACCAGGCTGGGCATGCCACAGGCTGCTCTGGTAGCATAGTGCTTCATTTGTTCATTTCAAATGTTCATTTTCTTGTTTGAACTGCTTGCTCATTTTGCTCATTGTTTTTATTGCTGCTGTATTTGCCTGAGTTCCTGGATTAAACTGTTAGCTGAGGACACTGAATCCGAGAGCGATATTGGGGTGACCATTAGGACCGCCTCGTAGTGTGCACTGGGGCCATCTCGTTTCAGCCCCGTTGCCGCCCCCATATTTTCGGTTTGCCAGGCCTGCTACATTAGTTTTATCCATTGGACTACTTGTCTGCATCTGTTGTGCCTTTTCATGCTTGAACCCCCTGCCTTGGTTTCTGTGGATGTCTGCTGTTTTATTTCAGTCTGGTCTGTGTGTTTAGCCACCCAATGAAGAATACAGAGAGTCAGGGTAGGGAGTCATAGAGGAGGAGATTTATGGACATACGAAGAGAAGATCTTGGATTACCAGCAGCAGTCCTTTTGTGAATATCTGCAGTCTGGAGACCTAGGTCATCGGGTTGGTGGTATCTAGGAACGGCTTAACTTGGCGCAGGGAGCTGATGGTCCTGATCCTATGGGTGGGGTTTGATGATGGGTGTGCAGCTACATGGAGGCCCTGGTCTTACCTTGCCGGGTAGCTGGTGGCTTAGGTTAGTAGCCCCTAGGGAGCCTACTGGTTGGTGGCCCGGGTGGGGACCTGCAGTAGTGTCCATAGGATTTACAGTTAGCCTGCCATTTGGATTTTTCAGGGCCTGCTCCTGTTTAAGAGTTCATCAACCACTGAAGAGGATTTTTCCGGACTCCTTCCTTCTGCAATCACAGTCAGACCTTTCAAAGTTTTATTTCTGAAGGCAGTGAGAGTGACCTGCTTCCTTGTAACCCCGGGCAGTGAGAGTGACCTGCTTCCTTGTAACCCCAGACAGTGAGAGTGACCTGCTTCCTTGTAACCCAGGACAGTGAGAGTGACCTGCTTCCTTGTAACCCCAGACAGTGAGAGTGACCTGCTTCCTTGTAACCCCGGACAGTGAGAGTGACCTGCTTCCTTATAACCCAGGACAGTGAGAGTGACCTGCTTCCTTTTAACCCCAGACAGTGAGAGTGACCTGCTTCCATTTAACCCCAGACAGTGACAGTGACTGGGGTCTTTAAAGTATTTTGGTTATATTTTTGTTTTTAAAGTCCCCACTTCAGTGAGAGTGTTTTGGAGGCTGGAGAATTCATTCAGGCATTGCCATGTGTTCCGCCCAGGAAGTGAGAGTCCCTGGGGCTTTTTGGTCTCCTCTGGTGGCGAGAGGTTCATTGGGGACTGGAAAATTTGAGCCCTCCTGTACTTCTGACTCATTCTAGTTTTAAGGATTTATTAGTTATTTCTGTGTCTGACCTTTTCCTCCATTCAATCTGCTGCTCTGGATTCAATGACTGTGATGTTATAGTTTAAATAACTGTTTTTAGTATATGTGTTGTTATTGGGATGGGGTTTTGGAGTACTGTCTTGTTGATTATGTATTTTGAGTTTTAGATGATAATTGTTTAATATTGGTTTCTTTTGATTTAATCCCCCCCCCCCCCGAGTGAGAGTTGTGGGAGTACTAGTTACTGTTATTCTTTTTTATATTTTATTTTATTTTATGTGTATAGTTTAGTTCTTTTAATTGTTTGGGGTTGTTTTTCCTTTTTAGTTTTAAATTTTTGAAGGTTTTGTGTATCCTTGATTGATGTGTATCAATATGTGCAGGAGGCCTGCTCCCACGGTTGTGCACTATTCATCCTCCACCATGAACCCTCCAGCCTTTCACCCACTCCCATTGCAGTTTACAGCTTACCAGGCGCTGTAGAGGCACTGGGTATTGTCTGCGGGGTCAGGGGTTGGGGTGTGTGAATGATGGAGGGTGAATAAGCGGGGCCACTGCATCAGGGTTGTAAAGTCCAAAAGACACGTTGGGGCGAAATGGAACCCAGATCATGGTTCTCCATGTCTGGTTTCCATACCCAAGGGCGCCACTAATATCAGTTGACAGGCAGTTAAGGTGGCCCTGGAAGACCATCCAACACGAGCGGTGTTATGCAATACCAGGTCCAGTAAAAACAAGGCTGAAATTATTGCAGATCTTGTTGGGACAGCGGACCTGGCATGCATCACTGAGATCTGGCTAGATAAGAACTCTGGCCCTATATTGGAGGCCGCAATTCCAGCAGGTACCCGGTGATACACCACTGGAGATTGGATCGCAGGAGTGACGGGTTTGCAGTCTGTTTCAAGACTAGACTGGGCCTCAGGCATGTACCAGTTGAGGAAACAGGGTTATTTGAGTGTACTGTAGTAGCAGGTGTAGGTTGTAGGATCGCCCTCATTTACCGTCCACCCGGGGATGAGAAGCATTTCCTTCAGGAAGTAACGGACTTCGTGATTGACATGGCATTTGAATCGCCCAGGCTGATGACCCTGGGCGACTTCAACGCCTGGGTCGATGATGAACTCTTACAATTTGGACACCATTTCCTCCAGTTGATGACATCTCTGGGCCTCACACAAATTGTTACCACTGCTACTCATAAACACAGTCACTCTCTTGACATAGTCTTCCTCCTGGGGATTGAAGCCTTCGATTTGGGGGTAGAACCTATCAGATGGTCCGATCACTGCACCGTGAGGTTCAGTTTTCACATCTCCCTTCATAGGCCTACCCCTGTGGAGATGGTCAGATACCGACCTTTACGAGATATAAGCTCTAAAGGCCTGACGGTGGTGCTTGATCTACCGGTTCTTCCAGTGGCAAACGGTGACCCAGAGGCTTTGGTGGTAGCCTAAAATAAGGCCATCTCTTTGGCCCTGGATGTCATTGCTCCATCAGTGTTCATCCTCTCTCCCTTTGCCCTTGGTCTCCTTGGTTTGATGGGACCTTGAGGGAGATGCGGCGATTAGGATGAAGGTAAGAGCGCCGCTGGCGGAAATCCACCCTGGATGCTGACCACCTTAGATAGATGGAACATTATCAAGTCTATCAATCTGCAATCATCCGTAAGAAGCCAGAGTTCCTTTCCAGGGAGATTGTGGCTGCTCAGAACCGACCAGCTCAGCTCTTTTGAACTGTAGACAGACTGTGCAGCCCAGCCTGCCTGCAGATTCAAAGAGCCTTTTCACAAGTGGAGTGTGATGAGCTTGTTTGATTCTTTTCAGCTAAGGTGGCTGACATCAGGGCGGGGCTCCAGCCAGCACACTCTATGGGTGCTGCTTTGGATTGGCGCTTGGTCAGTGTCCATCGATTTTCTTGGAGTACCTTCGGCCAACCAGAGTTCATGGATGTCATGCGCATTGTCCAGGGTATGTGCCCTACATGCTGTAGTTTGGATCCGGGACCAACAACCCTGATTATAGTTTGTAGTGACATCATTGGCCTAGTCCTAGCACAGATAGTCTGGTGCTCCCTGGAGACAGGTGAATTTCCAAGCTCCCCGAAGAAGGCAGTGGTGACACCCCTCCTGAAGAAAGCTTCTTTGGACCCAGACTGCCCTGCTAACTACAGATCAATCTCAAACCTTCCCTTTATTGGGAAGATGATTGAGAAAGTAGTGGCCCTACAACTGGAGAACCATTTTGACCATCCATAACATCTGTAAACCTCTCCAATCCGGTTTTTGAAAGAGGCATAGTACCAAGACATCGCTGGTTCAGGTGCTCAATGATTTCCTGATGGCAAGGGATTGGAAAAAGCGCTCCATCTTGGTTCTTCTAGATCTCTCATCAGCATATGACACTGTGGACCATGGGGTACTTCTCGTTCACCTGAGGTTCATCTGTGGACTGTCGGGTACAGTCCTCAGGTGGTTTACATCTTTCCTCACTGGCAGAACTCAGAGGGTGGTGTTGGAGATTTATTCCTCTGACTCAGTCTCTTTGTCATGTGGGGTTCCTCAGGGTTCGGTGTTGTCCTCATGTTGTTCGCAGTGTACATGCTGCCACTCAGAGACATTGTACGAAGGTATGAATTGAGTTTTCACTGCTATGCTGTTGATACCCAGCTCTACCTTTCTTTTGCATTTGACCAGAACAGAACTCTGTCGGTATTTAACAACTGCTTCACTGAAATCCAGGATTGGATGGATTAAAGCTGGTTGAGGTTGAACTCAGAAAAGACTGAGGTGTTGGTTGTGAATCCGGGGTGCAGATAGAGGGGTTTGGGGTGGGTTCGCCCTCTGGACTTTTCCTTGGGGGTTTACCACTCCTTACCTCTGAACGGGTGCGAAACCTTGGGGAGATTTTTGACAAAGGGCTGACACTGTGATCGCAGATATCAACAGTCATCAAATCCTCTTTTTACCATTTGAGGAACATCTCCAGGGTTAAGCACCTTGTTCTGTCTGGCAACCTCCCTACTTTGGTCTATGCCTTTGTGTCCTTGTGCCTTGATTACTGCAACTCCCTTTACCTAGGGCTATCTGGGGTGGATATCCACTGTGGGAAGCTGGTGCAGAACACTGAAGCCTGGTTATTGATGGGGACCGCCCAGTCTTGTCACATCTCTCCAGTGTTGCACGAACTGCACTGGCTGTCGGTATACTGGTGGAACACCTTTAAAGTCAGACTTCTGACTTATAAAGCCCTATAAGGACTGGGCCTAGACTACCTGCAAGAACTTCTGATTCCTTACTGCCCTGGGCAATCACTCCACTCAGCTGATGAGGGGTTGCTAGAGATTCCAAGGGTTTCCTTAAAATCTTCTGGGGCCCGTGCATATATGTATGTGGCCCCAGTCCTTTGGAATTCTCTACCCCTTCAGTTACGGGAGTGCATGACCGTGCAGGGATTTAAACAAGCCCTAAAAACATATTTGTGGCTTCAAGCCTACCCTGCATGATTTTATTCATTTTATCTAGATTTTATTTATATTTTATGAATCTGTATTCATTGTTCAATGTTGTTTTAACTTGTTGTTATGCGCCTTGGTTTTTGAAAGGCACAGTACAAATAAATTATTATTATTACTATTATTACATAGATGAGGCCTCCAGAACTGGACACAGTACTTGAGGTGTGGCCTCACCAATGATCTATATAGAGGAATCATTACCTTGATTTTTCTGCTGGTGATACATCTGCGCTTGCATCCCATCATCCTGCTAGCCTTGCCTGTCACCTTGTCACATTGCCTCAGAGATAATCACCCCCAGGTCTCTTTCTTGTTTGGAGCATTGGATCCGGCCCCCCCAGATGATACATCCCTCAGGATGAAACACACTTTTAAAGCACGCTACAGTATGCTGCAGCAGACCTACTGAATAAAGCTATGTAATTTCAATGGCAAGTAGTCCACTTTGTCATGCAGGGAACCGTGGTATTCACTTCATCCTGGCAGTGTCACATTTCTCTGAATGACAGCAGGGACTAATTACCATTGAAATTACACTGCTTTATTCAATAGTTCTGCTGCAGCATTCTGCAGAGTGCTGCAAATGCTGCAAATTACGTTTGATCCCTAGGTGACACCACTTTATATCGCTCTGCATTACTTTGCACTTTTTTGTATTGAACCCCAGTTGCCAATCCCTGACCACCCTCCAGCTTCTTTACACCCCTCATTCTGTCCACTCCCCCCTGGCATGTCCACCCTGTTGCAGAACTTGGTGTCATCAGTGTACAGACATATTTTTCCTACTAGACTCTCTGCAATGTCACTAATGAAGACACTGAGGAGGACTGGACCCAAAACTGAACCCTATGGCATCCCACTGTCCCACTGGTCACTTTACCCACCCACTTCACTACCCTTTTTCTCACCTTCATGTTCTTCAGCTTGCTTAACAGTCTTGCATGGTGCCAAAGGCCTTGCTGAAATCCAGATAGGTCACATCCACTCCCTCCACCCCACCCTGATCAACCTCCCTGATTACCCAGTCGAAGAACTCAATGAGGTTCATCTGGCATGACCTTCCTTCCTTCCATAAAACCATGTTGCCTTGGGTCCTGTAGTCCTTTGACAACCAGGTGTTCCACTATTCTTTTCTTCAGCAGTGTTTTCATAACCTTTCCTACTACTGAGGTAAGGCTGACTGGTCTATAGTTTCCTATTTTCTCCTTGTACCCACTTTTGTATAGTGAGATTACATTGGCCCTCCTCCAATCCTTGGGTACCTCCCCTGTTTTCAATGACAGGTTGACCAGGGTAGTCAGAGGTTCTGCCAACATGTCTCTTGGCTTCTCAATTATCCTAGGGTGTATTCCGTCTGGTCCCATTGCCTTATTGACTCTTATTGCCGCTAGTTCCCTGAGCATTCTTTCCTTTGAAAAGACACCTGTGTCCATCTCTATGCTCTTCATGCCTTTATCTCTAACTGCCAGCCCATTCCCTGACTTCTCTTCTGTAAAAACTTAACAGAATTACTTGTTCAGTACATCTGCTTTCTGTTGGTCTATACTGCCCTCATTCTTCCCCTTCAGCCGCACAATCCCTCCCCTTGTCTTCCTTTTTTCACTGATGTACATGTAAAAGGCTTTGTCCCCCTTTACCCCGAGTTTGCTATGCATTCCTTTGTTTGAGCATTAGCTACCCTAACTGATTTCCCTGCCTCCCTTTGTTTTTCCTGATACCACTCCCTATCTCCTTTGTCCTGTGTTCTTTTGTATTGCTTAAATGCTGTTTTTTTTAATTTAACCTTTTCTGCTACCTCCCTAGAAAACCCATTTGACACAGAGTTGTGTCACCATTGCAATACCTGACCTGATTACCTCCCACTGTTCCACTACCTCCTTCTGTTCCCCTACTCCAGACAATGCTTCATCCTGGCATTTTCCCATGTCTCTGACATTCACCCTTCTAAAATCAAGGAGTCTTGAGTCTGTGTGGCTTGGTTCCACTCGCCCAGTTATTTCAAACCACACCATTCAGTGATCACTGTTCCCCAGGTGCTTACCTACTGTAACCCCCATTACACTGTCTCCATTTGTAAGCACCACATCCAGTAGTGCCCTTTATATTGTGGGTTCCACAACCAGCTGTTTAAGGAATGCCCCTTGCAGTGAGTCTAAGATGTTCCTGCTCTAGTTGTAGCTGCTACTGGCATATCCCCAGATGAGCCCCCGTAGTCATAGACACTACACAGCTTTCAGATTCCATGTCAGTGCCCTCAAAATTCCTGATGCAGATTACTTGCAGCTACATATTAAACTTTTCATCTTGATTCCCAGGATATACCATCTGACTGAACAATTGAGCTAGCCACCAAAGATCAATTGCCCATACCTTGTTTCCTGCTCTGTTTGCTGTTACTCTCCTCTTCCTGACTACAGCACTATATAACTATGCCTTAGGCTAAAACCATATGCTCTCTATCTAATACTATATATCAGCTTTCAGCTATGCTTTTACCTCCCCTACAACCTTCTCGAACTAACTCTCAGTGGAAAGATGCCTGATATGCTCCCCCCACACACACGCTTTCTTAAAATCTTGGAACTATGTGAAGGCACAAGGACACACATGCTATACCTTGCATGATATAGAGTAAATTAATTATACATTTCCACAACAGACCCTTTTATTTTGCTTGCCTTCTTCTTTATTACCTATACCACCAATGGGACTGTGGACAAGAAAAAGCAAGATCAAATTATCAAACATAACCACCATGAATACATCCCAGAACAATTTTCCATGGGCCTTACAATTAAGTAACACAAGGTCAGGGCTGGATCTACAACCACTCTGATCGTCTTTACTTTGCTCTGTTACTAAACACCTCCCCCGCACCTCCATACTGGGTGTTTACTCACCTGGTAAAGGTGATTGTGTTAGTTTATATCTATGGCACTCCAATCATTACCTTATGGGTCTTAGCCTACATGATAGGCTCTAGATGCACATGTGATCCAGGATCACATTTCGTGGAAACACCTAGGTCCCAGGAGTTCCTGCTCTCCAGTTCGATGTTTCCAAAGCTGAAAGAAAATAGTTATTTACACAATCCTTCAAAACCCACAGAGGAAAAGGAATTATCCACCCAGAGACTAGTAAAAGTAATACTCTAATTTAATTTGCTATTGGAACAATTCTAATTCAGACCCTAAGCCATCTGACTAAGAGATTACTATGGCAAGCATTATGGTTGTCATCAATAGACAGACCTAACAGGTTCCACAGTAGCCGCTCTGAGAACAGGGTGGGATATGGAGTGCAATGGATATAAACTAACACAATCACTTATACCAGGTGAGTAAACACCCATTGTGTTATGTTTCTGTCCATGGCACTCCAATCATTACCTCATGGGTCAAGTAAGTAGCAATGTACACCCATTAACTCAGGGTGGATTCTAGCGAGTGGTTTAGGAACCCAAGGCACAGACAGCCAATGAAACCTTTTCACCAAATGATGCTCTCTGTCTATAAAGAGTCTCTAGTCTGTAATGCATGGCAAAGGTGTGGATAGAGGACCAAGTGGCCACTCGGCATATGTCCTCTGTGGAAACACTGGACCTTTCCACCCAGGAAGCTGCAATAGTCCTTGTGGAATGTACCTTTATACCATCTGGTGGACTCAGGTTTTTGGACTTGCATACTTCCAGAATGGTTCTTTTGAACCAGCTGTCGATTGTCATCTTAGATGCTGCCTGCCCTTATTTATGGCCTTGAGCCACTATGATCAGTCTTTCAGTTTTCCTTATTGGTTGTGATTTCTCTATGTAAGAAGCTAGAAAGCCCTTCATGTCCAAGCTGTGGGGTGTTTTTGGCCCCCTTCAGCCATGTCATCAAACAGTGTTGGCAGTTCAATGGCCTACTCTGAGTGAAATTTAGTGAGAACCTTAGGCTTGAAGGCCAGAATGGTCCTAATGGAGAATCCTTCTGCAGTGAATTCTGTGAAGGGCTCTTTACAGGAGAGTGCTCCCAGCTCGCTAATCCTGTGAGCAGAGCAGATTGCTATTAGGAAGCAAGTCTTTAGACCATTCCAATATAGTTGCACTTCCTGGATTGGCTTGAAGGGGGGAATGGTAAGGGAATCCAGTATCACGTGTTAAGTCCCAAGGGGCAACCCTTACCCTTTGATGCAGGTGGATCATTTCTGCCACTTTGAAGAAACACAGTACATCCAAGTGAGAGCCTGGCAGAGGTTTGTCCATTCTGGCCCACTGCTGCTCCTATAGCTGACAGCTGGACTCTAAGTGAGGCTGGGGAGAGTCCCTTGTCTAGCTCTTGTTGGAGATAAAGTAGTATGGTGGACATATCTACCATCCTTGGATCTATTCCCTTGTTCATGCTTGAGGTTGAGAAGATCCTCCACTGTCGATTATAAGTGGATGTGGTTGAGGGCTTTCTAGATTGTAGAATTGTGGTAAATACGGACTCATGATATGCGGCTTCTAGTAGTCACTGCCTTTCAGGAGCCAGGCAGAGAGTTTGAGTGTCCTTGGCTCTGAGTGTAGTATTGGGCCCCGGATGAGGATGCTGTGTATGTGGGGTAGGCGCCAAACATCCAGCACCATTGCTGTCATTGCCGCAAACCAGGCCCCCCCTTGGACAATAAGGGGTGATTAGGATGATAAGCATCCTTGAGTGTCATATCTTTGTGAGAACCTGTGGAATTGGGGGGATTGGAGGAAATATGTATGCTTGATCTAGTGTCCAGTCTTGGGGGAGCTCATCGACTTGCGCTGATTGTTGCTTCCTGTACCGGGAGAAGTAGGGTTTTACTTGAGCATTGGCCATGGATGCCATCAGGTCCATGGTCACTGGTCCCCACCTTTTGTTTATGGATCTGAAGATCTTGTAGAGCAGTTGCCATTCCCTTGGGTGTACCCATTGTCTGCTGACCCAGTCTGCCTGTGCATTCAGTTTCCCAGATAGGTGCGCTGCATAGATATGGGTGAGGTGACATTGTGACCATCACATTACTCGGCTCACCTCCCTCTGCATTTCCAGACTTCTGGTACCATCCTGCTTTGTGATGTAAGCAATGGTTACCCTGTTGTCCAAACATATCAGGAGTGATCTTCCGGTGATTTGTGTCCAAAATGCCAGCAAAGGGTGGTAGACCACTCTCATCTCCAGAATGTTTAAGGGTAGTCTTGTCTCTGTCTTTGTCCATTTCCCCTGAGCTGAGAAACAGCCTAGACATGTCCCCCATCCTGTCAGGCTTTCATCTGTTTCCATTACAATCTCATAGGACTGTTCGAGATTAGTTCCCTTGATTAAGTTCTGTCTCACTGTCCACCATGTTAGGGAAGTTCTGACCCGTTAGGTCAGTTGGATCTTGGTAGACAGGTTGTCTTCTGTTGGTACAGCCTGGCGCAAGAGGCAACTCTGCAGTGGGCGTATGTTTCTTCTGGCCCAAGGCACCAGGTTGATACATAATGCCATGCATCCTAGCACCATCGCCACCTGTCCAATGGTAGGAGAGGGTGTCTTCATCAGGTCCTTGGAGATCCTGATTAGAGTGTCCACTCTGGCAAGGGATGGCCTCGCCTTTCCCTGGAGGGTATCTATGTCTGCCCCCAGGTGTTCGATGGTTTTATCGGATTCAATGAGCTTTTGGCAAAGTTGATCACCCAGCTTTGTAATTCCAGGGAGTTTATTACAAGTTCTGTGTCTCTCAGGAGTTGTAACCTGCTCCAAGCCTGGGTTAGAAAGTAGTCCAAATATGGGATGATGTCTACTCCCTTCTCCCTGAGATGTGCCACTAGCACAACTGAACTTTTTGTAAACACTCTTGGAGCAGATGCCAGGCCAAAGAGTAGAGCCTGGTATTGAAAGTGTTGGCCCAAGATTTAAAATCTGAGGTACTTTCTGTGGGCTGGTCTTATAGAAATGTGGAGGTAGGCATCCTTGAGGTCGATTGAAGTCAAGTAATCACCCTTGTATAGTCTCCCGAGTGTGGATCTGACAGTTTCCATTTTGAAGCGATGAACCATCACATATTTGTTTAGGAATTTGAGGTCCAGCATGGGCTGCAGATCTCCATTCTTCTATGGAACAAGAAAGAATATGGAGTAGATCCCCTGACCCTGTTCCTCCTATGGTACCATCTGGATAGCTTTTTTTTACATCAGGTCTCTCAGGATATCTTAAATTTGGTGTGCAAATGTTCATTTTTTTGAGACAGGTGAGAGAATTAATCTGTCCCGTATTGGGATTTTTGACAGTTGGATGGTGTACCCATGGATGACTACATCTTGTAGCCACCGGTCTGATGGAATGTGGTGCCATTGCTTTTGGAAGAGGGATAGTCTTTGCCCTACTGGTGGTGGTGTCAGGGGTGTCATTTGCTTTAAGGTAGTTGCTGTTGTTGATGTTGTTGTTGTGACCTGTGCCAAGTAGCTGTCCTAGTCATTGCTGACCTGAGTTTCCCCCTCTGTCTCTGCCTCTGAATCTCTGTCTGGGGGATTTTCCCCTGAAAGAGGATGAGCTGTGATTGTAGGAAGAGCTGTGGTGATTATAGCCTCTTCCATGGGAGAAATTATTGGTAGAATGGTCCCTTGCCTAGAGAACTGGAACTTGTTGTTCCAAAATCTCCGGATTCTAGATGGCAGGTACAGCATCCTGTTTTTGTCTCTTGTCAGGTCCATGCTTTCCTCCTTCTGTTTCAGGTACTCCTGAAGGCCTTCCCCAAAGACATGTTTGCCCTTCAAGGGTAAGTTGACTGGGAGGGATTTGGATTCTGAATCTGCTTCCCAGAGCTTAAGCCACAGGCCTCTCTTTGCTCTGTTCATGAGGGAAGATGCCTATGCATTTAATTTTAGGGCATTTACCGCCATGTACCCCATGCATTTTGCTGTATCTAGGGTGCAGTCTATAAGTTCTTTGCCCTTAGTATTGAGAGTAGTACTGCTCATGAGCTCCTTCAGTCAGTTGATTTGGGATCTTGTTGCATATATCACAGTGGTGGCCACTCGGGCTGCCAGCCCTGACATTTCAAATAGCTTTTTGAGCATGTCTTCCAGCTTCTTGTCTGCCAGATCCTTTAGGGCAATTATGCCTCATGGCAGCACTGTTTTCTTGCTCAGTACTGCTATCTGGGGGTTGATAGTGGGTGCCATACACCACAGTTTGGCTTTTTCCTCCTGGATGGGATACATGTGGTCCATGTTTCTCTTCTCAGAGAGTCTCCATGGTTCTTGTGATTGCCACTCCTTATTGATGATGTCCTCAATTGCTGGACATATGGAAAAGGAGTACTTTGAAGTCTGTTTTTGCTGGATCATTGGATTCAGTTTAGATTTTGGCTGAAGGGGTGGTTTCTGGAAGCCCATCATGGTCTTTACTGCTTTAATAATTCCTGGCACCAGGTTGAATGGGCATAGTTTAAATGTAAGGGAGTGGGTATCCACTTCCATGGGTTCCTCGTCCTTCTTGTCTGATTCTCCATTGGATTCCTCATCCTCATTATTATTATTTGGGTCCCCTGCACCCTCCTGTGGGTCCACGGGGGCCTCAGGTTCCAGGCCCACACCCCCTCCTGGCTGAGGATGATTGGGATCTAGTTGGGGGGTAGACCTCTCAGGGGTGGTCCACTGGAGCCCATGGGTTTGTTCCCAGTGAAGGATTCTAATTTCTGCATTTTCAATATGAAAATTGCTGGCTCTCCATCACAGCAGCAGCCATCTTCTGGGTTTATAGTAACAGGGCAGATGGTTCTCCCATCCATGAAGCCCCACTCATGCCTAGTAGGCTATGATCAATGGAAGAGGATTGCTCCAATGAGGACTCCTCTTCCTCATCATTCAAACAGGCCAGGCATTGAGGCCCCGAGTTGTGGGGTATCAGTGTAGTGCTGCATGTACTGCACTTCTTTGCCTTGACCATCTGATGACAGAGAGAAAGAAGAGAGAGAGAAAGAGGGGAAAAAGGATGAATATATTGTCTGGAGACCCATGAAGTCAACACACTGCATTGCTGTATATTGAAAACACAGTAATCTGGGCCCCCCCCCAAGGTTGCATATTCAGGAGGTGAAGAAGGTGAGGTGCCCATACTTAGCAATGGAACTAACTATGCTAATGCCCCCAGGTGCCATATATATATGTGTGCATATATATATATATATATATATATATACACACACATACATATATATATATATATATATATATATATATATTATGGTAGCACGGTAGTGCTACCATAGTTAGGGTTGAGGAGCCATTTCTATGTTAAACCCCAAAACTTTGCACCTTAATAACTTTGCAACCGTTTGATGGATTTACCTGAAATTTGTAATTTATGATCAAGAACCATAGGCCTTGGGATCTGCCAAGTTTCGTACTGGTCGGATATACAGCTGCGGAGTTATTAAGTGTGATCTGTGCGCGCGTTTACGCTTTTCTGGAATTCTGTGGTCGCGCCTACAGGTCGTACGGTTTGTGTGACCGGCCCAAAATCTTCAGGGAATGTGCAGCTGGGTCCCTGATGTGCCTTTCAAAGATTTCATGAAAAAATATTAAACGGTTCAAAAGTTATTCAAAAAACAGTTTCCCATTATAAGTCAATGGGAAAAGTTAACAAAAAGTTCAACACTTTCGCAAATGCATTTTTACTTTCGCAAATGGGCCTGTTACTTTCACAAATTGGCCATTTTGTTTTCAGTTAGTGATCAGAAAAATGGTTGTATTTAAATTTGGGACCCTCTAGCAACCTAATTTTTTGTATTCACCTAGTCGGGCCCTGAGGATGCTTGCCATGTCTTTATTTTGTGGTAAACACCCCAGAAATATGTTTTCAAATTTCTGGAAAAGTATTTTCGAAATTACTTTCGTGCTCACGTAAAGTGCACGTAAATTTTATGAAGCTTTCTCGGAAATTTACAGTAATTTTCTAGTCTGTGGGAAAATGACAGCAATTCTTTGGCACTGCACTGCAAAATAACCATTGGGAGTTCTGGGCTGAAATTTGGAGGGAACGCAGCTAACAACTCACATATGTGCCTTTCAGTGTTGTATTAAAAAAATATTACACGGCGGCAAAGTTATGGCACTCCAAAGTTGACAGTTTTCCCATAGGATAACATTACGGCGCCAAGCATTACAGGAACTTTGGCACCCTGCTGCAAAATAACGGTTTGGTCTTTTTCCTGAAATTTGGAGAAGACAGCCAACAGTACACAGATGTGCCTTTCAGTAGTTTGGTGAAAAAATATCACATGGCGGCAAAGTTACGGCACTCCAACACGTTTTTTCCCATAGGATAACATTACGGCGCCCGACACTTAACAGAAATCATTTGGAGCCCTGCTGCAAAATAACGGTTTGGTCTTTTTTCCTGAAATTTGGAGGGAAGACAGCCAACAGCCCACAGATGTGCCTTTCAGTAGTTTGGTGAAAAAAACATTACAGGGAGGCAAAGTTATGGCGCTCCAAACTTTTCTTTTTTTCCCATAGGATAACATTACGGCGTTCGCCACGTCTTTCAGGGCCCGTATCTCGGAAACGGTGCAAGATACGGACTTTTTGTCGGAAAATTTCTTAGCCCCCCCCAATGGGGCTACAATTCAAATTAGCCAGGACAGTTGTAAATAATATGACTTTTAAATTTTTTTTCTACGTCGTACGGTTCCTGAGATATAATGTATTTAGTATTCCAAGATCTCATTTTCTCGCTCGATACTCATTATTTTGCATACATTTTTGTACTCACTGTCTTTCTCAATGCAGGTTTGGGAAAACCAGCCTGTGCGCTTACATTACTGTTACTGTTGACCTTTCCGCTATGGATCGCATTCTGCTTTACTTACCATTGACGCCTGCGCCACCATGTGCGTTATCCTTTGCGCTTCATTTGTTTCATGCTTGTTATTTTTTGCCATTTCTGTCTACAGTACTGTTTATCTTACTGTTTCACTTTACATCACCATGCCCATTGACATTTCTGTTTGCAGGCACCATGTTACTATGTGACAACACATCACGTGGCAGACCATTCCGTCCTACGCCACCATCATGTCGTTACCCTTTCTGTTCTCATTAAATTGCTTGTGTTACCATGTGCGCCACTGTTAGCATTTCTGTTTGCGTTGCTGTCCCTGTTAGTATGCCACAACACATCATGTGGCGGAGCAGGCCCAGCTCCTGCCGCATTACTTACATTCACTGGTTTCTCGTTATCATTCTCAAAAAGAAGGGAATTAGAGGCAAAACTCCATTTAATGCATTAGTTAGGTTGTTCCACAGTGACAAAGTGAGAATTGTTGTGGGTTGAAAACACCTTGGACCCCCCACCCACCCCCAACCGGCATTGGGGTGCCATTGGGATCGTGGGTCCCAACTCTCACCCCATTCTCCTATACTCTGCTGCTTTACACATGTCATGGGGTGAGAGTTGGGCTGACGATCCTAATGCGCACCCCAATGCTGGTTGGGGAGGTGGTGGGGTCCAAGGGGGTTTTCAACCCTAACAGCACTTCTCTCACTTTTGTCGCTGTGGAACAACCCTAACTAATGCATTAAACAGAGTTTTTGCCTCTAATATATATATATATATATATATACACACACACATATATATGTATATGTATACTGTAGTGTATATATATTATAGCTGCTCGGTAGTGCAGCTATAGTTAGGGTTGAGTACCCCATTTAAGGTTAAATGGTGAAATATTGCATCTTAATAACTTTGCCACCATTTAACAGATTTGCCTGACATTTGGCAGGCGTGGAGCATTAACATAGGTCTTGAGATCTGCCAAGTTTCATATTGGTCAGATATACAGTTGTGGAGTTATTAGGTGACATTTCGTAGCATATTTATGCTTTTTTCCGAATTCTTTGCTCGTACCTACAGGTCGCACAGTTTGTGCGACTGGTCTGAAAATGTCAAGGAGCATGTGGCCAGAGTCTCCAATGTGCCTTTCGAAGAGTTCGCGAAAATATATTGAACGCTTCAAAAGTTATTCAAAAAACAAATTTCCCATTATAGTCAATGGGAAAAGTTAACAAAAAGTTTGACAGTGCTGTAAATGCAGTTTTTAGTGTCGCAAATGACCCCAGTAGTATCGTGAGTCAGCCATTTTGTTTTCAGTTACTGATCACAGAAATGCTTGCCATTTAAAATTGGGACCCTCTAGGGAGACAATTCTTTTTGTGTTTACCTAGTCGAGCCCTGAGGATGCTAGGCATGTCTTTATTTTGGGGTTAAACACCCAGGAAATATGTTTTTTAAATTTTTGGGAAAAGTAGTGTCACAAAGTAGTGTCGCACCTGTGACACTTTTGTGATTTTTTTTGCAAAAGTGTCGCAAATCACGACACTACCTTTGCAACACTATGGCCAAAATGACAGGAATTGTTTGCCACCCTGCTGCAAAAGAACGGTTTGGTCTTTTGGGATGAAATTTGGAGGGAAGAAAGCCAACATGTCACAGATGTGCCTTTTGGTGGTTTGGTGAAAAAATATCATGGGGATGCAAAGGTACGGTACTCCGAAGTTGACACTTTTTCCCACAGACTAACACTGCGGTGTCCGCCCCGCCTTTCTGGGCCTGTGTCTCGGAAAAGGTGCAAGATACGGACTTTTCATTGGAAATATGCTTAGCCCCTAGGGGGGCTAAGTATTAAGTGCAAACCTGGCCAGGAAAGTCATGAATCTTATGAATTTTAAATTTTTTTTCTATGTCATACGGTTCCTGAGATATAAGAAATGTAGTATTCCAAGACCTCTTTTTCTGCTCTGAGGGCCATTATTATGCATACATTCATTGTAGTCACTGTGTTTCTCTATGCAGCTGTTGGGGAAAGCCAGGGTGTGTGCTCCAGTTACTGTTACACTTAACGTTTCCACTTGCGTTTCTGTACCCGTTTGCGTTAGCGTTCCTGTGTACCCCACTGTGTGTATTACCCTTTGTGTTTTCATTTGCACTTGCATTTGCATTATTGTTAGCATTTGCACCTCCACTACTGTTTGTGTTTGCATTTCAGTTTGCATCACCGTGCACATTATCATTTGCGTTTGCGGCTGCCCTTCCATTTGTGTTACCATTTACGTTTCCATCACCATGTGCGTTACCGTTTGTGCTTGCATTTCTGTTGCAGTTACTGTTACTATTTCAGTAAAAATCACGTGGTGGGAGTGTGGGGCCAGAAGGGCCTGCGATCCCACCACCACAATTCAAAGGACTATTTATAGTCCTTTTCTCAAAAAGAAGTGAAATTCATGGCAAAAAAACTCTGTTTAATGCATCAGTTAGGGTTGTTCCACAGCGACAAAAGCAAGGAAATTTGATGTTAGGGTTGAAAACCCCTCCTTGGGCCCACCCCCACTCCCCCCCAGCTGGCATTGGGGTGTGTGTTGAGGTTGTCGAACCTCCCCATTTGAGAGTACGAGGTCTAAGATTGCTCCCTCCCGAGTGGGTTCCAATACTAGCTGTGTGAAGCATGCCTCCTGTAGGGCATCAAGAATGTCCCTGCTCTTGGATATGGCTGCAGCAAAGGTGCTCCAGTTAACATCTGACATATTCAGTTCCCTCATCAACAGTATCTCCCCTTTCTCTGCCACCCTAAGGATGCCTTCTATCATATCCTTGTCC
Organism: Neoceratodus forsteri; assembly: GCA_016271365.2. Taxonomy (NCBI): domain Eukaryota; kingdom Metazoa; phylum Chordata; order Ceratodontiformes; family Ceratodontidae; genus Neoceratodus; species Neoceratodus forsteri. Next base: position 302,022,596 of record CM057450.1, on the reverse strand, counting down.
ATTCCTTCCCCCTGAGATGGGGGCCTGTCTACAACCCCTATACGGATTGTGGTGCCATTTCCAGTTTCTAAGGTGACCCACAGTTTCTCCTCTCCTCCTTGTTTACTCTTTTGATCCATTGCTTTTATCCCTTCCATTACATAGAGAGCTACTCCTCTCCCTCTTCTACACTTCCTGTCTTCCATCAAGGCTACCAGTTCAGGGAGCTTGTTGCCCAGACTATGGGCATTGGTACTCATTACCTTCCATTTCTTGATGGCCTTACCCATTTTGGCCCCATCCCTGTCCTTATTGCCTTTGTCATTTTCTTCATTTACCCCTGCCTTTCTCCCTATCGACATCTCTATCTTGGTGTTTACCTCACTTACTACCCTGATTTTTTGGGGGGGCTAGGATTTCCTTGCTCCTTTTCAGTGCCTTCCCCCCCTTGGCTAGTTTAAATGCTTGCCAATGAAGCATTTAAACCTATCACCTAGGATACTGGTTCCCTTCCAGGACAGATGCAGACTATCGCACCAGTATAGGCCTGCATCACTCCAGGTGGACCCCCAGTCCCCAATGAAGCCAAATCTCTGAGCTTTGCACCCATTTTTCAACCACTGATTGAATACCATGGTGTGAAGCACCCTAGCCTGACCCATGCCATAGACAGGCAGCACCTCCGAGAAGGCTACCATGCGTGCTACTTGTCTAAGTCCCCTCCCCAACTCCACAAACTCTTCCTGCACTGCTCTGATCCCTTTCCCAGCCAGGTCATTTGTCCCTAGGTGGACAATGACATCCAGTTCCTTCCCCCATGCAGCTGCTCCCACGATCCTGAGGATTCACTCCATATCCCTCCAAGCCATGGCACCAGGCAGGCACCTCATCTCCCTCTCCCCTTCCTTCCCCAGTTCTTCCCTCCTAACAATGGATTCCCCCTCCAGGAGTTGTTTCCTTCCTTCCCCTGTGGAGTCCAATGCTACCCTCCTGTGGATCTCCTTTGTGAAGGTTCCCAGCATCCTCCTTGGTCTGCACTGCGGGTACCACCATGGAGGAACCACACTTTGCCAGAACAGCATATGAATTGTGGAGAGGTACAACTGGGGGGATGCACTTCTGTTCCTCTACCCTCACCCTTCCTGAGCCCAATGTGGTGCAATCATTCCTCTTTCTTGGCAACCTCTAAGGCAATGGCAGTGGCCCATGTGGTCCCTGGGTGGGAGAGAAGGTCCCCCAAATCCTGGCAAACTCAGCCTTGAGATGAGCAACCTCCTCCCTCAGCCCAGAGAGGTGCCTCTCAAACTTCTCTCAAACCTTCCCATTGGCCAGAGACATCAGACAGGGGTGCCCTCTCTCCTTTTTGTTTGCACTATATATAGAACTGCTAGCAGAAGCATTGAGGGCTAACCCAAATATTTCTGGCTATACAATTACTCACACTCAACATAAATTGACCTTATATGGGAATGATTGGTTGCTTATATGGGAATGATTGGTTACTATACCTGGCTAACTTCGAAATATCAGTGCCTATATTATGGGGAGCACTGGAAGAATTCAGCAGAGTGGGAGAATGGAGAATATAAAATTAATCAATTTAAAACAAAAGTAATAAACATAGACTATCAACCCGCTCCATCCACCAGGCTTGCATTCCCCTTTCAGTGGGACTTAGACTATTTTAAATATCTGGGGGGGGTCAAAATTTCAACAGTATCCCAGCAGTTGCATGTGCTAAACTACCCTCCTATTGCATGACAAATACTACAAGACTTACAGTCCTGGGACATCCTCTGTATTGGATTAGCACAAAGGATAATGGCCATGCAAATAAACAAGTTCCCCAAATTGCTCTATTTCAAACCTTGCCATTTCCCATATCAGCAACAGATTGTACAAAGTGGAACAAATACATCTCAAGATTTATCTGGCAGGACAAATACCCTAGAATACAATATAAAACACTCCAGCTTCTGTGACAGAGAAGGGGACTAGCTGTACCAAATTTAAAACTGTACTTTCAAGTAGCTCAGTTACATATTGTTTTTATTGGCTTTCTCCAAATGATGACAGTAACTGGAAACAGATAGAATTAACTCTGGATGGCTTAGACCCTGTGGACAAAAAAAAAATATTTTCCTCCTCAAAATGTAGCCCTCAGTGTACAACAACTGTCTACAACCAAACAGCATTAGACTGCTTGTCCAAAACATAATGACATGTGGGAGATGGCAAATGGTTCTCTCTCTTTCTGGCTATTGCTCATACAGCACTATTCCACCCCTCACAAACAGACACTAGATATACCATTTGGAAAATGTTACGATTATTTATTCATTAGCTTTTGGTAGCCGGGTAGGTGCACTAGGCAACAATCCTGCCTATTTTCAGGCGCAACCCGGGAGCGTACAAAAATGAGAATACAGATATGAACAGTTGAAATGACATTCACATAAGAAATAAATACAATTACAAGGTAAAATCATAATAGTATAGGTTGAGACTACATCAGGTATTTGATAATGAAGACAAATCATACACACTCAAAAATGAGAGTTTGGCAGTGGAAGGAGTACACTGTGGTCAGTCCTAAGCCAAGCTTAATGAGGCACACCAATTATATTCCATGAGGAGAGATTCCACTTATGAGCAGTTACAGTTACCTGGGGCATAAAGGTGGGAGAACAGTGAACGTTTAAAAGAGAGGTGGGAGGTGGAGTTTTTAACCTGTGAGGGAAGCGCATTCCAGAGTCTAGGAGCAAAATGTGAGAATGCCTGTTCGCCCATATTGGTCACACTGGGCTTTACTGAGAGCATTGAGACTGAAGAGGATCTAAGGGTGCAGGAGTGGGAGACTGGGGTAATCAAGTCAGTGAAAGAGACCAGGTGAGGTGGTCTAGTTAGGGAGTCCACAAAACACCCAAGGGTATATGCCCGGAGGTCTTTGGGGACAACCAGTTTAGTCCAGAGTAGAGAAGGCGGTGGTGAGTAAGGCGCGGGGCTGACAAGACAAACCTACAGATATTATTGTAGGAGGTGTTCCACTTGCAGAGCACACTAGCATTGGCAGGGTACAGGACCGGGAGGGCATAAAGGAGTTGAGGGAGTAATACTCCCCTTGCTACAGATAGCCTGGCTGTCGGTGTTAGTGAGTGGTGCACACGATAGGCAGCTCCTATTTTAGCTTTGACAGTATGACACACCTCATTGATATGTGCCAAAAAATTAAGTGCAGGGTCGAGCGTAACCCCCAGGTATCTGAAGGTAGAGGTGTTTGTTACCATAGTGCCATCACCGCAGTGGACGAGTAGCTGAAGCACCTCAGAGGGTACCTTTTTAGAGGATCCAAATAGCATAACCTGGGTTTTACCTTTGTTTAAGATTTGATGGTTATCTACGAGCCAGGATTGAAGGGATTGAAAGTCATGTGAGAGTTTGCAATTTATGTTGTCCATCGTTTTGGATGAATAATAGAACACAAAATCATCGTCGTACGTGAGGATGTTACTGTGATGAGAAGCACTGAGGACTTCATTAAGGAACAGGGGAAAAGAGTAGAGGACCTAGTATGGAACCTTGCGGAACACCCCAGGTGATATGAATGGGGGATGAGAGAGCCTTATGAAACTCAACAGCCTGAGTGCAGTTATCAAGGTAACTACCAAACCAGGATAGGGTGGAGACAGAGGCTTCTAGAGTTTGCAGCTTAGCCAGAATAAGCGGGTGGTGGGCCATGTCAAATGCTTTAGAAAGGTCGATGAACACTGCTACTGTGAGTTGGCCCTTGTCCATATTACCTTTGATATCACTGGTCAGTTGGGTCAGTGCAGTGGTAGTGCTGTGCCCCGCCCTAAAACCATGTTGATGGGGGATTGAAGATTATACTTAAGAAGGTGCTCTAAGACCTGTCGATGGACAACTTTCTCAAGGAGCTTGCTTAGCACTGGGAGCAGTGAAATGGGGCGGTAGTTGGACAGTTGTTTATCATCTCCCTCCTTAAAAAGAGGAATAGCTCCAGCTGATTTCCATACCAAGGGGACAGAGGCAGTGGTAATAGACAGGTTGAAAAGCCTGGTAATGAGCACTGCCAGCCAGGCTGTAAACTGCTTAAGTATCCTAGGATGAATATCATCTGTGCCTGGGCTACCACTTGCAGGAATAGTTCTGTGTAGCTTTAGAACTTCATGGTATGAGACTGAAGTCGGCTCAAGTGTAGGGAGAATGAGTGCACTGGGGGCAGCTGCAGGCCTGGTATTGTGGTGCCAGGAGGGGCTAGGCTTAGGTAGGAAGGAGAAGAGGGAGTTGAAAGCATTAGCAATGGTGAGAGGGTGGTTACAGTGGGCATCATTTAGCTACATATCAGAGGGAGTCTTCGGATTGTTGTTCCCAAGTATTTCCTTGATTTGGGACCAATACCTGTTGGAGTTAGAGGCAGAGGAAATTAGGAGATTCTTGTAATAAGAACTTTTTGCCAGATGAATCTCCTTTTTGCATGTGTTCTGCAAAGCTCTGTACGCTTCAAAGTCAGTACGTAGATGGGAGGCCTTTCACATGGACCATAGTTTATCCCTGAGTTTCAGTAGGTGGAGCAGGGGGCATTTGACCATTTTGTAACCTTCCCTTTTACCCTCCTTGTGGTGACCGGGTTGTGTGTATTTTGCAGTGTGAGTAGGGTAGAGTTGAAGTAGGCTGTAGCGATGTTGATATCATTGGTATGATAGAGTGGAGACCAGTCAACTTGGTCAAGATCATGGGTGAACGCCTCCATATTTAGATTTGAGAAATTTGAGAAAGATAGCACTTTTGATGGGAAGGATGGGAAGGCAGTATCCCAGATACATTAGATAGGGGAGTGATCACTTAAGGTGTCAGGGAGGACACCAGCCAAGGGAATAAACTCCTTCCTATTTGTCAGGATCCAGTTTAATCGAGTGGAACAGGTGCCACCATTGGAGATCCTGGTGGGTTCCTGTATTAGCTGAGCTAGATTGGCCTTGCTTATCATTGAGGATAGTAGCGAGGAGCTAGGTCCAGCCCAATCTAGGTTAAGATCCCTGAGACACATTATGTCATTTTTACCAGTTACAGATAGCAAGTAGTCCATGAACTCCCCAAGCCCCAGCCTAGAGTTTCTGGGTGGTATATATACACAGAAAATACGGAGTTTCTTGACACCCCCAAGCAGTAGGTGGGCATCAAGAACCTCACAGTTTGTGAGAGGGGGATCATACACTAAGGTGATGTTCAGCTGGGCTTTGTAGCATAGAGCCAAGCCTCCACCTCTTTTAACACTGGTTCGATCCACTCTAAGCATTTTATACCCATGATGTGAACACTGGGAATCAGAAATGGAGGGCTTAAGGCATGTTTCCAATATGGCTACAATATCAGGGTTGTTCACTCTGATCCATGCCACCAGGTCAGGAAAATTGGCCATTAGGCTCCTAGTATTAACATGAGCAAAGGAGAGTCCAGAAGACTGGGGCATACAGTGCAAAGGATGAGACTGTGTGGGAATAGTGATCTGAGGGGGGCCTGGATTTGACTCAACATCACCCACCAGTGAGAGGGATAGGGTAACTATCCAGAGTGTAGCTATAATGAAAGCCCAAGCCACATATCCAGGGGAGATGGCAAACCTGGCCTGGAGAAGTCTAATTAATAACCCCAGTTTATTGAAGTATAGCCCAGGCTGAGGTAGAGGGTACAGGATGGAAACTGTTAGTAAGTTGGAGAAGCGGAAATCATCCTGTGAGCATACAGAGTAGGGATCAGTAATCTTAGCAGGCCCAGAGAGAACTGCAAGAATCCATACTAAGAGTGCAACAGACAGCAGGGTGAGTAACAACCTGGTATCCATTAGGTGATTATTGTGAGGCAGGAGGAACAAAAGAAAAAAGGGGAGAGAGTGGGCATAAAGGTGGAAAACTCAAGGGTGGGTGCTAGAAACACAACACGGAATGCAAGCAACGAAAGAGAAGAAAGAACGGGTGACCTCTAGTGTTCAGTGAATATAATGTGCAGATGGAGAACAAGGGACTTAAAAAATATGAAACTATTGCAAGAGAGTACACTATATAAGGAAAGCCAGCAAAGGGTGGGGGTATTGGGTGGGGTGGGAGCAGTCTCAAAGCGACTCGTGGGCTAGCTACTGTAGGGACCAGCTCTGTTCCTTTGTTGGTGCTTTTTCTGTATCTTTTTGTTCCGGGGTTTCACCAGCAGTGCCCTTGTGACCCTTGGAGGATCCCAGCACAGACTGTGGAGAAAAGAAAAGGTAGGAATTTATATTATGGCCAAAGGTTAATTAGCATAAGGTTAAACAGGGCAGTTAGAGAAGCAAGATTAGGCTGTAACCCCCAGCACCAGAAAAGAGACCTAGACTATCACTGCTTAAAGATGTTGCTGTCCTGCTTAAAGATGTTGCCAGATAACTGCAAGCCTTTCAAGCCTTTTACTGTTAGCTCCCAGAGTCAAAACAAAAGAAAAAATATAAGGTGTTTCCCCTAACTGTGGTACAGGATTACAACGGCGCCACCGAGAGTGCAGTATTCACCGGGGAGAAATGGCAGGGGCAGTTCAGATTTAAACTAACACAGAAAAAAGATAGGGTTGCTGTGCAAGGAACACTACTCGTATTAAAATCACAGTTGGGATTACTTTTTATTTATTTAGCTTTTGTTAACCGAGTAAGTACACTAGACAAGTAGTATGCCTATTTTCAGGAACAACCCGGGAGATAGTTCCCTAGCAGCAACACAAGGAGTGTAAATTACATTTAAAAAAAATAAAGGCTAAGCGTTTCAGTTCAATTAAAAATCAGGCATAAGCACACATAGAGGGATTTCATGAAATTAAGATCCCATGCATTAGGACCTGGCAACGCACAGCTGTAATTACAAAAGGACTCAGTTAAAGCACACCTTAAAAGCAGTAAAAATAGATAAAATCCACAATCAAAATTAAGGTGCACAGTGCATAAAGGCAGAAATACTAGGGAAAAGAGAAAAACAGCCTAGCAAAAAAAAAAACTTATCTCCACTGTTTGGACGACAAATAAACTAGCATAACTTAAATTCGAATTAGAAATGGTGCCAAAATTCCTACAAAGCCATAAGATGGGTTGTCTCTGCAGGCCTCACCCCTAGTGTGAGGACTTTAGGTACAAAAGTATTTCGGCAGTTATTTTACATATTAGATGATCATCCCCTTATAGGATATGGTACCAAGGTAAGACCATCATTCACCCCCATTCTCCCTGATTGACTGACATGAAATTGTAGCCAACAGTAGAAAAGCATAATGGCCTCCACTCAACAACACGGACTGCTGACATACACCCCTGTACCTATTGAATTGTTTAATTCTATACCTGAATCATTTTTTGGTGCCAACAGCATAGCTGTCACCTCCTACTGTGTCTATGCGTATTCTTTTGTGCATTTAGTCAAGTTTAAGGTTACATTCGGTGTGAGTAATTTGGCTGAATGATGTCAATGTTAAAAATAGGGCTTTCAGGTCTAGGTATAGTGTTTCAGAGATACACAAGCCTGGCCTTTATCCCCTGTATTGCACATGTGTCTTCTTTCTCGCTACAACTTCTGTTGTATGTGAAAAATTGTTAAATGCTATTGCTGATGTAGTGAAGAATTTCAGAAGACCTAAACAGCAGATAATTGAACTTAGTTCTAAACTATGTTGTAGTCAATTAAATTAGTCGAGGGATTAGGCTCGTTTAGGTTTGAATACAATATAAGTCAACTGTTTTGCAGGTTGTGATGTAATTTAGTCCTGACTGGCGATCACCAACCCCTGAATGGGTGCCCCGAACTGCTCCATCAGGGGCCATGGTTTTCTCTGACCTCCCTCTAGAACTGCCATTACAGACCTGACCAGTGATCACCTGCCCCCTGACAGGGCACCCTGGACTTCTCCATCAGGGGCCACGGCATTCTCCTGCCACCCTCCACAACTGCCATTATAGACCTGACCGACGATCACCCACCCCTGACTGGGAAGCCTGTACTGTTCACTCAGGGGCCACGACTTTTTCCAGCCACTCTCCAGGACAGCCATTACAGAACTGACCAGCAATCACCCACCCCTGACCGGGCACCCCAGACTGCTCCATCAGGAGCTGCAGCTTTCTCTGGCCACCCTCCAGGACTGCCATTACAGGTACACTGCTCTTGGAGCTCTTGGCCCCAGCTGCTTTAGGTAATTTCTTCAGTGCCAACCTTTGGATTGTGGCAGCTGCCCGACTGAACACTTGCAGCTGGAGCTGGCTCACCATTGACTGGATTCCCCAGCCTGAAACTCCTCATTGGCTGCTTTCCTCTCTGGTGCTGAGAACTGAAGCTCAGTCACCCTGCCTGGCTTTCCTTGGTGCTGCTCTCTGGCCCAACTGATTTCTTGGGATTTTCAAATTTTCTCCCACCCTCCCACCCCATCCCCGACACTATTTAAATACATTTTTTCCAAAAATGTCCTCCTCATCCCTCCTACCTCTCTGTGCCATCTTTCTTAAAGGTACATTTCCCTAATATCTACTGCCTTACTTAACCTGCTGCCAGTCAATTGCCCTGTACTCTAGCACAGCTGTACTCTGTTCTACTGTGTCCCCAAGCACCCCAAAATGAAGTAGCTATTTCTTCCCCTCATGGCTGTCTCTTTCCTTGGCATCCTTCCATCAGTTGATCTCTGTGCCATTAATCTATCCTCGGATCAGGCTGCCCTCCTTCACTTCACTGAAACATCCTACTCCCCATCCGCTCCCTTCTAGCCTGAGTTGGGTGGGTACCCCGATTGGTCCCCTCTCATTCACTTTTCTTCCCAATATTAAGTGGCATCTGCTAGGCTCTTTTCTGCACTCCCTTTCCTTCTCTCCTTCACACTTGAGAACTCTGTGCCCCATCACCTCCTCTTCTCCCTGCTACTCCTGGGAGGAGATGTTGAAACCACCCTGGGCCTTGTAAATAACCCTATCACTTCTACCTATAGCATCTGGGCTAATGCTCCTGGATTAAAAATTGCACACATGAACATATGCAGCCTCCCTGCTAATTTTGCTGACTTCGAAGCCTGGGTTTCCCCCTCACAATCCCCATATACTCTGCCTCATGGATACCTGGCTGAAGCTGCAGTATGCTGATATCTCGTTCCTACCCACTGATTTCACTTTACTGTGCAAAGACCGACCTGGTAAAAAGAAGGGTGCGATGTGGCTATCCTTGCAAGGAATCCTATCTCAGCCTCTACCATCCTCTGTGCAGATAGCGAATCCACCAGTGACTGGCTTATTGCTAAAGTTACCTTAGGCACATCCCAAAAATTATACTTGGGTTGTTTCTACAACTCCCCACTGGGGATGTTCCTGGCTATAAAAACCTGCTCACTGGGCAAGGATCTCTCGCTACTCCTAGAGAAACTATCCTTCTTGGTGACTTCAACCTCAACTGGTTGGGTGCCCAAGAAACTGACTATACTAATATACTTCAGCAGCAAAAACCTGTTGCAAATTATTACCATCCCCACCAGGCTTAACCCTTGCACCTCTACCCACTCCCTAATTGATTGGGTAATCACCAATTGTGGGAACCGGATTACTCAAGCTGGCATACTATCTGACTACTTGAGCAATCACTCCCCTACCTATGCCATCTGGTCCTATAAGGCCTCCCACCCCCCCCCCAAATACCTATCATTTCACAATATTAATCTCCCTGACACTTCCCTTCTCCTAGACAATGTTAGAGCCATACACTTGCAAGGCCTTTATGCTCTCTCTCTGATGTAACTCTGGCTGCCGCCCACTTCACTAATATTCTCCTGGATATTCAGGACCGCTACTTCCCCATTACTGCACAATGAGTTCATGGTGGTTGTAAATGGTGGATTATCAAAGAACTCATCTCCCTCATGAAGGACAGGGACAGTAAGTGGACTGCTCATAAGCTGACCCCCTCCCCCTACCCTGTGGAATGAATACCAGTGCCTCCATAACTGATGTAAGCATCTGTCCAGAATGCTGTAGTGGAATTACTTCATTAACCAGCAGAATGAGAACTTTGGTAACCCTAAGAAATTCTGGGACTCCATCAGTTCCCTCATCTCTCCTTGCACTAACAGCCCCAATACTCACCTTGGTTCCCCCTCTGGCCCTCTTACCAACCCTGCTGATGTAGCCTTGGCCTTCAACCATAAATTCTATGATCTGTCAGCCCTCCTAAGCAAACTTCCTCCTTGCCATTCCTCTAGCCAGTTGCATCACGCTTCCTCCAACCCCCCTCCACCCTCCTTCAGCCACACCCCTTCATCTTCTGTTCTATTTCAAGGCTATATCTCCTAATCATGCCTATAAACTATTAAGGAACCTACCCAATCAGGGTAGCCCAGGCTCAGATGGCCTGTTCCCTATTTTCCTCAAACTTGTGTCCACTGTAATCAGTAAGCATCTTACTTTTATTTTCAATCTTGCTCTGTCCACCTCCACTGTGCCTCCCATCTGGAAATCAGTTAAAGTGGTCCCTATCTTTAAAGTCGGTGACCCCCTTTCATCTGACAGCTACTGACCCATATCCATTCTTCCCATCTTAGCAAACTACTTGAAAAAGTGGTGTATTGCCAGCTGTCTGACTATCTCAGTAAACACAATATACTATGCAGCCAGCAGCATGACTTTCATAAACACCATAGTACTAACACTGCCTTGACCCTATTCACTGACCACATCCTCTCTAACATGGATCAAGGGTATGGTACTGGTGCAGTCTTTGTGGATCTCTCCCAAGCATTTGACTTGGTAAACAACTAACCTCATAGTCCTTTGGATCAACCAGAAGCTCGGTGCTGCCTACCGCATTAAACCCTACCTAACTGCTGAGGACTACTTGGCCATTGCCAGAGGTAGCCTTCTCCCTGTTTTGGACAACTGTTCCCCTATTTAGACCTGTGGTTCTACTGCCCACCAAAACAGACTTTCATCTGTTTGCAACAATATCTTCCACTTTGCCCTGTCTACCCCTTATTACACCCATCACTGTGAACTCTACTGCCCTCTAGGTTGGCTCTCCTTGCAAGGTCACTTCAATTTTACCTTCGGACGCATCATTGACACCACCATTAGATGCAACCCTTCTTCCCCCTCTCTCCACCCTCTTCAGGCACCGATCCATGCTGAGGTGCCGTCGATCCTTGGCTGCCCTTCCCCTTGACACTCCCAAAACCTCAACTAAGATTGGCGGGTATGCCCTATCAATAGCTGTCCCCTCACCCTGAAATGGACTTCCAGCACACTCTAATCATGTAATATGCACCTCTCCTTTAAAATTAACCTCAAATCCTGGCTCCTTTCCCAAGACAGTTGCAACTGCCTGTCTAGGTAGCACGACTCCCCTCCCCCGCTTGTCCCCCATGCAATGACCTGAATCTTCTCCTCTTACCTAACCTGATCTAAATCTCCTGCTTCTTGTAACCCCCCTCTCATCTCTTTCTCCTCTCCCCATTACTCGCATCTCACACCACCCACAGCCTATTCTTGCCTTGGCCTTCAAAGATCCCTCCTACTATTCTCGCACCCCCAATCTACTCCCCTTTTCATTTACATTATCTTTCAGCTATTGCCCTCCCCAGTTTCTTCCTCAGTTAAATTTGTAAGGCGCTTCTGTAAGCAAAGTTGTATCCTTTTGTGATGATACATGCATGAAGCACTTTTTCTCATTGGAGCCTGATTCCTTCCTGTTATGACTCATTCCATCATATGTTTAGTTGACTGTATTATCTGACATGGTGTTTTCTATGTCATTGCTATTGTTTCATGTAATACTGGCTCTTGTTTTGTTAGCTAACCTACTGTTATCTTTGTTTACATGGCTAAAAATAAGCTATACTGTATTGCTGTCATGCACTTCTGAAATGCTTTTCTGTATGTTTTGCCTTGTACTTTCCTGGGTCATGCCTGAAAATAGTCATTTGTTGGCTAGTGCACTTACCTGGTTAACAAAAACTAAATAAAATAAAAATAAATTTACCATCTCCTCTTCGTTACTTGACTGGTTAGGTATGCTATCAATTATGTGGGGGGGTTGATTGGGGTTCTTTGGTGTTGCTCCTTGTTCACTGGGTTGTGAAATTTCTCTCTACTTGTTACTTACAAATGTATTTGTTTATATCACTGTCTGCTTAATGTATGTACCAAGTGCTATTTGTAATTTGTTGACACCACTGCCTGTTAATGTATGTATCACTTACTCATTGTAATTTTCTTCACTCGTGTCTTACAGCCCAGGTCATGCCTGAAAACGGTCCCTCGGATCAGTGCACTCACCCAGTAAACAAAATCAGAAATAAATAAATACATTTTCCACCACATGAACTGCAACTCATTTATCTGAGCTGAGTGGCACACTGAATTTGTGTTTGTTTAACAGGCAAATGATCAGTGGTTCAAATCCTCACAGGGACTCAAACACTTTTTGTAAGATGGAAACTCACCTGACTGGTGATTCACGGCAGTTTTGAGTGGAAGTAAATTATATGAGAAGTAACTTTAGCTAAGAACAACAGTCTGTGATGGTAAAGTGTCAACTGGTGGGATTCTATCCTCAGTCACCTGTTTTTCAGGTGTGAGATAACCTCTATATCATAGGCACTGCAACTCACTAACCTGTAGTTCAGCGGCACACTAAATGTGTTTTCATAGCAAGAAAGGGATTAGTGGCTCACATCTGAGCAGGAAATTAAGCATTTTTTCAAGTGGAGACTCACTTGAGTGGCAATTCATGATGGTGTGGAGTTAGAATAGTAAATTACATGGGAAGTAAATTTAGCTAAAAACAAAATGTTGTGAAAGCAAATTGCCTGCTGGGATTAAAGCCCCAGTCCCCTGTTTTGCAGGATGTGGCATAACCTCTACATCATAGGCACTGCAACTCATTTACTTGTAGCTCAGTGACACGCTGAATGTGTGTGTCAGCTTAGCAGGTAAGTAATCAGTGTTTCAAATATAGGTAGACATATTTTCAATCCAGGCAGGGACTTAAATATATATTTTTTTGTAAGCTGGAAAATCACTTCAGTGGTGATTCATGCTGGTGTAGAGTTGGAATAGTAAACTATATGAGCAGAACACTTAACCAAGAACAACAATTTATAAAGGTATGTCACCTGCTGGGATTAGACCCCCAGTCACCTCTTTTGTAGTTTGTAACATACAGTACCTCTGCACCACAGAAACTGCAACTCATTACCTGAAATTCAGTGGCAAACTTAAATGAGTGTTTCCTTAGCAGCCAAAGGATCAGTGGTTCAAGTCTTGGCAGAGGCTTAAGCTTTTTTTATCAATTTTTTTGCAAGATGTAAACTCACTTTAGTGGCAATTCATTTTTAGCTTTTTGTTTACCGGGTAAGTACACTAGACAAGTATTATGCCTATTTTCAGGAACGACCCGGGAGAGCACAACATGTAGAATACATACAAGGCAACTTAGGGGGGACAGCATATTACAGGAAATAATAACAAGTGTGGAAAAGAAGATGCACAATCAACAATTACACGACGTATAGAGGGTGCATAATTGACATTAAGGGCAGCTGGATTCAACTAGATTCATTTCACTTAGGGGCTTAGGACAGTCACACACCATTGATTGTTTTAGATGAGACCACAGGAGGTCTGAAAAGATCCCATGGGAGGAGGGGCCGATGGACATGATCAGGAGAGGTTCCAGAGTCTGGGCGCCTCGCATGTAAGTCAGATCCCCATAAAAGTATGGGTGGGAGGACTTTAAGCAACCCACCAATCTGGGACCCTAAGGTGGTAGGTGGGGTCCATTCTTGAAGTAGTTGTGCCAGTCCCTGCAGAATGCCAGTAGTAAGCACCTTCCGGGCTTCCAACACCAATTCTAGGTATTGGCTGGGGGAGCCAGCAGAGTTTGGTCGAGCTCACAAATGATGGGTGAGTTTGGGAAGTAGTGCAAACTGACAGATATTATTATATGCTGTGTTCCACCGGGCAAGATGAGTTTGGGGAATCGAGCAAATAAGTGAAGTCCATAGCTGAGGGAGGGAAGAAGCACTCCTCTCGCAAGGGCAAGTCTAGCCCCAGGGGTTAGGCTGTATTTTGCCCTATAGGCCAAGCCAAGCTTGCAATTTGTTGCTCTACAGATGTTAAGGATATGACTCCTCATGTCAAGTTGGGGGTCAAGAGTAACACCAAGATATTTGATTGAGGTCACTGTTGGCAGCAAGGGTCCACCCTCACTAGTTATGTTGAGCAAGGCTGATGAGGCTTTGATCTTGGCCGTGGAACCAAAGAGCATGGCCTGTGTTTTTTCAGGTTCAAAACCAGTTTGTGGTTAGTAACCCAGGCCAAGACTTTGTTGAAATCTTCGGACAGGCTCTGGTTTAGGGCAGTGGCATTTTGAGAATGGGCCACTATCACCAGGTCATCCACGTATAGGGTGGCTTGGCAATGAGAGATCACCAAGGGCAGTTGGTTAATAAAAAGCGAGAATAGGAGGGGCCCTAGCACTGATCCCCGAGGGACTCCCATGGTCACTGACCTGGGCTCCGAGAGGGCCTTGTTGAAGCAGGTACGCTGCTTTCTGCCCTTCAGGTAGCCCATTAACCAATTCATGGCATGGGGAGAGAGTCCAAGTGACCATAGCTGCGCTCCAAGTAGTTCGTGGTTGACAAGGTCAAAGGCTTTTGACAAGTCAATAAATATGGCACCCGATAGTTTGCCCTGGTCCATTGCTGATCTGATGCTTGAAGATACAGTAATCAGGGCAGTTGTGGTGCTGTGTCTCCTTCGAAAGCCATGCTGGGCCTTGGATAGCAGCTCGTGGGTGTGTATGTACTCCGAGAGTTGTTTGGCCACCACCTTTTCTAGAAGTTTGCTAAGGGATGGGAGAATAGCAATTGGGCGATAGTTGTCAGGTAGTTTGGGATTGCCCTGCTTCAGAACAGGGACTATCCTTGCCTCCTCATAGTGGCGTAGAGTGGAATATTGCATTATATGGGTAGTAAATTTAGCTAGGACCAAAAATTTGTGAAGGTAAATCTCCTGATGGGATTAAATCCCCATTTGTCTGTTTTGCATGTTGTAACCTAACATCTACAATACAGGAACTGCAATTCTCTTACCTGCAGCTCAGTGGCACACTGAATATGTGTTCACTAAATAGGCAAAGGATCGGTGGTCTTAATCCAGATATAGTATATTGTATTGTAATAATACATATTTCACACCTTTCATACCTTATTTGGCACCTTTAGTACCACTGGTACTTTTTGTTAAATTTTGTACCTGCATGAGATGGAAGGACTGTTTTGTTGATTTACCAATTCTTTTTAATCCTACACATGCATCTTTATAAATGTTATACCTATTTAAGATTAAATGATTGTTTTGCAAATCGTATGTCTTTTTGTAATGTTTATATGATTAAAATAAACAAGGATTAAAAAAGACATACAATTTTACTGAGTACAGGTGGATGATACTTACAGTGTCATAAGCATCAAGTAGGTTCCATTTACAGGAGTGGTCAGGGCAAAATGGGATATAATTTTACATAACGACATATCATTTCATGGTGATAAACATGCTGTGAAGCCTCTGTGTGCATCAAAAGAACAGGCTGGGAAGCAGAGACATTGTGCTTTCATATACTGTCTTTATTCAAGACATATGTTGGTTCAATAAGAGGTATCAATTTATCCAGTGACTCCTATTTTCATAAAGAGATGTTCTTTCCTTCATGTTCTAAACATGTGTATGAGATTCATTTCATCTAATCACAAAAAGAAAATAATTCCATATCTCAGCAGCCA
Organism: Neoceratodus forsteri; assembly: GCA_016271365.2. Taxonomy (NCBI): domain Eukaryota; kingdom Metazoa; phylum Chordata; order Ceratodontiformes; family Ceratodontidae; genus Neoceratodus; species Neoceratodus forsteri. The sequence continues at coordinate 302,006,783 of CM057450.1, read as the reverse complement.
AGTAACAGAAGTTATTTTGGCTCATATTTGATCTCTTGTTGGGAAACTCTGGATTTTTTTTTGGCAGATGATCTCAAGTGCATTTCTGTTTTGTACTGTTTCCTCAATGCAGCTAGAGAACATTGAGCACTAACTACTAATCAAGTTGTTGTGCAACAGGATTCCAAAGTAGAATTAGATTGTTTTTTTCTAATGGAAGGCAGACTAATTTGATATAGAGGTGCTCTGCACCTTGTATACAAAAGACATGGAAAACAGAAGAATATGAACACCTAATTGTTTGTGTTTAGAAGGACTCTAGGTATTTTAAAGAGACTCAATATAATTCTGGATTTGTAACATAGCCACATCACAAAAAGAACCAGAGATGTCAAGCACACCTAAAATGATTTGTATTTTTATCCTGTTCACTTCCCCCCTCTTTCTCTGGCCAGCTGTAGACCCTCGTTTTATCCTTCCAGTGCTCACATCACCCCCAAGGTGTTCTAAGTAAGTCCTGTCCCTCTTCAAAGACATATGGCTATACAGTACTGTGCACATTGTCCCCTGCAGGTAGGAAGCTGGGCATATCCCAGCTCCCAGGGGTAATCTCAGTCAACCATTCAGAGCTAGAAAGAGGAGATTGCAAGGTGAGGGACGAGTGTTTGCAGCCCTGGTGAGTATCATGGAGGTGATTTCATATATCTGAGGTTTCCTGCCCTAAAGCTCTCCCACTAGGGGCAAGGCCTGCAGAGGTGACCCACCCTACAGTCTTGTAGGGAGTTTAGAGGTGCAGTGGTGAATCCACTCCCACATCTGACCTCCCTCTCTTGTCAGTTTCCCTCTGACTCCATTATCCCCCTGTGCAAGGCATCAAGTGAGTAAGTGCGTGTTGACATAGCACCACCTCCTAAGGGCCTCACAATGACTCCTGATAGCCAGGGTGCAGCAAAAGTTCCAGCCCACCCTACCTGAGGCAGTGGGTTTGCAAATCAGATTACCTATCTGCCACAGCAAACACCTAATAACCTGAGATCAAGATTCAGACTGAGGCAACCAGCATGACAAGTGGCCATGCAGTAGGTGTGCTACCAAGCAGGCACTAATGATTTGTATTTAATAATTTTATTTTACAATTTACTTAGTCTGTGTAGCTCTGCTGAGATGGAACATCTCATTTGTGGGAAGGTCCTGCTTCTACCTAACTTTACAGGAAGGAGAACTGGAGCAGAGGGATGGCAGCATGTGCCTTGGTCAGGTTCACACAATGAGTAAACACGTGGCCCTGGTGAGACTGGAATCTGTGAACCTCTTGGTCACACACTTGTGGTCCAACCACTAGACTGCTTGTAACTTTGTAATTACTGTGGATAGCCTGTGGTGGGCAGGGTAGCAGGCCATGTTAAAGCATCAACCTACTGCCATAGTCATAGAATTTAGAGATATTAAAATAACCTATGAAACTGTGAGCCCTGACAATTAAGATTACTGGGTATGACTCCTCTCTAATTGGCAACCTTTTCTTCTTTGCTCAGCTGTTCTGCACCTCCCTTAAAACCTTACATGGCAACTAGACTCCTACCAGAATTGCAAGACAAGTGGCAGCCTTAGTATGTGATGCCAATTTAATGACTTTGATAACTGTGACACAGTACCTTTTAGTGCTGCTGTATACAGTATCTGATGTCTACCCTCCCCCGAGGATAAGTATGTCACCTCATCATCATGCTTATTCTCAGCTGATCCACAACCTGGGAGCCCAAGCCTGTTCCCATACCTGGAAGAAATGGATGTGCCTTCATGTTTGAGGTACTGGTTGGGAAGACTGCATCCACCTGTTAACCATGGTGGGCTTCAGAACATGGACACAGCTTGATCATTTGGCCTAGTGCTTCTGCAGTGTTTGCATGGATTCTGAATTATTGACTGCCTGCCACTATCAACTGTTTTTCTGGAGGAAGTGGTATGGATTGCTGTCATTTTTCATGGGGAGGGTGTCATTTGCAGATCATACCACAGACATTATTTAACACTCACATATACAGTATGCAGTACGTGACTCCACAGGAACCCACCACAGAGATTTTTAATTACTTCTGGATGTGGATCAACTGAAGAAATCTCTCTTCTGAGAATTTACTACCTTAAAGCTAAGGAGTGGTTTTAGAGGTCTTGTTAGTGTTTTGCATCATGACCTACTGTGCTTATTTGTGGAGTACTGCAGGGCTCTGTCCTGTCCATAGTTCACTGCAGTATACATGCAACCCTTTGGTAATGTCATTAGCTGATATGGCTTAGAATTTTACTGCAATGTAGATGATAACGTAGTTGTAGATGTCATACAGGCCCGATTCTAGAAGGGGTTATGCCTGCCATAAAATGACTTGCACCCAAGAAACTGGTGCAAGTAGCACTTTACACCATGAATTGCAACAATTGGAATTCTGCAAAGTAGCTTGCAACATGTCACAGGCTGCTTGCACCACCAGTTATACCATAAACCCCCTGCAACACGTTGCTAGGAGGTTTAAGGCAGCAGTTGCACCCTATTCCGGAAGATCAGCTGCCAAGTCCCTGATTTTGCTATTCTGGAACAACCCCTGGAAGACATCCACCAAAGTACAGTTAAACCAGCTATTAGCTGGTGTAAGTGTACTTCACAGCCACCTGGGGTTGTGCCAATGTGCAGCCAGGCCATCTGCCAGTGCTTGTAGCCCCCCCCCCCCATCCTGATCCCCAATATTTCCAAAAGCACCACTGGGCTTGCACATGCTATTATCCACCAATATTGTCAAACCCCTGCAGAGGTTGCTTATTACCTGATCCCCAATATAGTCAAAAAGCCCCACAGTGTTGCTCATGTCCCCCGATCCCCAATAATTGCAAAAGTCCATGGAGGGCTAGCTCATGCCCCCATATCCCCCAATTTATGCAAAAAGCCCCACAGGGCTAGCACCCCCTATCCCAGAGCCCCAAAATTATAGCTCTAAAATGCAGATCCCCATTGTTTCTGGTAGTCTAGAGGCTCCCCACCCCTCCACCTGGCAGTGCCCAACCACCCCGCTCCCCCCAGACCCATGTCAAGCCTGTGACTGGCACAGCCCACCTCTCACAGCAGCTGTCATTCACTGAGCACATACTATTTACAGTATGCGCTCATTGAAGAGCTCAGTCAGTGGCTGGCCATGGTGGTGAGAGGTGGGCTGTGCCATCACCAGCTCGGTATGGGTCAAGGGGTGTGGGGTGGTTGGGCACTGCTGGGTGGGGGGTGGGGGCCACTGACTACCAGGGATAATGGGATCATTTTTGTTTTAAGGTTGCATTACCACTCTGACTTGGGGTACAGGGATCACAGCTGAGGGGGGGAGGGTCCTCTAGCCCTTCAGGGCTGATTTTACATATGTCAGGGGATCAGGGCATTGGGGTCTGCTAGCCCTGTGGGGCAGTTTCTTAATACATATTTGTGGGATTTGGGACATAGGGGGATTGATAGCCCTGTGGGGCATATTGCACAGAGGGCATAGCAGGGGATCAGGGCATGGGGGGTTGGATAGCCCTGAGGGCCTCTTATATTGAAGTTTGGGGTATCGGGGCATTGGGGCGGCCTGCGAGCCCTGTGGGGATTCTTGCAACTTACTGTTGGATTTAGAGTATTGGGGGGGCACTTGCGGCCTTCCTAGTCCAGTGCCACAGCTTGTGACAACCTTTTCAGATATGCCCTCTGTTTGGCATACGTGTCGGGTTGGCGCAAATCACGGGACTTAGCCGCAGGGACCCTGCCCTTTGCAGAATCAGGTGCAGGGTCCTTGGCACAACTGCACCCCTCATATGTCACAACTTGTGACATGCGTATGGGGGCTACTAGAATCAGGCCCGATTTGTACCTGACTGGATGTTGGCAGTCTCTCTGACAAACTGATGTACAGTTGATGTCAATGACTGAATGATCTCCAGTCTTCTTAGCCAAAAATCTAGGCAAGATAGTGTTGCTGCTGGTAAAACTGAGTTCCCACAGGTCAGTGGCAAGATGGAGTTGTTACTGGTAGAACTGAGTTCCCAGAGGTCAGTGGTAAGATGGAGTCATTACTGGTAGAACTGAGTTCACACAGATCAGCTTAGAGGAGTGGGGTTGCCATTTTACCATCCTTTGTTGGTTCCCAGCTAAAGCTATGGACAAGGTTATGAATCTGGTGTCATTGTGACTGCAAGCTGACATTAGAACATCAAGGGCCAGACATTTAAAATTTTAGCCTGGGCACTAAGGGGTGGTTGCTCACATTAACCAGGGTTTGTACCCAATTGGTGGGTGGAGTCTATATTCAGATCCCCTCACAGTGCTAGCAAAATGCATTAGTGCCTGAGTGCTAAGTCATCGCTGTGCCCATGTAAATGAAGGGGTCCTCCCCTGCCTACAATTGCAGTGGGATATTGACAGGTTTTCAGAGATGACAAATGCCACTGAAAAGGGCACAAATTATCACCTTTGCAAAACCCCAGTAAAACATGGTGCAAGGCCTTGGTGGTGGGCAAAGGGACTGCAGCCAACCACCCTGACTGTTGAAGCAATGACTTCCCTGGTGTCCAGTGACACCCTCTGATTGCCCATTGCTGTAATAAAATATTTCCTGGTGTCTACTGGCACCCTACACCCTCTGATCCCTGTCCCCATTACTGTATCAATATTCCCTGGTGTCTAGTGGCACCAACCCACCTTCGAATCCCCATCCCCGTCACTGTATTAATATTACCTGGTGTCTAGTGGCACCACCACCTTCTGATCTGTGTCTCCATCCTTGGTTTCATAGTCCCTGGTGTCTAGTGACACACCCACCCATTGATTGCTCACTGCTGTAATACTGAGGAGGTACTTGGTGTCCAGTGTAACCTCACTCTCCAATCAGCTGCTGCCTCCACAAGGTATTCTGTGGTGTCCAGGGGACCCCCCACCCACCTAAACACCCATCACAGAAGAGAGCTTGTGTTCCCTGATATCTAGCAGCCCCCTCATAGGGCATACCACCCTGCCACCCCTTACTTTAGTCTCCTGTGCCACACAGCACCAGTACAGTGACTGGCACAACCCTCCTCTCATCACTTCAGTCGGCTGCCATATACAATGACAGGGAGTGTACATACTCTCTACAGTATAGGGAGCATGCTTCTTATACTGTAGACATATGCATACTCCCTGTCATGGCATATAGTGGCTAGTGAAGGTGGTGAGAGGAGGGTTGCACCAGTCACTGTATCAAAGCCATGTGGCTGTACTGGTCCCTGTATCAGAGGTGCACTGGTCTCTGTATCAGAGATGCATGGCACCGGCAACTAAGGTAAGGGGGAGTAGTAAGGTGGTGTGGTTGGTATGGTGGGCTGCTAGATGTCAGGAATATGTGCTCTCTTCTAGGATGGGTGCTCAGGGATGGGAGAGTCCACTGGACACCAGGGAATACTTCCTGTAGGCAGCAACAGGTGATCAGAAGGTGAGGGTCCACTGGCCACAATACAATAATGATACATTGATGGGGATGGGGATCAGAGGCCAGGGGCTACCACTGGACACCAGGGTGGATGAGTCCCTTGTGGGGACAGATGTATGGGGTGTGGGGGGGTGCTTGCTACAGTGCCTCATATGATGGGCAGCCACAGGATGGGTGCAAACCTGCAGCTGCATCCAATGCAAATTGGCCCATAATGGGCATGCATATGACCATTAGTGTCTTTCATGCCCAATGGGTACCCATTGCATGTTGCTGGCTGAATAACATGCCAGAAGGTCCTGGTGCTATCTGTTCTGGGGGTGGAGTTGTTCCCTGCACTTCCCTATGGGCTACATACAGCCCAGGTCCACGTCAGGGCAGTGCTACTCATCTACATAAGAGGAGAGGAGAGGTGAGGTACAGTATGTGCATGCTCCATGAGCTGTTTGTTGGCAGCCAGCTGCAGAGGTGAGCAGAGGGTTGTGCCAGTTGCTGGGGGGGGCATGGCCACAGATACTGGAGGCAGTAGTCCAGATGTGGTGGTATGTGGTGACTGGTCAGGTGGGAGGGTGGGGGGCTTCAAACCTACAGAGGTTGTAGGGTTGACCACTACACACCATGGAGTATTTGATGGGCGATCGGGGCTGGGGTATCACTGGACACCAGGGAATTGATAATGCATAATGGGAAGGTGATCTGGGAGGACCACCACTGGACCCCAGGGAACTACTGATGTATAACTTGTGGGGAATCGGGGTTGGGGGGAACCACTGGACTCCAGAGAATTTCTGATTTATAAGTGGTGGCTGATATGGGGTGGGTGGTGGTTAGGGGGAGCAGTAAGTAAGATCTGGTTTGGGAGGCAGTAGTTAGCATGCTACTGATGGCTACATACTGCCTCTCCAAACCTACCAATATGCACCTATATGCAAGGAGCTATCAGCTGGTTTGCATAGGTGCACAGGGGTATGCCAACCGAATACCGAAACATCTACAGCGAAGACCATTACAGTGACAGAACTCAACAGGTTGCAGAAATGGTCCCCACTGACATGGGCACTGCATTTCCTGGTATTTCACCCCCTCCCCAACACAACTCGGAGTTGGATATATTAATACTGTGTGGTGTGGGAGGTTCAGGGGCACAGGCCCCCGAAGAAAACACATCGACATACCGACAGCACAACGCCAATACTCGGCATTGTGTTTATCAATGTTGGCGATGGGTAAACTGGTGCACAGCATATATTAGGGCCAGTCACTAATAGGATAGTGACTCACTAACTATGCCATTCAATATGGCATTTTCCAGTCCCTCTGCATTGGGCCTGCAAAGTGGTGTTAGTGAGTAGCTAGCCTGGTTAATGATCTTTATTAATCATGTAAGAATATCATGGCCCATCTGTTTAACCTGGCTTATTTGGACTATTTATTAAGTTTCTATCAGTTCCTGGAGATTTCTTTCACTGAGTTTCTCTACTACCATTTGCTGATGTTTTATGTCTGTTTGGCATGCACTCCCATCTCATCCTCAATCCCTCAATAGAAGCATTTAAAAAATGGTTAAAACAAATTTGTTTCAGCATGCTTTTTGTGACATCTCAGGATTTTAGTATTGAATTGGGTTTTGATTACATGTTTTAATAATCAACATTTTCTGTGCATAGCATTTAATTTTTGCAAAGTAATTTATTATCCATTTCTGTCAATGTTCTTTGTAATTATGTGTATTGTGAAACATTATGAGCCCTCTTGGGACTGAGTGCTATAGAAATAAAATTGTCCTGCCCTTGCCTTGCCAATATTGATGTTGAACTTAATTTTTCCCATTGTATGTAACTGTTAGATTTTTCAGACATTGTAAAGCACGCTGAGCCTTTGGGAAGGACGCCCAACAAATAAATATACCTTACATTATCTCTTGCTACTTCATTAAGCCTGGTATGCATTAACTATATACTGCAACAAAGCAACAGTTACTCACGCCAGTTTTTTTGATTTTCTGCACCGTGCAGAAAATGCTGCACTGTTTGTTTTCAAAGGTGCAGAGCACTGCATAATTAATCATAAATTACCCCTTTTTGGGGGTGCTGAAACTGACAATACAAATGTAGCAGGGAGTCAGATGCAACAAAGAAGAACATAAATGCAATGCATGGAGATCAGATGTTGTTTTTGTTTACAATTTTACAATGTACTTTACAATGTCTATCAAATCATGTTACTTCTCTTCCCACCTTTTGACCAATCTTAAGTCTCCAGATATGTTCTGAAAGGTTATCCACTCACTATTTAATCTTTCCACCCAGTCTATCACCCTGTGCCTAGTTTTGGGAGGCTCACATATCACCAACCTGTTTCTGTAGCTGTGTAGTTCAACAAATTTTTCACTTCCTGTGTTACTTCCATCCTTCCCATCATGCTTCTTCTGACCCTCTCCCCCTTTACTTGATGACCGACCTCCTCTTATTTTCTTTTTTTTCATTGCGATTTTTATCCTCCTGGGCCTGAGTGAGCAACTTTCAGTTGGTTCCTGCCTACCCCAACCAGCAACCAACCTCCAAAAGGACTGCCCTGTCTCAAGTGATCCATAGAGAAGGGGAACATTGTTTAACCAGAAGTAGCACACTAAGCAGAAGCTTGTTTCCAGATGCAACCTGGGAGCACAAGGAAATTAAATGACTTGCTCAGGATCACACAGTATGCACCTAGGTGGCTGTGGGATTCAAACTCAGGTCACCAGATCTGCAGTTTAGAGCCTTAACCCACTGCACTACACTGCCTTCTAGAGAGTCATCTTCTTCCCCAGTACTACAAATCTAGATGTTGGGGTTGTCAGGGGTCTTAGCCCTGCTCAGGTTCTTGGTGGTAATAAACCAGTCGAAGAAACAACAGGCAAGCAGCATGTGCGGTAATACATTTGTTTACTAAAAAAAAGCAGTCTTATGCCCTAAAAACTGGTCTTACCAAATAGACACTGGGAACAAGAGTTTCCCAGTACCCCAGGGTATGAAGACAGTCAGAGAGAAAATGTAATGCAACAAGATATATACAGTGACAATTCCCATGGAAACTATTACTTTCATAGGTAAGGTAGATACATAAAACAAGCCCTACTGGCCAAAAGTTAGATGACTCCACAGTGCTATGTATAGATATACAAAATGTGTAAAATCAGCAAAAATGAAAACAAAGACTTGTATATAACATAGAAAATAAGTGTGGTGTTACATAAATCCACATGATGGCAGTGTAGGCTATATAATGACTTCTCAGAAGAATATACAGAGAACACAGAAAATATATTCTCAGCACGTTACTTACGTGTTACTAGCAATGATCACAGTAATAATGTCCCTGGTAACTTACTGTTAAATGGTAAGTACCAATGCCCAAATGTTAATACTGATTACGCATATAACGTAGAGGATAATGCATGGCCCTCTATCGGTAACCGATCAGTTAACTGTTGAGAGGTTGCCAGGGTGACTGCGTAAACCTTGAAAGCGAAGCTTGAGAGGTTTACATCGCCATGGCAACCTCGAGATGGTTAACATTGACCGGTTGCCAATAGAGGGACCATACATTATTTTTTATAGTGTATGGTCCCATGTAAAAAGGCTGCTTACTTTTTGCTAACTAGTCACCACCGCAGCCGTTCAGTCCTTCCTAACCACTGCTGTTCATCCGTCGGTTCCCCACTAAAAAAAAAGCGTGCACATGCGCAGACCAATCGCTGTTGTTAACCTATCGATGTGATATAGCATCGATAGGTTAACAACATGTCTACATCACATTGATAGGTTAACAACCTTAGGAAATGATGATTTCCTAAGGTTAACAGCATTCTACCATACATTATATAATAGATATTGTCAGCGGTGCACAGTGGGTTGCCAATAAAGGTGTGGGGACTGAGCCTAACACACCCCCCTTGTTGCCATATTGAAAAGGCAACAACTATAGTGGGTGAGTAGTGGAAGCAAAATCCATCACTTACAGACCTGATGCACAAGCCTTGTAAAGGAATTGGAGTTGTTCACGGTGTTGTTTGAGAGTGCACCTTAGATAGCAAAGAGTTAGCATCTTTTTTTTTTAATCCTCTTTATTATTTTTCAGGAAAAAGAGAATTCAGACAAAAACACACATACCTGGCACAGTTAGGGTACACAGCCCCAAACTGGCTGTGATAACTATATACAAACCCATATATACACTCACAGCAGAGAGAACCACCCTTCACATTTTTCTTATACATATACTACAGTTTTGCCTTGGAGCAACAGGGTCGGTAAGTAAATTCAGTCCAGAAAAAGAAAGAGATAACCCCTCCAACCCATCCCCTGTTTCTCCCATGAGGGCATCAAATCTTGAACACCTCTATAGAATAGCCCTTCAAGGTGATATCTCCCTGCTGTGTCCCCAGGAGAGAGAGAGAGAGTGAGTCCCCATCCTATCATCTATCCTAGCAGACCAAGAGAATCACGCTAATTATTTATGCATATACTGAAACCTATTCACAGGAACTAATTGTCCAACCATCCTAACCAAAGTCCTACTAAACATCTCTGAAGCCTGAACTAGCATATCTTTCACCAGCTAATCACCTCTCGACAGACAGGCCTGAGTCCCAGCCATTTTGCACTACCATGAGTATATCACATCTACTTTTGACCATTCTTTTACATATAACCCCAGTTTACCTTCCTAGGCATAATATCGCTGTATTTTACCCAGAACCCCAATAAGGTCTCTCATCCACTGATCATATGTGTACACTTGATCATCTTACCTGTGCTGCAATACAAATGCTTTAACAATTGCAGACATTAAAGTAAAATGGTATTTAGGTGCACTACCTGAGACCTGTGAGAAATCACCTAAGATACGATCTCTGGAGTTATAAGTTCTGAGTAATCCATCAGTGGATCCATACACCTTTTAATTTCAGCCCAAAGGGGTGCAATCTTACTACACTCCCACAGCACATGTAAAAGATCCCCTGCTATGGTTTCACATCTAAAGCACAGGTCTGTCTGTCTGAGGCATCTATCATATAGTTTTACAGGGGTAAAGTACATATTTGAAACAATAAAGCAAGAGTTAGTATTAAAAATACAATCATTAACAGTTGTAGAATTACAGAAGGCTTTGAAAGAAATGTATGTAAAAGGGGTTTATGTGTTACCACCTCAACTTGTTCCATTCTCATATAACAAAGATGCTGGGAATTGTGAAGAAATAAGTCAGAATCCTTGGGCAGAAAATGGTTTAAGGGTAATTAATAAGCACAATGTTACAAGGGGAAAAGAATGGGGAAAAAGAACATTGTCCTTTTTTGATTGGGAGTTACCAAAAAGTTACATAATAGGAATGTTGAAACAAGAAATTGTCATCTTTCTTTCATGTGCATTGGGAATGAATATTAGCAGAAATACTATCAGATATATTAATCTTCATCAATCCATCTCTAGATTGCCTCAGATTGATATTAATTTTCAATCAAGTAAGATAGTGCATTTGGTTTTAGAAAAATTAGAAGTATTGGATTCACAATCAATTTATATGACTAATGTGGGAACCTTGGCTGGAAATAATAATAAATACATTAATAATGAGAGGGAAAACAAATTACATTCGACTAGGATAAATTGACTCAGTCCACTTACTATGATGGATGGATGACTACATCCATATATGATTCGAACACAAGGGCTAGAAGTTCCAGAAATATCCATAATTTCCTGGAATATAGAAGGTATAATAAGAAAATTAGCTGATGGAGATTTCTGTGCTTTTATAAGAGAAACAGATATAATATGTTTCCAGGAAACTTGGCTAGTAGACGAAAGCGCCCCGTTATTCCCTGGGTTCTCTTGTTATCTACTACCAGCAGTTAAACAAAAGAAGAATGGTAGAGCCATTCGCCATAGAGGATTAGTTATATTTGCTAAAACATCTTTAAATTTAAACATCACACCTACAGAGGTATAGATAAGTAATTGTCAAATCCTGAAATTGGAAAAAGGAACTATAAATATAATAATGGTTAATATTTATATAGCACCATCAGATAAAAAAAATCAGAGGAAGATTATTGGAATTGTTTCTGAATAACAGTAGATAAGCTTCTGGAAAAGTATGAAACATCAATAATAATCCTATTGGGTGACTTCAATGCCAGATTTCTAGATCAAAAAGATACAGATGATGATATAACTTCCAGAATCAACATTATAAATGGAAGTCTAGAGTACAAATGTAAATCGAAAGATAAAGTTAGTAATACAAATGGGAAAAAATTAAATGAAATAATGACAAGGACTGGGTTCTGTTTGATCAATGGATGAACAAAGGGAGATGAGGAAGGGAATTTTACATACGTGGGCCGATTAGGGTCTTCAGTGATCGATCTGGTATGGGGAAAACTGGAAGCACTGAACAGAGTAAAAGATTTAAAAGTACTATCAAGGCCAGAATCTTCACACTTGCCAGTTCATACAAAATGGCGCTTGGATAATTTGGGAGATTGTGATGAAATAGAACTACAACAAGATATAGAAAATATTAATTCAAAAAGAGTTAATGGCAAAATAGAATGATACCCCAAATTTCAAAAATATTAAGTGCAGGACATATACTGTAGATGGATTGAAAGATAAAATTCTGAAGATAGAGCTGGGTTTTGATCCGGTTATATCTTGGGAAAAGATTTGTCTTTACATCAGACCTCCCTTTATAAAAACATCAACAAAGAAAAATATGATTCAGACATGGTTCAACCCTAGATGTAAAAAGGCAAAGGGGGAATTAAATAAGTTGATTTGACAACATCAAGATAATAGTGCAGAGCTAACAAACAAAAATTTAAATATGGCTAAGAAAGAATAGAGAAAAATATTAGGGAAAGAAAGGTTGCAATTTCAGAAGGAAATGTGGGAGAAATTAAGAATGTCAATAATAAAAAAAGATGTTAAACAGTTTTGGACATTAGGAAGTAAAGGATACGATAAGTATTCCAATATTATTGAAACAGCTATAACACCATCACAATGGGAACAACATTTTGAAAATCTATATTTCTCTACTGTAGAAGATGAGCGTGGGAACTTCTTAGATATAGTTCAAAACAAGTAATTCCCCAAACCAGTGGTTATTACACAAGAGGAAATTAGGGAAGCGATAGACAGAATAGCATCTAATAAAGCACCAGGCCCAGATGCAATTTTGGCAGCTATATTTAAAGCCTTTGGTGATTGGTGGATACCGCTCTTCTATAAACTATTCAATTATTGTATAAAATGGGGAAAATACCCCAAAACCTGGAAGGGAAGTCTGGTTTGTCCAATTTTTAAAAAGGGAGATACATTGAATCCCATTATGTACCGTCCAATAAGTCTATTGGACTCATCCCAAAAAATATTCTGTAGAATACTCCTCAATAGATTACAAATATGGGTTGAATAGAACAATATACTTGAGGAATGCCAAAATGGATTTAGGACCAAACGTTCAACTATACAGCCCTGTTTTGTATAACAACATATCATCTGGAAATAAGTCACAATTAAAAAATCTAAGCATTATTGTTGTTTCATAGATCTAAAACAGCTTTTGATTCAATTACCAGAAAAAATTATTTGGGAAAAAGTCAATAAATACAGATTAGACCCCAACATTTTGGAGTTATTAATAGACTTACATAATGAAATATGATTTAAAATAAAATATGATCAGCAAGGTAATCTGACAACTAATATACAAACTAACCTTGGAATGCACCAAAGATGCCTGTTAGTGTCTTTATTATTCAATTTGTATACAAATTCAACTTTAAAAGACTTGAACAAACTAGGTTTTCATTCATCAAATATTCTATCACAAAACATTCCCTGTCTAGCATATGCAGATGACATTGTGCTTATTTCTACATCCTTTTTGGGTCTCCAAAGGAAGTTAGCATGTTTTGGGAACTTTGTAAAAAAGATCAGTTGAAGATCAATTAGAAGAAAGCGAAGCAGGTTATTTTTGGTAATAACAGGAAAAATGTAAACAGTTTATATTTAGATAAGAAAAAGACTGAAAATACAACATACCATGATTATTTAGGATTGAGATTTTCAAATAGCACAAATTGGACTCAACATACAAAAATGATGCATAAGAAACTGACTAGGGCATTAAATGCTTTCAAGAGGTTCAATATAAAAATGGGGCAATCTTCAATAAAAAGCTTAGTTGATCTAATAAATACAAAAATAAAAACATTATACTCTAGGGAGTAGAAGTATGGACCCCTACAAAGATAAAAAGTTTAGAAACAGAAATTAATAAAATTTACTGTTATATATTGAGGGTGCAACAGTCAGTACCAGCAGAAATATTGAGGAAAGAACTAGGGCAATTATCCCTGGCAACTTTGGTAATAGAAAGAAGGATTATCTCTACCTTAAATCATTTTCTTTTACCAAATAATAGATACCCCAGAATGTGCTTAGAAGAACAAATTCAGTATCATCAAAGAAATTTTACGTCAAGTACTATTAAGTTAATTAAAGAGAATATATTTCCACTGGAGTTAGAAAACCCTTTGTATGAAATTTACATATTTCCTATTAAAGAAATAGTAATTAGGGTCAAAGAAAGTGTTAATAACAATAACAATCTCTCAACAAGAAGACAGAATAAAAAAATCTGCAACATTATAGATGGTTTAAAATAATTAAACAACATCATAAGTTGGAACCAAATTTAAAAATCTTGTCAAGCCCAGAAGAAAGAATAATAACAAGATTCAGGTTAGGACTCTATAAGGCAAATTACATCTTGTACGATGAAAAAAGGATTTCTGAACCAAAATGTGAATGTATCTATGGTTGTGAAGATGATCTGAAACATGTTGTTTTGCATTGTCTGCAATTTGAAGCTAATAGAAGGAAATGATTGGCTCCAATACTAGGCTCCCTTGGTCTCCCCTCCGAAAAACTGATTGTCTATCTGTTTAATTCAAATCAGACTAGAATTCTATTCTCATTGTACAGATTTCTACAGGCCACAAAACTGTGAAGTTACCACTTGGAAACTGTATAATTGTCCTTTCAAATTAAGTGAGCAATAATGTGAGAAAAATGTAAGGAATTTGTATGGGGAAACTGTAAACATTCATTGTAAAAGGAATTTATGTGATTTAAAAGCTGTAATTTATTGTCTATGTTTGCCTATTGTAATGACTATAAATCAGACAATAAAAACATACCTTACCTTACAAAACCCATTAAAAGTTAACTCTAAACATGTATTGGAAAGTGCTGTACTTAAATCACCATCATGGATAAGGGTGTTAAGGGATTCTCCAGCTTTGGAGATATTATTGCTGATGTAGATGAGATGGGTATCCTTTCTAACTAAGTGTCTTAAGTGACAAAGTCAAGGAATCAATATAGACACTGAAAATAAGTAAATACTGAGAGCAAGCAAATATTCGGGATCTGTATCAATAGCATCAGGTTCCAGGATGGGAACACGGGTAAACACTGTATGACTAATTAGAGTAGTTTGATGAGGAATTAAACAGAAATTAGGAAACTGTATGTCCCAAGTTTTAGACTCGTATGAGAATAATTTATGATTAGTGATCACACAATACTGGCCATCAAAATTATGACATTTTCACTGTAGGAATCCTCCATTTATACAGTCAAATTGGGCAGGTGAAAGATTGATTTGTGAGTCTTGTAGTGAAGCGATGAACCTCTTCTGCGTAGTTCTGGTATAGACATCCATTGTTGCCCACTGGTGATGCTGTAGCTGAAAACACTGTTGCCCAAGGAGTACTAGTTTCATTTGAAGAAATGTCTAAGTCCAAAGTAAAAGATCAGTCAATGCTGTCCAGTGAGTATCCACAAATTAGCTTGATGATGTTGAATACAACACTGTGACACAAGTAGTGGTATCCCTTTTTGGCACAACAGTCAGTATGTGGCACCAGCTAAGCTTCTAGGGTGGGATGGAAGACCAGAAGAGGTGGAAGGTTGATCCTCTCTTGATAGATGTCCTCGTGAGATGCCCAATGGAGTGTATGGAGGCCATGCTGCACCTAAACATATGTAGCCTTATCCCGAAAATCGACTTACTCCAGCCTCTTGTTGCTTCACTAGGCCCTAACATAACTATTCTGACTGAAACATGGCTAAATAATAAAACAGACAACCCCCACTCATCATCCCAGGCTTTTCTATTTCATGACAAGACCAGTTCGGGAGGGTTGGAGGGGTGGCAATATACATCTCCTTGGGTATCCAATTCACTACCATTTATTCCATTTCTGTCCCCAAAGCATACGAAGTACTCAGCTTACAATTATCTCTCCCATTCTCAATCCCTATTTTTATTGCAGGGGCCTACTGCTGCCCAGACATCAACCCCTCCCTGGTTACTGACCTCATCTCTACCATAGTTTCCCACATCTCCTCGGGTGACGTCTATATCATGGGTGATTTTAATCTAAACTGATTATCCCCTTCCCTACTCAAAGTAAAGAACAAAATTGCTGCCCGTGTTTTAATCCAGCTGATCCTTGAACCTATTAGGATAAACCCAAAAACAGACAACCATTCCTTAATTGACTGGGCTCTCACTTCCCACCCACACAGAGTCATCAGATCTGGAGTGTTATCAGATGCTCTGAATGACTATCACATGACCGTTGTAGTACACAGAATCCACCGTATCAAAGTCCCCCACAAAACCTTAGTGACTCACTCATACAAATCCATGCACCTTGGGCCACTCCTACTTGACATATCATGCACAAACTGGTCCCCTATAACCTCTGTGAACATGAACGACATAGCAGCAGAATATTTCAAAGGTAAATTTCATGAAGTTTGGAACTAGCACACCCCTCTATGCAAAGTCAGAGCCCGTGGGAACCACCTTCCTTGGGTCACACCAGAACTCATAGCATGCCAAAAAGCAAGGGACCGAGCCTGGAAGCAACACAAAATCTCCAAGCTTCAGAAAGACTACTACAACTATCATCAGCTTTGCAACAAATGCCCAAAGCCCCATGTTTACCTAAAGCCGACTACTTTACCTCAACCTTTCAATCGAACATAAACAGCCCCTCAAAATTTTGGAAAGTCATTCACTCTCTCTTCTCCCTGCCTTCTTCTCTTCCTAACCCCCTCCTCACTATAAACAACATTATTACCTTTGACCACTTGTGTGTTGCCTCTGCATTTAATTCTTATTTCACCTCCTGTGGCTCTGTCCTTCTATCCTCCTTACCGTCTCTTCAGTCTGACCCTCCCCCTAACTCACCACGCACATATCCCTAGCCCCTTCCTTTCTTATTTACTAACATAACACCCTCTAACACCCTGGATGCCCTGCTTACCCTAAACCCTTCTAAAGGCAGTTCACCTGATGGGGTGGACCCCAGACTGCTTTATCTTTCTTCTATAGCTATCTCTGCCCCACTGACAGAGCTACTCAACTTCTGATTCACATTAAAAGCTATCTCCTCTGTCTGAAAACATGCCATTGTTCTTCCCCTCCCTAAGGGTGGTGACTCATCCTTACCTGGGAACTATCACCCCATATCCGTACTTCCCACCCTCACTAAACTGCAGGAACACCTAGTTCTTACCCAACTCTCTGCCTATCTCTCTCACTCTAACTTTTTAACCCCCTTCCAATCTGGCTTTCATAAAAACCACTCCACCACCACCTCCCTGATTAGGCTCACTGACTCCATCCTCCCTGGGATGGACAGTGGTCAAATCATGTCCACCATCTTTGTAAACCTAGCCAAGGCTTTCGACACTGTCTCCCACTCCATTCTGTTACACTCTCTCTCTCCACTGCAGGCTTGTTGGCTGCCACCACAAACTGGTTCCGTGGCTATCTGGTAGGTCAGACCCAGTTTGTTAGAATAGCGTATTCCATATCCTCACCCCTCCCTATCAACACAGGGGTCACACAGTGATCAGTGTTGGGCCCTATACTCTTCTCCATCTTTTTCAATGACTTTCCATCTGTCTGCACATCTACCTTTATTCATATGTATGCAGACGACATGGTTCTTTACACCATCAGCTAATTTAAGAGTGCTCCAAGGTCGAATAATTTGTATGACCTGGTGAGCAGCGTTCGTGGGGGAGGTGCTTTGGGCCAGAATATTTTCCCCACCATGTAGATCATGTGGTGGTCACTTAGACAGTCTGGGAGGAGTCCGGCCTCAAGGATTTGATGGGAGTAGGAGGTAAGGGCCCAGTCTAAGAGAGAGAGTGGTTCTGTGATTTGTGATTTAAGCATGTGGGTACAGATATTTGTTGGGTCATGCTTAGGACATTTACCTGGCTACATAGCTTAGAGCTAGCAGTGGAGAGACAGTTATAACTGAACTCCTCTAGAATATGTAGCTCACCCCCAGATGCAAGCCACTTTAGGGTGCCCAGGTGGTCCAGTACAACAGGCACAGGGGTGTCAGGGGCACAATAATACCCCGCTATGTACACTAGAATAGTGTGCGGTAGTGAGATTTTGATTAGCAAGGAGTCTATGGATGGCGTGGGCATGGAGAGCTGGACAAGGGTGAACTGCTGCTGCGAGGATATGAACATGGCAATGCATCCCCCTCTTTTTTTACCCTGGTGGTCATGCCAATGGTGGAGTAGCCCGGGGCACAGCGTTAGTACACTTGGCTGTAGCTTGGTGAGCTTGTTCAGCATGCTGCATATATTCAGGTGCATTATCTTAAAACACTTTGGTAAATTGAGAGGAGGGAGGGTTGGTGGGTTGGTCCAGGGTTTGGCTTGACATCCCTTGCTAGTAGGAGCAGTACAGTTAGTAGCTGTTTTGTTTTTTGCATGATCCGTTGCGATTTGCAGTGGGCAGAAGGTTGCTGGGAGGTTTGTGGAAATCTGCATGATGGAGAGATTTTTAATGCTGCCAGCCCTGCATGAAAGGAGGGTGGCAGGATGAAAGCCCCTGTATCCCAGCTGATCAGGAGGATTTCAGGAGGTTGCCCTATGGTGGAGGTGGTGTAGGGGGAAGGAGCAGCCCCATTGACTATTAGAAAGGGGTTAGGCTGTGGTACTGGGTAGGAGGAAGGTGGTAGGGAAGCTAGGTGTGTGAGCAGGCATAGTAAGGAAAGAGAAAGTGGCAACATGTTGTAGTTGC
This sequence comes from Neoceratodus forsteri, assembly GCA_016271365.2. Classification (NCBI taxonomy): domain Eukaryota; kingdom Metazoa; phylum Chordata; order Ceratodontiformes; family Ceratodontidae; genus Neoceratodus; species Neoceratodus forsteri. The sequence continues at coordinate 301,988,142 of CM057450.1, read as the reverse complement.
AGGGTTTTGGAAGGTGGGATGTTTTGGGTGGCCACTAGTGGTGCAAGCAGATAATCTACTTATGAGAAAATGGGCTGATTGGTTAGTTCATCACATGATCCAGACTATAAGAGTCTGAGCTCACCTAGGGTGGTGGCAGGGGTAGCGGGGCCTCACAACACTGTGGACTATCACTGGTGATTCTGTGCTGTAGCGTGGTATGGCATATCTGAGCACACCAAGGAGATTCTGTGGGGTTCTGGCTTGTGGGAGGGTGGACACAGATGCCCTCACAACCACCGAGCACTCTGGGGAGAGAGAGAAAGAAATGGGTTGTGTTATAAACAGGTAGGCAGGATGAGGTGCACAGCAGCTCAATATGCATACTGTAAAATGATCCTATGTAGACTGTGGTGAGACTTCTACCCACTGCAGCTTATAGACCTGCTAATTCGAACTAGGATTCCAAGCTATAATTTGAACTAAGAGTTACACATTCACTTTTTTAAGTCGAACTAGGATTTTTGTAAACTTGAAAATTCGAGCTAGAATTTAAACATTCACCTTGCAGGTCAAACTGAGATTTAAACATGTAATAATGAACTAAGATTTACAATTCAGCATTCGGGCATTGCACTTCTGATTTCCAACTAAATATTGCACATTTACTTGCTTGACTTGGTTTACCAGATAATATTATACATTGGTACACTGGCTGGAATTAAACCTCAGCAGCTCACAAGACCTTATATTTAACTCTGAAACTGATTCAACAAATTGCTGTCAGAGACAACTAGTCCACTAAGTAAAGCCTTTCAGCTGACTTCTGAACTTAAAGCTCCCAGCAGAAAACACCAAAACACTGCAGATTGTTTATAAATTATTTAAACCTGCCAGCAAAAGTGGATAAAACACTGAGGATTTGAGATAAAACTGGGGCAAATAAACTATCTGTATTACTATGCCGACTGAAACTGGAGTGGCCCTTTAAAATGGTGCCAAGATTTAAAAGTCCATTGTCCTCCTCACAACACTGAGGACTATCACTGGTGATTCTGTGCTGTAGTGTGGTATGGAGTACCTGAGCACGCCGAGGAGATTCTGCAGGGTTCTGGCTTTCAGGAGGGGGGACACAGAGGCCCTCATGACCACTGAGCACTCTGAGTGCACCGAGGAGATTCTGCGGGGTTCTGGCTTGGGAGATGACGGACACAGAGGCCCTCATGACCACTGAGTGCTCTGAGCACACAGAGGAGATTCTGTGGGGTTCTGACTTGGGGGAGGGTGGACACAGAGGCCCTCACAACCACAGAGCACTCTGAGCGCACCGAGGAGATTCTGTGGGGTTCTGGCTTAGGGTAGGGTGGACATAGAGGTCCTCATGACCACCGAGCACTCTGAGCACATTGAGGAGATTCTGCAGGGTTCTGGTTTGGGGGAGTGTGGACACAGAGGCCCTCACGCCCACTGAGTGCTCACTGTGCTAAATTTGTCTCCAAATTCTGGTTTGGCTCCCTCCCTACTTATCTCAACTCTTCCCTGACAATCCCCCTACCATCCACCCATTCACTTAGGGTCTCAGTTTCCCATACTTTAGGTGTCCCGTGCTGTATTACTACTGTTGGCCAGGCAGCCTTCACGTACAGCTTTCCTAAACTGTGGAATCCAACCCCCCGATTTCTTCTTCCCCTTCCTCTATCTCCTCAGCCTTACACAGTTACCTATCTGTGAACTGCAACTGCAACTGAGCAGACCATGTTGCATCTAAATGGGCTGTAATAGTTATCCTGTTACCACACTTGTGGACCTTCTGTTAACTATGATGTAATGGAATATACATACCAACTATAATTTCTTGATTCCTGTTACTGCTTGTTAATTGTTCTCTACTTGGTAACGTACCCTATGCATAATTGGCACCATATACCGTTTTATTGTTTGCCTATGACTTATTTGTATGTCTTCCGATTCCCATGCATTGGCAATGTATACTGTTGTGTTATGTTTTATTGTATTCCTTCCAACTCCCCCACCCTCCAGGATGCAGGGTGAGATGAGCAACTTGTTGTTCAGTGTGCCCTTTCTGGTGAAACATACATATAAAGTGTAACACAAGTAGAATAAATAAATTAATTAATTAAGTCTGTCGAAGATGGCAGTCTCTGGATCAAAGCATGGGAAGGAGACAGTGAAGGTGACAAACATGGTGTCATGGATGGTGCAGCGGTTGGCAGTGCAACATGGACCACTGTTGGGATGGTGAGTGACATACTGTAACCTAGATTTCTAGCAGTAGACATTGGAACAGCAGCAGATTTAGACATACACATTGTAATGCAAGCAGTGGATCTGCAATGTGGACAATACCATTTAGCAAGCCGCCTATCATGAATAATATCTGGAATATGACCCGATTCCAAATCCTGGAAGAGATTATTAATAGCGGTTATGACATAAGAGCCATAAGCAGAGCATAAAAGTTCCCTGGCAATATATTACTTGTCTGCCTCCTTGTTATTCTGAAAGACAAGTTCATTGATTTTATTCTTAGTGTCATTAAAACTCATACTGAGTTTCATACTAAGTAATAAGGAGCTAAGGGGGCCATGCTTGACCCATACAGAACGCTCCTTTCCACTTTACCCATAGTATGCCAGATTGTGTCCTTCCCTGATATAGATATCCAAGTTCCTTTTAAACTGTGCTTTATTTCTAGTGTATACAGTCTCATCTGGCAACCTGTTCCATGGAGCCACAACTCTCTGAGTATAAAAGGCCATACACCTACTTGTGTTACACTTTATATGTCTTAGCTGAAGGTGGTGCCCTCTGGTACCTACTGTATCATTTTTAAACTGTAGATTTAGATAATTTAACATATAATCATCCCTCATTATATCGCAACATAACATCAAGTCTCCTCTAACTCTTCTAGTCTCCAGTGACATTAGCCCTAAATCTACTAACCTCTGTTGATAGTTCTACCCTGCATGCCATGCACCATTCTTGTAGGCCTCCTCTGTACCGTCTCCAACCCTGCCACCGCCTTTTATTTAAAGGCCCCCACACCGGGGTACCATAGTTCAAAATAGGCCATACATAGGCTCTGTACAAAGGCATAATCACATCCTACTCTTGAAGTTCCTTTTTATATTCCATAAGACTCTATTTGCCTTTATTATTTGTTTGTCACAATGAGCCTGGTATTTCAGTTTCTGATCTACCAATATGTCCAGGTCCCGTTGAACTTCTGACTTTCTTTGGGTATACCCATTCATCTTATAGTTATGTTCTGGTGGATCACGTGATGCAGTGTGCTGAGTAGAAGCTCCTCCGCTAAGCTCCTGCCTCCTGAATAATAATTAGTCTTTTAACAATGTTAAAACTCAACTAACTCCTATGCTTACGAGTTTTCCTTGTGTCTAAACAGCTTGTGCTCCAGTTTTGGGTATCTGCACAGTAAACGGAGGCTTACATGAAGAAAGCCCTGCAGAAACATACCCCTCCACCACTCCTGAGAAGGCCTCAAAGAAATCCAGAGCCTCGAGTGGCCCAGACAAACCAGATCCATCGTGTCAAGCTGGGGACCAGGAGCCCTTAACCCTTAACAGGTTCCTGGAGGAATTTCAACCATTCCGGGAAGAGATGAAAGATATGGCAACTGATTTGAAATCACTTTCCAGAAAGTTGGAGGATGTCTCCACTACAGTCTCAGATAATACTGCCCGAATAGTATTGAACGAGAGAAAATTGGAAAGTCTGGATCCTGAATTCCTATTAACGAAACAAAAGTTATCTTGCTTAGAAGCGAAGCTCGAAGATTTGGAAGTCCATAGCCGAAGAAATAATGTGGTAATACTCGGGTTTCCAGAAGGGGAAGAAGGCCAGAATACGGTAGTCTTTGTCCAGAAGCTGGTAGAAAAGGTCGCTGGTCCCTCTCCCTTTGGCTCAGCATCTATGGTAGAACGGGCTCATCAGTCCTTGTGACCAAAACCCCCACCTGATGCCCCTTCTCGCCCCATCATTTGCCGCTTTCTGAACTACCTTGAAAAGCAGCATTTCTTACAGAAAGTCAAGGCCCTGCACGAAGTTAGATGGGAGAAGGTGAAGCTGCGAATTGCTCAAGATATCCCTGGTTCGGTCCGATTGAAGAGGAAGGCCTTCCACCCGATTGTATCAAAGATCATAGCGGCGGGTTTAAAGTTCAGGATGGGGTACCCAGCGAAGTTACAAGTTTCAGTAAATGGGTCTTGGCTCATTTTTGAGGATCCTGAAGCTGCACTGCTAAGCCTTAAATCAGCATTGCCAGATTTGTTCCGGATGACCTGAGAGGGCCTCCTGATATTCGGGATTCACTGGGAACTGCTGAGTGAACTGTTATTCATCTCATTCCTGGAGAACGCTCCTTCTAATGTCGAAATTTAGTCGAGTTCAAGCTCTCAAATGGAACTGGGCTATTAGTATATGGCCTGACTCTTACTATTTTCAGACCTTGGCTTGTTGGTCTTAATAGTGGTTCAGGAAGAATACTTGGGGGGTCTGGCGATGGCTTACTTGGGACTGCATCCCGGATAATGTTGCATATTTAATTTCTAAGGGGAGCATACGGGGGAAGGTTTTCGGTTATCGCCTCCTGATTAGTTTTTACATATTAAAATCTTGGAGCTCTGAGCAGTTTCGGGCTTTCAGGGTGTTTTTGGCAGGTCGGTTGGATTAGGTTATGACCACAAGAGGGCGTGGTTCGCCCATGTAACATAGGTCTGGTGATTTTTGCCTCGAGAGGGATTTTTCTCAGTTGCTATGCCGCACTGGCTTTGCAGGGGTTTTTTTGGAACTAGGGGTTGGTAACCCCTGGGTAATTACTCCTAGTGTTTTCTCATTTCAGGATCTTGTTTCAGTTTTTATCCGGTTCCTTGCCTTTTCATGTTCTCAACTTGATAATGGGGTTACCACTCCGTATTAGTTTTCCCTCTGGTTCTGGTTCTCGATGTAGTTCCCCAAGAGGGCAAGCATTTTTCAACTCTCATTTTGGAGTTTTGTGGCGACCTGCCATATTCGCGTTTGTGATATCCGGTTTCCTTTTCTTTCTCGATATCTAGTGGACTCATTATTATATGTCCACAAGCTCTGGAAGTCCGAGACTGCTCCTTAGATATTAAGGGCTCACTAATGCAATTCAGAAATTATGTTATTTCAAGAGATATGAGGGTGATCATTAGCAGGATAAATTCGGGCGGGAGGGGAGGATATGATCCAGTGCTGTGCTAAGCATTGCTTGTGACAGATTGGGGGTTGGGAGGATAAGTGTTATCTTGTTATCTGTTCTTGTTGGGGTGGGGTGTACTGGGGGTTTAAACCTGGGCTCTTGGTGGGGGGCTGGGGTGGGGAGGGTCTTACAGCAGCAATGGGAAGGGTTAGATTACTTGTGCCTTATACCCTGAGCGCAGGGCCGAATCTATTACTCTTAGTAATCTTTAGTAGATGGCCAAGGCAGTGACTTTTGCAACATGGAACGTCAAGGGGATCAGAAAAAAATCTAAGCAATATCAGGTTCTCAAACATTTGAGCCTATTACGTACTCAGATAACATTTCTATAGGAATCGCACTTATTTGAAACGGAAGCCTCACAAGTGAGGAGACAACAAGTGGGGATGGTGTATGAGGCGCAAGGCTCCTCAAATAGCTGTGGGGTCATGCTCATTATTAGCAGGGGCATTCCCTTTGTTTCAACCCAAGTTATTAGGGACCCTGAGGGTAGGTTCATTTTAGTTAGAGGTACTCTCTGGTCAATACCTCTGTTATTGGGCAGCATATACGGTCCTAATGCAGATGATACTGGCTATTTCATGAGACTTATAAATGCAATCCTGCCTTTCCTTCCCATAAGGATTATCCTGGGGGGTGACTTTAATCTAGTCGTAGACTCAAACCTTGACAGGTCAGGTGGCGGATCGGGGGTCTCCCCAGGTCAGAGGGCTTTAGAGACCTACTGGATCAGTGTGGGCTCTGGTCTGGCGTGTCCTAATCAGTTCAGGGTTCACATAGAGGTCCTTAGCACACGGCTCGCAGTCCCGCATTGATTACATTTTCATTTCCCAGACTCTCCTGCCTGGGGTTAGGACATCGTTGATCCAGCCTGGTCCTGTCTCTGACCATTCCTTGGTGTTGTGTGAATTGGCAATTCAGGATGCTTCAAAGAGAGAAACAAGATGGAAGCTTAATGACCAATTGCTTAAAGACTCTAAATATTGCAAAACCATAAGGGAGCATATTGAGGCCTTTTTTCTGTCCAACCCTTTAAATAGTGCAAAACTGGATATTATATGGGGGGCTTTTAAGGCCTACATGAGAGGCATTCTTATTAGTATCTCGGTGGCTAGGAAAAGAACTAGGGAAAGGGAATTGTTATCCTTGTTATCTCAAATTCGGGCCCTTGAACTCAATGTCTCGGTTAACTCCCCTGAAAAGGACAAGACGAATCTCCTAGTGTTGAGAGATAAATATTTAGGATTACTCCGGGAAAAGGCAGGGTTAGCTATCATATGCACTAAAGCTAGTTACACCGATCAAGGTGAGAAGGCTGGGCGCCTATTGGCACTCTGTATTAAGCAACAAGAATCCGTGAGATTTATCCCCTTCTATCAGGGCATCTGTAGATGGGTCTCTGAAAACATCTCCTATGGAGATAGTTCAAGAATTCACAGCATATTACAAAATACTGTACAGGGATATGGAGCACCCTCCCAGCCCTGTAAGCATGGAGAAGTACTTGATGGACTCTCACCTGCCCTCCCTCCCAGCACATTACAAAGACTCTCTCATCTCTCCTATAACTCAGAAAGAAATCGCTGAGGTTATTAATGGCTTACCCTCAGATAAAACCCCTGGGCCTGACGGATTTTCTTCCCTTTTCTATAAGATGTTTCGAGAACTTTTATTACCAATACTTAATAGATTATTTTAGCATATTCTATCCGGGACGGAGATTGACCGTCATCTCTTTGAAGGCTTGATAGTGCTTCTCCCCAAGCCAGACAAGGACCCTGAGCTCGTCCAGAGTTATAGGCCTATAACCCTCCTAAATCAGGACATTAAAATTCTCTCAAAGATCTTAGCTAACAGATTATCCGTGGTACTCCCTAAGTTAATAGGTATGAATCACGTAGGATTTATGAAGGGATGCTCATTGGCGAATCATTTGCGCACATTATTCCATGTCTTCTAGGCTACAAGAGATGCTGACTTCCCTGCAGGTCTGGTTTCTTTGGATGCCGAAAAGGTGTTCGACCGGGTTAATTGGAGTTTTTTGTTTAAGATATTGAATACCTTTAAATTCCCCCCAGTATTCATATCCTGGGTTGCTGCATCATATAAATCCCCTACAGCAAGAATCTCAGTTAATGGGGTCTTCTCTAATTCCTTCCCACTTTATTCAGGTACTAGGCAGGGTTGCCCCCTATCGCCTCTGTTGTTTAATTTATACCTGGAACCCCACATTCAAAATATCCTTCAAAATATTTTTATATGAGGTATCCGGGTTGGGCGTCATGAAATTAAACTCACTGTGTATGCGGACAATTTGTTGATACATCTCTCCCATCCGGTTTCATCAATACCACCCTTACTGAATGAAATAGCCAGATTTAGCGAGCTGTCCAACTACAAGTTGAATGCTAGTAAATCCTTATTTTTCCCATTAAATCACAAGGTATTTAAGGACAACATCACTCCCCTAGGCTTGGGTTGGACTCCTAGAGTATTTAGGTATTTGGGTATCAAGTTATCCCGTAACCCCTCAACATGGGTTAAAGATAACCTGGACTCTCTCTCACAGATTGTTATTCATGACCTTGACAGATGGTCTAAACTTCCTGTATCACTATGGGGCAGGATTAACATAATTAAGATGAATGTATTTCCTAGAATTTTTTACCCCTTATCCCTTCTCAATTCTTTTATGCCTATACGCTGGTTCAAGAAGCTGCATGGTATATTTACGAGATTTATTTGGGCTGATAAATATCCCAGTTTGGCTTATTACAAGCTAGCTGCGCCAAAACTTGAGGGGGGAGTTGAGGATTCCCCATATGGCACTATACTATTGGGCCAGTCATCTAGCAAAATGTGTGAGATGGATATCCCCAGGCCCTGAAACGGAACAACCAAAATGGCTTAAGATTGAGTTAGATGCAATTAAAGCTATGCGCCTAGATTCCTTAACTCTATTTTACCTCAAATGGTCTCATGTAAAGACGGCTGACTGCACCACAGTAGGTATCTCTCTGAGAGTTTACGCACAGTTATGTTTATTTCATTACTCTCCTCAGACTGATTTAGCTCAGTCTATTTGGAACTCCCCATATTTTACTATTAACAGAAAGCAGATTCCCTGCAAATGGTTGCCTCAATTAGGCGATGGAAAACTGCTTTCCCTGGTAGATGGGGATGGGCACTGGTTGTCCACAGGTGGAATTATTGAAAAGTTTCTCATTCCAGTCTCATCTCATTTTAAAGTCATGCAGTTAAGACACCTACTCACCTTAGTCCTGGGGAATTCTCCTCCTTCTCAGAAAGTGTCAGCCTTGATACCCGGAATTTCTCTATTGTTTGGATCTTCAGGCATCGTATCCAAGTTGTACAGGGTGTTGTATTATAAAAAATATGGGGACTTCTTCGGACCTACTAGATTCTGGAACTCACTTCTCCCTCAATACCAGTTGGATTGGCAATCTCTATGGGGATCCTGTCATAAGTATGTTTCCCAAGACAGATTGCATCTCATGCAATACCATATATTACATAATATGTATTGTACACCCGTTAAACTTAAGAAATGGGATTTCTTGAATTCTAGTACATGTACTAAGTGCTTGCAAGAAGAAGGAATGCTCCTTCATATGTTCTGGTCCTGTCCCAAAGTTGTCCCTTTACGGAATTCAATTAAGATGTCTCTAGATCCCCTATTTGGCCTTCAGGAGTATTTTATTCCTGAGGTTTGTCTTCTAGGGGACATGTCCCTGGTTAGAGTTAGAATCAGGAAATACCATATATCCATGGTTGCTCTCTCTGTTAAAAAACTTATTTTACGTCATTGGAAAGACCAATCCATCCCATCTTTCCAGGAGTGGTTACATGAAATCATTGCTAATCTCCGAACAGAGAGGGCTATTGCAAGTCTTCGTAACAGACTAGCAGCTTATGGTAAAATATGGGATCCCCTCTATTCCTTACTCTCACTGTCTCACCGAGGATTACACCACACCTTAGTCTTACTCATAGGCCTAATAGAATAATGTACTGCACTTTAGGGCGATGTAGTCCTGTTGCTGCTGTAAGGGGGAGGGGTGGGTGGGTAGCTGAGCAGTTCTTTCTGTGCATGTGTTATGTCACACCTTAATCTGCTGTAACTGCCCTTTACAAAAGGAAATGTATTAATAAAGTTTAAATTATAGTTAAGTTCCGGATTTCTATTGCCCATATGGATCACACAGCATTTGTCAATGTTAAAACTCATTCCCTTTTCGGTTGCCCATTTGTAGATTATATCCAAGTCTTTTTGTATTGTCTTTGCCCTCTCTAACTGTGTTACTCTTCCAGCCAGTTTAGTGTCATCTGCATACTTGTTTACCCAGCTGTTTACTCCCTTCCCCATTGACGTTATGAATATTCTGAATAGCACAGGCCCCAGCACTGACCCCTGGGGAACCCCCCCCCAGTCACAGGGATCTCCCCAGACAAATATCCACTTATACATACCCTCTGAGTCCTATCTGCCAACCAGGCCTGAATCCACTGGCACACTCTATAGTCCAAATCAATTTCCAACAAACATTTTAATATCTCAAAATGTGGTCCAAAGATATACAATCCACCATCTTTCCCCTATCCAACACTGCCTAAATTTTCTCATAAAAACACATTTGTCATACATGGCCTCCTAGCCACAAATCCATGCTGCTCTCTATCATCCTGTTCAGTCTCAGTTAGGTATAGATTTATTACATCTTTTAATATTGATTCAATCAACTTGCCTGTTACTGATGTCAGACTAATGGGTCTATAGTTTGTGCAATCTGCTCTATCTCCCTTCTTATGAATGGGTATCACATTTGCTGTCAGCCAGTCTCTTGGCACCACCCCTTCCCCCAGCAATCACTGGAAAATAATATTTAAAGGGAGAGCAATATTAGGAGAGAGTAATTTAAGAATGTTATTTGAGATGTTATCCAGCCTCGCTGCGTTTGTATTCTTTAGTGCCCTAATTTTATCTAAAATAACATCAGCCGAAATTTTTATGCCTAAAATTTTATTAGGGTTAATATTTACCACTCCTACCGATTTAGCAGCGAAAACTGTACTGAAGTACTTATTAAAGATATTCACTATTTTAGTGGGATCCAATATTTGGGCCTCCCCTTCCTTTATGGTAAATAGGTTATTGTTTGTCTTCTTCAATGAGTTCACATAGCTACAGAAACTTTGCAAGTTGTCTTTATGTGCTGAGGATGCCAGCGTCACTTCCATCCTTTGTTTATTTCTTTTTATCAATTTCTTACACTTGATCTGTGCCTGCTTATATTTTGCCCAGGTGACTGTACTACCATCTAGTTTATATTGTTTGTATATTCATGGGTTTTTTTTATTAATGTAATTACTGTCTTTGTGAGCCATCTAGGTTCTTTCCTTTCCTTATATACACCTTCACCTTTTTTACGTGTTCTTCACAAATTGTATATATTTCCTTTTTAAAAGTAGCCCACATTTCCTCAACTGTTATATCCTGCAGTATACCTTCCCAATTTATAGTATCCATTTTTTTCTGTATATTTTCTTTGTCTGCTGTCTTTATAACAGCAGCCCTCCACCAAGCTCAGTCTCAACCCGCAGGCTGAAATCAAGGTAGACGCCATTTGCCACGTTCGGCCCAGCTTCTCAGGGGATCGCTGGCTTGGTGCCATTTTTTTAAACTCTATTCTTGCTCATTTAACTGCCTTCTGTGTTCGCAGTGAAATTAAAATTATCACGCTATGACTTTAAATCCACACAAATGTGGAGATAGTTAATTTTGAACTGTATTCTAGGTCTGCATATGTTTTTTTATTCTGAAATCAGAAAAAGTATGTATTAACCAGACCACCTGGTCTTCTTAATTGTTTGCCAGCCCTCTTTTTTTTAACTATATTCTAGTGCTGCATATTTATTTTAGTACCGATATTAGAAAGAGTATATGTTAACCAGACCACTTGATCTCCTTGATTGTGCCAGCCCTCTTTCTCTCTCAGTTAGCCCTTGACCCTCCCCCAGCTGCTAAACCATTTAAATTGAGACTCACCGTCCCTTCTCTTGTGCCTCCACAGCAGGAGGTCGCCGGTCACCGAGATACCAGGAGGTCATGAGGGACTGCTAGAAGAGCAGCCTCCCTGCCTCCCTAAGTCTGCCTCAAACCCGCAGGCTGAAATCAAGGTAGATGCCATTTGCCACAACTGCCCAGCTCTCGGGATCGCTGCCTTGGCCATTTTTTTAACTCTATTAATGCTTATTTAACCCCTTCTGTGCTCGTGAAAGACTTTAAAATTACCACGCCTGTGACTTTAAATCCCTACATGTGGAGATAGTTTATTTTAAACTGTATTCTAGTGTTGAATATGTTTTTTTTATTTTGAAATCTGAAAGAGTATGTCTTAACCAAACCACCTGGTCTCCTTAATTGTTTGCCAGCCCTCTTTTTTATAACTATATTCTAGTGCTGCATATTTATTTTAGTACCGATATTAGAAAGAGTATATGTTAACCAGACCACTTGGTCTCCTTAATTGTGCCAGCCCTCCTTCTCTCTCAGTTAGCCCTTGACCCTCTCCTAGCTGCTAAACCATTTTAATTGAGACTCACCGTCCCCTCTCTTGTGTCTCCACAGCAGGAGGTTGCTGGTCGCCAAGATCCCAGGAGGTCGTGAGGGACTGCTAGAAGAGCATCCCTCCTCCACCTCGCTCCATCTCAACCCGCAGGCTGAAATCAATGTGACATTGTTGCCCCACTCAGCCCAGCTGCTCAGGGATCACTGCCTTTGTGCCTTTTTAAACTGTATTCATGCTCATCTAACCCCTTCTGTGCTTGCAGTGACTTTAAAATTAACACACTAGACCCGCCGATGCAGGAGCGTCAGCTCCCACCACCACCCTTGGTGGGCTTGCACTATATAGTGTAGTTACCACGCCCTGTGAAGTTTTTAACCAATCACCCAATTTTCCCACCTGCAGCTTATACCCGCCCACCACTAGGAGTCCTGCTCTGGACCTTCCTTTGTTATAACATAAAGAGCTTCTTGCTAGCTCCACCATGCTCCTGTGCACCCTCATTATACTCAATCTTCTGCTCCCACTTGCATTCCACCTTTCCCCTCCCTATCACAGTCAGTGGAACACAACCAAAACTACTGAGCACCTGGCAAACTGGAACTCCCTACCTGGCTCCTCCATCCCATCACTACTCATGAGCAATGACTGCTCACAGCCTCAGGCTACCACCCAGTTGCCCCCCCTCAGCTCCAATGCTATTAGTATTAACCTTTCCATCTTCACCCCTTCCCACAGAGACCGTCTCCCTAGGTATAGCACCCTATGGAGCCCCTCTTCCTCATATCAACCCCCTACAGAATCCCCTCCACTGTGCATTCCCACCTTTCTACACATGCTCCTCCTATCAGCCCCACCTTACCCTGAAATTCCTGATACCCACCTGGGGGTACCTCCAGTGAACATACCATTGACTACACGCCTGCATAAGCAACAATCAGCTCAGGTCGCTCATCCTCCTCCTCCTCTTGATGGGTAGCATCCACCCCAACCCGGGCCCACAGAAGGCCCCCCAGCCCAGCCCACTTTCAGCCCATGGTCTCCGCATTGCACCTCTTAACATCTGCAGCCTGCAAAAAAACAAAAATGGGACTCGTTCCAAGAGCGGGTTCTTCAACACCACCCAGACATCATAGCACTGAGTGAAACCTGACTCTCCCCTGCTGTCTTTGACTCAGTGATAAACCTCCCTGGATGCCATCTCTTTCATTCTGATAGGGTAGGTAGTCGAGGGGGCAGGTGCGCTGTCAATCTTAAAGACTCGTTTTCAGGCCAAGTACTCCCTCTGCCACATCTAACATCGAGGGCACAGGCTCTCACCCTTAAATTAACACTAGGTAATTTCACCTCCCCTCTCCTCCTCACTGCTGCCTACATCCCTCCCCGGGACCCGAAGCAAACTTTCCAAGACATCCTGTCCCAGCTCTCTACCTTTCCCACACAGTACAAAAAAATAATTATGGGTGACTTCAACATAAATTGGCTGGCCAAGACAGCCGCCCCGTTCATTAACGAGGCCGCAGCCTTTGATCTCACTCAGGTAATCACTACACCTACCTGGGTAAACTCCCACACAGGGACTTCCTCCCTTCTTGATCTTGTCCTTACTAACAGTCCCCACAGAATAACCAACACCTTGGTTCTCCCTGACACACTAAGTGACCACTCCCCGGTACTCTTCAACTGGTCCGGCACAGCCCTCAAACCCCCCCTAAAATTACCTCTCAGCACAAACTTGGGCCTGGTAAACTAGCCCAACTCAAGGCCTACCTCCATGACTGGGACTGGACACCCCTAGCGAACACCCTTGATCCGGATTGTGCGCTTGAACTATTTGCCAACATCTTCAATACTGCCTGTGATAAGTTTGCCCCACTAACCAACAGTATGTCCAAGGGCAACATGCCCCCTGGTTCTCTGACTGCCTCATGGGTCTACTGCATCACCTTGACACCCTCTGGTATCGAGCACTTGAGACCCAACGGCCTGAGGACAGAAAACGGTATAGGGAGGCCCACAACAAGTACACATGGGCCATTCGCTCTGCCAAGGCAGACTACTACAAAGCCTCCTTAACCTCCACCTGGGGCTCTGGGTGTAAATTTTGGAATAATATTAAGGAACTATGTGGCAAACCTACTAATCTGCCCCCAGACCAAATCTTAATTAATGGTTCCATCTCCTCGGATCCCCACTGTATAGCCTTGGCCCTAAACTCCACCTTCATGGATCTCAGCCAAGTCCTCCCCCCAAACTTCTTTGATCCACCGCCTGCCAGGACACTGCCTCCCACTGCCCCATGCCCTTCCCTTCTAAATTCATATCCTTACCCCAGAGACTGCCAAACTCTACCTTGCCAAAACACTTAACCACTCCCCTCTCAGTAATGACTCTCTAGACCTGAGACTTCTCTGCCTCACCTCCTGGACATCCTTACCCCACTCACCCATATCCTTAACCTCTCCCTTTGCCAGGTGAAATTCCCCACCCAATGGAAATCAGCCTACATCACCCCATACATAAAAGTGGGGATCGCACATCCACTAATAACTACCACCCCATCTCCATTCTACTGCCTCTATCCAAAGCATTAGAACGCATAGTCACCAACCAACTCACTGACCACTTCACTAAATATAACCTCTTATGCAGCCAGCAACACAGTTTCCATAAGGGTGATAGTACCACCACTGCCCTCCTCGAACTTACCTCCCATGTCCACGTTGCCTTGGATCACGGTCACATCACAGGAACCATCTTCGTGGACCTCTCAAAGGCATTTGATACTGTCAACCATGCCATCCTACTGAACAATCTTGCTCACTATGGCCTCTCACAAGATGCCTTGAACTGGTTCACCAGCTATCTATCTGACAGAACTCAGCTTGTCAAGCTAGGCACCGTCCAGTCCCCTAGCCTCCCAGTCTGCTCCAGTGTCCCACAGCGCTCCATCCTTGGCCCTCTCCTTTTCTGTATCTACCTAAACTCCTTCCCGTTAGCCTGCTCCAGCAGATTGATCCTATATGCAGATGATGCCATACTGTTCGCTTCTGACCCGGACCCCCTTAAGCTACATCAATCACTCCAACAAGCTCTCTGTAAAACCGAACACTAGTTCACCACCCAGCACCTAACTATTAACTACAAAAAGACAAAAGTCATGATTTTCTCCCATCCACAAAACCCACTCAGGAACCTCCGCCCCCAATTAATAACAGCAAATTAGTCCCCCCCCCCGAACAAGTGGACACCTTTAAATACCTCAAGATCACTCTAGATCTGACTCTCAACTTCAATTAGCATATACACCTCCTATCCACTGCCCTTAACTCCAGGCTAGGCGTACTTTACAGGTACAAGCACTGCCTCACCCTGAAGCACTGTGACTTATCATTAATTCCTCTGTACTCTCCCTACTGGACTACGGCATTCTCATCTACAGTGCTGCTCCCCCTCAGCCCTTGATAAACTCTGGCTTGTCCTTAACAAGGCTTGCTGCCTCATCCTTGGATGTGATCGTTTCACTCACACCTGCTCCTTCTACAGTTCCACAAACTGGCTAAACTTAAGACAGCAAAATCATGTACCACACCTGCCTGATGGCCAAAAAGATAACCCTAGGCCTCACTCCCCCTTCCCTAAACAAAATTATTCTCCCAGCTGCTCCTGTGAGAACTACCTGAAACACGACAAAACCGCTACTTCAGGTACCCCATTGCGGGACTTCTCAATACCAAAGATCTTTCAGTTATAAAGCCCCCTCTGGGACAAATGCCCTCCCAAGTCTAATAGCCAATATAACAAGACTAGGCCCTTTTAAATCCTGTCTAAGGAATCACCTCCAGGCCGCTAACCATTGTGACTGCCCCTGACCCCTTCCCTCCTGATGACCAAGTCAAGCTTCTCACCGGTCGCCAGACCTAATTTCCACCAAGCTTGCTAAATTGACAAACAGCCTCTACGCTTTGCTTTTTGGGCTGTGCTGTAATACTGTATTTCTTGTGATCCCTGTCTGTCTCTCACTCACTGTACCATGAATGTATCCCTGCACTGTGATGTAAGGTTCCACATTCTGTAAGCAATGTTATCCCTGTAGTGCTCTATGTTTGATGTGGAACCTTTGTAAATGAGTCTTTGACTCAAAGGTCTTTCTGAACATCTCAATAAATAAAAATAAAAAAAAAATATTAAAAATCTCCCTATATCCTTTTTCCAAGGGTATGTAATGCTGGTATGAGAAGCAAACCCCCTCATGGTCACTACCCCCGATGGTGCAGTAGTTTGGCATCCCATAATGTTAATATCCTTCACCGCCATAACTAAATCTAGGGTGTTATGTCCTCTAGTAGGGGCAGTTACATATTGTATCGAGTCCAATTCCCGACATAGCTCCATGAATACTTTACTGCTAAGATTAGAGGCCTGTTGGTTGACACAATTTATTTCCTTATAGTTTAAATCCCCCACCAGTATTATGCTACCTAATTCACATGCTTTAGAAAGTTCTATAGTAATCTGTTCTGACAATTCTTTTAATGCCCCTGGTGGACTATAACACACCCCAATTATTACTGGTTTCTGAGTATGAGTGATTATCTGAATCCAGATAATTTCTGGATCTAACTGTCCTGATCTGACCTTTTCCAATACATCTGTAGCCCTTATTTTGTTTGATATATATGCTGCCACTCCCCTCCTCTCCTTCCCTCTCTATTATTATGGAAGAGGGTGAATCCTGGAATCTCTCTACCCCAGTTCTCCTCCCCAGTTCACCACGTCTCAATAATAAATGCCATATCTACCTCAGTTCCACCACATATGAGTACCTCAAGTTTCTCTTTTTTATTATTTAAATGACGTGCGTTTAGGAGCAGACACTGATGACCATGATGATTGGACCCTAACTTAGGTTTGAAATGTCTAGCTTGTCGTCCCTCGCCCACTGGGTACTGCCCCCCCGGTACCTAGTTTAAATATATACTCAGCATTCCTTTAATCTCAGTTGCCAATGTTTTTGTGCCCAGGGGGTTAGATGTAACCTATCCCTTCTATAAAGATTTTTTTTGTTAGTAAATTTCTCCCAGGCATCTATAAAAACAATTTTCCTATCTCTACACCTATTTGATATCCTACTGTTTATTCTTTGAATGGTGCTATTTTTTGGGGGGTTGCAACTGAGGATTGGTAGTAATGCTGATGTAACTGGTATGTGTACCCCTGTCTTTATTACTTCAGTACTTTCCATTAGTTCTTCCACAATATCTTTTTCATGCTCCCTACCTACATTATTGATTCCCACATGGAGCCCAACCACTTTTTGTTTTGAAGATTTTAATAACAATTTGGGCAGACACAGCTTAATGTCCCCTACTCTTGCTCCAGGTGAACCATTTACTGTCATATTCTTTTTACAGCCAGCCATAAGTACTGTATCATTATTTCTTATAATAGAGTCTCCTATCACCAATATTTCTGTCTCAGTCTCTGGAAGTGCCCTTAGAGTTTCTGCTTCCTGAGCCCCATCCAATTTTTTTTTTTTTTTTTTTTTATTTAAACGGCAGTTTGGAAAACCTTTTACAGTCTCAGTGCTAGTTTCTGAGTCTGTGCTAAGCAGGAAGTATCTATTTTGTACCTCAACTCCGTTCCCTCTCATGGCCCTCCTTCTTTTCTTGTAGGGGGCTTTTGAGACTGTAGCCCAACTTCCTTCCTCCATACCTTCACTTGCTGTTGCCCAATTACTACCCTCTGTACCTTCACTAGAGCTTTCCATTATATCTATAGGGGGCCCTACCCTACCCTACTAGTTCCAGGTCTTTCAATTTGTTCTTGCCACTCAGCCTGAGAGTGTGTGTGTTAGGAGTATAACTGCTGCAGCTCCCTCAGTTCAAGTTTTAGTGCTGCGTTTTCTTTATGGTATTAAACTCTTGGTAATATCATGCATGTTGTAAATTGTATAGTGCTCTTCCTGACTAAGCCCACCTACACATGCAATAAAGGTGGTAAAACATAATTTTTCATGCCAGTCTGGAATTTAATTGTTTGGCTTTTAATGGCAACAGTGTCTGTCCTGTTCCAGATGAACATGCCAGATCTGAAGAGTCCAGATATGGTGCCAATCGCACCAGGAACATCAGCAGTAGCATGCCTCCTGCATGATGAGGACATTTTCTTATGATTGGAATTAGGTCTAGACCTGAATAATCCTAAGTGTTCAGTAGTATGTGGATCAGCCACAGGGTCTGGGGTATGTATCTGATATGCTGCAAGACTATCCAGTAACATAGTGCTGAAAAACCTAGAAATGTTAGTTTTGGAACACATACCAAATTCAGCCATGTTCCAATGTATGAGATTAAAAATGACAGGAATGTGCATAAATTGCACATTGTTCACAAGTGTACCTGTAATGGAGGTGGCAGTCAAACCACTAGGTGGGCCAGGTTCCTGTGTGGGACAATTAGTAAGTTCTGCTTCAGCAGAGGGCACTACAGATAGAAACATAGCTGCTCTAGCCATATCATTTCAAATACAAAAGTCTCTTGCAAAGTCTTCTGAGTATTTATCACAGAAGGTGGGATCAATCAAAGCAGTAAGACAGTATAAACCAGAATGTCTGTAATTGGCTTGGTGGATAGACAGGGTACTAGTTGGGACAATTCTAATATTGGGCCATCCTAGGAAGATGCCTTTGTAAAGGTGGGCAACAGGCAGTGTCTGTCCATGATTGTCAGTTTGCCATTCAATTTAAAGGGAATGATTTGTCAGGTGCCACAACCATGGCAGTCAGGTGGGTGTCTGTGCCTTCTTGAACAGTGATTAATTTATTGGGAACATCTATGCTGACTCCTTCAGGGAAGGTGGTGGGTTTGTGTTGTAGGGTAAGATATCTTCCCTCTGGATGGTCAAGAATTGGAAGGAGTCACCTTAGACGTTGGTTATAATTGGATATAGTTTTCATATTCTTGCCATGGACAAAGGGAAGCATTCCTAGTAGGAGGATCAAATGAAAGCTAGCCATCTCACATGGGTACCAGTAAGGAAGAAAGAAAAAGTCAGTAGGTACTATTCTGCCCAATGGGGTTAGGAAAATTAATTATTTTCCTTTGTACAATTTGAACTGATTAGCATGCAGCCATTTATCAATAGACTTCTGTCTGGTAAGTCTAACTTGGTTGACTGCAGGACTGAGTTTGTTAATGATGGGGTAGGGTCCTTCCCACTTATTGAAGAAGGAATGAGTAGGGTGTACAAATCTGAGTATCATTACATGATCTCCGACTTGCCAGTCCACCTCTTGTGCGTGTTTGTCAAAGTGAATCTTTGACTGCTGTTGGGCTTTGCCCATATGATGTGTAGCATACAGGTGGGTCTTGATGATGTCATCTCTGAGTTTTGTGACATATGCATCCATAGACACTCTGTCTGCAGTGGGTGTGTTCAGGTCAATCAACAGGTGCTCAGGTTATCTCATGATTCTACCAGACATCACCTTGAAGGGTGTGCACTGTATGGCGGCTGAAGGAGTACCCCAATTGCCATAAAGAGTAAAGGCAAAAGGGAATTCCAATCCTTGGGATTGTCCTCAATAAATCTGGATAGCATTTGCTTTATCTATCTTTTGGCTCTTTCTACCTGACCTGAAGATTGAGGGTGGTAAAGAATGTGAAACTTCTGGTGTACACCAAGAAGTCTGAGTATTTCTTGCATCAACTCACCTGTAAAGCTGGTTCTTTGATCAGAGTCTACCTTAGGAGATAGACCCCACCCAGAAAAGAATTGTTCCACCAGAACTCTTACAGTTGCCTTTGCTGTGCATTGTCAAGTGGGAAAAGCCTTGATCAATTTGGAGAATAGGTCAGTGACCAAAGGGTGTACTTGTTGTTCCTACTGGTAGAGGTCAGAGGGCCAATAAAATCAATTTGAATTGGATGCCAGGGACCAGATTGTCTCTGGGGAAGTAATTTAGCATTCTTTTTAGTTGAGGCAGGATTGTTCTGCACACAAACTAGGCAGTTGTTGATGTAGTGTTTAACATCCCTAGTGATGCCAGGCCACCAACCCACAGATTTCAGTTTCTGGACTGTATTTTCCACCCTCTGGTGTCCACCAGTTGGGGCATCATGGATCTGATGAATGAACTCAGATCACAATGATTCAGGGACTATCCACAACCTGTAGTTCAGGCCGTCAGGTTGATACCATATCAACTTGTTTTCATGTGATAGATGCAGTTTGTCTGCATGTCTTTTGTAGGGGTTGTTGGTCAGCAGTTCCTGTTCAGTTCCTTTG
The DNA here is from genome assembly GCA_016271365.2 of Neoceratodus forsteri. Taxonomy (NCBI): domain Eukaryota; kingdom Metazoa; phylum Chordata; order Ceratodontiformes; family Ceratodontidae; genus Neoceratodus; species Neoceratodus forsteri. Next base: position 301,968,021 of record CM057450.1, on the reverse strand, counting down.
TCTAGGTAGCTGAACACTTCTTTCAGCTGAGGATCAGATTTCTCTGCTGTGGACAAGCCTAGTGGTACAAAATATTCATTTTTCTTCTTTCTCATAGTAGCTATGTGTATAGCTGCTAGAGCCACAAGGTGAGCCATATCTCATGTCTCCCCCCCCCCCAGCACGCTCTTTTGCAAGAGTGTCTGCTCAATCATTGAAAACGTAGTATGGATCAGACTTTGAATTGGCCTTCACTTTGTGAATGAACAGCTTGTGCTTAAACTGTTGAATCAGATTGTGAATGTAGACAAATAGTACTTTGTACTTCACAGGGGTGCCATCAGAAGATGTGAAGGAGTTCTTCTCCCAGAACAGCAAGAATTCAGTTAGAGAGCAACAGACCCAGTCAGAGTATGTGAAAATGATGGTATTTGTGGTACCATGGTTTATCAGTTCAAGGGCACAGGCCACAGCTGCCAGTTCTGTGTACTGAGAAGATGCAACACTGCAGAGTTTGGATGCATGGACAGTGTAACCATTAGGGTACATGATGAGCACTCCAAATCCAGCTATCCGTTCTCCTTGGTAGTACAAGGCAGAGCCATCAGTAAAGACATGACACAGGGAAGTGTCAGCAAGGAGTTTCAGAGTAGCAGGAAGAAAAGATCCTGGATCAGGCAAATCAGGAGGTTGGTGTGAGCAGTCATGCAGGGCTCTTTGGTACAGAAGATCACAGGCTAAAATTGAGGGCATTTTGGCAGTGTGGACCTGTATGTCATGGTCCTGGAGAGGAAGAGACCAGTAAATCAGTCTGTATTAGATACTGAGCCATCCATCACTGTCTGATGACAGAAAATTCATGGGTGTGTGATTGGTGTACAGCATGATGGGTGAATACTCAATGATGTACAGGAAGTGTTTAACAGCCCAGTAGGTAGACAGAAGGTGTCTTTCACAAAGACTGTACTTCTGTTCCACTGGGAACAGCATCTTGGAAGCATAGGCAATGGATCTCAGAATGCCATTAACTTTTTGACAAGCACTGCAGACATGGCAATGCCTGAAGTAGCAGATTCTAGATGAAAGGGTCAGGCTGGTTTGGGGTTATCAATGCTGGAGACAAGGCCAAAGCCTGTTTTAGAAGAGTCACAGCATTGGTGTGAATGAGACCCTAAGTCCAGGGGACATCCTTTTTCAAAAGCTCATACAGAGGGTCGGCCTTTTGTGCAAAGTTACAAATGAAATCCCTGGAGTAATTGACCATTCCCAGGAAATGTCTGAGTGTTGCCACACTGGTAGGAAGTGGCAAATCTTGTAGGCCTTGGATCCTCTTCCATGCTGGGCTTCTGTCTTGTTCTGTGATATGCAGATCAAGGAAGATAACCTCTTTCTGGCACAATTGTGCTTTTGCAGGGTTGCACTTGAAGTCTGCTCTCTGCAAGGGAGTAAGTAAATCATCAAGGAGGTCAAAATGTCACTCCTTAGTTGCTGTTGCCAGGAGCAAGTCATCCACATACTGCAGAAGGCATTGTGGGTCAGAGAAACCCTGCAAGGCATCCATCATGTGTAGATGGAAGATGGAGGGGCTATTGTGGAAGCCCTGCAGTAGGCAGGTCCAGGTGTACTGAAGACCCTCAAAGGTGAAAACAAACTTATATTGGCTTTCCTGAGCAAGGGGCAGTGGCCAAAACCCATTGGAGATGTCAAGGGCGATAAACCACTTATGATCTGGTGTTAGCAATTTGAGCACATCTGGTGCTGAGGCTACTGTAGGGAAGCAGCTAGGAGTAACTTGACTAAGTCTCCTGTAATCAATAGTGAGTCTCCAAGATCCATTGGGCTTTTTTACTGGCCAGATGGGTGAGTTAAGGGTTGAGACACAAGGCCTGATCACACCTTGCTGAAGAAGTGACTGAATGGTTTGTCTGAGTGATGGTAAGGCCTTGGCAGGAAAAGGATATTGCCTTTGCTTGTCATGTTCAGGGCCTGGGACAGCAATGATAGTTTGCATTCTCCCACAGTCATGTTTGTGTGTGGTGAAGAAATCAAGGTGCTTCTGCAAAATGGGTAACAGTTCTTTGAAGCGCTCAATGGCCCAATTCTCAAAAGCTTATGCCTGGTGTAACTTGACTTGTGCCAAAATAAATGGTGCAAGTAGCAAGTTACTCCAGCAGTTGCAACATACGGTAGTCTTCAAAGCAGCCTGTGACATGGTGCAGGCTGCTTGCGCCAAAGTGGACAAACACCACCAGTTATGCCCTAAACCCCCACAACATGATGCTTGGGAGTTTATGGCAGCAGTTGTGCCCTGTTCTGGAAGGGCAGCAACAAAGTCCCCAAGCTTGCTATTCTCAAACAACCCCCAGAGGACATCCACCAAAGTGCAGTTACACCAGCTTTTAGTTGGTGTAAGTGTACTTACGCTCTCCAGGAGTTGTGCAGATCTGCCACCAGGCCAGCTCCCGATACATGTGCCCCTCCATGCCCCATTCCACAATTTGATAGCGGGAAAGCCCCATGGGACTAATCATTCCTTCCCAATGCCCCATCCCTCACAGACACATTAATGCCCAGCAGGGCAAGCAGACCCCCCATGCCCCATACCCCAAATACATATTTCCCCCACAGGGCTAGCACCCCCCAATGCTCAGTCCCCCATGAAATATAAAAGCCCTGCAGAACAAGTGACCCAACCCCAATGCCCCAAGTCCCCAAAGACAAACCCCCACAGGGTTAGCCTCCTCATGCCCAATCACATGTTTGAAATGTAAAAGCCCTGCAGGGCTAGTGCTCCCACTCCCCCACTCCTGGATCCCAGAATTGCGTTTTGTGCCATAATATAATAATAGCCCCCAATCTCCCTGGTAGTCTAGTGCCCCCCCACCTTGCAGTGCCAGACCACCCCACACCCCCGACCCATATTTGGTCAGTGACTGGCACAGGCCACCTCTCACCTCCACAGCCAGCCACCAACTGAGCTCTGTAAGAGTGCGTACTACTGTAAATAGTACTCGCTCAGTGAATGAACTGTCATGCATTCATTGAGCACGTACTATTTCCAGTAGTACATGCTCATACAGAGCTCAGTCAGTGGCTGGCTGTGGAGGTGAGAAGTGGACTGTGCCAGTTGCTGACTAAGTATGGGTCAGGGGCAGTGTAGAGTGATCTGGCACTGCCAGGTGGGGGGCCACTAGACTACCAGGTATAATGGGTACCAATTTATGTATGGCTATTGCCATTACAACATGTACATTTTGGGGGTTGCAGGCAATCAGGGATTGGGGCTGGAGGGATATGATTAGCCCAGTGGGGATTGTTGTGGGGATTGGGGCCTGGGAGGCATATTTTGGGGATTGGGGTTTGGGAGGGCATGTGTAGCCCCGAGGGGCTCTGCAGCCTGTAAGCTGGGGATCGGGGCTTGGTGGGGCATGGTGAGCCCTGTTGGGCTTGTCCGGCTTGGTGACTGGGGTAGGGGGCACTTGTGCCCTTACTGTAGCATAGCACAGACTTGCAGGAAACTGTCCAGGTGCACCTTCTGTTTGACGTACCTGTACAGTTGGCACAAGTCATGGGACTTAGCCACAGGGACCCTGTCCAATACAGAATCGGGAGCAGGGTCCCTGGCACAACTGCATTTGGTGCAAGTTGCCTTTGGTGGTGACTTGTGCCATCCTTCGAGAATTGGGCCCCATGTGTCTGGAATAGAGCTATGATGTCATATTCCTTGTCACTGACCGCAACAGCGGCAGTCATGTGGGAATCAGGAATCATGACCGCATGGTATCGTCCTCTGATTTGGATCAAAAGTCAATTTGCCAAATCTACTACACAGCCATGTAGTGTTAGGAAATCAATTCCTAGGATGCTGGGGTGATGACGTAATACCATGAGGTCAAAAGTGTGATTCCTGTTAAGGGTACCCAACACCACAGACAGTACAATAGAGTGGTAGGTAGGCAATCTAGTGCCAGCCACACCTTCTGTATTGGTCCTCCATCCAGTGGACCAAGAGGAATTAGCTGGATCCTCATTGTGCAGTACAGGCACAGACCCGCCTGTATCAAGCAATACAACAATTTGTCGGCTCCCGACCGTGGTCTTAGTGCAAGGTTGCCCATTTGTGTCACTAGTAATATTTTTCACAATACAGACTGGGGCCTGTAATTGTCAATCCAAACTATTACTGGTGTCTTCAGGTGGTTAACTGAAAATGCATGCCAGCAGGGTTTCATCTGGCATCCTCCAGGTCCTACATAGGATACAGGGAAGTCTGGGTACTGGTAGTAGCTGCAATGGACAAGGCATCCAAATTTGGGCCTGCTGCAGCCTGGTCAGAGGAGGTTCCTGTATCTCCTTGGCCTAGTAGTGGCTGGGTTACAGGAGCTAATGCTGCTACGGTCTGCCTTGGGATGGACTCGGCCACTGATTGAACTTTCCCAAGGAGTGTGCAGAGGTCGTTATTCTCTGCTACTACATCATGGTAAGAAGGGCCTTGTCGATAACTTTGATTACCCTAGTTGTCATTTTGATTGGGATTAGGGTTATTCCAATTTGTTTGCCTGTTCCTATTTCTGTTGCAGTTTCCCCCCTCGTGTAGGCCTGCTTGTCATCAGAGGGTGCAGCCTTGTTGTCCTAAGCCTTGCCCTCCACTCTGTAGTGGGTTGTGGGCCTGCTGGTAGACCATGGGCACCTTGGCTTTTGAGCCAGAATTCAAATCTTAGAAGTAGAGCTGGTAGACAAGCTCCGTCCATCTGAGAAGGTCCAAAAACTTATGGGCAAAACCGAGGGCTCAACCTTGTCATGCACAGCTGGAATCAAGTTCCAAATCAACAAGGTCTTGTATTCAATTTGGTCTGTGTCTGCTATCTCTTGTGATAGCACCTTGCCAGTACGGTAGGCCAACCATAACCTCTGATGGTATGACATTGGACTTTTCTTAGCATACTGTTTGACAGGGTGGGCTAACATAACACCAACCACGCCTGGGGAGTGTGCAGCAATGAGTTCCACTACGGCATCATCAAAAGTCACATCCGTGGCTTGGCAGATGTCCTCTGAGAGTTTTGCCCAGAGGCTGTGGTCTACGGTTTGCCGGAGGATCTGTACTTGGTAGCCTGCTGGTAGACTAAGCATCTCACATTTGGAAGGAACTTTCTCCAAACGATAGCTGAGATTGTTGTTGGGGTCATGCAGTCTATACTGTCAGTGATCTGCTGTACAGAGTGAGCCACCTAAAGGGGATTGTTTTGAACTACAGGATGTAGATCAGGGAAAGGGTTGTGGGACTGTGTGCTGCGAAGGGTGACCTCCCCTGCAGCATCAGCCACAGTGCAGACAGGGGACTGCTGGTCAGTGGCTTCCTTCAACATGTTTTCTATGTGTTCACAGAAGACCTGTCTTTGCTTCTTAGTCATCTGTGTCCTACTGAGGGCGGCCTTGATCATCTGATCAATCTGTGTTCTGTCCTCCTTTTTCAGGATGGCAATCAGAGGGGCTAGGCCTTGACCCCCTCATCATGGGGGCTGCCATCTTTGCATCACACATGATACTTGTCATATCTCTCATGACGTAGGGGTGCGCTGGTACAGTGTAGGGAGCTGCCATCTTGTGAGTGGCAGTTGGGGAAAGCATCATATGGAGGGCATGGCTCAGCTCCATCTTGGCTGCTGCCATCACCAGAATCATCTCCAGATGATGAAAAGTAGATGGGTGTGTAATGGAAACCATCCATCACCTTGATGTGACCAGCCAGTACCTCTCACTGATGACACAGTTTTGCCATCTTAGCTCTGCACTGAAAGTGTCTAACTTTTGTGTTGTTCTGCCCAACACCTTTTGAAACCTTTCTGTAACACTCTATACACAGCACTCAATTCGCAATTGTTCCTAAGCTGTCTATCCAACTCTTCACTCACTCATTTCAAGTCCTCTCTCAACTTCTCATTCTCCTCATGCACAGACTTATTTGTCTCACTCAACAAATCATTAATTTTCAAAATCTACCTCTTATCCTGCTTTAACCTATCATAATCCTCTCTCAACATGCATAACTCTCGATCATTATTCTGTACAGTACCATGCAAGAGTCTCATCCTTGCTATGCAGGGATTGAAGTTCTTCTTCCAGTCTCTTCTCTTTCCTAAGACATTCTGTTGCCTGCAAGCCCATCTCTTTCTTAAGAGCTGAGTGTTGCAGTTCAAGGGAAGGAAACCTTGCCATGGAGGCTTCCATAGCAGCATACAGAGCCGCAACCAACAGCCCTTTGCATCATGATTTTTGGCTGTTTGTCTCACCTCTGAGTACTGGGTTGAGATCTCCAGTACAGGGTTATCAGAGTTTTTCATGTCCAGCGTGAAGTCACTCCAGCCTCCATGGGAAGCAAGAAAGTTAGAGACATTGAGTCTCAGATCTGCACAGATATTGGACTTAGTAGAAAAGGTTGGGAAACCCAAATGAACCCATCAGTGATTACCCTGCTGTGTATCAATCCACAGTGGTTGAACCAAACAGATGGCTGGGTGTCTGCACTCATGCAATCTGGCAACTCAAAACTGCCATTGAACAAGGTGAGATGGCATAAATCTTGCACAGAAAGCATCCAGACTTTACACAATGCTACGGAGTGAAAAACACGGGCAAGGTGGTATGGGTGTGTATACCTACTTACTATCCACAAGGGAAAAGCCAGCAAGCAGTGAATCTTCACTAATTTAGACCACCTGCATAAGGTCACAAATAATGTCAGGGGTCTTAGCCCTGCTTAGGTTCTTGGTGGTAATAAACCAGCAGAAGAAACAACAGACAAGCAGCATGTGTGGTAATAAACTTGTTTATTACACAAAAAGCAGACTTATGCCCTAAAACAGGTTTTATCAAATAAACACTGGTAGCCAGAGTTTCCCAATACCCCAGGGTATGAGGACAGTCTCAGAAAGAAAACATAATGCAACAGGTAATATACGGTGATAATCCCCATGGAAGCTATTACTTTCGTAGGTAAGGTAGATACATAAAAAAAGCCCTATTGGCCAAAAGTTAGGTGGCTCCACAGTGTTATCTATAGATATACAAAATGTGTAAAATCAGCTAAAATAAAAACAAAGACTTATACATAACATAGAAAATAAGTGCAGCGTTACATAAATCTACATGATGGCAGTGTAGTCTATATAATGACTTCTCAGAAGAATATACAGAGAACACAGAAAATATATTCTCTGCATGTTAGCTATGCATTACTAGCAATGATCACAGTAATAATGTCCCTGGTAACTTATTCTTATACAGTAAGTATCAACGCCCTAAATGTTAGTACTGATTATGCATATAACATAATAGATATTGTCAGCGGTGCACGGTGGGTTACTAATAAGGTGTGGGGGCCAAGCCTAACATTGTGGTGTCTTCTAGTGGTGGTATGGGTCAGGGGGCAGAACATCAAGCTTCATTAAGCCCACTCAGCGGCTTTTTCAATTTTTTTCCTTCCCCATGCTGCAGTGCGGATGTCATTGTGGCCCTTGTGGAGTTACACACATGCTGATGTGGAGGTACATACATGCTGTGTCAAACTGGCAGCTAACTCTAGTCTCATCTTGCAGTCTGCACTACCACCAGGCCTACACCTGGTGGCAGTCGATGGCAGAGAGGCAATCCCACCCTCCATGAGAGAGGAGAGCAGTCCCTCGAACACTCCATCCTCCCCCTCCCACTGACCCCTGGAAACTCTGGTCCTCTCCCAAACCCAAATCACCATGGTGGGCAGTAGTTCTATAGCAACATCACTAGGACAGCCCTACCTCTTACTTTCTTCCTTCCTATGTAATACCCTCTGACAACCACTCTGCTTTTTTGAACTTAAATCTCTCTAGGCATCATAACCCTGATGGACTGAACCCTAAACTGCTTGTGTTCTCTGCTCTGGCCATTGCTGCACCCTACTGCTATCCTCCTCAGCCTCTCCTTCACTTGTAGAAACAGGCCAAGGTCTTCCCTTTGCATAGGATGGACCGTCCTACCCTGGGAACTACCACCCCATCTCTCTTCTCTTCCAACTCTTGCTAAGCTCTAGGAATGATTTGTGTTCTTCTAGCTATTGTATCTTCCTTTCTTGATTCCTCCTGTTTCTTCTCCAATTTTCAGTCTGTATATCCATAAACACCACTCCACCATGTCTTCCCTACTCAGATTTTCTGACTCCATCCACAAGGGAATGGACCAGGGTCCTATCATCTCTGCCATCTTTATTGACCTCGACAAAGACATTGATTCTGTTGACCACCCTCTTCTGCTGGGCAGATTGAGACTTGCAGGTCTCTATGACACAGAGGTTGACTGAGTTTGCTCCTACATATCTGTTTGACTCCAATCAGTTCAGGTAGGTGGCTCTCCCCAAGTCTAAGCTGGCATCTCCAGGGCTTCATTCCTGACCCCATTCATTTCTCTCTGTTTCTCAACAACTTCTTTTCCACTTGTGCCAATGGTAATATACACATGTGTGCTAATGACACCATCCTCTATGCCACTAGTTCTTGTGCCTCTGAACTTGTAGTATCCCTCCAGCTGACCATTGATGGTGTAAATTAGCAAGCAAGTACGGAGCCGGCACCAGCTTAGACAGTATTAAGTAGTATTACAGTTGAACAAAAAAGTCCAGAGAAAAAAAAAATTACCTTAAATTGTGCTCACTTTGATTTCATGTGGAAAAAGAGCAAAATCTGTAGTTTATCCATCAAAAACATCCATTAGTCTAGATTTTCTGAAGAGTCCATGTGGAACTGCATGTAGATGCAGGCTCTTGAAAAGACTCACTCTTGCTCAAAAGTAGGACTTTTTCTTTTTCTAAAATGGGCCTAAATTATCTTTTCTTCCTATTCAACATATAAGAAGATGGGGACAAAGGTGCATCATCACTTTTTCCCTGCAATGGCAGGACAGGCTTTGACACATCTAAACAAACCCCTGGAAGCATATGTAAATGGTGTGCCTGTACACTATTAGTGTAGGGCCGACACTTTAAGGCATGTCCTTGAGAAAGCAGATTTATGTGCAAATCACTAATGTCAGTAATTGCACATAACCCTGCTCCTTTTTTTAAAAGAAGTAAAGAAAAATGTCAATGGGACCGTCCCTTTAAAGATCAATTCCACACTGCAGTTGTAATTAATTTGACAGCTAAGCTGGTGCCACTTATATAGGTGTTTCATATAAAGTACATACTGGCTGTATTTATTAACCTGTACGTAGTGGAGGACTTGGACATTTGGACATGTACACCAAGGAGAGAAGAGAAGAGAAGAGAAGAGAAGAGAAGAGAAGAGAAGAGAAGAGAGAGGAAGGAAGGAAGGGAAGGGAAGAGGAAGGGTAGGGGTGACATGATTGAACTATAGAAATATCTGCTTGATATAAATATGATGGACATCAAGAAACTCTTCTCTTTGAGCTCAAATACATGGATGAGGGGAAACTCACTTACTCTAGCAGGGAAGAGACTGAAAGCAGATGTCCACAAGAACTTTTCATGGAGAGAGTTGGGGGCAAGTGGAAGAGGCTGCTGGAAGAAGTGCTAAAAGTCCAAATCGGTAAGCAGTTTTAAGCAGGGACGGGACAGGCACATGGGCTTAGTCAGAAAGGAGGGTAGACATTAAGGGCTGGGATGGTCACTAGGGTCAGTGAAGAGTAATTAGGGAGGGTGGGCAGACTGGATGGGCCAATAGTCCTCTTTCTGCTGTCTATGTATCTCGCTCTTGTTAACTGGGCTTGTATTCCCCAATGATGTAAATTAGTCAACAAATAATAACTAAAAAAATTAACTTCCTTAAACGTAATGTTTTGACCATTACTATTCACTACAGAATATATTTTTTTATTTTAATTTTCCTTTTCTGGGTTTGAACACATCTTGCTAGCCTGACGAAGACGTGTGTGTGAATAGAATCTGACTGTCCCCATCTGACTTCACAGTGCTGTTGCTTATGCACTGCTTACAACACAACAGACTGTAATGTCCCTAACAGCAGTTGTCAAGTCAACTGGAGTCAATTCAGTACCTTTTTTAATAACACAGTGAAATAAGTACTGTATTATCTAAACTATTTGCTTGACCAGCAACAGGAGATAGTAAAAATAAACTCAACAATTGTAAATATGATTTGCAGCCTTTTATTGTTGTAGCTGCTCCTGCTTGCTCTTTAACAGCCTCTGAAAGCATGTGTGTGTGTGTGTGTGTGTGTGTGTGCAGTGTGCACAGTCACTTCTGAGGCTGCGAGACTGAAAAGTTATTGGTTTTAGTCCCACATTGGGAATGTGGGATAAATCCCAATACTGACACTGTAGTGCATCATGAGGGGTGCTACACTCCTGAGGTGCTGTCTTTCAGATAAGACGTTAAACCATGGTCCCATCTGCCTATTCTGGTGGTTGTTCAGGTGGATGTTAAAGATCCCATGGCACTTCTTGATGGTTCCATGTCAGCAGTTCGACAACAAAGTTGTTGAAATCGCTGATATCGATGGGAGAAACTTTGACAGTCGAAGTTTCGCCCATCGAAAAAACACTTTTATTCTGGGGGTTGCACCCCCCATTTGGGGGACTCTGCCCCATATTTGTCACTGTAATGGTCTTCACTGTACTTTTTACACTGTTTCAATGGTATTCGCTTCTCAATAACAGTAGGGAAATTTCCCCGGTGTCCTGGCCAAATTTCTCCCCATTCACTAAAATACCACCAAAAGCGTAACCTGTTTCTGTAAGTCAGTTTCCATCTGTACTCATATTCCTCTTCCCTTTCCCCCGAGTCACACCTGGAAATGAGCCACAGCTCAGTGTGCCTCTCCCAGTCACCAACGTTCAAATAAAATTAATAAATACATACATTTGCATGTGTAGTGATCTGGGTGTGTGCATCTATGTTTGTGTACTGGTGTATGTTCATGTGTCTACATACTGTGTGTGTGTGTGTGTGTGTGTGCGCGCACGCGCACACATGCATATGCATGTGGAGGGGTGCGTGTAGTGGTCTCTGTGTGTACATCTATGTTTGTGCAGTGATCACAGCCTACAACCAGGCATCCTGCCCTGAACAGATGACCGCCTCCTCCTGCAAGCTGCGGGAGCTGCTCTGACTCTGGTGGCTGTTCTGCACTGATCTGCCCACCTCACAGCCTACAACCAGGCATCCTACCCTGAACAGGTGACTGCCTCCTCCTGCAAGCCACAGGAGCTGCTCTGATTCCAGTGGTTGTTCTGCACTAACTCACCCACCTCATAGCCTACAACCAGGCACCCTGCCCTGAACAGGTGACTGCCTCCTTCTGCAAGCTGCGGGAGCTGCTCTGATCCCAGTGGCTGTTCTGAGCTGACCCGCCTGCCTCATATCCTACAAGGCATCCTGCCCTAAATGGGTGACTGCCTCATCCTGCAAGCTGTGGGAGTCACTCTGACCCTGGTGGCTGCTCTGCACTGACCCACCCACCTCACAGCCTATAACCAGGCATTCTGCCCTGAATGGGTGACCACCTCCTCCTGCAAACCGCAGGACCCGCTCTGACCCCGGTGAATGTTCTGCACTGATCTGCCTGCCTCACAGCCTACAACCAGGAATGGATTTTGAAGCACAGCCCAGAGCCACCGACGGGATTGAACTTGGAATTTTTTGCCTTTCTGGCCAATTGGCTGCAGTACTACTGCTCCTGAGCTCTGATTGGGCACAACTCCATTCCCCCTTCATTTATTGGTTCTTGCTTCTACCCTTTCTAAGCTGTCTTTTTTTTAAATACAGAAACTGCTAATGCTGAGTTTTCCGGTACCAAACATTTAGTAGAACAGAATTGTTGAAGTTACAGCTTGTTGATTTTTTTTCTACTTTCCCATTTGCAAATGAAACTGCAAAGCCACTAGAGGGCAACAACCCAAGGAGATTGCAGTCCTCTTCCCACACTGCTTTCCCGTAACACTTCTAAAACATGCATCACTTCTCCTTAGGCTTCCTTCTTCCCCCCTTATATTTTTAAACTCCATTGACCTCATTAAGGAACACCCAGTGCGGAGGGTGCATCCAGATTTCAGCTCAGACAGGGCTTTCACGCTCGAATCTTACTGCCCCCCACTCCTAACTAAGTTAGATATGTCACCATACCAGTTCTGTTCCCTTGGCACTGTGTATCTTGGACACACCTAGTATTTTCAAACTGCCTTGTCCTTCCCCATATCTATGAGCCATCAAGTATCCCTGTTCGAGTGGCACTTTATGCATTAACACTCTTTTGACAATACACAGACCCTCTTTCTTCCTCTCCTAGGCACACCTCCCCAAATAGGGTTGTCTTGTGCTCCTCAGATTCCTATTTAATGGATTAAAGAAACTTTTCTTATTACTGCTACTGAGTTCTGGTAACATTGAACTAAACCCTGGACCCCTTTGCCTATTGCGGCACCTTCTGACCTAGCTCATCTTAAAGGCATCAGCTTCCTGCACATCAATGCATGCATCTTACTCAAAAAGTTGGATTTAATACAGTCCTGGGTCCTTCATACCTCTCCAGACATACTAGTGATTACAGAAACATGGCTGAAAGCATCTAACACTAATCATGCATCAATATCCCTTCTTATAGCATATTCAGAGCAGACAGGTCCTCCAGAGGAGGAGGGGTTGCAATCTACATTTCAGATAAACTCTCAGTTTCTGTCTTTGACTCCACATCCACACCTAAGGAGTTTGAAAGCCTCACTCTAAAAATCCCCTTACCTTCTAACGAGACCATCTTAATCTTTGATTGTTACAGACCCCCTTCAGGAGGTCTTGGTATGATACCTCACCTCTGCAGAATATTAGAAGCCACAAACTCCGAATGTTTATTCATGAGGGATTTTAACTTAGACTGGAACTCTCACCGTTTCGAGCCTTTAAAAAACCTATGCAATGGACGTGGTCTTACTCAGCTAATTAGTGATGTCACCCACTCCAATACCAAAAACCAGGATCACAGTACCCTCCCTGACCTGATCGTTGCTAATAAACCCCACAAAATAGCATACACTGGGGTATTTCACAATTATATTAGTGACCATAGGGTCATAACTTGTGTGAGGCTTCTACCCAAAACCACCTACTCACCAACCTTTATACTTAAAAGGAGTTACTGTAAATTCAACATCCCTGATTTTCTGGCTGATATAAGTATGATTAGATGGCAGGACATCTACCTTGCCCCTACAGTCTCTGAGGCCTGTACCCAGTTCCAGAACCTTGTCTTTCAAGTGATCAATAGACATGTCCCTATGGTAAAAGTTAGAGCACGGAAAAGAACTTGCCCTTGGTTCACCAACACACTGAAAACCTCTTTACAGCATAGAGACAGGTTATGGAAGAAAGCCCATAAGACTAAATTGGACTCTGACTTGGCTGCTTTTAGAGCCATGAGGAACCACTGTATTAGACTCATTTGGGCTGAAAAGGCCAAATATTTCCAGTCGGCACTGGATTAATCTAAAAACAATGCTGCTAAATTCTGGCAAGTCCTAAGGGAAGTCGAAGGACACAAGCCACTATTGTCCCTCCCAGCTAAACTAGTCTCAGGTGCCAGTACCTTTACAAGTAACCATGATATATTAGAGCAACTAAATAATCAGTTTGCCAAAACTGGGCTAGTTTTGACTCCTCTCCTGCTAGTAAGCTATTCCCTCAGCCCCCCCATTAGTGACCCCCTGTGCTTACTGACTAAGACCCACCATCCCCCTACTCAATTCAGGTTTAGACCAGTTACCCTCAGACAGATCAAGGACCTCCTAATTGCTCTGGATGTCAAAACAAGTGCTGGAGCTGATAAGCTTGAACCCTTTTTCTTACAATTAGGCTATTATTTCCTGTCCCTACCTATCACTCACCTCTTCAAGTTGTCCCTCACTCAAGGTGCACTACCCACTGACTGGAAAATGCCACATGTTATTCCACTATTCAAACCTATTGACCCTAGTGATCTTAATAACTACCGGCCAATCTCCTTGCTACCTATCTTATCCAAACTTCTCAAAAAACTAGTTAATGCACAACTCAGAGAGCACCTGGAAACTGTAAACTTACTGAACCCCCTCCAGTCTGAGTTCAGGCCCAAACACAGCATCATATCTGTTCTGGCCAAAGTCACTAATGACTGGCAAATTTCCCTTGATGCCAAAATTCATGTCTGTGCTCTTTTTTTAAGATTTGAGTAAGGCATTTGACACTGTGGACCATCAATTATTATTTACCATGCTAAATAACCTAGTGTGTGGTGACACTGCTATAAACTAGTTCTCCTGCTACCTCATGGGTAGACAACAACAGGTAAAAGCTCATGGTACCTTTTCTCCCCTTAAAACACTACAGAGAGGAGTCCCACATGGGGTCCATCTTGGGACCGTTGTTATTTGCTATATACATCAAGGACATTGATTTTAACATCAGCTCTGCAAACACCCACCTCTCAGCGTTTGACACCGTGCTCTATGTTACCAGGCCCTCCCCACAACTTGCCTGCCATGAACTACAGTGCGAATTTGACCGCCTCCAACTAAATCTGCTCCATTTGAAACTGCTACTTAATGCAAAAAAAAAAAATGTTATGCTCATTTCCCCTCACTCTAAAGAATCAATACCCAACCAATTGAGTACCAATTACCAGATCAGGACCTTCCTGGGAGAGCTACTCGAACCAGTACAGAAATTTAAATACCTAGGCTTCTGGCTTGTCTGTAAACTTTCCTTTGTCACCCACATCGAGGAAGTAACCAAAAAACTACTTTAAAGACTCAGACTTTTTTATCACGTTAAGCATCTGCTTACCTATGAAGCTAAATTAAGATTGGTCCAGATGATCTTCCTCCTCTTAATTGACTACGCGGACTTCCTTTACAGTCACTGTACTGAATCAGCCTTAAGTATGCTGGACACACTTTACCACAGAGCATTACAATTTATCACAAATGCCCTATCTAATATACACCATTGTTCCCTTTATTCACAGATTGACTGGCCCTCCCTCAGTACTAGGAGATGGCGTAATGCCTCCCTCTGGATGTACAGAGCCATTAGTAAGAAACTCCTTCCCTGTATCTGTAATTTATTCAAATGCACCCCCTGTGTGTATTCTCTCAGATAATTTTCTTACATGATATTTGATATCCCTAGGATAAGAACCCACTATGGTTCCTCATCGATAAGCCATGCCTTACCCATCCTATGAAATATCCTCCAAAATACACTTAAGCTCACACATGCTGTCTTGATGTATACTTTAAATCTGATTAGACATGCTTTGAAGAATGAGTGCAATTGCTATTCATAACTTCACCTGCCTCAATAAAGATACCCTTCCCATGGTCGTTACCTTGCACTTACTTGCCACCTTGGCTTGCTGTTTTTGGTATTCTGTTTGTATTTAATATCCCCATGGGGATCCCTCTAGATTCCCTTCTTACTCTTTTACTACCACTACAAACCTAACTCATTGCAACAACTTCCTTATATTCTGCAACCCTATCTCCCAGCCATGTTACTCCCTCTACTGCCTCACCTCTTCCCTCTTTCTAATCTCTTCCACCAACCCTACCATATACCTTGTCTCATTTAACTCTAACCCTTCACCTTTCATGGGTCCTATTGTATATTTTGTATATATATTGCATATATTATGTATATAGTGTGCTGCATTATTTGATGACTCCACATTGCTTCGTTATTCTCTGCTACTTCATGTGTTGCATAGTTTGCTCTGTAATGTTTACTGACTCCAAATTGTTGTTTCATTGCTGACTTATGTGTACCTTACCCAGGTCCACCTTGTAAATGAGTTCTTCTTAGTGGTGTTTCACCTGGTAAAATAAAGACTGATTGATTGATTGGTTGGTTGATTGATTAGTAGCAAACATGCCTGACAGGGGTCTGGAGATGTGTTTTTTCATTATATGTTGCATTTTCACATTATTCGGTCAGCTTTATGCCTTTAGAGGTGTGTATTTTACACAGAAGCAGCCTTTCCTTCTTTTACTCCTGGACCTGAGTCAGACTTTTCATTTCACTCCCACAACTGAGTTCCACTGGGTTTCCTCCCATTTCTACTACTGTCTGCTTTAAGCTTTGCTAGCAAACCTTAAAAATTTGACACAAGTATGGCACTGGTGTCTTTGGTTAAATCAGGCTTGGGGATCAGTAAGTTCAGGTTCAAATCCCATCAGAGCCACCCAAGTACTATTATCCTGCACAAGTTGCAGTAGCTAAGTGGAAGAAAAAGATTTGAGATTTCTGGAATTAGTACAATGTTTTGCAACAGGTTAAACTGGGATTTGCTGTGTTTCTATTAAGAAGCAGGTGCTAAAGTGTACTTTCCCAACAAAACTATTGCACTGTTCTCCTTTCTTCACCCCCTCCCGCACCGCCATGGATTTCTGTAGAAGACACCATGCATAACAATGTGGATCTAGTTTGGGTTATTCTGACAGAGAAATGTGGCAGCCATGTTTGTTCAGTCTGTGATGTAGAAGAAAAATATGTTGCAATTGATACCTTCTATTGGACTAACAAAATTGTTTTTGAGACTAGCTTTCAAGAGTTAAAAGTCCAATGAAAGGTATCACTCACCTGTAACGTACCGTGTGTTATTTTTCTTTCATCTAGTGCAATGTAATTACTTACATTATGGTCTTGGATTGGTACAGTTCCTCAGTGATCAGAGAAGCAGAGGAAAAGTCAACCCAGAGCTCATATTTGAGTTTACATTGCCACTCTCTGCATGCCTATGTAAACTGGAGTCATTAGCTTAACGACAGACTGGCTGTCACATTCTCTCCACTATCTGTCTGTTTTCTCAATACAGTACATATTATGAAGGTTAAAAAATGTTTCTGCTATGTTAGATCTACATTAGTTGATGATAGAACTGTTCTTCAGTCACTAACACTTGCTCCTGCTATGTTATGTATTGTTTGTACTCAGCAACATAGTTCCAGCTGCTGAGGTGGCGCAGAAAACAGAAAAACGTGCCACAATCATAGATTTATGAATAAAGTAGATCTATACTGTGGAAGGGGAGGTGATGGGGCAGAGACAAACAAAGAACTTAGGGATCTCATGCATACTGTACCAATGAGGTGATGAAACTCCATTGTGGAAGTAGAAGATAATATATGTCAGTTCCTGTTCCTGTCTGCCTTTTTCCCTTTTCTTCTTGTTAGAAAAACACTGCATAGCTATCACTATGCAGCTATAAACAAATATTTATAATACTTCTCAGTTTTCTAGTGCATCTATTGGCCTAGTGGGGGTGCATGGGCAATCTCTGATGATTTACGTGCCCTTGAGGTTAGTACCCAGTTTTCATGGTGTGTCTCTTTTTTTCTTTTGGCCTAACAACAGACACACTATGAATAATACATACATCCTGGTACTACATAGGAAGCACCACAGAGGTATTTTTCTGTATTTTCAAATTAAGGCAAGCTCTGAATATTAAGATATGCTTTGAATACTGAATAGTGACTGAACAAGACAAATATTCAGGGATTCAAAATCTGAATAACTGATTTTTCATTCTTGTTGCTTTAGATACAGTACACAAGACAGATCCCTTGTTTGTTTATAAGCAAAACCACTAAACTACATACATTGTCTTAAAATCAGCATAGCAATTCTACTAGAACTGTTACTTTTGACATCCACCAGCATACCTGTATTATAAGTTCACTGCTAATAATTAGAAATATACACTTCTTAAGTGCTACATCTTTTACAATTGAATTTACTCTTGATCCTTGACAGCACCTGGGACCAGGCTTTCAAATGTCCAGGGCATCCACAACTTATCAGTGCATGAAAAAAACTCCTCACTGGTGACCTGTGAACATGATGCTAATTTCAGCAGTGTCTCCATGGGTGTACAGTTTCCATGCTCTGCAAATGTGCTATGCTTGGCCATACCAAGTGTAGCATTTGTGAAGAAAAATGTCCACAAGCTGCCATAAATCAGGAAAGAGCATATCGAAATGATACCCTCTTTAACGACTGTGTGCATGTGACAGGAATTGTGGGAGTACAATGGGCCCCCCACCAATCCACCACTTTTCTTGCCATGTGTGCAGGATTTTGGGGACTTTTTGTTGAAAAAAGCTTCAGCTTAGTGTACCTCTCCTGGTTAAAATAGTTATTGATTATATGTGTTTCCCCTGATGTGATGTCATTTCCTGTGCCTGTGACTTAGTAAATGGATGCCTGCAGCTATAAAGGGAGGGGAAACTGAATGGGTATAATTCTGGCCCTAAAAGTGGTATGGATTTGGTCAATAGCTTATGTAAAGCAGATTTCCATTGTTAACAATATTGATTAATTTAATCCAAGATGGATGTTTCCCTTTAAGGCATATTTACATTTGAAAAATGTGATACTTTCTGTAGAGATTCTGAAAGAATATGACCCATTTTACCATATTTATTTTTCCTCAAATATTCTGCAGTAGACTGTACTATTCTTAAACTGTATCCAACAGACAAGGGAATGTAGTGGCGCATTCTGGGTCTGTCTTTCAGGTGAGCTACTAAACCGAGGTCCTGTCTGCCTGTCCTGGTGGTTGTTCAGATGGATATTAAAATTCCCATGGCACTTCTCTAAAAGAGTAGGAGAATTTTATTAAAAAACAAATAGCAATAATACATCATGAAAGCAGAAGATCAATAGGATTTAAATCAAAACCCAATCCTCACCCACCCACCACGAAATCCCAGTACATGTGCTATAACCAATCAAATTTTAATGAACTCTAGAGTTCAAAAAAAAAAGGAAAGCCCTATCCACCATTTTTTAATCTTAGCTAGAGGTTGAAAAGAACAATCTGATTCATAAATAGACAATAAATCAGATTCACAGATTTTACTAAAAGTTATGCACAGCACACATTGCTATTTTAGTACTCATTGACATCTGACATGCCAAAAATAAAACTTTGGGCATGCAAGGAAAACAGTTACAGTCCCTCTATGCATGTTCCTGAAAGGGGGGGGCAAACTCCTAATACAACCACCTCATATATTAGAGTAACTAACAAAGGTAATTTCCATTTTAGGGCTAAAAAGGATAATAGTGCTGTAGCATAGGGAGATTCAAACAAAGAGTGCTCCATAGTTTCCTCTGGAGCCAAACAGTCAGTATAGAGACAAAATTGTTCCTCTAAAGCTTTATGTTTGTCGTTACTTCTTATATTTAATCTTTAATAGGACCTTAACCAATTTATTTCCCATATTTGTTTGGGTATTCTTTTGTTTGTTAATATTTTTAAGACTTTAGTCCTATTCTGTGATGAACAGTTCTTGAATTCAGGTTCATTCAGGAAAATGGTATACATTGCCATTTTATAAGGTTTTGGATGAATACTGTGAATAATCTGAGACTTAGATAAATTCCATTTATGTAGTTGCTGGACCAGCAGTTTCATGTAATCAGGTATCTGTCTGGCTTTTGTATTTGTTTGGGGGAGGGGGATGAGGTCTAATTTATAAAATACGGGTCTAAATTATTCAGGATCCATTTCTGTGGGAGAGTTTTGGATTTCAGTAATCCCAGTTTCATATTGTGAGCCAAAAATAATGTATGGGAAAACACTACTGGGTCTATCATCCCCGCACTCCTCTTTTCTACCACTAAGTATGTAAATACCCTTTTAATGGGGTTCAGTTGACTCCCCCACATTATTTGGAAAAAAATACTATAGATGCAGGTTTCTAAATGTAAAGGTAGAGGTAAAATCATATCCACATATAATAAACAAGGGATTAAAAACTGTTTTATAATCTGGATTCTTTTCAGTTTAAAAGTGTCACCCCTTCCATCTTTGAACTTTGTTGTCACATGAAGTGAGATCAGTTTTCCATTTAAGTTTTGGCATGTTTCTCTGGAAGTGTGGTTCTGTTTCTCTTTACTTCTTGTACCCTGCTTAATGTTATAACTGCACACTAATACCACTTGTTAGTCGATGTCTTTCTGTTCTGCAATGTTTCATCACCTGTAAATGTCTTGTATTCCTTGTTGACTTGGAGCCTTTGTAAACGAGCCCCTGGCTCAAAGGTATTAATCCGAATTTTAAATAAACAAAAAATATCCTGGGATCCATAGGTTATACCCAAGATTTTTATGGGTTCCTGGTGAATGGGAATTCCTGCCACAGTGTGCCTAATAGGATTATTGTTGCCTATTTAAGCCCTTACTTTTTTCTAAATTCAAGCACACATTTGATACTAAAGAATAAGCCTGTAATTCCTGAATAGCAGCCAGGGCACCATGTTCATCCTGTGCTGAAAAGCAGATATCGTCTGCATATTGTACAACACTAATTGCATCTGAGTGTTGATGTCCCACTAAACCTTTTATATTGATGTTGCATGCCAATCTCCTAAGTAGGGGGTTAAGAGTGAAAATGTAGAGCAGAGGGCTTAAGGGACAGCCTTGCCTAACACCTTCTGAGACCACAATTTCAGATGCCAATTGACTGGCTACTACAGGATCTAGGGTTGCTGAAGCGTATAATAGCTTCAACCAGGTTATAAACCCCTTCGGAACACCATAAAATTGTAAAACATGAAATAGAAAAGTATGATTTACATGGTCGAATGCTTTGCTTTGGCCTATTGAAATAAGGAAACCTAATTTAAAATTTTATTATGAAATTCAATCAGTTCTCTTAGTATGATGAGACCATGCTTGATTTTCCTATCTGGTAACCTGGTAACATAGCTGAGATGGGTGTATTAAAGAAGCAGCTACCAACCTTAACCATAAATTCAAAATTTGGGATGATATTTTAAAATCAGCATTAAGTAGGCTAATCAGCCTCCAATTTTGTATCATACTTCTATCACCTGCTTTATACAAAAATATAACAAGCCCTTTTGTAAATGATTTTGGGACCTGTTGGCCTTTAAGAAGGCATTCAAACAGTCTTTCAAGAGTTACAGCAAGTTCATTGCTTAAAGTTTTGTAGAATTCATACGGCAAGCTGTCAATCCCTGGGGCATCTCCATTTTTTAGGTTCTCTAAGACCTGTGTAATTTCAGCAGCTGTGATTGGTTGTGAAAGTGGCAGTGGCTCAACAGGTAGCACACTCACCTTTGAGGCTGGGAGATCAGAAGACTGTGGGTTCTATCGCCACACCAGGCACTTGGGTTAAATCCCAATACTGGTACTGAAGTGTAGCATAAGGGGGGTGCTGCACTCCTGAGGTGCCGTCTTTTGGATTAGATATTAAAGCGAGTCCCATCTGCCTGTTCAGGTGGATGTTAAAGATCCCATGACACTTCTCAAAAAGAGTAGGGGAATTTTTATTAAAGTCACAAAACCAAAGACAATACAGAAAGTACAGTATCAAATCTTGTTCATACAACCATGAATAAATAGATATACACTCTTTATCACACCTTTTATCACCCCCCAGAAATCATAATCCACAAGTCTAAGATAGATAAAACAGAGAACTTCAAGCTTTTAAACTAAGAGAATACTATGTATTAGGGTATTGTATTCCCATCTTTCATTCACCCACATACATTAGAGGGTAGATTAGTAATGTACTATACAGTTTTATTCATACTATAATTTACAGTAAATCCTTGATTGTTGTCTTATTACTCTGATTTCTTTAACATTTCTTCACAGTCATCATTATTTTCCCCTGCTTACCCTTTCTTATCTTTCAAAAAGGGAACTGTTTTCCATCTCTGAATCTAAACATTTCTTTCCATGAATGATTTCTCATATACGCATTGATTCTGCACTTCCTGTTCCATTGATTGAATTGCCCATATTGGGTTTAAATGTTGTTGCTGAAATACTAGTTTGCATCTTACTTGCCACAAAACAGATTTTATACAAGTGAAATTAAGCCTTAGAGATCCAGCATTCATATACTGTATTTGTAATGAAACCCCCTACCGATTCCTCATAGATAACTTTTTCCCATTTTGTGTCCCCTCTTTTCTGTGCTAGCAATGTCCAAAACACATTAGAGTATGGGCACTGTATAAAAAAATGCTCCATCGACTCCTCTGTATTTATACATGTGTCCCTTGGACAATATCTTTCTGTCTGGCTTTTGTGTTTAGCATTCCCTTTTTCATTCAACTTCCAATGACTAGCTAACCACACTACATCCCACATCCTAGGAGGTATTCTGGCATTTTTAAGTGCATTTAGAACTTTTTCTGTATTAGCTTCTGCTATTCCCTTAAGATTTGGTGTGATACTAAACATTTGCTCTTGAATACTGTTATATAGCTGTTGTCTGGTATTCAGTCCCACTTGTTCTGAGGTAATTCCCCACTTCCTAATTTTAGCCCAGCAGGTTTAATATAGGGTGGGATTACACTGGAAGAGACTGTTAAAGTTGATTGCTGTTTCCATGCTAAAAAAATGGCTCTAACCATTTTGCTGCAAACATACTCCAACCTTTTGCTGAAGGCTTAAAGGGATCTAGGAAATTATTCTTGAAAAACAAACTATAATAAAAAAAACTGTTGGGTTTATTAAACCTAGGCGCCCTTTCTGGATTGGGAGGTATAGTATTTCTCTTTTAATGGGGTTTAATCTGCTCCCCAAAACTATCTGAAAAACTAAACTTAGTAAAGTTGTTTCTAAGCCAGAGGGAATTGGGTAAATAATACTCAGATATGTAAAAACAGGCAACAACAAAAAAGTTTTTACCAGTATTCCTTTTTTGTTTGTTGCCAGGCTTTCTACATGTGAGCATTTCTTTTCCTTATCTCAGTCCTGTCTACCTAATTACTTTTACCATTGTCTCCTCTTCCAAAAGTTACCCCTAAGATTTTTATGAGTTCATCTGACACCTTAATACCCTGTAGTTGTTGCAAATTTTCTGTATTATTACTTAACCTATAAATTCTGCTTTTAGCCTTATTTATGGTTGCTCCAACTATTTGTGAATAATGCTCAACAACTGCCATGATTTTTTACCTATTGCAAACAGACATACGTCATTTGCATAGGCACTTGTTTTAACTTCTATAACCTTCCCTTGTGGTCTGATTCCTCTTCTTGCTTCATTTTGTTGTAAAAGTCTTAGTAATGGATCAAAACAAAATACATAAAGCAGAGGGCTCATAGGGCACCCCTGCTGTACCCCTCTCTCAATTCTAATGTATGATCCTAAAAATCCATTAACCAAAGGAAGCACTGTAGCCCCTTTATAGATAGTCTCTATCCATTTACAAAAAACTGATGATATTCCATATTTCAGAAGTACCTTCTGTATAAACAAATGAGATATCCTGTCAACTGCCTTTTTTTGATCTAATGTTAAAAGGTATCCTTGTATCATCTCTTCTTTTCCTTGTTCTATTAGTTCTCTTACCAATAGTAAATTATCTGCTATAGATATACCTGCAATTGAACAAGATTGTGCCATTAATATCAAGTAGGGTCCAGTTTTTGCTAATCTTAAGGTTAGAATTTTCATTAGAATTTTTAAGTCTGTGTTCATTAAATTTAAGGCCCTCCAGTTATTAAGTTCTTCCCTCTCATCTTTTTATGAATAAAAATCTGAATAGCTATATTCAAATGAAAATCTAATTTGCTATTTAACAAAATCCAATTAAAAACTACCACTAATATTTCTATTAACGATGTATTACAGCATTTATAACATTCTGTTGTCAGTCCATCTAGACCTGGAGCTGTGTCATTTTTTAAAGTTTTAATGGCTTGCTCTATTTCTTGTTTAGCTATGGGGGGCTGTTAAGGATTCTTTAATCTCAACAGGTATTTCTGCTGTTTGTATCTCTTGCAACAGGTGTATCATATTTTGTTCCTGCAACTGTGGATCTTTATACATTTCCACAAGATACCTCTGGACTTCTTGTAAAATTTCAGCATTTGTTGTAACAATCACACAGTGTGTGTTTTTTAAAGCTGACATTGTTCTGGCTTCTGTTCTATGTGTACAGCTAGCAAAGATATCCCCAATGGGTATTTTCCCTGGTGTACACAGTCTATGTTCAACTAAAAGGGTGTTTGCTCTAGAATATTGTAGCTGTTCCATTTCTTTCTTAATAGTATTTATCTGAGAGGTCAAATTTTCCTAGGTCGTATTAACATAAGAATATAATTTAGCCAACTGGGACCTTAAAGATAAATATTTGTTATATTGTGCAGTACTTTTATTGAAAGCTATTTGCTGCAATAAACTTTTAACTTCTGTTTTAGTTTCTGTTTACCATAAGCTTAGATCTTCTACTATGCCTGCTACTGACATTCTTGCCTTTAAGAGCTCTTCTATTTTATTAACAATGTTTTGGTAATTTAATAGTGTTTCATTTAACTTGTAATACCCTTTCTCAAATGGGATGTGTTCCCTTAAACCTAATACCACCACAAGTAACATATGATCTGAGGTCTCAACAGGGACAGTGTCAGCCTCATGTATAAACACATGTTTAGATGTTAATATAAAATTAATACATGTGGCACTTTTCCCTTTGTGATATATGTATCCTCCCTGTGAATGTAGAGTTCGGTATGCATCTTCCAACCCAGTACATTTTATAATACTATTTAAATAGTTGGTAACACAAAAATCTTTATCCACTTTGGTGCCCCTATCTTGCTTGGATAAAACACAATTAAAATCCCCACTCCACAATATGTGCTTAGTAGTGTGCAAGAAAGTTTTTATGGAGTTGAATAAATCTACCCTTTCTTTTTTATGTTTGCTTGCAAGCATGTGCAAGAAACATAGTGCCATCATCTGAGTTTTTGCAGGTGTGGCAGCCCTCTTCCAATTCAGGCAGTGTGTCTGCAGGTGCAGCCGCAGTTCTCCAATGCCTGCTGGAGCTGTCTATGACAGCTCCAAAATACAGTGGAGTACAGTTGAAAGGGGGAGCTACGCATCAATGAGCAGCAATAAGATATCGCCTACTCATGCACACTCCCCCTACACAGACACATGCACATGCAGGCATACTGCGTGCTCGCCCCCCCCCACACTGTGTAGCTGACCAGGGGTGCACAATCCCCCGTTGGCTATGCTGCACCTCCCCTCAATTTTAACAGCTGGTTTAACATTGCAGCCCAGGAGGGCAAGACATAGTAGATCTTCCATTTATTGTAAATGATTCATGGCTTCACATTTGCAGAATGATGTGCAGAATCATACAGTCCAGTCCAACAAAGTTGTTTTTTATCTCCTTCCATCAGTTTTGCAGGTGCTGCGCTGTTTAAAGTTAACATTATATCCGTTTCCTACAATGTAGGTGAAAATCGGCTATTCTTATTACTCAGACAAAGGTATGGGAAAAACTTAAATGGTGCATGAAAATGAAAGTGATGTTGCAACTGATGTTGTTTTTTTATTTGATGCGGAAGTTCAAGGGAAGGCTCTTTCACGATCAGCTCTTCGAACGGTGAGCATCTCAGCTGGGCTGAGCTCTCGTTGTGTGCTTGCGTACGCTGGGCAACGGGCAGTTTGGAGGTGGCGACTCGGGGTGGCGATGAGTGGACCCATTGGGTGAATGGCTGCCGGTCACCATGAAGAGCTTCTTATGGAACAGTTTCAGATGATCGTCTTGGAATGGGTTCGGAACACCACACAGTCATGACGAGTGCAGCAAACTTTAAACCAATTCCACCAGGACAAGCAGGTTGAAGTTGTTGGGCTGTCGTTAAGTTGTTACTTTATCTATATGTCACCACCATAGGTTCTATATGCACTGACCTGGCAGGTGGGCTATGCGCTTGCAGATTAAAATGCAGCACCATGCGATGGTCATACACGGAGTGCAGAACTTCAGTGTGAGTTGATCGCGGTTGCCTCCTTATCCTAATTTTGTCTTACAACTTGTAGCGGGGCAATATTGGATTTTAGAGGGGAATCTTTCCTCTCACCTAAATGTAGGGCATTGGCACTTAATATGTGGAACAGTACGGTACAGTGGCCCTCGTGACACATCATCAGACAGAGAAATACAGGCTCAAAGCACAGTGAAAACCAATACTTTCATTTGCTCAACATTTACTTCTCTAGCAAACTAGAATATTATGAGTTTCCACTTTAAAAGTCTACGTTTTACTTTGTGTGGACACACTTGCGATGTTGGGCAGAGCGATTTTAAAGGGGACACACACACACACGCAACCTGTTACACACAGGCACCCACTCTGCCTATTACACACACATATCACTTTAAAACTTTATAAACAATTGATTTTCTGTCTGCCTTGCCTTTTCAACATGTTAATCTGCACTCTTGTCTAGGTCTAAATAAACTGGTATACTGGGACGATTATATAAAACAATGGCTAAGTGCGGTCCTTAGAGAAGTCAGACAAAGGCTGAGCCAGGGGATTTACATGTGTTCTGTAATCTTGTTTGTATTGTTCCGACTGTCCTGCCATGTGCTACTTGGTGGAAGGCAAATTAAACTATAAGTAATTGTTTCACTTACTGCAATAATATAATGATGTTGACACAGTGGCCATGCTTTCCTGTTGATCTCTGGCTGTAGCCTGCCTGTTTCCTGAAAAGAGGGGGGTTGGGAGGAGGGAATCACACTGTTCCAGTTTCATAACACTGTTCCACATTCAGGAATCACTAGGTACATTATAGCTAGAATGTAGAATGTCTCTAGCATTCTATGTCCTGACCAAATGGCATGGATGGTAAGAAACGGCAGGATGTTGGCTTACAGGCCCTCATAGGAAGCAGTGCTTCTACCTTTAAAAAGCCAAAAGTTGGCAGCAAGTGATATGAAACAAACATGTTAAAAAAAAAAAAAAAACAGGAACTAATTAAAAAATAGAAGGTGTGGTCAGAGAGAGAGAGAAGCTCACTCTCTGATGAATAGCTCTATGGAAATTCCCTTCAGGATATGCACTTAATATGAGGAATAAAATGCACCCAAGTGTACATAATGTAATGGTATTCTGGTGACATTTATACACCAGGAGTGCAAAACGTGTGGTTCATATTGATAACAAGAACTCTGAGATGCCATTACAGTCTTGCTTGCACACTTTGGGTGTATCTGATGTTATCAGTTTTTTAATTGCTCTCTTCCCTGCACCTGCTCTGGTGTTGGTTTACTTTCACTTTTGGTGCCCGAGGCTGGAGTCATGTAAAAACTTGCCATGTACCGGCTTTTTGTCAGTGAATTCCTACGTCAGAACTTTGTGACAAAGGGACTCACTGGTAATAAGGCTGCAAATGCCTAGAGTTTAATAAGAAAATGAACATTAAAACAATTGTAATGTATGTGGGAGCCCTTATTACTAATTGAAATCAAGTAGATTACAACCTTGTTATGCCATTGTTATGACATCACTCTGTTAATAACCCTTCTTGAGAATGTCATAACAATGGGATAACAAAAACGGAATGCTCACATTTAGCATTCTGTTTTGAGAAAAATAATTAAAATGCTGGTATTAAATTAATTGATTTGCGCCAGGCTGTACAGATCAATATTGTGAAGAACACACAACAAATATTAATTGCAGAGGAATCTTCCTGCATGATTTAAGACTGCTTAAGGTAAGAATTACTCAGAAAAGTAATTAAATCCATGATTACACAATTTTGGTAACCCATACATTATAAAATATAATGTATGGTCTTTGGTTAATAACCACACTGAAAACACTTCTCGAGGTTGCCATGGCATTTGAAAACCTCTTGAGCTACACTCTCAAGGTTTCCAGTGATGTCATGGCAACCTCTCGAAGAGTTTACAGCATGGTTATTAACCAAAGACCATACATTATCCACTATATAATGGTGAAAAGCTACTGAGGTGTTCAAGTAACATTAATAGGCAATGAGGCCGTAGGCCAAGTGAGCTCATGTTTGCCACCAGAACCCAGCAGTAGCTTTACCCCCTTATTTTTGCAAAGTTGGGCATAGTGTATCCATTTTTATGTTTGCTTGCACACATGTGCAAGAAACATAATGCCATCATCCGAGTTTTTGGAGGTGTGGCAGCCCTCTTCCAATTCAGTCAGTGTGTTTGCAGGCACGGACGCAGTTCTTCAATGCCTGCTGGAGCTGTCTATGACAGCAGTCCAAAATGCAGTGGAGAACAGTTGAAAGGGGGAGCTACGCTTCAGTGAGCAGTGATAAGATATCGCCTGCTCATGCATGCTCCCTCTACACACACACACACACACACACACACACACACACACAGACGCATACTGCCTGCTCGCCCCCCCCCACACTGTGTAGCCGACGGGGGGTGCACAATCCCCCGTCGGTTGTGCTGTGCCCCCCCCAAAACAGAGTTCTATATGCCACACTGGGTGCCCACCCCAGCGTGGCTACACATTGTATAGCTGATGGGGGTGCCAATCTCCTGTCGGCTGCACTGGTCACCCCCCCAGAGTACAGGGTGCCACATTTGGAGCCCACCCCAGTGTGGCAACACATGCTATCACCGACAGGGGTGCCCAATCCCCCGTCGGCTCCACGCCCCCCACCAACTGTCCTTGTGCCATGCTGGGAGCCCACCTCAGCGAGGCAAACGTCCCCGCGTCGTCATTTAAAAAAAAAAAACTGAAACTCAAAAATGGTCCCTTGCTGTCTCTGCCCCACCCACACCCACCCACTGTGCACCTTGCTCTCCACACCCCCACCCCACACTTACCTCCGGACTCCAGCGCGACGATCTTCGGTGGACCGGGAACATGTCTACACTCTTCAAAGCCGACCATGAACTGAGGAAATGCCGGTAAGCTGTATAATGGGATAGATAGGGTTTTTTCAACTTTGCTGCATATCTCAGGCATTTTTTGGAATTTTTGCACCACATTTTCAATATGGTGTTTTTGGGACCCATTCTCATGAATGATCTCACTATCATGGCGTTAGGGTGATTTCACTGTCACTGCACGAAATCACCTTTCGGGACTGAGTAATGAAACGACACTGCCACTGTTCAAAAGGTGGGCTCTCAAAAAGCCTATGTTGAAAATTTGGTGAAAAATTCCTAAAAATGACTGTTTTTCGAGCGTGCATTGCGCAGTTCCTATGCACTCCAGATTTTCAACATTGCCATTTTACCACACCTCCCTATGAGCAGCACAGCTGTCATTTTTCACATCTTGCCCAAAATGTGTTTCTGCCCAGGTAGTACACAATGGTGCAGTCGGTGTGCAAAATCAATGTATGGGACACATTAAGAAAATCACAGTGACACTTTTCATGAGCAGAAGTCTTAAAATGGCTATGTTGAAAATTTGGTAAAAAAATTCCTAAAAACGACTGTTTTACTAGCGCGTTGCGCAGTTCCTATGCATTCTCGTAAGTTTGCGAACTTTCAATATTTTCACTCCAGATTTTCAACATTGCCATTTTATTACATTTCCTTATGAGCAGTGCAGCCGTCATTTTTCACATCTTGCCCAAAATGTGTTTCCGCCCATGTAGCATACAATGGCGCAGTTGGTGTGCGAAATCAATGGATTGGACACATTAAGAAAATCACAGTGATGCTGTTCATGAGCAGAGGTCTTAAAATGGCTATGTTGAAAATTTGGTGACAAAAGTCCATAAACTTACTGTGTTACGAGTGAGCATTGCGCAGTTTCTACGCACCCTCATAAGTTCATGACTTTGTAATATTTTCAGTCCAGATTTTCACCAGTGGCATTTTTCCACACTTCCTTATGAACAGTACAGCTGTCATTTTTCACAACATGGCTGAAATGTGTTTTCACGCTTTCAGCGCAGAGATGCGTGGTCGCTGTGGGAAATCATTGTTCGGGACCGATAAAGAAAATCACAGTGACACTGTTCATGATCAGAGGTCCCAAAATGCCTGTGTTGACAATCTGCTGTAAAAAGTCCCCAAACTAATTACATTACGGGTGTGCGTTGCACAGTTTCTATGCATGTTCATGACTTCACCAGTTTTTTCAATATTTTTACTGCAGATTTGCAACATTGCCCTTTTGTACACCTCCCCATGAACAGTACAGCTGTCATTTTTCACATCCTGTTCAGAATGTGTTTTTGTACCTGCGGTGCTAAATGCCGTAGTTGCTGTGCATAAGCAGCTTACGGCTAACAAACTGATATTGCCACTGTTCATGAGGGTGGGGGGTCACAAAAAAACATGTTCAAAATTTGGAGTGAAAATACCAACGAATGCCTGAGGTGTTAGAGTTTCCAACCATAACACCCCACCCTGTAGAGAATGACAGGCATCAGGGGTGTGACTTGGGATTCTTGGCTGTAGTGCTCATACCATTCCACACCCTGCAGCCAGTGAGAGGCATCAAGGTATGCCTTGGACTCTTCGGCCCCAAAGTTCACTCCATTCTCCTATACCGCACCCATCTCACCATATTTCCTGATGGAATGGGGTGTGCATAAGGGCCAAAGACCCCAAGGCACACTGTAACACTTGTCAGTGTCTGCAGGGTGGGGTGTGGTGAAATGGAGTGGCCGTTATGCCTGACGACCCAAAGGCACACCCCAATGCCTGTCACTCTCTGCAGGGTGGTGGTGGGGTTGGCTTCAGTTCAGTACTTCATTGCCATTTCTGTTATGCAGCTCTGTAACTTCTACACTACCACTGCCAATGCCAGCAAGCAAAAATTTGGCATTGACAAATTCTTGTTTTGTTTGTGGTGCATACACATGTATAGCCCTCCAGGCTATTCCTTTCACAAAGAAATCCATCAGTAAGGCCTGCACTGGCTGTATTTCAAGTATTCTTGAAATAGTAAATCTTTCCGATGTAAATAAAATTCCTAGTCCATCACAAACCTTTGTTCCAAAAGAAAAATAAGATGGTCCCCAGAACCATCATGTCTGCACTACTTGTGCGGCTGATTTGTTATTTATTCTTGTACTGTAAAAACAAACATCAAGGGTCAAGTCCTTTAATACTGAGAATGTTACCAGCCTTTTTCTATTACTTTTAACACTACTGACATTTAAAGTAGCTGTTCTCAGTATTAAGGTTGTTGCCATTGATTTTTGTAAGTTACCTTCCTAATTCTAGTACTATTTCTAAGTCTAATTCCCAACCTTGGTTTTCCTTCTTGAACTACTCTTTGGGACGCATTACCATCTTCTGAATCTGTAGAAACCATTGGTTGAGAAGATGTCTCAGACTCCTCCTCTTGGTCCAAGTCACCATGTTCAATAGTCAAAATCTCATATTTATTTGATAGGGGAATTTGTTGTGATGGGGAGGAAGTTTTTGTTAGTCTTGATTTGGGCCTTAATTGTCATAGGGTCCTCTTTTTAGAGACCTTGATCATAGCAGGGGGTGGCATTTCATTACTATCTGCAGTTGTAGGGGCTTCTGAAACTAGTACTTTCTTCTGTAATTGCGTAACCTGAGATTCTTCTTCATGTGTTCCTAATTCTACAGGAGAATTCTCCTGAGGAGTTTCATTTATAGCTCTCTCTGGACTGTTTTCCTCTGCTCAGGGGGTAGGTTTCTCCTGTCCTATCCTAGTGGTGTGTATCACATTTCCTTCCTGTTGGTCATTTTCCCCGACTTTTTCTATCCTCTTTTTCTGGGCTGCAATGTCTCTTTTTTTGTGTCTCACAAAGTAAAATATCTTGATCTGGTCTATCCTTTCTATTGCGTGTAGCCCAGGTGCATACTTGATAAGCATGTCCTGTTTCATCACGTAAATTGTAAGTAAGCTCATTTTTGCATGTTACACTGGTGTGCCCATAAGACAAACATAAATTACATCTTATGCGATCACATACTGCACTCAAATTCATAAAGGAGTCACACTTCAAACATGCTTTAGGCTGCC
Source organism: Neoceratodus forsteri (assembly GCA_016271365.2). Taxonomy (NCBI): domain Eukaryota; kingdom Metazoa; phylum Chordata; order Ceratodontiformes; family Ceratodontidae; genus Neoceratodus; species Neoceratodus forsteri. The sequence continues at coordinate 301,936,241 of CM057450.1, read as the reverse complement.
TTGGGTAAAACAAATGTCCTCGATCTCTTCCTAGGAATAAACTATTTGGGAGACGCTGTGGTCCTTGATTTGTACTCTTCAGTCTAGCTTTATATTTCCACCCTCCTGTCCATAGGTGCTCTTCGTCAAAAATTGGTTGGGGGGTGCCTAAAACTTCACATTTCTGCTCTAACCAGTGAGTAATATCATGAACTACAACCCCCTCATTCCTAAAAAGAACAGTTATATTTTTTACAGCTGGTTTTGTGAGAGGAATAGCCCTGAAAGGCAACCATAAAGCATAATGTTTTACTTTGTCATATTTAGCCCAAAATCTACGTAGGCCTTGGGGTTGCTGAAAACTTATATCATACAGGCTATCTCCTGAAGCATGAATTAGAGAATATACTTTGTTGGTAAAGTTTTCTGCCCACATAAATTCTGTCTGGATTAACTTCTTGCCCTCCTAGGTATTGAAGTCTTATGGCATTATGCCGTTGTGCAGGAGGGGGTTGTTGAGCAAAATGATACTGTTTACAAAACTCTGCCCGGGCCATTTTCAATTGTTTAGTGATGGAGTTTAGGCCAGGCTGGTTTGTTGAGAGGGAATCCTCCAAATCCATTCTGTCTCCCCAAGTTTTTCTCCTTGTGCTAGGCCCCTCATCCTCTGAATCTGTTGATGATGCTATCTCATTTTGCTGAGGGTGTTCATTATTAAAAGTCACATCCTCTGCATGCAGATCTAGGTCTGATTCTGTAATAACTGAAGTTCTGTTTTCAAAGGGGCAATTTGTAGTCATAGTTCTTTCAAGTGGGGTAGTTGTTTTCATTGCCCCCAGTATAGGACTATGGTTTGGTTCTGGGACCCATTGTCCTCCTCCTGTTTTCTACCAGCCTGCATTTTCCAACATAGTTTCCAATGCTTGGGGTGTTTTCCTTCCTATTCCCCCAGAGGCTGATCTTTCTCCGGCCTCCACTTATCCATGGTGAGGCCTAAATAATTCTGCAGTTTTTTTTTTTTTATTATTTCTTTATAGCAAGTGGATTCTGCTTCTGTACTCACAGTTTCCATGTTGTTTTGTGGTCCATGCTCTGGCTGCTTTGGGGAAGTAGGCAGGCAATTGTCATTTTCAGCTGCAGGTTTCAGCGCTGAGTCAGAGTGCAGCCTGCCTTTTGATGTTATTGCATCACTGTCAGCTGGGCCTTGCATGACAGTGTCTAGTAGTATGTCATTCGCAGAGGTAGAAGGGTTTCCTGGTTCATTTCACTGATCTGTTGCAAGCATCTGTGTGTCCATTTTCTGTGCAGTATTAAACTCTTCTTGTGATTCCGTGTAAGCTTCTCATTCATTTTCTTTGCTCTGTCCAGATTGCTGTTCATCATTCCCTCTCTCTGCTTTTTTCAACAATTCCATTATAAATGGTTTGTTCTCTCGTACCATTATTTTTAGCCAATCCTTATCTGTTTCAGCACTCCACCGAGGTGATAAAGCTTGGCTTCCATTGTTCTCATTTAAGCTAGCCTCTCCTTCTCTGATCTCCTGAGCTGGACCTGCAGGGTGGGAGATCTGCACACCTGCACGTACACCAGTGGACTGACCATCTTTTGGGACTGCAGCCATGTCAGCAGCTCCCCCTACTGATAACAGTAGGGGAATCTCCCCGGTGCCCTTGCCAAATTTCCCCCCCCATTCACTAAAAATACCACCAACAGCTTAATCTGGTTCAAGGTCAGTTGACATTCATCTGTATCCCCCTCCCCTTTGTCGTGCCTGAAAATAGGCTGGATTTGTCCAGTGCACTTACCCAGTCTTCAGAAACTAATTAAAGAAAGTGAATTAAACTCAGCTGATTTAGGGATGTTACAGCAACCTTTTAAATAGGTAAGTATATCTCTACCTTCAGGAGTATTGTCTATTCTGTAGGAGTATAAATGTTGAGAGACAATTTTATGTAATTGTGTAGGGGAGGAGACAAATTCTCCATGGTGATTTTCAGCCTAATAAGGGAGTAGGCATCTTTTCTAGATTTACAGGCTTCAAATGGGTTCCCATAAAGAGTTTTCTGTGTAGCATATCCTAATTCAGCTTTAACAGAGCTTGCCCTATCATATTGAAGCTTCCTCATCCCCTGCTTAATTACTTCAATTTGTGGACCTAAATCTATCTTAGATAGTGGTGCTAAGGAAAATAGGTGTTGCAGCTGGGACCTTAATTTCTTAATTACTTCAATTTGTGGCCCTAAATCTATCTTCGGTAGTGGTGCTAAGGAAAATAGATGTTGCAGCTGGGACCTTAATTTTAGATAATGAAAAAAGTCCTGCCTAGCAGATGCTACACCATGGTTCTGAAACCAGGTTTTTAGATCTTGTTTTGTATCTGTCCTCCAGTCTCCTGTATCTTCATACAGTTCAAAACATAATGCTCTAGCCTATAAGAGGCAGCAAATTCCTGTCACTACAGCAGTATCTTTCAGTATCAGTTTCAGGCTTGGAGGGAGGCTATAGTTACACCCATATATAAGGGTGGATCCAGACATGACCCTAACAATTATCGGCCCATAAGCCTGACTTCCATCATAGGCAAAATTATGGAAAGATTGCTTAAAGCCCATATTATAGATCATTTAGAAAGAAATAAAATAGTAGATATCTTTCAACATGGTTTTGTGACTGAAAGATCAGTTTTGACCAACCTACTACATTTTTTTGAACCAGTAAGCGCTGCCTTGGACTTGGGTATTCCAGTAGATGTAATATTTTTGGATTTTTCCAAAGCTTTTGATGAAGTATCACATAAAGTCTTACTACAAGAATTGGTCAAAATTAAGTTGCAACCTAATATTATAAATGGATACAGTCATGGTTGGAAAACAGAACTCAACAGGTATCAGTCAAGGGTCACCTGTCTGCAATGGGTGTGGTGACTAGTGGTGTTCCCCATGGCTCCGTCCTGGGTCCGATGCTGTTTAATATTATGGTCTCTACACTGCCTACTACTGATAAGATATGGGTCACAAAATATGCTGATGACTGTAAAATGGGTAGTTTGGTAAGCACCTTTCATGATAAATGCTCCATACAAAATCATTTAAACAACCTATCAAACTGGGCAAAGGCTTATGGTATGTTTTGTAATGTTGACAAATGTAAAGTCTTACATTTGGGCAAAAATAACATCCCCTTCAATTATTCCTTAAACAATGTTTATCTAAAAAGTATTTTGGAAGAAAAGGATTTGGGTGTCATAATCTCAGATAATTTAACTTTCGAAAACAATAATATAATTAAAGTTAAAAAATGTAATAAAATAATTGGCTCTATTTTAACAAATATCAAAAGCAGAGACTCCAAGGTTATTATACCACTCTACACCAGTCTGGTACGTTCCCACTTGGAATACTGCTCTCAATTTTGTGCACTAACTTCTATAAGGGGTTTAAAACTCGCTGAGGGTGTTCAGCGTAAATTCACTAAAAAAGTATCATCTTTACATAGTAATAGTTACAAAGATAGATTAAAAAAACTTAACCTATTTTCTGTAAAATACAGACAAATAAGGGGTGACTTAATATTGGTATATCAAACCTTAAAAAATGATTATTTAAGAACCACAATTGGACTTACTACTGCCTCCAACGTCAAGTCAACTAGGAGTCATGGTTATAAACTCATTGGAGAAAAATGTATATCCACTAGAAGGAGTCTATTTTTCACACAGAGAGTTGTGGGTTTGTGGAATAACTTACCTGTAAGTGTCGTTAATAGTGATAATTTAAATACCTTTAAGCAAAGATTGGATAAACATATGGGAAACAAAAAATGTGATTTCCACCCATAGGACATATGGGTGGCGAGCAAACAATGGGTATCCTTACATATGCCTTCATTGCTCGTAAACTTCTATGAACCTATGAACCTATCTTGGAGAACTGAGCAATTTAGTTTCCATCCGTTCTGCTTAATGGGCTGATCTGGGTCTCTCTGAATACATGTTTTTAATAATAAACAGTCTGCAAATGTGACCAGAATTATTTCCATATTTTTGATTTGCAGATTTTTGGAGACAAATAATCAATATTTGTAATTAATATACCCCTTCTACAAGTATACTTAGACCCTTTATTTTGGTAATTGACACAATTTACTAAATCTGTAGTAGAAATACATTTCTGAAAGGCAAAAGTATTGTGGTAAAAAATTTTCCCTTCTGTCTTCTGATGCACATTTTTAGGCAGCAAAAAAAGTCCTCTCTCAAATAAAGTACCATAGCGGTCATAAGATAAGGTTGTACAGCTTAAAAAAGTTTTACTTTGTCTACCTTTATTTGGGGCTCATAAATATTAATAAATCTGCTAGGTTCTTTACACCAGAAACCATCCACAATCAGTACCCTCCCTGGAATTAAATCAATTATTTTAGAAAGTTGTAATTTCTCCCCAATAAACAATATTCTCACCCTACCAGCCCTATCTGGGTCAAATGACCAGTAACAGGGGCCCCATAACCATTCTGCCTTGTACAGGCAAAGTTGAGAATCTGAGTTTATCCAGGTTTCCTGTAAAAATAAAAAAGTCAAACCCTGGGTCATATGCTACTGATAAATCACCTGTCTTTTCCTACAAATCTGTATGCTACAGACATTTATAGAAGCAAAGCAATACATCTAATCATAAAATGATAGACCCGTTTCAGTTTTTCTTTCTGCTTTTCTTTTTCCCATCATATTTGTAGTCTTCTGGTTTTGGTAGATCAAAATGCTATAAGAGGCATCGGAACCCCTTCTCCATCTCACAGTCCCCCTAGTTTGAATTGGCAAATACAGAAGAGGGATTATCAGTATCAAGATCTTTCTGTTTAGGTGCAGATCTGTTCTTCCTTAAAGACTGTCTCTTGGGTTGGGAAGTAGCCCACTGCTGTGGGGGTGGCATATAAGAGGGACCTTCCAATGGGTCCTCCATTTGGTTGTCAGAAAAGCATACTGGAGTAAGCAATGGTGTGTTCGAGTTAGAAGTTCCAGTCTGAAGGACCTTCGTGTCAACCTGAGCCTTGGGGTCTAGTTTTCCTGGAGTGGCTGTGTCATCTTGGTTGGTACTAGGTGCAGTAGGAGGCAGTGGAGGTGGGTCATCCTCCAGAATATCAGCTTCAGCTTGGACTTTTCAGATTAACTAAACTGAGCTGATGGTATCAGATTTATTCTGCACAGCCCAATAGCATCCATGAAACAGATGCCCCATCTCTTCACACAGATTGCACCATGTGTGATTGGCACATTGCATGCTGATGTGCCCAGCTTCATTACAAATGCTGCACTTGGGTTTGCCACAAACATTCGAAAGATGAGTCTTGGGACCACATTTGTAACAAGCTGTAGGCTGATTGGAGTAAAAACATACACCCAGGTCATGCCCAGGAAGAAAACTGTTAGGTAAAATAACTGATCCCCTCTTCCATCTGCCACAGTTTTATCTTAAGTTTCCATTTCCCAGTCCAGAATTGTTTGGCATCTAGTATAGCTTCTGGAGCGCTGAGTACTTCTCACCATTGCTATAACCAATGCATGATGTCCCCAGTGTGTACCCCTTTATTCTAGAACATTACTGTGGCAAACTTAATCAGGGGTTTAGTCAATATATAGACAGTGTCGGCAGATAAGGGCCTATGGCCCACCCAGTCTGTCCATTTGAGCCTGTAAGTTCAGTTTATGTTTTCCAAGAAGTCTGTTGCCCCTTACCCCTGACCTCCAGAAATATTTTATGTCTATCCCATGCATTCTTAAATCCCGTGATTGTTTCAGCCCCACCACTTCCTCTGGTAGGGTGTTCCACTTGTCCACCACCTGTTCTGTGAAGAAATTCTTCCTCATGTTTCCTCTAAATCATCCTCCCTCCAACTTCATCCCATACCCTCTAGTCCTGGAACATCTTTTTCGCTTAAAAATAGTGTATTCCTGCACCCTGTTCCTCCCTGTAAGATACTTGTATGTCTCTATTATATCCCCTCTCTCCCTCCTCTCCTCCAGGGAGTACATGTTCAGTTCCTTCAACCTGTCCTTATAGGACCTGTGATGCAATCCATGAACCATCTTTGTTGCCCTCCTCTGAACCTTCTCTACCCTGTCTATGTCCTTACATAGGTAAGGTCTCCAGAACTGTACAGTGTACTCCAGGTGGGGCCTCACTAGTGTCTTGTATAGTGGAATTATGACCTCCCTTTTCCTGCTAGTGATGCCCCTGCCTATGCATCCCAGCATCCTATTTGCTTTACCTGCTGCCTTGTCACACTGTTTCCCTGCCTTGTGGTCATCAGAGATGATAACCCCAAGATCCCTTTCTTGCTTGGTGCATGCTATATCCTCACCCCCAACTGATATATTGTGCCAGGGTTTTTGTGCCCCATATGCATTATCTTGCACTTCCTTGCATTGAATTTCAACTGCCAACCCCCTGACCATTCTTCAAGTTTCTGCAGGTCCCTTCTTATTCTGTCTACACCCTTTGGTGTGTCTACTCTGTTACAGAGCTTTGTGTCATCAGCGAACAGTGAAATTCTGCCTTCTAGGTCCTGCGCAATGTCACTGATGAAGATGTTATGCTGATATGATATATGATATAGCCAAAAAGGGTGTCCACAGGGGAGAGAATTTAATTTGGTTATATTTCAACCAGAACCATTCCAGTGCATAGGGAGTTCTAAAGCAACCACCCCCCCCAAGAGTATACATATTAAGCTCCTTTAGTCTCTCCTTATATGGCTTCTCTTGCATACCCTGCACCATTTTACTTGCCCTCCTCTGGACTGCCTCCATCCTGTCTATGTCTTTGTGGAGCTGGGGTCTCCAGAACTGGATGCAGAACCCCAGATGGGGTCACACCAACTGTCTGTATAGAGGGTTAACAACTCCCTGTTTTCTGCTGGTGATGCCTCTCCCTATACATCCCAATATCCCCCCAGCCCTCCCTACTGCCTTCTCACATTGCTTGCTAACCTTAAGGGTGTCTGATATATTACCCCCAGGTCCCTTTCCATTTTTGTTGTTGTTACTTCCTCCCCCCATCCATTGTGTAATCTTCCCCTGGGTTTTTGTTTCCCAGGTGCAATGCAGTGTCAGTGGTTCAGCAGGTAGCACACTTGCCTCTTAGGCCGGGAGATCAGAAGGCTATGGGTTCTATCTCCACACCAGGCACTTGGTTTAATATCCCAATACTGACACTGTAGTGCAGCATGAGAGGGGTGCTGCACTCCTGAGGTGCCTTCTTTCGGATGAGACGTTAAACCAAGATCCCATCTGCCTGTCCTGGTGGTAGTTCAGGTGGATGTTAAAGATCCCGTGGCCCTTATCGAAAAGAGCAGGGGAAGTTCCCCGGTGTCTTGGTCAAATTTCCCTCATTCACTAAAAATACCACCAATAGCTTAATCTGGTTCAAGGTCAGTTAAAATTCATCTGTATCCCCTTCCCCCAGGTCATGCCTGAAAATAGGCAGAATCTGCCTAGTGCACTTACCCGGTCAACAAAAAGTAAATAAAACATAAAAATAAAACAAATATTTTGCATTTCTTTGCATTGAATCCAAGCTGCCATACTTCTGACCATTCCTCCAACCTTGCCAAGTCCCTTCTCACCCTTTCCACACATCCTTGTGTATCAACCCTGTTGCAGATCTTTGTATCATCTGCAAAGAGGCATACTTTTCCTTCCAGTCCCTCTGCAATGTCACTTATAAAGACATTAAAAATGACTGGACCCAGTATTGAACCCTGCTATACCACACTAGTAACCCCTCTTTCTTCAGAGTGGACTCCTTTTGCAATTACCTTCTGTGTCCTGTTGTCCAGGCAATGTTTTACCCAGGCTACCACCCTGGGACCCATTCCCAGGCTGGTTAATTTGATTATTTGTCTTTTGTGTGGGACTGTGTCAAATACCTTGCTAAAGTTTAGGTAGGCCATGTCCACAGTCCCTTCCTGGTCTACTACTTTGGTCACCCAGTCAAAGAAATCAATTAGATTCATCTGATATGACCTTACTGCTGTGAACCCATGCTGCCTTGGGTCCTGTACCCCACTGGTCTCTAGGTACTCAACAATTCTTTCCTTCAGAAGTGATTCCATCACTTTCCCTACCACAGAGGTCAAAGTGACAGGTCTGTAGTTCCCTGCCTCTGTCTTGCTCCCACTTTTGTGAAGGGGAATCACATCCACCTTACTCCAGTTCTCAGGTACCACAACATCCTCCCATGATTTGTTAAAAGAGTAGTCAGTGGTGTCACTAGTTCTCCCCTTAATTCTTTTAGAATTCTGGGGTGAATTCCATCAGGTCCCATTGCTTTGTCCACCTTCAGTTTTAGAAGTTCTTTCAGAACCCTTTCTTCTGTGAAAGGACTGGGATTGACCCCTCTATCTAGAGTGCTTCTGTTAATTGGATTAGGCACCTCCCCTCCTTCTCTTTCGTGAATACTGAGCAGAAGTATTAGTTCAGTATCCCTGCTCTTTCACTGTCCCTCTCTGCCCACCCACTGTCCATTCTGTTCAGCCTCACTATCCCTCCCTTTGTCTTTCTATGCTCCCTGATGTACCTATAAAAGGTTTTATCCCTCTTCTTAACCGAGTTGGCTATTTTTTCCTCAGTTTGGGCCTTTGCTATTCTGACTTCCCTTCCTGCTACCTTCTGCCTTAACTGGTACAGTTCTCTGTCCTGCTCCTCCTGTATTTCCTTATACCTCCTAAATGATATACCATTTAAAAACAGAAAAAATAACATGTAATGTCGAAAAATTCCATTTCGTTCAATCAACCGAGTGAGCACCATACATCAAAACTGAGTAATTCATAGTAGCTAAAGCTGGCTCTGACCATTCCGTTCTGACAAATGTCCAAACCTCTAAAATATAGGGACATTGGAAAAATAAATGGGTAATTATTTCCACTTGTTGGTGGCATGTAAGTCAGCAGCACATTCTATCTTCCAGTTGTTTATATTTTAGATTATACTTAATGTTTATCTTCCCATGGCAACTGAGTCAGTGCAGGTCCCACACATTAGGTGGAATTTGAAGGCTATTTAAACAGTCCAACAACTGAGGTAAATGAATGGCAGGATAATAAGGGAAAAGTGACCAATTTTTAAGTTTTACAAATACTTACCGTATATAGGGCAGGGTTAAAATTGATTGTTAAATTACTCTGAGTTGGCCAGCACCCCATTTCCTAAACCAAATTTGACAAGTATAAAAAAAGAGTCCACACCAGGATTGTCCAGTATGAAATAACATAGGTTTCACATTAGCCATAAAAGATATACTGTAAAAAAAAATATAGGATTGACCATACTTAATTCACCTTGGTGAACTGGGAGATATAATATATTTCTTTTAAGTGGATTGAGGCAGCTTCCCCAAACTGTTTGGAAAAAAAGACTCAGCAAGGGAGTTTCTAGAAACTTTGGTGGAGGAAATCCTGACTGACATACACAAATAAAGGGACAAAAAAGTTTTAATAAGAAAAATCCTTTTTCTTTTACTCAATTGCTGGGTGTTCCATTGTGTAACCATGGAGTTCCCTTCCCTTACAGAAATATAAATGTGCTGTGTACATGCAGAAAGCATGCCACATGCTTAATTGTGCAATGCTTGCATGCGGTTTGCATACACAAAGTGAACCTAAGTGAACCAGGTCTAAAAAGCAAATCAGATTCACATGCTGTAAGCATGACGTGTGCAGCAGGTAAGCTGGTATGAACATCTTCTAAAAATCACATCAGGTTTGTGTGTTGCATGCTTGACATGAGTGCAGAAGTTAAGCTGGTGTGAACATTATTTAAAAATCACATCAGGTTCACATGTTGCATGCTTGCAATGTGTGCAACAACTAAACTGGTGCAAATCCCATCTAAACAAAAACATCAGTCTCTATTTCTCATATTACTGCTAGCAATTAGAGCCACTAAAATGCATTTTTTCATTGATTTCACATTAAAATTAGGTAAACTCATTAATTCTGATCCTTTTACAGGTTGTTTAATGGCTTTTGATTTTTATCATTAAATTTCCATTTATTTGTATAGTATTGTTTGCTTAATGAATTAAATGCCTAGGATATAGTCAGCCAACATCCCCCATTCCAGATGTGTGAAGGGGGCCTCTGTGTCATGAAGCCTGACCTTTTTGATTTGGGCCATGCAAATTACCTTATGCATATTTAGTGCTACAAATGTGTTTCTCCATGACTGTTTCAGCTCACCTATTTTCCCTTTGTCATTCTATATGGAGCATATACACTATGGCCATGCTCTTTCTGCTGAGTAGGATCTTGGATGCGTACATCATACCTCACATTTTGTCACTGAAATGAGGAACATGGACACTCAAAATGAAGGACAATGAGGGACACTAACCCTCAGGGTGATCAGGACACATCCTGAAACATGGAGATACAGTACCTCAGAACACGGTGGAAAACATTGTACCTACTTGCACCGATAGTAGCACCTGAGAATGAATTTCTACCATAAAGCAGCAGTGCCATTTAGGTAGGGCAGAGGGAACAGTTGCCCCGCCCCCATTGTGCCTAGGTTGTTCTTATGGTGTGGCAATAATAGCATTAAATTTGTATTTAATGTTTTGCACAATAAGTGCCCCACTGAACTGTGTTTGCTCACTTTGCAGGTGCACTCCTGACTCAACTGTATCTGTATTGTGTTGTCCACTCTTTCCACCTATTAGCAGTGATGCCATCACATGTAATGTGGTTGAGCTCCAGCCAAGCAAGAGTACATGAATCATGTGAGTCTGACACTGTCTTTACCACCACAGAGTAGATAGGCTGCACTCTACAGCTTGGAGGAGTTGGTGAGCAATGAACTCTCAATAACAGCATTGTGGTGGCATATTTTTGTTGGTCTACTCTTGGTGAGTCTTCATTTCCCTTGGTGGCTGAAGGGGCAGAGGGTGAGCTAGAAGCCAACTCAAGACTAGGCTACCTACTTACTCTACTAGGCTGACCTCAAAAAAAACAGCCCAAGCCCCCCTGTAGCAGCAAGTTAGGCCTTGCATCAGCAGTGACAGCAGTGTGGGCAGCCTTCATAGGCCTTGATCAGTGCAGTATAGCAGCAGCCATGGCAGCAGCCAAGCAAGAAGCAAGCAACACCAGCTGAGTGGGTTTGTTTGGTGAGGTGACTTGGTTGCGGACCATGATGGGGACCCAGAATGGTCAGTTCTAGCATTCAGCTTCTGGCAGAAGGACAGCGATGGAGTGGTCTGAAAATTGGACTGGTGGCACACTGGTCCAGCCTGCAGGTTTTGGTCAGAGGGCCAGGTACGTAAAAGTAAATAATTTTTTTACAGGGGATTGGGGAAGGAGGAAGGACTGAAATATTGATGTGTTTTTTGTGTTTCTGTGACTTTGGACAGCTTCACGACCCATACAGGATGCGTATTGAATGGAATGGAGTTGGGGAGAGAAATCAGGACAAATTTGTTCTTGTTGGGGGGGTCAGAACTTCAGCCAGGAAAAAAATGGTTAGTAACTGGGTGGGTTTAAACCCAACTCTGGTGCACTGCTCCGGGGTATAGACTGATGAATCTTATACATTTAAATTTTTCCTGATTTGCATATCACTTTTCAGTCACAACAAATAAGTTTTACTTTTTAGAGGCATTCCAGACATTCTAAAGCTTGACACCTAGGGGCTAACTAGCACCTGACCTCCACTGATTGTTTGCGCCCCCCTGTTGAAATCTAAAATCGTGCCCCTGCCATAAAGTCTAAAATTACAGGACATCCTCTGTGTAAGCAGCATGTTTCCCATGAGGGATGGATGAGGAGCAGAACAGTTTTCAGAGGTAAAATGAGGGCTGCCCCTTTCATTCAGGGTCAGTTGAGTGGTATGGTATACACAGACTATTGGAACCCCACTATAGTCAAGCTCATGCCTCCCTCCCTCCAGTGAAGCTGACATCCACATCCCCATGCTCAGGCACATTATGACATAGGGCAAGAGAGACTACAGGGACATGCAACATTGAAATGAATGTGTTTTTTTTTATTACTATTTTATACATAATTGATGGAGAATTGGAGATTCATGAAGGCCACCGCTCAACTAACAAGGGCCTTATTTTCAGCTTAGTGTGTCTTACCTGGTTAAACAATTGGAAAAAAAAAGAACAGTAGCCTTCATTATTCTCCAACTCACCACCATAATGTATAAAATATTAATAAAAAATAATTCAATTCATTTCAAAGGGGTTTGCCCTAGCACTCTGACCCATGGACATAAACTCTTACAGACTCCTATCTCTGGCTCCCTAGTACTCAGGTAAGAGACTCTTGACTTATATCTATACTTGGTAGGTTGTCTGTAGCAGCATGGTCACATCTGTTAAGTTGCGTGCATGGGGGAGGGATTGGCCATGTGGGTGAGGTTTGCTTTATTGCTACTTTTGTGTTTGCCTCTTAAAGTCTGTTTGCATGGAAGCATTCAAAACTATGGAGAGAAAATATTAGGAGTACAGGCTAGATAGAAGTAATTAAGTAGTTTTGTGGGTAACTGTGTGTATTGGGATGGGAAGAACCACGTGTGTTTCCATTGGTATGTGTGCCACGGTTCAGTTGTGCAGCTGAGATGGGGGTGTGTGACAGCGAGATCCTGACACTCTTGAGGACTGACCTTTTCTTAAATCTGTTTCAACAGTTCTTCTATTTCTTAGCCTTTTCTATCCTTTAAAATTTCTACTCCATAAGGTTGGCCACCTATGGGTGCCCCCTCACCTTTCTTGACTATGCTATAGTGTCCTCTTTAATTTTCCTTTTCCCTTTCAGGTCCTGTTACAGGGAGGTTATTGTGGTGACCTCCAAGCTGATGTAAAACAACAGGCTGTGTTCCTCGTTGTTGGATTTAGTATGCAATAGTGCTATGTCATAAAATACCTTAATGTATATGACTTATACTGTATGTATGAAACCTGTAAATGTTGAAAATACTACAGCACTATGTGTTTTTGATAAAGATAATAAGTTACTAGGTGACTGTATTATAAAAATTAAGCTATCAGGGTAGAGATATGAGAAAACTCCTGTTGTGTTATTTAAAGTGCATGTAAAGTATGGATTGTTTTAGAGGCCCTTTGGCACCATGCATTCCTGCTTTAAGCCGAACCAGCCTAAAATTGCATGGTGATTTGCATATACATCCCATGATGCTTAGCATTATGGGGGTATGTGTGATCTTGTGTTTCTTTGAAACTTGGCATTATTGCCAATGCCCTTTGGCGTAACCCTTGCTTCAGAGCTTCTGCACTGAGGTTCATTGTCTTTAGCTTGTTTCTTTTTCCTTTTTTGAGCTCCCCATCACTCAAACACACAAGATCAACATAGCGAATTAAATAATTTTCACTAAAGGGAGATATATCAGAGGGTTGGTAGGTGGTGACCAAGTGCAGATGAAGTACATGTATAGTCTGTTGCTGCAAACTGATGTATTGAAGAAGGGAGAAGCCATTGCTTAAGGTTAGCTCCTGTATTTTAAGTAAACATCACACAGAGATTGTGTGTTGAACCAGAAGTTCTGTGTCTGGTCCATCTGTTATCCGACAACCTCTCCACAGACATGGTTTTAGAAGTGGGATAACTTGCTGGAAACATTTGGACTAGGCTACAAGGATGTTTTCTGATGGATATTGCCCAGATACCCCAGGTGGACCGATGCACCAGGAGTCACCAGAGGAGAACCCGGAGAAGAAAGTCCGTGGAATTCTGATCAGAACCATGGCCAACAGACTGGGAGAGAAGCTTGTGCATGGACTGCACCTGGGAGCTCAGAGGAAGGCCAAGCCTGAAGATGACAAAGAGATGCAAGAGGACTAAGAAGAAGTGAGGGAACTACCTCCTCTTGAAGATGCTTCACCTGAGGACATGGGGTGTTGTTGAAATGGCTCTGCATAAAACAGGTGCAGACAGAAAGAGATAGAGACATTGAGCAGAGAAGACAAGATGCCAAATAGGAGGATACCATGAGGGTCTTGCATGCCATTGATGCAGGACAAACAGAAAGTGCCAGTAGCCCAAAATACATTAAACTGTCTAAACTTTTGGACAGTGATGACACTGAAGCCTACCTCACAACATTTGAGAGGATTGTTTGAACATGCACATGGCCAAGGGAACAGTGGGTTGTTTGACTTGACCGCACCTGACAGGAAGTGCCCAGTTGGTTTACAGCCACACGGACTCCCAAGAGGCAGAGGACTATAACCATGTGAAGCAGCAGATCCTCAGGCGCTATGACATAAACACTGAAACATATCTCCAGAGGTTTAGGTTTCTTAAAATGCAGTCATTGGATAATCCCCAAAATACTTATGCCTGTCTCAAGGAACTCTGCTACAAATGGTTGCAGCCAGATAACAAGAGCAAGGACCAACTTCTGGAGGCAGAAATTATTGAACGGTTTATTAAAGTTTTACTCCAGGATGTACAACTTTGGGTTCGGGAGCATAAGCCCAATTCTGCTGATAAAACCATCACATTGGTGGATGACTTCTTGAAAGCCCGACCTTCCAGACCCAGAGGGTTCCAAGGGACATCAGGAGCTTCAACCACCAGCAATCCGGTAAGGAACCCTTTTACTTATAAACTGTTAAATACAGCACCAGTGACACAAGACTAGAGAGGAGAGAGAGAGAGGGGGAAAATTCCTGTAGCAGAAATTATATGTCACAGATGCCAAAAGAAGGGACATTATGTAAGAAACTGTCCTAATATAAAGAAATAGCTCACCTAGCATTAGTGAACTGGGGTCATTTATGGCTACTGTGCAGATTGGATCACAGCAGATAATGGTACTGATTGATTCAGGGAGCCGCCAGACTCTTGTGCAAGCAGATCTGTTGACTGGGACTAATAAAGGGCTGGATACAACAGTCATCTGTGTGCATGGAGATACCCATTGCTACCCTACAGCCACCATACAAATGGCTGTTCAAGAAAAGACACAGGAGATAGAAGTGGGGTAGGTACCTTGCCTACCCTGGCCAGTTATTGGGCATGACCACCTAGACTTTGCTTCTTTTATACACTGTCATGCCATCTGGGACACTGCTGTAGTTGCCGTAACCATCAGAGCTCAAGTGAAGCAGGGACATTTGCCATCTGTGTTCACATTTGATGATGATGTTTTTGTGGTTCCTGGCAAGGACCATAAAACTAAGGTGGAGAAGAGGAAGCTAAAGAAGGACTGGATTGATACTCATGCTGGTGCACAGCCAGACGTGGGACACACTTTTAAATGTGAGATGCAGCATGAACAAAAAGCAGACCCTTCACTTAACCCTTTTTTTCACAGGTGGGGCGGGAAGTGGAAAAATATGCCCCTCAGTTTGTTGTAAAACAGGGAATATTGTACAGAGAATACACTAACTCCAGAACTGGAGAGGTAGTAGACCAACTAATGGATCCAGAAAAATAACGCTCCCAAATCATGTATCTGGCACATGACATCCCTTTAGCAGGCCATGCAGGCAGAGACAGCACCCTGAATGGGATATTACCCAGGTTTTATTGGCCCTCTATCCATGAGAACATAGCTGAGTATTGTAAAGCATTCTCTGAGTGTCAGAAAGTAGCTCAGGCAGGAAAAAGGGATAGAGTACCACTACAACTCATCCCCATTGTGACTGACCCTTTTGACAGGATAGCCATGGATGTAGTGGGCCCCTGGGAAAGAGCTCCAAGGGTAACAGATTTGTACTGGTCATATGTGATTACACTACCCACTACCCAGAAGCTATCCCCATGAGAACTGTCACCACTCAGAAGATAGCAGAGCAGCTAGAAAAGATGTTTAGCCACATGGGAATCCCCCAGTAAATACTTGCTGATAAGGGAGTAATTTTAATGCACACCTGCTAAAACAATTGTGCTGTCTGCTGGTCGCGGTAGCAGTGCGTACTTCTCCATAACACCCGCAGACTGAGAGCCTCATAGAGAGGTTTAATCAGTCATTAAAGAGAATGTTGAGGAAGTATGTAAAAGAGGAGGCTAGGGATTGGGGTAGGTGCCTCCCGTATTTACTCTTCACTTACAGAGAAATCCCACAGGCATCCACTGGTTTCTCTCCTTTCTCATTACTGTATTGGAGGAACCTGAGGAGCCAACTGGATGTGGTTAAAGAACACTGGGAAGAAGGGAAGGAGGTGGGACATATTGATGTCATGGAGTACATGACTCAGTTACGCAGACGCCTACTGAGGTATATCAACTTGGCACACCAGAGCTTAGAACAGAAGCAAGACTTGCAGAAAGAAAGATATGACCAGGGTTTGAAGACTAAAACATTTCAGTCAGGGGACAAAGTGTTGTTACTCCTTCCTTCCACAGACAACAAACTACTCATGAAATGGAATGGCCCCTTCACCATTCTGAGGCAAACAGGAGCAGTGAATTATGAGCTTAACATGCCAGGAAAGAGACCCCCCCAGAAAATTTACCGTGTGAACCTCCTTAGGAAATGGTGTGAGAAGCCTAGCCCCTCCCACTTCTGACACAGCATTGAGACACTGATGAGCATCAAGACCAAGATGGCTGCTGTATGCTGCGCTTATTGAGGAGTAGTAGGCAAAGCAGGCACTCTAAAATGCTTTTGAATAGGTTTGGAAAGGTATGCCATGGTTGCCTCAACAGTTTTCGATTTAGAGTGCTTACCAGATTTTCTTCTGTGGTCCTCTTGGTCTCCCCCGATCTCTTCCTTCTGTTTTTCAGTTTATTTGCTGAAGCGAGTCTCAAACGGTGGCAGAGCATTGAAGCAGACCTGAAAATAAAGTCCTTCGGGTGGATTGGGAGGAAGAGCTCCTGGTGGAATGTATGGTAGTGGACTGGAGTGACTGAGTGGGTTAAAGGAACCAAGGAGGAGCTGTGCTATGGTGCTGTGGAGTCATGACACTGAACCGTGAGCCATGGGTTCATGGTGGTTCGTGGTGGTGGAACCACAGAGCTGTAGAGCTAGCCATATGCTGGAACTGTGAACTGTGAATTGTGAACTGTAAGAGGCCGCATAAGCTGTGGAATTGACTAATGGATGGAGGTACTGAGGTGCTGATACACCCCGAGCAGTAATTTGTGGGACCTGGAAAGGGTTCCCTATATAATTGTATTGTATATTGTATACCATATAAGCTGCATAGGCTGTATAAGTTGAACAAGCTGTATAATCTGTACAATTTGTGCAATTTGTATACTGCGAGTGTTGTGCATTTAAGGGGTTGATGAATTCTGACAGAACAGAGAAAATCAATTCATTAAAATACTGAAAATATTTCTTTAGAAGTAAGCACAGTGTGCCCACCTCCTTCTTCTTTTACTGAATCTAATGAGGTATTTAGATTTTATAAAAGTTTATAAAAGTTTCATATAGTTTTATAAAGTTTAGTTGCTGTGATACTGCGTCATTGCATCACTATGGCACTGTAACACTGAGTTTCAAGATAAAAGCCTAGCAACATACATCCTACGTCTTATGCAAGTGTAGGTAACAACCCAGTTAAAACATGCATAGTCAGCATTAATGGCTTCAGTGTGCAGACTCAGCGTTCTTTTATCTTTATAATAAGGGCATGTGAAGTAGTAAAGCAGTAAACCAAAAACCGGAAGTCGGTAACGCTCGATTTCTCCTTTTAGTACTGCTGAGCTTGAATGCAGAAAGCATTTCTGGTAGGTGGCAGAATTTAAAAGATTTTTTATACATGGCCAACAAAAACTAGAAAGAGGCAGAAGGTGGATGCCTTGAGACTACATCTTAAACACGCCGATACAAAATTTATACAACTGCCCAGAAGGTAATCTGAAGATAGAAGCATAAACTTTTCTTGTGCCTTTTCATTTTTTTCCTTGACTTCCTTTGTTTTTAAGTTCTATTAGTGTTGAGCCTTTTTATTTTTTATTAATTTATCCATAGATGCAGTTGGAGGTCGAATTGCCTGGAATAGAAATAAAGGGTCACAAACCAGGAGAGCCCCAGGCCTGTGGAGAGAGTATTTTCAAGAGACAGGGAACCAGGTATATTTTCTTAGAAAATATTTAGAAAGGCTCTTGGTATAAAAGTTTAATCCACAGCTGAGATTGCTGGAAAAGAAATTGTATCTTTATTTTTAAATTGCAGTATTGCTGGGATAAAATCAAAAGATAAAGATAAAGGGAAGTCGGAAGATAAAAGGGAAAAGACGAGCTATAAAAGTAACTCAGGAAGAAAACAAAAGAAATCAAGCAGTCGATAACAGTATAAACTACAAGCTGGAAAGGATTTATGAGCTCACATACTTAGGGAAAACTTAGAAAATTAAGAACTTCCTCAACATAGCAGACCCAGCTGAACATTGTATTAAAATTGTGTAAGGGTGGATAAGATATTTGATAGTAAATAGTAAAGAAGTTTTTATGTGGAAATTTTAGGATATTGTTATTTTATGGTGACGTATTCACTTCTTATATAAATTATCTCTAGTGTATATTGTATGTTGTTAGTATTACATAGAAACATAGACTTTGACGGCAGATAAGGACCGCTTGGCCCACCAAGTCTGCCCATTTTCCTACCTACAGGATAAACTGCAGATTCTAGTTAACCAACAGCCTATTTCTTCCTACCCCCCACAAGAATTGCCTTATGCCTGTCCCATGCATACTTGAATTCTCCCACAGTTTTAGACCCCACAACCTCCTCAGGAAGGCTGTTCCATGTGTCCACTACCCTCTCTGTGAAAAAATACTTCCTCACATTGCCCCTGAGACGTCCCCCTCTATCTTTAAATTGTGTCCCCTTGTTCTTGCACATCTCTTTTTCTGAAAGATGCTACCCTCTTGGACTTTGTTGATTCCACTGAGGTGCTTAAATGTTTCTATCATATCCCTCCCACTTCCTACTTTCCTCAAGGGTATACATACTATGCTCCTTTAATCTCCCCTCGTATGGCTTCTCTTGCTGACCCTGCCCTTCTCTGGACTGCCTCCATCCTGTCTATGTCCTTGCGGAGAAGGGGTCTCCAGAACTGTATGCAGTACTCCAGATGGGGTCTCACCAACTGTCTGTGCAGAGGGATGCAACTTACTGTTTTCTGCTGGTGATGCCTCTCCCTTTGCATCCCAGTATCTCCCCAGCCCTCCCTACTGCCTTCTCACATTGCTTGCTAACCTTAAGGTCATCTGTTATGATTACCCCCAGGTCCCTTTCCATTTTTGTTGTTGTTGCTACCTCCCCCCCATTATGTAAGAGGCATACTTTTCCTTCCAGTCCCTCTGCAATGTCACTTATAAAGACATTAAAAAGGACCGAAACCAGTACTGAACCCTGCGGTACCCCACTAGTAACCCCTCTTTCTTCAGAGTGGACTCCATTTACAATTACCTTCTGTGTCCTGTTGTCCAGCCAATGTTTTACCCAGGCTACCACCTTGGGACCCACTCCCAGGCTGGTTAATTTGATTATTAATCTTTTGTGTGGGACTGTGTCAAATGCCTTGCTAAAGTCTAGGTAGGCCATGTCCACAGCCCCTCCCTGGTCTACTACTTTGGTCACCCAGTCAAAGAAATCAATTAGATTTGTCTGACATGACCTTACTACTGTGAACCCATGCTGCCTTGGGTCCTGTGCCCCACTGGCCTCTAGGTACTCAACAGTACTTTCCTTCAGAAGTGATTCCATCACTTTCCCTACCACAGAGGTCAAACTGACAGGTTTGTAATTTCCTGCCTCTGTCTTGCTCCCACTTTTGTGAAGGGGAATCACATCCACCTTACTCCAGTCCTCAGGTACCACACCAGCCTCCAATGATTTGTTAAAATGGTAGTCAGTGGTGTCACTAGTTCGCCCCTTAATTCTTTTAGAATTCTGGGTTGAATTCCATCAGGTCCCATTGCTTTGTCCACCGTTAGTTTTAGGAGTTCTTTCAGAACCCTTTCTTCTGTGAAAGAACTGGGATTGTCCCTCCTATGCAGAGTGCTTCTGTTAGTTCAATTAGACACCTCCTCCTCTTATTCTTTTGTGAATACTGAGCAGAAGTATCAGTTCAGTATCCCTGCTTTTTCACTGTCCCTCTCTGCCCACCCACTGTCCATTCTATTCAGCCTCACTATCCCTCCCTTTGTCTTTCTACACTCCCTGATGTGCCTATAAAAGGTTGTATCTCCCTTCTTAATTGAGTTGGCTATCTTTTCCTCAGTTTGGGCCTTTGCTATTCTGACTTCCCTCCCTGATTCCTTCTGCCTTAGCTGGTACAGTTCTCTGTCCTGCTCCTTCTCTGTTTCCTTATACTTCTTAAGTGCTATATTTTTCTCCCTAACCTTCCCAGCTACCTCTTTTGAGAACCATAGTGGCTTTTTCTTTCATTTTGAGTTGTTTATTTGCTTCACACAAAGGCTTGCTGCCTCTGTGATGGCAGTTTTGATGTTTCCCCATTATTGCTCCACCCTCCTTCTAGCCTGTTTGCTAGTTCTTTTCTAAGGTAGTCTCCCATCTTGGTAAAGTCAGCCCTCCTCAAGTACACTACCCTCACTTTTGTATGGCATGACTCTGTAGCTGAGTTTACCATGAACCACACTGTTTGGTGGTCACTTGTTCCCAGATGGCAACCCACTTCTAGATCTGAGATCCTCTCACTGTCCCCATTTGAGAGTACAAGGTCTAAGATTGTTCCCTCATGAGTGGGTTCCAAAACTAGCTGTCTGAGGCATGCCACCTGTAGGGCATCAAGAATGGCCCTGTTCTTGGATGTGACTGCAGCAAAGGTGCTCCAGTTAACATCTGGCATATTCGGTTCCCCCATCAACAGTATCTCCCTTTTCTCTGCCATGCTAAGGATGCTTTCTATCATATCCTTGTTCATTCCCTCCCCCTGAGATGGGAGTCTGTATACAACCCCTGTGTGGATTGTGGTGCCATTTCCAGTCTCTAAGGGGACCCACAGTGCCTCCTCTCCTCCCTGTTTACTCTTTTGTTCCATTGATTTTTTTCCCTTCCCTTACATAGAGAGCTACTCCCCCCCCTTATACCCTCCCTGTGTCTTCTGTAGGTTGTGTACCCTGGTATGTTAACATCCCAGTCATGGTTCTCCATGTACCATGTTTCTGTGACTGCTGCAATATCCAGGCATTCCTCTTCCATCAAGGCCACCAGTTCAGAGAGCTTGTTGCCTAGACTATGGGCACTGGTAGTCATCACCCTTCATTTCTTGATGGACTTACCCCTTTTTGCCCCATCCCTGTCCTTATTACCGTTGTCATTTTCTCCATTTACCCCTGTCCTTCTCCCTACCAACTTCTCTATCTTGGTGTTTATCTCACTTACTACCCTGATTTTAAGGGAGAGCCAGGATTTCCCTGCTCCTTTCCAGTGTCTACCCTCTTGGCTAGTTTAAATGCTTGCCAATGAAGTATTTAAACCTATCACTTAGGATCCTGTTTCCCCTCCTGGACAGATGCAGACCATCACACCCGTTTAGTGTTGTATCCCATTTCTTCATCCTAGTTGGTAAAGGTTACATAAGAAGTAAATAATGATGACCAGGCTATCAAAAAAAATGCAAATCCAATATGTTATAAAAATCAGAAAAAAAAAACAAAGAAAAGTTTGGAAGGAATGGTAAAGAAAACAGAGAGGAAAATCATTAGCTATATTCTAGCCCCAGGAACTCAAATAAATCTTGTGGGGTAAGAGGAGACCTTAAGAATCCAGAATTCAATCCTTCTCCTATAAGCTCTTCACCTATAAAAATGGTTGGATTAAACTATCGACAGTTAAATATGAATGAGCATCCTTTGATGAGATCTATAAGGATACATGAAACAGAGAACAATGGCTCAATTCTTCAGAAAGAATTAGAGGGATGACAGACTCAGATAAAGATGGGGAAGTATACTAACACACAACAGTCTGAGGAATATATAGGAAAGGAAAGGAAAGAAAACAGGAAATTCAGAATATAGATCTGGAGCAGAGAAATGTTAAAGGTAATGTTAGAGATGCTTCACACCAATGCCCTAGTGCCTCATTTCTTTGTGACTTTGAGGCCTGCCTTACACCATATGTACAAAGGCTTAAGCTAGAACCTCCATCTAGAGTTCCACCAGATATGTCACATTTAATCCAGAATAGAACTGGAGAAAATTTAGAAGATGTACATGTGGGGAAAGGGAAGAATAAGAATAGTAATAGAGTGAATGAAAGTGAAATAAGAGAGACATCTGTACTGGAAATTCTAAAATAAATAAAGAATAGTATTTTATTAAATAATGAATTACTGATGAACCTTACAACAATGCTCAGTAGAAAATTGACAATAAACATGGAAGGTGAAAACGATATTACCATGGAAGAAAAAAAAATAAGAAACATGGAGAAAGAGATAGAAAGGAACATAACCAGAAGGAAAATATAAAGGCTACAATGATAGAAATTGTCAATAAGGAAAAAGGAGAGATAGAGAAATTAGTGCAAAATTTACAAGGAAATAAAGTGATAAGGGAAAATAAATCCAAGGGAAAGGCACAAAGGAGTAAAGAAAATGAGGAGAATCAGGATCAGAGCAAGATGAGGATAGGAAAAAAGGAGAAAGTGGAAAGCATAATTCTAGTGATGAAGGGAAAAAGAAGATAAGGAAGACATTTTGTACATGGAAAAAAGGGAAAGAGAGAAACAGATTGAGAAAGGAGAAAGATTACCTACAATTTTTTCAAAGGCACACCACGAGAAAAAAAAATCATGTAACCCTAAAATTGGTTGCATATAATGTATACAAATGCATTCTAGGAAAAAGGTTCACATGGAATAATATAAATTCTACCTATAGATATCACGGAGACAAAGAAAAAGATTGGATTTGTTTGGTGGTAAAAAGTAGCAATGTTAGGAAATGAATACTGACTGTGAAAGAACAGTTCCGGGAGATAGGAATAACAGCAGATACAACCATAGAAGAAGGGAATATTAAGGAGAAGATTAACTGGTCAGAAAAGTAGAGTAATGAAAAAAGGTAAAAACCAAAAAGGTAAGGTCCAACAAAGAATAACCCACTATATGAGCTCACCAATGAGCGAACGTGTATCAACAGCAGGTGTGGAATATAAGAGAGTGATATGAGGTAGATTGCAAAAAGGGCCTACAATAAATAGTAGTGTAGTTTTGGTTGAAACTCAAAATGAGGAATTATTGGACAGCTACACAAGTGTGAACCCGTGTAGAGCAGTAGACGAAAGTATGGAATATATGACAAAGGAAACAATATAAATATATTGACATTATGTCTATAAGAAAACTGATATAGGAAAGTAAAAAGCACACATTTTAAGTTGGAATATAGCAGGAGTTATTGGAAAATTCAAAGATAATGGACTACTTAGATTTTTGAATGAAATGCATGTAATTAAGTTACAAGAAACATGGGTTAATTTCCTAGAGGGTTACCATTTGGAAGGATATCAGGGATTGCATATTCCTGCTAAAAGGACAAGTATTTATGGGCACCCAGCAGGGGGAATTAGCACCTTTATTAGGACAATGTCTGGTTTAATATGTACATGTATTTGGAATGATAAAAAATTCAATATTCTGGTTATTAAACTTGTGTGGGAAAGCAAAGAGAAATGGTTATTGGTAAATGCATAGTTCTCCCGGACACCACTGCTGCTCCTATTAAACACTACATACGTAGATATGCAAAGATATTAGAATAATTACAGACACAACATCCAGGTGCTATGATTATTGCTGCTGGGGATTATAATCTAAGGTTAGGGGAGGAGCAAGAGGAAAAGGGTAATAACTGCAATCTGGATGATATTTTTGAAATACGTATTAGGAAATCATATGATAAAAAGAAAAGTAAAGTGGGTAATATATTTTTAACTGAATTATGCAAACTGAAGATGCGGACTGTGAATGGGAGAAGCAGTGGGGATATAACTGGTTTATGTACATTTTTTCATAAAAATGGTATGAGTTTGTTGGACTATATAATTGTAGATATATATTCCTATCAGAAGATCTATAGTTTGGACATTGTTGAAAACTGGGATAGTGATCATAGACCACTACAAGTGTCCTTGGAATGTTCAATTACAAATATGCAAACTGAAGATGCGGACTGTGAATGGGAGAAGCAGTGGGGATATAACTGGTTTATGTACATTTTTCCATAAAAATGGTATGAGTTTGTTGGAGTATATAATTGTAGATATATATTCCTATCAGAAGATCTATAGTTTGGACATTGTTGAAAACTGGGATAGTGATCATAGACCACTACAAGTGTCCTTGGAATGTTCAATTACAATTGTTAAAAAGTTCAAGTTCAAGTTCAAGTTTATTGCAGGAAAACTCCATTGAGCAAGCTCATTCACAAGGAGGTCCTGTGACATAAACACTTAAAGTACAAACATAGATAGGTAATAACAGTATATACATGAAATGCATACATGCAAAAAAGGGTGGGAATAGAAGAAATTAGAATGATCAGAATATGAAAGTAAAGAAAAGTAAAAGAATACAATGGAATAAAGTGAATAAGGAACAACTAAAGGGTTATATAAACTCAGTAGAAATAGAGGAATTAAAAAAATGTTGTATGACTATATTGCAGATTGAACTAGATTTATATTTAAAACAAGATCAGAAGGAAGATCTGTTTTTAGAATACCTGGTGTTAGAAGAAAGAATATATAGAGAATTGGAGAAATAGCAAGAAAGAGGCAAATCCAGAAAATCTTTTTTGGGTGCCAAATGGTATGATGGTGAATGTATTAAAATGAAAAAGTTAATAGATCAAATTGGTAGGAGAATAGCAAAAATCAATAACATAGAAGACCAAAAAGCTTTGAAATTATTGAAAACTGAATGTAAGCCTCTGATAAAAGTTAAAAAGGATAGTTATACTTATGAATTGTGGAACAAACTGCAAATAGCTATTCAAGAAAAAATGGGAGTGATTTCTGGAGGCTAGTGGCATTTGGTATTGATGACATAAGATATAATATAACAGCAGTTTTCCCACCAGAAAGATTGATATATTACTTTATGACAATGCTTAATAGTAGAGAGACTATGTATGGACAAGAGACAAATATAGAGATTGATACTTGTGAAAAATCAAACTGGATGGAGTTCACAAAAGAGGAGATAGCATTGGCAATACAAAGACAGAAATGGAATAAAGCCCCAGGAATAGATAACCTTGGGGTGGAATTATATCAGACAGATGTTGAATGGTGGGTTGAAATATTATTAAAACTATATAAGAATATATTAAAACATAAGAAAATACCTGAGAATTGGAATGTAGGAGTAATAGTACCCCTTTTTAAAAAAGGGGATATGACAATACCAGAAACTTACAGGCCAATAATACTAATGAATATTAATCAAAAAATGTTTACTAGACTTATCTAGAATAGGTTAGAATTTTGGTTGGAAGATAATGATATCCTGTCTTAATTTCAAGCAGGTTTTTGTAGAAATAGGTCAACAGTGGACCAGATGTTTACCCTTAGATATATTTAGGATAAATATGTTGGTCCAAGAAAGAAAAAGATATACACTGTTTTTATTGATATTAAGTCTGCATTCAATTCAGTTCATAGACCAACCCTATTGGAAATTTAGGATTTGGGTATTGACTTAGAATTATTGAATAGTGTTATGATTCTACACCAAGAAAATAAACTTGTTGTTAGATATAATAAGAAAAGTGACATAAGTGAAGCAATAAAAGTTAATTGTGGGGTGAAACAGGGGTGCATAGTGGCACCATCATTATTTAACTTATATATTGATAAAGTTGTGAGGGATTTAGAGGAGGCAGATATCTTTGCACCAAAAATAGAGGAGACCAGAGTACAAACATTACTATACACAGATGATGTGGTGGTAATATCTCAAACCCCACTTGGTTTAAAAAGAGTTATTGTAGCAAAAATAAAATCATTAGATATGTTGCATATGAAATTAAATCAGGAGAAAGCCAAAATAGTGGTATCTGGAAGCAAATCCAAAAAATAAACAAAAATGAAGACTTGGGAATATAGAGCTTGAAGAAGTCAGAGAGTTTACATACTTGGAAGTAATCTTTAGTGAGGATTTAAAATGAAAAAAGACAACTAGAGAAAATAAATGAAAAAGCACTGAAAACTTTAAATGGAATTAAGTATTTTTTATAAAACAATGGGTGGGAATTCCTTTATAGCTCAGTACAGACGCTTAAAAGCAAAAGTTAACTCTCAAATTCTGTACTGTCTGCCTCAGAGGTGTGGGGACTCCAGGATAACTATAAAAACCTGTAAATTGCTCTAAATAAGTATTTAAAAAATCTTGTGGGTCTACCAATATGGGCTTCTGGGGCTAGTGCAAGACTAGAAACAGGAACTTTATAAATCCAAGCAGCAATTGTAAAAAGAAATATAACATATTGGAAAAAAATTATGAAAGGACATAGAGATAGCCTGATATATAAATGTTGGGTAGATGTGAAGAACAGTGATGTCGGATGGGGTACAAATTGATTTAATATATTGAATCAAGTGTTAAATAAAGTTGGACTACCATATAATTATATTCTGGGTGCTGAAGGTGTCACAGGGGGTATATCAGAGTTTATACAAACGGCAGTCCAAATAATAGCAGATCAAGCAATACAACTTGATTTTGGAAGAATGAAAGACTCATGGAATGGTTCTCCATTTAAGAAAATCAAAACAACTTTTGAAATAGAGAGATATTTACTAAAATGTGAGCATGAGGAACATAGAAAAGCAATTACAAGATTAAGACTAGGTGTATTTGATAGATGAGGGAGAAGCACAGCGGTTTTAATCAGATAGTTATCTGTGTATGCTGTAATTATGCTGCTGTGTCTAGTGCACATTTAATTTTTGAGTGTAATGCACTTAGTGATATAAAGAGACTACACATTGAGCAATCCTTTCAAAATCTAGCAGGGTTGAACAAGGATGAGCAAATAAAGGACATTTTAAACTGTAAGAAACTGAATAAGATATTTGCCTTAGCAAATTCTGCACATAGAGTGGCAAAAAACAAAATGAAATGGAATATCTAATTCAATATAGTGTGCATATGGATTTAATACATGTCTATACTGAAAATTAAAGATACTGGAGGTATAGTAAATAAGTATTGTAAGAGATAGAGAATGTTAAACATGTGTATGTGGACGCTAATATTTGGTGTGTAACAAATTATATTTTTTATACATACTTGGAAATAAACTTTACCTACCTACCTACCTACCTAACCCCTCCCTTTATATCCATCCTGAAGTTAGGGAGTCAGAGTTTGAAGTTGCCTATAAAAGGCTAGAGCAGTCAGGACCAGCCATTGGGGGGGATCCAGATAATCCCTTAATTGGAGCCTCAGCAACAGAAAGATTTGCAGGGGATATTACAAGAATTTGACAAATTCACAAACATCCTGGGGAGGGCCATATGAATTATACACACCATAACTACCACACAAGACAAGCCCATACACCAAAAACCCTACAGATTGCCCATGAAGGTGAGGGATGAGGTGATTCAGGAAGTCAAAAAAATGGAGCAATTAAGCATAACTGTGTCCTCAATGAGTGCATGGTCTTCACCCATGGTCATAGTGAACAAGAAAGAGGATGGGATACATCTATGCCTAGATTTTAGGAAGCTTAACAATGCATCACTATATGATGGCTATCCATTGCCCTGAATAGATGACATCACTGACAAGCTAGGCAATGCACAGTTTATCTCCACACTTGACCTTACTAAGGCATACTGGAAAATGCTCTTGTCACCAGATTCACAAGATAAAAATGCATTTTGCACCTCAATTGGTTTATACCAGTTTGTCACAATGCAATTTAGACTACATGGGGCCCCAGACACTTTTCAATGTTTTATGAACCACATACTAAGACCACACACTGAGTACTGTGTGGCTTATTTGAACGATGTAGTCATATTCAGCCCTGACTGGGAATCCCATGTTAGACACTTGTCTCAGGTATTACAAGCAATAAAGGAGTCAGGAGTGACCATTAACCCTGCTAAGTGTGCCCTTGCAGAGCCCAAGACAAGATATCTATGGTTCATTTTAGGCAATGGACAAGTGATGCCCAAGATAGAGGAGGTTACAGCTGTAGCAAACAGAGCAATACCTACCACAAACAAGTTCTGGCAGAGCCACTACAGCTGCAAATGCATTAACAAAATAAGGGTGTTTCATGGGCTTAAACATAAACATGAATTGCATTTAGTGAGGGCTACAGTACCATTCCACATGACTTGTGAACAAGCTGGGCAGCCTGAGAGTGGGTCACAAGGTGGTAAACTGGGTTAGGAACTGGTTGAATGATAGAAGATAGAGAGTCATAGTAAATGGTGCCTCAGTATAAGGAAAGGGTGTGACCATCAGGGTGCCACAGGAATCAGTCCTGGTCCCAGTCCTGTTTAATGTCTTTATAAGTGAAATTGTGGAGGGGCTAGAGGGGAAAGTGTGCCTCTTTGTGAATGACACTAAGATCTGCAACAGGGTGGACACTCCGGGAAGGGTGGAAAAAATGAGGAGGGACCTAGGTAAACTAGAGGAATGGTCCAAAGTATGGCAGCTGAGACTTAATGCAAAAACAAAAGTACACAATCATGCATTTGGGTTGCAGGAAACAGAGGAGGATTACAGGAGGGGGAGAAACTGGTTGTCACCAAACAGGAAAGGGATTTGGGGGTAATCATACTGGAAGACCTAAATGTGGCTAAACAATGAACCAAGGCTGTGGGAAGAGACAGTGGGATGCTGGGGTGCATAGGGAGAGGTAATAGTAGAAGAAGGAAGGAGGTGGTGATGCCACTGTGCAGATCACTGGTGAGGCCTCATTTGGAATACAGCATCCAGTTCTGGAGGCTGCATCTCCGTAAGGATGTAGACAGAGTGGAGGCAGTAAAGAAGGTCAACAAAGATGGTGCCGGGCCTGCACTAAAAGTCATATGAGGAGAGACTGGGAGACCTCAATATATATACCCTGGGGAAGAGAAGAGATGGGTGATATGATAGAAACCTTCAAACATCTAAAAGGCATAAATAGGGTGCTGAAGGGTAGCATCTTTCAGAAAAGGAGATGTCCAGGAATGAGGGGGCATGGCATGAGGTTGAAAGGGGGTAGATTAAGGGGTACTGTAAAGAAGTATTTCTTCACAGAAAGGGTGGTGGAACATCTAGAGACTTCACAAGTCAGTTTCATTATGAAAGAGAGAAAAAAACCCACAATTGACACATTTCACATAATACTACTATACACTATAAAAAATATAGGATGAGCAACTGTATGCATAACCAATGTGTTCTGTCACCTCGGGGTTCTGATTCCCATGGACCTCTTGAGTTTTTCTCTCCTGGTCAGAAGGAATCAGAACCCCACTATGGCAGAAAACACTGATTGTGCATAGTTGCCCATCCAGTATTCTCTATATTTAGTGCTGCATTTAGGATTTCTAAGTAATAAACCTGTGTCATACAATTGCTTTAAATTAGACCAAGATTCTGGTCTATTCAATTCAAATTTGTTAAGATGAGGATCAAAGTTTTTGGAAGAAATCAAAGGAATAACAACCCTATAAGTCAGGAGGTAATGTCTCATAAATTCTTTTCTATTTTAGTTGTGAAGGGCTACCCAGCTGTCAGCAATATCAATTTTGACATATCTGCAGCAAAGCAATAAAGAAAGGCAGAAGACATTTCACAAAACCTTGAGACAGAAATCAATGCCAGAGTTTAGCTAGCTATATGCTGCCTAGCACAGCTTTATCAATTGAAGAATCAGTTTCAGTCTCATGGTTCTATGAAATGTCTACTGACTTGATTTAAGATAAGACTGCTTTAGACAGGGATATGCCTGGAAAGCTGACATCTAAAAGTAAGCCCAATACCTCATTCCCTTTGCACCTATTCTCCACTCTAGAAATTGAGTATTTTAATAACTTTTTTTTAATTCTTTACTTCCTACAGTTGTACAGTCACAGTAATCCACTGCACAGTGTGGAGTGCACTGGGACTTATGCATGCCTGGCGTTGTTGGTCACTTGCCAGGTTTGGGAAAATCCCAGCCCAACCCACACCTTGTTGTGGATTATTAAAGGAAAACTGCATGTTAAAATCAGGAAACTATTTGCATTATTACCTTTTTTATGTTCTTATTTATCTTTTTTTTCTGCTCAGGCTGTGGGAGGATTTTTTTCTAACTTTTCCTGGCTGTTTTATGGTCCCTGGGGACTGCCATTCAGGTTTTGTTTATTGCATCTTGTCCCAGAGATAATTCCCAGAGTGCCCTTTGCTCTGATGTCTAATAGTCCCTGAGGGAGGCCAGTGTCTTGTTACAGGGTCTTTATTACAGCTCAGCTACAGAAGAGAGAACACATCAGCCAGGAGTCACACTGCTAGTCTTTGGGTAAGTGTAATAAGTTTCCTAAATATTGGTACCTTAACCAGCTGTGTTCTGCTTAGGGAAGTGTGTGTGTTGGTGTGTGTGTGTGTGTTTAAGCATGTCACTGTTTAAAGTAGTTTTGTCTGCACTCATTTTGCTATCCCTCTTAGTCCCTTTCAGTTTTTGCACCAGTACTAAGTAGCAGAAATGGAACAGCACCTTATAGTTTGTTCAAGTAGCCCCTAAATGAAATAATTTATGCAGCACTGGAATGATTTATATAAATGGGTTTGGAAACATCATGGAGCACAGGCAGCTATTTATAAAACAAGTCTGTGATTGCACCAACAATGCCCCCCCCCCATTGCACAGCAGAAGACACATCAGTTTATCTCAGTAGCAGTTACTGCTACAGTATATGCAATCTGTATATAAACTGTGTCACTTTACCCAGAATCCTGCCCCCCATTTTGATCAACATATTATGCACTTTTGATTCAGTTGCTTGTGTCTTGCATAGAAGATAGTTCTTGTAGACAAATGTAATCATTTTGCAGCTGTGGTCATTCAATAACTAAGCAGGCTTCAGGATTGTTTATGTACCCAACTGTACTTGCCCTGTATGCTCAATATCCAGGTGTTGGACTCTGTATTTAACAGCTGCCTCGAGGAAATCAAGTTGTGGATGACTCACAGTTGGCTAAAGCTTAACCCAGGCAAGACTGAGGTACTGGTTGTGGATACAGGTCATCGGGCAGAGAAGGGGGTGTGGGGGTTAGCCCCTGAACTAGTGTTGGCAGTGTGCTTCAACCCCCTCTAGACAGGTGAAGAACGTGGGAGTGATCCTGGGTGATGGCTTGAAACTTGATGCTCAGGTGTCAGGCATGGTTAGAAGTAGGTTTTATCATCTCAGGAATATCGCCCAAATTCGAGCCCTGATCCTGCCTGAGGACCTGACCACACTGGTGCATGTTTTCTTCACTTCCAGGTTGGACTACTATACTGCCCTATACCTAGGGTTATCTGTAGGCAACTTCCACAGGCTGCAGCTGGTGAAGAACACTGTGGAGAGATTGTTGATGGGGGGTGAAAAGATGTGAGCATATCACCTCAGTCCTCCACAGCCTACACTGGCTGCCGGTCCAGTGGAGAGTTGTCTTCAAGATAGGGCTGTTGACCCATAAGACCCTTCATATAAGGGGTCCTTTCTATCTGCAAGATCTTCTTGTCCACTACCATCCAACCCAGGCCCTCTATTCTGCCAGGGGGAGGCCTCCTGGGCACTTCCATGGCTAGGTTGCAGCATTCTGAGGATAGAGCATTCTACACCTACCTTGTGGAAATCCTTGCCTGGTAATCTAAAGGAGGGTCCCTTGGTGGAGGCCTTTAAAAAGGGCCTTAAAACATATTTGTTCCAGAAAGCATTTTATTGATAATGTTTTAAAATTATCTGGATTTATGGGATAGATAGATAATTGTATGCTCCCAGTTGTATATTTTTATATGTACATATTTGTTTAATTTTAAATGTACGTTTTTATATTGTACAGCATCCAGAGTCTGTGGAAATGGCGCTTTAGAAATAAAATACCTATCCATCTATCTATCTATCTATCTATCTATCTATCTATCTATCTATCTATCTATCTATGTATCTATCTATCTATCTGTATGTGATCTCCTCCAGGAGCCTTTTGCATGATTTCTTCAGGAGGTTTTATTGTTAATACTAGCTAGTATCATATTAACTGGGACTTTAAAATATTTAAAGAGCTGCTTGATAATGGCATATTCTTCCCATTTATGTAAGTGCTGCTAGATGCTATGTGGTTTCTACTTGTGTTGGTGTGTGGTGGGGGAGAGACAAAACTGAGGTGGTTGGATCATCTACTCAAAACATGAGGCTTTCATATTGTGGGAGAACCAAGCAAGTAAAATCAACCAGCATGGTTAGGAAACAAAGGAATTCACACCACTGGATGAGTGGGGGAAGGGGATACCAGCAAAGCAGGAGTTTCACAGTTTGCAAAAGGTAAATTAAGCACTGAAACTTAACAAACAAAGAAAATGCCCATAAAACACTTTGGAGGAGTTTTTCAGCTTGCAAAAATAGGCAGTACTGGGGAGGTCTCAATTAACTTCTTAAGCCAGAGGAAAAATAGTACTCTCAAGCTCTCATACATACACAGGCAGTGTAGTAATGAGGCATCAATGGAGGACACTATTTTTAACACTCTATCATGTTGTTTGGTAGGTAATTTATGCAGGGAGTCATTTTCTCAAAGCAAAACATCTGCAGGGCTACACCCACTGTGCTGAAAAAAGCACATGAGATCTTTCCTATCTCTGGCTGATTATTACTGGAGATTTATTCCTAATTGCTCAGCCATTGCCAGTTCTTTGACTGATCTCACTAAAAAGAGGTGCCCAAATAAGGTTCAGTGGACCTCTATTTGTGATGAGGCTTTTAGGAATACCAAGGCCATTCTATGTACAGCTCCTGTATTGAAAAGCCCTGACTTCAATCAAGTGTTTGAGGTGCAAACTAATGTATCAGAGAATGGTATTGGGGCAGTCTTATCTCAGAAAATAGATAGGGAAGAACATTAGATCATATATATCAGCCGGAAGCTACAAGAAAGGGAGAGAAGATATGCTACCATATGGAAAGAATGCTTAGCTCTGAAATGGGCTATTGAGTCTCTGAAATATTACCTGTGGAGGGCTGAATTTAAGGTTGTAACTGAGCATAATCTCCTTTGCTGGTTGTACCACATGAGAGAAAAAAATCCCTGTATAATGTGGTGGTACTTAGCTTTTCAGCACTATCAATTTACTGTGTCCCACAGGGCAGAAACAAAACATGTAAATGCTGATTTCATGTCTAGTTATGGTGCATGAATTGATGTCAATGAAATATGATGAACTTTCCCTAAAAGGAGACAGTGCAGGGAAGGTGCCACTAGTCTCTGTTGAAAAAATGTGTCAACGCCTCAGGGTAAAGAATGATGATATCCATTATGTTTACAGTGGAATTTTCATCATTAATAGGGACCCTGAGATGGAGCTTCAGAAGATGCATGGGTGGAAGCTCCATTCCTTCCTCGGACAGGAAGATGGCAAGCAGTCTGGGATAACTGCTTCCTTCTTAATGTGGGGGATATGTGGCAGGGATATCCTGCCACTCTTGAGGACTGACCTTTTCTTAAATCTGTTGCAAAAGTTCTTCTATTTCTCAGCTTAATCTATCCATTACAATTTCTAGTCCATAAGGTTGGTCACCTATGGATGCCCCCTCTCCTTTCTTGACTATTCTATAGTGTCCTCTTTAATTTTCCTTTTCCCTCTCAGGTCCTTATACTGGGAGGTTATTATGCTGATCTCTGATCTGATGTAAAACAACAGGCTGTGTTCCTCATTGTTGGATTTAGTATGCAATAGCACTATGTCATAAAATACCTTAATGTATATGCTTTATGTGTATGAAACCTGTAAATGTTGAACATATCACTGCATTAGGTGTTTTTGATAAAGGTAAACAGTTACTAGATGACTATATTATAAAAACAAAATCTAGTCAGAACCAATACAGCTGTGGAGAGCTTTTCAGAGTGGCAAGACATTGAAAAGAATATGCAGTGTTCTCACTGCACCGGAGTCAGCCATAACTAATACTGCAGCAGTTACAGTACTGTGCATGCATCATACTCATGCATGCGCAGTTTGTCCTGGAGTCAACCATGCACAACATGGCGGCGCTGACATGACTATGTAGGCGTGATACTCATGTATATACAGTTTAAGACAGTGTGGTCATATTGCACATGGTGCCCATCACTTCCACAATTGCAGAAAGGAAAGATAGTGTACTGGGAAGAGGGTGTGTTTTAGGGAAAACCACCACAGTTTGCCTTCTTGCTCATACACTTAGGCAAGGGAAACCCCATGATGGGATACTACCTGGGAGGGGAGCAGCTGGCATGCACCAACCAGGAGCAAGACTTAGGAGTCATTATATCAGATGACTTAAAGGTCAGGAAGCAGTGCAAAAAGGTGGCCCTAAAGGCCAGTCATGTGCTGGACAGCATAGGGAGAGGAATCTTGAGTCACAGAAGGGAGGTGATGCTGCCACTTTACATGGTGCTGCTGCACCACTAGCTGGAGTACTGTGCACAGTTCTGGAGGCTGCACCTTAGGAAAGACATCAATAGGATTGATACGGTGCCGAGGAGAGCCACAAAAATGATTCAGGGTCTGCATCAAATGGCATATGAGGATAGGTTGCGAGAGCGCAACATGTACTCCCTGGAGGAAGGGGAGGGAACATGATTGAGACATTCAGGTATATCAAAGGTATAAATAAGGTAGGTGTACAGGAGCTCCTTCAGGAAAAGAAAAGCATCGGAACTAGAGGACACAATATGAGGCTCAAGGGTGGGTGATTTAGGAGCAATGTTAGGAAGATCTTCTTCACTGAGAGGGTGATCAACCCATGGAATTGTCTGCCCTAGGAAGTGGTGGAGGCCAAAATGGTAAATGGGTTCAAAAATGCCTGGGACAGGCACAAAGATATCATTTCACAGAAAGGATAGAAGGGGGTAGTTACCCATATTGAGCAGACTAGAGGGATCTTGCAGTCCCCATATGCCATCAAATTCTATGTTTCTATGTTTCTTAGTTAGGCAGCCATCACAGCTAGGCATTTTGTGAAAACCCTTGATGCTGAGGTAATGCTGAAAGGAAGGCAAGGGATGTGAACTGGTAATGGCAGTTACCTAGCCTGAACCTGAAGTACTTTCTATGAGTGGGTCTGACTGAGATGTGGAAGTAGGTGTCTTTCAGATCCAGTGACCTCAACCAGTCTCCCAGCTGCAGAGATGGTATCACTGAGCCCAGTGTAACTATTTTGAATCTTTCCTTTTTTTTACGTTTGATATCCCAGGTAAAAAATGGGTTGTCACTTCCTATTCCCTGTCCCCTATCTGTCCACTTGATACTTCTTTTCAATGCCAGCAGCTGAGGTAGGTGCTGACATTATTTTGTTGGTGGTTTCTTAAGAAATTTATAGGTGTGAAGCAGCAAAATCCTTGTAGGAGCCAGACCCATTACATTCATGAATTCACCTCCTCTTCATTATCCTCAGCTTCATGGGAAGGGGTGGTGGCAGTATTTACCGTTTGCCTTACAAAGGGATAGTGGGATGTGTAATCCTCAGAAGACCTGGGAAGGAGACAGACTTCTGCTTGGGGAAACCATCTGATTCTAGAGGTTCTGCTTCCTCCTCCTCCTCCTCTTCATGATATATTTCTTCCTCCTCCACCGGGGGGGGGGGAGCAGGGAAGCTGGCATATTCATAAAATTTCCCGTAGCCTAGAAGGCTTATAAAAATTGCCATACCCCTATCATGTCCTCTGTGGAGAGCAGTCATCTTAGGTCCACTGCCTGCTCCTTTCCTGTTTCAGAAGGAATGGCAGAGACATTTTTCTCTTTTTGTTTCTTCTTTGCAGACACTGTTTGCAGAGCTCACTTACAGGCTGTTTTACTTTTGTTCTTGCCATCACTGGTCTCAGGGTTGCCCCTTTGGGATAACCTGGGTTCTGTGCCATCTCTACTGTGCTTTTCTGGTGGCTGAGCAGCTTTTTCTTTCTCTTGTGTCCCCTTCGTCAGGGACTGCTGCTTGTTCTGAGGGGAAGGAACCTCATCTGAACCTTTGGTAGGTGGCACAGAGGCAGACTGAGAAGCCATGAAGTCTTCTCTTTTCTTAGCCCTTTTCATTTGTGTTTTACGGCAAACCTTTTTAACAAAGCTCACAATTTAAAAAGTCATGGTCAGGACCAAGATACCTCAGACAAAGCTCATGGCAGTCTGCCTCTGCCAGGAACTGAAAACACTCTGTACAGTTTTAAAGTCTGTAGGTCTTGTTCTTTTCTTTTTAGATCTCAGTCACACCAAACACTGATGACCCTATGAAAATTTGTTACCAGTTCCCAAATTTGGGAATATAATTAAAGCACAACACACAACTGAGGTTGAACTTGGAAAAGACTGAGGTGATGGTCATGGACCCGTGTTGCCGGATAGAGGGGTTGGGAGCGGGTTTGCCTTTGAGACTTTTCCTTGGAGTCTCCCAGCTTCTGACCTCTGAATGGGTGCAAAACCTGGGGGTGATATTTGACGATGGGCTGACACTGTAATCACAGGTGTCGGCTGTAGTCAAATACTCCTTTTACCATCTGAGGAACATCTCCAGGGTTAAGCACCTAGTTCTGTCCGGTGAGCTTCCTATGCTGGTCCACGCTTTTGTGACCTCGTACCTTGATTATTGCAACTCCCTTTATCTAGGGCTACCTGGGGTTGATATCCACTGCTTGCAGCTGGTGCAGAATGCTGCAGCCCGGTTGTTGACAGGAACTCCCCAGACTTGTCACATCTCTCCGGTGCTGCACGAACTGCACTGGCTGCTGGTACAGTGGCAGATCTCCTTTAAAGTCAGACTTCTGACTTATAAAGCCCTATATGGACAGGGTCTGGACTACTTGAAAGAGCTTCTGGTTCCTTACTGGCCCAGGCAATCGCTCCACTCGGCTGATGAGGGATTGCTAGAAATTTCAAAAGTATCCTTAAAATCTTCAGGGGCCGTGCATTCATGTACACTGCCACAGCCCTTTGGAATTCTCTGCCCTTTCAGCTTTGGGAGTCAGCTTCAGGAGTGTGCGACTGTGAAGGGATTTAAACAGGCCTTAAAAACCCATCTGTGGCACCTAGCCTGCTTTGTTTGATTTTATCGAAGTCTGAATTTTATGAGATTCTGTATTTAACTGTGTTTTATATCATTCTTGTTTTATTTTATTGTTAAAGCACCTTGATTCTTTGAAAGGCGCAATATAAATAAAGGTATTATTATTATTACAGAAAAGGGGCTTTAAAAGATTAAATTGTGATCTGGTTCCCTTTAAAACAGAAGCACTAATATTTTTTTTTTTTACCTCAGAGCCAGTTTGGGGTTT
The DNA here is from genome assembly GCA_016271365.2 of Neoceratodus forsteri. Lineage (NCBI taxonomy): Eukaryota > Metazoa > Chordata > Ceratodontiformes > Ceratodontidae > Neoceratodus > Neoceratodus forsteri. Next base: position 301,898,818 of record CM057450.1, on the reverse strand, counting down.
GTTTTTGTTTTGTTAATCAGGAAAGGCTGAAGTAGATGTCAATTTGAAAAAAATGTGGTGAACAAGTGACTTGGTCCCCTGTGTAATGGAACAAAGTGTTAAATGATATTATGCCAGAGTTTATATTTTTTCAACAAGTAAGAGCAGTTCCCTAAAGGCAGGAGTCATGCTGTCTGGCGGCCTTCTCGGGTTTCCGGGAACATACTGAGAGCCACAGAAACTGCTAAAAATGACAATTAAATAAAATAAACACCCTAGCAGAGTATTGAGGAACAAGTAAAAACAGAATAAAGTAATAACATTTTCTAAATTGTTCTGGAGGCCAAAAGAGTGGAGCTGTACTTCGGGGTGACTGGTTTCTTCAGTGGAGAAGTAAATCTGAAGAAAGGCAGCTGGGGGAGGGCAAAGCACTGAGTTTGAACTTGATTCTAATTCTAAATTCCATGATTAGCTTAAGTTCTGTCTCTGTGGCAACTCAATCCAGTGGACTGATTGCTGTTTGTGACAATATACTGATGGATTTCTGGGGTTAGAAAAATACATTTTAGCATTCCTCAAACTGTCATAACAAAGAGTGAAGGGATATGTATTACTTACTGTAATCTTCCTGTCATTAACTCATCCTGTAATCAGAATCAAGTATCTTTATTTGTGTATTCGCTGTGGAAATTAATAACATTTTAAAACATAAATAAATAATGAAAAGACTGGTGGGGACACAATGGAGTGCTATTTGTTGGAACAGCAGGGTACAAGGATGAGGCAGAAATGCATGTCTATGCTTCTGCAAATAAAAAAATGGAGAAATTCAGAGTAAACTGGAGGAACATTTGGAAATCTTAGCAAGGAAGCATAAGTCTTCCCCAGCAAGTCATGAAACAGATGAGCTTAAGCAGGTACAGCAGGAGCTATGAGATTGAACTAAAAAAACAACAGAAGGGAAGCTCAGATATACTAACCAATGGTAATATGAGTAATGGAATAGGGTGGCCCACTTGTTGTCCTTTTGACTGTGAAAAATATGGTAGACAGATATGTTAAGCAGATTAGATCATCAACAGATAGTGGGATTCTGGGAGTTAGGCCTCAAATTACAGCTCAGCATTTTAAAGATTTTTAGGAATTCTTGTGTAGGCTTCTGGGGGAGGGATATTGATCAGGCAAGGATATCAGATTTTTGGGCAGGGCTTATCTTCCACAATTCACAACACAAGAGTAACAGCAGGTTTTGGACAAACCAGTAGGGATGGCTGAGCTAACACAAGTTACAAAGAACTTGAAGTCTAGTATACATAGGCGTAGCCAAGGGAGGTTTACTGGGTGCCCAGAACCCCCTCCCCCAACTTCAAATGCCTACTGTAAGCCCCGCTGCTTGCCTAAATTGTCCTGGCTTGCCACAATCTGATCCCCCCCCTTTACTCACAGCCTGAGCAGCTGCCGGGTCAGAGTCAGAAATTTAATGATCGATCCATTTAAAGTGCAGCAGCACTAGCAAGATGGGAGGCAAGCATTGGCTTCTGAATATGCAACAATTAGCCCTGCCTCCCACCAGGGACAGGCAAGGAGCCTTGGATCGACGGGTCTGGTCAAATGACTGTAAAGGGGTGTTCATGTGGTTCTTAGCAGCCAGAGCTCACAGACACGCTTGACACACTTTTCTGCTAGTCAGTGTGAGAGATGAGTAGTGATGTCTGTCTGATCAACACTGCGCTGGGCCCTTTTTGTTGCTTTTTACAGTGGCTGTAATAAATAATTAATCTGTCCGGTGGTCGACTCTGTCACTCCTCCTGCTGCACTAGGGTCTCGGTGGTTGTCTTGGACCAAGGCAGACGGAAAAGCTCACCTTGAGTCCCAAGCTGGAAACGTAGAGCCTGACTGTGTCCCCACCATATTGTAATCTCTGAGGGCCACGGCAGCTTTCACCCCGGTTTAACTGCAGGGAGTGCTTTAGTAGCAAAAGCCAAAATAGAGCAACAGAAATGGAGATAACTGGGGATTGGGAAAAGGTAAAAAAAGGAAAACATATGGCTGAAAAGGACCAAGTCTGTGACTTGTCGCAATTTACAATTCCAATTAAACAAATATAAGCCACAGTCTGTCAGTAATGGAGATGAATCCGTGGGAATAAAACAGAGAATAATAGGAATGTAACTGTGTGTTAAGGAATTCTTTTACTCACCTGAGGGGTGTGATTACCCATAAACCTCGAGAGTAAAGCTCGAGAGGTTTATGAGGTCATCACACCCTGAGGGTGTGTAAAAAATTCCAATAATACAACAGTTGCATAACCTTTATTTTTTTATTATTTTTGGTGCAAGGTAGTGTGACTGAGTGGTGTTCATTCGGGATAAAAAAAAAACAAAAATGTAGACAAAGTGGAATGCAGTTTTAAAAACTCTGTCCCTTGTAACAGTTAATCTACTTTTATTTATTTATTTATTTATTTATTTTTGCATTAAAGCTGCTAAGTGTAGACTGAGGAGAGCAAGTGACTCGGCAGCTTCAGAAGACGTTGTCATAGCAACACTCACTTACTCTTGAATCTCGTTTTCTGAAGCCACCGAGTCACTCATTCTCCTCGGTCTATGTTTGGCCGCTATAACACAAAAAATAATAACTAAAAGTAGGTTAACTGCTACAAGGGACAGAGGTTAAAACAACATTCAGTCTGTCTTCATTTCAGAGTTTTCGAGATGGCTTGCACTTGATCACACTTCGCTGCCAAGAGAGTGAAAGTGGAAGTCAAGGACAGTGCAAGTGAGTTGCTTTCCGAACACTGTAATAACTGGTTTTACCAGTTATTATGGCATTTGAAACATGGTTGTAGTCCATGTGTTAAAGGGGGTCACAAGCAATTATAAAAAAGTAAATATGATAAAATAAAGGATGTACTATGTCAGTTCTTCTTCTGTAAGGGAACATTCTTTGCTTGCACATATGGGTAGAAGATGGCAGTGTGCCTTACACAGTCAGACTGGAAAGGACTTTACCATTAATCACAATGTCTTATACCTCAGGGTAAACACTGACTGAGCCACAGTGTGTGTATTGTGTATGTAACCCCCCTGTTACCCGGGGTTACTAGAATTCCAATAAGACCTAGTCGTAGGCAAGGAAGGCAGCTTGTGAAGCTCCAGTTAAATGGATTTCACACTGTCTCACTCTGTTCTCAGTCTCAGCTGAGACTGAGGGATGACATCACTTAGAACTGTCACAGCTGCATAAGCCACACTGGAATGTTTCAGTTGGAGGTTAGAGTAGAACGTTGGGGAATTTGAAGTGAGTTCTGTTGCAGTCAGTAGTGAAAGAGGTACTCTGCTGTAACCAGGCCCTCAGAGCCCTAAGCTCTGTCAAACAGCTATTTTTTGTGTATGGGTGTGTGTGTTCTCACCTGAAGAGGAACACAAGAAGAATACATTGAAGTGGTGGAGACTGCTGGAAACCCAGAGCAGCGTACAAGTTTGGGCTGTGTGCCCAGTGTGTTTCAGAGCCTGAGGGCTAAAGTGATGAGGATGTGTTCCGGTCTCCTTAAATCTGCATTACCAGGAGTGTAGCCCCGTGGGGGTCCATCTATGCTTTGTTTATTCTGTTGGATGTGAATAAAAGCCACACTTTAGAATCCCACTTCTGGTATTGGACATTACAGTTATTGCTTCCTTAGTCCGGAGTTACTTATGTGGCCCTGTTGCAGAGTAGCCAAACCTAGCCAATGTGCCTAGTGACATATTCCTCCCCAAACCCAGCCCACCAGGTAGAGCTGTCAAGATAGAAACGGCATACCTGGGTGGGGGTTACATGTATAAGGGAAGCAAAGTCTGTACAGAAGCTTACAAAGCCAGTTTTTTCACATTATCTATTTTTATTAATCTAATTTTATTTTATTTTGCCTGGTTGGGGGACTGAGACAAAACCCTTTTTTGCCATGCCTGTGTATAGTAAACAAGTATACAAGTTGAAATACAGCATATGCACAAGGCTTATTAATTGCATCAACCCATATTTAATAACTTACTAAATTCTTGATGCAATTAATACAGCCTAAACTATGGAGTGGTTGTGCAGAAGGTCCTAAATGGCAGATCTGGAGATAGCTATGTATTGTGGCCACAGGACTGCTGCAAAAGCCCTTTCTGCACCAGTCATATGCAAATCCTTGACTCATATGATCAGAGCTTATCCTGTAGATTATTGGTGCTCCTGAAAAAAATTGGGGAAGGGGTGCCATGATCCCAGCTTATGAATAAGCCACCAATGCCAATCAATTGTTTTTATTATAAATGTTCCAACACATGTTGCCACTTTGGCTTCTTCTGGGACCAAGGACTGTGTCTTAAAATTTAATACAAATAAAATAAATACATGGTGGACTTCCTAGCACCAGAGTCCTGAAAATTGATACTCAGTTTCTCATATGTTTATCAGCATGCAAACTAGACTTCATGGTATGCTAAGTTTGTGTACATCAAAACATACAAAATTGAATATAATTATTTAAGACTCTGTTGCCAAGAAGTCCTTGGGCAGTATTTACAAAGAGGATGCACTTGGTGCATCACAAATGCGCCGGCACAAATCAGATGCGCCGAGCACAGACAGAGCCATTCACACAGGCATGTGCAGTGGGAAGTGCCGAGCACAACCCCACTGTGAATCACCATGAAACACAACAGCACAACTGTAGATATGCCGGCGCAACCTGAGATGCACCAGGGCAAGTTGGATGCCCCATAGCCACACAGGGGAGCTATGCAGAGCAAGTGGAGCAAGTCAGCAGGGCATGAGGAGCAACCACAGAGCTGGAACAAACACACCCATGGACACAAGCTCTGAGAAAAACATGTTTATAAAAATTTTAGATCATAAAAACTGTACAACAGATATGAATAACAAAGCACAACAACAACAACACCAACAGGGGAAAGGGAGGAGCAGGGATGGGAAGGAGGGCAGGAAAGGGACAGTAACAGTGGATGGTAAACATTAACTATGTATAAGGGATGGCCCCAGGAAGAGGCGGGGGGCCACTAGTGTCGCCGTGCCCTGCCATGAACCACCCTGGTACGGCCACAGACTGGGAGATACAGCAGTATGCCCTGCAGGGCAGCTGTCAGGCACTGAATGGTCCAGGCCAGTGGGCGCTGGGCTGCCTGGATGGTCACATGGATCCTCCTATCCATGTCAACAGGGGCACCACCCCTAGCCACAGCATGGCAATCCTGAAGATCTACAGCAATGACAGAAAGAACACACACTGAGGGCCTGAATGTGGACTACTCCCCCGCCCACCAGCAACCCTACAGTATCAGAAATGCAGCAATAGCAGAATGCAGCACTCACCTGCCCCTGGAAGTTCACCAGGCCTGGCACCCATGATCCTCCGCATCCACACCTCAGCTGCGTCTGCAGCCCACTACCTGGTATCTGGTACTGCAAAACACAACAGACAGCACCATGAGCGACCACTGCCACTGTGCAGGATGCAGTGCCACAGTGCCCTACCCACTGGCCTGTGTCCATGCAGCAGACAGTGGTGACCAGCATTGAAGCACCCAGCAGTCCGCAGGCAGACACAGCCATGCCCAGCGCCCCCCCATGGCACACGTGGTATGGCAGCATGGGACAGGTGCAGCCACTGCCATGTGTGCAGGATGCTGTGAGATCCATGAGGGTGACCCATGAGGGTCTTGACACACACACCCAGCACGCGCCACAAAAGAAGCCAGATGAACAACACCTACCTGGTCTCGGCAATGCACCCCTTCATGTACAGTGCCGCAGCTGTGCCAGCCTCTCTGGGTCTCACCTCTGGAGGTTGCCATAATGATGTCTGCACTGCTCTCCTGTGCATGGCATCCCTGTACGATGCACAAGCCTAGTAGCAATGGAGGCCCACACCTAGGCCCTGGGCTCATTGAGGTCATCCTGGCCAAACAGGTGCCCCTCCACAGATATAACAAGTGCTACCAGATGTAGCAGCTCCACCTGTGACCAGTTCATGGCCCTAGGTGTCTGTCTCCCTGCCCTAGGCATCTTACAATGGGAACTGACATTGACAAGGTGCAAAAATGCAATGTGCAGTCAAGCGGACATTATGAGCCATGTGAAACACTGAGGCACGTGCAGCACAGCACGCACTGAGCATGAAGTGCAATAGGTCAATTGCAATATGCACGCCCGTGCACAATGCAGTCCGCAATGGCGTGGCAAGGCCAGGACTCTTTCGCGCATGCGTGATGAGTGAATGGGTGCCATGTTGTGCACAGCGTGTGCTACGAATTGCCACCGCATGTCATGCACAATCCATGGGCAGTACAAGCACAGTGCAGCATGGACGATGCATAGTGAAACACACTGCACGATAGGGTACACAATGTCATGGCCAGTAGGCCTGCAACAGTGCATCGGGGTAGCAGTGGAATGGCGCATCATGGGAGATATGCCAATGGACAGGGTGACCGTGCATGCATGACAGAAGCGCCAACTAGAATGCCCCGATACAGGAACATGCACCTACTGATACGTGCATACACCGGAGATGTGCTGTACGGCCATCAATGCAGCCCAGAGATGCTCCATGCAAAGTGAGATAAGCTGGGGGCAACTGTGCAATTCACAGAGAATGCACCCAAAACAGCCTTATCTAATATGAATGGGTAACTCAGCTGATTAGCATCTCATTACCAGGTGCTCAGGCCTCATTTGCATGCCCCGGGCCATAAATGCTCCCAATTCAGCAGGCTGAGACCAGGTTACTAAGAGGTGTCAGTGCCTTGAGGGTGAGTACACAGCTATGATTATAGGGCAACAGAACAAACTGGGGTGACAGACTGTGAGCATGCACACCCGGCAATGCTCCAGTACCCCAGATGTGGAACCAGTACTACCAATATGTGGAACCCATGGCCATAACGTGGAATACAGTGGCAGGGCAGTATAGAAGGTGCACAGAGAACCAATGGACTGTTCCCTGTTATGTCCACAATGGCTGTTTGTGAACCAAGATGTACACATCCCAGCATGTACGACACAGTTCTGCTGAGCGATAATATGGTCATCAGTGGACCTAGGCATTGCAATGTGGAACAGGGAGGGCATGCGACGTGAACAACTGAGCCGTCCACTGTACACAGGGACACAGGGGAGGTACATGTGACTGGGTGGCACTGGCAATGCATGGTGGATGCAGCAACATGCAACAGGTTGGTCCGAGGCACACAGCGGCACCTGTGCAGGCACAATGGTAGTGTCACCATGCCGCACTACTGCCAGCTGCACTGTATCCGTTGCCACATGTCCATTGCCCCCCACCTTGCGGCCGTCACATGGGTGTCTCCCAGGATGGAGGCAGTTTCCACAGTGGCAGCACATGTGCTGCAGAGGTACCAGGACATGATCATGGCAGACGGCACAGTGTGTCCCCCTCTGGGGCAGCTGCACTGTTCCCCCACTAGTGGACTGGGTGTCATACATGGCATGTGCAATGTCCCCCATGGACCACGTACCATGGTGCATGGCCACCTGTGCTAGGCTGGCCACACACAGGCCATGGCCCAATACAATGGCGTCATGGACCATGGAGAGGCAACAGACTGAGGAAGACGTTTGCGGGAACATGTGTATCCACAGGCGTGACTGACACCTGGATGCTTCCCCCCACAGTAGCTAGTATGTCAGAGGAAGCAGGTACTACCAGCAAGCGGTGCCCCAACTTCACAAAGGATGAGGATAGGGTGCTCATCAAAGCTTTCCACCTATGCCTGGATGTCCTCACTGGCAGGGGAGGCACCCAGACGGCACGTGCAGAAGGCTGGGAAGAGGTGGCCCAGCAGGTGAATGCAGTGGCACCATACAACCGCACGGTCCAAGAGCGCCACAAGCACTGGAACGATGGCCGCAGGAGGGCCAAGGAGACAGTGGCCAGCATCCAGACATCTCTGCAGTGGACAGAGGGCAGACCCAGCATGGCAGAATGGCTTAGTCCCAACGAGGCCCTCCTGGTCATCAATGTGTCCAGAACAGCTGTGCATAGTGTCCCAGGTGGTGGTTTCCAGATGGGAGGCAGTCTGTCACAGCATGGTACGTACAGTGGCGTGAAAAAGTATTTGCCCCCTTCCTGATTTTCTCTATTATTGCATATTTGTCACACTGGATGTTTTCAGGTCTTTAGACAAAATGTAATATTAGATAAAGGGAACCTGAGTGAACAAATAACACTTGTTTTTTTTTACTTATTTCATTTATTTAATGAAAACAGTTAACCAACACCAACTGGCACTGTGTGAAAAAGTAATTGCCCCCTTACACTTAATAACTGGTTATGCCACCTTTAGCAGCAATGACTGCAACCAAACGCTTCCTATAATTCAATATCAGTCTTTCACATCGCTGTGGAGGAATTTTAGCCCACTCTTCCTCGCAGAACTGCTTTAATTCAGTAACATTGGTAGGTTTTCGAGCATGAACTGCTCATTTCAGGTCCTGCCACAGCATCTCTATTGGGTTTAGGTCTGGACTTTGACTAGGCCACTCCAAAACTTTAATTTTACTTCTTTTCAGCCATTCTGATGTGAACTTGCTTTTGTGTTTTGGATCATTGTCTTGCTGCATGACCCAACTACGCTTCAGCTTCAGCTGACGGATGGATGACCGGACATTCTCAAGAATTTTATGGTACAGAGCAGAATTCATGGTTCCTTCAATTATGGCAAGTCATCCAGGTCCTGAGGCAGCAAAGCATCTCCACACCATCACACTACCACCACCATGTTTGACTGTTGGTATGATGTTCTTACTGTGGAATGCTTTGTTTGCTTTACGCCAGACATAATGAGATCCATGTCATCCAAAAAGTTCCACTTTGGACTCATCTGTCTATAGAACATTTTCCCAAAAGGCTTGTGGATCATCCAGGTGCTTCTTGGCAAATGAGAAATGAGCATTTATGTTCTTCTTGGTTAGCAGTGGTTTCCGCCTTGCTACTCTCCCATGAAGCCCATTTTTGCCCAGTCTCTTTCTGATTGTGGAGTCATGAACACTGACCTTAGCTGAAGCAAGAGAAGCCTGCAGTTCTTTGGATGTTGTTTTAGGATCCTTTGAGACTTCCTGGATGATTTTATGCTGCGCCCTTGGAGTAATTTTGGCAGACCGCCCACTCCTGGGAAGAATCACTACTGTTCCAAGTGTTCTCCATTTGGAGATTATGGCTCTCACTGTGGTTCAATGGAGTCCCAGAGCCTTAGAAATAGCTTTGTAACCCTTTCCAGACTGATAGATAGCAACAACTTTTTTCTGATATTTTCAGGAACTTCCTTTGATCGTGGCATAATGTGCTTGTTGAATCTTTGTGCTGGCAACGTGACTCTGATGGTAAGGGTCAAAATAAGTGAGGTTTATATTGAGAAGGGCTGGCTGTAATCAAGCCTGGCTGTGTTCAATCAGCTGACTCTAATTATCCCTTTAATTGGGTTGATTTAACTAGGGGGCAATTACTTTATCACACAGTGCCAGTTAGTGTTGGTTAACTTTTTTCATTAAATAAATGAAATAAGTGAAAAAAAAACAACAAGTGTTATTTGTTCACTCAGGTTCCCTTTATCTAATATTGCATATTGTCTAAAGACCTGAAAACATCCAGTGTGACAAATATGCAATAACAGAGAAAATCAGGAAGGGGGCAAATACTTTTTCATGCCACTGTAGCTGTGTGACCTGGCCATGCTCACCAACCAGTGTGCCACAGTAGGCACGCCTGTCCCTGTGTGCCAAGCACTATCACTGTACACCCAAGCATAGCATCCCTGGGATGGCCATCCCTGGAATGGCATATCCAGCCCCATGGTGCTGTGGGTGTTAGGCCACAGCACCAGAGGGCACGTGACCGCTGTACATCCATGTAGCATGTGAGGCCACTGCTACCCAATGTGCTCGATGGGACATTGGCAGGCTTGACCACAACATGGGCTGAATATCGTCGTCATGCTCTGGCCCTGCTGTGGACAGGTGTGTGGCCCTGGCATCATGTGGATGGCCATGTTCTGTTGTGCTTCACCACTGTGACATGTGTGTACTGTGCATTAACTATGGCCTCCCTTCCTCTCTCCACAGCATCATCACGCCTCCAGGGTGCAGCCATGGCCATGGCTGACCGTGAAGCCCTCACAGGCAATGATGTGGGCCCGTCGCATGGGGCTGATGACACCACCATGGATGACTCCACACCTGCACCATCCACATCCCGCGCAACACCGGTCATGGCCCCGGTGACAGAGGGCCCTGCGGGCCCCTCAGCCAGCGATGGCGGGACAGCCAGTGGGTACATCTCAAGGTTAGGGAGCCTGTCTGGGTTGACTGATGCTGACCTGGATGATGCAGTGGACAGTGCGGATGCCCTTCTAATGCTCACCAGTGGCATGCAGGGGGAAGGCATTGGCATCACTGCATGCATAACTGACACCAGCACCACAGACATGGCCAACAGCGGTGCACACATCGCATGGTTGCCTGTGCATGGGTCTCTGGGTGTCACCGATGTTCCCACTGTGCTGGGTCCCAGTGCAGTCACAGCGCAGCTGCCCGTGGTTGTGGGTGCTGTGCTCCCTGCATCACTGCCCAGTGCAATGCTGGCAAAGTCAATGTCATCCAGGCAGGGTGGCTGTGTGCATGCACCCGCTCCAATGGCCCTGGAGGACACCCCCTATGGGCAGCCAGTGGCAGTGCCCTGCCAAGCCCTGCCCACATCGCAGACTGCCAAGGTGCAACCACTGCCCATGGATGCATCTGGTCAGACTGAACCATCCCCAGATCGTCGGCGACGCCACCGTGCTGCATTACCCACCGATAATATGGGGGCCTACCTTGACCTGCTCTGGGTGACTGTAGAGGATCAGGAGGCCCTCTGTGTGGAGTTCCGGAACCACAGGGCTGTGATGGTCCAGGAGCATGAGTCCACGGCTATGTGGCATGCTCAGATGCTGACAGAGACATGCATCATGCAGGTGGGCATGACTGCAGCTCTAGAGCAGATTGCAGTGTTCGTGGAGGTGGTGGCTGCATTCACATCACGCTGTGGACATAGTGCGTCCAGTTGGATGCCCAGGAGCACATCCCGTACACCCCGGCGGTGGAGCCAGGTGAACCCTCTGCTGCTGACTCCACCGCCACTGGCATCTGCACCCACCATCCATGGCTCAGCAGATGGGCATCGGATGGCCACTCCAGTGGGCACCCATTCATGGTCTCAGTGCAGCACCCCTTCGGGGTCACTGGGAACACCCCCTGTGGCCAGTGATGGCACCCCACCACCACCAGCCATGGCAGAAGCTGTCCTCATGTCCGTGGCAGTTGGGGGCTGCCCCCAGATGCCCATGTCCACAGGCCTGTGGTGGCAGGCTGGCACATACCAGACACCCTGCGGATGGGACCTGTGGCGGTGTATGTGGCAGTCACCTGCCCCACAGCTGTTCTGGCACCACCCTGTGCTACCTGTGCAGGCTGTCCAGTGTGTCTGTGCGTACCGCTGTTGTGCCATGTGTCATGGGAATGATGAGTGTGTTACGGTGCCTGCAGTGCCCATGTGCAAGCCACAGTGCACACTGACCCGTGACATCTATGACATGGCCTGGGCAGTGCTAGGTTGATGCATGCCTAGTGTCTGTGTGTCTGTTTGTCACCCACCGTGTGCATGTGCCTGATTGTGCGCAACTATGCGGTGTCCAGTGCTCACTGTTCCCAATTCATGCAATCCCTACACCGCAGTGCTCATACCTGCATGCATACATACCTGCATACTCACCTTGGGGCCAGATGTTCCTCTACCACTCATCAGTATGCTTCCCATGCCCTCTCTTCCAGCCCGGGATCCCTAGGCTCCCTGCCTGGCTTCGCCTCCCTGGACCACAGGGGTGCTGGTCCATCCCTCCTCCCCTCCTCCTCCCCCCTGGAACTGTTGTTCTCACTGGCCTTAACAGGTATCCCACATTCATGGGCCATGTTGTGTAGCATACAACAGGCCAGGAATATGCCACTGACCTTCTCAGGGCTGTACTATAGGGCACCACCTGACCAACACAGGCACCAGAAATGCACCTTCAGCACACCAAAGACACATTCTATGATGGTGTGTGTCATGATGTGTGCCTCATTGTAGCATTCTTCTACCAATGTTCTTGGTCGTAGGATGGGGGTGAGGAGCCAGGGCCTCAGTGGGTATGTGGCGTCACCTGTGGGAGTAGACGTGTGTCCATTAGCACATTGGGTCACACTGTGGCATGTGCCCTTTCCTCATCCCTGCCCTCAGTAGTGTGTGCCACTGTCCTGCACTCCCGCCCATGCCTCCACATACCTGGCAATCCTGCACTCCTACCATGGCGGAGCATGCATGCCCCATCTATCGTGTGGTGCACAGCACTTGCGTGCCACCCTGTGTACGCCTTTGTACCCATTCACATTCCTGCTGTCCCAGGGCCCATGCACCAGCTTCACACTGCCCATGGCCCACCCCATGTGTCCCGGCATTGGTGTCCCCCCTATGCTGTTGGTGCCCTGTCACATGTACCTATCAGATGGCCACTTGGGATGTCCCCAGCCTCGAACATGATGCAGAGTGCTGACTGGTGCCATATGAATGTATCATGTGCGCTCCCAGGATGTGTGGTGCAGACAATGGTGATGCACCCTGTGGCATCGCACACCACCTGGCAGTTAACGGAATGTTACCGCTTCTGGTTCACGTATGTGATTGCCTCCTCACCAGGTGGTGCACAGATCACCACATGGGTGCAGTCGCTGACCCCATGACACCTGGCATGTGCACCACCCTATAGAACCCCTGCACGGTTTCTGTCCACTCTGCCTGCGTGATGGGGAAATGGATGTATTCCGAAGCATGAGGTAGCAGTGCAGTGAGAAACTGTGTGAGGAAGCGGGATGTAGAGGCCTGTGCAATCAGTTTAAATGCTTCATTGGCAAGCTTTTAAACTAGTCAAGGGGGGGAGGCACTGATAAGCAGCGGGGAATTCCCAGCCTCCCCCTACAAAACAGGGTACTAAATGAGGAGAAGACCAAGTTAGAAAGGTCAGTGGGGGATGTTGCTATAAGAGGTAAATCCATCCAAAAATGGAGAGCAATGAGTACCAATGCCTGTAGTCTGGGTAACAAGCTTCCTGAATTAGTGGCCTTAATGGAGGAGGAACATCTGGATATTGTGGCAGGAAGGAGAGGTGGAAGAACAATGGGGAATAATCAAAACTGCCAACACAAAGGCAACAAGCTTTTGTGTGAAGCAAATAAAACAAAACAATGTAAGAAATCGCTATGGTTCTCAAAGGAGGTGGCAGTGAAGGTTCAAGAGAAAAAGAAAGCATTCAGGAAGTACAAGGAATCACAGAAGGAACAGGACAGAGAATTGTATCAGTTAAAGCAAAAGGAAGCTGGGAAGGAAGTCAGAACAGCAAAGGCCTAAACCGAGGAAAAGATAGCCAACACAGTTAAGAAGGGGGATAAAACCTTTTATAGGTACATCAGGGAATGAAAGAAGACCAAGGGAGGGATAGTGAGGCTTAATGAAGGGAAGGGAGGTGGGCAGAGGGTGACTGTGAAAAGGCAGAGATACTAAACAAATATTTTTGCTCAGTATTCACAAATGAAGAGGGGGAGGTACCTAAATCAAACAATAGAAACACTCTGGATACAGGAGTTGATACCAGTTTATTTACAGAAGAAAGGGTTCTGAAAGTACTCTTAAAACTGAAGGTGGACAAAGCAATGGGGCCTGATGAGATTCATCCCAGAATTCTAAAAGAACTAGTGACACCACTGACTACTCTCTTTAACAAATCATGGGAGGATGGGGTGGTACCTGAGGACTGGAGGAGGGCAGATGTGATTCCACTTCACAAAAGTGGGAGCAGGGCAGAAGCAGGAAACTGCAGAGCTGTTAGTTTAACCTTAGTGATAGGGAAAATGAAGGAATCACTTCTGAAGGAAACAACTGTCGAGTACCTAGAGGCCAGAGGGGCACAGAACCCAAGGCAGCATGGATTCACAACAGGAAGGCCATGTCAGACGAATCTTATAGATTTCTTTGACTGGGTGACCAAAGTAGTAGATCAGGGAGAGGCTGTGAACATGGCCTACCTAGACTTTAGCAAGGCATTTGACACAGTCCCACACAAAACATTAATATACAAATTAGCCAGCCTGGGAGTGGGTCCCAAGATGGTAGCCTGGGTAAAGAATTGGCTGGAGAACAGGACACAGAGGGTAATAGTAAACATAGTCAACTCTGAAGAAAGGGTGGTTACTAGTGGGGTATCGCAGGGTTCAGTACTAGGAGCAGTCCGCTTCAATGTCTTTGTAATCGACATTGCAGAGGGACTGGAAGGAAAAGTATGTCTCTTTGCAGACGACACAAAGATCTGCAACAGAGCTGATACACAAGGTGGGGTGGAAAAGATGAGAAGGGACTTGGTAAGTTTGGAGGAATGGTCAAATGTATGGTAGCTTAGATTCAATGCTAAGAAGTGCAAGGTAATGCACCTGGGAAACAAAAACCCAGGGGAAGAGTACACAATGGGGGGTGAGATACTAACAACAACAAAAATGGAAATGTGCCTGGTGTTAGTAATATCAGATGACCTAAAGGTGGGCAAGCAATGTGAGAGGGCAGTAAGGAGGGCTGGGGGATACTGGGATGCATAGGGAGAGGCATCACCAGTAGAAAACAGGAAGTTGTTATCCCTCTGTAGAGACAGCTGGTGAGACCCCATCTGGAGTATTGTGTGCAGTTCTGGAGACCCAGTCTCTGCAAAGACATAAACAGGATGGAGGCAGTCCAGTGGAAGGCAACTAAAATGGTGCAGGGTCTGCACCGGAAGACATATGAAGAGAGACTTAAGGAGCTTAATATGTATAGCCTCAAGGAAAGGAGGGAGGAGAGGGGACGTGATAGAAACTTTCAAGTACCTCAAGGGAATCAATAAAGTCCAAGAGGGTAGCATCTTTCAGAAAAAAAGGTGTGTAAGAACACGGGGGCACAATTTGAAGATGGGGGGGCGGCTCAGCAGTAATGTAAGGAAGCATTTTTTCACAGAGAGGGTTGTGGATGCATGAAATGGCCTTCTGGAGGAGGTTGTGGAGTCAAAAATGGTGGAATTCAAGAATGCATGGGACAATCATAAGGCAATTCTAGGGGTTGGGGGTAAGAAGAAGTAGGCTGTTGATTAACTAGGATCTGCAGCTTATCCATTACGTAAGGAAATGGGCAGACTGAGTGAGCCAAGCAGTCCTTATCTGCTGTCAAATTCTATGTTTCTATGTTTCTGTGATATGCCAGTGGTGTCCCCAGTAGGCCTCTAGAAGGTTTCCGTGGTGAGCAGGCACATGACCGTTGTCACCTTGGTCTCCACCGATATGGCATGACCTCGTGTGGTGGGTGCCTGCATCTCATCATGGCACAGCTCACAGAGCTGCCTCAGCATGTCCCTGTTGAGGCAGTATCACCCTACTGTCTCCACCTCTGTGAGCTGCTCTAATGACAGCCAGGCACGATACTGCCGTGGGGCCTTCAAATGCCCTGCCTCCTTCTCCTCATTTGGGCTCCAGCTATGGCGACTGCTGCTGGGTTCATTTCTGCTGTCAGTGTGGCCCTCTGGCATTGTTTGCTGCCTGGCTTTGTTGCTGGCAGGCTGGCTGTGTCTCTCCCTCTCTCTGGTTTCCTCTTCCTCTTCCTCTGGCTTTGGCTGTGTGCTGCTGCAGGTGTTCCATTCACAACTTGCAGGTGTGCTGGACATAAGTCTCCTTCTTTTGTACTTATCTTTCTATGGCGCATCTTGGTTTTGCACTGGAGTTGCCCCATTGATGCACCATGGTTCAGCACTGTGAATTGAGTTGCACTGTGTGTGCATCGGTACGCCCCCTGTGTATGAGCTGCATGTCATTACATTGCGCCTATGGCTCATGTTATTCGGTGTAGGGCATCTCGGTTGAGCTAGCGTATTCACCCTGCTTCTGAATTGGCTTCCGGCACATTTCTGACTTGTACCGGCACATTTGGGTTGCGCTCGGTGCGTCTCTTTTGTGAATCCTGCCTTTAGTATTTATTTCTATAACATTTTATAGACATAGCCCTCTTGAAACATCGAGGTGTGGTGTTTGGGGGGCTTCTGCTGAGGACAGCTGCAATTTGAAATACAGATTCTGGCATATGTAGAAATTCTGCAGTATGTGGGCACTGATTTGGATCAATTTATCTACAGAAGTGAAAGATAGAAATTTAAAAAGGGGGAAAAGAATCCTGAGTTCAGCTCAGAGACTTGGGACTAGGGAGGGATGAGACTGACAACCTGAATTTGGTGCATTTTTTAGTTCAACAGTTATTGCTTAAAAAATGTATGAAACTACACCATTTAACTCCTAAATCTCAAACTTTTCTGGGGGAGCATGCCCCCGGGTCCACCTAGAAATATTTAGAACACACACACACACACATGCCAAATCCTGGCTACACCCCTGGTATGTCACTGGGGTCTGATAGCTTCAATACTGATTTTTATGTTTGCTTTCACGCATGTGCAAGAAACATAGTGCCATCTTCCGAGTTTTCAGAGGTGTGTCACCTCCACTTCCAATTCAGTCAGTGTGTTGGCAGGCACGGCCCCTGTCTGCCAATGCATGCTGGAGCTGTCTATGGCAAGCTCCAAAATGCAGTGGCATACACTTGAAAGGGGGAGCTACGCTTCAGTGAGCAGCGATAAGATATCGCCTGCTCATGCGCAGCCTCCCCTCACACACAGGGCACGCACATACCGGGCGTGCTCCCCACACACACATTTTATAGCCGACGGGTGCTCAATTCCCCATCAGCTGTGTTGCGCTCCCCAAAAGCCTTCCAAATGTCACTGGTGCCCACCCCAGCATGGCAACTCAATGGTATAGCCGGTAAGGGGGTGCCCAATCCCCGTCGGCTTCACTGTCTTCCCCCAGTACAGGGGTGCCACACTGGGAGCTCACCCCAGTGTGGCAACAAATGCCATGGCTGACAGGGGTGCCCAATCCCCAGTCAGCTCCAAGCCCCCCCCAGCCATTCTTCTGCCATGCTGGGAGCCCACCCCAGCGTGGCAAACATCCCGCGTCGTCATTGAAATAAAAAAAAACCTGTAAAGAAAAAAGCGATTCCCCGTAGTCTCCTGGCCTCCTCCCACAACCGCACCCACCCACTGTACCCCTGCCTCCCACACCCCTCTCACCCCTTCCGCACCTCCGGGCTCGTGCGGCGATCTTCGGTGGACCGGGAACACGTCTGCACTCTTCAAAGCCAACCGCGAACTGAGGAAATGCCGGTAAGCTGTATAATGGGATAGGTAGGGGTTTTTCAACTTTGTTGCATATCTCCGGCATTTTTTGGAATTTTTGCACCAAATTTTCAACATGGGGTTTTTGGGACCCCTTCTCATGAATGCTGTCACTGTCATGGCGTTATTCGGGCCTGAAGGGTGATTTTACAGTCACTGCGTGAAATCACCTTTCGGGACTGATTAACGAAATGACACTGCCAGTGTTCATAAGGTGGGCTCTCAAGAAGCCTATTTTGAAAAATTTGGTGAAAATCAAAAACGACTGTTTATAAGGCGTGCATTGAGCAGTTCCTTACGCGCTCGTGAAGTTCTCGAATTTTCAATATTTTCACTCCAGATTTTCAACATTGCCATTTTACCACACCTTCTTATGAGCAGTATAGCTGTCATTTTCACATCTCACCCAAAATGTGTTTCCACCCATGTAGCACACAATGGCGCAGTCGATTAGTGCGAAATCAATATGCGGGACAAATTAAGAAAATCACAGTGACACTGTTCATGAGCAGAGGTCTTAAAATGGCTATGTTGAAAATTTAGTGAAAAATTCCATAAAATGACTGCTTCTGGCGTGCATTGTACAGTTCCTACGCACGCTCGTAAGTTCACGAATTTTCAATATTTTCACTCCAGATTTTCAACATTGCCATTTTATTACACTTTCTTATGAACAGTATAGCTGCCATTTTTCATATGCCGCCCAAAATGTGTTTTCACACATGTAGCGCACAATGGTGCTGTTGGTGTGCGAAAGCAGTGTTTGGGACAGATTAAGAAAATCACAGTTACACTATTCATGAGCAGAGGTCTTAAAATGGCTATGTTGAAAATTTGGTGACAAAAGTCCATAAAATGACTGTGTTATGAGTGAACATTGCGCAGTTTCCACGCACCCTCGTAAGTTCATGACTTTGTAATATTTTAAGTCCAGATTTTCACCAGTGGCATTTTCCACACTTCCTTATTTACAGTACAGCTGTCATTTTTCACAACATGGCTGAAGTGTGTTTTCACACTTTCAGCGCAGAGATGCGTGGTCGCTGTGGGAAATCATTGTTCACGACAGATAAAGAAAATCACAGTGACACTGCTTCATGATCGGGAGGCACCAAAATGCCTGAGTTGATAATCTGCTGTAAAAAAATCCCCAACCTAATTATATTCGGGTGTCGTTGCGGTTCTATATGCGGCTTCGTTACTTCACCATTTTTAAATATTTTTACTGCAGATTTGCAACATTGCCATTTTACACCTCCCATGAACAGTACAGCTGTCATTTTACATCCTGTTTGGAATGTTTTGCACCCGTGGTGCTAAATGCCGTAGTCGCTGTGCATAAGCAGCTTTGACTGACAAACTGATATTCCCCCTGTTCATGAAGTGGGGTCACAAAAAACAACATGTTGAACATTTGGAGTGAAAATACCAACGAATGCCTGAGGTATTGGGGTTTCCAACCATAACGCCCAACCCTGTAGAGAATGACAGGCATCAGGGGTGTGACTTGGGGTTCTTGCCTGTAATGCTCATACCATTCCACACCCTGCAGCCAGTGAGAGGCATGAGGTATGCCTTGGACTCTTCAGCCCCAAACTTACCCATTCTCCTACTCTTGCACCCTTTCACGTATTTCCTAATGGAATGGAAGTGCGCAAGAAACCAAAGACCCCAAGGAACACTGTGACACTTGCCAGTGTCTGCAGGGTGGGGTGTGGTGAAATGGCATGGCCGTTATGCCTGACGACCCAAAGGCACACCCCAATGCCTGTCACTCTCTGCAGGGTGGTGGTGGGGTTGGCTTCAGTTCAATACTTCACTGCCATTCCTATTACACAGCTCTGTAACTTCTACACTACCACTGCCAATGCCAGCAAGCAAACATTTGGCATTGACAAATGCTTGTTGTAAATCCTTCCATCAGGAACTGGCAAGGACTCTTGTAAGAGTGTTGGCACCTCTGTCTCCTACAGCTGGTGGGAGTTTAGATGGAAGGTGAACAGCAAGTATTTTTGACCCGTCAGGACAAAACACTACACTCCTGGTGGGATCCCTGCTGGAGACAATGTGAGCAAATGTGCATGATTTTCACATGTTCTAGGGCTGCCCCATTCTGTGATGTTACAGGAGAAGGATGTACTCAGGATATAAAGTCTACTAGAATTGAAGGTTACTCTTAAATTTAACAATGTGGTATTAGGTAAGCTACTGTACGAACTGAGAACAAAATCCCACCTAATACTTTTTGGTATCTTTTTTTTTTACATTCTCATTCTGCACTGGGGACCAGGGTATCTCTCAGGAGTTCACTCCCAGCCACTGCCTCTACTCCAAGCCTGAAACCTCCATTCTCTAGGAGACACATTGCTGAGCACCCCCTCCTGGACTCATGGACCTATCCTGCTCCCTGGATCACCCCCCCCGGGGATGGCCTGCCTAACATATATGGTGGCCTTGTCTGAGATTAGGGGGATGGTCTGAGTCCAGGTCAAGGAGCTCAGGAGAGCCAGTGGAAAGCAGGTCTGGTGTCGGGATGTGGGCCTGGACTGCCGGGACCTCTGTCACCTCCCTAAGTCCACCAGGGATTTTTCCTTGAAGTGTTTCTCCCTTGGGATGTAGCATGCGATGACTCCTGTGTGGCTTCCACCATGCCTCTGCTGCTGCAGTCTACCATCATCCCACCCCCAATGACATCCTGCACACTTGTGCTGCCTCCAGCTTCCATCAGAGGTTGCTACAGTACCAGGAACACCCTGCAACCCATCCCAGGACAGGAGAACAGTCCTCCAGACTCTCAATCCTCCCCCCATGACCCCCAATGACCCAGGTCCATTCCCAAACCCGGGTCACTCGTATGGTGCGAGGTGTGGCATCCAGCACCTCAGCCCTCAGGCCACCAGGCTAGATCACTTTTTTGTATCTTGATAGCAGCAGCTTGCAAGGCAATCACAAGATGCTGGCTGACAGCTTGGTGCCCCTCAATAGAACACTGGGTAGAAATATTAAATTCTATTAACAGCTAGGGGATCACAGTAGACTTCAAGCTTCAACATGATGGGTTTCAAGTCTATTGGATCCCCTTATGGACTGACTGGAAGAATTAGAAGGATGAACAGTGTTGTCCCAGATGGCAGAAAGCTGAACACCAGTACTGTGAGACTGGAATTAATGGGATGAGTCAATCAGTTCTCAGCTCTGTTCTTTGTATATTACTTTCTATGTTCATCATCGAACATCTTGCTATGCTAGTTGTATTTTGAGAGGTGCAACACTATCTGCCCAATGCAAAGCAATATTTTAGGGGTAAATCAGTGCCACTGCAATCATCATTCATGCCGATAATGACGGCATTTGGGCTGGGTGAAGCAGAGACTGCAGGAACTTAAAAAGAAACAGCTGACCCAATCCTGTGACAGCTCTTTTGTTTGATGTAGCAGAACAGCTGTCTGTGTAATAAGCCTGGAATTTCAAGCATGCAGGGGCTCAGATGGACTGTAATAGACAACAAAAATAAGATACTGCATCTTAGTTAGGCTAACCTGTATCAGTGCCTTGTAAACATGGGTAAAATTAGGACCCTCCAGAAAATGAGATACTGCATCTCAGCAAAGCAATCCTGTGTCAGTACATTGCCAAAAGGGATAAATGTATGACTCCACTGAATATGAGATACTGCATCTCAGCCAGAATATCTTGTGACAGTTCATTGTAATAGAGCTATAATACTATTAAGGGGTTCTGGGGAACATGTGAACCTTAAGAGGAAAGCTTGAGAGATTCCAACATTTTTCCAGAGCCTCTGTGATATGTTGCAGGTGAGTTTTACCATTTAAAATAAATAAGAACACATAAAACAGCCATAACATTTGTTATAGTGATTTTACTGACAGGCATAATAAAGTCAGTAGCACGCATGTATTTGAGCATACAGGAAAATGTACAACAGTTGTGTCCCAGTTTTACATGGAAAATACAGGGAAAAGGAGGTGCCCTACAGGGAAATGCTTTGTTCAATCTGGGAAGACTGCAGTTGACACCACTAATTCTTTGTAATCACCTATGATGTCCCTTGCAACCTCTGAAAACCCCTAAAACATTAGCTGCCTAGCATCTACCCTTCTTACAAATATAAAACCATGAGAGTTCCAATGCCACTAATTAGATAGGTCCTGAAAGGTTAACATAAATCAACTCTTCAGAGGAAATAGTGTAAATCATTGCTACATGCATACACACATTGGGAGAGAGCTGGTGTCTACCTGAGGATATTAAGGGAGCTGCAAAGGGAACTAGCAGCACCTCTGGTGGCCCTGTTCACGGAGTCACTCAACATGGGTGTGGTTCCAGAGGACTAGAGGAGGACACATGTAGTCCCACTGCACAAAAGCATCAGTAGGGAGGAAGTGGGGAACTACAGGCCAGTCAGCCTCACCTCAGTGGTGGGAAAGATCATGGAGACACTGCTGAAAGAAATGATAGTGGTACACCTGGAATCCAGGGGTGCCCAGGATCTGAGGCAACATGGATTCACAGCAGGAAGGTCATGTCAAATGAATCCGATAGATTTTTTTAATTGGGTGACTGGGGAAGTAAATCGGGGGGGCAGTAGATGTCATCTACCTAGATTTCAGCAAAGCATTTGACATCATCCCACATAGGAGGTTGGTTAAGAAGATGGGTAGTCTGGGCATGGGAGACAAGGTGGTGAACTGGGTTAGGAACTGGTTAACAGACAGGAGGCAGAGGATGGTGGGAAATGGAGTACAATCTGGGGAGAGGGGGTGATTAGCGGGGTACCTCAGGGATCAGTACTGGGACCAATCCTGTTCAATGTCTTCATTAGTGACATTGCAGAGTGGCTGGAAGGAAAGGTCTCTTTGTTTGCAGATGACACCAAGATCTGCAACAGGGTGGATACTCCAGAAGGGGTGCAGAAAGTGAAGAGGGACCTGGAGAAGCTTGAAAGATGGTTCGATATGTGGCAACTGAGGTTCAATGCAAAAAAGTGCAAAATAATGCACCTGGGTAGAGGGAACCCTGGGGAGAGCTACAGGTTGGGGGGGCTGACTGTCACCAAGGAGGAAAGGGTCCTAGGGGTTATCATCTCTTATGACCTTAAGGTATCAAAGCAGTGCATAAATGCGTTGGGGAGTGCCAGTGGAATGCTGGGGTACATAGGCAAGGATATCACTAGCAGGAGGTGGGAGGTGGTGATGCCAATGTATAAAACCTTGGTACGGCCTCACCTGGAGAACTGTGTGTAGTTCTGGAGGCCACACCTGCATAAGGACATAAACAAGGTGGAGACTATCCAGAGAAGGGTGACAAAGATGGTGCAGGGCTTACACCACAAAACATACTAAGAGAGACTAAAGGACCTCAATATGCAGTCACTGGAGGATAGGAGAAGAGAGAGCAGGGGGACATGACTGAAACTTTCAAGTACCTCAAGGGCATAAACAAGGTACAGCTGGGGGACCTTTTCCAGTTTAGAAAATGTACTAGAACAAGGGGCACAATATGAAATTGGAGGGGGGTAGACTAAGAGGTAATGTGAGGAAGGTTTTCTACACAGAAAGGTTAGTTGATGCTTGGAATAGTCTGCCACAGGAGGCAGTGGGGGCAAAAACAGTGGAGAGGTTTAAGCATGCCTGGGACAGGCACAAGGGAACCTTGAGAGGGGATGGGGTGATTAAAAGTAATTGATCATATAGGGTCAGTGGCCACATACAATGTATAGGGCCTACGGGCAGACTGGATGGGCCTAGTGGTCCTTATCTCCTGACAATTTCTATGTTTCAATGCTTTTATGATGAGTAAGAATGTAATCTGAAACTGCTTTGCAGTTAGATGATGTATCTGTTGGAAGTCATGTCAGTAAATTATTAGTCTCCAAAGATAGCAAGTCACATTGCAATAATAAACAAGCTGAAAAACAGATTCAAAGAAACACATTCTCAGATGCCTGCACTGTACTTGCCCTGTTCATGGCCCTACAAACAAACAGGGAGCTTCAGACTCAAGTGCTGTCAGTCCCTTGCCTTTCATCAACATTAAATGCATCACACAGTGGGCACACCTGCATGGCACCTGTCTATCTGGGTAAACAGAGGACTTCATTCTCCAGTGTTGTTAATCCCATACCTTTCACCAGAATAAAATACTTCACAGAGTGATTAAAATCTGCACTGTACCTGCCTTGTTCATGGCCCTACAAAGAAACAGGGAGCTTCTATCTCCAGTGTTACAATCTTGTAAGTGACCAGTCCCTCACTTTTCACAAGCATTAAATACATCATACTATGAGGGAGCCTCAGCCAACCCTGTACTTGCTGTCACTCTCTCTGTAGATAAATATTGTGCTTCAGCCTCCAGTGCTGCTAGCCCCCACCTTTCACCAGCAACATATACATGACAGAGTGACTAAGTCTTATGTTGGAGTCAGTATAGCAGAGTGGTTAAGGATACTGACCTACAAACCTGGAGACCTAGGTTTTAATCCACAGCCCCAACTTGCATACCGTGTGTCCCTGAACAAGTAGCATGGGGTCATAATGCCGCAAAACATTATGCTGCATGCAAAAATTGCACTGCCAATACAGCGTGATTTCTTGCATGCAGCATAAGTCGATTGTTTTGTGTCAGACTCCACACCCTGCACCCCCTGTTATGGGGAGCTGTGCCCCCGAACCCCCCCAATAAAGATTCTCAACTCTGAGGGGGTTAACATTGAAATTGCACAAAAGTGCGAAAAATAAAACAAATCTCTTGCACCAGATATCAAACCCAGTCCCAAACACAGTGCTTGGGTTCCCTGCTGCCAGTGGCTTACTCCATCAAGCCACAGCAGCTGCTCAGCAAAACTCCATCCCAGCAGAGGTCTTATCCTGTGCCTGAGACAGTGAGATGGTGCAATACCGCATACTGCAGTATTCACAGTATTGTACCTCTCACTCTTCCCTACAGCGCTATTTCGGTTTAGCGCTAATGTCGTATGCTATTAAGCATATGACATATTAACCCAGTAGGGAGCAGGTTACTTAACTTCCTTGTGCTCCCAGGTCTCTATTACCACATTTTAAATGAATACCCACAGTACTGGGTGAAGGTACAGTAGGGAGATGATGGGGCTAGGAAATCATGGAGGGGGGGTGGAGTTGGCCAGAGGATAAAATATTTACGGGGAGAAAAAAAAAAGAAAAAGAAACATTAAAGAACAAAACAGATCCTGACCTGGCCATGTTCAGGTTTCCATGTTCAAGGCAGCTTCAGGTCCCCATGTAAACAAAGTTGGGTGGCATCATACATGCATTGACACAGAGGCTCTGATCTCCCATTCACACACACATCATCGCACTTGGCAGTCTGTTCAAAAGAGGCACAGGACTGAGCTGCCACTGGGATCAAATCAAAGTTCATTGAACTGTTCTTCATTGTGCAAACTGTCCCCTTTTGTTCTCTTTTTAACCATAGGAATGTAACTCATGTCCATGCAGGCAGGAGATAAGATTCCTTATCACTGGCAGTGCATGTGGCATGCCTTACACAAGCATGTTCCTCATTTCTGCAGGTTTTTGAGTGGTTGCCTTGTGCCCTGGATGCTGGAGGTAATAACCTTGTGCTCCAGTTTTTATGTAAACTGGTGTAGTAGGCAGCTGGGGAGCATTCTCCACTACAGACAAAGCAAAACTTGAAAAACCCTCTCAATATGGTGCTCCACTCCCCACCCACAGACTCACCAGAGGAGCAGTAAAGGAGCATTGCTCCTGCCTACACTGTATCTTCCTAGCTACCCTGTAATGTATTGGTGGCTCAGTAGGTAGCACACTCACCTCTAAGGCCGGGAGATCAGAGAGCTGTGGGTTCAGTTCCCACATCTGGCAGTTGGGTTAATATCCTAGTACTGGCACTGCAGTACAGCAAGAGAGGGGTGCTGTACTTCTGAGGTGCCGTCTTTCGGATGAGATGTTAAACCGAGGTCCCATCTGCCTGGATTGGTGGTAGTTCAGGAGGATGTTAAAGATCCCATGGCACTTATCGAAAAGAGTAGGGGAATATTTTATTGAAGAGAAACTGAACAAGACATATCTAAAAAACAGTGTACATATGTTATATAACAAGGTAACAGAAATATGGTAAAACAACTCATATACACAAGAACAATAAACAATTCATCCTATTTTATCTTTCATAAATGGGACTGCAGGCCACCTAATCTTCCATGCTCTGGGATTCATATAATGCTGTTCAAACATGCATGGCTTACTTACTTCAGTTTCAATAACACGAATGACTGTCTCTGGGTCCTGAGTTATCTGTTGCAGCACAAACTTGCATCTCACTTGCCATAAGATAAACTTAATAAATGAGACAAGTAAACATACCATACCATTTGTCAAGCCTAGATCTACCAGGCTAAAGCCCCCTACCACTTCTGCATAAGTAATCCGGCCCCAATGGGGTGACTTCACCCCTACGCTAACAGCCCCCACATTTCCTTTACAAATGGGCAAAAAACTAGAAAGTGGGACATGGATTCTTCCTGTCCCACACAACTCGGTCTCGGGAACATTCGTTCATCCAATTTTTTATGCTTCGCATTCCCCTTTACAAATAAATGCCCATGTGTGCTTAACCAAGTAACATCCCAAAGTCTGGGAGGGATACATGGATCTCTCAAGGTCTCTAAAACTGTAGGATAAAATTGTGGGGCCACCCCAATAAATTGGACCTGAGATAAGCCAATTTGGGTTTGTATTGTATTATATAATATTTTATTAGTGGTGGAAGTCAAGATATCCAATTTCAGGTTCCACTGTTTTAATTTTCCAAGGGCTGGTCTAAAAAACACCCAATTAGTCTTTACCTGGGCTGATAGAACTCCCTGTTTCTCCTATGTTTGATAGAGAGGTCTAATCCAGTTATCAGCAAAGAGAATCCATAGTGCTTTGTTTGGTCTTGTCAGATCAGGTAGATTACTGCGAAAAAATACTGTAAAAAAATATACAGCCGGGTGAATCAGATTTAAACCTCCCTTTTCTACCAGCAAATACAAAATTTCCCTCTTTATAGGATTCAATCGGCAACCCCATATTACCTGAAACACTAAACTTAAAAGATATGTTTCTAAAGTCTGGGGCAAGGGATAAACAGCACTAATAAACAAAAATATTGGAATAAAAATGTCTTGACCACTGCCACTTTTTTCCTTTTTTCTTTTTTATTTGATTCCATGTTTTCCAATTAGATACTTTAGGGGAAGCAAAGTCCAACTTAGTAGTCCAATTCAATACACTATTATCTCCTCTGCCAAACCATACCTCTAAATACTGAAATGGGTCAGTTGATACCCTAATATCATGCCAAGTTTCTTTCAAGGAAACTGAACCACCCAAGGGGTAAATTATGCTTTTCTGTTTATTCAAGTGTGCCCCTGTTGGCTTTGAATATTTCTCAATCAAATTCAAAACCCTGTCACCCGACTGTTTATTGGCTATTATTACACACACATCATCTGCATATGCAGGTACACGAACCTCTATCCCCCCCCCAAGCCGGATAACCCTGATTCTAGTATCCTGTTGCAACAACTTGATTAATGAATCTAAGCAAAAAACATAAAGTAAGGGGCTTAATGGGCACCCCTGCCGTACTCCCTGGGAGACATTAATGTAAATTCCAAGATGCCCATTCACCACTGGAATCGCCTTTGCATTACCGTACAATAAGGAAACCCATTGCACAAAAAAACTTGGAATGCCATAATGAGTAAGGACCTGTGAAATAAAGAGATGGGGAACCCTATCAAAGACCTTTTCTTGGTCCAATGGCATGATATACCCCTTAAGCTGCTCCTCTTTACCCTGTTCAACCAATTCTTGAATCAATAACAGGTTATGTTGTATTGAGCATTCAGGCACCGTACATGTTTGAGCCAAAGAAATTAAATATTATGTCTAGTTAAGTAAACGATAATGTATTATTTTCATCAAGATTTTATAATCTGAATTCAATAAACTGAAAGACCTCCAATTATTAAGGTTAGTCCTATCTCCATGTTTATACACTAATATTTGTATGGCTATACAAAAGTGAAAGTCAACCGTTAAATTCTGTAACACCCAATTAAAGACAACTATCAAAATTTGTGCAACCAAATCCTGAAAGGTGTGATAAAATTCAGCCGGGAGCCCATCAATATCTGGAGCAGTATTTCCCTTGAGGCTACCAATTGCCTGCTCAATTTCTTTTATGGAAACGGGTTTAGTGAGTTCTAGCAGAGACTCTGAGGGTGCATCAGGTATATCAAGCATAGAGAGAAGCTCATTTAAAACCCCCTCATCAATCTGGGAAGCTGTATACATATTTGACAGATAAGTGGACACAGTTTCCAGGATATTAGGGTCATCTGTAACCACTGTACCATCGCCAGTTATTAGAGAAGCCATGAATCGGTCAGACACTCTTTGGGAACAGCTTTTGAAAGCATCACCAAACCCTGTTTTACCTGGGGACCATATCTTATGCTCATGTAGCATTGCAGTGGCTCTAGAGTATCGTATGGCAGACATAGGAGCTTTAATATTCAAGGCTTGTGCCGTTAAACTAAGGTGCTGTACATTTATAACCCAGTAAATTTTGCTTAACTGTAAGCACTGTTTAAGATACTGTTTATACTGATCTTGTCGGTGTCGAGTTGAATACATTTGGAATACCTTCCTTAACCCCATTTTGGTGTTCTCCCACCACGTACTAACATTATCAATTAAAACAGCTACTGACATCCGTGCTTTAAGAAATTCAATAACTTTCACCTTTACTGTAACTGTTCCTCTAGCAAAACTGTTGTATTCAGTTTCCAATATCCACGTCCATAAGTAGGACCACTCATGTTACCCAAGATAACCTGAAGTATCACATGATCTGAGGTTTCTAAAGGTATCATCAGGGCTTTTTTCACACCAGTATTAGATTTAGTGAAAATAAAATCTATCCTAGTAGATAGTGCACCTCGAAAATTTGCATGACCTCCCTCCTTATGTAGTGTTCTATATACGTCTTGTTACTGACTTTGTGCCAGTATATTAATAAGACAATTCGAGTCACAATGCATTTTTGTTGTCCTTGCACCCCTATCACTACTATCCACCACACAATTAAAGTCACCCCCCCAAGTCACATTCTTCGTTGTGATTAAGAAGGGCTTAATATAATTAAATACTACTGTCCTTTCCTTCTTAGTAAGTGGGGCATAAACATTTATCAATCTCCACCCCACCGCTTCATATATAAAATCTACCAGTAATGCCCTCCCCAATGAAATTTCTATGAGCTTTGACACTTTCAATCCATACCCCTTAAATAAGATACCGACCCCCTCACATAGCTCCATTCCAAAAGAAGAAAAAGAAGGACCCCAACACCGTAACTGTTGGGCTGACCTTACTAAAGAAACAATATTCAACCTAGTGTCTTGCAAAAGGCTGATATCACTCCCTAAATCCTTTAGTACTGACAAAGCAATCAATCTCCTTTTCGCATTCCGCATACTATTAACATTAATAGTAGCAACACTCAACTGCGGAGAAAAATTAGCCAATGATGAAGAGATTTAGACATTTAAGGTGGTTTCCTCAACCTAGTGATTCTTCTAACTCTAGACTTAATCCTTGTTCTACTATCCTTAACATCCCCCTTATCTTGAGACTCCGTGTCAGAGTCAGAAGAGTGGGAGGCCAAGGACAAAGCCTCAGAATCACCACCTGGTTCTGATTCTTGGGTATGATTCAACAGGACCTCATATTTATTTGATAAAGCAATATCCTCATCCCTTGGGAAATTTGCCTTAGCAACCTTAGGTCTAGGTTTGGTCTGTTTCAGGCTTGGTTTTTTTGCAACACTTTTAACAAACTGGGGGAAGGGGGGCATCTCAGTTACTTCTACTCCTATGACAGTAGGTATATGTTCAACTGGAGACTGAGGGGCTGGTCCTAAGATAATTTCTGGTTCTCCAGGTAAAACAGTGGGAACTTCCTCAACTCCCTCGATCTCCACTGGAGAGGGAGGGGAAGGGGGGAGGAGGGAGGAGCTGTCTGAGTATCAGGGGGAGGTTTCTGAGGATGAGCCTTCCTTTTGGACATCTCCCATTTCTGTGCGTCTTGAATTATAATGTCCTGACTTTTCCGATCAGTGCGGTTATGGGTAGCCCATGGACAAGTTCTATATGTATGCCCTGATTCAAAACATAAGTTACATTTTAAATCTGCCTGGCAATCAGAACTATGATGACCAAAATCCAAACAGAGGTTACATCTCAATCTATCACACACTGAACCTAAACATGTGTAGGCCCCACACTTAAAACAAGCCCTAGGTTGCCCTTGGTAAAAACAATGCCCTCTCTCATTTCCCAAAAATATACTGTTTGGTAGATGGACTGGGCCCAAACTGTTATTCCGCAGGTGAACCTTAAATATCCAACCCCCATTCCATATACATTCATCATCAAAAATAGGGGAAGGAGATTCTAGCACTTCACATTTCCTTTGCAACCAATAGGTAGCATCATGCACAGATACAGATTCATTCTGGAACAAAACTGTCACATTTTTAACAGAAGGTTTAGTCAAAGGTGGCACTTTAAAGGGTAACCATAACTCAGTATTTTGAGGGAGTCCAATTTCGACCAAAAGAGATCCAGGCATTGTGGTAAAGTGAAACTCACATCATAAAGTACTGAGTCTGACACATGAATTAATGCATGGATTTTATTCGAAAAAAAGCCATTGAACTTTTCAACAAAGTTCTCCCCACGTACACATGATCTGGAGCTATTTCTAAACCCCATAAGTATTCCAAGCGGACTGCATTCCGCCGTTGTGGAAGGGGAGCCTGAGAAAGGGTCTTTTTGTCCAAAGGTCTCCCATGCAGTTTTAGATTGTTTCTGGAAGTCAGGTAATTGCTTAGCCTTCAGCAGAGCAGTCTCAACAATATCTCCCCACTCTGTGGGTTTAGTAATAGAACCCTCCAACTCTGAGGAGGAAGACTCCGAATAGTGAGTTAGTTCTCGTTCATTATCACAAAGTACAACTGTGTCACACACTACAGGCTGTGCTGCTTCAGGCCTAACCTGTGAACAGTTAGGTATCCCTGTGTCTGGCAGAATAACAATAGAAGAAGTAGTTTGACCAGGAATTGGACTGTGGGCTGGGTCAAGGGATCCAAACGCCCGTATCTCCTCATTTCCAACCTGCATTCATTGAAGAACACTCTAACGAGGACAGAGTGTGTTCACAGGCTGGGAAAGTAGGAATTTCCTCAACTCTACCTTTCTGTAAGCCCAGGATGTTAACCTGTGCACCGACAAGCTCCAGATCAGTAGCCAAAGAAGTACTCACTGATTCAGGATTTTGTTTCTGGGGAGGCATAGCGTGTTCGGACAAGGCAGGCCCTGACTCAGCTGTCAGTTGTATCATAGCAGAGTCTGTCTCATTTAGAATGATTCCCTTTGATGCTGGTGCATCATCAGTCTGACTCATTTGCCGCTCAGCTACCAGTTTCCCATCCTCTGAGTCAGCTAGTTCAGCCTGGATCATTCACACTGCTGCAGTTACAAGACCAGTGTCCAAGGATTCAATCTGGAAGTCAGAAATATTTGAATCCGCCATACCTGGTAAAGGTCTTCTTGCATCTAAATGAAGGATCACATTTCGCAATGCTTTATTTTATTTTAGTATATTTTCAAGCCAGACATCATCCGTAGCAAATAGTCCTTTCTGTGCATTCACTGAGGTTGAAACTGTATTAGACTCAGTATCCTCCATTTCCATATAAATGTTTGAAACAGTTGCAGTCTCCTGTGCTAGATCTGTGGGCTGGGAGACCTGCTCACCCCCAGGTACACCAGCAGAATGAACTTCCAACACATCAGCCTCCATAGCAGTGGCACCTCTACTGCAAGAGTAGGGGTTTTTATTAAACTGAAAAGTAAACCATAAACACAATGTGATACAACTCACAAAAATAATTATAAAACATGGGGAAACATAAAAAAGTACTATGGTATACATTAAAGAAACAGTTTTCAAAGGGTCACAAAAGTACAAAATCCTAAACCTCCATTAACAGGAGTAGGGAAAATCAACATAACTTGGAAAGTAAAACACATTCGAAGTCGTGATACAGCTCACAGGATAAATCTAAATTAAAAGAAAAGGAAACACAGACAGTATAACCTATATTTGTAAGTAATTACAGTATATATTATTAAATTAACGGCACCTTAAGGTGTGCAGAAAGTCTAACCAAGCCACAGAGTCCCATCTGGATTTAAATAAAGGTGATGAAACATTATGCAGATCATGAAGTCAAAATTCTTCATAGCAGTATCCACCAAATGGAACAATTCTTCTGTAGAAAAGAGACGTTGCTGAATAGTGAGCCGCAGCAGACAAACCAAATATAAAATTTAAAACACACAAGAAATAAACAATAGTAACCCTATCGAGTTTAGTCCACAAAAGGTAAAATACCACACACAATATTTCTGTGGTTAACTGAAAAAGATGTTAGCCACTTAGATTGGACAGTACTCAAAATTCTATAATAAATGGGCATTCAAAAATAAATGTTCCATGGTCTCAATTATATAGAACAAGTTTCTCTTGGACAATATCGTTCCGAAATCTGTTTATGTTTCAAATTTCCTTTAACATTAAGTTTTCCATAAAGGGACAACCACAACACATCCCACATCTTACGGGGTATCCAAGGGGAAGTCAGCATATTACCAATTGCTAAACGTTGATGTGGAGCATAAATATCAAATGGGGCTATATCTTGAAAATATTGTTGTATTATAAATGCATACAATTCCTTTCTGGAAAATTGGATAAAGGAGCCTTTGGAAATTGTCCATAATTTTATTTTCCCAAAACATACTCTCATAGTGGGAGAAAGAGCAGCTATAGACCGTTGTCTAGGGATTGGTGCGTTCTCTGGCCAAATAGATACCATTTCCCCCACTGAATCCTGAAGCAATGGTGTCCAAAATTTGGGAATTCTATTAATTATAGGCTGTAGATTTGTATATAGAAACATAGCAAAACAAAAATAACAGGTTGAATCATATTTAAACCTCCCTGGTTACAATCTCGTAGAAGTAAACTACGTTTTATAGGGTTTAATCTGCTACCCCAAATGCATAAAAAAAAACAACTATAAATCTGTGTTTCCAGACTCAAGGGGAGACTAAAAACTGAGCTTAAATATAAAAACAGGAGTAACAAAAAGGTTTTAACCATAAAAACCCTCTTTAATTTGGATAACCACCACTTATTCCATATGTCTACCTTAGTGTGGGCTTCCTGTAATTTAATTTTCCAATTGATATAATCCAAATCACCCACTCCAAAATGCACACCAAGAATCAAACAGGTTTCCCATACAATTGTAATACCTATTACATGTGCAACTGAGATATCTAAAACTTGAAGGGGTATACAGTTACACTTATTATAATTTATAACAACACCTGTACATAAAGAAAATTCATGCAAAACTATTTCTAAGCAATGTGCAGAAGAGATGTCACTGATAATAAAACAAATATCATCCGCATATGCTGTACATTTAATTTCGGGGTCACTACTAGAAAATGAAACACCATGTATATCAGAAGAAGCGTGTACAGTTCTAATTAACGTGTCCAATGTAAATAAGTACAAAAGTGCACTTAAGGGACAACCTTGATGCACACCCCTTAAAACCAGAAACATTTTACCCAACCAACCATCCATTACAGTAAGCTTGGGCTGTAGCCTGAGCATAACACATCCGTAACCATTGTACAAAGATGCATGGAATACCATAGGATTCCAGGCAGTCCCATAAATATGTATGCCTCACATTATCAAAAGCCTTAGCCTGATCCATACTAAATATTAAACCTGTGAGTTCCCCAGATGCTCCTTTTTGCATAATTTCGTGGAGAAGGATCAAATTGTCAGTAATGCGCCTATCAGGAATTGAACAAGTTTGGGAAGGATGTAATAAAAACTCAGCATGTACTAATAGTCGGTTGTTCAAAATTTTTGTCAAAATTTTAAAATCTGTGTTCAACAATGTAAGAGGTCTCCAATTCAACAAGTCTTCTCGATCCCCTTTTTTATATAAAAAAAAACCTTCATACATACTAGAAGGCAAAATTCCCATAAGTAAAGTATCATTCAACATCATAGTAAATTCTGATAATAAAATAGAAAAAATCATTTTGTATAACTCATACGGAAGCCCATCCAAGCTTGGGGCTGAGTGAGACTTCGTTTGAGAGAAGGCAGTGGTGACTTCCAATGGGATGATGTCTGAAACCAACATCCGTTTATCATGAACAGATAATTGGGGCAACACACACTGAGCCAACTAAGGGACATGTAAAACCACAGGCGTTTCAGGTGGACTAAACAAATATTGCATATGGGACTCCACAACCAAAAGAATATCTTGTTTTTGTGCATCTCTGCCCATATTGATTTTTAACTATTGACATATATTTTTTGCTGCCTCTGATAAGCAAAAAAATGAGAAGCATCCATAAAGGCTTTATCCCCTTGAGTCCCAAATCGTCTTTCAGTCTCCAAGGATTTAGCCCGATCAAATTGTATTTTGTTCAATCGTTCTCAAAGTATATGTAAAGTGGAGAGAATAGAAACATCCCCTTGTACTGCTCGAAAGTGTGCGTCTAGAAATTGTGCCCTAAGAAGGTCATATTCATCGGTTTTATATTTACCATTAATTTTACCAATACATGAAAAATAAAGTTGGATATCCTGTTTAGTATCTATCCACCAATCTCGAGAACAATCACAGAGGCAAAAAATATGATTTCCTAGCTTTTAATAAAGCCAGAAAACCATCCTGCATCTTTGTATGACTGGAAACCATAACCTCTATAATGGCATGATCAGAAAGTGTCACAGGAATAGTTTTAGTATGAATAACATTCAAGGAATCAGAGAGAAAACAAAAATCAATACGGGTAGCTTTAGTACCCTGGAAAAATGTTTTATCTGGTGGAACTTGAGCTGCCATAACATCTTGTAAACCAGATTGTGTCAATAGGTCATTAAGACAATGAGCATCACAAAAAATTTTGTTTGTGCGAAGGCCACGATCTTTCTGATATCTACTGCAATTAAAGTCTCCGCCTAGAAAAATATGTTGTGATGTAAATAAATATGGCAAAATTAATTTGAAGAGGCCAACTCTGTCAAATTTCGTCTGTGGGGCATACACATTCATGAAACGCCCCTGTAATCCATTCACTTCTAAATCTAACATCAAAACATGCCTAGGATAGAGATCTACCAGGCAAATTAATTTAGCCGTCGGAGTATTCACAGTAGTACCAACGCCACTGCATAATACATCAGCCAGGGACCAATATGTAATTCCCCACCTCCAACTAACTGTTGCCATATTCACATCTTCCCTGGAATATAAACGGGTATCCTGGAGGAATACCACATCATAAGCTTCATTTTCAAACAAAGAATAAATCAACAACCTCTTCCTCTCTGACTAAATACTGTTAACATTCAGAGATGCCACAGAAAGATTATAAGACACAGACATATACAGAAAAAGAAAAAAGAAAATAAATACCAAAGCAAAAATATCCAAATGAACATAACAATTTTCTTAAACAAGCCAACCTAAAAAACATCATCTTTTTTTTTTTTGTAGATTTACTCATCCCTAACTTAGTCATTTTTTTTTCCAGTATCCGGTTGCTCCAGGGGCTGGTCAACATCACAGGCACTCTCTGGTTGAGATGAGAGAACCAAAGTAGAATCAGACTCGGTTCCACTGTCATCCAGAAGTACCTGGTAGTTGTTTTGTAAAACCAAGGGTTCAATATCTGACACAGGTTTCTCCACATCCCAAGAATGAAGACTACGGAGCCTAGTGGAAACCATTGTAAAATCCCCTTCAGGAGGCGTAGGTGGGGGCATAGGATCTACTAATATAGGGGTTACAACAGTGGATGCTACAGGAGGCAAAGAGGCCGGCACAGGAGCCGGGTCTACAACAGACATATCAGCTTCAGTAAAAATCTGTACCTGGGGCTTCTCCTGTACCCGAAACGCTGTGTGGTCTCAGCCTGCTCGAGTGGAGGGGTAAAGGCCATTGTCTCAATGCAGCCTTAACCGCAGTATTAATATAAAAATCCTGCATACAAAAATCCCCATTAGATTTATTTTGGGCTGCAAAAGGGCAGTCAATGAAAGCATGAGCATCCTCACAAAGAGAACATTTCACTGGGTGATGACAATCAGTAAAAACATGTCCCCTTTCACCACACTGCACACCCTTCACAATATCACAGGTCTTACTAAGGTGCATAGGAGAACCATATTTGTAACAATGCCGTGGTTGGCCTGGGTAGAATATAAAACCTTTATCCCTACCCAGGTAAAAACAACTCGGCAAATGATGTAAGCCATCCTCTGTCTGTAGTAAATTAATTTTATACCTCCACCCTCCATTCCAAAACCCCTCAGGATCCAATATAGGCTCAGGGCTACCCTGGAGCATACATTTGTGCTCTAACCAATATGTAATGTCTTCGATGTTTACCCCCCATTCCTAAATAATACAGTTATAACTTTAAAGGATTGTTTTGTCAGTGGAATCGCCTGAAAATGAGACGAAGCAGGGTTAGTTTTAAGTAAAGCATATTTCATCCAAAATCTATGCAATAAATCAGGGGTGCAAAAGCTAATATCATACGTGTTGTCCCCAGGGGAGTGAATAAGAACATAAACTTCACCTGGAGAAAAACCCAATAACTGTTTAATCAAAACTTTGCCAACATAAAATCAGTCAGGCATATCTTCAGTAGTTCCCAAAGACCTTAAGCGAACTGCATTCTGTCATTTAGCCAGTGTCACTGTTTCTTAAACAGACTAGCAAATGTAGCAGGAGGTACTGGCAAACCATTAGATTCTTCGTTATGTTCAACAATCAACCCAGCTATCCCCATACTGTCTCCCGTGGCCTGAGTCGTCGTAAGGTGCGAATCAGTAAGGGGGGAGAAAGAAATTAGGCCATCAATGAGAACAGAGTCCTGAGATGCAATGTTTGCATTCTGTAAGGGATCAGGGTTAACCACTTTTGAGGTAACTCCAGAGGCAGGAAGCGCTGCTTCCCGTACCAAAACATCAGTGGGCAGGGGATCTTGTTGGACGGAAAACTCCTCCAAAGGAGTATCTGCAGATGCTGATGGCTCTCCCACCCCAGGAACCCCCAGAATCAGGATCTCAGGGTCAGTGATCCAAATGCCAGTTTCGGAACTTATCCAGCCTGCCTGCTGTAAAGCCCGCTGAGGGGACCATGTATCTCCCGAAGAAGACGTCTGGGGTGGGGGCAAATCCTCGCTTTGTGTATTAGAATAACTTCTTAATGCTTTATTAGTGTTACCTGGAGGGCTCAAGGGGAAATCCAATTCGGGCCGCTTGTGTTTCTTTTCCTCCTCCATGGAAAGCTGATCTTGCCGGTAGTCTGCTAGAGTGAGCTCCAAAACCTGACGCTTGATTTCTAGCTGCGTAGCAACAACCAAAGAGGAAGACACTGACCGGTCCTGAGGCACCATAGAAAGAACATCCTCTGATAGACTCAAAACTGGATTCACAGGCTCCGCCCGATAAACTGGGCCCTCACCCATTTCTTCATTACCGATGACTCCTGCATCTTGAAATGGGGACGTCTGCTGCGAGGGTATAGGTACGTTAGCTGGCCATCTCATGAATGCATTCCAGCCATACCTTCCCCCTCACAAACTGATTCTTGCAAATCCACAACAACCATCTGACCTCCACTGCTGTCAGCCACCATCTTGGTCCCGCAGGAAAAAGGTTCCCCCTGCTCACAGGAAGAGTAGGGGAACTTCCCCGGTGTCCTGGCCAAATTTCCCTCATTCACTAAAAATACCACCAACAGCTTAATCTGGTTCAAGGTCAGTTGGCATTCATCTGTTTCCCCTTCCCACAGGTCGTGCCTGAAAATAGGCAGGTTTTGTCTAGTGCACTTATCCGGTCAACAAAAACTAAATAAATAAATACATAAAATGTACCAGTCCTGGACTGTACTTGCCTCACACTGTAACTGACTAGACACTGTACCTACCGCCACACTGTTCCTGCCCATGCAATGTACCTGCCCCCACACTATACCTAGCCCCACACTGTTTTTGTCTACACTGTACCTGACCCACTGTACCTGCCTCCTCACTGTATCTGCCCCACACTGTAAGTAACAGATGGTTTTCAGTCTCCAGTGCTATCTGTCCCTCAAGTCACCTTTCACCAAGGGCACTAAATACACTACAGTGTGGTGAAGCCTGCACTGTACCTACCCTGTTCATGACCCTACAAACAAACAGGGGGCTTCAGCCTCAAGTGCTGTCAATCCCTTGCCTTTCATCAGCATTAAATGCATTACACAGTGGGCACACCTGAATGGTACCTGCCTATCTGGGTAAACAGAGGGCTTCAGTCTCCAGTGTTGTTAGTCCCACACCTTTCACCAGAATAAAACACTTCCTCCGCTCGCAACTCTGCTTCTTCCTAAAGTATAAGCACACATTGGACCCAGCTCAACCTTGGTGGGGTAATCCCAATCTCACAATTGAGGGTGGCCCATTACAGTTGAGATGGATCCCCCCTGATAGGGAACTGTTCTCTTTCCACCCTTCAAAAACCAGATGGTCAATGGCTAACCTCTTCTGAAATCCTTGACAAATTTCATATTCCGAATTCTGTGGTCTTTAGAATATACCAGTTGCAGCACCTCATAATAAAATGCTTTGGTAAAGCACCACCAACATCCCTAGGTCTACCTCTCCCGGACTTAATTCTCCACATGGGCCTCCCGCATGCTGTCTCTAAATTGTATGAGATATTGTATAGTAGGAAGTGGCCTGATTATCTTGGTGCGTCCCCGTACTGGGTCACACTTTTTCCTGAACACGATTTAAATTGGCCCTCCTTATGGAAGGTCTGTCACAAGTTTCTGACTCAGGACAGACTTTGTTTGATACAGTTTAAACTACTACACAATCTGTATTACTCCGCCCAGAAGATGGCAAAATTAGGCTTGATTTCTTCACCTGTTTGTACCAGGTGCCAGCAGAATGAAGGCGACCTTTTTCACATCTTCTGGAAATGTCCTAAGGTTGCTTCCCTTTGGACTGCCATCAAACAAAAAGCTGACCCCCTTCTGGGTCTGTCAGACCTTTTCACACCAGAAATCTGTGTCCTGGGCAACCTCACTTCCGTCACTGTTACCAGCAGAAGATATCATATAACCCTCATTGCCTTGTCTGTTAAGAGACTGGTTTTGTGACATTGAAGGGATGAGTTGGAAATGTCTTACAGTGAATGGCTACAGGAATTGTTGACCAACCTTCGTCTAGAGCAAACCATTGCTAGTTTGAATAACCAGTCACAGAAGTTTCTCAAAAACTGGGGTTCTTTGTTAACCCTGTATACGCTTCAAATTACATAGAAGTCTTTACACTTGGTAGTAGAGAATTTATTTACAGAAAGACTTTCCTGTGTGAACCAAGGGTGGGGGTGGGGAGGAGAGGATCCTTTTTCCAAGGTTATACCAATATTATGTATATTGGTTTTACGTATGTTAACAGAAGATCCTCTCTCTGTATTTAAAAAATGCTGAATAAATGTTAAATTGAAAAAAAAGAATAAAACACTTCCAGAGTGATCAAATCTGTACTGCACTTGCCCTGTTCATCGCCCTACAAATAAACAGGGAACTTCAATCTCTAGTGTTGTAAGTGACCAGTCTCTCACTTTACACAAGCATTAAATACTGTAATCACACAGGGGGCACACTTATTTAGTTATTTATGTGTGGGTATATGTATGTATGCATGTATTGATCGATTAAATTTATTTAAATTTTGATGACCAGGTAGGCCCACTGAGACATGCAAGTTGTATAATACAGTACACAGGGGAAAATACCAAGTAAATAAAAGAATGCTAACATTGCCCACCCAATTTCCTCTCAAATCCTCCTCATTCTCGACACAGGGTCTCTCTAGACCCCATGAAACAGCACCATACAAGTCTCTGTCATGGGACTCCAAGATTGCTGTCTAATACCCTCACTGGTTTAATAAGTTCAAGCCTGGACTGCTCCTCAGTACTGTTACTGTAAATACTGCCTGTCTATGTATGTCCTTTACTGTATTTGTTTTACCCTCCACCCCCTGTAACCGACGTGGAGCCTTTGCAAAAGAGTCTGTGACTCAAAGGTTTGTAATTCCAATTGTATTCAATAAACAATAAACAATATTCTACATACAGTGAACATTACTTTATCACAAATTTGAGTAGACATGCATGATACCTGTCATTCTGGGTAAACAGAGGGCTTCAGTCCCCAGAGGTGTTAGTCCCTCACCTTTCACCAGCACTAAATACATCACACTGTTGGGAAACCTGCACTGTAAAACATACTGCACTATCTCTGTCCCTGTAGCTAAACAGAGGGCATTATTGTTAGTCTCTCACCTTTCACCAGAAATAAATACATCTTCACTACACCTTTGCCTACAGATAAACATAGCCTGCAATAAAAACAAAACGAGCAAAAAAAAAAAAAAAATGTTTATGCAGAACAACTCCAAGCAGTCAGATGAAAGTTGATTAGGGGGGCTTGTGTTGATTTCAAATAGAGCAACGGCCATATGCAAATGAATAAAATAACTAAAAATAGTAATCCTCACATTCATTAGTGTCCAGCACCCCTGCAGGAAAATGCAACATTAACCTTATTTTCAGTTGTGATCAAATAAGCCTTTGCCTCCCAAAATTGGCAGCCTTACCTTAACATGCAGCACAGCAAATTCAAAGAAACACATTCTTAGACTAGCAGGACACTTAAAGGGCATGGAATTTTGGAGTCCTTATCTTAATGATCAGATGTTATTTATGTTAGAAGCATTTGACACTTCTTGAGACAGCAAAATTTCTCAGGTTCGCTAGACACATGTAAGGGGGCTAGAATCCATATCTTAGATGCGACAGTATATTGTTATTTCTGTTAAAAACACTTGACAGGTCTTGAGTTCCAGAAACCCAGCAGAGAGAAGGGAGTATTGTATTCAACTGGGTAGTGATTTGTAGTTGTTGTGGATGGGTACACTGAAAAGTACTAATTTGTGCTTCGGTATCCAATTTTTCCAGCTACAGACAGCAAGATGGCTGTAGGTTCCACTCACAGCCATAATTAAGTTACCAGGGTAGAGATATCAGAAAACCCCCATTGTTATTTAAAACGCATGTAAATTACAGATTGTTTGAGAGGCCCTTTGGCATCATGCATTCCTGCTTTAAGCTGAATCAGCCTAAAATTTCATGGTTTTCATATACAGTACATTCCATGATACTTTGCATTATGGCTTATGTGTGATGTTGTGCTTCTTTGAAACTTGGCTTTATTGCCATTGCCCTTTGGGGTAACCCTTGCTTCAGTGCTTCTGCACTGAGGTTCTTTGTTTTTAGCTTGTTTTGGGGGTTTTCTTTTTTGAGCTCCCCATCACCCAAACACACAAGCCCAACAAAAGGAATAAAATAATTTTCACTAAAGAGATAGATCAATATATCAGTGGGTTAGTAGGTGCTGACAAAGTGAAGAGGAAGGACATGCACAGTCTGTTGCTGCAAACTAATGTATTGAAGAAGGGATATGCCATTGCCTAAGGTTATCCCCTGTGTTTTAAATAAACATCACACAAAGATTGTGTGTTGAAGTTCTGTGTCTGGTCCATTTGTTATCCCATAACCCCTCCACAGGGGACAAGAAAACTAAAAAGTATAACAGTGACTATAAGCATGCCACATGCATGCAGATGTATGCAGATTTGTATTGAAGTACAAGTGAGCCATATTTGTGCAGGAAGTATAGCTTAGCAGTTAAAGGCACTGAAATGCAAACCAGAAGACCTGAAGACCTGGGTTTGAATCTCATCAACCTCCACTTGTATATGGTGTGATCCAGAGCAAGTCACTTGACTTTTATGTGTGCAGTTATCAGCAACCACTTGCTTTTTGCATGCATGCCACATGCATGCAGTCTGTTCCAATTTAACTTAAAAAGCATGCTTTCCACACGTGCTTGCTGCACACATGCCACATGCATGCAATCAGTTTCAGTTTAACATTTAGATCATGCTTGCAGCATGCATATCACATGGGTAGTTTTATATGTGAAGCATGAAAACATATCTTATAATTATTTCTGTAAGGTTTGTGTCAGTTTCAGTTCCCAATTCAAAACATCTAAATGGTCAGAACCATATTTAATACATAGAATTTCAATAGGTTGATCAGTAATGCATATCCCATCTACTTCAACCTCTATAGGGTGAGATGTACCCAGCTCTTTCCCTATATATTTTGTCATATTAAGAGATGCCCCTGAAATGGACCCATAGGAATGGCATATTTGTAAAAATTTGGTGGCAGAATGTTTGTCTTGAACTAAAACACAAATATCATTGCATAAGCCAATGCCTTATATGATAAGATGCCTTTGTCATTCTGCAGGGGAGTAAGCAAAGGGGAAGAATTCAGTGTCCTCACAAGAGGGTCTATACTAAACACATAGAGTAGGGGGCTTAAGGGACAGCCCTGTCAAACCTCTCTTAAGACAGGAATCATTGGCCTCTCCTGTCATTCACAACTGGCATTACAGTAGCAGTTTGGTATAAACATTTTAACCACTCAAAAAATGGGAGAGGGATTCCATAAAATTTCAGAGCCTGCCATAAAAAATTATGTTTCATAGAGTCAAAGATCTCACTTTGATCTAAAAATAGAACAAAGCCATCCAACTGGTCAGAAGCTCCTCTTCCAAAAACTTCCCAGAGGAGAATGAAATGGTCTGCTATACTTCCATTAAATACTGTGCAGTATTGTGCAGAAGAAATTAAATATTGTTCAACCTGTGTTAATCGGGTAGTCAAAATGTTTGTCAGGATCTTGAAATCTGTATTGAGGAGGCTTATAGGCCCCCAATTGTTAATGCCATTTGTTTGCCCTTTCTTATGTAGGTAAGTTAGAAGGCCTTCTGTCATCTGTAAGGATATAGTCAGTGTAGTGAGAATAAATAGAGAATAATAGATAGGCAACTGTGTGTTATGGATTTTTTTTACACACCCAAGGTGTGTGATAACCCATAAACCTCGAGAGCGAAGCTTGAGAGGTTTATGAGGTAATCACACACCAAGGGTGTGTTAAAAAAAAATCCACATACACACAGTTGCTTATTTTTAATTTTTTATAATTGCTGGCAACCCCCTTTATAAAAATGCAGAGTATCTATATTTACAAACACACACACACACACACACACTCTCTCTCTCACACACACACACACACACACACACACACACACACACTGTCTCTCTCTCTCTCTCTCTCTCTCACACACACACACACACACACACTGTCTCTCTCTCTCTCTCTCTCTCTCACACACACACACACACACACGCTGTCTTTCACACACACACACAGACACACACACTGTGTGTGTGTCTCCTCTCTCTCTCACACACGCTGTCTTTCTCTCTCACACACACACACTTTCTCTTTCAGACTGACCTTTTTTTCAGCGACGGC
This sequence comes from Neoceratodus forsteri, assembly GCA_016271365.2. NCBI lineage: Eukaryota > Metazoa > Chordata > Ceratodontiformes > Ceratodontidae > Neoceratodus > Neoceratodus forsteri. The sequence continues at coordinate 301,855,761 of CM057450.1, read as the reverse complement.
ATCTCCCGATCCGGAGACACGGCGGGATCAACCAGATAGTCCTTTTCTATTTAGAAGGTGGGATCAACCAGATAAAACATTTAAAAAATCAAATAGAGATGGGGAGGGTAGTAAATAAAAATGGCTGTCGACAAAGAGAAAACGAGCATGCATTTTAAAGCTATTCAGCCGTCCACTCTGGTGAACCAATGAAAAGACAGAATACAGATGAGTGACACGCAGCTGAGACAGTGGAGTTTAAATGCCATAATAACTCGTTTTTGAGTTATTACGGCATTTTAAGGTGCTTGAAAACCGTTTGTTAAAGGGGGTTGCCAGTAATTATCTGTAAATACTGCAGCTTTTTCTAGGCACATTTCCTTACTTATAACTTTGTGAAGTTCCCCAGTGAGGCGATCACAACTGGGGGCTTTTTCTGGTTTCAAAGAAGAGATAGCTACTTCCACCTCAGAGGCCTGGATGTCTGCCATTAGAGTGGCTGCAATATCATTAGGGACCTGGGGAATCAAAAAGAAGTAAAAACTGGGAGATGGAAATAAGATCAGTCAGAGTATCTTAAAATAACTTAATGGTATGGTTAGTCACAATGGAAAGAAGGTCTCTGGGTTGAGTTTGTACAACATTCTGGGAATCAACCAGACTGTCTGTGTGCTTTTTACCTACTCTGTCCCTACAACCTTCAGAGGGACAGGTTTTACCCTTCTTGCCTTGTGTTCCAAACTTCTGCTGCTGCATCAGACTGTTTGCTTGTTGCTTATGGAATTGCAGCATTTGTTGCTTAATGTTACTGATTTGGTCAGTATAGTCATGTCCTCTGTGTCAAGACAGAGTCATTAATTTTTGCAATCGACATCATTTTGTAAATAAAGAACATAGGTTTTGTTTCTATGAGACTTACTAAGAGATTGTAATAAAGACCTCAGTCCTTGTTTTGTATCTTCTCATCACTGTATAGAATTGTCATAAAAAATAAAAACAGATTTGTGAGCTGAGATATATTCTATATTCTGTGAGAAGTCAGCGAATGTTAGAAGTGAGGAATTAAACTTCCAGAGTCCAGGTCCATTAACAGGTGTCACGCTCTTCCCCAGTGTTAATTTGATCATATTGTGAACAGAAAATTCAACTGCTGAGATCATGCAGGAGCGAATATGTAAAGTAGATGTAATAAAGAAAAAATCTATCCGTGTGGCCAAATTGCCTTTTTGGAAAGTCGGTAATGATTGTCCCGAGATGTGGTACAAGGTATCCGTCAGATTAGAAATCTTAAGTAGACTATTTAAATATGCCATGTCACAAAAAAGTTTCCTGGTTTTTGCAAGCTTGCCCCTGTCTGACAAGGACAATCCACAGTTGAAGCCCCCTCCCAATATAACACATTGTGAAGAGAATAGATATGGTCAAATACCAAAAAATCAATAAAACAATCCTCTCAGCTTTTGTCTGTTCTGTGTATACACTGAAGAAACAGAATAAACAATTATTGATTTTACTGTCTAAGATGACTGCCCTGCCTGGAACTAAATCTACCAATTTAATAACTTGTACTGGAGTATTATGGAATAAAATACCAACCCCAGAGCAAATGTCTTGGCAGATGGACCAGTAAGAAGGACCCACATACCAGGCCTTTTTAGATTGTGAAAGTTCTGGAATTGTATGGAGTCGGGTGTCTTGGATAAAGAAAATCCCAGGGCCTTGAGAAATAAGGGATGAGAACATGGCAGTCCATTTCTTAATATCTTTTACACTATCCACATTAATAGTGTGAAGTGATAGGGCAGTGTGCAGTGGGAAAGGTAATGGAATAGCTTGGAAACATAATGGCTACATGGGAATCTTTATGTGGCTCCTAGCGTACCTCAGTGTGGGTTTAAACAGTGGGGCTGCCTATGATGTGGCCTCTGAGATATCCATCTGGTCAGTAGAAGTAAGCTCAGTGTCAGAGACCTGTTCAGGTATAGAAGAGCTGAGAGAGGAGACATCTGATTTATTCTCAGAAACATCAGATCTGTAGGCAAACTTTCAAATCTATTTGTAAGTGGGATCGTAGTCTTTTTAAGTGCTTTGGTTGCTTTAGGGACTAGTTAGGTAGCAGTCTGTCTCTTCCTAGCACTTATCCTTCTTTTCTCCTTGACTACCACAGGAGGGGAGGGGGGTATCTCTCAGACTTCTGTGGGTGTGGTACATGAAGTAGAAGCTTGTGTGTCACTCCCTAGGAATATTCACTATGGGACAGATGGCCAGTGGGTCTGTCTCCTCAGGAATGGGGTTGGGGGGAATAACAGCAACCTCCTCCTGAATTCTAGGAACCTGCATTGGAGGGGGGGCAGATGCCTAGTGTGGGGCCAATAATAACCATACGTTATTGTTCTTCATCATCTGTATGGTTCTCTTGGTTATGAGCTGTTTTTGGACATTGCTCATAAGCATGTCCTCTTTCATTACAAAGATTACAAAGGTGAGCATTAACATAGTGACCACTTGTATGGCCCAACTCATTTCACAAGGAACATTTAAGCTTATCACAGAGGTTGCTCAGGTGTCCTGTAGACCCGCATCACTAGCAAGTCTGTGGTTGTCCAGCATAAAAAAGGGCCCCCCGTTTCTCCCTAGAAAAAAGCAGTTTGGCAAGTGTTGCAAGTTCCCATCTTCAGTATTTAGAACTTCCTGGATTCTCCAGCTCCTAGTCCAGATGTTCTCTGAATCAGAAATCACCTCTGGATTACCCGGGAGAGTACACCATTGTTTTAACCAATATAAGAGATCAGTAACACCCTCATTTTGAAATAATACAGTAATTGTTCTGAATGCCAGTTTTGTGAGAGGAATGACTTCAAAGGGGGACCACAGTGGGGAATGTTTAGAGTGTGTAACTTTGTTCAGAATTTCAGTAAACCACTGTAAAGTTTGAAGCTGATGTCAAACATTGTTTCTCCAGAAACATGAATCAAAGTGTGAATTTCCATTGCAGTAAAACCCACAGACTCTTTCAATAACCGTCTTCCCACAAAAACTCTGTCAGGGGGCATTGCCAGGCCTCCCTTGTAGTGCAAACACTTGGCATTGTATCTTTTAGCTGGGTAGGTGGATGTATGGAATAACGACGCATATGGTCTGGCAGGCATTTCTCACCCCATATTGGAAGTCCCATCATTATCTTTTGAAAAATAAAAAGGGCCTTGGACATCATTAGTAGAGCTAGTAGACACTGTAGGAAATACACTAGAAATAACACCCGCTAAGTAGCAGCGCTTGCCACAGAGTGGGAGGGTCCAGGTAAAGCAAGAGTTTGCAAAGGTTCTGTGTTAACTGTAGAGCCTGGGATAGTGCCAGAGGAGAACAGGTTCCAGCATTGATACCTTCCATTTCTATATCTGAGACAATAGCTCCTTGCTGGTTGGCTGAAGTAGCATTCATTGCTCGTGATTCAGTATTTATAATTTCTGCTTGGGTCGGCATTTTTATTGGGCATTTGCCTGAAACCCATTGCCCAGAATCTGCTGCTCTTTCCCACCCAGTTTCTAGGAAGGCAGAGTCTACCGACCAATCTTAGGTCGCATTTTCAGTAGATACAACTGGGGAATCTTGTCTTAGGCTGGGACAAAAATCATCCATTTGTGTCATTCTTGATGAGTTCCCCTTCCCAAGTTGTCCTGAAAATACAAAAAGTTTAGAAGAGTCATTGCCAGGAAAGGAAAATTCACCTGTGTGTTTCTGCTGCAAAATCGATGTGATTCCTAATGTTCCTGCAGCTGCAGCTCGGTTCACAGTTGGCTCCATAGAGGTTGGTGCATCAGTGGTCAGGAAAGGGGCCTGTATGCAGGCGGTAGAATGTCCCGGAGTTTCTTTAGAACCATTCTGTAGTTTCCTAATCGCAGTTTCTAATTCGCTTTCATGTTTAATTTGTCTCTCTTCTTCTTCTTGCAGCACAGCCTGCAGAAACACTGGATCATTTATTGACCCTTCAGATACTTCAGGCACCTGGATAGTAACCGTATCTAGTGGAATGACTTTCTCCATAGTCAACAGGTCTGTAACAGTATTTTCTATTTCCATTTCTTGCAGTGTGTCCGTAGTAGTAACTGATTCAACAATACTGGTAGCATCAAAAAAACAATTCAGCCTCAGAATCTGCCGAGGATGAGACACAATCTCCAACCTCCTGCACAACTGTCTCCTCAATGAAAATAGATGAAGTAGCCATTTTCCAAACAGCCATAGGTTCTCCTGCAGGAGAGTAGGGGATTTTATTAAAGGAAAAAAAAAACAATAATACACTTCGTGAAATAATATGTGAATCATTATGTTGTCTACAAAAGAAATCCAGAAAAGCAAAATTAAAAGCATCAGTAACATAAAAAACATGTCATAAGATATTAACAATCACTTAATTCAGCTCTATAACAAACAGAAAATGGGAAGAAAAGCTAAAACATCAAAACCTGTAACATCATCCCTTTGGACTTTAAAGGGGGTCATATCAAATTTAATACTTTTAGTTTTTAGGTCTTATTTCAAGTATATCCTTTCTGAAATTCATTCAAGTAACTGGGACATCTGAGTTTGTCACCCATGCATATTTCTCCATGCTGCTATTAAATTTCTTCTAGTCATTTGCTTTGATTCAGCATAGTAAATTGTTTGTAATACTATACTGATATTTTTAATCAACTCTGTATACAAAATCAACTTTTTCTTCAATCTGAACAGACTTCTAATGTTCCAGACATACCATTTAATAACCGATCAGACTATGTGCAATGTGTTCTTATTTCATTTATTTGCTGGGCCAATGTGTAATGTCCAAACATCAGTGCCTCATAATTCATTGAGATGAACCAGGGTTCTTTCCACTTTGTAGAGAGGGCAGCCCAAACACCTTTTATATAGGAGCATGTAAAAAATAGACAGTGCATGGTTCTAGTTCTTAAGAGCATTGTGATCTACTGCAAATTCTGTCTTCCAGCTGTTTATGCTTGTGGTTTGATTTTACATTAATCTTAGTGTAGCAACTTAGCCAGTGCAAATCTCGCATTTTATCTGGTATTCTTCTTTCCTTTAACAAATGAAAAAGAGAGGTAAGGTATTGGTCTGGGCATTGGGGGAATGTAATTTCTTCCTGAAAGTGCTGTACTTGGACCCATGTATATACATGCAGTAGTTCCTTTCTGTGTTTGGTTAGTATCATCTGACTTGTGATTTCCAATTTTTTTGTTTCAGAAATGTTTCTCTAATGTATTCTGGAATCACCATAGAGTGCCTTAGAGGTCCAATTTGGCCTTGCTCCCATTGGTGAAACCATTGTGTACATGAATGGAACAAAAAGGTAGTCCATCTTTGTCCAGTGTAAACTAATAGAGGCTTTAGATTTGTGCAGAAAAAAGTACTGTAGAAAAAGGTGATGGGGTTTACCATTCCTAGACCTCCCTGTGCTGTTGGCAAATATGTTATGTTTCTTTTGATGGGGTAAGTCTGCTTCTCCAGACTGCTTGGAAAAATATATTATGTATAATAGTTTCTAATATTTTTGGTGGGAGAAATATATAACAAACATAAAGAAAAAGTGGTACTAAATATGTTTTAATGAGATGTATTATTTTCTTTTTACTGTGTTGCCATCTATTCCATTTCATAACCATTTGTTTACCCTACTAAATTTTGGGTTCCCAGTTTATAATATCTAAATTCTCTGCACCTTAGCTGATACTTATGTATTTATTTCAATTTTATTAACCGGGTAGGCTCACTGGATCCCGAACGACCCCTTTTCGGGTGCAATCCAGAGTTAGTTACTTGTTAGTATGTTTACTGGGTCTTCTGTTATTTGAATACCAGGAATGTTAGTCAGGTCTGAGTATTCTTGTCCTAATTGTCTGCCTGAGCACTTTGCTATATTTAAAGTTGTCTCTGAGAGAGAATCATGATCATTACATATCAGAATAGCTATTTCAGCTGAGTGTGAGTCATGTACTAGAATGCAGAGATCATCTCCATACACAATTGTTGTAAATGGTGTAATAATTTCAGCCTTTCTGATACATTTTAAGTTGGCGCATGAATTTAGCAGTTGTAAAAGTAGATCTATGCAAAAGCATAAAGTAGGGGACTTAGGAGGCATCCCTGTCTACCCCCCCCCCCAACATACCTGAATCATACAGGTGTTACTGTTGCTGTTTTACATAAGTTTGTCAGCCAATTAATAAAAGGCATTAGTATACCATACTGTTGGAGGACTGACGAGAAATTATAACTTACTGAATCAAATGCCTTTTGTTGATCTAAAGATATAACTATTCCAGTTATTGACCCTCTATTTCCTTGTTCAAGAAATTCATGCAGCAAAATCAGATGGTCTGTTATCTTTCTGCCAGGAACTTAACAAGTCTGGGCAGGTGATGTGAGATAGTGTGCTGCTTTTAATAATCTGGTGTTCAGTATTTTAGTCAGTATTTTAAAATCAGTGTTCAGCAGGCATATACTGTAGGCCTCCAATTGTGCATATCATGCTTATCACCTTTTTTATATAAATATGTTAACTGTCCATTTGCCATCCTGAGAGAAGGAGCATTATTATTCAGAATAGAAGTAAAACACTGGTCAATTCTACAGCTAGTTCCTTATCTATAAATTTATATAGTTTGTTGGTTAATCCATCCTCCCCCAGTACTTTATAATTTGATAAAGTATTTATAGCTATTTCAATGTCTTCAGGTTGAATGTTTTGTGTTAATTGGGCTGTATGTTCCTCTAGGCAAGTAGGGTTTTCTAAAGTTAGAAAAAATTCCTCAAGATCTGTAAATTGTATCTGGGCTGGCCCAAATAGTTGCTGGGTATGTTGTGTTACAATATTTCTTCTTGCGTGTGTGTCTGTGCATAATATACGATAAGGGTCCCTTAAACCATCCATCTGTTTTTGTTTAGTTTTGTTGTTGCAATTTTCATACAGGCAAATGGTTTCTTCTTTGTTGATGTTGTAGGTTTTGTGCCTGTTGCATGAAAGGTGTTCATTTTTGTTTAATATTATGAATTTGTGTACTGAAATTCTGTCTTGTAGTATGACATAAAATTAAAAGTTTCTGTAGCTGTTTTCTGTTTTGTTAATATTGGAAATATATCTCAAGTTCAAGTTCAAGTTCAAGTTTATTGCAGGAAAACTCCATTGAGCAAGCTCATTCACAAGGAGGTCCTGTGACATAAACACTTAAAGTACAAACACAGATAGGTAATAACAGTATATACATGAAATACACGTTACATGATGCAGGCTGGATATACATACAAGGGTACCACATAGGGTGACCACAGGTGGTAAACATTGATATGAGACAGGGAAGCGACTTATAGGTCACATACTGATAAATGAAACATGATGACTGGTGTGATTTGATTTAATCAAATCAAATCAAATATACAGTATTTTGGCAGCTAGAACAAACAACAGTCTACAACTGATATGGGAGGAGGAGAGATTTGATAGAGTAGCAGTGGAGCATAAGCAAAGATAAAGCCAGGAGTAGAAGGGAAGGAAAGCAGTTAATATGACAAATCAATTATACCTTACCAGTGGATAAATATGGCACACATGGGGAAGGAAGAGACTTAATGACAGTTACAGGTGTCTTTTATTTTGGCTGAACTTAGCGATTTGTAGAAGTTTATTGAAACTGTGCTAGTTAGTTTCAGTACGGTTTGTAATTGGTTCCAAATGGAGGGGAAGGGCATATGCAATAGCACGCTTACCAAAGGAAGTCCAAGGCCCTGGTATGTCAAGCATAATAAAGTCAGATTTTCTTAACGAGTATGCACTATGTGAGATACTAATATGGGAAGAGAGATAGCTTGGCAATTTCTGCAGGAGCAGTTTAAGAGTCCATAGCCCAGCATGGAGCAGGCGTCTAGTAGTAAGGGATGTCCAACCAACAGCTGCATATAAGTCACAGTGGTGCGAACGGTAAGGGGAGTTGGTAATGAACCGTAACGCACGGTGATAAAGGATGTCCAGTTTACTTAGATTTGCAAGAGTGGTGGAGGAATAGATTACATCGCCATAGTCGAGTAGGGGAGAAAAGTGGCCTGTACAAGCTTGTTTCGAGTTTCAGTGGGAAAGGGCCTATTTCTGTAGAAGAAACCTAACCTTGCTTTTAACCTTCTAGAGACATCTTGATGTGGTCACTGAAAGATAATTTATTGTCGATCCAGATACCTAGATATTTAAATTTGGTTACAACTTCCAGAGCTCATTTAGCGTGGTGACAATGAAGTCTTGGGCAAGAGTATTGGGGGGGCCTGAGACAGCACTGCGGGAGAATATCATCGCTTTAGTCTTCTTGGCATTGAGCAGAAGCTTTGCCATTATTAAATTATGCTCAAGTTGTGCGAAGTCCGCTTGAAGCACTCCTTTGACTTCAGATAACGATGAGCCAGAAGTATACAACCCAGTATCATCTGCAAAAAAGTGCAGATTGGACGTAGATATGTTAGCATCTAAGTCATTGATGTACAGAGAAAACAAGATAGGGCCTAAGATGGATCTTTGGGGGACTCCTCTTGCAACTGGCAAGGCAGCAGAAAAATCTCATCCCTAATAGATTTACTATGTGATTTTAGAAGATTTGTAATATCTATAATAGTGTCTTCCCACCAGAGGATGGGGTTTTCTTAAATAATGTAGACTGATTTCCTTGCTGTTAAAAAATATGTTAGAGTTTGTGTAGTCTCATTTTTAGGGCTTCAGGTAGCCTGCAGCCCTCTTGTATCAGCTCTAAAAATGAGCTACCATGGAACTTCCTTTTTGGACTTTTGGAAGTATCCGTCCATAATCACAAAATAGTATTTGTTATATGCTGCTCTGTCTTAAAGGCATCTGAAGGGAGGGGGATGCTACTGTGCCTCCAAACTTCTCATGATATAAACAAAAAAAACCTTTTGAAGCTGCTGTCTTTGTAGCCCCTCAATCTAACCCTTGAAGGTCTGCAGATTGAGCATCTGTCCAACTCAATCAAACAGATTAATTCTAGTTCTTTAAACAGCCTAAGGGTTAACTCATTATCTCCCTGGCCATTTTGTATCAGATTTACCATGGAATTATTTGACTGAATACTGACCCAGTAGCACATGGCTAATTAGGAACAAGTGTTAATGTGGGAGACAGAGGAACATTGCAGCTAGCAGGAGACAGGCCAGGAATTGATGGTTCATAATTATAGGCTTTGTTTATAAAAGTAAGAAAAGAACATTTCAAATGTGGAACATATGGTTCAAATGTTTTATTAGTTTAACAGGAGTTATACAAGTTTGTTTAATGAGTTGTTTTTGAAGTACTGGCAAGTGGGCAGCATGGCACAATGACATTCACAGGAGCCTACTTGAATACATAAACCCCACCACACTTTCACTGTTGGACTGCTGGCTGTCCTTTCCAGGTACTCCCTCCCCACCCTCCCAGGACAGCAAGCAAGACTGCTTGCTATAAATGCCATTGCATATTGCATCATCTTACAGCATCCACCTTCCATTACCATCTGGGTTACGTCCCTCTCATAGGCTATTGATGCACATGTGACCAGATGTTTTGAGATCCGATCTGCCTAGGTCCATCTCCTTCCCACAGGATTCCAATTCTTTCATGTGCATCACAGAGGCTGCCAGCATATTGCCTAGCTCCTCAGCTATCACTATCAAGGTAAGACTGTTACAGTACTCTATTAAGTAAAGCCTGATTTAAATCTGGTTTCTGCAGGGTGGTTGCTGATAGCAGTAGCTACTCTGCGATGCTAATTTTAATAATGTCTGCCTTTAATAGTAAGCTCCATTAATTAGCCCAGCTGGGAGAGACCTCTGGGCACAGTATGTTTGCACAGTAACGATGTTCAGATCTGACTATTTGAAGCATTAGACAATGATTATGCCTGTCTCAGCCTATGCTCTGCAACATGTAAATTGTATCCCAGGTACCACTGTCAGACTACCACTTAAAGTCACTACACATACACACAAAAAAAGGTAAGTTCATTCTGTTTAACTCAGTAAGATTTGGGTTTACAGCCTAGACTAGATAACGATTCTGCATCAGGGAAATAGCCTAGGGAGTTGTATCAGGAAGCCTAAAACAGCACTGTGAAGAGCATTTAAATATGGTGCCAAAACTCTCCACATACCATTTTATTCAGTAAGCCCCAGGCACTACAATACATAGAGCCCTGAACCCCTTCCGAGCGGTTCAAGCTCTCCTGACATGGACAGGGCCTCTTTATGAGTGGACCCTACTAAAATGTGAGGCTCTGCATACCTAGAAAAAGCCCAAACATAGCAGAGGGAGTAGTAAACATATTGGCTGCTTTCAAGGGGAATAGTACTAACCTCTTGTTCCATCTCATCCATGCAGAACCTCCGGAATTCTGCAATACACTGTCTGCACCAAACATGCTCCATAGTAAACTATAGGGCCCATACAACAAATAGCCTCCCCTGTGCTGACTCGGTCTCCCCACATGGACCACAGCCATTTTTCTCTTGGTACCTCCCTCCCTCCCCAATGGAGGAGATGCCCTACTAATTATTGCCACCATTTTGTCCCCCTCCTCTGATCCTTAGGTCCCACACTCATCAGGACTGGCATGACCATACATCTCAGGCCATCATGTTATCAGAAGCACTCCCACACAGCACGCTGATTCATGGCTGGATCCCTTCGAGCACATGCACTTAGTTCCACCTACATCACAACATCAACCCAGCCTACAGCTGTGTTGAATGAGTGCAAGATTGGACCAAAACATCTCAGGACAAATGGGTTCTGGAAGTCATATCATGGGGATACTCCATAGAATTAATTCAGAAACCACTCAGAAACAGAACACTGGTATTGCTGGTCTCACGCCAGCCAGTGAAGATTCAGGGCGTACGATCCATTCTCCACAACCTACTTTCAAACAAAGCAATAGTGCCAGTACCTCAGGATCAACAGGACCAAGGAGTATACTCCATCTTCTTCCTTGTTCCAAAGAAAACAGGGGACATGAGACCGGTTCTCGATCTCAAATTTGTCAACCAATTCATTCAATACAAAAAATTCAAGATGGAGACACTAAAGTCAACACTACGTTCATCACGGCTGGGAGACTTCCTCACTTCCATCGACATGAAGGATGCATATCTTCATGTACCTATCAGACCATCACACTACAAGTACCTGAGGTTCAAGATTCTGAGGCACCATTACCAGTACCAAACGCTTCCCTTTGGATTAGCCTCCACCCCTCAAGTCTTCACCAAAGTGTCCATAACAATAGCAGTCAGCCTCAAACAAAAAAGGGATCCACATAATCCCATACCTGGAATACTGGCTGATCAGGGCCAGGTCACTCGAGCCAACTGCACAACACACACAAACAGTAGTAGTAGTAGTAGCAGCACCACGGTCACATGGCTGCATCCTCAACTGGGAGAAGAGCAGCCTAATACCCAGTCAAACCATAGAGCACCTGGGAGTGCTCATGAATACAGAGGAAGGCCTGGTCAAACCATCCTCAAAGAGATTGGACAAGGTAATGACATAGGCTCAGGCACTGGAAAGGACTGAAACCCCAACACTAAAAGTGATCCTACAGACACTCGGATCCATGGCTTCCTATATGGGCCTGGTACCATGGGCATTGTGGAACATGTGCGCCTTAGAACTGCTAGTGATGCAGGCAGGTCACAAACTGAACCACAACTTGTCCGGTACAGTCGTGTTAAACCCATTGGCAAGAAGATCAGTCAGGTGGTGGACATACAAGAACAATATAACCAAGGGAGTTACACTGGAAATAGAAACAGAAGTTGCCATAGATACAGATGCCAGCCTATTTGACTGGGGACCACCATAGATCACATCCTGGCACAAGGGAAGAGGTCCCTAATGGAGTAAAAAATGCAAATCAAAGTCCTGGAGATGAAAGCCATGTATCATGCCCTACATCATTTCCACAGCAGGATACATCACAAGAGAGTACTGATCAGACCAGACAACAGGGCAACCTTGGCCTACATTGAAAACCAAGGAGGCACAAGAAGCATCCAACTGCTACAGGAGACATGAAGAGTTCTGGATTGGGCCCAGACAACCTTCAGTCAATCACACCAATGCACCTCACAGGGGAGTTGAACGTATGGGCAGACTGGCTCAGCAGACAGGAGATTGCACCAGGGGAATGGTCCTTTACATCCCAGGATTTTCCAATGACTGAACAAGTGCTGGGGCCCCTTAGAGATAGACCTAATGGCAACGGCAAAAAAAAATCACAATTACCACTCTTCTATTCCGGATTCAAAGAGTCAGGTTCACTGGGAACAGATGCCCTGTCTCAAAGATGACAGTTCCAGAGGGCATCCATATTCCCACCAATTCCTCAAATATGACAGGTATTGAACAAGATCTGCCAAACCAAATCCACAGTGGTAATGCTCACACTCCACTGGCCCAAGCGGCACTGGTACACAACTCTAATGGCCATGACAACACACCGTGGTCAATTCCCCTACAATCGGATCTACTAACCCAGAGATCAACATGCCATCTGAACCTTCAGTCACTTCACCTCACAGCCTGGCTTCTGAGAGGGAGAAACTGCTAAGTAAGGGATATTCCCCAAATGGGGTTGACACCATGCTTCAATCCAAACATAAAATGACCACGAACACCTATGGGTGACAATGGTCCATTTTCCAAAAGTGAAGATCTGATAAATTGAACGAGCAACCCATCACTATTTTACATATACTGCTATTCCTTCAACAGGCGGTGGACAAGGGGTCATCTACCTCATCTCTGAGAGTTCAAATGGCAGCAATTGGGGCCAGAACAGGGCACATCAATAACCACTCCCCAGGAATACATCCAGATGTATTACTATTCCTAAAAGCTGTATCTAACATCTGCCTCAAGGGCAAACCAATCATGGTGCCATGGGACCTTAACACGATTCTGGATGCGATGTCGGCAGTCCCATTCGAGCCAATGTCCACTGTCGATCTAAAACAGGTATCATACAAGACTCTATTCTTGGTGGCAATATGCTCCTTCTGAAGAATGAGCGAGCTCAGAACCCTATCCTGTAAGTCCCCATTTCTAATAATTCACTGCGACGGAATCACAATGCGTATGTCTCCTACCTTTCTGCCTAAGGTTTCCATGCAGTTTCACACTTCCCAGACTATCAAATTGCCAAATTAGAATATGCAAACTACCAATGAGAGGGAAAAACCCAGACACTGAGATATGAAAAGAGTCATCACCATATATCTAGACAGAACAAATGGCTTTCATATTTCCGACAGACTGTTCATTCTGCACCATGGCCCCAGATGGGGCCAGGCTGCTGCGTAATCCACATTATCTAGCAGGATCAAATAAACCATAACCGAGGCACACAAGTTACAGGGCTTACAAAACCCTTCAAACTTTTCAGTCCACTCCACCAGGGCAAGCTCCACTTCATGGGCAGAATTAAACAGGGCCTCAATCCAAGATATCTGTGCAGCAGTAACTTGGTCCTCAGTCCATACATTCACGAGACACTATAGACTGGATGTATTGAGTGCTGAAAAAGCATCCTTTGCCAGAAAAGTTTTGTTGAACCATGGAGAACCCTAGCCGATTTGCCACCTGATCCCACCCATACATTCTATCACTGCTTCTTACTACCCAGATGGTAATAGAAGGGGGCTGCTGTAAGGTGATGCAATATGCAATGGTAGTTTACTCACCTGGTAAAGGTGATTACATGAGCATCACCTTACAGCATCCCACAACCCTCCCTTTCTTAGGCGTTGGGTGGTGAACCAACTGAGGACTTCAACCTCTATTGAACCAGCATGCCATAAGGGCTGGTATACTTAGATTGTACTAAATAGGAAATAAATCTGACGTTATACACATTCTTATTCCCTAAGCATTCATTAACATTTTCGTGCAGTATCAGGCTGAGTATTCTTAGTAGCTAACCTAATCACAATACTTCTAGAAATACGTTTACAGCTTTGGAAGAATTGAACTGGAGTCCGGTGGGAAGGAGATGGACCTAGGCAGATCGGATTTTGAAACGTCTGGTCACATGTGCATCAGTAGCCTATGAAATGGACATAACCCAGATGGTAATGGAAGGGGGTTGCTGTAAGGTGATGTTCATGCAATCACCTTTACCAGGTGAGTAAACTACCATTTGTTATCCAGCCCTGAAACTGACTTATGCCTGCAAAAGGTAGTGTTGGACTAGGGAAACACAGAGACACATACACGCAGACAAGGTGGATGCACTGCAGAATTTTAGTGCTGTCTGTCATATGGGAGTGAACTGCCCACCCTCTGTGACATAGGATGCCTTATATACAAGAAAATAGCCTATGTAAGAAGTAGACCCGGATACCCCGAATCCTTACATGCTAATTTCTTCAGCCTTGAAGCTGGGAGTCATGTAGGAATTTCTACTCTCTGTATCAACTCTCCCACTTGTCTAAGTTATGTAGTTCAAAAATAAATTAGAACTACGAAACCAGTCATACAGAGGGTATAATGACTTAAATAGTTTTTTTGTTTGTTTGTTTCTTTTTGTTTGTTTTCTATTACTGGTCCAAAATAATTATTCGTTTACAAGTGACTGAGCCCTGTTTGATAAATAAATGCTCTGCTATGCCATGCAGCTCCAGATGTCAGTACTAGAACAATGTTATCAAGTCAGTCTCTTCTGTAACTAGTGTTCTACTCTGATCAGAATTTTTTTTTCTCTCTCATTTAGAAATCGGTATTGACAGTAAATCCCTGCTGGTTGATTTGGAATCCACCACTGCCTATTTACGGCCTCCATCAATGCTGTAGTTTATGGACTTTCCACTCTGAAACTTGAAATCCTACCCAACCAGCCCTTCCAGTCTTGCACTATAATTAACCCTTTAGTGGCAGAAGAGTGTTCTGCTAAAGAAATCATCTAGTGCTAAGTAAGAATTTTTAGATATCTGACTGTGTGAATTAGGCAAAACATAATTAAAAAGAGCCTGTTTTCCTTCCATATGTTTCCATCTGAATTGAAAACTTGAAGGTCTAAGGGTATAGGCAGCATCTGGAAAGTCTTAATTACATTAATTTAATATATTAGATTATTAGTGCTTTATTATCCTGTAACATATTCAAGTACCCATAAAATACCTGCTGGTACTCATAATGTTACACCCCCCAAGAAATAATATATTTCTTTTTTGTTTTATTATTCTTTTGGTAACAAGGTAAGTGCCACTAGCCCCAGGGCCTGTTTTCAGAGGCAGCACAGGGACACAGGTTAAGTGACTTACTCAGGGTCACACAGTATGCAAGAGGAGGTTGTGGGTATCAAATCCTGTTCTGCTGGATGTATCAAGCTCATTCACAGCTCATCACTCTAATATTGAAGCTGTTCTGCCAACCCTATGCTGTGATTTAACAGCCCCACACAGTCCCACTACACGATGCAATAACACAATGACCAAGCAGTAGAAAACAGCACACACGAGTAAAACAAAAACAAGGGATATGGGATAAGATATAACAGGGAAGGCAGGAACAAGGCTCTAGGGAAGGAAAAGGAAGGGTCAAAAATAAACAAATACTTGGCAATCCCTGCAATCCCTTCTCCACCTCCCCCTCACACCTCATCCCTGTCAATCCCTCACAGTCCCAGCTAACAGACACAGCAGTTATCCTATCCCCACAGTCCTGAAGAGCCCCTTGTATTCTACTGGGTAACACAGTTGTTGAATCATCATAGGCCCAATGTTTGATGTAGATGTGACTATTTAACCTGCACAATTATTAAGTTCAAAATTAAAGGGATCACTATTTGTAATCCAAAACAAGGCCACATGGTCAAAATGCAGGTCTTCTACCTGGGCACTCCCAAAAGAGATAGTCCAGTCCTGCCTTAACTATCTAACTAAAAGGATTGTAGGGACAAAGGTCTGATTTAGTACTCATGGTATGCAGATCAAATCAGACCCTGAAATGTTTCAGATGCATAATGCTGGTCTCTCTGGAGTGCAGTAGCTGCAGGTTGCATGCTGTGGTTCTTTGCTGTGTCACAACGGACATGGTCACGTGAGAGGCTTGCAGACCTGTGATGATTCAACAACTATGGTACCCAGCAGAATATAGGGGAACTCTTAGGGACAAGGAGAGGAGAAAAAAAGAATAGTGGTGGTGATTTACCCATGACTGGGAGGGAATGGCTCCACTGCCACCCCCTCGCTGGCAACACTCTGTTGGGGGCCCTGCCACTGAGCTTTGCATGGAGCCCCAGCAGGACAAAAGCTTCCACTGGCTGAGGGAGCAAGTGAGACAGAGCTAGAGAGAGAGTGAGAGAGAGAGAGAGAGAGAGACACACACACACACACAAACAGACAGAGACAAAAGGCCAGATATTCAAAGAGGTTGCGTCTGGCACAACTGAGTTGCACCAGCACAACTCCAGACATTCACCCCGGGGCAATATTCAAAAGCAGAACTTGCATAGCGCAAGTCCTGATGCACCGGGGAGCAAAGATAATGTATGCAGCGCATCCCCAGGGGGCATGCCCATGCATATGTGGCATATCACAATATTCAGCCCAGGATGTGCGGTGCATATGCCGGCACAACCCTGAGATGCGCTACATACTGGTGTACAAAGTTGAGCCCGAAAAGAAAGGCTTAAATAGGAGCCATCCACAGATGGGCCGCTGTAGTGCAGGGTGCAGCACAGTAGTCCCAGCCATGGGTGGCATCCCCCCAGAACACTGTCCACAAGCACCCACATACTGCCTTGGTAGTCTAGTGGTACCCCCTCCCTCCCCGTAGCCATGACCACCCATAATATACCATGTAAAAGAATCTCTGGTAGTCTAGTAGTCCCCCTTCCCCCACTGAGAAGTGCTGTGAAATAAACAACACATGTGCACTGTTTAACCTTTCCAGCACCAGATCAACATGCTAGTAGCATTATGTATGACATTCATCCCTGTTGGTTGTGTTGTTTCCCCTCATGCACACAATCCTGATACCAGGCATAGGAACTCTTCCCTGTAGTCTATGGACATCCCTCTCCTGGTGTCAGTATCAGTCCAAAATGCTCACCCCAGTCCTGAGACAGTGGCTGGCATGTCATTTCTGCACACCTCTGCTGCGGGTCCCCATCTGAATGATACATGTACCTTCCGATTGTGTAGCCACTTTGGTGATATTTTACTTGTGTGAATAAAGTATTGATACAGTGACTTCCACAGAACCGAAATGTATGTGCATGATCCAGACAGCATCTGGACGTGAAGATGAGCCAAAGGTACTTGCTGTCCATGGTCTTAGGAATGGGGCATTTTGGACTGGCACTAACATCAGGGGTGGAGTGGGCTACTAGACTACCAGTGACAGTTTCAGGACTAAATATACTGGCATGGGAATCAACTGAAGGAGGGCAGGATAACTGGGTCTCACACAAATGGTGAACATGCGATGCTGAGCCCTGCACTCTTAGTTGCAGCCAACCAGGGAATAGGAACCAACACAGACACACACAGCTCAAGCGGTGGTGCAGGGCTATCTCCAGCTATGTCCTAAACAAATGTCCTCTCCATGAATTTAGAGGTTATTGAGTAGCATACAGTGTTGGTCTGCCATCCCTCAGCACTTCATCTCACATGGCGACAATGTGGGTGTGGTTCATTTACCACACAATAACTCAGTTGGGATGCAAACACTCATGTACAGTGGGTCCTCATGAAATTCAGTTCTACAGATAGTTAAACTGCAGTACAGGTGCTTAATGAGGCTTGCTCAAGGTCATATTTTGAAAAGGTAGTTCAGCTGGTTGTACACATGAATCTCCTGGTCTGCATGCCTGCTTTTCAGCTATTCAGTTTTACTGCTTCTCAAACAGACCATATAGCCAGTATATATTGTAGCATTACATGTACAGGTGTTTTATTTCATTTCCTAGGTTTATTCCAGTATACGGTATTTAGGATGGGGTACTACAATAGTCATTCACAAATATTTGTGATTGACTATCACAGTATGCACTGCAAGCCTGTTGGTCCACACTGTGGGCCAATGGGACTGCAGCCCATACAGTAGCTGTCAGTCGGTGGGCAGCCGCTGAGATATTTGGGTGGGTGTGCTTCTGCCCACCACTGACGGGGGGAGTTGGGTGTGCCGGGGGTCCTGTGTGGGTGGGGAGTGGGGGGTGCTACTGGACCACCAGGTAGGGGACCTTGCTGTATGCTCAGTGATCAGGGTAATGGGAGGGTTGGGGGGACAACTAGACTACCGGGGCTGTACAGGGTTGTACATGTACGGGAATCACAGCATCGAGAGGGGTGGGGGATACTACTGGACTGCCAGGGACATGATGTACATATAGTTTGGCAATCACACTATGGGGAGAGATAGGGGTACCACTAGACTACCAGGGAATGTTTTAAATGGTATTTTATGGGCAATCATGGCTACGGAGAGAGACAGGGTGCCACTAGATCCCGTCCGGTGGGACCACAAGCTGTGCAGGGTGCCATGCACAGTTCACTGGCCAGCCCTGCACAACTCATGCAAATGGTGCCTTAATGACATGCAAATGGCCCCATTTGCACCTTTCATACATTATGGCCCCTTTGCATACTGCCAGCTGAATATCAGGAATTTGTGCATGGTGTAACTCTGTTGCGCTGGCACAGTTCCGGTTTCTGGTATTCAGCCCTGTCTGGGTTGGATGCTCCAGTGCATGGTATTTGCACAGTGCACATTGCCTGATATATTCAGATGATATGCACCATTGCTCATCTCCTTTGACTATATCCCTGGGTTTCAACAGCACAACTCAGTTGTGCTGCGCACCCACTTGCACCATTGCGTACCCACTTGCACCATCGCCAGGTGCATGTTTGAATATTGGCCCGAGACTCAGCTGTTGTGTGCTTTGAAGAAATGAAGTGTGTGTGTGTGTGTGTGTGTGTGTGTGTTTCTCTGTCTCTGTCACTCTCTCTCTCTTCCCCTATAGCAGTGCCGCTCAGGAAATTCAATGTTAATGAAGTGTGGTGAGCGGTGTCTGTATGGCTCTGGCTCTGTTATCTACCTCAAGGAATGTGGGCCACATAGAAACAGAGGGAGCTCCTGTGAGACACACACACAGAGACATATGCACGTCACACCACAAGGCAAGTATGCAAAGTAAATATTGTATATGATGCTGCAGATTCAAGGGCCTTTCTATCATATTCCCACTTCCTCCAGGTAATTGATAAATATGGTCTTCTACTCTACTCACTGCCACTGGACAAAGTTTAAGACTGAATCATTAGCTATAGGCCCCGATAGAAAAATAATTTTAATAGCATTTAGTCAATCAAATAATTAGCTACAGCAAATCAAAACATTTAACTGGTGGTACACAAGTATAGTCATACTGTATTATAAACAGTCTTCTCACATTTTTAGAGAACTAGGCCATTGGCAACTTCCATTCAGCTTTAAACCCATACATTTGGTTTGGCTTCCAGAATTCAACAAAACTATTTCATCTACAAATACAGTAATTGTCGTGGTGCAAGCTGACCACAAATATGGGATAAGAAAATCTTAAGGTTAGCAATGAATATGTATTATTATCGCCTATTAGTTGCAGGTGCTATTGGCATGCATCTGCTGTGGATTGCTGTTTGTGGTGCTGTGACAGAGCCTGCAAATCCCATTGTGATTGGTTGGGCATCCATGGCACTCCAGACATTACCTCATGGGTTTTAGCCCACCTGATAGGCTAGTGATGCACATGACCCTAGATCAAATTTCTAGTATATCCAGGTCTCAGAAACCCCTGCTCTCCAGTTTCGAATCGTGCATCTGATCAGGCAACAAGCACACCAGGAATCCCTGTCTGCTCCATACAAAGGTAGGCCTTGAATTTATAAGAAGATATCATTTAATCTGAGGCTTACTAGAGAAAAGAAATACAAGTGATGTGTTTTTTGGTTTTTTTTTGTACTGCCCAATATGGAGCTATATAGAGAAAAGATGTGTAGAAGATTTGGTATAAGAACAACTATCTAGTCTGCATGTCTCTTTTTGGTCGTTTTTAAACTCTGCAGAATCAGAGGCAAGATTTAGCCTGGAAGGCTTATTGCAGCTTATACCATTTGTTCAGTGCCCTAAGCTTCGTTTTTTGTTGTTGCAATGCTTAGTTAGATGCCTAAAAATATCGCAAATGCCGCGATAATGCATTGTTGTAAAGATAGACAAAGAGTGCTTTCTCCCCAATTTAAAGGTTGTCCACACCCACTAAGCTTCATTTTTTGTTGTTGCAATGCTTAGTTAGATGTCTAAAAATATCGCAAATGCCACGATAGTGCATTGTTGTAAAGATAGACAAAGAGTGCTTCTCCCCAATTTAAAGGTTGTCCTCACCCACTATGGGTTGTTTATCTGGTTAATTTCCTTTTTGCCGCTTGGTTAGCGAGGAGAATTCCGTGGTTGGGCCTTCGGGCCTGCAGCAGCCACTCGGGCCTCTCGCCCCCCACGTGGTCTCCTGTTCCTCTCCCGGCCCTAACCCATACCGCGACTCGCCTGTTGGCGTTGTTTCTGCCTCCGCTCTTCCCGGAGGCTCCTCCTGACTCCCTCACTCCCCCTGATCTGCGCGGACCACTGGGGCTCGTGTTCCCAGCGCGATCCGCTGCTGCATGTCCACGCGCTTGTATCGCGTGTTGCGCGTGGTAGGCGCCTGGCCTACCATCTCCACGTGGCTCCCTGCCCCTCCCTCGGGCCTTCTGCGGTACTCCCATGCCGCTTTCTCCCTAGGCAGTCTCTCCTGAGGACTCCTGCCAGGGAGAAGAGGGAAAGCGAAGGGGGGGGGAGTCTGGCACCTCGAGAACAGTGAGTGAGCGCCTGCGGAGAGTGTTTCTTTCAGCGGGGGCCCTGAGTCTGCAGCCAGCGTTCCTCCCTCTTCCGGAGGGGGGGGCCTTTCAGTAGTCAGTCGCCTTCTTTGGGGGGAACTGCTCCGTCTAGGGCTTGATTCAAAGCAGCCCACGTGCCTCCCATCTTTGCGGCCTGGATTCGGGGGACGTCCCAGGCCTCACAGCCCCTCATCTCTATCTCTCTCTCTCTCTCTCCAGCCAAATGGAGAGTTACAGCTGGGGCAGTTCGTGCGACCGCACCTGAAGGGTCCCTCCCATAGCGACCCCTCCCCCCGGGTTACGGCCACCAAGGCACACAGGTGCCTGTCTCTTTCTCCTCCTGGGTCCCTCCCACAGCAACCCGGGGGTTAGGAGATGGCGCCCCCTGGACCACCTAAGCTGCTACGCCATGGGTCCCTCCCCATAGCGACCCATGTGTGCCTGTTTCTGCAGCAGAACCACCCGGTAGAGTCGACCATCCCATCCCATACCTCGTCTGCGGGGTCTCTCCCACAGCGCCACCCGCACTCTGGCTAGCCTCCCAAGGGATCTATACAGACGCCAGGCGATTGCCTGCCATCCCGTGCTGAATCACAGGGGACAAAATGGACACCCTGCAGGGCATTACACAGCTCTAATCTAAGGTCTTTTCTTCTGTCTCACCAGATGGTTAAAGCCAAGAAGTGTTCCACTTGCAACGCTACCCTCCTACCCCAAACCCCGGGGCCCCTCTGCGCTGCCTGTCTACTCGACGACGGTGACTCATCCATGGCACAAACGCCCCCCATGGGGCTCAGCAACCTGGGGCCCAGCGGCCCCACATGGCTGGACCCTGGCTCCCTCCTGATCTAGAATCAGCAGGCCGCGGTCACCATGATGGAAAGCCAGAAGAACGTTATGCTGAAAATAATGGAAAAGCTCGAATCCCTCACCCAACACAGAGTCATTCCAGTGATCCAGGAACCGGGCAAGACAGGGGGGCAACCTGAGGAGCTTCCGGTCCGAGAGGACACCTTACCGGAGAATCCTCACAAGGAGGAAAAGGACATCCCTGAGGAGGAGGATGGGGTAGAATCGGACAAAGATGAAGCGGAACTCCCCACCACGCTGTCTCTCACTTCAAAGTTGTGTCCCTTTGACACAGTCCCAGGGCTCATGAAGATTATCAAAACCACTATGGGGTTCAACGTCGAAGAGAGTAAACCTGAGTCGAAACTCGACCCCAAGATACAACTGAAGGTGTTGAACCCCGAGACTTTTCCAGTATGCCCAGCTATTGAGGATGTCTTCAGTAAAGAATGGCGATCCACGGAACCAGGCAGAATGTCTAACAAGAAGAACCTGGACAGAATGTATCTGGTTCAAGAGGAAAAATCTGGTGCTTGGTGTAAAGCCCCCACCATCGATCCTAAGGTAGCGGCCCTCAGCAAGAGGACAGTGCTACCATGCAGAACAATAGCCCTGAAAGATCCTACGGACAAGAAAGTGGAGGACATGCTAAAGAAGGCATTCGAAATTGAGGGCACCACAGCAAAAGCGGCCACTATTTCCATCTACACAGCCCAAGCACAGATCCGTTGGCTCAAAGAACTTCAGGAACAAGCCAACCCGAAATCCAGGGAGGCAGAACTCTTAGAATGCACCTTAGATGCTGCAAAGTACCTGGCCAATATGGCGGTAGACACCCTGCACATACACACCAGGGCCACAGCTATCACCAATCGTGCCCGGAGAACATTATGGCTAAAATTGTGGAACGCTGACAATGAATCTAAGACCTTATTGTAGAATTTGCCTCTGGGGGGGAAGTATGTGTTTGGGAAGGGGCTACAGGATTACCTAAAACAAAAGGAGGAGGGTAGAGACCTCCTTAAGAGTAAAGCTAGATACAACTACCTTCCCTCATCGAGGTGGAGATTTCGGAGTGGAAATAGGCTATACCAACCCAGCAGGTACTCAGCACAGCACAATGGTTCCTTTTGAGGCAGAGGGGCATCCCACAGTCCCCGTAACCCCTATCCACAGGCCTATCATCCGTCCTTCTTCAGAGCACATGGTCAAAAACTCGAGGGACGAGGTAGAAGTTACAGGGGGAAGCAACAGTGACTAAGCCCTTCCAACTGTTCGCAGTCAGGGACCCTACCCACCAGTGGGGCAAAGACTCTCGTTATTCTCACACCTTTGGTTCAACACAACCTCGGACAGGTGGGTCCAGGAAGTGGTCACACGGGGGTACTCCATAGAGCTGTCCGAACCCCAAATCCCCCACAGATTTGTATCCTCCCCAATAGCCAAAAGAAAGGTCACCCCTCACCAGGTCCAACACATCTTGTTGGAACTAGTCTGGAACAGTGCCATCCAGCCCGTTCCCCAGCACGAACAAAACCTAGGGGTCTACTCAATATTCTTCCTCGTACCCAAGAAGTCAGGAGAACTCAGACCTATTCTAGACCTAATACATCTCAACCAGCATGTGGTGTGCCACAGATTCAAAATGGAGACAATACGATCAACTCTACGCAGTCTCCGGGTAGGTGACTACCTGACGTCCATAGATCTAAAGGACGCTTATCTTCACATCCCTATCATTCAAAAACACAGGCAGTTCCTCCGTTTTTACATCTTGGGCCACCATTTTCAGTACCAGGCCTTACCATTTGGCCTCACATCAGCCCCGAGAGTGTTCACCAAGGTCTCCATAGTCCTGGTGGCCAGACTCAGAGAGCAGGGACTGGATATCATACCATACTTGGACGACTGGCTCATTTGAGCACGTTCCAAGGAACAGGCCCTACAGGACACAGTGACCGCCTTATAGGCACTCGAGGAGCACGGTTTGGTGGTCAATCGGGAAAAGAGCCATCTTATTCCCACGCAGCAAATCGAGCATCTGGGAGCACTGATCAACTCGACCCACGGATGGGCAAAACCATCCCCCTCGAGGGTCATCAACCTGATGACCCTGGCCCATCGGATAAAGGGCCACCACCAGACGACCATGGGTCACTTAGCCCAGTTGTTAGGATGCATGGCATCATGCATAGACCTCATACCCTGGGCCAGGTGGCATATGCGCCCGCTCCAGACATACATCCTCACTCGGGGAGCACCAAACGAACACAGCCTGCAGGTCACTGTCCCACTACCACTGTCAGTGAGACTCTCACTAGCATGGTGGACAGTGGAGTTGAACCTCACCAGGGGAGTTCCCCTGGAGGCCTCCTACACGGCCACAATAGAGACAGATGCGAGCCTGTCCGGTTTGTGGGCATGCCTGGGAGATTCAACGGCCCAGGGTCTATGGTCACCAGTGGAATCCAAGCTGTCCATCAACATCCTGGAGATGAGGGCAGTATACCATGCGCTCAAGGCTTTCAAACCCCTCGTACGCGGCCAGTCAGTCCTGATAAGTTCTGACAATCGGGTCACAGTGGCCTACATCACAAAGCAGGGCGGTACCAGGAGCAGAGCCATGCTGAGGGAGGCAACATCAGTCCTCAGTTGGGCTCAATCCAACCTCAGCCATCTAGGCGCAGTACATCTCGCAGGAAAACTCAACGTGCACACGGATTGGCTCAGCAGACAACAGGTGCACCCAGGAGAATGGCGGTTGCACCCCGATCTGTTTCAGATGCTCCAAAGGGCATGGGGACCCATAACCATAGATCTTATGGCAACACGGGAGAACTCACAGGTCAAGGATTATTACTCGCATTTCGGGGAGAGTCACTCCCAGGGAACCGACGCCCTATCCCAACCTTGGGGTCGGGATCATGCATATGTGTTCCCACCTCTCCTCCTAATTCCCCAGGTACTAGCCAAAATACAGGCATCGCATCACATCACACCATCATCCTAGTGGCCCCATACTGGCCACGAAGGACATGGTCCACCTCCGTTCGCGAGATGTCCCTAGCCAGCCTCAGAGTTCCTCACTGAGCAGACATGCTCTCCCAGGGCCCAGTAGTCCACCCGGCCCCACAGACACTGAAGCTCATGGCCTGGCTCCTGAGAGGAGGAGACTAATGGAGGCAGGCTACCATGACTCCGTCGTCAGTACCATATTACAGTCCAGACGGACCTCCACCACCACCTCCACCTACGGTAGACAATGGTCTATATGCTTGAGGTGGTGTCAAGAAAGAGGTAAGGTACCCGAGCAGGCGGACATGGCTACCATCTTGCTATTCCTACAGCAGGGAGAGGACAAGGGCCTAGCCCACTCTTCCCTCAGGGTACAACTTTCAGCTATAGGGCGGCTACGGGGCCCATTGGGGGTACAGTCCAGGAGCACATCCAGATGCCCTGCACTTCCTGAAAGCGGTGGAGATACTCTGACCAAAGACGTGACCAACTATCGCACCTTGGGATCTCCCACTGGTACTCGACTCCCTCAGCTCGGCACCCTACGAACCGCTCCAGGAAGCGGACCTATTCTGGGTTTGCCTCAAGACATGTTTCCTAGTGACCATCTGCTCGGCCAGATGGATCGGAGAGTTGGGGGCTCTATCGTGCTTGGAACCCTATACTGTTTTCACCCCTCAAGGAGTCCGTCTTCGAATGGTACCAGCCTTCCAGCCCAAGGTATCCACTGCATTCCACAGGGAACAGCCCATTGAGCTACCCACCTTCCCTGCAGACACACAGCAGGGCACTCGTTCAGTCCCGCATCACCTGGATGTTGGATCCACCCTCTCCATCTACATAGCCAGAACGCGGCCCCTCCGTAAGACGGAAAGATTATTTGTCATCGCAAAGGGCCAAAGGCAAGGCAGGGCAGCCTCCAAGTCCACAATCGCTGGTTGGCTAAAGAGAACCATTCAGAACGCTTTCCTAGCAAAGCAAATGATATCTCCTCAGGGTATCTGGGCCCATTCCACCAGGGCAGTCACCACATCCTGGGCAGAAAGGGCCAACATGTCCTCCAAAGACATATGCAGGGCAGCTACTTGGAGTTCCCTGCACACGTTCGCTAGACACCACAGACTCGAACACCTGCATGCCATCCAGCCCACTTTCACCACTCAGATCCTGCTAGCAGCAACTTTGTCCCCTCACTCATAGACCACTCTGCTCCCTCCCTTGGGTACTTCACTGCTTCTTATCTACCCATGAGGTAATGTCTGGAGTGCCATGGATGCCCAACCAATCACAATGGGTGTTTACTCACTTGGTAAAGGTGATTGTGTTGGTTGGCATCCATGGCACTCCAAGGCCCTCCCTCCCTTCAGAGTGACCGGGACTGAAAGTTCTTTAACCATTGCCAGGCTTGTGGGGGGGGGGGACAGCTGCAGTGAGAGTCTACAGTCGTTCCCTACGGGACCGAGATTAGATGTAAATAATAGGTATAATAAATCCGGCCTACTGGTCTCTGAGACTACGTCGTAGCTAGCTTTTTTCTTTCATGCCATCATTATGTCTTTCATGCATTGTTGTTTTTCTTCTCTTGCATTTTTACTAACCTTGATTTCAGCTATGGAAGATTCGAAGTGGAGGGCAGGAGTTTCTGGGACCTGGATATACTAGAAATTTGATCTAGGATCATGTGCATCACTAGCCTATCAGGTGGGCTAAAACCCATGAGGTAATGTCTGGAGTGCCATGGATGCCAACCAACACAATCACCTTTACCAGGTGAGTAAACACCCATTAAGACAGCCATGGCCCAGTTTGAGCTACAGTAATAGTTACTGTTCATTGGTGACCTCAAGACATACTGTATACCCCCATGCAGTCTCTGCTTTACATGCGTGCCAATTTCTATATTTTTCCTGTGTCTGGCTACATTGATTTTCAAATTACAGAAGCATAACCCCTCTCCCCCAAAAAAAAGTTATGCATCAAAAATCCTAAAAATTAAAAGATATTAATTGTACGACATTACATTGCATGTGAGGGGTCTTCTTTAACTGATACCAGCTCTGTGTGCTCTGTGTTCTCAGTGGCACACCAGATCATATGGAACTTGCCGGTGATGTCAATGTGAAAGTTGTCAGAGTTGTCATCAGAGGAAGGAGTTGCCTCACTACTGCTGGGGTGGTATGCCAGACTCTGGGACCTGTGCCAGTGGGAAAAGTCCAGAAAGACTTGCCACCAGAAGATATAGGAGTGTGACTACTGTAATAGTAGATGTTTAAACAATAAGATATCTCCGAGTGTTAGTCAGTGGGAAAGTTACCTGTGTCTCCTGTTGTGGTGTGGCATGAGGTGCAGCCATGTACCTTAAACCACACACAGGAAATGGGTAAATCCCACTACAACCCTTGCCATGGAGTGCATTATTGTGATAATAACATGGACCCAGTTGTGAAAAACACTAAAACACAAAATTAATAAATGTTTTTATTAATCAATACATAATGATGTGCTGCATCCACCAGTCAATAAAATAGTCCTTAATTTAATTGTTTTGTGCAGCTGAAAGTAGATTGTGTTGCAGAAGTTGATTTCTCCTGAACAGGTTCATGTCTATCTGACTCCAATACATGTGCTTTTAAGAACTACATGAGCTATTTTTAAAGCACTAGGACTCTACCTTCCTTTCCCACCATTTATTTCTTTCTTTCTTTCTTTCTTTCTTTCTTTCTTTCTTTCTTTCTTTCTTTCTTTCTTCCTCCCACCCCAACAGGTTTGCACCTTTGGCAGAGCCTGACAATGACAGGCAGGGGAAGAGGTTTGGCAACCGGGCAGTCACGCACCAAGAGACTTGGATTTCACACTGGGATGCCTGAGTCTAGTGCAGGCTAGTATCAGGTTCTGGTGGTATGGCGCTCAGTTTTTAGATTTACAGACTGGAAGATATTCAGGCATTATGCAGAGAATTGCTTGTTTTGTTGCCTGCCAGGTGCTAGGACTGTGGATTTCACTTCAAATTGCTGGTGGGGATAGGGGAAGAACTGGTAGCTGTTTGTATTGCGGAGCCTTCAACACCCATTTACAGGCCAACAGTAGGTGAAAAGATCAATATGGACCCTTTGCTCAGAGAAAGCAAATACAAATTTGTTGCAGGCAGGAAGCCACCTTAATTATGGCACCAGAGGTAGCTGTAGGCCACTCATATGGTCTTAATATAAGGGTTGTGCTCCTACACACTTCTTTCTATGACAGTTCATAGGGAGTAAACCCTTACAAAAGGTTCTTCAGAATACCACTGTAATACCACTCATTTGTCATTGCAATACCACTGTGATTACCACTGTATTACCATTAAGGTTTTCATGGTTTCACAGTGGTTTGTTTCAATTCTATTGTGATACCATTGTACCACTGTCCTACCATATCAACAACAATAATCAAAATGTAAACTACCATAGTACAACCATGGTACCACTGGGTAGTACCACTGCACATTTTGGAGCTCACCACTGTGTTGTCGTTGTGGTGCCATGGTGTTGCCATTGTGTCACATTTGGTAAAGGGAAAGCCATGCCAGCATGTTTATAATTATTGAGCTTGACTCTACATAGTCATTTGTTTTAAAACATTTCCAATGTTTCTTTCTAATAATACTTTTTAGATTATTTTCTTATCAATAATTCAGCATCATGTGTGAATATTCTTTTTTAGTTCCATAGTTAACTGAATGGCTACTTTTCAGTTTTTGATACCTTCTCATAACAATATGTTTGTGACCATTGGTGAGCTCCCTTATATAGTCAGCATGCACTATGCAAGCAATAATACCCAACAGGGTGGGCGGTATTGGGCAATACCAGACCGCTCAGGGGCGTAATGAGGCCCGCCCACCCTGGAGGGTATTATTGCGCTTAGAAAATGGGCATCTGTGTCATGTTTAATTGAAAAGTAAAATAACAGAGGAAATTAGTTTAAATTTAATAGAAAAAGTAGAAGAAAAACTGTTATTGGTAAAGTAGTCCCTCTGATTTCTTATGCTGTTGATTCATGTGTTGCTCCCCCCTCCCCGAGAGCCATGCTCTTGAAGTGATCCCCCCCCCCAACAGCACACATTGCAGAAGAACAGATGAACTCAGTATGGCATCGTTTTCTGTTTGTTTCAAACAGTTCTGCATGATTTTTTTGTTTTGCTCAGTCCACAGACATGCCAGTTTGGTTGTCATAGTTACACCCCTTCCATGCGCACGAGCGTACATACATACATGGCTTAAAACAAGTAAAAAAGATTTTGTTCCAGGCTCTGTGTGTGTGTGTGTGTGTGTGTGTGTGTGTGTGTGTGTGGTTGCAATCTGGGTTTTTTCCATTTTTTTTTTGTTTGCTTATTTAATACAGTGCTGTGCCTGGGAAGATGTAGCCATTACCTCAGGTGTGCCCAGCTGACGTAAACCCAAAAGTAACTCTGTATTACAGAGTGGGTGTTGTGTGCGAGAGAAACATCAGTGGCAACTAGTGGGATAATCAGTAGCGGTACTCAGCAAGACAACTGGCAAGTAGCTTTCAAAGTGGTGTGAGTATTTGTACGTGGCAAATTCCAGCACTGTCGAATTACGGTGGGGGGAGTGAGCTTTCAGTTTTCTTTTTGGGTCTTTTTATGGTGACGTTTTTGAGTCAAGGGGGCGATCTGATGTTAGAGGACCTTGGTACCAGCCCAGTATCTTTTGCTTAGCGAGAGAAAAAAATGGCGGTTGTTTCAAACCGAGTACCCATTGCTTCAACCAATGGTGAAGCAGGCTAGGCACAATGATATCGGAGTGGGCATCAGGCAGTTTTGGACTGGTGCTTTTTATTTGGTGGGCATCTCTTGAAAGTTAATGTACCCCTGTTGAAGGGGCACTAGCCAATCAAATGCCTCCAAAAAAATAGCCCATTTTCTAAACTACTTTAATGCGGTGCTTCTACATTTACTTCCACACATGTGCGACAGACTCTGATGCAGGGAGACCAAGGAAAGAGCTCCCAGTATTCTTTTACTCACTCTTGCCACACTCCCATCACTCTGATCAGCCATATTGGCTCTAACCAGAGTCTGTATATTTTTGTAAACATCCCTCTGCTGCCACATTTTGATTTGTACTACCTTTTGTCTTGCACTTTAGTCCACCCATTACAAAAATGTGTCATAATTGGGAATCGATTTACAAGACTCAATTCAAATCAAGATTTAAGGTTTAGTGGGGGGAGGCTGATGCAGTCCTACCATACTCCGCCCTGTCATAGCCGACTAACCTTTGGTGGGGGCCTGGACTGAGAGTGATTAATCTTGTATACCAAGGTGCCTCCAGTAAGAGAATGAATGGTAATTGGTTACATGGTAGCAGGATACAACCCTCTGAGAGCCTGCCCCTATCCATTTCCCTCCCCAACAACACCACACCAGCAGATAAACAGGCATTGGTAATACAAGGTGAACAGGAACAAACGCATCACCTTTCAAGCAGGAGTTGAACATCTGCTCTGCCCTTCTTCATGAGATAGGGTCATAGCAAGGCTATGCTGAAAATTTGGTATACAAATATTACCAAACAACAAATCCAGAAGCCTACATTACATTTTGCTAATGCAGGCTCATAACTGTGGTAATTTTCAATACTTTACACCAAATTCCTTACCTGCAGACCTATTGGCTCTGGCCAGAGGTTGTTTCCCCAACAGGGAGGAATAACATTTCCAAGTCCCTGGTCCATGAGGAGGGTATTAATATTACCCAGTTTTAATTGTAAGATGTGCTGATCCGAAAATTCAGCTACCAGTACTCATGCTGTCTGTATATGCAATGAAGGTATAATCAATGCGTGTGGCTAAAGGCAGTTTGTGAAATGTGGGGTCCGGCTTCCCTACTGTAGACATGTATGCATCCACCAGACTGGTAGATTGCATCATATTTCCAAGAAAAGCCATGACACAGTAAATTTTCTTTGTTTTGGTATTCCTGACCCTGTCTGCTAAGGATGTGCCAAAGTTAAAATCTCCTCCAAGTTTTACATTCTGTGAGGAATATAATGTGGCTGTAATGCTTGAAAAAGTTCAATTCTTTCTGCTTTTGTTTAGGCAGCATATATGTTGATCAGACAAAATAATACATTTTGTATTTTGACATCCAAGTATAAGGGCTCAGCCTGGCACTAGGTCTACCAGTTTAAAAAGTTATATTGAAATATACAAGCAATAAGACACGATGAGGTGTGGGTTATGGCCTGATAAGAGCACGTCCAAGGGGCATTATGAGGCATGAGGCGCTTGCGCCGAGTGCCTAGCACTGGGAAGGGCCCTTATCAAGCCATAACCACACCTCAGAAATGTCTTATTACACTATAAATAGGCTCAAGTAATTATTAAATAAAAGAAAGCAAGAAAAAATGTAAAAAATGTAAAAAAAAAAAAAGGGGGGGTTTCAATAACCGAAATAGTGAAAAAATAGTTCCTCTATTACAGCACTTTTTTACTTTCATAAGTGTCTCAGCCCCCCCACACACACACAGCAACAACAGGAAGATTGGCTATTTTATTTACTTTTAGTTGTTTTTAATTGATGTAATGGTTTGTGATTTAAGAAACACTGAGAGCCTCTTATGTGATTGTGTGCCTGTGTCCATATTAAAACATGTTCTTACCTTCCCAAGCGTTTCAGCCCCCACCCCTGCAACACAGAGACAGGCATTTTTTTTAGTATTCTTGTTCATCTTTATTTGTTTTTTATTGATTTTAATTTGGGCTTTAACAAACTGCGGGAGCTTTGTAAGTCATTGCGTGCAGACAGCTTTTTAGGGAGCGAGCGTGTCCCTCAGAAGCCACTGTACTGAGTGGCTTGTGTTTTCTCCAGCTGTGAACACTAACAGATGAGCGGGGCACTGATCTGCCTTGCTATGTTTCGTACTGGCACCTGTATACTCTTTTGAAGGGAGTCAGTTCTGTGCACAGTGGGTGGCAGACAGTTAAAGTTATGGTCCATGGGGTCAGGTGACGGGGTCACACCAAGGACGAAACCAAAGTTGCTTCACTAAGTGATGAAAATTCAGCAGGACAGCTGCAGATCGGAAGCTTCTGACAAAATTTTCTGAATCTGCATGCAAAATGTAAGGCACAGTGCTTCTTGGTTTTCTGAGGTGTGGAAAGATGTAACTGTTCATGCAAGCACTGTACCCCCACTCTCCCCATGCAGCTCTTGTGGTTGGTTCCTTCTCTTACTGCCTGACAAGTTGTAGTAAGACAATAGTAGCACGCATTGATTTACCATGTGCTGCATTTTGTCTGTCACCTATAGTGCCAGCTGGAAGATTACCAGCTGATAAGGACATGGCTGAAAAATAATTTCAGCCAATCAGATTATTACAAATGTTTTGCCCATTTTATAATGAAAAATAAAATGGCTACACCTGAACTGGCATCTGGGCCCATAGACCAGTGTGAGAGCCCTACATGCTGTTGAGTAATCACTGGTGGTATGCACCCTAGCATCATGCAGGAAAAAAACACCTTCTTGAAAGGATTTAAAATGAGAAAAGACTGCTAGTTTCTTCTTAGGGTTCTTGATACTATTAACATTGAGCATATACAAGGGAATGTGTGATTCCATTTATAAAATGGTGGGAGAATAATAACCTATCATTGTCTTTGTCAGTGTCAGTGGCTCAGTAGGTAGCACACTCACCTCTGAGGCTGGGAGATCAGAGGACTGTGGGTTCAGTTCCCACATCTGGCACTTGGGTTAATATCCCAGTACTGACACTGTAGTGCAGCATGAGAGGGGTGCTGCACTTCTGAGGTGCTGTCTTTCAGATGAGATGTTAAAACCGAGGTCCCATCTGCCTGGACTGGTGGTAGTTCAGGTGGATATTAAAGATCTCATGGCACTTATCGAAAAGAGCAGAGGAATTTCCCCGGTGTCCTGGCCAAATTTCCCTCATTCACTAAAAATACCACCAACAGCTTAATCTGGTTCAGGGTCAGTTGGCATTCATCTGTATCCCCCTCCCCCGAGTCGTGCCTGAAAACAGGCAGCATTTATCTAGTGCACTTACCCGGTCAACAAAAAATAAATAAAAAAATGTGGGGTGGTTTCTTCCTAGAACATCTAGTCAGTCTTGGGTGCTTTTGTTTTGATTTGGCTTTGGTGGTCAGGTGTTCTTCAGTTGGAGTTTGTGCATCGGGAGTGGGGGGTCTTCTGTATCTGAAGTCACATCTGGCAAGTAGGACCAGACTCAAGAGCCATCAGTTTCATTCCCTGAAGCCTCAATGGGGTCACCCAGGGCTTCAAATCTATTTGTATATGAAGTTTTTCAGACTTTGGGGATGGGTTGTGACCATGCCTGTTTGTGTCTAGTGGCTGCTTTGTTTTTTTCTGTCTCTCTAGGTGGTTGAGGGGGAGGCAGTCTGTCAGGACAGAAGCATTAGGCTCCTGTGATGTGTCAGTGGCATCTCTCATTTCTGTGTCTTGTATAGTTGTGTCATCTTGCTGCACTGTTGCTAAGGAGTGGGGAATCAATGTCTACTTCTTCCCATGTTATTTCTATCCTGATCATGGTGGGGGAGGGGGAGAGGGGGTGTAGGTGCTGCTCTAATGCTTTTTTTTTTAAATCTCATCTTTATCATTTTTCAAACATATATACACAGAAACAGTACATTGACAGGTCATAAGCAGTAGATTTCATAATGATAATGGCTTAAGGATTAAAAGAAAATTCTTAGGGTGCTTCTCCATTATTCAAGTTAAACAGTATCCAGAGATCATTTTAACAGTTTGCTTATACAGTTCATTGAGTCCTAAAATCACAATTCATTATGTAAGTTATAATGGGTGGCCTCCTATTGAGAGGGAGAAACACCGCATTTCATTTCAGCAGATTCTAATATAACAGCCGGGGGGGGGGGGGACATTAATAGCAGCTTCCCTCTGTCTACAGTAACATTTTTAATCCCAGGCATCTCAGTAGACCTCCCTTGCCTCATCTCTGGCTCCCTAGTCCAGCTCTCCCCCAGGGTCACAGCCTTGAGTTTTTGCCATGCAAATTAGCTACCATCCC
This sequence comes from Neoceratodus forsteri, assembly GCA_016271365.2. Taxonomy (NCBI): domain Eukaryota; kingdom Metazoa; phylum Chordata; order Ceratodontiformes; family Ceratodontidae; genus Neoceratodus; species Neoceratodus forsteri. The sequence goes on along the minus strand of CM057450.1, from coordinate 301,821,904 downwards.
AATGTGGCAATCCCTCACCTCCCATCTTCAAGGGACAAGGGGCAAAAGCAACAAGCGGTCAGTTCCCCATCAGTGGGCCCAATTATTTGCTGGGGAGGTATAAAGGTTGGCTATAGCCATGCCCGTGGGTGGAAAGGGAAAGGTCCCCCCTGATGGTCCCATGCATAACTCGGCTATGGGATGAATGTCTCATCATTTAGCCTATAGTATAGTTGCCATTAAGACCACCTGGAGTAAAGCTCTCATTTGTCTCATTTAGACTGTGGGTTATCCACTCTAATAGATAGATCTGTTTAGTGGTGACCCACCAGTCTTGTATTGTGGGAGTTCTTATAGTTAGCCAGAATTTCGTGATGGCTTTCTTGGCTGCTGTTAAGAGTAGGTGTATAAGGTATCTAGTGGTTCCTTTCTTAAACTCTTTTGGAAGAATGAGAAAAGGAACATTTCTTTAATTAACCAAAGTTGAGGGCCAAATAATTCCTGCAGATCATCACTTAGATGTGTGAAAAATGTTTTAGGGGCAGGGCAGGACCACATAAGGTGTGTGTGTGTGTGTGGCTCTCGCTTCCCCGCATTGTCGCCAGCAGGCTGCCGACCCTGAGGGGGAATAATGACTGGCTACCACCGGGGTCCTGAAGAATCTGACAAGATTTTTCCATGTGTATTCATGCCATTGGTGTGAGCTGGTGACTCGAGTCGGGTACCTGCAGACCTGCCGCCATCTCTCTGGGGTTAAGGGAGTGTCTGTCTCCTCCTGCCATTGTAAGCGTATATTTTCTGTAGGGGAACCCCCTTGTATGTTCAGAGCATGGTAGAAGGTTGCTACTAAGTGTGAACTATCTGGAGTTAGATTGAGATGCATTTGGGTGTGTAGTAGGTGTGGGTACTTATCTGGTGTTCGGACTGCCATAGGGAGTTCCCAAGTGAAATGCCTCAGTTGAGGTACCAGTAAAAGTCCCCATGCGGTAAGTTAAATCACCTCTGTATCTGTTCAAATGACCAGAGCTCTCCCTTGGTCATTGCTTGTGCTAGATATTTAAGGCTATATCTCTCACACACCCTAAAGCTGTGATCTAGTCTGTTTGGTAGAAAGTCACTAAGGTAGGAGATCTGGCGGAGTAGGGCTAGGAAGGGAGTTAATAGTTGTGTTTTTTTAATGGTCTGCCAATTCCTCCAGCAGTGTTTTAGCCAGGGGTTGAAAGAGATTGGGGTTCCGGGCTCAGTCACCTGCCGATACAGGGATTGGTAATATTCATCATTGGCTGTAAGGGACTGCTCTATTTGCATTCAATGCGTGGTGGTTGTTCTATTTTGTCTAGCCATTAGATAGGTGAAGGCTGCTGCTTGATAGTAAAATTGCAGGTCAGGAAGGGACAACCCTCTACCTTGACTTGAAAGGGTGAGTATGTTTAGGCAGACCTGGGGTCTCTGACCAGCCCAGATAAACTTTGAAATAAGGAGGTTCCATTCCTTGAATGTTTTCTGCATTAAGAAAATGGGAATATTCTGAAACAGGTATAAGGCTCTAGGTAGGGTGACCATCTGAATTAAATCAATTCTTCTAGTGATGCTCAGGGGCAGGGTTGCCCATGAGACCAGATCAGTCTTTAACTGGGTAGTAAAAGGGTTATAATTACATGTATATGCTGCTTCAATAGACCGGGAGATATAAATACACAGGTATTTTAGTTTAGTTAAATTCCACCGACCAGGGAGGACATTCTGGATATATGTTGAGGGTGAGTAATGAAATGTGAGTATCTCCATTATAGTTAAGTTCAACTTGCACCCCGAAACTTGACTGAACTTGTCCAGTATTTGTTTAATAGCTGGGATGGTTTTCTCTGGGTTTATAAGGTACAATAAAATGTCATCAGCATACAAAGCTATGCAATGCTCCGAGTCTCCCAGTGCCACCCCCAGAATGTCACCAGCCTCACGTATATGTTATGCCAATGGCTCGATAAAGGCTTCAAACAAGAGGGGGGACTAGGGGCGTCCCCGTCTGGTTCCCCAATTCAGATGAAAGTAAGTGGAGTGATGTCCATCTACCTTGACTCTTGCCTTAGGGGCTGCATAGACAGTCTGCAGGACTGTCATCAGGGGTCTGGAGAATCCTAATTTATCTAGAACTTTATATAAGAAGGGCCAAGCCACCCTGTTGAACACTTTTTCGGTGTCCAGATTGATCAGTACAGACGGGGTGGTCATGGATTGTATTTTATGGGCAATGTGGAGGGTACATCTGATGTTGTCTGTTATGGAGCGGTCCCTAACACAGCCCGTTTGGTCCTGATCAATCAGTTGGGGCATAACTTGGCCTAAATGTTGAGCTAATAGATGCATAAATGATTTATAATCCACATTTAAAACTGAAATTGGTCTGTAGGAACTACATAGCTGTCGGTTTTCCCCTGTTTTGGGATTACTGAGATGGTGGCGCTGCTCTACTCCTGTTCCTCTGTGCAATTGCTATCAATAGCCACTGTTTCTTGCTATCTGCTTGATTGGGTTGGTTGTGTGCTGTCCAAGGGCACATGTGATATGAATGATCTTGTGTATCACACAGATTACATGTCTGTGCACTTCTACACTGGTTACTGGTGTGACCTAGCTCATTGCACCGGGTGCACTTTAGCCTATCACACAGGCTGCTGATATGCCCAGTTGTTCCACATCAGTAACAGGTTTTAGGTTGCCCTGCATAAAACATGACACCCCTGTCCCTTCTCAGCAAAAAACAATTTGGCAAATGTTGTCATCAGGTTTCAGTAGTTTTTAAAACTACTCGTACTTTCCATCCCCCAGTCCAAATAATTTCTTCATCGAAGATTGCTTCAGGGTTTTCCAGCATGGTACATTTCTGCTGGAGCTAATATAAGAGATCAGTAACGCTGACCTCTTCATTTCTGAACAGTACAGTTATTGTCCTGTTATCAGGTTTGGTGAGCAGGATAGCCACAAAGGGAACCGGCTCAATACCGTGCATGGACTGGAGGGCAGCATTAACTGCGCTGTGTAGAGCGTGCTTGTGATTACAGTGACAGGGGTATAACAGTGGCAGGAAAGTACCGCTACCCCCTGTTTGCTGTATACTTCTATTGGGAGGCATCAAGTTACTGTATGCTGGGTGCCTGGTTGAGCTGCTCCTGTTGTGAAGTGGTTAAGGCACCAGCACACAAAATTGAGAGACCTGGGGTTGTGGTTCAGTTCCCCTCAGGTCTTCCCATGCTACTGCATTTTGCTGTTTACAAAAAAAAGTTCCCCCCTCCCAAGTTTCTCCCCATCCCCTAAGTCCACCCCACCAAAGTCTGTTATATAAATAATCCCCCTACAACAACGGAAGAAAGCCCATTGAATAGAACAGTGAGGGCTGTTTGTGTAGGTTGATGTTTTACTTCACCTTATTTTAGCATGACATTTTGCCTGCGGCATCTATTGCCGCGCTGTTTTTGCTTTTGGCAAAGTAACCCCATGCCACCTCAAATGGCATCCACAATGGTGATGTTTTTACTGTGTGGTGTATTTCCCAGAATTTTTGTAAGCCACTACTTGGTTTAAAATTTATATCAAAGGTTGATTTGCCTGAAACATGAATGAGGGCATAAATTTCAGCTGCTGAGTACTACATGGATTCTTTTAAGAGGGATCTCGCAATATATAGTCTATCTGAAAAAATATCCATGCCGCCTTTATAGATTAGCTTTACTGCATTGTGGCACTTGGCTGGATACGTAGGCTTTCTAAAGAGTGAAGCATATGACCTAGAGCTGTTTCTACCAGAGTCAGCAGCTGCTCGCTCTATGTGTTGCTATTCACTCGGAATAGTAGTAGCTGTACTAGGCATCACATTTGCTTGAGTACCCTGTATTGCAGTTGTTGATGTCCCCATGAAATTCCAAACTGGGTGGAGGGGGAGTTCCAGGCAGTAACATCTGTGGATTTTTAATCAACTGTAATATCTTTGGTATCTGTAAGGGTGCTATATTGAGTGAAATCCTGTCACCATCCACCTTTTTCAGCTCTATGTCAAAAGTATCAGTGCCTTCATTTGTGTTGTTAGCTGCACTTGTAACAGACAGTGGTTCCTCTTTGCCAGCAATTCTTATGGGAGAGGAACCAGAGTGCCATTGACCCATTGTCTGGGATTTCTCCCACCCTGCTGCCTGTAAGGCATTGTCCACAGACCAGTCTGCTGATTTCTTTATGAGAGAACTGGGGTCCCATCTTAGGCAAGATACCTCGGTATTTGTTTGAGCCACTCCCGATATGACCCCTGTATTATTCTGTGCCAGGTTTCCATTAAAAACTAAAAGAGGTGTTGTAGTGGTAGTTGCCACAAAGGTAAAAGTACTTGATGCTGGTGTTTCCATTTTCTGCAGGGTGCCCTGTTGCTGAGGCTGGAATTGCTCTGGTGTGTCTGTCCCAGCTATGTCAGAGGTTTGCAGCTGGGCCTGTGATGCTGTAGAAGCCTATGTTAACTTTGCTTGCTGCTGTTTTTGTTGTAATGTGATCACGGTCTGCAGTTTTTGCCACCTTCTTTTGAAACGCTGTTCGGCGCGTAGTATCTTGTGTAATTCTTCTGGAGGTGTCGGGATTTCAGTCAGGGGTTTTGCTCTTTCTGCTGGCATCTCCATATGTCCTAGGGCTGTGTTTTCCATGGGTAGGTCCCATTCTTGATTCTGTTGCTGCTGCCGTAGTATTCCTTCAGATACTGTAGAACTTGACATTTTCACTGTCAAATAACTTTCACTATTTTCAGTGAAGCAACAATTTGAGTGAAAATAAATTTGCACTAATTAGCACGTTTAGTATTTTTTCCATTATAGCGAATGTGGTGATTGTGACTTAGCGCTAAAATAAATTTACGCAATTATGGTTGCATTTGTGTTTGAGCTAAATTTACTTTGCATGAAAATAACTAGTTCTACAGTATTTATTCTAGTATCTCCTCCATTGAAATTGGTGCATCAAAAAAATGATTGGTCTCAAGAGTTGAGGATGCAGAAGAGGAGAACATCTCTCCCACCTCCTACACATCTATCCTCTCCAGAGGATTCATTGAAGTGGCCATCCAAGTGGCCAGAGGTTCCCCTGCAGGAGAGTAGGGGAATTTCCCCAGTGTTCTGGCCAAATGTCCCCCATTCACTGAAAAAAAAATACCACAAACAGCTTAATCTGGTTCAATTTCAGTAAGTTACCATCTGTATCTGCCCTTCCCCTCAGGTCATCCCTGAAAAAGGGACTTCTAGTCTCAGTGGGCTTACCCAGTCAACAAAATTTAATAAATCATTAAGTAAATAAATAAATAGTTTTAGCACAGCCCATTGAGGAAACTGTTAGCACCTTAAAATGTCTGGTTTTAGCTAGAAACATAGAAATCCAGAATACATATCTACAGGTAAAGAAAGAATGGTGCAAGCACATCTACATTGCCTGATACCATTAACAACCTGATGAAGCTCTTCCACCCACATAATGATTTAACATGTGTTTACAAATGGCCATGTTGTTACTATTAATCACATCCTCAGGAGATTTATTACATTCAGAGGCAATTGTCTACATGAATCAGTGCCTCCTTTGTTAGAGTGTTGGTTTATTTAGTGTTTACTAACTAGGTAGGTGCACTAGACAATAAAATGCCTATTTTCAGGCATGACCTGAGTCTTAAAAAGTTCTTCCATGGGGGTTGGGGGAAGAGCCAGCATTCCAACCCTTAGCAGCGTTTTCTTTGAGCTCCTGATGCTGTCACTTATTTAAACAATTTACTGTAAATTTATTGAGATGAAACAGTAAAAAAGACATTTATTAGAATGTAATAGCACTCCTGACTGATGCCTGCACTTTTATGGAAAAATGGCGAGACCACAAGCAGGCAAACAGGACTTTTTACATCTGAGGAATAGTCTGGCTTAACAGACTAACACTTTAGAGCCTGCCCAGCCAATGACAGGTTACCCTAATTCCACACTTGACTCTTTTCAACAATCAATGCTATTCTAACAAAATCAATATGATGAATTGACCTAAAGATCAATTCATTTACTGAAAGGCTGATCGTAGTTATCATAGCTAAACAAAATATTAATGTTATGGCAGACAGAGTGAAGGAATATTCAACAACATTGGATAAGGCAGTTGCATGAGCTGCTGCTGCAGTGAAAGAACAGTCTGCAATAAAAACGAGACTTGAGCAGCTTGAGAACCTCATCAGGTTGGCAAATGTGAGTACTTTGGGGTTACAGGAGGAGTCAGAGGGGACAGACCCTCAGAAATTTTTGCCACAATGGATTCCCAAAGAGACTCCCAATCTGCAACCTGTTCACCCCGTGGGGTATTTGTAGGGCTCTATCATGTCCCCTCTTGTTTTCCTCTCTTCCAGGGAAAGTATGTTGAGATCCCTTAGCCTCTCTTCATAGGGCTTTTGATGCAACCCCTGCACCATTTAATTGCCCTCCTCTGGACTGCCTCCACTTCGTCTATGTCCTTTCTGAGGAGTGGACTCCAGAACTGGACACAATACTCCAGATGTGGTCTCACTAGTGCATGAAACAGTGGCAAAAACACCTCCCTCCTCCTGCTGGAGGTATCTACCACTCCCTATGCATTCCAGCATCCCACTGACTCTGTCCACTGCTTTGCCACACTGCACTGCCACTTTGTGGTCATTAGATATGATAACTCCAAGATATATTTCGTCTGTAGTGACTGACAGTATCTCCCCATCCTATACCCAGTGTCTGGATTCATGTGGCCTAAGTACATGATTTTGCACTTATTGGCATTGAACCCCAGCCACCAAGCCCTAGACCACACCTTGACTTTCCAAAGGTCTCTACACATTCTCTACACACTCTCCTTAATATCCATCCCTTAGAGATTGTGGTGCCATCTGTAAAAAGGTATACTTTTCCTTCCAGTTCTTCTGCAGTCTCACTTATGAAGACATTAAAGAGGACTGGTCCCAGTGCTAAGCCCTATGGCACCCTTCTGGTCATTATCCCCTCATTGTAGTGACTGCCATTAACCACCACCCTCCGTCATCTATCCATTAACCAGTTCCTTACACAATTCACCACTTTGGATCCTACCCTTAGGCTGCTCAATTTCTTTACCGGTCTCCTGTGTAGCACAGTGCAGAAAGGCCTTGCTAAAGTCCAGATAGGCTACGTCCTCTGCCCTCCCATAATCTATTTCCCTGGTCACCCAGCTGAAGAAGTCAATCAGATTCATCTGGCATGAATTCCCCCCCCCCCCACACACACACACACAAACACCCATGCTGCCTTTGGTATTGTAGCTCATTTGATTAAAGATGCTCTACCAACCTTTCCTTTAACAGTGTTTCTGTTAATTTCCCCATCACTTATTTGAGACTGAATGACCTATAGTTACTAGCCTCTCTGCTGCTGTTCTTATGGAGAGGGATGATGTCTGCTCTCCTCCAGTCTTCCGGAACCACACCTGTTTCCAGTGAACTCTTGGATAAGGCTGTCATTGTGGCAGTTAGCACCTCCCTGAGTTCCTTTAGTGCCCTTCGGTGTATCCCATCCAGTGTCATAGCTTTGTCCACTTTCAGAGCTGCAAGTCCCTTCAGGACTCTTTCATTTGAAAATGGAATTGTGTCCATCCCCCCCCCCCTTAGTCCTGCTACTCCCTTGTGGTCTGTTCACCCTTCTTCCACTGTGAAGATGGAGCAGAAGTACCTGTTCAGGATGTCCAATTTTTTTGATCCTCTTCTATGCAGTCTCCCCCTGCTGCCCTCCTTATCCTCACCATACCTCCCCTTGCTTTTCTCTTCTCATGTATGTACCTGAAAAAAGTCTTATCTCTTTTGGCAATCATTTCCTCTTTCTGTGTCTTTGCTTGCCTCAATGCCTTTCCTGCTTTCCTCTGTTTCACTTGGTATACCCTCCCTCCCTCTGCGTCTCCTTACAACCCCTGAATGCCACCTTTTTCCTCTCACCACCTTGGCCACTTTCCTAGAGGACCATAATGGTCTCTGTTTCCTTGAACCTTTTCTGACTTTCTTCACAGAGAAGTTGGTTGCCTTAATTATGTCTTCCCTTAGACGCCATCCCAGTTTGTAAGCACCAGGTACAGATCAGCCTCATCCCTCGTAGGTTCCTTAACTAGCTTGCTGAGAAAAATCTCTTAAAGGTAATCAAGGGTGGCCCTGATTCATGCTGAAGATGCAGTTGGAAGACTCCAATCCACATTTGGCAGATTGAAGTGCCCAACTAGCAGCACCTCTCTATTACTTGACATTTGGATGATGGCTTCAAGAAGTGCCTTATCCAACTCCTTTCTCTGTTCTAGAGGTCTGTATACCACCCCTGTATGGATAGTGGCCTTCAGCACCTGTCTCCAGGATGACTCACAGCCCTCTAACCCTTCTATTTCCTCCAGGTGCAAGTGCCAGAACCTATGAGTGAGAGACGGTGGCAGCCTCCTCACCTTTGCCCATGAGCATTCAACGTGCCCCTTTAATAAATGCAAGGTCAGAGGGGAAGCAAGCATGGTCTCTTTTTGTAATTTTTTGTTTGCAGCCTAGTTTACAACTGAAATGAAAGTTCACAGTGGGATGGCATCTTAAATTACTTGAGACCATCCCAACTAAACAATTAACACCTTCCCTATCAGCAACTCACCCATCCTCTAAGAACATTTTTTTCAGAATAAGGTAATGAGGTTTGCCCTCTGATCTGCTTCTTCTCTACTCTGCAAGATCACATAACTGTCAATGTCTGCCTTCTGTTATTTTTTCAACAGTATATAATTTTGCAGGGCCATTATCTTCAAAAACAAGTCAGCTAACTCAGAAAAATTGTGTTTTTGCTATTTTTGGAGGAATGAAGAGTATAGGGAAGTGGGAAGTGCCTGTCTCCTGACTCGGGTGTTGCATACACTAAGTCAATTTTTCTAAGTAAATTGCAACATTTTCTCAATTCCTGCTTTAGTTTTGAAGGCAGATGTACAAAGAAATTCTTCACTAATTAACATAATCTTTATGTTCTGAAAGCTGCTGTTACCAGCTTTAAAATAGTATAAGGATTATGTTCATAGGACAATATTGCCTCAGAACTCACCCCTCAAAATCAAGTCATGAGTTGGGAAAAAGATGTAATTTAGTTAAGCTCTGCTTACAGTAGCATTAACAGTCGCATTACTGACACTGATGCCTCAGTCAGGCCAGCCAGGGACAAACTTCCAACCAAATGCTGTATGACGATCTTGTGTGCTTTTCTTTCATTTAGAGAAAGGGCCAAAACTGAAAGGTGTTTTCCTGTTGTTGTTTTAATTTAATATTTTATTTCAGCCATCTAAGCATGCAGGAATAAACACAGAAATTAGGGAGTCTCAGTCTCAGTAATCTACAAGAAAATTACATACTTCTGCAGGCAGCTAAAAACAATTCCATACAGTTACTCTAAGATCCCAGTCCATGAAGCCTTATATGCACTCTCATATGGGTGTGCAGGGCTTGCACGTACCAAGGAGGCCTCTGTGCCCATGAGAGGGCCTCTGCAGCTGTCATGAATCAGTGTTCTGCTTCCTCAGCACCTAATCCACTATAGAAATGCATAGCTGCTCATTGGCCGACCTTAAAGGGTAGGAAGCAAGACCACCTTACAGTACAAATTATCCTGAAAGATGCACGTGTGCCCATTCTGCAGCACCAGAGGTGTGCATTCTCTGCTACCCATAAGGCTGCCATAATGGTTATGTATCCCCAGGCAATCAGTGTAGGACTGACCTGGCTGGTCTGGCCAGCAATCAGCTTTCCCTTGCCCCCATGACTCTATATTGGGGTCTGAGATACATTAGATTCCAAAGAGGGCCATAGCAACACAGTGCTGATTCTTGAGATGAGAAATACAACTCATAGTGCCCATTTATTGTTAAAAGCTTCCTTCTGCAGTCTCACAGACCATGGCAGCTTCTACATGTGACACATCTGATTCGACATACACCACCATTCCTTCTATTTAAAATGACTCTTTGACCACCTACTAGTGATAACATTTCTTTGCAGCAATGACAGGAATTGAAAATTAAAGTTTCTTTGCATTTTTATCAGTTAATCTTGTTGACAGCAGCCTGGCAAATGAATATTTGACAAATTCTTTATTTCATTTATTTATTTTTTTTTAATTATCAAAATTTGTTAAAAATGTTTGGTAGCACAACAGTTAAATATTTATTTCTGTTCCTAAAATATCCCTCATGTCTTCCTCTTACCTAACAATCCCAATGTTGTTTTGCTTGCTACTGCATAACCTAACTTGACTGCATGGTCAGTTTTCTGCACACTAGAATCTCTTGAGCATTTCCCAGAATATATTTTATCATACTCTTTTACTGTATAAAATATTTAAAATAAAAACCCACAGTTTTCCAAGCAGACACTCCCAGACTCCTCAGTCTGTGGGATGATGAACATTACAGTAATTCAAATCTGTTTCCACTGTTCATCAGGAGGTAGTTTATTATTACAGCTTTGCCATGTCTGTTGGATACCTGTCCCTTTCAGTATAAATAACTGACCATCATGCAGAGTCAGGAGAGCTGATGCCTTGTTTGCAGGTGCATTTCTATAATTACGTTTACAAAATGATTTACATGGTTGCTTTTCTTTCTTTTTCTTAGTCTCTATTTTTCTTTGGCAGGGTCACGGTCAGTCTTCAGCCCTAGTCACGGTCCCTGGGACTCCTACCATCATCCATTGCTGCTGGTTCCCCCAGTTACCCCCAGCATACCCCTCCAGAGGGTGGGGTCGCAGCCACGGTCCCAAATCCATGCCGCAGAACTGTGACTGGTCGGGGGAGCAGTGATGATGGCTGATCGAAGTCCAGAGGAGGGCTTCTCTGAGATAGTGGCCTCCGCCCGCCTTCCCTTTTTCTTATGTTCTTGTAGGTGGGGATGTGCAATGATGCCAGCGTCTGCCCCACCTCCCATATAGCAAGTGCCAGAGCATGAGCATCTCCTGGCCTCCACCAGGAGTCCTAAGTGCACCGGACACTACCCCACCCTCCTCCGGGAGAAGGAGAGCCATCCAAGGGACACTCCATCCTTCTCCCCCCAGCCAGCCCTCCGAAATCTCGAGTCCGTTCCCGAACCCGAGTCACCGGCATCGCGAGCAGAAATCCAACTGCTGTGCCAGTGGACCGGCTACATGGTTGCTTTTCTGTCCATTGTTGATGTCCTAATACATAGCTCTTATATAATGTGTAATTGAAATGCAGCTTTTATGAGTCTTTCATTAAAAACATGCAAAACTGCAAGGAATTTCAGATGTTTTTGTTAATGTGGGTTCAATATAAATAAATTGGCAAATTCACCACTAGGTTTATTCAATTGCTGGAGCTGTCTTTATGTGATACAAAACTTGACCAGTTGCTTTTATTTGATTTCAGGGGACAAAAGACTGCTGAAATTACTGTAAGACTTGCTTTTGTTAGTAGGCGTGATATAGTATTTCTCTTTTGTTTTGTATTTGAAAATATGCTAATACAGTATCTCTGTATATTAAAAACAGTGGCTTGCAAAAATTGCCCTTTTACCCTGTGCCCTTCTGAACTACAGCACCCTGCTTTTCCCCATGTTCAGCCCCTGTACTTCTGTGGTCTTGATACCTCACTCACATATAGTACAACCCCTCCTCCCCTCCTCACTTTCCTGTCTCTTCTGAACAGAGAATAGCCCTGTATGACCATGTTCCAGTTGTGACTGTCAATGGACTTTGACTCTGTTATGGACACCAGGTCAAGGTTAGCCTCCACTATAATGGCCTCCAGGTCTGGAAATGTATTTTCCAGAGTCCCTGCATTGGTACCACATGGCACTCCATATTTTACTTCTTCCATGTCTGCTTCCCTGCTTCCCCCCTCCTGCTTGTGCTATACCCTAAAGCTGCCCATAAACCCCATTTTCCTTGTTACCTTCTCGGTTGTTTGTTTCCTTTACTTCTTTCTTCTTGCATTCCTGATTTATACCCCTCTTGCACTCTAACCTGTTCCGGCCTCTGCCTTCCTGAGCCCCTGTCCTGTGGGAGCTTATTCCACTTGAGCTCTCCCCCCTGCTGTTTCATCATCTGGCTTCATCACCTGGGGGACACAATTGTTGTCTCCCTTGGTTTTAGAGTCTTCCCCTAGCTAGTTTAAATGATCATCCAAGTAGCATTTAAACCTCCCACTAAGGACTGTGGTCCTCCCTCTTGAAAAGATGCAGGTGGTCTCTCCCCCATGGAGAGCCATATCCTTCCAGGTTTGTCTTCAGTCCCCCACTGTAGCTGAAGCCCTCCTCCATGCATCATGCCTTTCTCCAATTGTTGGGAGTTTCCTTTCCTTTCCTTTCCTTTCCCCAGCCATATACAGATAACACATTGTCAAAAGCCACCATGCATGCCACCTGCCTGAGACTCCTCCCCTGCTCCCTGAAATGTCCCTGCACATCTCCTACCTTGTCCCTTGCCAGGTCATTTGTCTCCAGGTGGACCATGACATCTAGCTCCCTCCCATCTCTTGCTGTGCTAAGAATCTTCTGGATCCACGTTCCATCCCTCCAAGCCTAACCACCTTTCAGGCACTTCACCTCCCTCTGCCCTTCTTCCCCCTCTCACAAGTCAAGCTTCTTACCAATTGAGTCTACCACCAGCAGCTGCTTCCTCCCGAGCTAGGGGCCTCTTCCTCCCTCTTAGGGTCTCCCATTCTGTGGACCCTCACTTGCTCCCTTCCCACTGCTACTGGTATGGTGAAAGAACTGTACAGTAGTACAGGCTGAGGAGTATGTACCCTTCCCACCACATCCACCCTCCCATACCTCACCAAAGTCCAACTGCTTTGTCTCTGCCTATGCATCCCCTAATTGAGTGGTGGCAAATGTGGTGGCCTTGAGTGTGGCAGAAGGTTCTTTGTACCCTTTCCAGTTTGGCCCATAGTCCATAAACCTCACCCCTCAAGCCAAAAAGGGAGTACAATTGGGATAGCACCTCAGTCTCCAGAAGGTGTCCAGAAGAGACTAGAAGGAAAGGAGTCAGATTAATTTCAGTGCAGTAATTGCTCATTGCTGCTTTTATTGCTTCATTTGCTGATTACTGTTGATTTCACTTGGTAGCAGGTTGATTTTTTTTCTACTTATAAGGGGCTAGCAGGGAATTGTTTTGGGGCTGTTGAAAATTTGAAACCTATTTTGGCTTGCTTTAAGTGGGGCTGTTATTTCTTTGAATTAGAAACCTATTTCATTTGATTTCAAACCTAATTTGGTGTGCTTTTAGTGGAGCTGTTATTTCTTTGCTGCCTTGACTTGTTGCAAATTTTGCCCACCCTCCCACTCTTAATTAAATGCCCTGTTAAATATGATTGACAGGAGCCAAGTACAGGAAATAGCAGGGACTGTGGAGTAGGAGGGGCATACGTGGGAGTAAGCACGCCCTCAGCACAAGTGTTTCAACTCATTTTTTTTAGTTGTTTTCCTTCTTTTTAAAATTATCTGAGTGATTGGTGGCAAGATTTTCAGGAGAGTGGATTGATAAAGTTGTTTCTGTCTTTTCCCGCTCTTTGAAATTATCTGATGGATCAGTGACAAGATTTTGACAAGAAGTTGTTTCTGGGTGTATTTCATTGATATCACAGGAATGTGAGAAACTTACTCAAAGCAATGAGTCCATAATCATAGTAGGGATATAGTTAAAGCAATTTTGTAAAAGGGGGAGAGAGAAGGAAAAAAGCTACAGTGTACAAAAGGTAAAAAAGCATCAATGCAAAGGGTGGGTGCATAAATGGATAAAGAACATAAGATGAAGAAAGTGTAAGGAAAGGACAGGCAAAGAAAGATGATGGGTGTCATGCAACGCAGTAGTTGTGGGACAGCAGTGTTCAGGAAGACCTTCTGGACACTGCAGTGCTAACCTAACTGCAGACACCTCTCTGTGTTGAGGGTGGAGGTTACAGGACTCTGAGTAGAATTGGCAAGGATCCAGGCAGCCTCCCCCCCCCCCACACACACACAGACCATCATGCCTACCACCACTCACTAAGAGGATGCCAAGAAAGAGGGATTAATGGACTATGGTGGGCTCAAGAAGGGTGGGGGAGGTGGGACGAAGACACATCCCCCAGCCAGTGACACTTCATAACACATATGTCATCTTGGCAAAACAGGAGGATCACACAGAATCTCCAGAAGTGGACACCAAGAAGGATGAGGGGATTATCCAGGACAGAGACCCAAGGGCAACTGGAAGGAGAACACACAGGAGGAGGAAGCAAATCTTGTTTGGGGACTCCATCATTAGAGAGATAGATCTGAGGATAGGCAGCAGTGGGGAAAGGAGGGTAGTGTGCCTACCTGGAGGCACAGTTCAGTGGGTATCACTAAGGCGGTGGCAAAGAGGGGAGAGCTGGATGTCATTATCCACATGGGGACAAGTAACCTGGCAGGAGAGGGGGTAGATGTAGGTAGAGTACAGTAGGAATTCAAGGAGCTGGGGAGGAGTCTTGGGTAAGTAGTATACTCTGTAACCTTCTTGGAGGTTCTACCTCTCCATGGAAAGGGAGAGAGCCGAGATATCCGCCCCATGGAATTCAACACATGGCTGAAGAAATGGTGTAGAGAGGTGGGTTATGGCTTCATTGGGGACTGGGACCTCACCTGGAAGTATGGAGGACTGTATTCACCAGACTGCCTACATTTATCTAGTGGGGTAAAGCTATCCTCACTGAAAGTTTACATGCTTCCTCAGAAAGCATTTAAACTAGCCAAGGGGGAGGAAAATGCAGTCAGGGGGATTACTGTAGTCCCCCCTTACATGACATATCTGGAAACAGGATACCCCAATTAGTAGAAGGACCCAAAAGTAAAACAAGAAAAAAATTGGTCACAATAGGAAGGAGAGCGTAAATCTTACTCAAACACATCACAGGGCACAGACCAAAAAATGGGAAAAGAAAAGTTTGGGGGGTACACAGGATTGAAGGTAGTGTGCACAAATGCTCACAGTTTGGGAAACATTATATCATCTCTAATGGCATTGATGGCAGACACAAACCTGGACATTGTAGCTGTTACAGAAATGTGGTACACAGGGAACCCTGACTGGGATATAGCCATACCAGGATATACACTTTTTAGGAAGGATAGGGAAGGGGTGGCTATGTATGTGAAGGAGGGGATTAAAGCAATGGAAGCTCAAGCGTTACAGGAAGGAATGAAGGCACTGACAGTCACCCTAGAGTGGGATATAAGACTGCCATTCACACTGGAGTGATTTACAGTCCTTCTGTGCAGGAGGAGGTAATAGATGAAGTTCTGGTGGAGACCATCCACAAAATGGAAAGCAAAGGGGAACTACTGCTAATGGGAGCCTTCAACCTGCCAGATGCGGTCTGGAGCACTCAGACAGCAGGTACAACAAGGAGCAGGGACTTCATAACCACCCTGAAAGGGGCAAACTTAAGGCAACTAGTAGTAGAACCCACCCAGGAGGGAGTTATACTGGACTTGGTGCTGACCAGTGGGGACAGGATCACAGATGTTGAGGTGGGCAGTCCCCTTGGTTCCAGTGACCACAGGACAGTATGGTTTACTGTAACCACGGTGGTAGAGGAAAGTCATACAAGGATTAGGATTCTGGATTTCAGGTGGCCAACTTTAAGGAAATGGGGAACAGCTTAAAAGTGCCCTAGAAGCAGAAGGTATGGGGAGATGTGATGGAATAGTGACCTAGACTCAAAAGAGTCATAACAGAAGTAACAAGACACTGTGTTAGAATGCACAGTAAGAGTAAAAGAAAGAAACGGACACTATAGTATAGTTCTCAAAGGTTGTGACTGAGAAAGTAAGGGAAAAAAGTAAGGCCTTTAGGAAATACAGTGAGACTCAAAAGGATGAGGACTGGGAGAAGTATCTGGAGAAACAGAAAGAATCTGGGAAAGCAGTCAGAAGGGCTAAGGCACAGACAGAGGAAAGTATAGCACAGGCTATTAAGAAAGGAAACAAGACCTTCTTTAGCTAAATTAGTGAGAGGAAAAAGACCAGAAATTGTATTACTATACTGAAGAAGGAAGGAGAAGGGTGGTGGAAGATGACCTAGAAAAGGCTGAGATACTGAACAAATACTTTTGTTCAGTGTTCACAAGGGAAAGGGAGAGGGAGGGACCAAAACTCATTAAGAGGGGTAGTCAGGGAAGGGAGGTTGATACCAGCCCATTCACTGTGGAAAGAGTCCTAGAGGAACTTGGGAAAATAAAAATAGACAAAGCAATGGGGCCAGATGGAATTTGCCCCAGAGTATTAAAGGAACTCAGGGACGTACTGGCAGGTCCACTGACTGACCTTTTCAACTCATCTCTAGAGACAGGGGATGGAACCCGAAGACTGAAGGAGGGCAGTTACAGACCTGTAAGCCTGACCTTAGTAGTGGGGAAGCTAGTGGAGTCCCTACTTAAGGAGAGGATTGTGAAGTTTCTGGAGACTAGCGGGGCACAGGATTCAAGACAGTATGGATTCTTAGCGTGACAGTCATGTCAGACAAATCTAATTGATTTTTTTGACTGGGTGACCAGTGTGGTAAATCAGGGAGAGGTGGTGGATGTGGCCTACCTGGATTTCAGCAAGGCATTCGACATCGTCCCACATAGGAGATTGCTAAATAAATTGAGAAGCCTGGAAGTGGGCCCTATGGTAGTAAAATGGGCTGAGAACTGGCTAAGGGACAGGACTCAGAAGGGGTAGTAAATGGCATGAATTCAGAAGAGTGGGAGATGACCAGTAGGGTGCCACAGGGATTGGTGCTGGGACCAGTCCTGTTCAATGTCTTCATTAGTGACATTGCAGAGTGTCTGGAGGGAAAGGTATGCCTTTTCACAGATGACACCACAGAAAGGATAGAAAGAATGAGAAAGGATCTAAGCTTATTGGAAGAAATGGTCTTGTGTATGGCAGTTCAGTTTCAGTGCTAAAAAGTGTAAAATAATGCAACTGTGTCGCAGTAATCCATGAGAGGAGTACAGGATGTTGGGGGGGGGGTTCTGGCCACCAGAAGGCAAGAGAGAGAGACCTGGGGATCATTATATCAGATGACCTAAAGGCAACCAAGCAGTGTGAAAAAGTGGTAGGGAAGGCAAACAGAATGCTGGGATGTATAGGTAGAGGTATAAACAGCAGCAAGAAAGAGGTGGTGATGCCACTGTACAGATCACTGGTAAGACCTCACCTGGAGTACTGCATCTAGTTCTGAAGACCACATCTCAGGAAAGGCATAGACAGGATGGAGGCAGTCCAGAGATGGACAACAATAAAGGTACATGGGCTGCACCAGAAGCCACATGAGAAAAGACTCAGGGACCTTAATATCTATTCACTGAAAGAGAGGAGAGGAGAAGAGAGGAGAGGGGAAGAGAGGGGAGGGGAGGGAAGGAGAGAGGGGGGATATGATAGAGACATTCAAGTAACATAGAGATATAAACAGGGTACAGAAGGGAAGCATATTTCAGAGGAAGCATTGCACAAGGACAAGGGGACATAGATATGAGGCCGGAGGGAGGAAGGATCAGGGGAAATGTCAGGAAGTACTTTTTCACAGAAAGGGTGGTGGATCTGTGGAACTGCCTTCCAGCAGAGATTGTGGGGGCTAAACAATACGGGGGTTCAAGAGCGCATGGGATAGACATATGGGTACCAAGGAGATGGGCAGAGAATGTGTGCTGCAGATCAAATAGGATCTGGACTGCCAACACTGAGTAGGGAAATTGGCAGACTCAGTGGGCCGTATAGTTCTTATCTGCCATCAGATTCTGTGTTTTCAATGAAAGAATGTGGCTCTTCATCAACTGCACTGTAACACTCCTGTACTCTTTCCTTCTTTTATCTTGGTGCCTTTTCAAACTTCTCTAGATCTGATTGCCTGTTTTCTATGCTTATTGACCCAGCCATCGCTATTCCAGGGTTTGCTATCACTCGGCAACACCGACCCACCAGAGGGGGAGGAGTGGCTATCTATAACAGCTCAGCCTTACATTTTTCTGTCACTCTCACAAAAGCTGAATCCAAAGCCTATGAACTGCTTATGCTGAAATTGTCCCCTCCTTCCTCACTCCCTGTCTTTGTGGCTGGTATTTATTGCTGTCCTGGCACCCCAGCCGCAACAGTCACCAACCTCCTAAGCCAACTAATGTCTCTAGCCCAGTCAAGTGAACTTTATGTTATGGGTGACTTTAACTACAACTGGCCATCCCCCACTTTTAACAAAGCCCATACCGAGATATCTGCTCTCAACCTTACCCAAACCATCTTGGAAACTACTCGCTCAAACCATAAGACCGGCAATCACTCCCTACTTGACTGAGCACTTACCTCTCATCTCCACTGTGTTATCAGCTCCAGCCTCCTCCTTGACTCCATTAGCGACCATCATTTAACCTACTTGGTCCGCAAAATCCACCAGGTTAAATCCCCTCCCAAATTTCTGTTCCAATGGTCATATAAAACTCTAAACCTCTCCCCTCTCCTGGAAGAAGTAGCTCACTCTAACTGGGACCTCATCCTTAGATGCACTAACATGGACGCAGTTCCAGAACACCTTCCTTAGTGCCTGGGATAAACATGCCCCCCTGTACCATACTAGGGTCCGAGGGACTCATCTTCCCTGGATTTCCCTTGAGCTAGTAGCATGCCAACAAGCTTGCAACAGGGCATGGCAAAAGTACAAAACTACGCTCCTCCCAGGTGGCAACATCACCTACCGCATGCTCCGAAACAAGTGCACCAAGGCCATTCGCTTAGCAAAGGCCGAATATTTTAACAACACCCTAAATGCCAATCTTGGGAGGTCATCTAAATTCTGGAAAGTTATCAACTCCCTTTTCTCCCCCCTGACAACAAACCCCCCACTCTCCCAAGGACTCTCCTCTGACCCCTGATGGTTGCCTCCCAGTTCAATTTCATTTTTTTTTAAATTTAAAGTTTATTCTTACATTTTCTACCATAAAAGGCAGCATACAGAGAAAACTGATAGAGTTACATTGGTACATGGTGAAAAGATGCTGCCCTCCCCCCACCTCCCCGTACTGCAGTAACTCATCTCAGTACCCGCAGATGCCGAGCCTCTAATCAAGGAACCATATTGAAACAACAACCCTAGTATAGGTTTAGTTTGGAACCAACAAGATTAGTAAATGAAGGGATCCCAAATTCTAGTGTATACTGCTGGTCTATTATGTAGACTGGCTATTGCTTTTTCCGTCCGCAAGTTAGATAATACCTCTCTTACCCATTCCTGGAAGGAAGGGGAGGACCTGTCTTTCCAATGACGGAGAATTACTTTCTTAGCCAACAAGGCGACCATGGATATATGAAATTTATGTGCCTTGACTCTAATAGAAGACAGGTCCCCTAACACACATACCTCAGGGATAAAATATTCTTGGAGGCCCAGCAAGGGGTTTTAAGGAAGTTTGGATTGAAACCCATAAGGTGGAGATTCTTGGACAAGACCAAAGCATGTGAAAAAGTGTACCCTCATCCTGCAAACATTTGTTACACTTATTTAAGTCTAAGTAGCCCCACTTGTGAAGTTTAGCTGGGAGTAATATAAGTTGTGCAATACATGATACTGCATGAGACGCAGTCTATGTTGAGAAATAAATTTATGACATGACTTCCAGAGAGAATGCCAATCCAGCTGGAGGTGGGAGAGAAAGTTACTCCAGAATTTTGATGGCCCAAATGGACTCACAAATTTTTTATGAAACAAAACCTGATATAGATTAGAGATTACACCAGAAGATCCAGAAAGTGGGGATACCTCGGGTGTCAGAGAGGAGACACTCTGAGAAGGAGGGGTACTACCCAGGGTAATTACAAGTAAGTGTTTCAATTGCAAAACTTTGAAATTAGAAGAAGTCGGGATGAGAAATTTCCTAACCATCTCCTCTACTGATGATCAATGTCCCCCACCATCAGTAAAATTCGAGAGCTTCCCCTCTCCCAGTTGAGGCAACCAAAGATGGGAGATTGGACTCTTATTAATAGTAAATGATGGAGAGTTCCAAATAGACTGGGCCAGGTCCAGATGGGAGGAACATATCTGGGAGTAGACCTTTAAGGAGGTCCTTATTGTGGAACACTCTACGGCCATACTTACTTGGGAAAACCTAAGGAAAAATAACGTGAGGGGGTCCAGATTTTTAGCATTAATTGCATCCAATTCTATTTTGAGCCAGATAGGTTGCATTTCCTCTGGGCTGGGAGATACCCACCGCAAACATTTCGCTAGGTGACTAGCCCAATGATATATAGCCAGATGGGGGATTCACAGCCCCCCCCTCCAGCTTTGGGGCTGCCAGTTTATGATAAGCCAAACGTGGATACCTGTTGGCCCAGATGAATCTAGTGAAAATACTATGTACCTTTTTGAAACAGAGTAAAGGAATAAAGGCATTGAGAAGGGACAACGGGTAACACATCCTAGGAAATACATTCATTTTAATTATGTTAATTCGGCCCCACAGAGAGATAGGGAGTTTAGACCATCTGTTGAGGTCATGCATAATCCCTTGCAATAAGGAATCCAAGTTTTCCTTAAACCATGCTAGGGGGTTACATGAAAGTTTGATACTAAGATACTTGAAAGACCTCGGTGTCCAACATAGTCCAAGGGGGCTAATATCAGTCTTGAAGACTTTGTGATTTAATGGAAAAAATAGGGACTTTCCGGCATTCAGTTTATAGTTGGACAGAGCACTAAACCTTTCTACTTCCCTTAGTAAAGCTGGGACACAGGATGCCGGATGGGACAAATGTATTAAGAGATTGTCAGCATATGCAGTGACTTTAACTTCGTGCCGCCCAATACTCACCCCTTGTATAGAATCATTATTGAGTATATTTTGAATAACAGGTTTCTGAAATAAATTAAATAATAAAGGGGAGAGGGGGCACCCCTGTCTGGTACCCGAGTGAAGCGAAAAAGAATGGGAAAATGCCCCATTTGCGGAAATTCTTGCTGAGGGTTTTTTATAAAGGGCAGCAATCCAGGAGATAAACAGAGATGGGAAGTGGAAGGCCTCCAAAGTACAGAACAGAAAGTCCCAATTCACACGATCGAATGCATTCTTGGCATCCAGGGAAATCAAGCCAGCAGGGAACTCCGCATCCCTGGTAGCCGAGAAGACATGCGACAAGGTGCGTAAGTGATCGGAAGATGAGCGCCCTTTCATAAATCCAATCTGGTTTGTACCTGTTAACCCAGGAAGAACCAGTGCCAACCTATTAGCCAGTATTTTAGAGAGAATCTTAATATCCTGGTTTAAGAGCAAGATAGGTCTGTAACTTTGAACCTGTTCAAGGTCTTTATCAGGTTGGGGAAGCAGGACAATCAGAGCCTCATAGAGATACGGATCTGTCTCCACCCCAGATAAGATTTCCTGAAATAAGTGACCGAGTATTGGTAAGAGAAGGTCTCGAAAGACCTTATAAAACAAAGCAGAAAATCCATCTGGACCAGGGATCTTGTCAACAGGCAACTCGCTAATAACCTTAGCAATTTCCTCCTGGGAAATAAGGACAACCAGAGTGTCACCACACCAGTCAGGGAGAAGGGGCAAATGGGAGTCCCTTAGATAACCCTGTATGTCTTCAGGGCAGGGAGGGTGCTCCATGTCACTATACAATTTAGAATAATAAGCAGCAAATTCTTGAGCTATCTCAGTAGGAGACACCTTAAGAGATCCATCTGCCACTGATCTGATGGGCGGGATAAATCTCATTGATTCCTGTTGTTTAATGCGCAATGCCAGTAAACGTCCTGCTTTCTCCCCCGTTCAGTGTAGTTAGCTCTGGTACGAATAATGGCTAGTTCTGCTCTCTCTTGAAGTAACCCCAGGTATTTATCCTTTAATTTCAGGAGTTTCCGAGTGTCATCATCAAGGGGATTGGCCGGAAGATTAACTTCCAGAGATCTGATTTGGGTTAATAAGGATTTAAGCTCCTTCTCCCGCTCTCTTTTCCTACCAACCACCATGCTCATCAGTATCCCTCTCATGAAAGCTTTGAAGGCCCCCACAAGATATCGGGTTCTGCACCATCTAAAAGGTTTAGTGAAAAGAAGGATTCTATTTTTTCCCTAACAAGTTTGCAATATTTGACGTCTTTAAGGAGCTGATCATTGAGCTTCCATCTGGTTTCCTATTTAATGAATTGAGTAGTACCAAATTGCATACCACTAGTGAGTGGTCGGAGACTGGGCCGGGTTGAATTGAGGAGTTCTTCACCACCAGCAGGAGACACTGAGAAATAAGTAAATAGTCAATGTGGGACTGCGAACCATGTGCCATAGACCTAAAGGTAAACTCCCTAGAATCAGGGTGTAAAACACGCCAGACGTCACAGAGCCCGCATTGATCTAGTAAATCCCTAAATGCCTTCTGTCCCGGGGTAGCCCCACCCAGGCCACTGCCCAGTTTGTCTAAGTGAGAATCAAGTACTTGATTGTAATCTCCCCCTAAAATAATTTTAATGGGAAGCATTGGGAGAATAATAGATATAAGCCTCATGAAAAACCCAGGGTCATCTAGATTAGGGCCATAAATGCAGCCCAATAATATTGGGACAGACCAGAGGGTACCTTTAACCAGGATGAACCTGCCCTCGGTATCTTTAATCACATGAGTGGAAGAGAATGGAATACTCCTATTAATCATGAGCATGACCCCACAACTATTCGTGGTGCCTTGGGAACTATAAATTGATCCCACTTGTTGCCTCCTTAATTGCAAAGCTTCCACATCTAATAAATGGGTTTCTTGCAAAAAGGTTATCTGTGAACTGAACAGACTTAGATGTTTGAGAACCTGATATTGCTTATGTTATTTCCTGATCCCCTGAACATTCCAAGACATGAATGTTAACTCATTAACCATCTAGAAGAGATAATCGAGCTGAAATGGTTACACTCAGCACACGAGATGCATATCCCCTTTACCTGTATCCCCAGGGTTACTGCAGTAACACCCACCCTCTTCCCTAGCCCCCCAGAAATAGAAACCACACATTCCCTCTATCCTCCCGCCCTCCAACCGTACCCCAAACCCCACCCACACTCCCCCCATCAAACTGTCACATGCAACGTTCAGCACAGTACTGGTTCTAATCCCTCTACTCCCGCCTCCTGAAAATGAACCCAAATATTTATCGCTGTGGCACACAAATCACAGTCTATAGAAATCAAACACTGCAAGTTATACCCCCAATGAAGGAGAGTGGTCCTGGGCCTTCACCTCAGTCCAGCCAAAGCATAGACATTAGAGAGATTGTCATAGGGGGACTATGGTAAAACCATCTCATCACCCAGATGTTCATAATAACCCGAATTGAGACCAGAAGCACAGGGTGAGCCACCAGAAACCAGAACCAGACCAGAAACTCCTGAGGGGAAAAATACCCCAGCTCGTATTAGGAGTGAGAATTGAGATGGAAAAAGCTGGGATCGCTCCACTGGAGGGGAAGGCATAAAACTGCCTCTACCCACTACGAACCAGTATCCAAAGGGCAGGGTCTCCCTGGAGAATTGAGAGTGTTACGGCCCAGCTAAATAGTGAAACCCTGTTAATTCCTCCTCGAATGGAGTTTCCTTGCGAGTCCCCAAAAGCTGGAACGCCCTCTAGTGGCCAGTTCCCTGACCCAACCAAATGAAAAGCCGAAATGGAGAAAGCCCAGGACCAACCCAGCACCAATCCAAAAGGAAAAAACAAGAAGCTAGCCTGCAACCGATTTAATTGGGTTCTTTCAACCCCCAACAAAAGTAGCTGCTAAATTCTGGCTCACACCCCCAAGAAGGCCCCAACGCAGACTGCCCACTGCTTCAGACTAGCATGGGCCCATCCTAAGACTGAAAAGAAAAGAAAAGAAAAGTCGGGGTGGTCTGCGATGATCCCCCCAGTCCACTGCAGTAGCTGCAAATTCCTAAGTCTTCACATTTAAGCAATTTCTCTTAGGGAAAACACAGAAGTTCGAACTCTCGACTCCGTGCAGTGCTCCATACTGCACCACAACCATTCAAGGGTCCTTAAAGAGATCAGGCAGCATGGATTTAAGGCTTCCCAAAGTTTCTTCAGGGTCTTCGTAGCTTTTCCAGGATCCATTAGTTGAAATCTGTAGTCTGGCCAGGTAACTCATCCTAAACTTCAAGCCTGCAGTGATTAGCTTAGAAACAATAGGGTGGAATGCCTTGCGTTTCAAGTGGACCGAGACGGGTAGATCTTGTGAAATTCTCAGCTTTATATGTTCCCAGCGAACCTCCTGCAAAACATGCACTTTTTGTAGGAAATACTGTCTCTCCAAATAATTCAGAAACTGGCACACAACAGGGCGAGGGGGTTCCTCGGGGGATGGTTTAGGCTGTAAAGCCCTGTGGGCATGCTCTATAATGTAGCTGGGGCCGAATGGAGATGGGCCATCCACCCGCTCAACTAGCTTCTGAATAAATGCCACATTTTGGCCTTCCTCTCCCTCCGGTAAACCGAGAACCACTACGTTATTTCTTCGGCTCCGACCCTCTAGGTCCTCGAGCTTAGCTTCAAAGCGAGGCAATTTCTGGTGCATCAAAACCAGTTCAGGGTGAAGACTACCAATTCTTTTCTCAATAGAAGCAATTCGGGCTGCATTATCAGACACAGACAGCGAGAGTTCATCTAGCTTTCTGGATAGAGATTTCAAATCCATTGCCATATCTTTCATTTCCTCTCAAAAGGGTTTAAACTCCTCCAGAAATCTGGAAAGTGTTAAAGGCTCCTGATCACTACTTTGGCTCGGAGGATCAGGCCCTGAACCACCCGAGGCCCAGGATTTCTTAGGGGCCTTCTTGGGAGTTGCTGGAGGGGTATGCTTCTGTGGGGCTTTCTTCATGTAAGCCTCCATCCGCTCCAGATATAACCAGTTCAGAGTGCAACAGCTACTATACAGCGTTGAATCTCAGAAACAAGGGAAAATCGTGAATTAAAACGTTAAAACGAGATAAAATAATAAATGGGAGGCAGGAGCTTCTTGAGGGAGCTGCTACTCAGCACTCTGCATCATGTGATCTCCCCTCCGAGTTCAATTTTTACTTCACTACATGTGCAACGACCCTCCTGGACTCCCTTCCATCAGTAACCCCACCCAGTCTCCGGACAGTTACCCCCCCCCCCCACTGCCTGGCCAGAACCCTTTCTCCTTCAGACACATCTCTCCCATCAAAACCTTAGATGCCCTTCACTCCTGAATCCTCCAAAGGAAAATCTCCCGACGGTCTCGACAACAAACTCCTCTTCCTATCTGCACTTTTACCATAGCTACTCCCTCGCTGCCTGCTCGTCTCTCATTCTGCTGAATCAATTCCACAGAGTGGAAACATGCACTGTCCTACCACTACCTAAAGAAGGAGACTCCACCTCCGCTGCAGAACCGCCCCATCTCCCTCCTCTCCACCCTCGCTAAACTCCTGGAACACCTTGTGCCATCTCAACTCCCCCACTTTCTCTCTGAAACCAACTTCTTCACACCATTCCAGTCCGGGTTTAGAAAAAGTCACTCCACCACCACCTCCCTACTAAGATTCATGGATTCTATCCTCTCAGGGATGGACAAAGGACACATTACTTCCACAATTTTCATTGACTTAGCCAAGGCTTTCGATACAGTATCCCACTCCCTCCTAATATCCTGCCTATCAGGTGCTGGTTATCTGTGATGGCCACTAATTGATTCAGAGCCTGCTCTACAAAATAGAACCCAATCTGTAAAAAATATGCTCCACCTCTCCCCTGTCTCTAATTACCACGGCATTCCCAGGGCTCAGTCCTTGGCCCATTCTTTCTCCATCATGCCTAAATGATTTGCCAAAGACTTGCTCTCCCTCAATTCATATGTACGCAGATGACATGGTCCTCTTTACATCCAGCCGGACCCATGAAGAAGTCGTCTCCAATCTCCAGACTGACTTCAGCAAAGTACAACACTGGTTTAACTCCCACCAACTCTCCCTCAATGCCAAGAAAACAGTCTCTATGACTTTTGGCACTAGACAGAGGCTATCAAGACTTACATCCCCACTGATCTTCCATACCCTGGATAGTACTGTCCTAGAAGACGTGCCCTTCTTTAGGTACCTGGGGGTCTGGTTTGACCACCATCTTGCCTTTTCCACACACGTGAATGCCATCCTGTCAAAACTGCACCCTAAGCTCAGCGCCCTCTATAGAAACTACACTAATCTCCCGCTACCTGTGAGACATGAAATCGTCCTGAAAATGATTCTACCTTCCTTCAACTACTGCGATGTTGTCTACAGCTCCACCCTGAAGTCCATTCTATCCAGACTGGAACCCCTCTTCAGTGCTTTCTGCCATTTCGCCCTCAATGCCCTCCCCCATACCCATCATTGTGAGCTCTTCCATTCGCTGGCCCTTCCATCCCTGAGCAATCGGTGCTTACTTCACAGTGCTAAATTTGTTTCTAATTTCTGGCTTGGTTCCCTTCCGCCCTACCTCGTCACCTCATCTTCCCCACCAACATCTGCTCATGCCCTCAGGTCTACTGATCCAGACTATTAGTAATCCCTCACCGAAGGACCTCTGCAGGCCAATCGGCTTTCTCTTACTTCTCCCTAAGCTCTGGAATGACCTGCCAGCCCAAATCCACCGTTCTTCCTCCAAACACTCTCTATCCTCTGCCCTCACTAACTTCTATGCACCTAACTGTACATGCCCCTGACCTCCTCCCCCACTCCCCCCCTTGCCTGAGACTCTCCCCCCCTTCATCATTCTCCCACCTCACCTTACACGGCCTAACCAGCGACTTGGCCTTCGCCCAAAATGACTGGCTTATAATTGCCCTGCCAACCCATGCACTTGCCCCCTTACTGCACTTCTGCTATTCCCCTGCTTATCTCCCTGACAGCGTCTTCCCTAAGTCAACCCAGTCATCTTTCTTTTGTGTATCCTACTCAGACCTGTCACTGCTCCCTGGCCCAAAGCCACCAGGCTTCTAGTTCTATCAGCCAACTCTGTGTAAAATACTCAAACTAAATACTAGATAGCAAGCACTTATGCATGTATGTATGGTTCTAGATGTGTACTCAAAGTATGTAATGTCACCCTCCTTGTGGTACATGTATGTAGTGTCTCTCTCTTCATGTAGCAAGTATGTAAAGCCACCCTTAACTATGTAACAATTGCTTGAATAGCTTGACTCCAATGTGCAATCTACTGCTTGTTTCATGTACACCCTCCTCCCTTGTACCCCCCAGGTCACACTGGGAAACAAGCATCTTGTTGCTCAGTGTGCCTCTCCTGGTGAAACATTTTCAATAAACAATAATCAATAAATAATAATATTGAATTCCTGCCTCACCCTTTGCCTGTCTGAAATGTATCTGGAACCCTATGCTAGATAGAGTGTCTCTTGTTTTCCCATTTTTACCCCACCTACCTGTACCTAACTTGCTCTGGTTTGCTACTACTCCTTACCCACTTGCCTGCACTTATTTGTTACCCTACCCTAGACAGGGTGTCTCCTACTTTCCCTTTTTAACCACCTTACCTTTACCTACCTTATCCTGGTTCCTACTACTCCCTTACCCACTAGACATTTGCCCACTACCAGTAGCTACGTACCCTGAAGCTAACTGCTTCAGTATACCAGAACACAGTAATGTGCTATCTACTTCCTTGGCCTGGTATTCCCCCTGCAGAGTCTCTAGCAGACTATCTATGGAAACCTTCAGAAGCCATAAAGTACCTGTAGATGTTCCACTCCTGTACTATTCCATTCACACACTAGGACATGAGCACAATGGGACATGCTGGGCAAGGGAGACTTTTATAGTGCTCTTGTTCGAAGGCACTAAGGACTATATATATCTAGGTTAAAGCTGGGTGTTTACTCTCCACTTTTTTCAGCAATTCCAGCACTTCCAGCAGAGGAACACAGCTAATGTTCTCTTAAATCTGTTGTCTTTTGTTAGAAGACACTAAGCCTCTGGCAGCTCCACCCCAAAATCACACTCCTGATTCAAAGGGATTTCTTTAACTACTCACTCCAAGATTACTTTTCTGAGGCTAGGTTCCCTACACTATCTGCTGCAAATTTCAAGACACGTCTCAAAGTGCCCCCAAACACTTACTAAAAATCTCTTTCCTCCACATACCCACTTACACTGCTACTTTAAGAAAGGAGAGAATCAGTCAACCAATTAATCTATCTGTCTGTGTGTCTATCCTTGTCTATCTATCTATCTGTCTGTCTGTCTGTCTACCTACCTCTAGGTTAAAGCTTGGTGCATACTCTCCTCTCTGTCAGTAATTCCAGTATGTCCAGCCATCATTCAACAAAACACTTGTAGTAAATAATGAGAAGCATGAATAAAGATAATTAAAGGGGAAGAGTCAGCAAAAAGGGACCCTCACTCAACTTTGGGGCTGGTCCCAATGTGCCCCTTGTGGGGAAAAACATTTTGGTTTACTTAACTGTTTACTTTAGTATAGTAGATTGCATCAGACTAGTTTTGCTTAGTTGAAGGCTGACATTTTCTTTTACTACACATCCCAGAAGCCTCTGCAGGTGACATCAGAGCCGTAGGCAGCAGTGGGAGATTCAATATCCTGCAGAGCATGTTAGAGCTTTTATAATATCTGATCAGATGTCTTCTGGGACTGTTTTTCTCCAGGGGCTTGTATAGTCCTCTGTCACTCTGCTTAGCCCAGGGAAGACAGTGAGACCAGCAAACAAAAGATCAGAACTTACATAAACTCTAACATGCACTGCAGGATATTGAATCTTCTTCCTGCTGTGATATCATCTGCAGGGATAGTGGGATTTGTAGTAACAGAAGATTTATTTGGAATATGTAAGTTTTTAAATTATTTTGGATAGTATAGAGCAAGGAGGGTAGGGTGTGGACCCACTGGACACAGGGAATAAATCAAGATGAATACTGTTTTACAATATTTCACAAAATTACCTGTTTGTGATAAATTAGAGGCTTTTCTCTTGGGCTGTAGGGTGACTGGATAAGAAGTAAAGGGGGAAGATGAGCCAGTCAGCAAAGGATGGGGTAATTTTTTTAGTTGGATATTTACTCTACCCAAATGAAGTCAGAGGAGGTTCTGTATGGGGATAAGAAGTCCATAAGGACTTTTGCATCCACAGGCTTACCTTTTTTTTGGAGAGGGGTGATAATATCCCTCAAAACAGATACACCGGGTGGCTATATCAAAGGAGTTTACAGGCTTAACAAGGTGTTGTCTATTCCAGCTTAGAAAATGGGTTGCAGAAACCCTGCTCTCTGATTGGTCAAGAGCACCCTCTACCCGGGCGGGTATCAGGAAACAGACACCAGCAAATAACTAGTCCCCATGCCTGCCTGCCTGTTTACCGAAATCAGTGGCTCTCGGAATGTTGGCTTTTGAATAAGCCGCCATTTTTTTCCTGTTGCTTAGCGAACCACAAAGTAAGTGGTGATGCTGCCCAGACAGTGACAGTTTCATGATGGTTCTATTCCTAAACAAAAAATCGTTATTATAGAAAGCTCTGCATCCAGTCCACTGCTTTATGTCACTGTCATCACTGCTGCAGATCACTCCGGTCCGTCATTTACAGGAGTATGAAGCGGTCAGGATGGCGGCAGGCAGCCAGGATCATGACAGCAAGGACCAGGATGAGGGGCAGAGAAAATGATGATCGCTTTCTGTTTTCCCTTCGTAGTGGACAAGTTTGCGCACCCCCCCCCATCTGTTTTCTTGTTTGTAAATGAATTACTCAGCTCGCCTTCTTCGCTGAAATACATTTCGATCAGCTGAGAGAGAGCGCGCGCTATGTCCAGTAGCGCTACTCTGTATGATTTTCCCTGCGGTAGTGTAGATTATCCACCACTGTCCGTCTCCCATATTAAAAAATGCGAAAAACAAATGAACCACAGCAAGCAGAGAAATGGAAAGGAAGAAACAACCGCTCCTCCCACAGAGTAAGCGGTACCAGAACAACAGTCTCTCTCTTCCTCGTCAACCCGCCCATCAACACCGCACCTCAGCGTGACTCTCACAATGTTTACCTCATGGAAAAAAAAACACAGCAAGTAGAGAAATCTACTTATTTTTTGCAGCCACTCTTTTCCTCTTCTTAAAACTGCTGTCACAGACTATGCTACACCAGAGAAGAGGCACGCCCACAGAGTCAACAGATGGCATCAGTTGAAATGAGTAACCTCTGTTAGGCAGCAGCATATTAAAAAACACCAGCTTTTTAAAACTTAGCTCTGACATTATCTTCACAGAAATTCTGATGGGCTATGTTGGAGATTGCTGGCTATGGTGAGGTTGCTGCCCACACCTGCAACCTTTCCAGCTCAATCTCAGAAGTTACTACTAAGTAAAACTAATATATGGAATGAAACAATAAAAATACAGTGTATTAATAATGTTAACTCTGTGTGTGTATGTAATTATAATGCAGGTGGAGGAACTATTTTATTAGAGAACTAACTTTATCCTAATTTTTCATTAACATTTTTTAATTAAACTTATTTTCTTTTACAGTACTCATTTTCTAAGCGCAATAATACCCTCCAGGGTGGGCGGTATTGTGCTATACCGGACCTTCCAGGGGCTATAAGGCCCTCCGCCTGCGGCTTCGGGCCTCATTACGCCCCTAGGCGGTCCGGTATAGCACAATACCGCCCACCCTGTTGGGTATTATTGCTTACTTATATGTGAAAAGGGTGGGTAGTGATAATGAAATGAAGCCTTGATTAGAAAAACTACTCTATTGTTGCAAAGTGGTTAACTTTTTTATTAACAACATCAATGTTTTCATCCTCTCGCCATTTTAAGCAGACTCCTAGCAGTTCCGTAAGGATGTGGGTACTAGCATTATTTATGGACTAGGTTCTGAGGGACAGATGCCACAACCTAGCATCCCTTCTGGAATGTGTATAAATTGAGTAATGGGATGTGAAGGTGTGGGTTGAAGACCAGGTTGCAGTCTTACAGACTTCCAGTAGTAACATGTCCCTGGCAGCTGCTACGGAAGAAGTTGTATTCCTAGAAGAATGAGCTCTATGCCCAGTGGGGTTTCTTTGCCAGCTTTACTGTAACAATGTGAAATACAATAAACCAACTAGGAACTGTTTTTTAGTTGATGGGGTACCCCTAGGCATTTCACCATCAATAACAACTGAGTATTGTTACTCCTAATGGTATCTGTCCTAATAATGCATTAACTGCAAGTCTGTTTTACATCCAGTTTATGAAGTTGTGACTTTCCTGAATATACATGGGGCCTAGAAAAAAATATAGGCATGGCATAAAGCCACCTCCTTTGGCAGCAGCCTCTTTGAGAACTAACAAGCTCACAACATGAGCTGCTCTGGAATTCTAGAATTTGAGTTATGTACATGTACAAAACACAAAGATATCTTATATAATAGATGTGCATTTGGGAGAAAAACATCTGTTGCCTGTGCCATGTGCAACCCCCCCTACACACACCTTTCACTTCACTTTTTCTATCTTGTTTTTTTTTTTCTCTTTCAAAATTTGAAATCTCTATTGGAGCAAAAGCTGCATACCACCATTTGTTCAGCCTTTGTCTGGGCTGAATGGGCATATCCAGGTAGCATGGACAGTTTGTTCTGACTGCTTGAAGGAGCATCTGCAGTGTGTGTGTGTGTGTATGTGTGTGTGTATGTGTGTGTGCCGACTTGCTT
The DNA here is from genome assembly GCA_016271365.2 of Neoceratodus forsteri. NCBI lineage: Eukaryota > Metazoa > Chordata > Ceratodontiformes > Ceratodontidae > Neoceratodus > Neoceratodus forsteri. The sequence continues at coordinate 301,790,163 of CM057450.1, read as the reverse complement.
GCTGAGTTGCCTCTCAGAGAGAGAGAGAGAGAGTGAGCGAGAGAGGAAAACTAAAGCATGTTGTACAGCCTCAGTGCAGATTTTGCTTACAGATACAGCTACATGTTCTTTTAACTCCCCATCAGTTCAACTACAGTATGTGCAGAGAGAGGGTAGGAAAGGGTGTGAGCCCTTTTAGTACCCCTATGCTTTTCTGTGCTCTTGCTTTCTTCTTTTCCTGTCTTTGCTGCCTAATTTCAGATGATAAGTTATTGGTGCACCTCGTACATATGTAAATATTTTAGTAATTGTAAACAGCTTACTTAAAACACTAAAATTCTGGTTTTCACTGACTTTTCTTTGAGGCCTGATCCTTGTTGCCCATTCCTATGTTACCCTTAGGGGAAAAGCCAGGCAATTCTCATCTTCATTTGAATGGTTAATTGGGGAGGTTCTGAAGACTAGAGATGCAGCAAAATTAAATTTTGCCAGCAAAGTGAATGTGAAGTGGGCACTTCGCGTTGTCACTCCACTTTGCGGAGTGGCCAGCATGAAATGCCCACTTCGCCTTGTTATTATTACTTCACATTGTCATTCTGCCTTAAGACAAAGTAAAGCGGAGTGACAACATTATTGGCAGCCCCCTACACACAGTCACTAGAATTAATGTGCATCCCCAAAATGCTACTGTTGTCTTGTCTCCAGAAAATTCCCTAGTGCTGATGAAGTGAAATGAGAGAGTAACAAGAAGTGCAAAGTCTCTCAGAATTAATGGCACACTCAGTCAACAGGGCAGTTGTCAGACAAAGTCACCAGAATTAATGTTCATCCCAAAATGCTACTGTCTTGTGTCCAGAAAATTCCCCACTGCTGACGAGGTGAAATGAGAGTGTAACAAGACATGCATTGGTGAAGCACCCGTGAAGTGGGCACTTTGCATTGTCACTCCGCTACGCTGAGTGGCCAGCATGAAATGCCCACTTCACCTTTTTATTGTGACTGTGACTTCTTGTTGTCATTCTGCCTTAACCTGAAGTAAGGAGGAGTGACAACAATATTAGCAGCCCCCAGGCCCCCACACATCACATGGCTTACAGTATTATAACTCACATGTGTACTGGAATGTGAATACCTACAGCTGTAGTTCCCTGGTGACAATGACCTGTATCACAAAACTCCCCAATTTGAAAACTCATATCAGTGAGTACAGTGGTGAAGACTAGCTGGAGAGATACTACAATACATACTTACATGATGCAACTAACTAGTAAAAAAATTAATTTTGTGATTCATGATGTGATCAGGAATCATGACTACATTTGTGACCGTGAAATATGAATTTATTTTTCTCGGACTTGGAGCTGACAAGCGTATCAGGAACGCAAATGCCTACGGCTGTACTTCCCTGATGACCTGGTTGTTCACAAAACTCACCAGCTTGAAAACTCATATCAATGTGTACAGTGGTGAAGCCTGGAAAGATACTACAAAACATTAACTTTGTGATTCGTGACATGATCCGGGAATTGTGTGTACCACACCAGAATTCTGAAGTGAAGCAAAAGAAACAACTGTGACTTAAGTGACAGATGGAGATTGGGCCCTAAAGAGATGCAAATGCACAGACAGATTAAGATTGCACTGCACACTAAAGAGATGCAGACACAAAGGCACAACAACAACACCTAACCAGTGCTCACCATCGGATATCCAGATCTGGAAAAGAATGCCTTTTGCCATGGGGGGGGGGGGGGTGTAGTGCACAGCTTTGACAGTCCACTACTACCAGTAAAGATACCACAAGCAGTACAAAAAATTCATGCAGGTGCAGTGGATAGCAGGTTCACACTGTTGCAATTACTCTGTGGCACAATAAATGGTATCTGATTTAATGGCATGCATGCATCGCACACACACTCACACACACACACTACGAGCATTGTGTAGCAAATGGAAACCTTTAGTAATACAGCCAAATGTTTTAAACAAACTGAAATTATACACTGCTGCACCACAACAATCAGCAAAAAAATGCCAAGAATTACTTAAAATATTATTGTGTGTACTGTGTACATTAACACAGTTATACAAGAAAAATATAACCAAAACAGAAACTTTTTTCTCCCAGTTACTCTACCTACACCACAGATACGCCCCTCCCCCAAAGCACACTTCACAGTACACAGACTGACTGTTCAAAATTAACATTAAAAATCCACACACAAACAATAAACACTCAATGATATGAGCACAGGAGGGTTTCCTACAATCGATGTACTAAATTTTGAGCAAAAAAATAAATGGCTCAAAAAGGCTTTTTTAACAGCTTTTAAAGGATTTGAATGGTAGAGCTCTGAGAGGAAACTATCTCCATCTTCCACTACACACGCACACTACACAGAACTGAAGCTGTGCAGAACAATCTACAGCCCATGTGACCTGCAATCCCATGAAGCACTGCAAAATCACTTTGGAACTCAATAACAAGGCGAAGTGATGCAAAGTACATTAATTTCAGTCTTACTTCGCCTTAAAAATGGTGGAGAAGTGGTTTGGGGAAGGCGGAGTAACGCAAAGTCATTATTTTCAATGGACTTCACATTCCCCATTATAACGCGAAGTACTCTGCTTCATGTTGCAGAGCACTTTGCGGATTCCATGTTACTCCACGTATCACTACGCAGAGTCAATATAGCCCACTTCGCCCACCACTTCTCAAGACTAGCTTGGGACAATCCTTATTTAGTTAATATTTTGGTTAATGTTTTTCATTATGTTTATTGTATACATAAAACATGCCTATGAATATATAGAAATAGAAATAAGATTTGTATTTCATTTTGAACCTGTGTAAATGTGATGATGTCAACTGAAGAGCAGCAATACAAGCCAATCAAGGAAACCCTTGGGATGGGGTAGGACTATATTCAGACGGTTTGTTAACCTGAATCAGTCTAGTTCAGGGCTCAGGAGAATGCAGAGCTCTGGGTTGCAGCTCTGTTTAAGGAGAACCATACCTGCACAGCTTAAGGTGGATCATATTAATGTGCTGCTAGACTCAAGAGTGTTATCCTTCATTGGCTCCATCCAACTCCAGAAGTTATTTCTGAAGTATTTCCTGGCAAACCACTGGTAAATAAATTTGAATCTTTATTTGAGCCTTATTTCAAGTGTGGACACTCCCTCTTTTAAATCTGCTAAACATCACATTAATGGTGTTAGCAGTGGGATTTCTTTAAATCCACCTCAAAAAGAGACTGACATTTCCATTAGACATCGGGTAGAGGAAGGAGGGAAATGAACAGTTGTAGTAGGCATGTAGTTACTACCAGAAGCATGTCAAGAAGGAATGGAGAAAAGCAGGGCTAGATTAAAACATAGGCAACATAGGCACTAGCCTAGGGCCCCCACCTGCCAGGAGGGCTCCCAACAATCCTCAAAATATATTAACTGCACACTAAAAGTGAGCCACTCCTAATGTATTTCCTCCTTTGCCATTAAAGGATGAGGATGAGGTCTGTAATGGCGCTGTAGGTGGGGTTGGTACACCCTCCATTTTCCCTACAGATTTAGAAGGATTTGTAAAATGGTTGTTCAGCAACAACTAGAGGCAGAAAGAAAGAGAGGGGCTGAATTAAGTGAGGTTCTACCCTTCCAAGCATCCCACAGAGCCCACAGGGCTCAACTCCTTTACTTTCTACACCATTAAAGAACATCGAATTATCAAAACTTACACTAGATGATGACATTGAAGCATACTTGACCACATTTGAAAGAGTGCCTGAGGAATTTGAAAGAGTAGCTGAGGCATTTGAAAGAGTGGCTGAGGCATGTGGTTGGCCTAGGACCCAGTGGGTAATTTGTTTGGCACCTTACCTTACTGGGAAGGCTCAAACCGCCTACAACAGTGTGGACATTTTCCAAGCAATGGGCTATGATTTTATTAAACAAGCAATATTGACTCACTATAATATTAATAAAGAAATATATAATCAAAGATTTAGGACTATGAAGTATAAACTTGGGGGATCCCTTAAGAGAAGTATATGCCAAATGGAAAGACATGTTTTGCAAGTAGCTCCAACCGGAAAGAAAAAACATCCCATGGCTTGTAGAGAAACTTATTCTTGAACAATATTTGCATATTTTAGCTGATGAAAGCAAGGTATGGGTTCAGAAGCTCCAACCAGAAACAGCAGAATGAGCTATATCTTTGGCTGAGGATTATTTGTTGGCCTGAAAGGCAGTTCAGAGGAAAAACCAGAGGGACACCAGGGACTACAACCAAAAATGGTAAGATCTTTCCAGCTGATTAAAAGTAATGCACCTGCACAACAAAAATTTGAAAAAAACTGAGATACCCCCTACTGGCATATCTGAATTTGAACCCAGAAACAACCCTGTCTTTGATATTTTTGTCATCTAAGTTGGGAAGAGAGGACATAAAATGTGGACATGCCCAAAGAAAGGAAAAGGTTCTTCAGTCACTTTAGTCTTACTGAACTGGGGTCAGTTTATGATTGACATTAGTGGGGTCTGAGAAGGTTAGGGTCTCAGGAAGCAAACCAACTTTGGCACACCCTGATGTGTGTCCTGATAATATTGAAAGGGTATCTAAAACCACAGTACCTGTGTAAATGGGGACACCAAGACCTACCCAATGTAAAAATCCCAGTAAAGATACAAGGAGATTGTATGTCTGTGGAAGCAAGTGTTAGTGAAACTTTACCAGTAACCATACTTTTAGGTATTTACATACCTTGTTTCCAAACTTTAGTGAAGGAATGTGGTAAAACTATTCCTTATGAAATGTCTGCTGTCACCACAAGAGCCCAGAAGAAAAAGAAACTGGAAAACCAGAAAGAACTTGGGCTTAGTGGTGTTTTCCCCTTTAATGACCCTGAACTGTTTGGGGGCAGATGTAGAATTAAAAAAAAAAAAAAAAAAACAAGAAGAGAGGTCAGAAGGAAAAAATCTGCAAGAAGAATAACAGAACAGAAAGATCAAAAAGACGATAATGATAATGTATTGTGGGACTCTAATGTTTTCAAATCCAGTCAACAGAATGATGTTACTTTGAAAGATTTATTTGCACAAGTAGGAGTAAAACAAAATGGGGGACCTGAATTGTGTATTGAAATGACTTGTTATACAGGAGATGTTGCAATCCTAAGACCCAGGAGGAGTGTGTTCAGTTAGTAGCCCCAGTTCAGTTCATAAAGAGTTTGATTGAAATTGGACATGATACACCATTTAGCCAGTCACATGGGTCAGAAAAGTACATTAAACCATCTTTTAAAAAGGTTCTATTGGCCAACATTTATAAAGATATGATTACTTATTGTGAATCACGTCAGGCTTTCTTGCCCTCCATGCAGTCTGAGTTCATCGGAACTCATCGAGGACGTCGCTCGTTTCTGTCTGCCCCAGCTCAGTGGAGCTGCTGAATTTGACTGAAATCAGGGCTAAAACCACGGCTGCAACCGAGATCCAAGGAGCTGAGCTGAACTAAAGTTATCTACAAGGACTGAGCCAGTCGGGGCTCTGCTCTCTGGCTAGTGTTGCTTGATTTTTTATCCCCCACCCAGCCCCCTCTGCGTCCACATATTATATAGACTTATGGCTCTCCCCCCAGGGGTTGTACTTGATATGTTTCCTAAATGCTATTGGTCCTACATGACTGAGGCCAGGACTTGACTGTACTATGATATGTACATGTAGTAGCCTGCATTCTACCACACTGTTTGTTCTAATTCGTTACCATTCCTTTACTTCTTCCCTGTATTGCTAAGGTGTTTCTGGCCGCATGTCCATATCTCAGTTGGGGGTTAGCCTATGGGGACTTGCCAGCTCAGTTTTTCTGTGGTTATACTAGTGGAGGTAGTGATGGTGTATGTGGTGCATTACTGTGGTCCTACTATGATTATTTGTCCCCATTCCTAAGAAACTAACTTTACTTGCATCCTAACCTTATCTGGCTCTAGGGAGTGCTGTGGGCTGAATATTGGTCTGGTACCATAACTAATGTCCCTGGTCCTGCCTGCATAAATCTTGATCCGTATTTTGAATCATGCCCTCATATGGCCTGCCAGCCCCTGCCAGCCTCTTACTCTCCCTTATCATCCTGGACTGGAGCATCTCCCTCTGTCCTGCTCCTGACTATAGCAAACTAAAAGAGTGCAGGTCTCTATCCATCTCCTTCTGCTTGGCTGACACCTACCCTCCTGGGTTGTTTACACTCCTAGGGCTTAGGGCTATGGGGAACTGCTACAAGTCCGTTTTTTCCTCATGGATGCACCGGAATGGCCCAAATGGCCTTCACCCTACCTGCTCTGGTACCTATGTAAGCTTGTCCTCCACCTGGCAGGAGATATTGAATTGAATCCTGGGCCTCTCAGTTGCAGAATCTCCTCCCCCTTGGACCCCGCGTGGAACCTGACCAAAGGGTTGAAGATAGTTCAAATGAACATCTGCAGTCTAAGACCCAAATTGCATGAGCTCGAGGCCTAGTTTGATCTCTACTCCCTGATGTCATCGGAGTCACAGAAACATGGCTCAAACCCTACATACACACTCATGAGATAGACATCTCTAGATACACTGTTTTCCAGAAAGACAGAATAGACAGAAAAGGAGGAGGAGGAGTGGTTATTTATGTACAGAACTCCCTTAATGCCCTTAACATTGGTCCATCTTGGTTGGATAATAGGGATTGTGGGTGTCTTCTAATTAAGCTCACCTTGGGTGGGACCAAATCCATAACCACTGAATACACCTACAACCCACCCAAGGTGGCTAACTGTGAACTGGAGTTCCTCACCAGGCAATTGGCCGGTAACCCTGTGGGGGGAACTTATTCTCATGGGTGACTTTAACTTAAACAGGCTAACCAATGCAGTTAGCAAATCCTCGCTATCTGATGTGTCTCTTACGCAGGTTATTAGTGAACCCATGAGGCCGAACACTAAGACTGGAAACCAAACTCTTCTAGATTGGATACTGGTTAACCATCCAGACAGATGCAGAGCAGCTGGCTTGATGCCTGACTCCCTCAGCGACCATGCTCCCATCTTTTGCATCTGGAAGAATAACTTGCCGAATGTTCCCCTGAGGATCATACTAGCCCGAGACCTGTCAAGATTTGTTCCCAATGATTTTCTTTGGGATCTGAGAGGGATACACTGTGGGGACCTTAATAATCTTGATAACATTGATGTTGCTCTCGATTGCTTTGCCCATAACTTTCTAAGTGTACTTAATAAGCATGCCCCACTTAAACAATGGAGAGTCAGTGGCAAATGTGCATACTGGCTGGATCAGGATAGGAAAAAACAAATGAAGCTCAGAGACAAGGCATGGGGCAACCACAGATGCTCAGGAGTTCACGCTGATTGGCTATTATACAGGACCCTGCGCCACAGCTGTAAGAAAGAGCTTAAACATGCTAAAAGTGCCTACATTAGACAACTCCAAACCTCTAACCTGGCAAACCCAAAAAAGTTCTGGTCTCAAATAAATTTCCTCCTGAAGGAGCGCTCAGCTGAAGCCCCCTAGAGCATCACAGTTGAAGGCAACCTAATGTCTGATCTGGTGGAGTTAGCCAATGCTTTCAATAACTTCTTCACTGACCTTGATAGATACACTGATCCCTCACCTAGCAACACTAACTTCTCTCACTTTGCCACACTGTCCCCAACTTCCACTTCTACCTGGTTACACGGAAGGAAGTCCTCACCCTTCTAAACACCATCAAACCAGATGACACTCCTGGGTTCGATAATCTGGAGCCTAAATTTCTGAAAATAGCTGCCCTGATTATTGCGGCTCCACTAAGGGACCTGTTTAACAAATCCCTCCTCCTCGGGCAATTCCCCACCAAATGGAAAATGGCCACTGTTATCCCTATTCATAAAGGTGGTGTCAAAGGCTGAATGGAAAACTACTGTCCTATAGCAATCCTCAGTGTGCTTGCAAAAAAGCTGGAAAAACTGGTGCATAGACATATTCTTGATTACCTTGAAACTCATAATCTGCTTACAGAGGTGAAACATGGTTTCAGGAAAAACCATGGCACTGACACAGCCCTAGTCAAGTTCACCTCAGATGTACTTGGGGCTATGGATCAAGGTCTAGCCACTGGTGTCCTATTCCTGGATCTTATGAAAGCCTTCGATTTGGTGAACCATGATCTCCTTGTTTCCTGTCTTCAGAACCTCGGACTTGATCCACTTGCCTATGCCTGGTTTCATCATTACCTCTCTGGAAGGAAGCAGAGGGTAGAATGGAAAGGCACACCCTCTACGATTAAGCCACTGTGCCAAGGAGTCCCCCAAGGTTCCATCCTTGGACCCCTGCTATTTACTATTTTCATCAATAGCATGCTAAAGGATTGTGGTGGGGCCAACTTCCAACTGTATGCAGACGATGCCATTATCTATAGGAGTTCGAAGGACTTATTTCAACTAGGCCAGAACCTCAATAAGGACTTCAGAGAGGTGGAAAAGTGGCTAGTGGACATGAAACTAGTCCTTAATCTCAATAAATCCAAGGCCATGCTTTTCGGTACCAAGCGGTTAGGAGACAATAGATCAAACCTCCTACAGGTCTCCTCGGCCAGCAGGACTCCACTTGAGGTATGCACATCCACAAACTATCTTGGAGTGCACCTGGATCAGGAGCTAACCTTGAGCCCAGACATTGAGGCTACCACCAAAATCCTCCATCAAAGAACTGGCCTCTTATACAGACTTGGCGGATTCCTCTCCAGGGAAGCCCGTATGGCTATCCCCACTGGTACCATTCTCGCAGTGCTTCTCTATGGTGCTCCCGTACTTCAACCTCTTCAGGGCCCAGATCTCAACAAACTCAGAGTCCTCTATCATAAAATTGTCCACTTTGCACCCTCTGCCCACCCCCGTGATCACCACTGCAATGTTCTCATCTCTTTAAACTGTCCATCACTTGAGGCCAGGCTTGCATTCCCTACACTCTGTCTGACCTTCAAAACAGCCAAGTCCCTGGCTCCTCCTAGCCTAAATGGACTTCTCCTATACAAATCAGCTAAACGTGACCTGAGGTCTACTGCGCATCCTGTCTTGGAAGTCCCCAGGACTCGAACCTGAGCCGGTGACAGGTCCTTTGCCATTTCTGCCCCGTTACTCTGGAACAGTCTACCTGCAGCTGTGGCTAACTACTCTACTCTGTACTCATTCAAAATGGCCCTAAAATCTCACTTAATGGTAGTCAATCAGTGCTGCTGCACTTGAATTGCTGGTGCCCCTTACACTCCTTAGCCTTGGCCGGTTTAGTCCTGTTTCTAATGCTACCTGTTCTCTATTTTGTTCTGTAATACTACTTATGTATGTACCTATGCGATTAACTGTACTATTTTTGTCTATTGTATGCTCTTGTGTCTCTTATCTGTAATTAATTATGGGTCACCCCTGAAAAAGGGACTTTGTTGTCTTAGTGGGCTTACCCGGTCAACAAATTTCAATAAATAAAATAAATAAATTTTTAGTTGGTAGATCCTAAAACCAAAAGTGAACAGGTACTCCTGCAGTATATACCTGTGGATGACACTCCATTTTCTAAAATAGCAATGGATGTGATTGGTCCTTTGAGGGTAGCAAAAAGGGGAACAGATTTGCCCAAGTTATAGTTGACTATGCCACTAGGTACCCAAAGGCTATTCCAATGAGGTCAGTTACTGCTCCTCATATTGTGGAGGAGTTAAAGTATTTAGCTGGGTGGGGATCCCTGATACCATTGTCACCGATCAGGGCAGTAACTTCTGTGCTCAGATATTGAAGGAGTTATATCAACAACTTGGGGTCACTAGTATACACACAACCCTGTATCACCCACAGAGTGATAACCCAGCAGAAAAGCTATATAAAACCCTGAAACCTATGTTAAAGAAGAACATCTCGAAAGAGGGAAAGACTGGGATAATTTTCTACCCTTTATGCTATTTGCATACAGAGAGATTCCCCAGGTCTCTACAGGCTATTCCCCCTTTGAATTATTGTATGGGGAAAATCCAAGGTGTCCTCTAGATATCATCAGAGAATCCTGGGAAGATGGTTCTGAACAGGAGGAGACTGATGATAACAAAAACTATATTATGTATATTGGAGCCAAGAATCCCAGGACAGAGTACTACCTGGGTGGAGTCTGAGTATCTGCCACAGAGGAGGAGAAGGACCTGGGAGTGATGACCACTAGTGACCTGAAGCACTCCACGCAGTGCAAGAAAGCAGCAGCAAAGGCAAACAAGATGCTGGGATGCATATCTAGGGGGATCAGTAGTAGGAGAGAGGAGGTTATATTGCCCTTGTACAGGTTCCTGGTAAGGCCTCATCTGGAGTATGGGGTTCAGTACTGGTGCCCACACCTCAAAAAGGACATTAACCTGCTGGAGAAGGTCCAGAGGAGGGCTACAAAGATGATAGCGGGTCAGCAGGGTAAGGCATATGAGGAGAGGTTGAGGACACCGAACATGTACTTCCTGGAAGACAGGAGAGAGAGAGAGAGAGAGAGAGAGAGAGGAGACACGATTGGAATCTTCAAGTATTTGAAAGGGATAAATAAGGTGGATAAGGAGAGTCTGTTTAAGCTGAGTGGCAGCCATAACACGAGGGGGCACAGTCTTAAGCTGGAGGGTGGGAGGTTAAGGAGAGAGGTCAGGAAGCACTTCTTCACAGAGAGGGTGGTGGACACTTGGAATGCGCTGCTGGAAGAGGTGAACTCATTGAAGACAGTGGGCAGCTTTAGGGGGAGGCTGGGATAGGCATGGGGGAAGGTAAGGATCATGGGTAGGGAGGATGGGATGTGTGGGGAGGGAGGGCAGGGACAATAACTCAAGCTGTGGACCCTGCAATACAAGCAGACTAGATAGACCAAATAAATAGCCTTCTTCTGCTGGCTTCTTCATATGTAAAAATTAGGGGAATGGGTTCAAATTGCTTATGACTATGGTGTTGCAGCACATGCAAAGCAGACAACTTATTATGATATTGGAGTTAAGGAAAAGTGGTTTAAAGCTGGAGACAAAGTTTTGTTACTGTTGCCTTCATGTGAGAGCAACATTTTAGCAAAATGGCAGGGCCCATATGAGATCATTACACAAACTAGACCTGTTACTTATGGAGTGGCATTACCTGGAAAGAGTAAAAGAGCTACTGTCTACCATGCTAATCTTTTAAACAAGCATTTGTCAATGCCGAATGTTTGCTTGCTGATATTAGCATTGGACGTGCAGGAGTTAGACAGGTGGTCTCGTTGACACACAGTTCAAACAAAAACTAAAGTGCTGTCATTCAGGAGCTCATTCTTACTTAGTAATGTTGATGCAGATGCTAATTTCTCTATGCTTCTAGAGGTTATTAGTACGTGTGCTAAAATATTTGGGGAGGATGTCTGCAAAACAATTATTTTCATATATATACTTCCATAAATGCTAAAATGCTAATCAGTGCACATTTGATCCCTCACTGTAGCTTGCTGAAAAGGCAGCATGGAAACAGACTGAACATACAAATGACAAGTTTGAGTTAATGCATCATAAAACATTTGCACCACCCCACATATGTAAAACCTTGCTTATGGCCCAGTAGCTTAAAAATACTGCATAGCAACGTGTCATAATGGTAGGCTTAAGAAGCGGCTTCTTCAGACACGTATGACCTGAGACAAGGTGGGTCAGAAACCGGCTCATAAAGCCTGTGATTATTTACATTCGGACTCAGCTACCCCTGTTGCAGATTCTTATCTTGCCATTACGACTCAGTGACTGACATTTCTGGCACTGAGAGAAAGAAACGTGACAAGTTTTCTGTGACTCAGGAGTCTGCAACACAGCCAACCAACAGACTCAAGTAGATAGATACAGGCAGGTTCAAAGCAGAATCCTCCCTTGAACTAGCCCCCAGAGCATGCTTTCTTATCAAAATTACAAATAATCAACAACAGCAATTACTAAATTACCAGAGTACTGCAGGTTCCATACCTGCAATCTACCATTCCGACAGCTACCAGCAACTAGAAAGAACTACTACACGTGGCAGAGGGGGTGTATCTAAGTGGAATGAGGGCGCTTCGCATTTGATGATGCAAAAAATGGAAACACATTGCGTAAAATAATATTTCAGAGAGGCAGCAAAACACATATGATCAATGCCGGTTGTTCTGTTGGCGGGAGATATTGGGGCACTCAGGTTGCCGGTCTCCCCCGGCTTGCCCTGTAGAGTAGTACTTTCCTAAAACAAATGTAAGAAGCCCGAGGAAGGGCAAGGGTCTGGCTGTTGTCATGGAAATGGGAGTTCCAGCTTTTCTGGCAGAGTCAGTCAATTTGCCACATGCAGGAAGCGCAGAGATCAACAGACCACTAGTTCAGGCACACATTTATCGAATGGCTACTGAATGGGAAAATCCACTAGCCCTAAAGACTTTTCCACTGACCCAGTTGATGTGCACACTGAAGTGTTGCCTTCTCCAGCACACGCCCATGAGGCTAGTTAAATGAAAATAGTACTAGCCCAATACAAAATGTACTAGCATTTGGCTAGCATGGGCCTGTGACAATTTCAACCCCTGCATACCTCTCCTCTGTTACTATTTTCCATAATTAAAATACTCTCCATTTTAAATTGTGTCCCAACCCCCAAAATCCCAACTGCTGAGATGCTGCAGACACAATGGGCCTTTTACTGCTGGGAAGTTCTGTTTCAATGGAGTTCTCCCATCTCAAAACACTGGCACACTAGCCCAGTGCTGGTATATTTGTGACATTTTTCCCTGAACTAGTCCTGATTTTTGGAAAGTCAACATTTAATATATCAGTGGGACCAACTTACCCTCCCCCACACACACACACACACACAGTCTGGACTCCAGTCCTGTTTAACAGCACTGGCAAGAAATTTGTAGTAAGGAAACTTAACAAATCGCCAGGAGCTCACAGCAGTTTTAATTGTCTGCAACTTTAATTAATGCAGCATTGCTTTGCTTTAATTACCTTTATGTTTATTTCCTTAACAACAGCAGCAAAGATAGGAACCAATTGGTTTCCAATTGAGGCTTGGAGGGAACAACCAAAGATTAATTTTGCGTCATGTTTCAAGAAGCAAGGCACTGTAAATTTCCCAGACTTGTGTGTGCGAGCCTGCTCTTATTCTTAATGTTTCACCAGGAACAGCTAACATTGTAGCACTACCGTCCTTCAGCTGCCCCCACCCCTCTCCCCACCACCAACAAACATCCAGCTCGGGTTACTTGGTGTGTTGAGGTGGAAGGCTAGGTTTGCTGACAGAAAGCACCTAGCTTTACCTGAGCTCTTTGTCTTCTAGGTTTACTAGAAAAATAAAGCAAAGAGCAACAGCTCAGATCTGTCGGTACCTCACAGTTTTGCCTTGCAGGTTTAGTTTTTGCATCACAGTTGCTTTTTAATCTTGACTTTGTACATAGTTCACTGAATTCGTACTTCGGGGGGTTCTATGCACAGCAATGGTGGGCCAGCATGGCCGTGATTGGGAGGGGGGATTGGTCATGTGGCACTGCATTGGGCAGGGCTGGGGAGGGTTCTGTAGGCATGGGGCCAGTGCCCTTATATGTGTGTGTGTGTGGGGGGGTGCTTGCATGAATGGGGCCAGGGCACAGTTGGGTGCTGTGCTGCATGGCACTGGGCGGCCATCGGGGATGGGAGATTGGGTCAGTCAGTGGGGGATGGGGGCTACCCTCCCTCAGAGTGGTCGTGTTGGACAGGGACAGCTTGGCAGTGGGCCCCTGGGATGTATGCCACTGGGGGTCATACTGCAGGGGGCATGCAGCAGCTATGACTGCTTCCAGAATGTGTAGCCTGCACCCCCTCACCCGGCATGCCACACTAGCGAGGTGCGAGCACAGCCCCTGCACCCACCCAGACCACCCCCTTGCAGAACTTGCCAACCACAAGGGGATCGGGTGTATGCCAGCCCCACTGTGTCCATGTGCCCCAGATATGTGACACATAGACACTTTGCTTCATGGAGAATATGGCCCACTGGGCATACATAAAAAACAAAATAGCGTAGAGGAGGAGGAAGCAAAGGACATTTTAAATGATTGACAATGCACATTGGCTGTGACAAAAGATTCAAAGATGGGAATTGACACACTCACTTCTGAATTGGGACTGGACACATCCAGAGAGCATTTCAGACAAATACATTTTCAGAAAAGTAACAGCTATTTGGTAGGGATACCTACAGCGCACCATTCAACCCCTATCAGAAAAAGTGCACACATGAGATGTAAGGACTGCATGGGCTGCATCATAGAAACACAAACTAGGTAGTGGGTTGCAACACAGATGAAGGTCCAAATGAAAATGTTTTATTTGCATTAAAAAGGAGATAGAGAGATGACGATCAGGGTGGCTTCAGTTGGAGGGAGAGTTCACAATAGAAGGGACAGCCAACACACACAAAAGTAAGGCAGAACTTAAAAGTAAAGATAATATAGGTATTCTACACAAATAAAAAAAAGATTAAGTACCTATGAATGTGCCAGCAGAAACACACCTCCTAGTCTATCAATGTCTGCTCGAGTGTGCAGCTAGCTCCCCTAAGTTGCAGCTGTCCGAAGCAGGGACATAAATATATGGGAATTCACATGACTTAACCCTTGGGCTGCAGACAGAATGAGACTGCATACGAATTCTGGATTGTTGTGTCAGTCCACAGCACAGCTAGGGTTAACTCAAGCTGGGGATGACAGGGGACAGAAGCAAGGATTAGGAGAAGGTCCTGAACTAGGGATTACTGCAACCAATTTGGCACGCAAGGACAAAGGGGGACACGTTTTACATAAACAATCAAATATATTCTTGGTGCAGTAACAGAAAGGGAAGACAGTTTTAGTTTGGTGCTATGTTGCAATGGACATAAAAATAAGAGATGCCCAATCAGGGTGAATGACATAGGTGTCCAAAGATCAAGTCAATACATATTGCTAGCAAATTAAAAAAAAACTGTGCCCAACCAAGAAGAAACACTTTGATCTCCACTTTGTTTTTGTTTGTTTAATTTAGGTCTTGGAATTACACATTTGAGCTGGAAGCTCGTTTACAAAGGCTCCATGTCAATTCACAGTACAAGTTGAAATAGAACAATAAAGGTAGTTTGCATTTGCAGTTTAACATTGAAGACAGATACAATGTTGTAACATGGACATCAAAGTACTTTTCAGTTAATTATGTAGTGGGGTCACAGTCCCATTCATTAGGAAATACATGCTTACACATTGTTGGCAGGAGTGAAAGAAACAAAAGCTGAACTACTATTTAGCATGCTGGGGATCTTGACAAAGCAGTGCCTGTGAGGTGGGGTGAAATGTTGGGCATTGCTGGGTCCTCCCTCATCAGGTCTGCTTGTGATCACCTGTTCACTTTCTTATTTTTACAACCGAATAAGATAGTTTTTTTTAATAATACACAGAGCTCCACTGTTTACTGTTGAGCAGTGAGCGGAGTCTTGCAGGCTCAATAGTTATGAGTGGGCTTCAGATGCCATAGCTGCCAGAGACCTTTCTTCACTCGGTGCTGCAGTAGTTTGTTTAGTTCCGTTACAACCAGACATTACAAAATGGGAGGCACTGACAGCAAGCCACACAGAGAGGCCGAGCGTAAGCCCTGTTTTTTTTTTTTTTTGGTGCGGCAGTGTAAGTTAGAGTGAATGTGCACTGTGGAAGAGAAAGGGCTGTGCCAATGCTTTCCTTGCTGGGAGAGGACTGTACCAATATTTTTTAAACATGTGTTGTTCTTGTTTCAGGTCCAGTTTCTCCCACAACATCCACAGCACAACCTTCGAGAATAGTGGAGTGCGAACTTGCATCCCTGGTACACTGATTGTGGACTGAGCAAACCAGACTAGAGCGGATACTGACGGATTGATGAACAGCAGCCCAGGAGCAGGTAGTGGACCCCCAACTAGCAGCAGCAGTACAGTCGCAATTGGAAGCTGGCACACCAGCCCCTGGGCAGGCACTGAGCTCTGGAGTAAGAGCAGCACTCGAGCAGCTGTTGCAGGTTATAAATGATGCATGGGCATGGCACGGTCAGCCAATAGCCCTGGGGCAGACACTGAGCCCTGAAGTAAGAGCAGCACTCGAGCAGCTGTTGCAGGTTATAAATGATGCACGGGCATGGCACGGTCAGCCAATAGCCCTGGGGCAGGCACTGAGCCCTGAAGTAAGAGCAGCACTCGAGCAGCTGTTGCAGGTTATAAATACGCACGGGCATGGCACAGTCAGCCAATAGCCCTGGGGCAGGCACTGAGCCCTGAAGTAAGAGCAGCACTAGATGGGTTATTGCAGGCTGCAGAAACTGCACAAATACAGATATTGCACTACTTGTTCCAGAACCCGATTCCTGGCAGAAGGAGCGGTAGCCTGGATTGGTTACTCTACCTCACAACACATGGTGGAAGTTGAGAACTGAAACTGAAGAGACCGATGAGATCTGAGGGTGCTATAGGGCACAGATAGTAACCCACCCCCAGTCCAGACCTGACACCATGCACTTAGCAATCCAGAACAATCTGTCTATGGCAACAATTCAGATACAGTGGTAACGTGTAGGCAGTATAAGTATGCAAATTGCCTACACGTTACCACCACTGATTGTAGAGGTGGTTTACTTTCAACTGTATGACACTGCATCTGAACTGCTATCATAGACAGCTCAGACATTCATTGGTGTGGTGTGGCCGCATCTGCAAAAAGGAGCAGGGCATTGGAAGCAGGGGTGGCACACCTACGAAAACTCGTATGGTGGCACTATGTTTCTTGCAGATGTGTGCAAGCAAATTTAAAAATGGGTGAATAGAAAATCTCAGCCTAATTAGGTGTTGTTGACAAAGAATTGGAAAAAGCATATGAGAGGGTTGCTACAGAAAAACCTAAACATAATGAGTTGAATATCAAACCAGAACCGACAAATGTGCAAAAGGAACAATGAAATAAGATTCTGGGCCAATATGCCTCCATATTCTCTCTGACTCCTGGCAAAGTAACACTAATTGAGCACCACATTGTCACTTGCAATAAAGAAGCTATAAAAAAGGAAGTGAACAGAGAGGTGCAGAATCTATTGACCCTAGGTATAATTGAACCCTTCAGAATCCCTTGGTGCTCTCCCATAGTGATGGTGCTAAAAAAAAGGAAAGTGGACTTCATTTATGTATAGATTTTAGGAAAATAACTGGGGTATCAAAGTTTGACTGCCACCCAGTGCCAAGGGTGGGTGATTTGATAGATCAGCTCGGTGGAGCTCATTATATTTCCACCATAGATATGACAAAAGGATATTGGCAAATTCCCTTTTTCCCCTTTCTGAGTCATTCAAGGAAAATACAGCTTTTTCTACCCCTCTTGGGCTGTTTCATTTTAGCATTATGCCATTCAGTTGTCTTCAAGTTTCAAGTTTATTTGTTCAGTTGTGGACCATTACAAACGTACAATCATACATATAAATGTCCATGCACAATTCACAAACAATATACATTTTATAATAAAGTAAAACAATTTATAAAAACTCATCCCTTCGATATTAAAACTGGAATATTAATCATATTTCAGACAAATTAGTGAGTTAGCTTTGAGACAGCTAGCAACTTCAATTATAACATATTCATCCTCGGTTTTAAACATGATAACAAGTAATATCCATCTATCAAGTATATCAGTTTCAGCCCATAATGAATATAACCATTAAGTTCTAGGTTTCTTATACCAGAGGCAGGAGAAAACTACAAGAAATAGATCTTCATTCTCCTTTTGGTTACAATCACAGAATTTTGCTTTTGTCTCTGTACATTTCCTGTATCTCGCTTTTAAAACATTACTTTTAAATAATTCCATCCTATACTTTGTGTATCGGTTCCTCGTGGTTTTATCTGTTAAGACTTCCAAATAATATCTAAATTATCATTTTGAGCCAGCCATGTCAAGCTTTTGAGTCTGGTTATATACAGTATTCAAAATGTTTTGCTTATTTCAATTAATTATTCTTTTGTACAATATACTTTATATTTTGTACTTATTGTTATTCCCTTGGCAACATACTGTTTCAGAAATTGCAAATCATAGTCTTGTAGAGCCTTGTTGATTCTTGTATACCAGCTTGATTGTGTACAACCTAAACTACACCATTTATTTTTCTGTACCAGACATTGATGGGGCAACCTCACAGAATTCAATCTAGTTATTTTAATCTGGTAGTTTATCGACCTGGACACAATTAATGCCTCTAAGCTTGGGATCCCAAGATCTGCTCTAACCAGAGACATAGGAATTAAAACACTTACACCCAGAATTGATCGGTACAGCTGCTCAGTGGGATTTCCAAAGGTCTTATTTTTGTGGATCCCCAAATTCCACACTGATAAAGTGCTTGTGAGACATATTTGGCTTCAGTTGCTTTTAATATGGGAATAACGGTATTTCTACTATATTTGTTATTAAATTTATTCAACGCACCTGCTGTTTGTTTAATCTTTATTACTTGAGCTTTTACATGTTTACTCCATAATCCATCATTAGTTAAGACTAGACCCAAATATAGATACGATTTTATAGTTTATAGCTTCATACTCCCCACATCCCAAATTTTCCTTGTGTTATTAGAACCAAAAATTAAAACCTGGCTCTTACCTTCATTTATTTTTAAGTTATAACCCTGTGAATATTTATTTAAAATATTGAGCTTTTTCCTGAAGGCTGGACTGTGACAATGCAATAATAGCCAAATCATTGGTGTAGGCTAGAGCAGGACAGGGTCTAGTGTTAATATGTGGAGAGTCAGTCACATAATCTAATAGTTGTGTCACTAGACAATCTATGTAGATACAAAATAAAACTGGTGCTATGACACAACCCAGCAGCCTCACACCTTTATTAGTCAGTATCTTGGTGGAAAGCTGCCCATTAACCCCTAACCTAACTTGTGCACAGGTTTCAATGTATAATTTTCTTATAATACTAATCAGTTCAGGCAGAATTCCCATTTGATGCACCATTTGCCATAAACTGACACACAATATATTGTTGAACACAGCACTGAAGTCAATAAATGCAACATAAAGTTTCTGTTTCCTCAAAGTAATATTTTTCAAACAAATGCGTTAGTACAAAACAATTATCTGTTGTGCAATAACCAGACTAGAATCCTGCTTGAAATTCTGAAAGACCACCTACTTGAGTCAGTTGTTCTAGTAATCTGTCCAGGATAATCTTTGAAAATACTTTACATTGTACATCTAATGTTGAAATAGGCCTGTATATTTTTGGATCACTTTTATCACCCTTTTCAAAAATCAAGACAATGTTTTCACCCTTCCAAGATGGCAGGAAATCATTTTACAGAACACACAAATAGAAACAGGGAGTCAGTCTTTAGACCAAACTGAGGGGGCTGCAAGATAAACTTCAGAGGGGTTTAAATCAGGTCCTGGCGCCTTCTTCCTTTTTAAAGTAGCTATTGCAAAATAAACTTCACTATATGCAAATGGCCTAAAATTTGCTTTACTAATTTCATCTTCCCAGACACGGACAGGCTCAGTAAAATTTGAGTCAGAAAAAAGACCGGAATAGTAAACAGTCCATTGTTCTAATGTAATAAATGTGTCTCTTTGGTATTCGCTATTGTTTGTACCTCTAGTAACAAAAAACCTGACTGATTGTTGATTCTTTCTATGCATTGCTTCTAGCATAAATCCCCATTGCTTGAGTTGGAACTCCTTTTGTTGCTCCCTTAAGAAAGCCTTATATTCCTCCCTAGCCTTGTTTAGTGATTTAAGTAAGTCTTTATTGTTAGATAGTTTTGCATCCCTTAAAAATTGCCTTAATATTTATTTTTGCCTCTGACGTTCATTATCAAACCAAGTAACTAGGGAATCATTCATCAATCTCTTTATGCTTGGGCATGTCATAAGACCTCTAATACACTACTATAATTTCATCCAAAACTACCCTAGTCATAGCTTCCAAGGGAATGTAGTCATATTTATAATGCATTTCTTGTAATGTTAGGGCAACATGCTCCACGAGCCTATCATTCCATCTCATTTGTTTTTTTTAATTTCTAATTTCAAACCCCTTTAAATTGTTTGGAAAATTTGGGGCATATGGTTTCCTATTGTAATATAAGAGAGAGATGGTCACGTTTGCTTCTCACTAAAATAACCAAGGAAGATCAAATGTCCATAGGCCCATTCCAAAAACAATAATCCAATGTGGAAGCACCCCAAAAACTGAAATGTGTGAAGCTTTCACAATTATCATCTGCCACTCTACCATTTATAAGAGCTAAATTAGAAGTGGACAAGAGTTCTATTAATTTTTCACCTTTAGAATTTCTTCTAGATACAAAGTGGCCCTAGTAAAATTTCTAACATTCTCATGTGCCAGCTGCGTACATCATTATTTACATAGCCATCAAATTTTCCTATTCTTGCATTAAAATCTCCACATAACAAACTGTTCTCACATGTTGTGCTGGCCCAACAGTTGTTCAGAAGAGGCCAGAAGGGGGAAGGATCCAGATACATTTCAGTGCAGTACAGTAACTGTTCATTGCTGGTTTTGTTTTAAACCTAGATTTGTGGGATTTTAGTGGTACTGTTATTTCTTTACTGTCTTTCTTTAGAATTGTTTTGGGGCCGTTGAAAATTTAAAACCTAGTTTGGTGTGCTTTTATTGGTGCTGTTTTCTTTTGCTGTCTTTAATTGCTGTTTTTGTTTTAAACCTAGATTTGTGAGCTTTTAGCAGTACTGTTATTTCTTTTCTGTCTTTATTTAGAATTGTTTGGAGCTGTTAAAAATTTGAAACCTAGTTTGGTGTGCTTTCAGTGGTGCTGTTTTCCTTTGCTGTCTTTACTTGCTGCAAATTTCCCCCCATTGTCCCTCCCTGACCCCCACTCTTAATTATATGCCTTGTTAAATCTGCTTGACAGGAGCCAAGCACAGGGAATAGCAGGGGTTGTGGAGTAGCAGGGGCATAAGGGAGAGGAAGCCCACCCTCATCACATCAAGTGTTTTGACTCAATTTTTTGTTGTTGTTTTCCTTCTTTAAAGAAAGTTCCTGAGGATCGGTGGCATGATTTTTAGGACAGTAAAGTAATAAAGAGGGAACTAAAAGGAGAGCTTCAGTAACAGACAACTACTGGAATAGCAGTATAAGTGCAGTATAATGTGGGGAGTGGTGCAATGCAGTGGATGCAGGGCAGCCATATTCAGACAGACCTTGTGGACACTGAGGTGCTGCCCTATCTGCAGGCATCTCTCTGGACTGTGGGATGAGGTAGCCAGACTTAGAGTGGAAGTAAACTGGGTCAGGAGTACCTTCGTCCCTATCCAGAGACTAACCAGTCCAATGCCTCTGCCTTAAAGGATGCCAAGAACAAGAAGCACTTGAATGACGGTGAGCTCAGGAAGGGTTAGGGTGGTCAGGCAGAGGCACATCCCAAATCCTATTCCACTCCAAAACTCATATGCCACACTGGCAAATGGGGACAACCAAACAGAGGTACCCAGAGAAGTGGAAAGGAAGGATGTGGAGGTCAACCAAGGAGGTGCCTTCAGTGGGGAGAGCAGGAGACCCCAGAGGAGGAGGAAGTGAATCCTGTTGGGGAACTCTATCATAAGAAGGATCCAGCTAGGAACACAGGAGGGGAAAGGACAGGGAGGTGAGGTACCTACCAGGTGCCACTGTGTGGAGCGATGGGAAGAAGATCCTGGAGATCACTGAGAAAGCAAGACAGGAGGTGAGCTGGATGTCATTATCCGCCTAAGTACTAATGACCTGGCAAATGGGGAGCCTAAGGAAGTTCAGGAAGAGTTCAGAAAATTGGGGCGGGGTCTCAAGCAAGTAGCTACTTCTGTCACCTTTTCAGAAGTACTACCTGTGAGAGGCATGGGAGAGCATAAGGGCACACACACCAGGAATCTTAACTAATGGTTGAAGAATTGGTGATGCAAGGAAGGATTTGGATTCATTGATGACTGAGGACCCACCTGGAGGGATGGGGTCTTGTTCAAGCCTGATGGCCTGCATCCATCCTGGAGGGGAATCCAAACACTCAATGATAAGTTTAAATGCTACATGAACAAGCATTTAAACAAGCCAAGGGGAGTGGCAGGTCAGCAAGGAGGGTACCTAATTGCCCACCCCCACAGCTAACAGTGGAACCAGTTAACAGAAAGAGGGTATATGTCTGCAAAGCAGTGTGCAAAAGAGGGAGATAAGCACCCAAGGGGTGGATAGGCAGACAACCAAGGAGGGGGCTGGAGTAGAACAGAAAAACAGTCCAGGGAGTTCATATCATGGAAAGCCATGCATGCCAATGCCAGGAGCCTTAGCAACAAGATGGAGGATCTTGGGGCTGCCATGGTGCAGTCAGACCTGGACATTGTGGCCATCACAGAGACCTGGTGTAATTATAACCACAACTGGGAGATGGACATACTCGGCTACAACATAGTCAGAAGAGACAGGGTAGGCAGGGAGGGAGGAGAAGGAGTGGCACTTAATGTGAAAGATGGCATTAAAGCCACAGGGATCCAGGAGGGACAAAATGGGGGAGAGATAATGTTGGTTAAGCTGGAAAGGAAAATGGGGTCAGCCATCTGTATAGGGTGGTCTACTGACCACCAGACCAGGAGGAAGAGACAGATATGGAGTTGATGCTAGCCATCCAAAGGATGGCAGACAAGGGGGAGGTGGTGTTGGTTGGAGACTTCAATATTCCAGACGTAAACTGGAGCATCCCAGCAGCAGCATTAATCAGGAGCAATATCCTGGACTCTCTTCAAGGTGCCTTCCTTAAGCAACTGGTCATGGAATCAACTCAGTAGAAGGCAATACTGGACCTTGTGCTCACAAACAAGGACAGCATGATGGGGTAACAGTGGGGGAGCACCTGGGGGAACCGTGATCACTGGTCACTGTGGTTTGAAATCACAGGAGCAGAACCAAACCGCACAAATATATGTATCCTGGATTTTAGGAGGGCTGACTTTGGAAAAATGGGTAGATACTTGAAAGAGGTACTAAGGGAAATGGTGGGGGAATCGGGGTGGAGGAACAATGGGCAATATTTAAAACAGGGATTACAGGAGCAAGAGAATTATGCATTAAGCAGGTTAGCAATGGGAAAAGGAAGAGCAAGTATACCACTCAACCTGCTAGAACCAAAATCAGGGACACTCCCCTCAAAAATCAGGGACAAAAGACCAAAATCAGGGACACCATATTTTACTCAGCATGGCGCAGTGTCATCGCATGACATGCATGTCTCGCAATGTAGTACTATACATATGTAAAGTACCTTTAGTTTATGCTTTTTAAATGCCTGATTCAGTTGCATACTATCAAATGGCATAATAAAACGCAGCCAAACATTCTGCATGTTTATGCTGTCATTTCTCTTCATTTACATACTTGAAACTAAAGTGGAATATAGGCACTTCTAAAGAAATACTTTTTTAGGATCCAGTGTTAAGTTAATTTCCAGGCTTTTTAAGGATCCACTGTTATTCCTTTCCAGACTTAAAGGAGAACTACACTGAATCCATAGGTCATTTTTCCCCAGTAGAAGCTGTTTTTTAAATACTGCTTCAAACTGTGTTACTGCTCTAGCTATCCAAGCTTTTCAACTAACCTTTTGGCTATTTCTGATTTACATGCTGCTGGTAAAAGCCGCTTTAGAACTGTATGATGTAGTTTATGTCCCTGTTCTGCTCTTCTGTTGTTGGCACAATGCATGTGTGTTCTGCTATAGAAATGTATGGCTGAGAGGGACATAAACTACATCATATAGTTCTATACTGACACTTAAAGGAAAACTAGACCCAAAACTTGAAAAAATATATGCTGTGCAGAGTGTTTTAATTTGTATGTGAAGCTCTAGTGTTTCCTTCCCTCTGACTGGTATTAGGAGTTTTTCCTAAATTAGCCTGCTAGCTTTAGGGTAGCTTTACGACTCCTGGAGATCTCCATATCAAATAGGTTTATTGCATTTCTTTGTCCTACAATGCACCTTGTTTCATGTAATGGTGATGTAGCAGAACCCATAAATCCAGCAGAAAGCATTCCGTTACAATCAGTTCACAACAATAGAGATGGCTATATTTTAAAATCTGTAGAATTCAGCTTGGTGACCACCCTCATCCTAAAGGTTTTACTGTTCTGAAAAACTTTGCTGCTGGTAATTTTTGTGCAGTTTGTAAAGCTTCCAAGATAGTTTGTTTGGCATGTGTGTGCTGAATGTTGGGTCTCTCTTACATCACAGTCACGTGAGACAAGATGCACTGTGGGAACAAGAAATACAATTACACTATCAGGTATGAAAATCCCCAGGTGTCATAAAACTAGCATAAAGCTAGCAAGCTAATTTGGGAAAAACTCCTAATACTAGTCAGAGGGAAGGAAACACTAGAACTTCACATACAAATTAAAACACTCTGCATAACATATATTTTTTCAAGTTTTGGGTGTAGTTTTCCTTTAACACCAGAGTGTAAAGCAGAAGCACCCACCGAGGTTCCTAAAAGGCCTGTATAGATGGAACAATGTCATGTCAATTAAAAGCAGCTCCAATATTTTCTGACGTGCAAGATACATTCCAATAATAGTAATCCAAAGAAACCAGCACTGACAAATGATTCAAGATCAAGACAAGATTTATTCTTGTGACAAGTCCTTGTAAATGCAAGACCAGCACACCATGCCTGTTACAGCAGCCATGGGTTCAACCCACTAGTGGTCCCACTATAGATTGGATTACTATAGATGGAACAATAACAGAAATTTAACCAGTACTTAAAAAACAGCTTGTTTGGGAAAAATGGCTTCCAATTTCAGTGCAGTTCACCTAAACAAAAATACTGTATACTGTATTGGAATGCAGTGTGTGTGTGTATGTATGTGTGCATGCACGTGTGCACGCATGTGTGTGTGTGTCTCTCTCTCTCTCTCTCTCTCTCTCTCTCTCTCAATTTCATTACAGAAACCAAGCCTGTGGAATGCAGGGGAAGGGGAAGGGCTGCCTCCTCCAGACTGCTGTTATCTGCTTAGTTTAACCTATGTTGCTGGCTGATATATCACAGTCCAGAATTCTCAGGCTTGCTAATTTTGTTGGTAGCTTAAGGGTTAAACAACATACTGGCATTCAAAAAATTCATGACAGAGGCAATTAATTTGTGACTGCAGGACAAGCAGTCTAAATCCATGAAGTCCCGGAAAATCAGGGACACTTGAGAGGTATGAGAGGTACGAGAGGAGGTCATTATGGTTTTCCAAGGAGGTAGCGAAGAAAGTGAAAGCCAAAATATCACATTCAGGCAATACAAAAAGACACAAGCAGAAGGGAATAGGGAGAAGTACCAGGAGAAGCAAAGGGAGGCAGGGAGGTCAGTAAGGGAAGCCAAAGCTCAGACAGAATAGTGTATCACAAAATCAGTGGGTAGAGGGGACAAAACCTTTTACAGGTACATAAATGAAAAAGAAGAGTAAAGGGAGGGATAGTGAGGCTGAAGGGGGAGGACGGGGCCACATGGAGGATGACAACAGTAAAGCTGACATACTGAACAGATATTTCTGCTCTGTCTTTATTGAGGAAGAGGAGGGTAATGGGCCTGAAGGGAGTACAAGGGGTGGGAACAGTGCAGAAATGGACACATCTACAGGCTCTTCTGCACACTACCCACAGCTCCCCTATGGAGCTTAACATCACAGGAGCCTGCAGAGTACAAGAACACAAGCTCTCCTGCACACTACCCACAGTTCCCCCATGGAGCCCAACATCACAGGAACTTGCAGAGTTCAAAAACACAGGCTCTCCTGCACAATTCTCGCAGCTCCCCTATGGAGCGCAACATCACAGGAGCCTGTGGAGTGCAAGAACACAGGTATGGAGGAGAACAGAGAAATGGACCTGAAGTGGTTTGTGGACTGGTGTAAAAGGAACTTTAATTTGTTTTTTGTAGTCAGCAGACCTATGGAGATTGTTTTTCTGTAATTGCAGACTGCATTGATTATTGTAGCTGGATCATTTTTCTGTTTTTAGACAGTGTAATTAATGTAGTTGTTTGTGAGTTTCACATGCACTGGAGCTCGTTTTGTTCATTGCTCCTATACTGTTTTGCCAGATACACAGCATAGTCAGCTAGGATCTTATTGCTGCAGCTAGTTTTCTAAGTTTAGCAACCTGTACAAAGCCAGTTTTTTGTGTTGTGAAGACTGAATTCAGATTTACCTGAGCTCTCCTTCCTCTGTCTCCAGGGCTGCATATGCACAGTATCTGTCTCTCCTCCTCCTTTCCTCTTCTGATGTTTCCTACCTCAGCTGTCCTATTCCTTTGTTCCCAAGTGAACGTCCCTAACTAACCAGGAATATTTATCCTTCCTTTTCAGGCTCTCCTGCACACTACCCACAGCTCCTCTACAGAGCCCAACATCGCAGGAGCCTGTGGAGTGCAAGAACACAGGTATGGAGGAGCGCATTGAAACAAACCTGCTGTGGTTCATGGACTGGTGTAGCCCACCGACGTGCAAGCACGTCGACTGCCCCACCCACCCTTGTCCGACCCTAAATTTATAGGTCCCAGCAGCCATGTGACTATGTCATGTGACCTCCTCAGTCAGAAACCTGAATCCCAATTTTTTCACTAGATGGTTATACCTGGTGACCACTAGGAGTCACTAGTGAGCCCTCCCTAACACATCCATTCCTGTTTCACTCTGTCTCACACCTCCCTTTCAATCCACAAATCTTCCTAATCCACCCTCAATTCTCTTAAGGGTCCCATATTATTTCCAACTACTGCCCCTACGTGATATTGAGCCTTCGACCCTCTCCACCAAAGGCAAGCACCCTACCTCTGCATTATCTGGCCGTCCCAAAGTAAGGTGGGCAGTTATCCATCTTACCCACAACTTTCACCTGCCTTTAGTCCTGTCCCCATTCCTACCCAACCTTCCCCCCTTCTCCCTTAAGTACAGACTCCATATTAGCAGATCCCACTTGTTTGCTATGGACATCTCAACCTCCTAGCCCCTTTCACCACAATTTTAACTTAAACACTAAATTTTCCTAACTTCCTTGGTCAGGCTTCTGGTAAAAGATGGGGCCCACTACATACCCTCTTACATTTGTCTCCCTGCTGGTCCTAACTATCCCCAGCTGGCCAGTACAACATGCCACCACATCTACCCTCCCTGCTCCTACCCTATTAGATGTAACACTGCCTTCATGCACCAGGAGTGTTAGTGCAACCCACCTTCACATGCCCTACATGCCTCCCTATGGCAATACAGTATGCACCCTGGTCCTCTCATCACTCTCTTTCTAGTGTCACACCTTGCCTCAATTCTAAAGCCCTTGTCAGCTAAATCAGCTCCAAAACATTATATAATCCCAAAACCTAAGCTGGTAAAGTTCATAATTATCAGACATGCCCTCCTACTCCTACTACTCTCGGGGAAAGTGCACCCCAACCCCAGCCCCCTGCAGCTATCACACATTAAACAAACTAACTCTAGCAGTCTTAAGATAGCTTTCCTCAATATCTGCAGTCTACTTCCATAGCTAGATCAGTTGCAAGGTTGGGTTCAACAACACAAGCCTGACATTCTAGCTACTGCTGAAACCTGGTTGTCCCTCAGAATACCTGACCATTGCTGCCCTTGCAGTTTACACTCTTTTCAGAGCAGATCAGGTTAGTAAAAGAGGTGGGGGCTGTGCCATCTACCTCTCGGATTCCCACCAGGGCCATGCCCTCTCAATGTTGTCCACTGGTAATGGTGCCCAGGCTGTTGCAGTCAAAATAACCTGGGGGCATAAAGGGAAGTCACTTACTCTCCTGTCAGTCTATATTCCACCCAAGGACATAGGTACTGACTTTGACATTGTCATTGAATACATCTCCAAATTACCTAGTAGCTCCAAGATTATCATACTTGGAGTGTTTTAACATCAACTGGCAAGCACCTGAGGTTGGCCCTTTCAAGGATGCTGCTGCAGCTGTTGGCCTTACTCAACTGGTCCAATCCCCCACCAGACTAAACTATAGAACTGGCACCCACACCCATTTAGACTTCATTCTCACAAACCACCCAGAAAGAATTAAGGATACTGAGGTCCTGCCCGACTCCCTCAGTGACCACTTCCCTATCATGTGTCAGTGGTCATGCCAGTATCCTAGATGCCCTAAGAAACTGTCTTACCAGTGTGTATTAAAGCAAGGGCAACTTAAACAATTTCAAGAATATCTGTATAAGTGTGTCTGGTCAGTAACTGACACTGCACCAAATGTTGACCTGGCACTAGGGCACTTCATCTTCATTTTCAGCAGAGCATGTGGTAAATTTGCTCCCTTCAAAAAAATGAAATGTAAGTCAACCAGCAACCCCTGGATTACTGCACTCCTCTTAAGCCTCATGGCATCCTAGGGCCACCTCTGGCACGTAGCACACACCACAAAAAAAAAAGTGATTGGCAGCACTACAAGGAGGCCAGAAATGCCTGCACCCATGCAGTACATCTTGCCCAAATCATCCACTTCTAAGACCAATTCTCCAACTCCTGGGGTAATAGCAAAACATTCTAGGAGAACATAAAAAATCTCATGGGAAAACCCAATAAATGCCCTCCCACAGTGCTCAATTTTAATGGTGTTACCACTCAGGACCCTAAAGAAATAGCAGGTATTTTCAATACTGCTTTCACTGACCTGAGTGGTGTAATCCCTCCCAATGTCTTTGATGATCCTCCTTGTCAGCTCAAGGACACTAAAGTGAATATGCCCCCTAATGCACCTCCTTTCTACTTCAAGGCAATAACTACCATGACACCTAAAAATACTTACTGTGTGCCCTCAGCAAATCTAGGTTTAGTGGTGACACCCTAGATCTTAAAATGTTTACCTCACCCTTGACTCTGTCCAGACACCCCTCACCAAAATACTCAACCAATCCCTCTGTCTTGACCAATTCCCATTGGTGTGGAAAGCAGCTATTGTGACACCTGTGCACAAGAGTGGTGACAGGGCCACACACTCTAACTATTGTCCAATCTCCATTCTGCCTCCCTTCTCTAAAGCATTAGAGCAAATTGTTGCTGATCAGCTGATTGACTACCTTGCCATCTACAATATACAATGTGCCCAACAACATGGCTTCAGAAAAGGCCACAGCACCACCACTGCCCTACTAGACTACACAGATTTCATCCATAAGTCTCTAGATCATGGACACCTTGTGAGGTCAATCTACATTAACCTCACCAAGGTGTTGGATACTGTTAACAGCGCCTTACTACTCAGGTTCTTACCCACCCATGGGCTCTTTCACAGTGTCACTGAATGGTTTAAAAGTTACCTGGAGAGCAGAATGCAAACAGTTAAAATACTAGACACTCTCTCAGTCAGCCACCTGGTACACTCTGGTGTTCCACAAGGCTCGATCCTGGATCCTCTCCTATTCATCTTTTACCTCAGTACCCTCCCCCTAATCTGCCCTACCAACCTACTCCTTTCTGCGGACAACGCCATGCTCCTCACCAGCCAGCCTGATCCTCTACCTCTCATCAACAGTCTGTAAGAAAGTTTCACTGCAGTTGAGTCCTGGTTCACCCATCGGAAACTAATTTTGAACTATAGAAAAATAAAAGTGATGCTTTTTGCCAGCCTACACAGCAAGCACAAAAATACCCAACTATGTATTACAGACAACCTTAACACACCCTTTGAACTGATCTGCAACTTTAAATAGTTTGGCATAACTCTAGACAGTCACCTTTCCTACAATGATCATGTAAATACAATCTCCAGAGCTGTACACATCAGGCTAGGGCTTCTGCACAGACGCAGGTGGAGCATGTCCCAAGAAGTGCTTCACCTTGCCATTACTAGCTCCATCTTGTCAATTACTGACTTTGGGTTGATAGTATATGGCTCTGCCACCAATACTACCCCTCAAGAGGTTAACTGTTGCCCTCAACCAGGCCTGCCACCTAGTTACTGGCTTCCACCTTAACACCTACACCTGTGACCTCTACACCACAGTGAACTGGTTGAATCTCCAGTGCAGAATCTCCTTCTATACCTGCCTCTTCAAGAAGAAAATCAGCCTAGGTCTATTCCCACCAAAGTTGTTGCAGCTCCTCAACAGGTCAGATACCCGCTATCATACCAGAAGCATGGCCAATCCCACCTTTCAGGTCCCTTTCTGCCATACTACACAGGCACAGTGCTCCTTCATGTAAAGTATGCCTACCTGTCTTTATAATCTTCCACCTGACCTCCAATCTGACACCAAAATCGGGCCTTCAAAGCCAACATTTGGCAACATTTAATGAATTGCAATAGCTGCAAGTGCACAATCTAACTCCAACTGTATCTTTCCCTCCCTCCCTCCCTCTCCTACTGCTCTCACTTTTTATGTATTGACTCAAGTACTCTACTACCCCTACCTCTCCTCTACCCCTTGATAATCCCCCCTATCTTTACAATACTTACCTTCTCCTTCCCTTAAGTCTGGAACTTTCCATTATTCAACCCTGCCCTCTATCTCAGTGTCTCCCCTACCTCTGATGTTTACTGACAAGGTCCTCCTCTCTGACCGCAAAATATCATGGGTAAAATGCTTTAACCCTGTAACATATGTAACCTAGCAGTACTTACTATTCACTTACTGAGTACTGTATGCATCTATTTGTATCATGTATTTTTTTTTCCGTAACCTGCACACTTGTTTTGCCATGTACCGTATTTAACTATTGTTCTCTCTATCCTTGATGTGAAGCCTTTGTAAACAAGCCTCTGGCTCAAAGGTTGTAATTCTGAGACTTCAATAAAATATATATATATATATATATATATATATTTCAAGAATGTTAAAATTTGAAGAGGGAATTTGTAAGAAATGGGTAAATAGATTTAATAACACATTTCTTAATTTCCCCTCATTTTCTTTCAAAATGGTTTTCAGGCCAAAAATACTAATTTGTACTATGCCATTCAGTTCACACGGGGCACTGTCAACTTTTCAGCACCTTATGGATGAGTCATTGGCCAGTCATTCCAGATATGCAGCTGCTTACCTGGATGATATGGTTATAGATAGTTCTGATTATGAAATGCATTTAGAATATTTAAGGAAAGTTTTAGATACTGTACACAAGGCTAGCTTAACTATTAATCCAACAAAATGTGCTGTGGGCATGAGGGAGGCTCGATTCTTGGGTTTTGTGTCAGGAAGTGACAAGGTACAGCCTGAAATCTGAAAGGTAGCCACGATTGCTAAATGTGAGGCACCAAAAACAACAAAAAAATGTAAGAGCTTTCTTAGAGTTGTCAGGCTATTATCGAAGGTTAATATATGACTTTTCCTCCTTAGCAGCTCCACTGACTGATTTAATAAAGAAAAATAAGCCAACCCCAGTTAGATGGTCCCCTTCATGTCAAGATGCTTTCTATACTATCAAAGCTCTTTTGTGTTCACATCCTATTCTGATAAGTCTTGATTTCAAGAAGCCTTGTTCTGTACATGTAGATTCCTCTGATGTAGGGTTGGGACAGTGCTCAGTCAAAAAACAGATCAAGGTGACCTGCCTGTACTATTTATTAGTTGTAGGCTCCATGATAGTGAAAAATGGTACTCAACTATAGAACAAGAATGTCTGGATATGAAATAGGCAATTGTATCACTTAGGTACTATTTTACAGGCACTAATTTGTGGTGTAAACTGACCACAATCCCCTAAAGTTGTTGAATGAAATGAAGGACTCAAATGTCAATATATCCAGATGGTATTTAGCCCTTCAACCATACTGTTTTAAGGCTGAACATAAAGCTGGTAGCAAGAATGTTGTGGCCAATTATTTGTCCCACTTGGCCATGGACCATCATGCCAAGTTTGAAAATGTGCATAAGGATGTACTGTATACTTTATGATTTCTGAATGTAAAGGAAATGCATTCATTATTGAAACCTCCAGGAGATGTATGTATTTCTGAAGAAGAAACAGACTTATGTGAGAGCTCAATATATGGCTCTAGTAGGGTCCCTGGGGTGAGATTTTGGAAGATGGTGGGCTGGAATCCCATCCTTTATTACAGAAAGGATGCTACTGGTAAAGTATACTTGTATCCTTTCTAAAAAGGGGAAGAAACCACACTGAGAACAAACACGCTCACAACATGAGTTGCTCTGGAATTCCATAATTTGAGTTATGTACATGTACAAAACACAAAGGTACCTTATATAATATATATGTGCATTTGGGAGAAGCACATTGTTGTCTGTGCTTTGTGTAGCATCCCCCCCCCCCCAATTTTCTCTATCTATTTTTTTTCTCTGTCCTCATTTGCATGCTCCATCAAAGAAAAAGCTGCATACTGGCAATTGATCAGCCTTTATCATGGCTGAACAGGCATATCCAAGTAGCATTGCCAGTTTTTTCTGACTGCTCTAAGGAGCAGCTGTAGTGTGCATGCGTGCGTGTGTGTGTGTGTGTGTGTGTGTGTGTGTGTGTGTGTGTGTGTGTGATTGATTGCAAAGTAAAGCTGCTAAGTTAAGTGACGGCCTAAGGTTTTTTTTATCTCTGCGGACTTGCCTCTCAAAGAGAGAGAAAGGAAAACTAAAGTATGTTGTCCAGCCTCCGCACAGACATTGCTCACAGATATAGCTACAGTACATGTTCTTTTAACTCACCCTAAGTTCAGCTGTCTAGAGGGAGAGAGCAGGAAAGACTTTGAGCCTTTTTTTACCCCTATGCTTTTCTGTGCTCTTGCTTTCTTCTTTCCCTGTCTTTGCTGCCTAATTTCAGATAACAGGTTATTGGTGTACTTTGTACATACGTAAATATTTTAGTAAAACACTAAGATTATGGTTTTCCCTGGCTTCTGTTTGAGGCCTGTTCCTTGCTGCCTTAAGATTACCCTTAGGGGAAAGACTGGCCAATTATCTCCTTCATTTGAGTGGTTAATTGGGGTGGTTCACAAGACTAGCTTGGGGCAACCCTTATTAAGTTGATATTTTTGTTTATGTTTTTCATTCTGTATAGTGTGTAAGGAAAACATGCCTATGAATGCATAGAAATGGAAATAAGAATTGTATTTCATTTTGAACCTTTGTAAATGTGATGATGTCAACCTAAGAGCAATGTTATGAGCCAATCAAGGGAAACCCTTGGGATGGGGAGGACTATAAAAGCCCACAGTATGTGAACCTGAATCAGTCTGGTTCAGGGCTCAGGAGAATGCAGAGCTCTGGGTTGCAGTTCTGTTTAAGGTGGACCTTACTTGCTCAGCTGAAGATGGACCATACTGGTGTGCTGCAAGACTCAAGAGTGTTATCCTTCATTATACCATGGACTTTGGATACTGACCAGTGACATAGGCAGGCTGACACCTTACCACCGTTGATTATCTACCGATAATCACCGCAAAAGGTGCCAGCCAGACGCATGTGTAAAAAAAAACAATCCGACCCCAAAATCGTGGAACCCTGACCGCCATCTTCTTTCCCCCGATAAACGGTGATCACGAAATAACACCTCCATGTGTCTCCAAAATAGTAACAAAACACTGTCCAATCCTACAAAATAAGCATAAATGGGCTTCTTTTACTGTCTCCCCACAGCCACTATCCACCCAGCTCACCTCTAAATATTTTCTCTCTGCTTGCCTCTGCTCTGCTGCTGACATGGTCTCTCTTTCTCTCTCTGTTTTCCGTACAGTCCCTGTCTCCTTTTGAATCCTGGTTTAGCAATGTCACCATAAAAAACAAAAGAAAGAAGCAATTTAAAATTCCTCCAACAGAAAACAGTTTTCCCCGACTCCATTGCAATGACGCAAATGGTAAGCCGGAAGCTCTAGGGTGGCATCAACTAACGACTCACCCACAACATGCCACACAATCAACAGGGCACTATTTTTTTAGCGGTGTAACAAATACAGAAAAACTCAATAAAAATAAAATGAAAAAGTAAAAAAAAAACACTTTTATTCTATTCTATATAAATAAAAAAAAGCTCAAGGTATAATCACAATAAGCCACTTGGGGGATGTGGGTTAATCAGGGGACTTACCATGGCTGGGGTGGATTTACCCACTCAGCTGCACCTCATTGGCAAACCACCCCAGCCATGGTAAAACCCTTGATAAACGACACCCTCTCGTGGCCTATTGCTTAATTGGCTCTATCCAGCTCCAGAAGTAATTTTGAAGTATTTCCTGGCAAACCACTGGTAAATAAATTTGAATCTTCATTTGCACTTTATTTCAAGTGTGGACATTCCCTCTTTAAAATCTGCTAAGTATCACAAGGCAGAGTAATGTCCTGATTTGAATACAGTTCAGACAACACTATAGTTAGGAATTTAAAATGTGCCCTGATGATAGCCATTTCCTATGAAAAATGTAAAAGGTTTGGTAGAATGGAAGGTTGCTTACCCTGCTAACTGAAGTAATAGCCAAAAAGACAACATTTTATGATAGGAATTTCAGTATCCCATGTACAAGGCTACTGCAATTGAGCACTTTCAAAAAGAGCAACTCAGTCATGGTGTCTGTGTAGAGATCTACCTGGCAGGGTGGTGACTGGATACAAGGGGTAGGCGAATATAGCAATGGGCTGTCACTATGTATACACACGTGGTGGGGGGAGGGACCACGCCATGTAATGGGCAGAAGGGAGGGAGGGAGGGTTTGTGGGATGTAGGGTGGCGGTATGCTACTGAGCTGGCTGTGTGGTGGGTAGGTGGCAGGCTGGGGTTGGGAGGGTGCTAGATTCGGTTTTGGGCATAATACTGTTTTTGTGTCTTTTTTTTTTAAGTTTTATAGCTTTCCCCAACATGCTTCCCCATGGCGTTGAGAATCCTTTCTGCCATACATGGGTGAGGGTGGCAGGTACAGCCCCCCCTTATAACATAGAGACTGGTGCCCTTTTGCAGTTCGCCATGAGTGTACATCGCCGTACTTCATTTTCAGCAATGTACACTTGGCCAAATGGCAATCGCTATTCTGCGATTTCCATTATCACATGGAACCAGAATTTCATATTACAAGGAACCAGTGGTTCATACAGTTCTTGTATAAGCTGGGAGTGAACCAAGTTTAAATCCCAAGGGGGCAAGGTTGCCTAACAGGAATGTAAAAAGGATTTAGACCTTTGAAAAGTATTTTAAAAATGCTGTTGGAGGGTAATGATTTCTCCCGTATGGTGGATCTGTAAGCTGACACAGCTAAGGGGGGTATTGTAACAGAAGATGGACTGAGCTCTTACTCTTTTTCAGTACAACAAATCCTCCAGAATTTCAAGAATGACAGAATTATCTGGGGACAAGCGCTTGTTTTTGCACTGACTTAGAGGAATATGTTTTCCTAGTTGCTGGATTTCTGAACAGTGTTAAAACTTCAAACCGTTGAGTAGAATGGCTTAATCCAGCCTTTAGTTAATCAGGAACCACACATACATACTTGTAATATGAAGGAACTAGAAGGGGGACAGGATCAGATCTACAGTACAGTAGCTTCATGTTGTTTTTACATTGTTTCGTGTGGATTCTACTTGGTAGAAGGTTATTTCTTTTCTTTCTTACTACTAAGGGGCTAGCAGGGTATTGTTTGGGGCTGTTGGAATTTTGAAACCTGTTTTGGTAGCTATGAGTGGGCTCATTTGTTTGATTCACTGTGTGGCAGGCTGCATTTGTAGAGGCCTGTTTCTTCTGTTTTAAAACATAATTGGTGTGATTTAACTGGGTCTGTTTCTTTGAATTGAAGACATATATCTTCTAATTCCAAGCCTATTTTGATGTGTTGTTGGTGAAGCTGTTTGAATTGGAGTCCTGTGTCTTTGGGTAGCAAACCTATTTTGGGGGCTTTGAGAAGAATTGTGATTCATTGTTGCTGGCTTCACTAGCTGCAAAGTTTGAGTGCAGAGTGGGGGAAGGGTGCTAATGGTCTGACCAGAGGCCTCAGCTACCTGATTGTTTCTGGAAGACTTGGGCTGGTCCCACCCCCCTAAACCTCTCACCCCACCCACCCCTGGTCCATTATTTCCTTTATACCAGGGGCACTGACATCACTTCCTCAAACAGGCAAAGGTTATGCACCTATCATAGCAAAAGCAGACATCCAGGAAAGGAACAGCAGCAAGTGAAGAGGTGACTGCTCTCTCAGTGGAAGGGTAGTAAATGCAGATCTAGGAGCTTTCATTATTACTTCTTCGCATTGATATTGCATTGGGGAAAGGAGGAGTAGGAGTTTGAAGAAGGTTGTGCAATGGCTACTTAAAGTCTGTTTTTGAGTGTGGATAGGAAGGATAGGAATATAAAAAGCAGTTGCTCAATACTGTATAATGCAATATTACCGTGTAGCTTAAATTCTGCGCGGTTCAACCTCCCCCCACCTATTAGCGTAACCTTATATTAGCACATCACGGTAATTACTTAACCCTGAGGTAAGCTATCCAAGAACTAAACCCATATTCTTTGCTGTAGTGTGCCCACAAGTCTCAACAACAAGCACAGTTTCTTTTTTTTTAATAAAGTGATCAACTGTGTTACAAGTGAAAACCCGATGCTTGCCTCAGGTCAGTCCTCACCTGCCATTGCACCCCCCCCATGACCCCTATTTCAGGCTGTACAGCTGCACAGCTCTAGAAGCCCATATGATGTGGCAGAAGCAGAAGCTTGAATAGTCTTTAACACCAGGACTCTGCACCATTTGGCGTGCGACACTCACAAAAGCAAATAAAATAATTGGTGCTGCTTCCCATTTCCCCAGCCTGAAATGATGAAAGAGCACGATCAGAGGTGAAAACCCGATGCTTGCCTCAGGTCACTCCTCACCTGCCAGCACACCCCACACCCCATATGACCCCTATTTCAGGCTATATTTTCTTCAATATTTTTTTATTAATGAATGTGCGGTCAGTAGAAAAAATACGAATGAACGGATTCTGAAAACTGCATCCATTTTCTTCCATGTGTGCTCATGATAAACAAGCAAAATAATTCCATTTTCTAGCAAGTCACGTACAGCAACACCATTTAGCGTGCGACACTTGCAAAAGCAAATAAAATAATTGGTGCTGCTTCCCATTTCCCCAGCCTGAAATGATGAAAGAGTGCGATCAGAGGTGAAGGTGGTGGAGCCACTCGAGGAAAGACTACAGTCCTGTCCTTATCCCCGCTACTGTTCGCTATAAACAAAATGTGTACTTTTTAGTTTTTACAATTATTCCACTGTTAACTTATATCCGCGGGAAGTATCTGACCCACGAATAAAGCGTAAATTAATTTACAGCGAAAATAAGGGGTTATACAGTATATCTAAAGTGCAGCAAAGGAGGTAAGGGAAATAAAGAAAATGTTTTGCACTGATAGAGGAGGGAGAGGGGAGACTTGGGGAGTGTTTGGTATCCTGCATCTGGAAGGGTGGGGGGTCGCTGGTGGGCAACGACAGCAATGGGTAGGGTGGTAGGCTGCAACAACTGCGGTGCACCAATCTTTCTAAAAATTGCCTGGAGTGTGGGAGGATGTTTAGTGTGCAACCACATAAAAACTTAGAAAGGAGATTGAGGGTCTGCAGGAGGAACTAAGACAGGCAAGGCAGATTGGGGTGGGTTTAGCCAATACTGGAGGGAGGAAGAAGGGAGATGAGGAGGGCAATTTAAGCCAACAGTGGTGAGAGAGGGTCAGAAGAAGGAAGCAGAGACAAAGGGCCCAGGCCAGGAAGAACAATTGCCGGGAAACCAGGTCAGAGACAAAAGACAAATGGAAGGAGGAGATAGGGACTTGTGAGGGAGGCGAAGAAGTGGCAAAAGTCATGGAGTGGAAAGGAGAGAACAGGTTACTATGAAGAGAGAAGGAGCGGGCATTTGTGAAGGGCCTTCAGAAAATAGTTGTGCACTGCTAGAGAGGAAGAAGATGGAGGAGGGAAATGATGAAATTAGAGGAGTAATTGATAAATGCCTGGACCAAACTGGAGCAGGGGAAAGTTCTTCTGGGAGAATTGCAACAGGGGTTAAAGGGGGAAATAATGTGCAGGAGGAAAGAGAGGAGCTGGAAATGAGAGAGGGAGATGAATGGAAGCAAACAGGGAGTAAGAGGGGTGGAATCTTAGTGCTTGGGGACTCAATACTAAGAGGAGTTAGGTGGGGTGGCAAGGGGGAGAGGCATAGTCGCATTTGGGTGGAGGTCATGCCAGGAATGACAGCGGAAAGGGTGGGACAGTCTGTTCTGAAATATGCTAGAAGGGGTAGGGACAAGCCTCATTTAATTATACATCTTGGGACAAATGACCTGGCTGACAAGACAGTAGATACAGTCTAGAGGAGGTTTGAGGAACTAGCACAATTATGTGAGGGGGCAGGAAGATCAGTAACTTTTTCAGAGATACTTCCGGTGCCAAAGGCAAGCACAACAAGAAAGCTGAGAATAGAGGAATTTAACAGATGGCTAAGAACCTGGTGTTGTGCTAAAGGGTATGGGCTGTTGGGGTGGGTGGGGAGGGACCTGGGAGGACAGTAGTCTCTATGCCAAGGACAGACTACACTTGAGTGAGGAGGGAAAGAAAGTGTTGAAACAGAGGATGGAGGAGTACATAGAAGAAGTTGGGAATTTAAACTAGGAGTGGGGTGCAGTTGGGGAAAGATATGCAGAGACCACAGGTTGGGAAACCATATGAGCTACTCCCATAACAGTGACAAAGGACAAATGGCAAGTACTGTTGGTGATGCTAGGAAAGGAGGGCAGGATGGGGGAGGGTGGAAGGTGGTTACCCTTAATGCTAGGAGCCTTGGGAGAAACTGCAGAGTTACAGGTTCTCATGGCAGAGGAGAGGTGGACATTGCAGCCATCGTGAAGCATGGGCTACCCAATACAATGACTGGGACCTGTCTGTACCAGGTACAGGTTATTTCGTTGGGACAGGGTGATTGGAAAAGGAGGGGGTGGCACTATATGTGAAGGAAGGACTGAAGTGTAAGGGAGGAAGGGAGGAGGGTAGTACGAGTCACTTTGGATGCAAATCCAGGATTCCAAGAATAGGATTTTAGAATGGGAGTGGTAGCAGGCCACCATCTCAGATGGAGGAATTAGACAGGGAACCAGCGGGACAGATCAGGAGGACCTGCGAGAAGGGTAGTGTGATGATTGTGGGGGACTTCAGCATGCCAGGAGTGGACTGGAGCACCCCAACAACCAGGAACAGAAGGGAGCAGGTACTGCTGGATGCCTTCCAAGACAGCTTCCTGCTGCAAATGGTCAGTGAACCAACCAGGTTAGGGAATACCCTTGACCTTGTGCTGGCAAATGGGGACTTTGTGAGAGAACTTACAGTGGAGGAACCGCTGTCAGGGAGTGACCACCACTCAGTATGGCTCACATTGGATATGGGCAAGGAAGGAGGGAATCTGCACAATAGTGCTGGACTTCAGGAGGGCCGACTTTGGGAGGATGGGGGAAGTGGTAAAAGGGTACCTGGCCAGAATTCAATCAAGTATGGACACTAACCAGAGGTGGGAGCTCATAAAGCTGGGATAGTGGAGGCAACCAAAACCTGCTGCAAAGCCCAGAGCAAGAAGGCTAGGGCTAAGAAACCGATCTGATTGAGCATGGAGGTCATGGAAAAGGTAAGGAGGAAAAGAGCTTCCTTTAGGAAGTACAAGAAAACAGGGAGGAGGAAGGACAGGGAGGAGTACTTGA
Organism: Neoceratodus forsteri; assembly: GCA_016271365.2. NCBI lineage: Eukaryota > Metazoa > Chordata > Ceratodontiformes > Ceratodontidae > Neoceratodus > Neoceratodus forsteri. The sequence continues at coordinate 301,750,437 of CM057450.1, read as the reverse complement.
CAGAATCGAAGGAGGTGACAAGGGCAGTAAGGGTAGCCAAAGCATCTACGGAACTCAGGCTGGCACAAGGCATTAAGAAGGGGGAGAAGGACTTCTTTAAGTACATCAGGGAGAAAAGGAGCTGTAAGGACCACATAGTAAGGATTAGGAAGGAGGGGGGTTGGGTGGAAGCAGGGTGCGATAAGGTGGAAGCACTAAATGAGTACTTCTGCTCAGTATTTACTAAAGAGAAGAGGGGGGTGACACCCAAGGTGGGAGAAATGGCAGAAGCAGGGGGAGGGTAACAGATGGGGAAATCATGGAGAGCAGAGTTTGAGAGGGTTTGAAGGCACTGAGGGTGGACAAGGCGCCAGGCCCAGATGGCATCCACCCCAGGGTACTAAAGGAGTTGGCAGAGGTCCTTGCAGGACCTTTGGCAGACCTATTTAATGCCTCACTACATTCGGGGTGTGTACTTCAGGACTGGAGGATGGCTCATGTGGTGCCCCTCCACAAGAGTGGCCCCAAGGATGAACTGTGAAACTACAAACCAGTGAGCCTCACATCCATCGTGGGTAAGCTAATGGAGACTATCCTGAAGGAGAGGCTGGTGGCCCTCCTTGAGTCCAAAGGACTACAGGACAGCAGACAGCATGGCTTCATATGTGGCAGATCCTGCCAAACCAGCTTGTCGAGTTCTATGACTGGGTAACTAGGCAACTGGACAGGGGCCATGCAGTGGATGTCCTGTATCTGGACTTCCAGTAAGGCATCCGTCTCAGTGCCACATGGAAGGCTGGGAAGGAAGTTAGTAGGCACAGGGGCGGGTGCAAAGCTGGTGAGATGGGTAGGAAACTGGCTGCAGGGAAGGCAACAGAGGGTGGTAGTGGGTGGGGAGCTCTCACACCCAAGGGCAGTGATGAGCAGTGTTCCACGAGGCTCGGTGTTGGGACCAGTGTTGTTTGGGATATTCATTGCAGACATATCATGGGACATCAAGAGTAAGATCAGTCTGTTTGCTGATGATACCAAGGTAGGCGCAGTGGTGGATGACCTAGGGGGGTGGCAAGGGTTGCAGGATGATCTGGCAAAGCTTGAAACCTGGTCAGACACCTGGCAACTGGGCTTTAATGCCAAAAATTGCAAGGTGCTGCATTTTGGGATGAAGAACCCAAGGAGGATTTACCAGCTAGGGGGAGTGCAGCTAGCCCAGACAGAGGAGGAGAAGGATCTGGGTGTGCTAATTACAGGGTCAATGATCAACTCGGCACAATGTAGGAAGGCAGCTGCAAAGGCCAGCAAAATGCTGGGTTGTATTGCTAGGGGTATATCCTCGAGGAGGGAGGAGGTGATTCTGCCACTGTATAGGTCATTAGTTAGACCACACCTGGAGTACTGCATGCAGTACTGGCATCCGTATCTGAAGAGAGACATTAAGTTACTGGAGGGGGGTGCAGCGCAGAGTGACAAAGATGATCAAGGGGCTGGGGGACTTATCATACGAGAGGAGGTTTAAGGAGTTGAACATGTACCCACTGGAGGAGAGGAGAGACAGGGCTGACATGATTGAAACCTTTAAATACATGAAAGGAATAAACAAGACGGGTACAGAGGGGCTGTTCAAAGTAAGGGAGGGGAGGGCCACCAGGGGCCATGATATAAGACTGGAGCAAGGAAGGTTCAGGAGGGAGATGAGGAGACACTTTTTTACAGAGAGGGCGGTGGCTGGGTGGAATGCGTTACCTGCTGAAGTGGTATGCAGTAGAACAGTGGACTGCTTCAAACGAGGATGGGACAGGACAAGGGGAAGGGTTAATGAAGGGGAAGGGTGGAAGGGTGGGGCAGCTGCAGAATAAGGGGTGCTAGCTGCACATTCGAGCAGACTTGATAGACCTCTAGGACTTTATCTGCTGGCAAATTTCGTATGTTCATATGTTCATATACAGGTGAAAGGGCTTTGAGGTTTGGATGAAATGCCATATCCTGAGACAGAGACAGAAGATCCTGCCTCAAAGGGAGACATAATTTTCTTGACAGACAGTCTGAAAAGCAGATGGTACAATGGCTGCCTGGCCCAATGGGGCAGTAGGACAGTTTCTGAAGTCTGTCCTCTGAATTTGAGGATCTTCGGAATCAGAGGTTATGGGCAGAAAAAAATATATACTGTATATAGGAATTTCCCATTCCAGCATATTACCATACAGTAGCTTCCTTTGGTACTGTGCCCCCAACTGGAGTTCGGCAGCAAAACTGATTCAGTGTACTGCTCTCCCAGGAAGCAAACAAATCTGTCTCTGTGGAACCCTATTTTAGAAAAAAGTACTCGACTGTATCCTGGGCTAGTGACTATTCATGAATCAAAGGCCTAGTTTGCTCAAAGAGTCCGCTAATACATTCAGTTTCCTAACAAGATGTAGTGCAGAAATTTGAAATTGGTAATTGATTGCAGGGTTTCAGATTTTCAAAGTATCTTGGCATAACTTTGAAGATCTGAAACCCCTGTTTGTTTATATAAAACACTGTGGTTCAATTGGCTTTTCTGATTTATACCACCTTGTTGTGAGCCTAACTAACAAATGCTTTGAGGAACATGAACACTGCCCTCAGCTCCAAAAGACTGGCATGTCCCACTGTCTGTTGAGGGTACCACACTCCATTCACAGAATTCCTCAGATGACCTCCCCATCCCAGCAGAGATGCATCTGTAGTAATGACCCCACTGCTTTCTGGAGGTGAAAGGGGAACCCCTTCTCTGAAGACAGCAATGTCTTTTCACCAGTTAAGTATTGAAACCAGCCTTGTCTGGACTGGAACCGAGTCATGAAATGAATTCTCTGACACCAAAATTCTTTCAGATACCATTAATTGTCCCTCATTTTCAATCTGACAAAGAGAATAATAGCTGTTATTGAGCCCAGATGTTTAATTAAATCCTGTTCTATCCTGCATGAGACTGGAACAAATAAGGCACAAAATTCACTAAATCTGATGCTCAGTGAAGGGGCCAAAAAAACATTGCCTTTTACAGTGTCCAGTTGTGCACCTGTGAACTGCAGACACTGCTTGGATTCCAGAACTGATTTCTCCCAGTTTATGAGAAGTTCCAGGGACTGAAGGGTGCTCATGAGTTTTTCCACAGGCTGTCAACTGCTGCCGATATAGTGCTGCTGCTGCTAATACAGACAAGCATTTTATGAACACACTCAGGGCAATAGTGAGACCATAAGGCCTTGCTCTGAATTGGTACTGACTTCCCCCATCTTGAACCTTAACAATGTCCTGTGAATCTTCATTTTTAATATGCATCTTTCATATCAACTGCACATAACCAATCCTCTATTTGAGAAAATGCAATAACAGTTTTTAAAGCTAGCATACTGAACTTCTTTTTTGGGGGGATGTTTAGAAATCTGAGGTCCAGAATTATCTGCCACTCTTTATTTTTCTTTTAGTTAGGAAGTATTGGGGTTTGGGTGGGGAAGGGGGCTCCTGCCAATTGATACCTTGGAATGTGCTCTATTGCTTTTATATCTAATGGCTTTTCTACTTGTGTCTGAAGCCAAGCCAAATGAATTGCTTATAAAAGCCCTTAGTGTCTGTTTTGTGCGCCTCTCCCATAACCTCCCTTGGATTAAGGTCTAGAATAACTATGAACTCTTCTGTCCTGTTTGGTGAGGGTCATGCAAGTGGACCTTTGCTTATAGACCTTCTCCATATACATTTCTTTCTATCCCTGAGCAGAGAGTCATTATCAAAGAGAAAATCAGAAGGTTTTTTTGCGCGGTTTGTCAGTAGACAGCTTAGTTGTCCATTGCCAAACTAATCTCCTTGTGATCACAACGTTACTAACCACTAAAGTGTCATTTAGATCAACAGATATCAAAAGCTGCTACCAAGAAAGCTCTAGGCCAGCCTACCACAAGAGCAATATGTACTTTGTCATCCTGTGACGTATTCTCAAGCAGAGGCTGTATTTTTCATTTCATTTTATTTCTATTTCATTTCTTGTTTTATATACTTGTGAGCGGATGACCAGAAACTGCCTGCTTTCACATGAAAATAGAACATACAATTACACAAACATTGATTGCAGAATACAAAACTATAAAATGCTCTTTAACATGTGCAATTATTTCTTAAATACAACCATTTTTCTGTCTCATCTTAACGCTGCAGAGTCTTAGGCAATCAGTAATGGGAATTGGAACTGAATTGTAAAATGTTGGCTCTTTGAATGTAGACATTTGCTCAAAAGTGAATTTCAACCAAGGGATTTTAAATATGGTTGTTGTCTGAGATCTGCTTACCAGAGAATTGACTGTCCTGTTAAAAAAAATAAATCAATGGTTTGTGGAAGTAACCCCAGGTAGAGACTTATGTAGCATTACATCCATATGAATGTTAAGCCTATCCTCCAGGGTAAGGCATATAACCACCTGGCTGGCAAAGATGGGCAGTCCTAGGTAAATTCAAGACAAAATAGCAAATGCTGTTAAAAGTAACCTATAACATAGCAGGCAACTTTTCACTGGTACCTATGTAAATTGGTAGCCCATAGTCTAGTACTGAAAATAATAGACTATGGGCTACCAATTTATACAACTGTAGGATTAAAAAATCCTGAATTTTAAACAGCAAATCCAGCCTCTGATGCATGGTTTTAATAACATAACAAGTATATGGTTCAAAGGAAAGAGCACAGTCCAAGACCACCCCCAAATACTTAAAGACCTTAGCAAATTCAATAACTTCTAAAAACTGCTTATGTCATCAATATTTATCATTGATGTGTCCTGTATCCTACAGGTTTCTATGTAACTAAATCTGGCTCGCCCCTGAAAAAGGGACCATTTGGGCCCAGTCGACCTACCCAGTCAACAAAATGAAATAAATAAATAAATATTAACTTCACACCCCCATGTCTGTAATAGATAAACCCTTTTCCCTTTCAATTATTGGGTCAGAAAAGTACATAGGTTTGCTCTTTTTGTATTTAGAAACCAATTCCCAGAAATAAGCCTGTTCTTTTTTTTTACTTGCACTTCTGCCCCCTACTCTCCAGTCCCCCAGTGACTCAGAACCACCAGGCACCTACTGATCCCTACTACAACCAATCATGGCCACTCACCTCCATGGAGCCTTGACTTCACCTCCTGGTGGGGTTGGTTTGGGGAAGTTCCCCCGGACATTGTGTTGTGCCAGGCAAGGGCACATGTCAGTGAGGCAGAGGACCAAGATTCATGCTGGGGGCCAACTCTATCACAGAGGTGCTGGGGTCACAGTATTTTATCCCATTACTGTAACCAGGAATGTCACATGCAGCATGTCAAGAAGTGTGCGTGTGCACAGAGCATGCTGACATCACAACGTTCTTCCCTCATCATCCTCCATTCTTCTCCAAGTTTATTGCCATCTGTATGCACCCAGGTGGCAGTGTTGCAGTGGAGCATGGAGCTCCCCCCCCAGAGGAGGAGAGAACAGGATGCTCAATCCTTCTCCCATGGTCAACCACGGATCACCCAAGCTCGCTCCTGAACCTGGGTCACTGGTATCACAAGCATTAGTGTACCACTATGCCAATGAACCTGCTTGAAAAAGTCCATTCTGAAATGAACTAATATCTTCCTGGACTCTAGAAACCACATCGCTCAACACTGGACCCATCCTAAAGAGAATGGCATCATCCATGCATAAAATGATTTCAGAAGAGCCACATGATTATGAGACAGAATTAAGAAATAAAGAAAAAAATGGGACCCAAAATTCAGCCCAAGGTACTCCACACTGTATCCGAAGACAATCTGACATAGAACCTGAAATTAATGTCCTTTCAGGTCTAGAGCTTAGATAACATCAATCCTAGAGCTTAGATAACCAGAAAACCACTTGGTCACATCTGAGCAAAAATTAATTTCAAATGGAAATGTCCAATAAAAGTCTATGATCCACAAGGTCAAAAGCCTTGGTGAGGTCCACAGAAACAGTTTTGGCATAGTGCCCTCAATAAATAGCAGTGTGCACACAGCCGGTGAACCTCATGAAGGCTGTTTCCAGGTTGTGAGAGTCCCTAAAACCATGTTGAACAGTTGTTGTTTTCTTTTATGGTGTGTCAGAAACATTGTAACCTGATCATAGTCTTTTCTTTCAACTATTTTACAAAGGGGATTGAAAAGAGAAATTGGTTGGTAGTTTTGATGCAAGCCCCCGTGTGACATGACACACCCTTCTTTTCTGACACAAGCCTGATGCAAGCAACTTTGGTGCAGGCAGTTCTGCTTTGATGTTATCAGCATTTGCACTGGACGCCACACCTCACACCATGCCAGTGACCCAGGTTCAGGAATGAGCCTGGGCCACCAGGAGTTGGCAGGGGAGAGGAAGGATTGAGCATTCAGAGGACAGCTCTTCTTCCTTGAGGGGATCCAGGGACTATGCCTGGCACCACAGTGACCTCCGGGTGGAGACCGGAGGTACTGCAATGATACAGGGTTTGTCTAGAGGGCTGCAAAGCCATGACAATACATTCCCTGGTGTCATCACATGTTGCAGCTCCACTGGGGGGGTGGGGGTGAGGGCAGAACAAGGAAAAATCAGAAAAACCCTCCACCTCCTCATAGATGACGGATAGTCCGGGGGGGGTCGGTCCACCATGCCCAGAGTTGGGCCTTCCTCTCACCCCTGTGTGCCATAGGCAAGCAATTGGTAACTAAAACAAATGTCAGTAAAGCTGTAAACAAAATTTCAGTGGTAATTATTAGACGACAGTGTTGTGAGCTCAAAAAAAGTAATCAAATGGACTCATCTTCAGAAAGTCCTGGTTCAGATACTTATTCAGTCATTAATCCAAAAGAGATAAAAAGCCTCAAATTACATTCTTCAACCAAAAACACAGACTCTAACTTGATGGAAATGCCAGACACTAGTAAAAATTCCAAACTAGATCTGAAGGAGTTTCAATTGAAGCAGCAGCTGCTCACTTTATTGGAACCCTGTGGCAAAGCATGAGAGATGCCAGTGACTACAACAAAAAACAAAGGTATAGCAAAATACTTGAAAAAAGATCCTTTACCAAATACTGTGACTAACAAACATTTGGAGAAAATAGCTGCAAACAAAAATAACCAAAATAAAACCAAATTACATTTTTTGCAAGTTTGTGAACATGAGGTGGGAGGTAATGAAGGGCATACAGATGAAAACCAGCTGAACAGTGTTCAACAATTACCTGTAAAGGTATCGATAATTAGTTCAGCTACAGTGGTTGATGAGAAAGATAAAAACTGCCATTCTGCTATGGTATTTACTGAGAGACGAAACAGGTCTGATGCTGGAAAAAATTTGTAGATGAACGCAAGTTCTACTTTTGTTGTGCTGAATCCAATGGTGGAGACTGCAATGGCCAATGTGGATGCTGAAGGTGAATTTACTATAATGCCAGCTGAAGAGATTAATGCAGAGAGCAATAAGGCTCTACAAAGGCCTCGTTTGGACCTAGAACTAGCTATCATAGCAGTTCCAGAAGGAAAACATAGCCAGATTTCTGCAGATCAGTTAGCACTCACAGGGAGTGCATATGAAGCTGTTTGTCACAAGGAGAAGACCTCCATAACATAGAAGAATATGGCCATAGAAAATGAAGAAATGATTCAAAAGGAAGATAACTTAAAGTTTTTGAAAGGACATGCTGAAACTCAAGTGGAAAACTGTCCGGCAGAACTGAATCCCAATGTTAGAACAGCACAAGCACAGAAAGTAGTTGAAGGAGAGCGACGAGAAAAGAAAGCATCTCAACAGAAATCAACTACCCTTCCAACTCTTAATTCATCCAGAACAACAAAGCAGCAGCAGGCAGTGCAAACACTGAGGCCCAGATATTCAAACTGTGCCCAAAAATTGCGCAACAGCAGGGGCAAGCGCAAGTCCACTGCGCCCATGCGCAAGAAGCACGATATTCAAAAACTGCGCAGGCCAAGATGCACCTACAGCCGACGACTGAATATCGCACCACCTGCACCATGGCACAACTAGGGAGGTGAAGCTGAGCATATCTGATGCACCATAGCGCAACAAGGGATGTTCAGCTGAGCAGTCCAGATGTGCCATAGCGCAACCAGGGATGCTGCCAGCAGCAGGGCAGCAATGCAGCAGCACAACCAGGGATGCAGGGGCCCAGCACCCGTGCTGCAGATGGGCAGAGGAACACACAGCAGAACAGACATTGTCCCCCACACCCCATGCACTGCACAACCGGGGGACAGCTAGAATAACTACCGGCCCATGGATACCAGCAACCAACCCACAGCAGGGCCATGGTGCCCAAGCACACCCCCTGGCAAGCTGTGACCAGCACACAAGGATGGCCGACCACCCCGTACCACACCATCCCACCAATGTAGAGCACACCCTGCACCATGATCCCCATACACCCTGCCCAGGAGTAGCACCCAATAGTGCAGGACACCCCATGCATGCCACCACCCCCACTGTGACAATGCAACCCTGTGCACCATGGAGCCATGCAAGGCAGCCCCACCATGGGTACCCTGCAGTGGGCGGCAGCAGACAGTGATGCAACAGATGCATACACAGTGCCACCCTGCATGTCCCCCCAAGGTACAGCTGAGAGACTGACCATGCGTCAGCACACGAGGTACTCCACGTGCGAGAGGGCATGCCCCGGACTCCACCTCCAGCAGTACAGCACCCTGCACACCCTCCCAAGGACACATCCCATCCCAGCAGTGGCCACAACAGCCAGCACAGACATGCACAGTGTAGCATGGAGGCATGCACCACACAGGATGCAACACAGTGCATGGACAAACACACACCCATACCCAAGGGCACACCAACACAGGGACACAGTAGCGGGTCAACCAAGCCACTGGCGTGTGGCCATGGCTGATGTGCACACACAGCCAGCGCCCCTACGTTGCACAGGTGTGCTAGCCACCCTGCACAGGCACCATGAAGCTGTATGCCACCAGCATGCTGCCGGAGCACAAGTGACAGACACTGGAGCACATCCCCTGCAACAGACACAAGCGAAGCATGGATGGGGGACAACAACAGCAGAGGCCACAGTGCCACCGGAGGCAGACGTGCACCATACTAGTGACAGCAGTCAACCTGGCATTGTGCCGGGTACAGCTGTTATCAAGCATGGACAGCCACCACTGACATGCCAGCAGACCATGCATATCACAGACATGCAAGGGTGTCCTCTGCACAGACCATGGATGATCTGACAGGGGTGCCATGCACACAGTGAAGGCCCCTGGACCACTGCACACAGGCATCCAGTGCACAGAGTACAACACACAAACCACAGACAGTGACTGATCTCCCCTGCCCACACCATAGGTGGTTCACCTCTGCACACACACACACACACCCATGCATGCACCACCTCTGACGCCATGCACACCACTGCAGCTGAGCACCTGTAGCCCGCTACAAATCAGAGACCACCACAGTTGTTATAACAAAATGTATATATTGAAAAAATGTCAAGTAAAACTATTTATAACTATATACAAGACTGGAGGAAGGGCCACATAACAGGTGGGGGCAGGTAAGGGGCAGGGGTGAACATATGGGAGAAGGGGTGTGAGGGTGTGTCAAAGGGGGGAAGGTGGTAGTCAGGGCATGGGGACTTCAATGGCTGCCCTGGTCTTCCTCTTCCTGGTACCGATGCGCGCTCCTCCTCCTCCTCCAGACCCCACGGCAGCGTATTCAGCGCAGGAGCTCTAACATCTCCTTCCCCACCCAAAGCAGCTCTTGAATGTCCTTCTGGATCTGCAGGAGTCTCCGGCCACCTCGGACGAGGGAGCAGAGTCAATAGGTGTGACTGTCCATCCCCCTGCAGTCCACCCATTGTGACATGCTCCTGTGATGGTGTGCGACCACCCACAGTGACGATGTCCACAAGACCTGCCCACCCAGGCAGCCACAGCCATGTGGACCACTGCACACACCCACCGCCCATGTCCTGCACAGCACCACCATGGCCGTACAGTGACTTGGCTATGCAGTGTGAAGGCAGTGCCACAGCCATGTGCTCGGTGCATGCATGGACCACCATTGACGTACTCCCAGATGTGCAGTGCCATTGGACAGTGCTGACTGTAACATGTTACGTGCATGGCAGTGGTGTCAATGGATGGTGGCCATGGCCCACTGCCCACCCGGTTATACAGCATGCAGTAGTAATCATGGATGTAAGGCACTCACCATCAGCAGGCTGGTCCATGCGCCACGGACCACCATCATCCTTCCTGTCCCTCTGCTCCAACATGCGGCGCCTCCCCTCCCTGTTGCACTGCCATTCTTCTGGCCCTAAGGTGCAAACATGGAGAGAGGAACATCAGTACAATCTGGTAGCAAAGTCCCCCTGCCCCCATGTATGTGTCATCCCATAAAGCCAGACCCACCCACCCCACACCCCGATACCACCACCACAGCCAACACCAGCCTGCCCCCCAATGTGCCGGACACATGCAACTATGATACCCGTATGGACGATAAAAGTGTATGGATGTTGCACCTAGCTGGCCGTGGCACCGTGCCCCTCCTGGCATGTGTCCACAGGTGGGCAAGCAGGTCCAGGTCCCTGCACCTCAGGTCCCCATAACGGTGGTGGCACTGCTCCGCCATCTGCCCCATACCGGTGGCCTCCTCCAGGGCGTCATCCACCTCCTGCCATACCACACTCCTGGCCCTGTCCAGGGGTGTCTCCCCAAACAAAGCCCCAACATGAGGCTCAACTATTGCCACAAGGTTTGCAAGCTCTATCTGGCTCCACACCACAGCACGCCTCCGTGCCATCTCTGCTTCCCAGTTCAAGCAAAATGGCACTCTGCAGCACGGTTCTGCCACATGCAGATGCTGTGCGGTACGGCGCTGCCATTCCCTATCGCACTGTCACCAAACAGCGTGATAGTGGTGCACTTATGCCTGATGCAAAGGTCGAGCACAGGGTCAAGGGTCTTTGGTGCATGGACAGCCACAGCGCGATTGGAACCCAATGTGTGTAGTGCAGTTGGGTGACTGTGTGCCACCTCCTGAAGTGACCTACAGCGCTGTTGCCCCAGTGCACCTACGACGCGCCAGTGCCATAGCTCCATATAAGTGAACAGCGTCGTAGTGCCACTGGCACAATGGTGGCCATGCCCTGCATTGCCTTCCACGCACAGCACCTCAGCAGCGTGGCAGGCACCTGCGTCATCAACCCAGGCATATGCAGTTAGGTGTGTACTGCGCATGTCACAGAACTGCACCCTTGGCTCAGCATGTTCAACACAATTGTGCAAAGTGCAACAGCACAATATTCTGCCAGCATATGCAAATCATCTAATCACCCATTCAATGGTGCAGTCACTGCATTTGTATCCACTTAAAGATGCGCCTCGCCTCATTTGCATGGGTTGCGCTATAAAAGTGTGACATTGGACTGCACTGGCCATAGTAGGTTACTGCAGTCTATTGCAGTGAGTTGCATGCTGTTTGGGAGTGTGGACTATGGTGTTTTGGACATGCATGGGACTGCACAGTCACAGGTAACACCTATCATTCTCACAGGATGAATCATGACCAAGCGTGTGGTGGAGGAAGAGGAACAGAGTCGTGGGAGGAAGAGGAGGCCAAATTTTACAAAGGGCTGAGACAGATGCCCTGTTTAAGGCCTACCTCAACCGGGAGCCACTTCTCAGCAAACGCCAAGGAACACCACAGGCCCGTGCTGCTGCATGGGAGGAGGTGGCGTGTGCTGTAAACCTTCATGGCAACCACCAGCGCTCCATGCAGGAGTGCAAAAAGAAGATGGGCATGGACAGGCGGAGGATTAAAGAGAAGGTGGCTGCCATTAGGGCAGCACGGTCTGTGACCGGTGGAGGATAGCCAGAGGTGCTACGCCTGAACCTACAGGAAGAGCGGGTTGCTGGCAGCATGCAGCGTTGCGCCATTGAGGGTGTTCCAGGTGGTGGATTCCAGACGGGTGGTAGCCCATCACTGCATGGTAGGTCATGGTCTGTCTATTGGGGGGGACAGGGTAGGTCACATGCAGTAATGCTACTTTTTTCCCTTACAGCTCCTGAGCATCTGCGTGGGTCAGCAGTGGTGGGCTTCTCCACTGAGGCCAGTCACATGGAGATGGAGGAGGGCCCATCCACCTGCACAGGAATACAGGGGTCAGGGCAACAGTGGGCCCACCTGGACATCCAGATGGATGTTAGTGGAGCAGGTGCAGAGTAGGCTCTGCCCATGTCCCAGTGTGCCAGCGTCCATGGATGCCAGCATGCTGAGACTCAGGCTGGTGCCGGATCTATCACCGATGATGATGGATCTAACGTCATGGGCAGTGACACGTGTGTGCCACAGGATGGCCACACAGCAGGTGACATCGTGGCCATGGCTGTGGGTGGTGCTGCCATGGAGGCCTGCATGTCATCACAGTCCCAGCCTGTGCCTGTCTGCACCAGTGGGGCAGCACTGGTGTGTGTCCAGGACAGTGGGACTGTTTCGGCCACTGTGGTGGCACCATTGAGCCCTGGGGAGCGGCAGCCGGAGGGGCAGCATCAGCAGTCGGCCAATGGCTGTGAGGGTACAGTGTCAAAGGGCATTGTCAGTGCACCACCTGTGGACATGCCCAAGCCTGGCCCTGGTGTGCAGCATCACCCTCAAGGGATGATGAGCATCAGGGCCGCAAACACCCTGCGGGACAGCATGTCGATCAGGCAGATGACCTCTTGGATGAGCACACCCACATACTGCAAGCATCAGTCAATCAGCAGATTCGGCATGTGACAGCAGTGAATGCACTGAGTGTGGCTCTGCGCCAGGCAGAGGAGAGGCGCAGCAGGGATACCGCTCTGCTCCTGGCAGGGATGGACCAGTTGCGGGAGGATGTGACAGCTGCTATTGACAGGCAGACACGGGCATTCACAGCTGTCATGGCCACAATGGGCACACAGTTATTTGCCCATGCGTTGCAGACACCACACAGTGCAATATCCACCTCCCATTACCGGCGTCGTGTGACACCATCCTTGTCGACACCAGGTTCAGTTGTGGGCATCCCGAGCATGCCTGGCACAGGCATGTTCGGTGTGCTGCAGACCCCTGCACGAGCATGGTCACGTTCACACAGTGGAACCCCTGGGGGACCATCGGTGCCACCCCATGAGGCCAGTGGTCAGCCTGTCACTGCTGGCGGGTCTCAGTGGGGCCGCCCATGCATCCGTGATGGCCGTGGCACTGTGGTGCGAGACTGACCTGTCTCCCAGCACGGCTACTGTCTGATGCTGCCCTGTGTGCATTGTGTCGTTCAGTGGGTAATGCACGGGTGGGTACCCGGCCCTGCATGCACACACACAGTCCATCTACACACCCTCCCGGCTGCTGTCCGCTGTTGCGTGTGCATAATGATGCCTACGTTGCACTGTACACCACTGTGCAATGGTGCCCAGCATCTGACACAAGCACAATGACAGGCAGTGGGCGTGGTGGTCTGTGGACATGTACGTGGCTAGGGGTGGCGGTCTGGGTCGGCGGGCCTCCTACCCTTTGTGCATGTCTGGTAAGGGGTGTGTGTGTGCGTGTGTGTGTGTATGACCCCATGCCATTTTAGACCTCGCCCATCCCTGGCGGTGTGTGCAGTTCCATGCCCAGCCATTTCCCTTGATGGCATGCACCCCTGGTGAGTGTTCATGCATGTTTGTGGGTTTTGCCTTTGCCACTGGTGGTTGCACATGGCCCCATGACTTACCTGGGTTGGCTGAAGTGCTCCTCTGTGATGGTGTCCTGGTGCAGCTGTGCCAGTCGGAGCAGTTGGGGGTCCCATCACCCAAGGGGGGGCTGCTCTTTTGAATATCTGGGCCTCAGTGTTTTGGAATGTGAGAGCCCTCAGCAAACCAAGCAAGCAGAGCAAGGGTCTTTGATGATACCATAATCTTTCTTCATAGTCATCGTCACTGACGTACTCATCGTCCCCATCGCTGTCCCCCTCTTCGACCTGTATGGCTATCCCACATTCGTTGGCCATGTTGTGCAGGATGCAACAGGCCAGGAATAGCCCACAGGCCTTTGAGGGGCTGTACTGTAGGGCACCGCCGAAGGTGTCCAGGCAACGGAAATGTGCCTTCAGCATCCCGAACACCCGCTCGATGACATTGCATGTGGTGGCATGTGCCTCATTGTAGTGTTGCTGCGATGGGGTCGCGGGCTGCCAGTATGGTGTGAGCAGCCAGGGACAGAGTGGGTATCCACTGTTACCTGTGTGTAGAGGGTGGAGGTTAGTTTGCTGATCAGCATCGCCCTGCCTCGGGCCATGTAGGCCACTATCCATGTCACCTCTGACCATGCCCCTCCCAAGCTCTATGTTTGTCCATGTGGTTTGCATACTCACCCACTAAGTGGCCAGTGGGGATGTCCCCACTCTTGAATCTGTGGCACAGTGCCGACTGGTGCCAGATGAAGGCATCATGTGCTCCCCCAGGGTGCATGGCACCGACATTGATTATGCGCCCCCTGGCATCGCACACCACCTGGAAGTTGATGCTAGCATAGCCCTTCCGAATGATATATGTGGCCCCCTCAGGGCTAGGTGGTGTGTGGATGGCCACATGGGTGCAGTCTATTGCCCCTAGCATGCCAGGCATACGTGCTACCCTATGGAACTCCTGTATGTTTGCTGTTTGCTCTGCCGGTGTGCTGGGAAAATGGATATACTCTGCAGTATGTGGCAGCAATGCACTGAGGAATTGGGTGAGGTGGCATGATGCGGCAGACTGGGTTATGAATGTGGTGTCCCCTGTTGATCTCTGGAAGATACCCATGGCGAGCAAGCACATGCAAGCTGTCACTTTAGTCTCCACTGACAGAGCATGGCTCTGTCGTGTGGGTGCCTGCATAACATCACTGCACAGCTCACTGAGCCACCTCAGAATTGCCCGATTCAGGTGGTACCAGCCCACAATCTTGGTATCACTGTACAGCTTGAAGCTGGTGTGGGCTCGGTACTGCCTGTTTGGGGCATACCACCAACGGGCCCTTCCACGGCCACACTCCCCTGCTGCCTGCCTTCTCACCCCCCACATTACTGCCTCCATCTGGATGGTGGCACTGGCCATGTCCCTGGCTTGTGTTCACCCCCCTGACAGCTGTTTCTGTGTTCCCCCCGCTGTCCTGGCTGCTACTTCCCCTGCACCGGGAACACCTTTCTGTGGTGGCCTCTGTGATGTGTGGCACTTCCCCCTTCTGCACTGGCTGTGGCTCCCCACACCTTCCCTGTGCCTGTGTGTTCTGGGTTTCCTTTCCCTGGCCTGCCCTGTGTGTCCCTCCTACCTTGTTAGTGTGGCTAGAGTTCAGCCTCATATGCCTTCCCTGTAGCGTTCTTGCATCTCTCCCTTGTTCCTTTTTATTCTGGCTCATTTCCGCTATCACGCAACTTCCACTTGCTCCCCTATTGTGCATGGGGCATGTTGTTGAATATCGCACTGCACCATTTATGCATGGTTCCTCCCCCTTCAGTTGCACATACATTCATTATCATTGCGCTATTGCTCAGCATAATTTGGGGGGAGCATCTGCCTCCCACTGAGTATCGCAGAATGGCGCATTTTCGGACTTGCGCTGGAGCAACCCTATTTTGCATGGCGCAACCCTTTTGAATATCTGGGCCTCAGTGTTTTGGAATGTGAGAGCCCTCAGCAAACCAAGCAAGCAGAGCAAGGGTCTTTGATGATACCATAATCTTTCTTCATAGTACCATCTAAAACTATAAATGAAGAAACAAATATAAAAGAATGTACAAAAAGAATTGACTCTCAAAGAAAATTAAATGCTGAAATTTATATTTATGAATGCCAGGAATCTTTGGATGAAAGGTTTGAAGAGGAAGAGGAAGAAACTGAGGAGATCCCACTCTGGGCTGAAATACTACTTAGAGAGGTGGAGAAATCAATAATAAACATACCGCAGTCACTAATTTAGACCAAAAAGTTGAACAAAATTTCAGCAACTATTTCTGATGTCTTGGCAAGTAATTCAAAAACAAAAAAGGACATTGCTGTAGTTCAGCAGAGTCTGAGATTTAGAAGACCAGCAGATTCCAAAGCAGAGTCAAATATAGATAATTGAGAATATGCAAAAGGATCTACAGAATATATTTATAGATTTTGTATCAAAAACCAGAAGAAAAAATATCTGCATTGTTGGTGCGCCCTAAGCATAGGACAACGATGATACCTGAGATGTACTTTTAATACAATGGTGGCTGCCTACATGGACACTACAGTGGAGGAAAATCTGTATTTGAAATTGTTCAAATTTATCATTCTTTAAGAACAAAACCTTCTGACGCAGCACCTCCCAAAGCAATTGTTGCAATATTCTTATGCTTTGAAGACAAAGACAAATTGATGACACAAGTCTACCAAAAAAAAAATATTTAATGGGTGCCACTATTTCAATTTTGAATGATTTTTCACTGCACGTTATAACAGAGAGAAAAAATTCAACTTCATAAAAAACAAACTTTGGCCAAAGGGGTACAAATCCTCTATGTTTTTAGCAGCAAAACTTTAGGTATTTGTTGAAAATCAAAAATATATATATTTTCAACTCCAGAGGAAGCACTGGTTACCTTTCAAAAAGAAAATACAGATATTTTTTCTGAAGTTAAAGATTATTGTTCTGGTTTGGTAGGAGGGGAGCAGAGGAAGAAATAATGGGGAAATGCAGTTAGTGGACTACCATTCCAATGAACCAAACAAGGGAAAATTGTGATATAATGAAATAAATTCCTTTGGATTAAAGATCTTATTTAGGCAGAATTTTAATTACTGTTATAATAACTTTTTTTTAAGTTAAGACAAGTTTTTTTTGGAGAGGGTTAATGGATTAATGGAAGTATTTATTTACTGTTGAGACAAATATGCTTATATAGAGATCTAGCGCAGGATTGACGAAGGCCAAAAATCCTGCAGCTGCAGGAAAAAGACCTGCAGCACTGTGGAAACACAGTTGCACAATATTCACATAGAAAACTTGCGCAGGTGCAGAATTCTGCAAAAAGCTCCTCAGGTGTGGATGTTCAGCAGCTGTGGAAATTGCGCAAGTGCTGAAAATTTGAAACTGCAGATCCGCAGCTGCAGAAATGGCATAGGAGGTACAACAACAGTGACCCTAATTAGCTGAAGCAGCATACTTCAACAGTTCTGCCATAGCATGTAGATGAAAGCACCCACAGAGTCCAACAATCAGTCCCTCAACTGGGACCAATGCAGCACCACAGGTACCAGCAATATCATGGCACCAAAGTGGCTGTCTGTCACTGCTGGTCATCCCTCCCTGGAGTGTTCCTGTTGCTTGCAGGAGTAACACGCACTGCAGGCTGTTCAGGATCTACTGTCTGTGGAGCTTCTACATGGGCTGCACTGGGTCTGGTGGTTGTTTTTTGTTGCTATTCCATGGCAGTGTGTGCTAATGTTGCTGTAACATCAGCCACTGATATACCCACTGGGATGCTATTACCTGTGCCTGACCTCCACTTTAATTGTATTTCAATTGTTGGGGCACTACTGCAGTTTGCTGAGGGAGTGTTACACTTCACTCCATTGTGTGTAACATTTTTCCCACAACTGCTGAAAACACCTGGCTGAGAATAGCCTTTGAGGGGATGTGCCATACTTATCAATTACCTTTTTTACCTCAGGAACTTCTGCAGCTAAACTTTTTCCACAGTCTGTAGTGTATTTTTTCTGCAGCTGCAAAGGTTTTGTGAATAGCACTCAGAGCAATTTCCCAATTTTTCCATAACTAAAAAAGGTTTGGGGACTTAGGGAAGGTTTTGCACTTTCATAAAGCTTTCTAAATCCTGCCTCTAGAGTTTTAACTTACTTAATCAAAGCGGATGTTATTGCTTTACAGGAAGCACATCTTGATGTAAATGAATCCAAAAATGTGAAAAGAAATTGGATAGATGGTAACTATTTTTCAGTAGGATCTAAAAAGAAAGCTGGCATCTCTTTACCATTTAGAAAGAATTTAATTTTAAACTAAGTAAGAAATGGTAAGATGATAAGGGCAGGATTGCATTACTTAAAGGTGAGATATGGGGGTTAATTTACACTATTGGATTAGCTTATGCATCACTTGAAAATTATGAAAAATTCTTAACAAATATAATGAAGGGATTAGTGGAATTAGAAGTGGAAAATGTAATCCTAATGGGTGACTTGAATGCATTGTTAGATTTGGTATTGGATAAAACCACTCCATACACTAAATATAACAAACACATTTCTAACTTATTAAAACATTTCTTAGAAGAACATCAAATGATAGATGTATGGCATATCCAAAACCCTGTTTCTAAAGAATATACACACTATGATAATAAAGCTCTGGGTTTTTCCAGATTAAATTATATTGTCATAACAAAAAAATATTTAAAAAAATGTTTTCAACTTCTATTAGATCAGTCTTAATTTCTGATCACACCATCGTGGAGACGGCATTACTTAGCAAAAAACAGGAACCCACACAAAGACCCTAGACTTTCAATAAAGAATTATAAAAAATTCCTGAGTTTTTATCAAAAATAAAAGAAGTCATTGCTGAGTACAAGTTTTACAACTTTTCTGGTAAAAAAAAAATTGTACTGGCATTATGGGACCCATTTAAAGCTGTTTTATGTGGGTCTATTATTTCCTAACAAGCATGGTATTACAAAGAAGAAGAGCATAAGATTCAACAAAGGTCAAAGGAACTTGATGCTCTAGTTATAAAAAACAAAGATAAATACTATGATGAATGGAAAGTATGTAAACTGGATTGGCAGCAGCAAATCAGTGAATAAATTGAAAAATGAATCTGTTGAGAGTGAAACATTTGAGATATTTTTTTTTCATTAAGTTTTTATTCCATTTTTAGTTACAGAGATTAAATCCAGCAACATCAAGTACATACATGTACAAATGCATACATACTTATGTTAACATGTAGATTAATGCATTCCCTGTAACATACCCCTAAGGACCCCCCACCCGCCCCTTCCTCCCACCCCTTTGCCACCCCAGCACAAGTCTAACGAGATTGCATACCAACAATCAGCAGGGAAACTATGAGCTACTATAGTGAATAAATAGTATAAAAGGGACCCCAGATCCTATCGAACCTAGGAAACTTATTCTGGAGGATAGCTATCATTCTCTCTACCCTCAAACTGGCGAGCAATTCCTCCAGCCATTCTGTGTAGCTGATCACGACAGAGTCTTTCCAGTGTCTGAGGACAATTTTCTTAAGAGTGGCCGCAATCAAAACCATGTGGAACCTCCTACTCCTGACGGGAATATGAGAAACATCTCCCAGCAAGCATATTTCAGGAGTAAAAAGGTCCCCCAGTCCCAACATTGATTCATTCTTGTTTTTAATCTCTGTCCATAATGAGTTATCTTGACAATTCCAGAAAATATGCATCAAATCCCCAACCCCAGCTTGGCACCTGTTACATGTAGATTCTGTAATTATTTTTAATCTAGCCAACTTTTTCGGGGAATAGTAAATATTATGGAGAATTTTGAACTGCATCAATCTTAACCAATCTTGTAGAAGAAATCTGTGACAGTTCAGCCATAGAGCCTTCCAATTGAGTTCCACATTAGGAAACATTGAGGCCCAGTATGAGCCTTGAACCGGATTTTGGGAGTAAGCCCATTCAAATAATACTGTGTATACTTTGGAAATTGCATGTGATAGGCCCGCCAACGGCCCTAATGCATCATAGAAGTCCACTTTCGGACTCTGAATTGCCCTTGTACCCATCTTACTGAGCAGGAGATGTCAGAGCTGATATACTTTAAAAACTGCCGTGGCGGACATCTCAAATTTATTCAGGATCTCAGAGGACGAGAGTACTTCGCCATCAGGCGTAAGAAAGTCTTTCAAACAACATGCACCGGGCAGGGGCAACCACGTGGGGCTGAGAATTTTGTTATCAATTAAAAAATGCGGATTACCCCAAATGGGCTGCACCCAATCCCTGAGATAGTCATATTTGAGGAAGCCACAAAGCTGCATGTGAGCCTCACCGAAATCCCAATTGGGAGCTACATAGCAGGGAGGGAGAGTTTGGAGTAAGATAGAGCAGGGCCTCAGGCTTCAACCCTTGTTTCTGAATGAGGGCCAGCTCAATTTGTAACCATAGAGGTGTATACGACTGTTGTGTTGAAACTTCCATACCCTTCACCCACCTCAGGTATTTGCAAGCATGGCCCGCCCAGAAATAAAAGGCAAAATGTGGCAGTCTTAACCCTCCCAGTGATTTGGGTGCAGCCAGCCTATGGTAGGCCATTTGAGATTTCTTGTAACCCCACACGAAGTTAGCTATAATACTATGGAGCTTTCTAAACCATGAAAGTGATATCCAGATATTCAACATGCTAAGAGGGTAAAACAACCGGGGAAAGACATTCATTTTAACTAAATTAATCCTCCCCATAATGAGATTGGAAGCCTTACCCATCTTTCCAAATCCAGTTCAATGGTACGCACCAGGGGATCCAGATTTAACTGACGTATTTTAGTCCTATTCCTTGTCAGGCTAAGACCGAGGTATTTTATGGAATCTGATTTCCAGGTCAAGCCAAATTCAGTGATTTCCTGCCTAAAAAGATTTTTATTAAGGGGAAATACCACAGATTTATCTAAATTTAGTCTGTAGTTGGCCAATCTACTGTATTCCTGAATAACTTCCAGAAGAGCCAGAATAGACATCCTCGGGTTGGAAACATATACCAAGAGGTCATCCGCACATGCTGTTATTTTCACAATATAGTCAAGAATTCTAATACCATTTATTTCTTGTTTATGCACTATTGTTCTGATGAGGGGTTCCAGGTATATATTAAAAAGGAGAGGGGACAAAGGGCAACCCTGTCTCGTACCTACATAAAGATTAAAGGGGTCCGAGGTGGCCCCATTGCAACTAACTCTTGCCGTAGGGTTTGAATAAAGGGAGCTTATCCATTTTAAGAATGGATCTGGAAACCCAAACTTCTATTGTGGTTAACAGAAACCCCAATGGACCTTTGACAGTTTTTTCAGCCCAAGACAGCAGAGCCATATGAACTACTACCTTTGGACACCGAGAAGGCATGGGCCAGGGTTCTGAGGTGATCAGCGGAGGACCTGTCCTTCATAAAACCGACCTGTTCTGGGCCAATAAGGCCGGGTAGTACCCGACTTATATGTTCCGCCAGCAATTTAGCTAAAATTTTAACATCGTAGTTAAGCAGGGAAATAGGTCTATAACTAGCCGGTTGTTCAGGGGGTTTATCTTGCTTTGGTATTAAAACAATAAGTGCTGCAAACAATGATTGGTCCCACGTTTGATGACTTAGAATGTGTCTAAATAACATAAGGAGTAAAGGGGATAATTGTTTGGAAAACTTTTTATAAAAATTTGACGAGAACCCATCTGGCCCCGGTGTTTTATCCAGTGGGAGACTCTGAATAATCAATTCAATCTCATTTTGGGTGATATCAGTCATCAACTGCGTCTGTTGGGATTCAGTCAATGAGGGGAGATCCAATCCTTCTAAGAAGGTGAGTATCTCCATCTCAGTGGGGGGGGGTTCTCCATTGTACTATACAGGGATTTAAAATAATATCTGAATTCCTGCTCTATCTCCCCAGGCATGGTTTTCACTTGGCCATCAACCTTGGATTGAATCCCTGGGATTATTCGAGATGATTCCAACTGTTTGATCCGTCTGGCGAGGAGCCCACCCGCCTTTTCTCCCTGATCAAGATAGTTAGCCTTAGTCTTGATTAACGCCAACTCCGCTTGTTCCCCGAGCAATTTTAAATAAAGGTCTCTCAGTTTAACAAGCTCAAGCTTCGCCTTCTGAAGACTGTGAGTCAATTTAGTTTTACTTTATTTGGTTCAGCAATCGGATAGGATTTGTACCTCTCCCTCTTCCTTTTGGTTGCCTGTCCAATTAGTATACCTCTCATGAAAGCTTTGAGCGCTCCCCATACCATATCAGGACTGATATTATCTTTCAGATTATTAGCTATAAATTCTTCTATTTGCGTTGAAATAAACTCTACTGTTTTGGGGTTACGCAGTATCTGGTTGTTTATCCTCCACCTACTGCCCTTCTTAGGAAGAGAAGAGAAGGAGATTGACACCACCACAACTGCATGGTCAGAAGGGGGGTCCCGGCATAATTTCAGTGTCCAGCACTCCAGGAAGGAGAGTATGAGACAGTAATATGTAATCTATAAGGGATGCTGTACCGTGAACTCGAGACGTGAACGTGTATTCCCTAGCCTTCGGGTGAACAATTCTCCAGACGTCCACTAGACCGAGCTGGTCCAACAATTCTCCCAAGGCCCGCTGGGCTGGTGAGAAGGCCAAAATAACTTTTCTGGTTCTATCCATTAAAGGGTCTAAAACCAGGTTTAAGTCGCCTCCTAGAATCATGGGGATCTGTATAAATGGAGTCAAGGCTTCCAGGAGTTTAACAAAAAACCTTTGGGATTCAGCGTTGGGACCATAAACAGAACCAAGAAGAATTTCCGTATTTTGTAGCCTACCCCCTGACAAGAACATATCTACCCTCATCGTCCTAAATAACCTGAAGAGGGGTAAAGGGAACGGACCCACGCATAAGCACCATAACACCTCGGCTTTGAGTGCTACCTTGTGAAGAAAAAACTGTCCCCATTTGTAAACGCCTCATGGAGTTACATTCCATTTGAAGCAAATGCATCTCTTGTAAGAATGCTATATCTGCTTTTACCACCTCTAGGTGTTTCAGTATACTATACTGTTTGGCTTTCTGTCATGCTCCCTTTATGTTCCAGCTTACAAATTTAATCGTCCCACACGACGCCATTATCCTGCATGTCTAGCTCAAACAATGGTCTGCTTCTACTTATCCGGTGGTCTCTGTCACCAGTCTTGGAGACTTGTGCTCCAACCCCTCTATTTTTCCCACCCAAGCGACACCCATAAGTAATATATTCCCCTCTTAGTCTCAGCCCCTAGTATCCTCCTCCCTCCTCCCTCATCTTCACGGTCCATGATGACAGCTCGCATCACTGTATACTCCCCCTCCCTGCCCCCTCGTCCATTCCTTCAGTTAGAGTAATGCCCAACATTGGGTTTTCCCTGCGTAGAGAAACATCCAGCAAAAATGTATTTCCTATCTACATACCCTTAAACCGTAATAATCTAACATTTATTAATATATCCCTAAAAGGGGGAATGATTAGCCCCAACGTCCCTTCCCCAAAGAACCCAAGACAATGTCAAGCCAACCTGAGCCTCGAGAGCAACCAGGTACCAATTTTCTTAACCTACAATAATCTGCATTATATTCTAAAAAACATCCTTTTACTAACAGACACATATTCCTGATGTCCCCGGTACAGTATGACGTTATACAGGCCCGTGTCCGATCCAAAACAGCATCGGTCCCCCCCTATCAGTTCCACTCATGAATCCCTTCCTGCGGAAACCATAGTCCAGGCAATACACTGCAGTCAGTCGTGGCACCAACAGACTCTACGATTCGCATTTTGACATATTAGGAGCTGCCGTTACTTCGTGTTTGCAGATCTCCTCTGGAAACTCCCAGAGTCCACAAAACTATTCCACCAGCAAACATATATCTGCCATGAATAAATTGGAGGTGACCATTCCAGATCTCTGGACCGACCAATGCGGGACTTGCATGCCATTGGATTACCCCAATGAAACTAGGTCCCTGTCGAAATGCATAGGAGATTCAGGTAAATACCAAAATTAGGTAGCTATGATGAGGTCGCCTGCACAGACAAATGCCCGATTAGAGAATTGCTATTCGGGGATCACCGAGATTAGGCATATGGTCTTTCAGTTCCACGTTAGTAGCGCAGCCTGTCTCATCTTTATAGGCCATCTGAGCAATCAAACATATTACTGGAAAAAGCTCTCATGGTTTTTCCAACTGCCATGGGAAACAAATATGCCCAGGGAAGCTGAACCCTTACTTGGCTTTAAAAAGGGTAGGTAGCGCGAGCTGAAGTGCAGTTGAGGCCTTATCTGGATCTTCAAACTTTTTCCACGACTCTAAGATGTAGACATGCAGCACAGCGGGATATGCCATTTTAAATTTAATACCGCTGCAATAATCTTTCAGATGAGGGATGAAAGGCTGCTCTTCACTGCCGTACCGATAGCGGCAAGTCCTGGGTAATCCTTAGGTTTGCCCCCTCCCATTGCAGGGCTTTAGTTTCCCTGACTTTCTGTAGAAAGATTTGCCTCTCTTAATAGTTTAGGAACTTAACCATGAAAATACAAGGAGGCGCCTCTTGCAGTGGCATAGGACGGAGGGCTCGGTGCGCCCTTTCAATATTATAGCAGTGACCATAGGGTGAAGAGCCTGCGATCCTCTTGACGAATTTTTGAAAAAACTTCACCGGGTCATTTCCCTCTTCCCTTTCAGGCAGGCCAATCACCACCACGTTGTTCCTTCGACTTCTGCCCTCGAGATCTTCAACTTTTGAGTCTAAACTGGTGATGCGTTGATTTAATTTGACAATCTCAGGATCGATCTTATCAGCACGATTTTCCAGCGACCTGACCAGTGCCTCATTGTCTGATATTTTCCTGTTCAGGTCTTCCAGGGTGGAGGTGATATTTTTGATTTCGGTAGCCATTTCAACCATTTCAGCTTTAAATGGTCTAAATTCTTCGAGAAACTTTGCCACAGTTAACAGTTCCTCCCCTTCACTGCCATGGTAGGTAGGCTGGGCTGGTTGTAACGGTGAGGCCCGAGGCTTCTTTGGGGCCTTTTCAGGGGTTGCTGAAG
This sequence comes from Neoceratodus forsteri, assembly GCA_016271365.2. Classification (NCBI taxonomy): domain Eukaryota; kingdom Metazoa; phylum Chordata; order Ceratodontiformes; family Ceratodontidae; genus Neoceratodus; species Neoceratodus forsteri. The sequence goes on along the minus strand of CM057450.1, from coordinate 301,725,595 downwards.
GGGTATGTTTAGCTGCCGCTTTTGGCATTTCTTCTTCCATCTGTGTCCCCACCAGCTTCTCTGATACTTCCAATCAGTGGATATTGCCTTTGTAAGCACCGATACACCACCGATGACCAAAAGAATGTGTATATGGACAGGGTTTAGGCAGAGCTCATAGAGAGTGCAGCTAGCAAGAGCACTGCATCACGTGACTCCTCTAAACGTTTGAGATATTTACAAGGAGATAAATGTGAAAAATGCCTAACAAATATATATATAAACAAAATGAACAAAATACAATTCCTGTTCTGAAAAATAGTAATGGGACACCAGTTACTGACCTAAGAAAGTATGGAAGAAATAACACTTAAATATGATAAAGAGATATATCAAATAGAGCAGAAATTACATCAAAACATTATGCACAAAGTTTTGGATCAGGTTTATTGTGAGCAATTACAGATCTCTGATGCCAGATTTGAGAAAAATGAAATTGAAGAAATAATACAATCTTTACCTAAACATAAAGCTCCAGGACTGGTCGGATTCACTACTGAATTCTACCGAGTTTTCTCAGTGGAACTTGCATCATGGATTCATTTAATGGTTGATGACCTGATGGATGGAGATGGGAACTTACCAGATACAATAAATGATGCTAAAGTAATTCTGATACATAAGGAAGGTAAACCTATAGACCAGTAACATTACTTAATGTAGATTATAAGATCATAGCTAAATTAGTAGTATCACAAATAATTCCAGGTTTAAACCTCCCCATCCATCAGGATCAGTATGGATTTATCCCTGGTAGAACTCTTATGCAGGCTATCAGATGGGTACAGGCACTCTTTGAATATGTGAAATTATTACCAAATAATTATTATGCACTAGCATTAGACGCTAGTAAAGCATTTGACATTGTAAACAGAACATACATAATAAAGGTTTTAAACTTATGGGGGATCCCCAAACAGTTATTAAATGGTATTACTTGGTTATATATGAATTCAAGGGCTTTGTTTCTTTATTAATCATCATTTGACTGATACTATACAAATGAACAATGGGGTAAGGCAGGGCTCTTCCCTGACCCCCACCATCTTTGTTCTTTGTTTAGAGCCACTGTTACTGAAAATCTGCACAAATAAGAGAATTGAAGGGGTAAAAACTGAACAAGACAATATTAAACTCAGTGTTTATGCAGATGATATTTTATCGATCTTTAAGAATATTGCACCCTCAATTACAACTTTAATGGATATTAATGGTGACTTTTCAAAATTTGCAGGTTATAAATTAAATTCTTCAAAGCTAGTAATCATGCCTCTATCCAAAGGTAATGATTTGGAATATCAAAATTTAACATTATTTTAAAAAAGAAACTAAAATAAAATAGTTGGGTCCTACGCTTACACCAGATATAAATACTAACATGCAAATGAATTACAACATAGCAAAAGAAAATATACAAAATAAATTAACCCTTTGGCAAAATCTATTTATATCTTTATGGGACAGAGTAGAAGTCATCAATATGATGGCTCTTCCACACCTTATATTTGTATTACAATCCCTCATTGGAATTCCTGATAACAAATGGTTCTCTACAATCAAACAGACCTTTACTAAGTTCCTCTGGAAAGGAGTGAAACCAAGAATTGCTTGGAACTGTATGATAGGGAGCAGAAATATGCAAGGGCTCAGCTGTCCAGATCCCTTTAAGTACTTCTTAGCACAACTATTAGCTATAGCCTGAGAATGGACCTTTTATCCTAAACAAGACTGTATAGTTATACAAGACTTAATAGGAAGAATGGGATATAGGGACAAAATAAATGAGTTGCTTTTTCAACATGTATTTAAATAACATAAAAAAATCTCAACATTGATAAATTTTTACATATATGATAAACAAGCCCTGGAGCCATGGGGAGAGGAATCCATTCCATGATGTCATGCCAGTTTAGAAAAATTTAATAAAAAAATAATTTAGCGTATAGAAACATCTGTACAGTTCTACAAAAAAATATAAATACAAGGCTGATTTATTGCAATAAAATGGATTTATTACATACAATAAGAATAAGGAATGAATTAATGTGGAATATTTAAAAAAATGTTTATGTTATAATTTGCTGTTAAAAAACTTCAGGCGCTATTAAAAACCAACTCTGACCAGAGCCAATAGCACTGCAGCTGAGGAATTTGGGATGATTTGTAATGTTTTTAAACCAAATTTTCAACATAGCCTTGTTATGGCAACACCTCATGAAGAAGGGCAGAGAAAATATTCAACTCCTGGCCTAAAGGTGATTTTGAGCAGGGAGTGCAAAAATCAATTTTCAGGATGCAGAAACACATTTTGGGCAGGAGTTGAAAAATGGCAGCAGTCACATTCATGAGGTGCTGCAAAGATATGGCTACGTTGTAAATTTGGGTTAAAAATATTGACAATTACCAAAGTTACAAGCATGAGTTTGCAAAATACAATATAGGCTCATAATGTTATTGTTTTTTAATATTTTTACACCAAATTTTCAACATAGCCTCTTAAGACCCCACTTCATGAACATGTGCAGAGAAAATTTTCAACAGCTGCTTGAAAGGTGATTTTGCACAGGGACTGTGAAATCACCTGTTGGGATGTAAACAAAACACATTTTGGCCAGGATTTGAAAAATGACAGCTGTCACATTCATGAGGTGCTCTAAAGATATGGCTATGTTGTAAATTTGGGGTAAAAATATTGACAGTTATCAAAGTTACAAGCCTGAGTTTGCAAAATTCAATGTAGGCTCATAACTTTATTGTTTTTTCAATATTTTTACACCAAATTTTCAACATAGCCTTGTTAGGCCCCTACGTCATGAGCAAGTGCAGAGAAAATTTTCAACTCCTGCTTGAAAGGTGATATCATACAGGGACCATGAAATCACCTTTCAGGATGTAAAGAAAAACAACAGTTTAGCCAGGTTTTTCAACTCCACAAAATCCTCTTTTGGGACAGATCTTCCGAATGACAGTGCAATTGTTAATAATGTAGGGTCCCAAATGAGGCATCCTGAAAAATTGGGCCACAAATATGCAAAAATGCCCAAGTTATGCCACTAAGTTCAAAAGTTCATTGAAATACATTAAACTGTATACCTGTTTCTTCAGTTCAAGATCTGGCTTTGAAGAGTGAAGACGTGTCTGTGGTCCAGAGAGGATAATAGCAGTGGATCCCCTTTTGAATGTGAGAGCTGTCATTTTTCAAATCCTGGCCAAAATGTGTTTTACATGCTGAAAGATGAGATCACGGCCCCTGTGTAAAATCCCCTTTTAAGCAGCTGTAAGGGCTTGGGGGGGCAGGGTGGTGGGCATTGAGTGGGAGGGTTGGGTGGAAGGCAGTTATGGCTTCAAAAGACATCAATGGATGGTTTTCCTTTTGCACGGTTTTAAAAAGAAAACAAAAGCACTGAGGATTCCAAATCAGGACACTGGAGGAGTGGGCACCCTCAGAGTCACTTAATAGTCACTCACAAATAATACATACTGCATTGATTCACTGTTGGAGCTCCACTCTCTCCCATACTGCTGACAGTACTCTAAAATGTATATTCTTTGCAGAGCCAACAATGCTGAAAGCACAGCATGTGGGGGGCAAACAGGAATGGAGGAAAGGCTGGAAGGTTTACTTTCTCTCTCTCCCTCTCCCTCCAATGTCTGTATGTCACCCTCACATTCAGGGGACTGTCACTGTCTCTCACTCTATCGCTGTATGGGTCGGGGGGGCACAGCATACTGTGCCTGTCTTGACTATCTGCAAAGGATTGGGGGGGTTGAATCCATCTTTCAAAGCTGTAGCACTATTAAGTATGTCAGTGTGCAGGGTGAAAAGGATGCAACAGAAACCGCATGACAGAGAGAGAGAGAGACAGAGAGTACAGGAGTCACTCATTTGAACTTTCCTATGCCTATGCAGGGACAGATTGTGTTCTTTCTCTGTCTGTCTCTCTCTGTCTCTCTCTGTCACTCATGCACCTTTGGCACCAACCCCACTATACCCACCAATGTGTTGCCTCTCTCTGTCTTGCTCTCTGTCACCACTACCTGTGCCTCCTCACAATGTGGAGGGAAAAGGACTCTTTCTTCCTCACTTGCACCTTGCTACCAACACAACCACACTTTAAGATGTGCTGCCTTTCTCTCCCTTGCTGTCTCTCAGCATTGCCTGTGCCTGCTATGACTGTCAGGGGAGGAGGCAGTGAAGCAGCGGGTGTACACTGGGATGGGGGTATGATTACATAAAGCTGCTCCTGTTCTCTGTCAGCTTCTCTGTCATTCACCAACATACCAGGGTGGGTGGGGCCTTCTCCTGGGGCATGGAGTGGTACGACACTAGGGTGCACAAGAAATATTGTATACTGCAAGGAGAGGAGAGATGTGAGACACAGCCCTGGAACACATACTTTGACAAATGGCATGCACTCTGCCTTTGCTCTCTCTTGCTCTCTGTGCAACAACTGACAGACCCCCCCCCCAAAAAAACACACTGTTACTTAGAAATCTCCATTATAGGCACTGTCAGAGCTCCACTCTTTCCCCTGCTGCTGAAATTTATCTAAACAGTATACTGTTTGAATGGTCACCAATGCCGAGGGCACAGCATGTGAGGGGAGGGGACAAACAGGAATGGAGGACAAGCTGGAGGGTTTGTTCTGTTTCTCTCTCTCCCTCTTCCTCTCTCTCCCGTGTCTGTGTGTTACTCTCACATTCGGGGACTGTCACTGTCTCTTGTTCTGTCATTGATGTATGGGTGGGGGGGCACTGTCAAACAGTGACACTAATTCACTGGGGAGACAGCATGTTGGTGTATGTGACAGTTGTATGGCTAGGCTCCTCATACTGTGCCTGCCTTGACTATCAACTGTACAAAGTCTGTGTGTGTGTGTGTGTGTGTGTGTGTGTTCATCTTTCACAGCTGCAGCTGTACTAAGTATGTCAGTGTGCAGGGCAGAAAGGACACAACAGAAACCGCATGACACAAAGAAAGAGACAGAGAGCAATGGAGACACTAATTTGAACTTTCCTAGTCCTGTGTAATGACAGCTTGATTCTCTATTTCACTCTCTCCCTCTCTCTCTCTCTCTCTGTCACTTGCACACCTTGGCACCAACCCCACTAGATCCACCAATGTGCTGCCTCTATCTGTCTCACTCTCTGTCACCACTGCCTGTGCCTCCTTGCACTGTGGGGAGAGAGGGGGTGTCTCTCTCTCTCTCTCTCTCTCACACACCTTGCCACCAACACAATCACACTCTAGGATGTGCTGCCTTTCTCCCTCACTCTCTCTCTCAGCATCACCTGTGCCTGCTATGACTGTTGAAGTGTGGGGGTGGGAGACACTAAAGCAGCAGGTGTACAGTGGGAGGGGAGTGCAAGTACATAAAGCTGCTTCCATTCTCTGTCAGCTCTCTCTGTCATTCATGAACATGCTGAGGTGGGGTGGGGGTCCTCTTTCTGGGCATGGAGGGGCACAACACTATGCTACACAAGAAATCTCAAGTACAGTACTGTGTGCTGCAAGGAGAGGAGAGGAGAGGAGAGATGCGAGACACAGCCCTGGAATACATACTTTGACAAATGATGTGTGCGCTGTCATTTGCTCTCTCTCTCTCACTCACTGTGCAACAACTGACAAAAAAAAGCACTGTCACTTAGAAATCCCCATTATTGAGCCTGTGCCACTGTTCATGAAGTCAAGGTTTAAATGACTGCCTTTCTATTTTTGCTTTCTGGATGGCAGCACAGAGTCCAGAGGACACTTTACTGAGCCAATCTGTGACACCATGCATTAACAAGGCTGCTTAATGCATGGTTATACAGTGGCTCTGTACCAATGGGCTTCCACATTCCTCACAATCCATGTTATTACTGCCTATAGAGAGTGCTTCTCCGATGCGGAGGCACCTGTGTCATCACTCAAACATGTTCATTCACAAGGAATATGGGAGTCCTTTTTCTCACAGCAAGAGGTCTTCAAGGCTGTGCCCACTGCAGCCCTAAAAAGGGGAATGGTTAATATAAATTTAGGCCCACATTTGAAATTTGAAACAACTATGATTAATAACTATAAAGATAAACCTCTTTCCAGGATTTATAAATCTTTGACTTGTGAACCAATAACTTGCAGGCTAAATGTATATGAAAAATGGAGACAGGAAATATCTTGGACTCTGATGGCACAACATTGGCAACCAATACAAACAGCAGCTAATAAAAATGATGTTTCCACTGAGAATAAATCCATTCAGATTAAAAACATAAATTGAGCCTATATTACACCAAATACTTTGAGTCATATTATACCAAATATACCCAAAAAAATGTTGGCATGGCTGTGGAATGGAAGCAGACTTAATACTTAGTATATGGACTTGTTAAACAATTAATAACTGGTGGCAGAGATGGAGGATATGCTATCACAGACATTGGAGATAAAAATCCCTACATCTTTTGAAATTCTTGTACTTAATAAATTCAACACATTAAATATTACCAAGGATCAACAAAAAGTAATATCTCTAGGATCAATGGCCACAAAAAGGACTATTTTGGAGTTCTGGAAGAGTCAAGCCCTCCCCCAGATCATTAAACAAATGTGGTGGCACAAAACAAAAGAAACACTTACTTTTGAAAGATTATGGTTCCAGCTGGAAAATCCAGAAGATATTATGGGTATATCATGGAATGAATTTATGTAATTGTTTCCTCCCCTTATGAGGATTTAAAGCTATTTTTTTATGTTTTTTGTTAGTATATTTATGATTGTTGTATCATCCCTACCCAGACATATGTGTATATCTTTGTATTTATTTATTTTATTTATTTAGTAATCAGAATTACAACCTTTGAGCTAAGAGTTCTTTTGCAAAGGATCCTCATCAGATGGGGGTGGGATACAGGGAATACATGAGTAAGGGAGTCAGTTGCAGCTAGTAAGGCATTGTAAAAGACTTCAAACAGTTGAGTTAATCAGTAACAAGGATAACAAAGTATAAGCATCACATAGAAAAATCATCCAGTAACATATTAGGAGCTTCACAATCACCTAGGTTTGGGTACATTGAAAGTAAAATATTCATCAATGTATGGGTACAGATAACATGGAGACACAGTTAACACAAGTCCCAGATAAAGTGCACAAGTTAGAATGCAAACAGCAGCATACTGTAGGTTAACACAGCCAAATGTGTCACATCGGCCATGGTGAGGCTATAGAGTACATGGGGATATGATTCACCCAGAGCCCAGAATAATTACAAGTGCCCTAACCAGGATTATAAACTGGCTAGTGTAATCAGAGGTTGTATCTATATAGGAGCAGCAGTTGAAGCACACAGAAATAGCAGTTCATAAGGGGTTACAAGCCAGCAGCCAGGGGAATAGGTAAAGCCTTAGAAGTCAGTCAGGATCAGTGGGAAAAATCAGGGTAGGTAAGAGTAATGAACACAGATGAGGGGCAAAGGTGGGTACATCAGGGGTATATCAGTAGAGTAGTGTAATGGGAGTGTGTTGGGTTGATGTGTGCATGACATGGACAAGGAGATGGAGCAGGGGCAGGTGGGCAAGCAGAGGCAAGGGAAGAGCAGGGGTTAAGGGCCAGAAAGGGAGTGCAGAAAAAGCCAGGGTGATCTTAGTGTCCAAAGTGCTGGTTACACCTGGGTTACGTATGGCAATAGCAGCATATTGTATTACAGTAAAACCTCAGTTATCCAAACCTCAATTATCTTAAACTCTCAGTTATCAGAAATGGTGGTGTGTCTCCCAGCTTAATAGACTTAATTGTAAAGTTCTCTCACTTATCCAAAAACCCCATACATAGTAAAAACCAATAAATATAATTAACAAAAAAACAGAGACTCTTGTAGTCTTGTAATGCTCTTGTATCCTTTAGAATCTCAAAATTTCTTCCAAGTCTTATCCCTGGTCTTCATGAGAAGCAAGAGTTCTGAGGTAATCCATTCTTAATTGTGAGCTTTGATTTTCATCCTTCATTTAGGGGCAATTAAGCCACAGATTTCGCCAAAAATCTGGATGAATTTCTTTAATGCTAAATCAATATTGGTTAGAGTCTAAGAAAGAGCAGTTCACTTTGCTCAAGCAAACTCCAAGGCCTCAACCTAGAGCCCTTTAAGTTCCTTGAATGAAAATATACTGGTGGACTTGTAGGCCCTCTGACAGTCCACTCACAAAAGATCAGATAGTGGTCACCCACCGAGTATGGAAGACCAGAGACAAAGCTGGTTATCTGAAGAGTACCCAATATAAGAAGTCTGCATGGCTGCCATCATTTCTGAGGAGTACATTAACTCTTTTGTTTGCATAAAACACAATATTTCTAGAATCCTTATTAGGTGACGCTGATGTAAATGCAGTCCAAGTCACTGTTTTTTTACAAGCAGAAAATTAGCCTCTTCTCTACGGAAAGCAGATCTTTTCTCCAGTTTTTTTGTCAGTTGCTTGTACGAAAGCAGGCTGGTTATAAGGTTTGCAGACAACATTTTTAGTTCCTGACTCACTGGGAGGGATATGCTTCTAGAAGGAACCAAGCCCAATTTTTTTTATTTGTAGAAATTTAACCTGTGTAGGTGGCAGCTCAAAAACTGATACCTTCAACAGCTAACTGTTCACACATTTAAAAAACGTGCTACAATAATGGTCTTCTATAGAATGAGGAGCAGATGCAGATTCATCTCCTGTGTTTTCAGGAGTGATACATTCATATTGATCTATTTGTCAAATACATCAATTTCAGCCTCATCTCCACATTTGTCAGGTGGAGTGTACATGGAAGGTACCTCAGGAGCCTGGACTTGCTGCATTACCTGAAACATTTGCCACATTTACCTAAAATCCTCCAGAAAGGTTGTCTGTTTAACTGAGGGAAAACCTGATCGATTTTAAGCCTCTACAGTGGATGTAATACCTGGATCATTCACTGGTTCACTCCCACTGCATTGGTGTGTGCAGTATATTTTCAGCACAATTGTTTTCACTCATCACTTGATCGAGGACAGAATTGTGAGCATCTGCACGCTGTTCAGACTGAGGAGAATCAAGGTGAAGTAAGGCATTTTTAAAGCTTAAAACAGGTATGCCATTGTTGCCTGTCTAAACAAACTCTTGCCAGAGCCACTAGGGATGCAGGTGAGGATGTTGGGGTAAAAATATTGAAATTTAGTTTTTTGATATGTGCAGGTATGATGATGCTGACTAGCAAAGCTTTCATGTGCCTTGGTGTCCCAGCCATTTGGATTCCAGTGGGGGGTGGATGGATTCCATGTCATAACAGCGATTGGGGAAAGGAGATCACTGTTACAGCAAGTGTACATCGTTGCAAATCAATTTTGGCAATGCACACTTGCAGCATGGACAACAACGATGCCCAAGACCTACAGGTCTCATTGTTAATGCAGGGGGCTGCAGCCCCGCACCCCCACTTAAGGATTCTCAGCTCCAGGGTGGTGCATGTCGGGGAGTGAAAAACATAAAAAAATTAATGCTGCCTGCTGGCAAAAAACAAACAAACTGCACTGCACCTGACCCAAACCCGAATCCTGTACCCTGTGCCTCCTAGCAGATCACCCTCCCCACCACACTAGCAGACAAGCTCAACAGCTGCTTACCTCACCCCCTCCCACATATCATCCCTCCCCTGCCTTTTCCCCCGGCACGTGTATGTGTGTGCGCATACACCTGCTACTTCCTGTCACTGTATTCACCCACCCCAGTATCCGGTCACCCCCCTGCTTGGTAGCCATGAACACAGGTACCGTAACTGAGTTGCCGTTTTTATCAGTGCCCAATTTTGGTTGCCTTGTTTGCTGTATACCGGATGGATGTAATAAGAGAGATAAACAATGCAGGCCAGCCTAGCCCAGCAGGATACATAGATGGTATGAGACAGAAAAAGACTACAGACAGCATTTTTAAATTAAATCTCTCATGGATCCACCCACCCTATGAACAACAAAAACTTGTGCCTGACTGCTAGACCGCTCATTAGGTAGTAAAACTGCATCAGCCACTTTGACGCACTACCATCAAAAATCCTGGCAGTTGTATTAAAAAAATAATGCATTCATCTTTCTTTTGTCATGCAGGCTGACACAAATATGCAGAAAGTGTCTCAACCCATGCTTTAAGTAGGAAGTAGCGTTGTGACACATTCAGATGGTCACAGATGCATCATGTATTAGTGTCCAAATTAGACCTTTTAAAAATCCTGCCTAAAAGTTAATTCAGTTTGCCCTGTTGTTTCTGTCAATAATTATTCAATCATCTTGGTGCTCCCAGAGCACTCAGGTGATGTTGTAGCTTCTATTTGTCCCTGCACCACCACTGTAGTATGCTCAAATGGGTTTGCTTAGTAAAGAAGTTGGACTTACTGAAAAATATAACACACCTGGAACCTGAATGTTCCCAGATTCCATGTTGGAATACTCCTGGGTTAGTCACTATTGAGGTATTCTAGCATAATAATAACTAGGGGGGTTTTGTTAGGCAGCACTCCTCCAGATGTGGTGAGCATTTTGTTTTAAAACAGGAATACACCCAGAAATGGAATGCACTTAGAATCTGGAGCAGTGACCTCTACACTGAATTCCCTCTACTTAATGCTACTGCCAGAATGCCTTAGTATTTACTGTACTTGCTACAATGATGCAAGTCGTTATTGTCCCAGTGGCATGGCAGGGAAAGTGAGGGTGTGGCTGGTTTGGGGTGAATTCTAGCTTCATCCATAGACTCATTGTGGGTGCTGTCCTGAAGACTTCACTGTGGCAGGGTGTGTGTGAAAGCAGTAGAGGTAAGCCAGCATTCATGCTGGAGGTTGCCAAACGACAGGTGGGGCAGGGCTGGCAAAAGTGGTTAAAACAATAAAAAATAATATCCTTTGCTAGCTGCTGACCACATTTTTGAAGTCCAAGTTGAATCTCTCCCAACAATAAGCACTGTCCTGTAACACCCCAAATAATACCAGTAATATCTGCATACTGTAGCAACAACACTACCCCCAAATCTCCAAGAGTGGCAACACTGCCTCCTGCATTAACAATCACAACACTAGCCCCAACCCCAAATCACATCACAGACCCCAGCTGTCACCACACTACCCCACAGCACTCAGCACTGAAAGCATTATTCTTCCAACAGTCACCACATTGTTCCAGTCCATAAGCATTGTCCATCACTTGGGGAGTTGGATGTATTTGTGGGAGGAATGCATTGGGGGATAATTTAAGAAACTGACGTTGGGGTGCTGAATATAGGAAATAAATAAAAAAGATTCAGGGCAGCTCAATAAAATGTACACTAGTGCAGAATAATGATTATTTTGATTTGTGAGTTTTCTTTTCTAATTTTATCTTTGCAAGTAGCAAATTGAAGCTTTTGTATCAAAAAGAAGACTGTAGTAATAATAAAGGAAAATTTGGAAAATACACTGGTTCTGGAAATTGCTTAGTGGTAGTTTTTGTCAGTCGAGTGAGGGTGAAGCTCTCAAGACTGCTTCTCTGTCTGCAGGTCTAAACAGTGGTTAGAAAATGAGTGGTACTTATACATTGAGAGACACAGCTGTCAATATGCAGCACCAGCATAGAGAGAATTTTATTGTTTTTATTGCCCTGGTGAGTTTAAAAGAAAACTTTCACTTCTGTGGTCCAGTCCAGTTTTTATCAAGTTCCAGATGGAGGTGAAAACTGGACCACATAGGTAAACACCAGACTGGTAGCCTAGATTTTATCAGTCCAGTTTTCTTTCATAACCAGGAGTGGGGCTGGTTCTTCAAAACGTATGTGCAGTAGTGATAACTTGGAAGGGTTGCTTGTTCTCCATTTAATAAGCTTTAAAGGTATGGAGTGCCTTTATAATGCTGATGCAGTGCTGTTGGGACTTGGAAGTGGTGTAGCAACTGGGGGAGGGCACTTGTAACTTCTTGATGCAAAGGAGACTGGCAGGTTCCCAAATCAGAGCAGACCAAGTGCTGCTGTGCAAACAGTTGGGGAGGGGGGTGATAAAGGCACAGCCAAGTTCAGAACTATTTGTATAGAAATGAAGAAAAAGGCACAATCACACATACATGATAGTGGGGGGTGGACACTTTATGATCGGGACACTGGGTGCAATGATAAAGGAGAACTTTGCTAGTTCTGGAAATTGCTTAGTGGTAGTTTTTGTAGGTTTAATCAGGGTGGAGCAGTCAACGCTGTGTTCCTCTGTCTACCAGGTCTAATCACCGGGTTTAAAATTTGTGGTGATCATGTATTTGGAGACCACTCTCAAATGTGTAGTTTGTAGCGCCAGTGCAGAGGGAATTCTATTTAGTTTTTATTGACCTTGAGTATACTAGAAAAAATACCTCTATTCAGTACTTTTTACTTGCTTGATATTGCAGATTCATTTAGTTGATAACACTTACTACATAAACCTTCTGACATAAGTGGGAAACTGCTGCTCTTTAGCTCTGACAGACCATTATAGACATTCTTTTAGCTCTCCCCAAGGCAACAGCCCTGATGTCTAACCAAAAGTCACTTAATACTCAATTTGTATAGTTCATATTTGATAGGGGCTGCTGCTTTAGCAAGCTGGGGAGAGTTGAGTCCCCAGCAGGAGATACCGGGGAAGAGGAGAGGAGAAGAGAGTCATGTGATTTCCACACTAGCCCAGGTTTTGTTGGGGGGGGGGGTGCAAACCTGTAACATTTGCCACTGGCAGATCTATACTCAGTTCTGGTCAGATCCCTATTTATTTATTTATTTGTTTGTTTGTTCTTGGATTACAGTACCTTTGAGCCAGATGCTCTTTTAAAAAAGGTTCCACGTCAGTAGAAAGCACACTGTACAGCAACATAAGGCATTACATAAGAATAAAGTATAAATAAGCAATAACATAGACAGTAGCATGGTTACAATGACAGATAATTACAGATGGTTCCTAGTCAGGTAGGCAACAATAGCAAAGGCAATATCATGACAGTGAGACTGGGCTATAAAAAATATTAAAGATGCCAATTGGCTTTGTTGAGAGAGAATGAGAGGACGAGAGGTGGGGGGGATGAAGGGGGTAAGGGCAAGATTAGGATAGAAAAGTGGGGAGTGAGGGATGGTAGGTAGGGCTGGAACAGGAGTATGTGGTAATTGGAGCAGCCCTGAGTGTGCACTAATCCATTGTTTTTGCTTTTTATTTTCCCTTGGGTAGGACAAGTGAAAAAAAGTGTCACACCATGGACAATACCAAGTTGTGGAACAAATGGCAAAATTATAACTTTCTTATTTTACCGAAGTAGATCAAACTTGATGGTTAATTGGGATGTTTTGCAGTAATTCTGCTGCAATGTAATAATTGGGTTCATTTAATGAGAAATAATGTTTCAGTTCATCAATATTATTTAAGGGAAGCTACAGATCAAGATTTATGATTTTTTTTTATTCTGAAATATTCTGAAATGTTAGATTGGGTAGGCAAGATTAATTAGGAATTTTCTTTATTTAAAAACAAAATAATAACCACTTCAATGGGAGCTGCGTGGAGTATGACAACAGTAAAGGTGACATATTGAACAGGTATTTCTGCTCAGTCTTTACTGAGGAAGAGGAGGGTAATGGGTCTGAAGGGAGTACAAGGGGTGAGAATGGTGCAGAAATGGACACAAGTCCCTTTACACGAGAAAGGGTCCTGAAGGAACTGGAAGTAATAAGAGTTGATAAAGCAATGGGGCCAGATGGGGTACACCCAGGGTCCTTAAAAACTAAGAGAGTGGTGGCTGAACCTCTGGCTATCCTGTTTAGCTGATCACTGGAAACAGGGAGGTACCCAAAGACTGAGGACAGCAGATGTAGTCCCCTTATACAAAAGTGTGAACAAAGAGGAAGCGGGGAACTACAGACCAGTCAGCCTCACCTCGGTAGTGGGGAAGATCATGGAAGCACTACTGAAGGAGAGATTGGTGGAACATTTAGTTGTCAATGGACTACAGGACCCAAGGCAGCATGGTTTCACCAGGGGGAGGTCATGTCAGACCAATCTCATTGAATTTTTTGACTGGGTGACTAGGGAGGTGGATCAGGGGAGGGCAGCAGACATGTCCTATCTGGGCTTCAGCAAGGCCTTTGACTGTGCCACATAGAAGACTATTACACAGACTGGGGAATGTGGGTGTGGGCAGGACAGTAGTGTGGTGGGTAGGAAACTGGCTGGGCAGCAGGACACAGAGGGTGGTGGTAAATGACTGTCACTCCACAGAGGGAAGAGTGACCAGTGGGGTACCACAGGGATCAGTGCTGGGACTGGTCCTATTCAATATCTTCATCAGTGACATTGTGGAGGACCTAGAAGGCAGAATTTCACTGTTCGCTGATGACACAAAGCTCTGTAACAGAGTAGACACACCAGAGGGTGTAGATAGAATGAGAAGGGACCTGCAGAAACATGAAGAATGGTCAGGGGTTTGGCAGTTGAAATTCAATGCAAAGAAGTGCAAGATAATACACATGGTGCACAAAAACCCTGGCACAATATATCAGTTGGGGAGTGAGGATATAGCATGCACCAAGCAGGAAAGGGATCTTGGGGTTATCATCTCTGATGACCTCAAGGTAGGGGGAAACAGTGTGACAAGTCAGCAGGTAAAGCAAATAGGATGCTGGGATGCATAGGCAGGGGCATCACCAGCAGGAAAAGGGAGGTCATAATTCCACTATGCAAGACACTAGTGAGGCCCCACTTGGAGTACAGTGTACAGTTCTGGAGACCTTACCTATGTAAGGACATAGACAGGGTAGAGAAGGTTCAGAGGAGGGCAACAAAGATGGTACATGGATTGCATCACAAGTCCTATGAGGACAGGTTGAGGGAACTGAATATGTATTTCCTGGAGGAGAGGAGGGAGAGAGGGAATATGATAGAAACATACAAGTATCTTACAGGGAGGAACAGGGTGCAGGAATACACTATTTTTAAGCGAAAAAGATGCTCCAGGACTAGAGGGCATGGGATGAAGTTGGAGGGAGGATGATTCAGAGGGAAACGTGAGGAAGAATTTCTTCACAGAACAGGTGGTGGACAAGTGGAACACCCTGCCAGAGGAAGTGGTGGGGGCTGAAGCAATCATGGGATTTAAGAATGCATGGGATAGACATAAAGGAATTCTGGAGATCAGGGGTAAGGGGCAACAGACTTCTAGGAAAACATAAACTGAACTTACAAGCTCAAATGGGCAGACTGGGTGGACAATAGGCCCTCATCTACTGACACTGTCTATGTATCTATGTATCTATGCTCTGACCAGCCATTTCAAGTTTTGTGTTTATGATTAATCTTGGTGTGCTTGATATTGCAAATTAGAGAGGCTGCAAGGCATCACAGCAGCTGGCCAATTGTCTGGAGCCCTCCTTCCCTGGATCTGGAAGGAATGAAGGGGACCTCCTTGGGGGAGTATGGATGTCATGGCAACACCATGAGGGAAGGTCCCATAAGGCTGCCTAGAGGTGGTGGCATTCGGAGGAGGGCGGGGAAAGAGGGGTCAAGTGAGCTGAGGGCAAGCAGCTCTCCCTTCTTTCCCCTCCATTTGTCAAACCCACCACCCACCTTGTAAAAGCAGGGTGAGGGGCCAGGGAGGCAGGGCCCTTTTCCCATTAGGGGAGACTACATTAGTGGTAGAGGAGTGAGCTTTCCCAGTTTTCCCATTAAACAAGGTTTTTGGCCTCCTCCAAAGGGCGATAACATTTAGTGAGTGAATAGATAACTGATAATTAAAGAAATATTAAATAGAAAGATACATTTTAAGGTAGAGATTCTGTTTATACTTGTTGATGAAACATGACACAATTGTCGCAGCCAGGTGTGGTGGCTAAGAAAGATTGCAAATCGATTGCACAAGGGGAAGAAGGAGGAGATGAGTCAAATTCTCTCGAATGGCTTGTTACTTCCAGTTGGCATGAGGCTGGGTACTACCAGACCAGACCCAGATGCGGGTCATGTTCCAACCTCATCAGGATTATTCCTCAGGCACAGCAGCACCAGACATGGGCTGCCGCAAGGGTGCTGGCCCATATGACCTTTCCCACGCCTGTAAGAAAGGTTTCGACTTAGGAGGTGCATCAGTCATCAGCCCCACACTAGGGTGGCCCAAGAATTGGGGATAAGATAGTGGGAGGCCTGCATGAAGGCTGCGTACCCTCCCAGCAGTGCATACTGCTCCTAAATAGGTGGTGATTTATTTCAGTAAATGTATGGCTGTGGCCATTTCCTCCTACACTTGTGTTGTGTGGTTATTTCAGGGGAATTTAGTAGATAAACACTTACTGAATTAATATTCTGAGAGATGAATTTGAAAGCTGCATATTTATCTTATTCAATACCTTTACTTGAAGCTGAGAGCCAATTATTGTTGTATTTCTAGCTGAAGAGGTAGTGCCAAAAATGTCACACCAAAATATATTTTTTTAAGTAGTCAGTTGTTACTCTCCCCTTCTTCATTATTTCTGTAGTCTTTTTCTTTCACCTTGTGCACCTTACAATGTTTTCTATCTGAGAGTCTTAAATGAAATGTGAAGACTGGTACTTTACCTTGAGGCCTATACATTTAGTTTTATTCCCCATTCATACCCTCATCAGCCTTGGGACAGCATCATGGCTAATCTGGCAGAAGGTGTGTGGATCTTCTCAGTCAGATGTGATGTCACACTACTGATGAGGTACAGAGGAGAACAGAACTCAGCATCTCCACATCCAGAATATTGTGCCATACAACACACCAAGTACTGTGAGGTAGAGCATCTCTAGGAGGCAGTATAGCGCAGTGGGTTAAGGCTCTGAGCTGCAGATCTGGGTTTGAATCCCACAGCCACCTAATGCATACTTTGTGATCCTGAGCAAGCCACTTAACTTACTTGTACTTCCAGGCCACATCTGGAAACAAACTACAGCTTAGTGTGCTACTCCTGGTTAAACAATGTCCCCTTATATCTAGCAAATGGGAACAGAACTAGTGCTTAAGATATTAAGCAAGTAATATTTTACTGCTTTTTTAAAGGTAATATGTATTTCAGACAGTGTATCACCTGTTTAAAGCAATTTTTTTGGTGGATAATGGCAAGTCATTATATTAGGTGTTTAGTAACACCAAATGATAAGATTAGTACTGTACCTTCCAAATCATGCCTCACACATTTATTTATGTATTTATTTGAAACGTTTCACCATGAATGGTACACTGAACTACAATAGCTCATCTCCAGGTGTGTCCTGGGCATATCAGGGACAAGGGTTTAAAAAATTAGGGACAAATGTCTGACATCTCAGGGACATGTCTTCAAATAGAAATATCCACTCAGTCTGTTACAATAGTGCTAGTAGTAAATACTTTTATTTCTTTTGTAATATATCTTTTTAAAATATTTACTACTAAATGATGGACATCAGGAAATATGTCTTTAAATGGTAATGTGAGCTCAGGCTGTCACAACAATTAAACCAAAACAGCATTCTGAGACACATTAGATAGTTTACATAGTCCATAGCAATTCCTCACCAGTCTCTTTACTAATGCAATCTAAACAGCTTCTGTCATCTTTATATTCTGAGATGCCATCAAATTATAAGCGGAAGTAGACATGGATTTCCTATCAGCCGTCTGCTGTGACTGTATCTAAGGTCTGTATACCGGGTTTAAAATTTGTGGTGAGCATGTATTCGGAGACAGCTCTCAAATGTGTAGTTTGCAGCACCAGCACAGAGGGAATATTATTTTGTTTTTATTGACCTTAAGCGTACTAGAAAAATGCAAATTTTCAGTACTTTTCACTTGCTGATATTACAGATTAATTTAGTTGATAACACTTAATTAACCTTCTGAGAGATGAATTTAAAAGCAACGTTTGCCTTATTCAGTACCTTTACTTGAAGCTGAGAGTCAATTATTGTTGTATTTCTGACTAAAGAAGTAGTAGAGCCAAACAAATCACACTAAAATGTTTTTTTAAGTACTGTAGTCAGTTGTTACTCCCACCTCCTTCATTATTTCTGCAGTCTTTTTCTTTCACCTTGTGCACCTTACAATCCTTGTGGAAATATAGATGAGACAGTGCTGTGTACATGCAGAATGCATGCCACATATGTAATTGTGCAGTGTTTGCATGCGGTTCACATACACAAAGTGATACAAAGCTAAACAGGTCTAAAAAGCAAATCAGGTCCGCATGCTGCAAGTTTGATATGTGCACAGCAGGGAAGCTGGTGTGAACATCTAAAAATTATATCAGGATTGCATGTTGCATGCCTGACATGAGTGCAGCAATTAAGCTGGTGTGAGCATCATTTAAACATCACATCAGGTTCACATGTTCAATCAATCAATCAAATCTTTATTTATTCAGGTGATCATCATTGAGCAAGGCTCATTTACAAGATGGACCTGATAAGGTCAAGGTTCGAGTTGATGCACAGCAATTACATCACATACTTATGAGACAGTTATACATACAGAAGAAAGGAAAATGTTATTTATAACACAATAATATACAGAGAATTCACATGTTAAAGCTTGGCTAAGAGAAAGTTAAACTAACATCTACAGTATGTACAGTACATATATATCTCAATGAGGATCATGACAGTCACTCACTTAATGAGTACAAGGATGCTGAAGGGAATATTGGGTGCCATATACTGGCGGTGTCTGACTGGAAGGAATATGCCATATGTGATTGGAATATGGTTTTGTGGGATGACTATTCTATCTCTAGCGATAGCAGCTGCATTTCTCTGTGAAGAAGGCTGTACAGTGCTGCTTGAAGGATGTAAATGGAAAGATAATGGACAGTTTAAGACATGTTGCTTCCTTCCCATGTGTGCAGCAGCTAAGCTGATGCAAATCTCATCTAAAAAATGCATCAGTTTCTAATTCATATAATGCTGCTAGCAATTAGAGTCATTAAAATACATTTTTATTTGAATCTCCATAAAAATTAAACTCATTAATTCTGATCCTTTTGCAAGTTTTTAAATGACTTTTGATTTTTGTCATTAAATCGCCATTAATGTGTAAAGTATTGTTGCTTACTGCATTAAATGCCTAGGATATAGCCAGTCAACATCCCCCATTCCAGATGTATAAAGAGGGGACTCTGTGTTGTGAAGCCTGACCTTTTTGTTTTGGACCATGCAAATCCCTTATGCATGTTTAGTGCTACAAATGTGTTTCTCCATGACTGTTTTGGTTCACTTATTTTCCCTTTGTCATTCTGCATGGAGCATATACACTATGGCCATGCCTAGGACTCTTTGTACTGAGTAGGGTCTTGGAAGCATGCACCATACCTCACATTTTGTCACTGAAATGAGGGACATGGACACTCAAAATGAGGGGACAATGAGGGACACTAACCCACATGATGATCAGGACACATCATGAAACATGGAGATACAGCACCTCAGAACACAGTAGAAACCATTGCATTAGCACCTCAGAATGAATTTTGACCATTAAGCAGGGGTGCCATTTAGGTAGGGCAGCGGAGGACAGTTGCCCCCCGACCATATTTGTGCCTAGGTTGTTCTTATGGTGTGGCAATAATAGCTTTAAATTTGGACTTAATCTTTTGCACAATAAGTGCCCACCTGGCCTGTGTGTGCTCATGCTGCAGGTACTCTCCAGACTCGACTGTGTCTATATTGTGTTGTCCACTCTCTCCACCTATTAGCAGTGGTGCAATCATATGTGATGTGGATGAGCTCCAGCCAAGAAAGAGCACATGAGCCTTACAAGTGTGACACTGTGTTTCCCGCACAGAGTAGACATACTGCACATTACAGCTTGGAGGAGTCAGTGAGCACTAAACTCTCAATAGCAGTGTTGTGGCAGAATATTTTTGTTGTTCTACTCTGAGTGAGTCTCCTTCTCCCCTGGTAGCTGAAGGGGCAGAGGGTGAGCTAGAAGCTAACTCAAGACTAGGTTATCTACTTACTCTGCTAGGCTCACCTTGCAAAAAAAAACAGCACAGACCCCCATGGCAGCAAGCAAGGCTTAGCAGCAGTGGTGACAGTGGTGTGGGTGGCCTTCATAGGCCTTGATCAGTGCAGTGCAGCAGAAGTCACAGCAGCAACCAAGCAAGAAGCAAGTAACCCAGGTTAGGTGACTTCAATTGTTGAAGTGACTTGATCGCAGACCATGTTGGAGACCTGTGATGGTCAGTTCTAGCATCCAGCTTCTGACAAAAGGAGATAGAGGGAGCAGAATGAAAACTGGGCTGTTGGCACACTATGCCAGGCTGCAGGTTCTGGCCATATGGCCAGATAAGTAAAAGTAAATAATTTCGTTTACAGGGGGCTTGAGGAAGGAGGAAGGACTGAAATATTGATGTGTTTTTCATGTTTCTTTACCTTTGGGTGGCTTCATGACTCTTAGGGGTTCAGTATTAAATGGAATGGAGTCGGGGAGAAAAATGGGGACAAAGTTCTTTGAGGGGGGCACAACTTCAGCCAGGAAAAATTGGTTGGTAACAAGGTGGGTTTAAGCCCAAATCTGATGCACTGCTCTGGGGTGTATACAGATGAATCTTTTACATTTGAATTTTTCATGATTTGCATATTACTTTTCAGTCAAAACTAAGAAGTTGTACCTTTTAGAGATGTTGCAGACAATCTAGAGCTGTCCCTTGCATTCATGGACAGTTGAGCGGTATGGTACGCACAGACACAGAGCTCCACTATAGTCAGGCTTATACCCAACCCCACACCCAGTGTAGCTGACTTCCACATCCCCACACTCAGGCACGTTATAACAAAGAGCAAAGGAGACTGCAAGGTGTGCACCATTGAAATGAATAGGGGTATTTTTTTATTACTATTTTATACATTATTGATGGAGAGTTGGAGATTAATGAAGGCCACCGCTTCACTAACAAGGGCCTTGTTAGTAAAACAGTGGCCTTCATTATTCTCCAACTCATCATCATAATGTATAAAATAGTAATAGAAAAAAACTCCATTCATTTCAAGGGGGTACACCCAAGCACTCTGACCCATGGACATCATCTCTTAAATATTTCTGCCTCTGGTGCACTAGTATGCAAGTAAGAGACTTTTTACTTATATTTATACTTGGTGGATTGTCTGTAGCAGCATGGTCATACCCACTACAGTGTGTGTGCATTGGGGGGGGACTGGCCGTGTGTGTGTGTGTGTGTGTGTGTGTGTGTGTGTGTGTGTGCTGAGTTATTACAACTTTTGTGTTTGCACCTTAAAGTCTGTTTGCATGGAACCAAAACTATGGAGAGAAAATAGTAGGGGTACAGGCCAGACAGAAGTCATTAAGTGGTTTTGTGGGTTGGGGTGGGAAAAACCACATGTGCTTCCATTGGTCTGTGTGCTACAGTTCAACTGTGAGTCTGAGATGAGGGAGAGAAGAAAACCAAAAAGAAGAACGGTGGCTACAAGCATGCCACAAGTGTGCAGATGTAGTCAAATATAGTATGTATTGAAGTACAAGTGAGCCATATGTGTACAGATAGTATGGCTTCATGGTTAAAGGCACTGGACTGTAAGCCAGGAGACTTTGAAGCATTAAGACTAGGGTTTGAATCTCATCAACCCCCACTCGTGTATGGTGTGATCCTGAGCAGTGCATTTATCAGTGACCACATGCTTTTTGCACACATGTCACATGCATGCAGTCTTTCTCAATTTAACATTAAAATCATGGTTTCCACACTTTCTTGTTGCACGCATGCCATATGCATGCAATTGGTTCCAGTTTAATGTTTAAATCATACTTGCAGCACGCATATCACTTGGGTAGTTTTATGTGTGCAGCATGAAAACATTTCATATAATTATTTCTATAAGGGAATGTTTTCTACCTGAGAGTATTAAGTAAAATGTGAAGACTGGTACTGTGAGGTAGAGCATCTTCTATAGCAAATTGGAGCAGAACTTGTGCTTAAAATATTAAGCAAGTAACATTTTACTACTTTTTTAAAGTTAGCATGTGTTTCAGACAGCGTACCAGCTCTTTAAAGGACTTTATTTGTGGATGACGGCATGTCATTCTATTAGGTGTATAGTAACACCAAATGATAAGATTAGTACTGTACCTTCCAAATTGTGCCTCACATATCAGGGACAAGGGTTTAAAATATTAGGGACAAAAGCCAACATCTCAGTGACACGTCTTCAAATGGCAATATCTGCTCAGTTTGTTACAATAGCACTAGTAGTAGTACTAGCAGTAAATACATTTATTTACTTTTATTATATTTACTACTAAATTACGAAAATAAGGGGTATGTCTTTAAATGGTAATGTCAGCTTAGACTGTTGCGATACGGTGCTTGGCATGTAATTAAGCATTTTTATGAAGTTGAGCTAGCCTGCAACCCTGATACCAGGCATGATTATTTGAATATGGCTAACCTGCTCCAGAAGCTATAAAATACCATTTCCACAGGATGACAAGAAGGAAACCGCCTCCAAAGCCACGGCCTATGCCATCTCTCTGAGGCACTTTGTCTGGCCTAGAACTACTGGTCTACCCTCAGACTCCCAGTTTAAAGACATGGACCTTCCTGGTGATCAAAACATACTGTTCAAGTCCAGAACATCTCGAACAAGGCCCCTGCCCCACAAAACTTCTTCCTGAGAGCATTAGGGGCAGAGTTTTTTTCCTAGCCTTCTCTCAGTACAGCAGTGTTTTTGCAGTCTAAAGCCTGAATAGGGGACATCCCTGCAAATCTGGAGACAGTTGAAAGACATAGGTGCAATACATACACAATCCTTAGTCTGGCATTTCTAGGCTTCTATGATAAAGAGGCAGCCTTAACTGACCACGTGGTGATATGTTGTTTTTTTTCTTCCTGCCTTGGCAGTGCTTTTCTCTTCAAGCTAGCAAGCAACATCTGTGCTGCTGTCATTTAGCAACCACTTATGTTGCTTTTGTGCAAGCTGGACTTAAGTCCAGGAGTGTGCATTGCAGGATCTAAAGCCAAGAGAACTTATGACAATCAGTTGCGGTGTTCTTCTTCCAAGGGAATATTAAAATTGTGGTTAAGCCCCTGAACTGTAAAACAACCCTGTCCCATTTCCGAGTCCAGCCCAGCACTTGGAATGCTACTGCAATTACAAAAGTATAATGACACTGCACATGAGTGGGAAGCTACTGCTCTTTAGCTCTGACAGAACAATATAGACATTCTTTTAGCTGTTACCAAGGCAACAGTCCTGACTTCAGCTGATCTGGTTGTGTGTAGCTCTGAAATGACATTGTAAAGTTATTATTATTATTATTATTTTCCTGAGTAATTCTTCCATTACTGGTTACCTGGGGGATTGTGAATGGCCAGATATCCTCTTCAGACTCATTTCTTCAGCTCCATCAAATAAATCATGGAGGCGCCAGTCCACTTTTCTTCACCTATTCTTTCATAGATGTTGTGTCAAATCTAACTGAAAGCCACCAGATGCTCAATTTGTATATTTCATACTTGGTAGGGTTTGCTACTATTGCAAGCTGTGGAGAGTCGAATCCCTAGCTGGAGACACAGGGGAAGAGGTGAGTCATGTGATTTTTATGCCAGCCCAGGTTTTTTTGGGGGGTTGCAAATCTGCAACATTCACTGCCCACTGACCTACCATACTCCGTTCTGGCCAAATTGTGATGCTATTGAACATAGCCCCGAGTGTGCACTAATCCATTATTTTTTCTTTTTATTTTCCCTTGTGTAGTACAGCAACTGAAGAAAGTGTCACACCATGGACAACACCACGTTGTGCAACAGTTGTCAAAATTACAACTTTTTTATTCTACCGAAGTAGATCAAACTTTCTCAGATATGTCTTTAAATCACCCATCAGTACTCAAAAAGTGGCAATGTTTATGAATTACTGATTTCAAATCCATGGCACCAGGACCATAAGTGGTGACAAACAACACTTGATCACTATGATTGTTCTGGATTTTATTATTTTAATAAATCAGACCTGTCTTAAGTTTGTGTCCTATTTAAAGATTGTTGTAACACTTCTTTTTGATACCCTGTTTTCTCTGTTCAGGAGTTCTGAATCTTTCCCCTAAAAATCTGGCATCCCCCAAAACCTGTTGGCTTCTACCCTTGTAAAAACTGCATTACATGCAGATTTGGGGTCCAATGACAACATTTTGTCTACACCTCCCAACATGGTTATGCAGTTGACCAGCTATATACCAAGCAAATGTTAAGTTCGCCAATAATGAGTGTTTAATCCAGTCAATATATATGCAGTTTAAATTAGCTCAACAGCAACATCGCAGCAACAAACAAGAAGTTAAAGATCAGTAGAGTATGTTTCACATTTCACATTGCAACATCTGAAGCACCTAAATAACAGAAGCAGAGATTGCCTTTACAGGTCATGTAGGTCCTGTTAGCCCCGGGGTGTACTTAACACAGCTCTGCAAGAAGATTAATAAAAAATGTTAATGATGGTAACTGTTGACAGAAGCTTAAGATGGAATAATATATGTTGGTCGTGATTCGTATTACCCAGCACAAAACAAATGCCCCCACCACACACATACACACACACACACACACACACACACACACACACACATATAGGCTTCAGTTGCATTTTAAAGTTGCAGTCAAAATAAGTATATTATCCTTGGATGCATAAATAAGCAACTATAAGCAAAACTGGTACCAGAAAAAAGTTCAAACACTACTTGTACAGCGCAATATACAAATAAAGTCACCTGATCAATTAGAGAGTGAAATGCAGAATACATTGATCAGAGAGTCTGGTAAAAATAAATAAGCTATATAAGGTACACATTTCTCCTGTACCAGAAACTGTTAAAATGCAGTTCCTCTGTCAGACTGTGAGAATATCTAGACACAGAATGTTATAGTTTATCTGCATGCAAAATAAAGCAAGATTCACATTTACTGTACTTGAGGCTAGAGCAACAGACACGTTTCAATAGTGCTGTATTTCCATGTACTTTATGAGGACATGTCTGTCATCCTGTTCTCAACTCCCACTTCATTAGAACATATGTTACCAGCTGTCTGTAGTAAAACCATAGGACTAAACAAAAAAACCCACTGTGGTTTAATCCCCCCCCCCACACACACACACCTGTATTTGTTGATTTGTGGGAACCTGTTTATAACTAGAAATGTACAGTATATGGTATATGACAGCAGAGTTTATTGTTTCAGTAAACAGCAGCTGATCTCAGCCATGCATCAGCACTGACATTTCCTGGGCTTTGTATTTCAAGCTCTCCTTTAAAACCATTGCCTTTCCAAGTGATAAGAGGAAATGCTGACACAGTGTGTAGGCTTTGATTTTCACTGATGAAAAAATTGCTAACTTGGAGAAATGTCATCCAAAGGAATGTAGATACCATAAAATATGTATAGTATGACATATGCAGTCAATATAGATGGAAAAAAAAACATACCCCAGACTTGCTAAAATAGAAATGGATGTTCCTTGTATAATGAGGGAAAAAAACTTATAACAGTTACATTTTTTACAGAAAAAAGGGGGTTCACATTTACCCAAACCCACCTATCATCCCAATAACCCTTTGCACTCCATTCCAGGAGAGCAGCCCTCAGACAATCATCATTGCCATTTTTTAATTAAAACGTAGAGTCAGTTTCAGAGCCCATATTTCATTAATAGTTTATGACAGATGGACATGTTATATATTGCTGCAATGGGGAGGCTTCCAGATATCCAGCTATATATGGCATGCCTTCCTAGGGCCTGTAGTTATTATTTATCTATTTAAAGTTTAATGACTGGGTAGGCCCACTGGGACAAACAAGTCCCTTTTTCAGGGGTGACCTGGGGATAAATACATTCCATACATAATGAGCAAAGACAATATTGTACAGAGGTATACATACAGGATATCAGGAGCAGACCATAGTTACACATGATATCTAGTACAGTCAATATGTACATATATAAAATAATCAGGATCAGGCAATAAATACAAAGATGTATTCAATCCACGCTGAAGCTATCTTATAGTGCAGTATAAGGTGCATGCACAATGCAGGTTACAGACAAAGTATAATTACAGAGAACACCACATATGATGCAAATAATTACATAAGGAACAATCAAGGATGATGGGATAGGTGGGGTAGGGGAACAAGGGAAGTGGGAATGAGAATGTAGTGGGAGGGGAGGTGGGGTGGGAGATGGAGAATGGAGAGGAGTTGGGGGCCAAAGGAGAGCAGATAGTCAGGAGACAGTCGCAGTTACCATTGCATACAGGAGGTGGGAAGAAGATCTCCTTAAAGTGTTTTCTGAAGATGAAAAGAGTTTTACAAGAAAGTAAGGTATAAGGGAGGTTATTCCACTTTTGTGGTGCAGTGAACAAGAAGAATCTCCAGCCTATTGTTAAGCGAGGCCTAGGTAGATTTAGGAGTGGGAGGTGAGAGGATCTAAGGGTCCTAGGGAAGGGTTTGAATGAGAGTAGATTCGACAGGATAGGTGAAGAAGGAAGATGGACAAAGTTTGAAAGTGGCACAAAGCACAGGGAAGTCCTGCTTGGCCTGAAAAGATGGCCATCCAAGGGTGTTAATCACACAACAATCGTTGGTGCGAGCCATGGCCTTGTCAGCAAAGTGAGAAATTCTATGATAGGCTACCTTAAGTTTTGCCAATAGTGATTTTTTGGCAGAGTGGAGTATTGGGACACCATAGAGCAGGCCAGGGAGAAGGGTAGCGAAGGCTATAGTCTTCCATGTGTTAGGTAAGGAGCTGTTCGATATAGAAGACCACATTTTTGGTTGGTTGCCTTAATCACATTAGTCATGTGAGTATCAAAGGACAGGTGTTCGTCAATTGTCAGGCGCAGATATTTAAAGGAATTGACTCCTTCAAGCATTACACCGGACGAGGTAGTGATCATTAGTGGAGGTTTGGAGTCCATGCTGAAGGAGGTGTGCTGAAACAACAAGGACTTAGTTTTCTTGGTGTTCAGCACCAACTTGGAACCCGGTTTCTAGGAGCTGGAAGTCTTTTTTCCAGTTTGCAGTTGATGCAATAGATGTCACTGGAGGATCTATATAGAATGACATCATCAGCATAGAGATGAATTGACGCCTCCCCCCTGCAGTTCTACAGCAACTCATTTATAAAGACTGAAAATAACAGAAGCCCCAGAATTTAATCTTGGGGGACCCTGTCAGTGATAGGAGATAGGGATGATATGGTTTCAGCCTACTCAATGCATTGAAAGCTATTGGATAAGTAGTTTGAAACCCAGGAGATAGAGTTGTCTTCAAGGCTAAGGGAATGGAGTTTAGTGATTATAAGGGGGTGACTAACAAAGTCAAAGGCCATCATGAGATCAATGAAGACAGCCCCGGTGGCTTTACCCTGATCCATACACTAGAATAGATCTGCTGTGATTCATAGGAGAGCTGATTCCATGCCATCCAATTTCTGGAAACTATTTTGATGGATTGTGAGGGCATTGGCTCGCTCAAGATAAGAGTATAACTGGTTACACAAAATTCTTTCTTGAATTTTAGCAATAGGACATAAAATAGAAATTGGTCTGTAATTTTCTACTAGGTTAATAGAGCTGCTTTTGGGAACTGGGACAACAGCCGTAGTTTTCAACTTGTCTGGGATGGTCTGAGTAAGGAAGGATCTGTTTATAAACATGGTGAGTGGATGGGCAAGCACAGGTGCTCCTAATTTAAGAAATTTGGGAGGAAGGGAGTCAAATCCAGGTGAACTGCTGGGGTTAAGAGCCTCTAGAAGTTTAAGGACCTCTTTACATGAGGAGAGTTTAATATGGAATTGAAAGTGGAGAGCATCAAGGTGAGGCTTGTGCAACTCTGGACACATAGCAGAAAGGTTGGCCTTTTAGGGGTCAAGGTCAGTGAAGAATAGATTAACTCTGGTGGCTATCACCAAGGATGTGTTTAGTATGGAACCTTTTACAGTCATACAATGGGGGATGACCCATATGTTTCCCTTAAGGAGGGAGTTAATTTGCTTCCAGAAGCATTTGGTGTTGGCAAGGTACTTTACCTGCAGGGACTGAAGATGTTTCCTTTTGGACTTGGAGATTTTAGACTTACATGTATTGCATAGCTGTTGGTAGTATTGCCAATCCAATTGGAGTCCAGAGCTCTTATAGGCCTTCCATGCTTTGTTCTGGGAGCACATGAGGCGTCTCAGCTCTTGGGTGAGCCAAGGGGAGTGAGCACCTTTGGCTCTTCTTATTTTGAATGGGGCATGCAAGTCAAGGATGGAGGTAAGAGTATTGATGATATAGTCTAATGCCTAGTTTATGTCAGAGAGGGAGGTTATTGGGGTTCAGTCAGCTGAGGCAATACTTTGTTGAAAGGCTACTACATCAAAGTTAGTTAGGTCCCCAGTTTTATGGATTTTTGGAGGAGGGTGGAGAGAATTATTCTTCCAAATGCAGAAAGTCAGGGAATGATCACTCAGAATGTCAAGGAGGGCTCTAGTGGCCTTAGGTAGGTAGGTAGCACACTCGCCTCTGAGGCTGGGAGATCAGTAGGCTGTGGGTTCTAGACCCACACCAGGCACTTGGGTTAATATCCCAATACTGACACTGTAGTGCAGCATGAGGGGGGTGTTGCACTCCTGAGGTGCCATCTTTCAGATAAGATGTTAAACCTAGGTCCCATCTGCCTGTTCTGGTGGTAGTTCAGGTGGATGTTAAAGATCCCATGGCACTTCTCGAAAAAAGAGCAGGAGAATTTCTCCGGTGCAATGGCCAAATTTCCTCCATTCACAAAAATACCACCAACAGCTTAATCAGGTTCAAGGTCAGTTGTAATTCATCTGCATCCCCCTTCTCCGGGTCGTACCTGAAAATAGGCAGAATTTGCCTAGTTCACTTACCCGGTCAACAAAAACTAAATAAATAAATAAATAAAGGATGTGTTGTTGATATGTATCCAGTTCAATAGACTGTGCCTACCTGACTTCATATTTGGCCTAGTAGGTTTGTTCAGGGGGTTGCTCTAGCTTTGTGTCCACTAGGGCAGCTTGGTACTGCATTCTACTGGGTCCTAACCAGTCAAGGTTGATGTCACCACAGAGTGTAGTGCCATTGTGAGGGAGAGTATCCAGGCTATGGAAAAATTCAACATAGGAGGTGGATGCTATATTTAGAGGTAGATATATGCCGCAGATAGTTAAATGCTTAACTTGGCCAAGTGTGACTATGATAACTGTATGCTCAACTTCCAGGTTGAAATTTAATCCTAATAACTCACTGACAACTAACCCAGCCCTAGTGTACTGTATGTCAGGACCCTTCCCCCCCCCCCGAGGGCTGATCATGGTGGAATAAGGAGAAGCCAGGGAGTGCAATCTCATGATCCTGGATGGAGGGTTTTAACCAGGAGTCAGTTATGCATAGAACATCAGGCTTTTAATGCTGTGCCCAGATTTCCAACTCTGCCATTTTTCCCTTGATGCTTTGTACATTTAAATAGGCTATTTTGAGCCCTTTTGTGTCAGACCAGGTAGGGCACGATGTTAGGATGGTGCCTTTAAGCCTAGTAGTTGCTTCTGACTGGGATCTCAAGCTTAGCCCAAGGTTTAATTCAATGCTGCCAGATAATAATAAGAGACATATACAGGATTGAAGAGAAGGAGGGCAGTGGAAAGGTGACTTATGTATATTTTTGGGTTGATGAACAAGAAGAAGGGTTTAATTTAATTGGACTTGGGCCAGACGTCCATGTTGCAGTAAGGGCTTGTACGGAAAGTGGAATGAGACATTATTATGGTGGAGTAACAAAAGGTCATTAGTAAAGTGTAATGTGTATTTAGTTACTGTGTACTCCACAGCCAACTGTAGATGGACCAGGAGGGACCAGCAGATGAGTAGCCCCTTGGTGCAATAGAGGAATAGCATTTATGAGCTACTATGTAACCTAGAAACAGAGTGGAATATGTGAGGGGTGGGAGGTATTAATTACAATTGTCCAGCAAGAGTACTAGTGCTTAGGTACATTGTGCAAGGGTCTTTCCCCTTTCAGGAGAGAATTATGGATCAGGGGGTGAAGACCCCTAATTTGTGAAGAGACTAACCAGGGGCAAAATTGCCCTGTGACTGGCACTACCTTACTGTAACATAGGGTTAGCTCCCCTTTAAGAGGGAGGAGACAGTTGCCTAGGTGGAGAGGGGATGGGTCAAAGAAGAGGATTTAATAAATGATGGGGGCAGGGGTGGGACAGTGGGCCAAAAATCAAGTCCCAAACAAGCAAGCAGCTGAAGCAGCTCAGTCAGCAAAACCAATTAATTGCAGGCAGCTGCATGTGGCTCAGGAATTCTTATCGGTGCCAAATTCAAAAGGCTGCTGTACCTTCTTAGGTCCTTAGACCACAGCCATGGTTCAATAAAGGGGTTCAATAGGTCAGAGGCAGGATTTCCCTAAAGAAATGGAGACAGAGTGGTAAGGATTAAATTTGGAAACTGGGAGGAGGGCAAAAGATTCATCAGGCAGAACAAAGGGGACAGGGGAGCGTCAGAGTTAAAATCTATGGGGGGGGGTTGCACAATGGAGTCCCTGCTGATGACTATGGGGTTGGTGACCCAGACCCCTAGGAAGTGCAGTGGCAGGGACAGGAACCCAGTTAAAATTAAACTTGAACTGGGACAGGGAGAGCTTTCAGCAGAGTAAACAAGGAAAATAGTTTCTATCCAGCCCATTAAATTCAATCAGCCAGGAGAGCTCCGAATTAAACAGAAAACAAAAAACACAATTTAAGCAAGTCCCATTACTTTCAACATTAACCAGGAAGAACTTTTAAAATTAGATTCAAAGTTAAAATCAAGTCCCAAACAAGCAAGTGGCTAAAACAGCTCGGTCAGGAAAGCCAATTAATTGCAGGCAGCTGTGCTTGGCTCAGAAATTCTTTTGGGTGCCTAATTCAAAAGTCTATCATGCCTTCTTAGGTCCTCAGACCACAGCCATGGTTCAATGAAGGGGATCATCTGGTCAGGAGTAGAATGTCCCTTCTTAGGTCTTCAGACCACAGCCGCGGTTCAATGAAGGGGCTCACCCAGTCACTTGCTGCTGCACTCGCCCTCAAACTAACAGTAGTTTTACTCCCAAAGCTGCATCAGTTATCAGGTGATCAGGCACTGCAGGTGAGCACATAGACTTTGTTTCCCACTTACCTTAATTTCTATGAGTGTATCACAATTATGATTCATAACAGGCTGGGGAAGGGAAGGGGAAAGGAACATTGTTTAAGAAGTAGCACACAATGCCGAAGCTTGTTTCCAGATGTGACCCGGGAGCACAAGGAAGTTAAGTGACTTGCTTAGGATCACACAGTATGCACCTAGGCAGCTGTGAGCTATTTTCACACTGAGTACCCTCTGAGCAAAAGCAGTAATCTCGTCATAATCTATAGATGTAATTCATTTTTTAAGTGTGCAGATTAGAATTATTATCTGTAGACTGAAGTAGTGCAAATATTGAGCAACCCTATTTCTGTCCTGTGGTAGGTAGTTGTGGGCAGTCTAGAGGTCTACTTTTGCTCAGAGGTACTCTGCGACAAATCGCTCAGCCTGTCATACAGTAGATCGCTATCGCAATCCACTCACCTGCAGAAATTAAGATAAATTGAAAACGGAGTCCAAGTGTTTGTGTACTAAATTCAAGGGCCAGTGTAATAAAAAAGAGCATGCTGGCTGGTGTGTGTGTGTGTGTGTGTGTGTGTGTTTTTTAAGAAAACAAAACCCACAACTTTGTAAATCTACAGCTCCCTGCAATAGGAACCCTGAGCTGTTAGCCACTAATTTTTTCCCTTTTACTTTTTGGCCAGTGGCTGCACAACAACACACCTCATTGTCTAGTCCCCTTCCCCTCAGGCCATTTCAGCAGCATTGTTTCCTTCTGGCACCAGATCACTCCTAAAATGGGTCTTGGCTTAATTTATCTAAACATTAAAATATATAGTCATTGTAAACAGAAGTATTCCATTTTTGAAAACTGTGATTTAGCTCTTATCCTTGTTCATTTACGTTCTCACGTTTGTTCAAACACATAACAACTGCTCTAATTAATCCTTTTAAGTTCATGTTCTCTATGCGTACCCTTAGTCATCTCATTAAAATGTGGTCCCTCTTCGGCCTGATATATATATATTTTTTCTGCTGTTATCATTAGGGATCCAACTGAATTCATTTTGTGTCCATGTGTGTAGTTTTCTGTATTGTAGGATATTTTAAAATCTGCATCACCTGCATGATTCATTCCATAAAAGGTTTGAAACTGCAGAGTACATGGTATTTAAAAATGGAATTTCTTGATCAGATCAAATGAAGGAGATCCTATTTTAAATATGAATGGGATCTCATTTGTGAGAAGCCATGGGACTGACTGAAAATGAACCTTCAGATTCTCTTTTGATAAGAAAGAATGCAGGATGCTTTAAACTGTGTGTGTGTGGGCAGGTGGCTTAAAGGAGATCAGCAAATCTCAATGTCATCACAGGAAATGTTTTTCTTTATAATGGACAGAGTCAGAAATAAGTAACAAAAAAAATCCACAGATGAGAAATACTTCATATGACAAAGAACCTATGTGTGCAAACACTGAGGCAAGGGTTACCCCAAAGGGCATTTGGCTGGGAAGCCAAGTTTCAAGAAAATACAAAAATCACGCATGCCCCCACAATGCAAAGCATCATGGGCTGCATATGCAAATCACCACAGAATGTTATGCTGGTCCAACTTTAAGCAGAATTGCATGGTGCCAAAAGGCCTCTCACACAGTTTGCAAAGGGTGCTAACAGAAGACATAGACACGTGTTTTGTCCTACCAGGGCTCCTCAGTATGCCTCGTCATATACTTTATATGTATCTCTGCAGCACGTATCACTGGAGCAAGAGGGAGGGGCACATTGTAGCCATAAAATGCTATCTGCTTGACTCATTTAACTTGGGACAGAAAACAAAAAACACTGCTACTTGACTTTTCAACCCCTGAACAACTCAGCATGCTGTGCCTAGCCTGCACTTCGGCTCCCCTTCCCCCCAGTTCACCTTGGGTTACAAACGGGGTGGAAAAACAAAGTGCCATGCAGACTGCAGCCAGAACACACACAAGAAGAAACAAAAACAGGACTCCCCTTCCCCAGAGGACAGAAAGAGCTTGGGAAGGACTGTGTCTTTGGAGCCTTCCTATTGAGATGTATTCATTTGGAGGCCCCAACTAATCAACTGCTATTCATGGTCCTTTGGATTTTTACAGGGAGGCACAGATGCAGTGCAGAATCTCTGCTGCTGCAGGGTTCTGAGAGCCTGTTAAATGGGGGAGAGGCAGGACATTTTTCAAAACGGAAGTTACACAGGATTTAGGATGCTGTCCTACATGCTTTCTCATTGGAGATCTAAGGGCTTAGTTCCAGGCAGCATGGGCAGATATTGTGTGCCTCAAATCACATATTCAGGAGAAAATATATTATAAGAATCACCTGCCATTTCCCCATTATCCAACTGAAGCACCTCGACCGTAGAGGGTAATTAGTCGGGGAGGTTAGCAGGTGGTTAGGGGGGCAAATTGGGTGCCCCATCGCTCAGTACTCTCCAACATATCACCTCTACAAACCATATAAAAACTACAAACAGATATCTGCCTCTATCTCTGAAATTGAATAAAGGGGCAGAGGACACTGCAGAACAGGACACTGTAGCACAGGAGTTAGCACAACAAAACTCACCCAAAACAGAGATCAAAACAAAAAAAGCAAAAAGGAAATCCAAAACACTTCTGATCGTAGGAGGCTCCATGATTCAGGAAGTTGATACCTATCTCCAGCAGGGGGTAATGGTCAGATGTCTCCCAGGTACATCAGCGTGGAGAGACACTGACCTCATTGGTAAAACTGTGCAGGAAGCAGAAGAAAACATTGACATCCTGGTACACATAGGGACTAACGATCTCGCCAGCCAGTCAGTTGTGGAGACCAAGGAACACCTGACCAGGCTGGGAGACAAACTGTCATCCATTTTTGTCTGGCATCTCCTTCTCTGAGATCCTGCTGGTCTGGGAGAGGGGTGCAGATGAATGGAAGGTCAGAGAAGGGGAGATAGGGGAGTTAAACATGTGGCTCAAGAGCTTGTGCCAGGAAAAAGGACACAAATTTGTAGGCAACAGGCAACAGTTTTGGGAGCGAAAGTTCTTAAAATTTGGTGGACTGCATCTGACTGAGGAAGGAGTCAGTGCATTGGGGCAGAAAATACATTGAACAGAAAGAACATCCCTCCCCCCTCAGCCAGTAATAAAACAGGAGTTCAGCATGTTTGTAGTGAATTTGCGTCACCAAGTAAGGAAAAAGGTCTGGCTCCCCATATGACACGCAGGGGAAACGCCGGACCTCACCCAACAACTAACACACCAAAATCTGGCCAATGGAAAATCATGTACACAAATGCCAGCAGTCTGGGAAACAAGATCCTAGACCTGCAGGCAACAATGACAGAGGCTAAACTTGACATAGTAACCATTAGCGAGACACGGTTCACCAGTAGCCACACACAGGAGACTTCAGTACCCGGCTATGTACTGTTCAGAAGAGACCACAATGTAAAAGGGGGAGGGGGGAGTGGCTTTTTATGTCAATAAAAATATCAAAGCTACAAAAATTCAGAATACACATAAGGAGCCAGAAAAACTGTGGGTCACCCTGGAAACAGGAAATAGGGAGGCAGTATAGCACAATGGTTTAAAGGCTCTGAGCTGCAAATCTGGTGACCTGAGTTTGAATCCCACAGCCCCCACTTGCATACTGCATGACCCTGAGCAAGTCACTTAACTTCCCTGTGCTCCCAGGTCATACCTGTAAACAAGCTTTTTGCTTAGTGTGCTACTCCTGGTTAAATAATTGAAAAAAATAAAGAAAATAGGACAGCCATATGAACTGGGGTTGTCTATGGGCCTCCAGACCAGGTGGGGACATAGACACATTGCTGTTAGAAGATATACAAAACATGACTGCTAAAGGGGAGGTTCTGATAATGGGAGACTTCAACATGACAGATACAGATTGGTCAATACCAGCAGGAACATCTGCCAGAACAAGACACATAGTGGATTCCCTAAAGAGGAAGGGCCTTAAACAACTGGTACAACAAACCACAAGAGACAGGGCTATCCTATATCTAGTACTGACTAATGGGGAAATTATCACAGATCTCCAGGTAGAAGGTCACCTGGGGGCCAGTGACCATCACATGGTATGGTTCAATTTGGCCACTAGAACTAAATCATCCCATTCCAAGGCAAAATATGGGACTCCAGAGGAGCTGACATTGATAAGATGGCCAACAGAGTTAAGCTAGCCCCAGCAAGAAGAAATACAGGTGAGGGGGTACAGGCAAAGTGGGAAAGCATTGAGGATGCAATACTTGAAGCAACATCCCATTGTGTTAGAGTGAAAAGCAAGACCAAAAGAAGAAAGAAACCACTTTGGTTATCACAAACAGTAGCCAAAAGGCTGGCCTTCAGGAAATATAAGGGAACACAGCGGGATGAAGATAGGGAGGCATACCAAACTTCCCTAAGGGAAGCAGAGAAGGCAGAAAGGCAGGCAAAGGCCCAAACTTAGAAAACACTAGCATGAACAGTAAAAGAAGGGGACAAGACTTTCTATAGATGCATTAGTGAAAGGAGAAAGCCCAGAGGAGGTATTGCTAAGAACAAACGGAAAATGGGAGTGTGTGGAGGAGGACCAAGGAAAAGCATCTATCCTAAATAGATACTTCTGCTCAGTGTTTACTGAGGAGAAGGTAGGGCAGGGTCCATAGCTCATCATCATGGATACAGGGGGGAAGGAGGTGTGCACAAGTCCCTTCACAAAAGAAAGGGTCCTACAAGAGCTCGCTAAGCGCAGGGTGGACAAGGCAATGGGACCTGAAGGCATATCTTCCAGGGTACTAAAGGAGCTAAGGGTGGACAAGGCAGAGCCATTATCAGACTGTTTAGTGAGTCTCTGAGCATAGAAGAGGTCCCAGAAGACTGGAGAAGGGCTCATGTGATCCCGTTCCACAAGAGTAGTAGCAGGGAGGAGGCAGGGAACTACAGACCAGTCAGTCTTACCTCAGTAGTGGGCAAGATTATGGAGGCACTCCTTAAGGAGAGGATAGTGCAATATCTGGAATCCATAGGAGCACAGGATCCAAGACAGCATGGGTTTACAACACAAAGGTCCTGTCAAACTAATCTCACAGATTTATTTGACTGGGTAACCAGAGTGGTGGACCAATGGGGGTGCAGTTGATGTCACCTACCTTGACTTCAGCAAAGCTTTCGATACTGTTCCACATAGCAGACTGATTAATTAGCTGGAGTGGCTCAAGGTAGATCAGAAGTTGGTCAACTGGGTGGCATTATTAGTTGGCGGGCAGAAAACAGAGAGTGGTGGTAAATGGCTTACAGTCAGAAGAGATGCAAGTCACAAGTGGGGTACCTTAGGGATCAGTCCTGCGGCCAGTCCTCTTCAATATCTTCATCAGTGATATTGCAGATGGACTGAAGGGTAAGGTTTGTCTGTTTGCAGATGACACCAAGATCTGCAACAGAGTAGATGATCCAGATGGGGTGGGCAGAATGAGAAGAGATCTGAATAAACTAGCAAAATGGTCAGAAGACTGTTAACTGGAGTTTAACGCAAAGAAGTGCAAGATCATGCATATAGAGAAGAGAAACCCTGAAGCCACCTATAGGTTGGGATTGGAGTTGCTGGCAATCACAAGGGAAGAAAGAGACTTGGGCATCATCATCACAGATGACCTGAAATCATCCCAGCAGACCACTAAAGCAGTAGGTAAGGCTAGGGGGATGTTGGGGTGTATTAGTAGGGGTTTCACAAGTCATGAGAGGGACATAATAATCCATATTTACAAGACACTGGTTAGGCCATATCTGGAGTACTGCAGCAGTACTGGATGCCACACCTGCACAAGGATATTAACAAAATGGAGGCAGTCCAGAGAAGAGTAACCAAAATGGTGCAGGGACTGCATCAGAAAACATATGAGGACAGATTAATGAAGCTCAATAAGTATACTGTACAGAAAAGGAGGGAGAGAGGTGATATGATCGAAACATTCAAACATCTTAAGAGCATTAACAAGGTGAAAGAGTCTAACATGTTTCAATACAAGAAAAATAGCAGAACAAGTGGACACAGCATGAGATTAGAGGGAGTCCAATTAAGGGGCAATGTGAGGAAGTTCTTTTTTACAGAAAGGGTGATGGGTGCATGGAACAGCCTACCTCAGGAAGTGATGAATATGAATACAGTGCATGGCTTCAAACAGGCATGGGACAGGCAAAAGGGAGCAGTACAGATGAATATGACTAGATAGGCCATTGACAGAGTGCAGGCCTATGGCACATTCATAAGGTAGAAAAAATGGGCAGACTGGATGGGCCTTGCAGTCCTTATCTGCTGTCAACTTCTATGTTTCTATGTTTCTATGCTGACTAGTTGGTGTTGGGCAAATTCAGAAATCAGATGGCATCAGGATGTTCGCAGCCTGCTCTGCACTGACTCGAATATACAGCCCCCATGACAGTTGTTTCATTTAGACACCGCTCCCTTTGCTTTACCTTGCACAGGTTTCCCCTACTGTTAATTGAAATAACACTGGAAAGTACAAGTGGAGCAGAGACCCATGTTATAACAAACTGGCAAATGAAATAGTTGGGGGGGGCAGATTCAAGCTACTCTAGAGTATGATATTCACTGTTTGATCTTGAACAGGAAACATTTTCTTTGAACGTTCTTTCCTTCTGGCACCAGATCACTCCTAAAAATGGATTTGGATTAATGTGTCTGAATATTAAAATATATATTAATTGTAAATGTAAATATTTAATTTTTGGAAACTATGATTTAGCCCTTATAATCCATCCTTGTTCACTTATATTCGTACATTTGTTCAAACACATAACAATTGCTTTAATTAATCCTTTTAAGTTCATGTTCTATATGTATTCCCTTAGTTGTCTCATTAAAATACGGTTCCTCATTGGCCTGATATAGATATAGATATATATATCTATATCTCAACATATTTTTCTGGTGTGATCATTAGGGATCCAACTGAATTCATTTTGTGTGCATGTGTATAGATTTTTGTATTGCAGGGTATTTTAAAATCTGCATTACCTGCATGATTTTTCCTATTAAAAGGTTTGAAACTTCAGTGTACAGACCATTTAATAATGGAATTTCTTTCCTTAATTCAATATATAAAATTTGACTCAGAATTAGTTTTCATTTATTATTCCAGTCACACATCATTTACTTCTTTAATAGTTGTGTTCAAAATGTTTTACATTAATATTGATACATTAATAATGATGTTCAGTTTGGTGTAAAGGAGAGGCATTTTTTAACAGAGTTTTCCTGTGGGATTTACATCACAGTTTAGTCTCTAGGTTTTCTGATTTGCCCCCCCGCCCCAATTAGATATGCGATTCTTCAGAAAACAAAGTCTGCCTTCACTATTGTGTTATTATATAGCCATCAGATGCTGTGAATATGTGATTACATTTAACTGGATGCTATGAACCTTGCATCCTTCTGGTGATAATCTGCTGATGCAGATTTGACTGAAAATCCCTCCATCCTTAAATTACTTTGTATTAACCTTTGCTTACAGTAGTTTTTTTGGGGGGGGAGTTGCTGAAGTTGAGAGGACAATTTAAGTGCTCATTAGTAATGTACACAAAATAACAAAACAGAAAATTGATAGGAGAAAAAAATGCACTGTATTAACTTTGAAACTTTAAGTTACACTTGAAGCTGCACATAAAGTATTGATTTCAAAGTCCTCTGACCATTGCAAATAACAGAGCGTATGAAGTGACCTTTAAAAATATGTATGCTTTATGTATATGGGTATTTGGTTAAAATCAGTAGCATTCTACAAATTAGAGGACAAAGGTGTCATCTGGGATGTGCGGGAACAGGAAAGATAATACCTGGTCCAAAATCATGTAGCATTGCTAGCACACTGAATGACTTGTTGCATTCAATCTGTTTCATTATCCTTTTGGATCTTCTTATTATTAGCTGTATATTTTAGATGAGTTGAGTCAGAGAAAAGGGGTAATGTATTTAACATATTATATATAATATAAATCCCCTACAGCACAGCCCAGTACTGGAATTCAGACTGGCTTAGTAATTTGAGGATTTATGATATTTCGTACCACAATTTTAATTACATCTTGTGATGATTTTAATGGAATCAAATAATGAGTTGGCTAGTTTCAGACACCCAACCCTGCCCCATATCCGGAAGGAGCTAAAAATGTTGCTATTCCAGTGGAGGCAGTCAAGGATCTGGGAGCACAAGGCATAGAAATCCCGATCACAAGGCTCCCACCAAATAGGCAAGACACCACAGACATACACAGAGGCATTTGCTCCAAGGTCACTGCTCAAGCAGACAGGAAGCTCCACAGCCAAGATAATAGCACAATGGTGGAGGCCACCACCTGCTGGTAGTGTGATGATATTGCCAGCAGTATGTTGAAATTGTGAGAATGCACTAAGAGGCGTTGATAAGGAGAGCATCTCATATCCATCACATCTCCAAAATTCTATTACAGATATTTCTGACTTTTCCTCAGCTAGGTGGCAGTGAGAGGAGGAATGTGATAGAGGGTGGGAAAGAGAGAATGAAGGAGAGTAAAATGGTGGATATGAGAGAGAAAGAGAGAGATAATGAGGGATAGCTGAGAAATGAGCACTATTAGACAAATACAGCAATCTAAATTTATTTCAAAGGGTGGTCAACAGTCTAGCCATTACGGTAACTGCTTCATTATGTGTGTATTTATTTGGGAGCATGAAAAATGGGAATGATGTAAACATTCATTAAATAAGCAGTTCTGGCACACACAAACAGGAATTTAACTTGCCAACCACCAGCAATGAAGTAATCCGCTTCAAATATAAAGGGCACTTCAAGTCAAAGGTTTTTAAGGTGTAAAACATCTCTCTCTTTTTATTAAATTGCAGAAACTTTATATTTTTTTAATATTTTCTGCATCTGTGAGGTTCTATTATTGATATTGTCAAACAATATGCCAGGGATCGCTACAGCCTGAACCCCAGAAAACGAATGGAGCTCATAACCCCAACTGCTCAGCAATGATGTTATTGGGAGTTTGGACAGCTGGTCAGGTTAGGTGGAAGTGAGTAAGGGAAAGAAGAGAGTGACACAGCGATAAATAGGGAGAGATATAAAGCGAGCAAGTAAGAGAGAGACAGAGAGAGGGGATGAAAGTAGTGGAAGCTAGGAAACGAGTCAGCACAATATTTGACAAATATGGCAAAGCAAATGCTGATGCTGTTCATACCCATTCATTAAATGAGCTGAACTGGCACACAGAAACAGGCTACCTGAGGTGAGAATGAGTGAGGGAGCAGATGGGGGAGATAGCTGTGAAGGTATTTGTATTCCAGTCAGGGAATGCATAGTTGTTAGCACGCATTTTTATTTTCAAATTTTACTGAACAGGGAGAGTTCACTGTTAATTGACAGTAACATTTTGCCTGTTTTTGTTAGTTGAACGTGATACAGGCATCGTCTCCACATAGCCATCCTGCCTTCCGAATGTCATGTAGCATCAAAAAAATGTAACATGCCGACAACCAGCAAGGAATTAATCTGCTGCAACTGCAAAGGGAAAGTCAATTCAATAATGAATAACCCCAAAAAGTGTGTACAGTGACAATTTTTTTTAATTGCATAACAGATTATTACTATAAAAATGCTGCTTTACCACAGCTTTTGATATCTGAATGTGATGCAGCCATTCTCACCACATTGCCATCCTCCAATTCACGTCCTTCGTAACAACTATCACCTAACCCTATACAAAGTTCTGATTGCAATTATACTCCAAGACAGAGGAAAAGTCTTTTATAAATACGTTATAAGCTGAATAATCACTTTCCACTGTATCTGTATGCTTATACAGGTAGAACTACTGTGTACAAGTTTTTACTAATGAAGTTGGGTACTTCCTTACTCAGAAGTTTCCTGAAAAGAAAAGTACAGTTAGAAAGCTTCAAGCAGATCTGGGCTCAAATGAGTCCTTCCTTGTCAAGTAATTTCCTGATTTAGCTACAGTAGGTGGTGGGGGAAGGGTGGCTTCTGGCTAAACCTGTTTCTTCAGTTCTCAGTCTGGCTTTAAAAAGTGAAGATGTGTCTGAGATACAGAGAGGATTATAAATGTTCTTAAGTCTCCAACTCTCTTGTTTTTAGCACTACGATTAGCAGAGCTCCCTGCCTTACCTGTTCTTTGTCTGGGAAGGGGAACAGTTAGCTTGCTAGTAGCTAGCCTTTATAATTTTTTTCTTGTGTTTTTTTTTAAATGTATTACAACAAGCACCCAATTTCCAAAACAATATCTGCTGGCCTTCCCTGGCCTCAATCTATAGTACCATGAAACACCTAATGTGTTAACACCTAATACGAACATATGAAATTTGCCAGCAAATAAAGGCCTAGAGGTCTATCAAGTCTGCTCGAATGTGAAGCTAGCACCCCTTACTATGCAGCTGCCCTTCCCTTCCACCCTTCCCCTTCATTAACCCTCCTCCTTGTCCTGTCCCATCCCCTTTTGAAGCAGTCCACTGTTCTACTGGATACCACTTCTGCAGGTAAAGCATTCCACCCAGCCACCACCCTCTCTGTAAAAAAGTGTCTCCTCATCTCCCTCCTGAACCTTCCTCCTCAGTCTCATATCATGGCCCTGTTGCCCTCCCTCCCTTACTTTGAACAGCCCTGTACCCGTCTTTGTTTATTCCTTTCATGTATTTAAAGGTTTCAATCTATGTCGCCTTG
Organism: Neoceratodus forsteri; assembly: GCA_016271365.2. Taxonomy (NCBI): domain Eukaryota; kingdom Metazoa; phylum Chordata; order Ceratodontiformes; family Ceratodontidae; genus Neoceratodus; species Neoceratodus forsteri. The sequence continues at coordinate 301,683,678 of CM057450.1, read as the reverse complement.
TCCCTCCTCTCCTCCAGTGAGTACATGTTCAACTCCTTCAACCTCCTCTTGTATGATAAGTCCCCAGCCCCTTGATCATCTTTTGTCACCCTGCGCTGCACCCCCTCCAGTAACTTAATGTCCCTCTTCAGATACGGGTGCCAGTACTGCACACAGTACTCCAGGTGCGGTCTAACTAATGACCTATACAGTGGCAGAATCACTGCCTCCCTCCTCGAGGATATACCCCTTGCAATACAATCCAGCATTTTGTTGGCCTTTGCAGCTGCCTTCCTACATATTGCTGAGTTGTTCATTGACCCTGTAATGAGCACACCCAGATCCTTCTCCTCCTCTGTCTGGGGCTAGCTGCACTCCCCCCAGCTGGTAACTCCTCCTTGGGTTCTTCATCCCAAAATGCAGCACCTTGCACTTTTTGGCATTAAACCCAAGTTGCCAGGTGTCTGACCAGGTTTCAAGCTTTGCCAGATCATCCTGCAACCCCTTCCATCCCCCTAGCTCATCCACCACTGTGCCTACCTTGGTATCATCAGCAAACAGACTGATCTTGCTCTTGATGTCCCATGATATGTCTGCAATGAATATCCCAAACAACACTGGTCCCAGCACCAAGCCCTGTGGAACACCGCTCGTCACTGCCCTTGGGTGTGAGAGCTCCCCACCCACCACCACCCTCTGTTGCCTTCCCTGAAGGCAGTTTCCTACCCATCTCACCAGCTTTGCACCCACCCCTGTGCCTACTAACTTCCTTCCCAGCCTTCCATGCGGCACCGAAGTCGAATGCCTTACTGAAGTCCAGATACAGGACATCCACTGCATGGCCCCTGTCCAGTTGCCTAGTTACCCAGTCATAGAACTCCACCAGGTTGGTTTGGCAGGATCTGCCACATATGAAGCCATGCTGTCTGCTGTCCTGTAGTCCTTTGGCCTCTAGGAGGGCCACCAGCCTCTCCTTCAGGATAGTCTCCATTAGCTTACCCACGATGGATGTGAGGCTCACCAGTCTGTAGTTTCCCGGTTCATCCTTGGGGCCACTCTTGTGGAAGGACACCACATGAGCCATCCTCCAGTCCATAGGTACACACCCCCGAATGTAGTGAGGCATTAAATAGGTCTACCAAAGGTCCTGCAAGGACCTCTGCCAGCTCCTTCAGTACCCTGGGGTGGATGTCACCTGGGCCTGGCACCTTGTCCACCCTCAGAGCCTTCACACCATCTCGAACTCTGCCTCCATGATTTCCCACCTGTCACCCCTTCCCCCCATAATTCTGCCATTTCTCCCACCTTGGGTGTCACCCCCTCTTCTCTTTAGTAAATACTGAGCAGAAGTACTCATTTAGTGCTTCTGCCTTATTGCACCCTGCTTCCACCCAACCCCCCTCCTTCCTAATCCTTACTATGTGGTCCTTACAGCGCCTTTTCTCCCTGATGTACTTAAAGAAGTCCTTCTCCCCCTTCTTAATGCCTTGTGCCAGCCTGAGTTCCGTAGATGCTTTGGCTCCCCTTACTGCCCTTGACACCTCCTTCGATTCTGTCAAGTACATATCCCTGTCCTCCCCCCTCCCTGTTTTCTTGTACTTCCTAAAGGCAGATCTTTTCCTTCTTACCTTTTTCATGACCTCCTTGCTCAACCAGCTCGGTTTCTTAGCCCTAGCCTTCTTGCTCTGGGCTTTGCAGCAGGTTTTGGTTGCCTCCACTATCCCAGCTTTATGAGCTCCCATCTCTGGTTAGTGTCCATACTAGATTGAATTCTGGCCAGGTACCCTTTTACCACTTCTCCCATCCTCCCAAAGTCAGCCCTCCTGAAGTCCAGCACTCTTGTGCCAGATTCCACTCCTTCCTTGCCCATATCCAATGTGAGCCATACTGAGTGGTGGTCACTCCCTGACAGCGGTTCCTCCACTGTAAGTTCTCCACAAAGTCCCCATTTGCCAGCACAAGGTCATGGGCATTCTCTCAACCTGGTTGGTTCACTTACCATTTGCAGCAGGAAGCTGTCCTGGAAGGCATCCAGCAGTACATGCTCCCTTCTGTTCCTGGTTATTGGGGTACTCCAGTCCACTCCTGGCATGTTGAAGTCCCCCACAATCACCATACTACCCTTCTTGCAGGTCCTCCTGATCTGTCCTGCTAGCTCCCTGTCTAACTCCTCCGTCTGAGATGGTGGCCTGTACACCACTCCCATTCTAAGAATCCTATTCTTGGAATCCTGGATTTGCATCCAAAGTGACTCCGTACTACCCTCCTCCCCTTCCTCCCTTACACACTTCAGTCCTTCCTTCACATATAGTGCCACCCCCCCCTTTCCCAATCACCCTGTCCCTATGAAATAGCCTGTACCCTGGTACAGACAGGTCCCAGTTATTGTTTTGGGTGGCCCATGTTTCTGTGATGGCTGCAATGTCCACCTCTCCCTCTGCCATGAGAACCTGTAACTCTGCAGTTTTCCTCCCAAGGCTCCTAGCATTAAGGGTAACCACCTTTCACCCTCCCCCCCCCCATCCTGCCCTCCTTTCCTAGCATCACCAATAGCACTTGCCATTTGTCCTTTGTCACTGTTATGGGGGGTAAGCTCATTGGTTTCCCAACCTGTGATCTCTGCATGTCTCTTGCCCAATTGCCACCCCCTCCTAGTTTAAATTCCCAACTTCCTCTATGTACTCCTCCATTCTCTGTTTCAACACTTTCTTTCCTCCTAACTCAAGTGTAGTCTGTCCTTGGCATAGAGACTACTGTCCTCCCAGGCCTCCCACCCCCAACAGCCCATACCCTTTAGCACAACACCAGGTTCTTATCCATCCGTTAATTCCTTTATTCTCAGCTTTCTTGTTGTGCTTGCCTTTGGCACTGGAAGTATCTCTGAAAAAGTTACTGATCTTCCTGCCCCCTCCCATAATTGTGCTAGTTCCTCAAACCTCCTCTGGACTATATCTACTGTCTTGTCAGCCAGGTTGATTGTCCCAAGATGTATAATTAAATGAGGCTTGTCCCTACCCCTTCTAGCATATTTCAGAACAGATTGTCCCACCCTTTCCACTGTCATTCCTGGCATGGCCTCCACCCAAATGCGACTATGCCTCTCCCCCTTGCTACCCCACCTAACTCCTCTTAGTATTGAGTCCCCCAGCACTAAGATTCCACCCTCTTACTCCTGTTTGCTTCCATTCATCTCCCTCATTTCAGCTCCTCTTCCTCCTACACATTATCTCCTTTTACCCTGTTGCAATTCTCCAGCAGAACTTCCCCGCTCCAGTTTGGTCCAGGCATTTATCAATTACTCCTCTAATTTCATCATTTCCCTCCTCCACCTTCTTCCTCTCTAGCAGTGCAAAACTATTTTCTGAAGACCCTTCACAAATGCCCGCTTCCTCTCTCTTCACAGTAACCTGTTCTCTCCTTTCCACTCCATGACTTTGGCCACTTCTTTGCTTCCCCTCACAAGTCCCTATCTCCTCCTTCCATTTGTCTTTTGTCTCCTGACCTGGTTTCCCTGGCAATCGTTCTTCCTGGCCTGGGCCCCTTTGTCTCTGCTTCCCTTCTTCTGACACTCTCCTCACCACTGTTGGCTTAAATCAGCCTCCCTCATCTCTCCTTCTTCTTCCCTCCAGTACTGGGCTAAACCCACCCTCAATCTGCCTTGCCTGTCTTAGTTCCTCCTGCAGACCCTCAATCTCCTTTCTAAGTTTTTCTATGTGGTTGCACACTAAACATCTTCCCACACTCCATGCAATTTTTAGAAAGATTGGTGTACTGCAGTTGTTGCAGCCTACCACCCTACCCATTGCTGTCGTTGCCCACCAGCGACCCCCCACCCTTCCAGATGCAGGATACCAAACACTCCCCCAAGTCATCTCCCCTCTCCCCCTCTATCAGTGCAAAACATTCTTTTATTTCCCTTACCTCCTCTGTTGTACATGTTTAGATATAATGAGTAACTGCTTTTTATATTCCTTTCCTTCCTATCCACACTCAAAAAGAGACTATAAGTAGCCTTTGCACAACCTTCTTCAGACTACTACTCCTCCTTTCCCCAATGCAATATCTAAGCGAAGAAGTAAGAATGAAAGCTCCTAGATTTGCATTTACTTCCCTTCCACTGAGATAGCAGTCACCTCTTCACATGTTGCTGTTCCTTTCCTGGATGTCTGCTTCTGCTATGACAGGGGCATATCCCTTGCCCGTTTGAGGAAGTGATGTCAGAACCCCTAGTATAAAGGAAATAATGGACCAGGGCTGGGTGGGACCAGCCCAAGTCTTCCAGAAACAATCAGGTAGCTGAGGCCTCTGGTCAGATCATTAGCACCCTTCCCCCCACTCTGCACTAAAACTTTGCAGCTAGTGAAGCCAGCAACAGTGAATCACAATTCTACTCAAAGCCCCCAAAATAGGTTTGCTACCCAAAGAACCAGGACTCCAATTCAAACAGCTTCACCAACAACTCATCAAAATAGGCTTGGAATTAGAAGATATAGGTCTCCAGTTCAAAGAAACAGACCTAGTTAAATCACACCAATTATGTTTTAAAACAGAAGAAATAGGCCTCTATAAATGTAGCCTGCCACACAGTGAATCAAACAAATGAGCCCACTTATAGCTACCAAAACAGGTTTCAAAATTCCAACAGCCCCAAACAATACCCTGCTAGCCCCTTTGAAGTAGTAAGAAAGAAAAGAAATAACCTTCTCCCAAGTAGAATCCACAAGAAACAATGTAAAAACAACAAGAAGAAGCTACTGTACTGTACAGATCTGATCCTGTCCCCCTTCTAGTTCCTTTTGAGAAACCAAAGCACTGACACCACGCTTGATTCAGCTCTGCCTCCCTAACTGAGTGAGACCCGGCCAGACCATTAGCACGCTTCCCCCACTCTAATGTGTTACATTTATTTCATCCACCTTCAAGAAGCACATTTTTAGTAATACTGTTGCTTTATTTGGCTTTATTTTACTATTGTTTTACTCATTGCAGGCCAGTGGGTTCCAGGGATGAGCACTCCCCATCCCCCAAGAAAGAAAGAGAGAGAGAGTGCTACAGAGGCATTCAATATAGAATTCCTTTTCTCTCTCTCCATCTCTGTGATCAGGAACTGTATTACCAGATATGCGTGGACTAGTGATGTGTAGCTATTTAGTGTTTGGACACTTACAAAATTTGACAACTTTCAATTAGGATTTATTGCAGCATTTTTAAATTAGTACATGATTGATATTACTATAATGAAATTCATAGTAATGTCAATCATGCACTAATTTAAAAATGCTGCAAGACATCCCAATTGAAAGCTGCCTAATTCTAGAAGTGTTCAAACACTAAACAGCTACACATCACTAGTCCACGCATATCTGGGAATACAGTTCCTGATCCCAGAGACAGACAGAGAGAGAAAAGGAATTCTGTTTTAATGTATCTGTGGCTCTCCCTTTCTTTCTTTCTTTCTCTCTCTCTCTCTCTCTCTTTGGGGGTGTGGCTCTCATCCTGAGACCGGTGGTAACAATGAAATGAAATGTAGTAAATAAAGCTAACAATGTGGCTAAACTAGGAATTACATACTGCATTTGGCAAGGCACAGTAATAGATTTTTTAATATGCGTTTATGAGAAAAACTCTAGCATACCCAGTTGCAAGCCATATTTAGGTAAATAATATCACACCTCTGAATTGCACCACAACTGTACTGTCATTGCAGCAAGCAGTAACAAGTCAGGACATAAAGAAAGGAACCCTTTGATAGAAGAGGAGATGTACTTTAATGAGAGTAGCGTGCAGCTCCAGGACAAAGTTAAAAGTTCTGCAAAACATGTTACCAATGCTGCTTGAATCTGGATAAAGCTTTAGTTCTCCTGAAAGGTTCTGTGCTCTCTCCCTGTGTTGCAGAAACTCATGAGGTGATTTACTTAATTTGCCAGTGTTTGGTCTGTTTTCAATTACCATTTGGGTAGCAGCTGGGTTTTTCTTCTTCCCCCTAGCTTTCCCTCTCTTATTTTTATTTTTGATTTAAATGGGAGAGTCCTGATTTTTAGTTCAGGCTCCCAATATGATCTGTCTTAAAGCTTTTACCATGTTGCCTCTGGGTTTTGTGCAGCTGTTTCTTCAGCTATCTGGATTGCTAAGTATTTTCCCACTTCTTGTTTCAGTTCTCATTTCTAAATTACTGTAGGTAGTTTAAAACCAAGCCAAACACCAAAATATAAACTTCAGTACAAGCACTTTGGTAATTGCCGTGATAAATCAGATGTGGAAAACTTCATTCCTGTTTCTTACCCTGCCTGTAACTATCTGAAATTCAGTCAAATTCTGTCACAACAGAACAATCCCACAAGCAAGTGTATGGGTAGGTGTATAGGTAGAACAAATCATCTGCTAAAAGATTTTTGTAGAACCAGAGAGATTTTAAAAATATTTTACATACTAAGTTACATTCTAAGAATGTTAAATGTACAGAAGGTTTTTAACCCATATGAGTACATCTGCAGTGTCTGGATAACCTTATACCTTATTTAATAAGAATTTATCAAGGGTGACTTTTAAAAATTTCCACATTGTCTGTTTCTAACAATAGTTTTGGTAATTTATTCCATATGGTTATAATTCTTTGGGTAAAGAAAGAATGGCTGGTATCTGCTTTAAGATATGTTAGTGCCAGTTGGAACTTATGGCTCCTAAGATTACGTTCTCTCATGTTGAAGGTCATTCCTAATTGTGTCATTAAATCATTATCTCTGACAATGTTAAACATCAAAAGAAGATCCCCTCTAGTTTGTCTCATCTCCAGCGAGTACAAATCCAGTTCTTTCATTCTGTCTTCATAATTTCTGTTCTGTGCAGTGAGAGTTTTCTAAAAAAAAAGAAAGCACAACCAGGGACTTACACAACAGAAGGGTTTGAAGGTTTATTATTGAAGTTTATTGTTTGACCTATTTCGGTCATTGCAATTTTTAGAAAAAATAAAAATAAACATCTAAAATACACAATAAATTTGAATTTTACAATCAAAGCAATAGACATGAGTCACAATCATTAGCAGCAGATAGATACAGTATGAAGTCTCCCTGGTCAACTAATTTGTATCAAATACTGAATAACATGTAGTAGCCCATTTAGTACCACATAGATTAAATGCTAATTAAATTTCTTTGTAAAATCATTAGATTACTAAGCACTTTTATATTATGTAGCCATTAGACCCAAATTCAGTTAGCTTGAATTAGGGACAAGTGACTAATGGTCTACTTGTAGTAGAGGCACTTTGATTGTCTTTATCCTACATGTGCTCGGGCTTTACGTTGTAGTATTTCTTTAATGATTTCATATTTGGTCACCTTAACTGTGTTTGATCAGAGGCCCCTATTAAGCAGGTTTCATAAGACATGAGTGCATGGGTCCACTAGCAATTTATACGTAGCTTTGAGCTCCCAGCACTATGTCATGATTGAATTGTGCACTAAATTAGTATTCACGTTAGTAACCAATAATTGTCACAGTCATAAGGTCATAAAATAACCTCTCCATTTAGAGTTTACTTGTTTGTACAGCTATCAAATAAGTATTAATATATACAGAAAAAGAAAAAAATTATTATATAAAAAGCATGTTCACTTCTTCCTTATTAATTGTACTAGTATATACAGTCTATGACAAAGGTGAGGTTTCTTTATTTAGTTTTGTAACACAGCAGTAAGTTTGAGAAAATGGCTGAATTTTCATTCATGCATTTCTCCAATGAAAAAGGAAGCCATAGGGCTATTTATTCAAATAAAGTCAGCCTAGCCAAACTGTATAGCAAGGAGTATGAGTAATAATTTATCAAAGAATATACATCAGATAGTTATTATACCACTCCACTGTGGTTCAAAAAATGGCATCATGACTTATCCCTCCTGTCTTTAAATCAGTCATCCCTGCCCTGCCTATAAGGATGCCTTTCATCTCTCTCCAACCCTAAGCCCTCCTTCTTTGCTGGCTATCCCTACTCACCCACCTTTCCCCCCTCCTTATTCTTCCTTCATTCCTCCTCACTCACTCTCCTACCTTCCTCCCTCCCTCCTCATCCCCATACCTCCCTCCCTACACCTCCTCCACACTTCCCTCTCCCTTAATACTCCATGAGCCACTGACCTCCCTTACCCCCACCCTACTCCATCACTTCTCTCTCTCTTGGATCCTCAAACCCAGGTACCTTCTCTCTAGCCCCAAAGAAAAAGGCTACTCCCTAAATTCATAATCCCCTGCTTAATTCTACTCCTTTTAGGTGATGTTGAATCCAATCCAGGACATGTCGCCTCCACCTCCAGCACTCCTCCTTCATGTGGGTTAGGTATCTATCATTTAAATGCACAAAGCCTTACCACAAAACTGGATCTCACTAAAGTCTTGATGACCCAATACTCCCCCAATATCCTTTGTATCTCAGAGATCTGAGTCTCCTTCAAAACTCCAGACTCACAAATTGATATCCGTGGGTACTCAGTTTACCATCAATACAGAGGTAAATGAGGAGGTAGAATTGCCATCTACTCCCATAAATCCATACAAACCTCTATTGTTTACCAAGAGGCAAGCCCCAAATCCCATGAAATCCTTCTCATCAAGTTGGAGTTCCCCTCATCCACGCCTCTATTCTTAGCCTCTTGTTACTTCTCCCATAACATTTCCCCAACCACCATTGTTGCCAGACTTGCTACTCTCACTTCTCATGCCCCTTCAGGTGAATTCCTCATCCTGGGCAATTTCAGTTTAAACTGGCTGCCCCCCCAATCCAAGTACATAATTCAGGAGATTGAAGCTCTCAACCTCATGCAACTCATCACTGTCCCCATCAGGCTCAAACCTCTTTCCAATAATCACTCTCTACTAGACTGGATTTTAACTATCTATCTGCAAAAATATTACTCAATGGGCATTCTCCCAGCTGCTTATAGTGATCACTGTATCACTCACTGCCACAGGAAGAGTCGACCCCCTCCAGCCCCACCCAAAATATATGTGGTTTAGAGCCTTAAGATCCCTGAACTCTCAGGCTTCACTAAAAGATTTTTACCTGACGAATTGGTCGGGAGTCTTCACCACCCCTGACATTGATCCTGCCCTAGCCACCTTCAGCACCACCTTCTTACATATTTGGAACATCCATGCCCCACTCAAAAAAATAAGACTTCAGTGGAGGGACTCACCTTGGATCTCCCCTTAACTAGTGAAACTCCTCAAATCCAGAGACCAAGCATGGAATCTATATAAATCCTCCTCCAATGCCTCTGATATACAAAATTACAGAACCCTAAGGAACGCTTGCACAAAGACCATACGTACCTCGAAAGCTAACTTTTTTAAAGCCCACCTAGATGCTACCCCCCTCCTTTGCTGCTTTCTGGAAGACTCTCCACTCCATCCTGGGATCCCACTCTCACCCCTCCACCCCCAGCACCCACTCCTCCAATGATCCTACCAGCTTCACTGTTGCCATCATAAACTACTTTTTCACCACTTGTGCTTTACCACAGGGTTAGCCTCCTGCCCTTCTTACCCCTCCAGGCATACTCCAGTCACTTTCTCCCCAGGGCCAGTCCTAACCCTGGCATATCCCCCTTCCCAGACTCCCACTCCCTGCTCAACCGGGTTCTCATCCTTTCCCTCGCCCAGGTACACTCCCCCCATCTCCCCTCTAGAGGTGATCCAGACCCTCAAATCACTGAACTCCTCTAAGCAGAGCCCTGATGTAATTCATCCCATCCTACTGAAAATCTCAGCCCCTGCCATAGTGCCACAAATCACACACCTGTTCAACCTATCTCTGTCTCCACCTGTCCTATACCCAAGGCCTGGAAACTAGCCAAAGTCATCCCCCTACAAAAAGGGGGTAATCCCTCCCTCCCTGAAAATTACAGGCCTATCTCCCTTCTTCCCTCCATCTCAAAAATTCTTGAGTCTGTCATTTCTAAAAGGCTGTGCTCTTTCCTCTCATCTAATGAAATTCTGTTCCCTTACCAATCTGGTTTCTGACACTATCACTCCTCCTCCTCCTCTCTTCTCTGCCTCACCAACCATATCCACTTGGCTATGGACAAGGGTCACCTGACACTGGCCATTTTCATTGACTTAGTCAAGGCCTTTGACTTGGTTACCCATAACTTGCTGTTAGGGGACCTATCCACCATAGGCCTCTCTCCTATAATACTGGCTGGTTCAAAACCTACCTTTGAATAGGTACCAGTACGTTGAACTGGGAGGCTCCAAATCACCCCCTCTCTCTATCTATCTATGCTGCAGTGCCGCAGGGATCAATCCTTGGACCTATCCTTTTCTCTATATTTGTCAATAACCTTTCTTCCATCTGCTCAGCTTCCCATGTACAAATGTATACAGATGATACATTGATCTTTGCCTGCAGTCACTCCCTAGCCCACGCTGAACCTGTCCTCCAATCCGACTTCAAGAATACACTGCTCTGGCTAGAATCAAAATCTCTCAAATGCAATACTAAGAAAACATTTACTATGGTTTTCAACTCAGCTCAGAAACTGGCCAAACTACCTTCTCCTCCTGCTCTCTACACCCCTGACAGTTCTACATTCTAGGTTGTTGACTCAATTAAATACCTGGGTGTATGACTCAACCCCAGATTGGATTTTTCTCAGGTTATGCCCTAAACTCAGTATGTTATATAGACACAAGGACAGTCCCTATCGGAAAGGAACTAGTCTCCAAGCTCAGCCTACCCTCCACAGATTACACTGATGTGGTATACAGTTCCACACCTCAAAACTCCCTCACCAAACTTGACCCACTGTTTCATGCTTTCTGTCAATTTGCCACAAACCTCCCCTACAGCACCCATCATTGTCTCCTCTACCACACCCTCACCCTCCCCACCCAGCAAATCACTGACTTACCCATTGTGCCTCCTTCATCACCAAGTTCTGGTTTGGTACCCTTCCATCCTATTTTTCTACCCTTGTAAAGGCTGCTCTCAATACTGGTTATACCCTGCAGTCCAGAGATCAATGTTCTGTCCTCCTAGCCACTCTGCATTCACTGGTTGGGAAACTTGTTTTTACTTATTGGCTCCCTGCCCTATGGAACACTCTCCCCCTTATGTATGTAGTCTTCCCACAGCTGCCTCCACCAAAAAGCATTTTGGGTGACTCACTCTCCTTCCCTGCCTCTGTCACAACCCTCCTTAGTGGTCATCCCCCTCTAGCAAGCCATCCCTGGGCTCAACATCTTCCCCTCCTTATCCTTTATAACCCCAGGATCCCACACTACCAGGTCCATGCAATTCTCTTTTTCTCTTAGTCTGATACCAGTACAGCTATTGTGTCCTCTACTGTTTTTAACACAAATATAATGGTGTGTAAAGGTGCACAGTGAATGTTCCACTGCATAAAACTGTATCCTGCAATCCTGACAACCTGGGGACAACTGTGACCATTTGTTTTCCCCCAACATTTGTAAACCCCAGTGTTCTCTCTCACGTACACTCATTTGTACCCTGTGTATCACTGTAATTATTGCATTTTCCCGTATCATGTATATTTAGGAACACTTGTCTTCCTATGTACTTCCATGGTAAGACTGTAAATTATTGTACATTCTTGTATGTTATGTATTTACAAACATTTGTATTCTTATGTACTTTCCACTTCCCCCTACCCCTACCCTAGGTCACACCTGAAAATGAGCCTTTTGAACCTTTCCTGATTAGCAAATTAAAAATAAATGAAAAGTGAAAGGTCCAGCTATTTGTAAGCTATGTTTCAAAATAAACATTGTATTATTCCAGGTCAAATCCTGCATGTATAAGTAGGCAACTCTGAAGTTCAACTGTCTTAATAAAAAAGAACAATTTGGCAGTCTGGTTGTCAGGGAGCAAATGAGTTTTCAGTCATGAGATACCCAGACCATGTTACTTTTCGTAATACTGAAGTTCCACAGGTAAATCCTAACTCAACACATATAATCAGCTAAAAGTGTTTTTACAGATATATTATGTTATACCAAAACTTGGCATGCTGATGCTCAACATACCGAGTTTACAGTCCCAAATGGAGAAATCCCTCTTGACTCGGATGCCTGACAATACAATGCCGGGCATCACACTAAAACAAAAACACCTTAATACAGGAGGCATTGCCACTCCACCCCCCATAACTAATATAACAAACTCGGAGGGGGAGTGGGTCTCAGAGTAAAAATTAGTTATGGGGCAAAATTCAAAAAAGGTCCATAGCTCAGACAGGAACCTGAGCCTCCCAAGGTACACTGGCCAAGCTGCAAGTGGTTTAGCCCTCCACACCACAGGGGCAGCTTGGCCAGCTGCTTTCAGGAATACACCAGGGTAAGGGATAAACATCTCACATCTGCTACCTTATCCCCTATTGTAACACCATTGGACAAAAAGCCAGTGGAATTTCCACTGTTTCTATATTCTGCACCAGAAGACATGTGAGGAGAGAATAAAGGAGCTCAATATGTATACGCTTGAGGAAAGGAGGGAGGGGGGACATGATAGAAACTTTCAAGTATCTCAAAGGAATTAACAAAGTATAAGAGGGTAGTATCTTTCAGAAAAAGAGATGTGCAAGAACAAGGGGGTACAATTTGAAGATAGAGGGGGACGGCTCAGAGGTAATGTTAGAAAGTATTTTTTCACAGAGAGGGTTTTGGATGCATGGAACAGCCTTTCTGAGGAGATTGTGGAGTCAGGAACAGTGGGAGAATTCAAGAATGCATGGGACAGACATAAGGCAATTCTAGTGGGGTTAGGAAGAAGTAAGCTGTTGATTAACTAGAATCTGCAGCTTATCCATCAAGTAGGGGAAATGGGCAGACTGGATGGGCCAAGTGGTCCTTACCTGCCATCAAATTCTATGTTTCTATGTTTCTACACCTGTCAGGCAATACAGCCCGGAGAGGTGAGTGTTAGGATACTGAGCTGCAGTATATCATAAGAATAATGTTTTTACCCGATATGTGGAAAGTAATGCTAAAATACCTCAAGGATTCTAAGACTTCAACAGGCAAAGTAACTGTGCATGGGGGGAACTTGATGGGGAGAGTTGATGAATTCATCATCGAGATATTGGGGTATCAGCACCCCCAGTATCACTATTGTGTTTCATTTGGTGGGGGAATGGAGTGGTGAGTGCTGAGGGGTGGGTCAGATGTGAGTTTTCTACAAAAGAAATCAGTGGTCATGACAGACCACTGAAAATAAAAAAGAGAGTGTAGTGTGGAGTGATTCTGGTTCTCAGGCATGGAGGCCTCTATTGACACCTTATCATGTTGTACGGTCTCAAGAAAGTATGTAGTCATTTTCTCAGTGCAATAGATCTGCAGCACTATGCCTGCTGCAGCCCTAAAAAGCATTGCCAAGTTCTTTTAGAGTAACTTGAGACACTAGAATTATTTAATTGAGATGACTGTTGCCCAAGAGCCAGGACTCTGAGTGAGGATGGAGCCTGCTCTGGTCACCAACCAGACAGGGTGCCCCATGGAGGGTGAAACAGCAGGAGGCCATGAATTTGGAGAAGCGAGAGTCTGTGGGGACATGGAGAAGTGACCTAGTGACTGCATCTGGGACTAGCTGACCCTGATAACCATGAAAAGAGTGTTATTGGGTTCACGTGCCTGTGTGCTTGTGTGGGTGTTTGTGTGTTTGTGAGCTTGTGTTTGGGGGACGAATTGGGCTAAGCATAGCATGGGGGAGTGACTGTGCTGTTATCATCATCAAAAGCGAGCTTTTCAATTTAAACTCATCTCATTCTATAGATTGTATTCTACTTGAGCTAATGCTAGCGAGTTAGTGAGATACTGAAAAGCAGAATTTAAGTAAAAAAAATTTGTTATTCCAGGAGCTCTAGTAGATTATTAAAGTTAAATAATGATTTTATTAAATTTGTAGTAGTTAAAATAGTTGAATTCCTTAGAAATAGATCATTGGGTTATGTTTTAAAAAGGAAAAGTAATTTTATTACATTTTATAATTGGCACCATAAAGATCACATGATTCCCTGGTAAGAGCAAAAGGCACATGCGTGGGGTTCTTCTATACACAGATACACAGAGCCTTGGATGTGTAGCTACCTAGCTCTCTATGGTGAACAAACAAGCGAAACTAGCCAAATATCTAGTGACACTAATTGTATTTTGTATTTTTGCTAGAGTAGCACAGAACTAGTCACGTTTTAATCAGATACCCAACAAAAATAGTGTGAGTTGTAGCATCAACAGCAGCAAGGGAAGGAGCCCTTAGACACTGAAGACATAGACCCAAGAAGCAGTGGTAGTGTGAAGCAAAGGAATAGAGTGTGCTACAACAAATAATATGAGTAAGTCTATAATAAATATACCAACTTTGCGCTAGTAAACATTCATTTAAACTAAAATAGTTTAAAAGAATGTGCTAAACTCTAGTGAGACTATATAAGAAATAAAAGCACAGCTTGATTTAGTGGCTATATAAAACAGCACTGCCAGGATTGGGAAACAGGAGAGAAATAAATTAAATTCAGCCATTTACCTTAAACTGTTTAAAGGTTTTTCTGTTTACCTGACTATATGTGAGGCATAGGTAATTGAGTGGCAAGTTATCAAGAGACTACAGTCTATGGTAATGCTAGACTTCATCAATATATGCCAAGAGAGACACACCAGAGCAGTAGGATTTGTATTAACCAATGAAGTTGAAACAAGAACAAAGAACTAAGGAATTTGTTTTATATTGCCAAAAATGTTATTTTGCATTTTTTTTAAATAAGTGTTATATAATATATTGTTTGACACTCCATTAGTGACTGGGAAAAGCCACAGGAGTAAAACCTGCTCCAAGAGGTGAACAGTTGGAACTCTGAGAACCCTGAAAAGGAGAAGAAAAGGGAAGGAGATTTGGATACAGGGGAGCTGTTTTTTCCCCTCAATTGATTTATAACCAAGATGGGAAAGGTAAACAAGGGTCAGCAGCACAAGTCTGTAGAGCCCTGGAGAAGACAGGAATAGAAGAGGCATCGAAGCAATACCAGAGTGGAAACCAGAGAAATTGGAAGTGGGTTTCAAGACATTTGAGCCAGCTGGGAAGCATGTTGATGTGGAGTGGTAACATTCTCAATTCATGTTTTAATAAAGCCGCAACATTAGAATGCCAATGCTTTAAATCAAAATAACATATTGTATTAGTAAATGGACAATTGATTATCAAGGGTTTATTAAGTGGCTATTACGTGATCAAAAGAAATCAGCCATATTAAAGATATAGCACTCTGGAGTTCAATCATTTGGACTAAACAAACCAACCAGACTGAAAAGTCTAATAGTACATTTAAGAATAGTTTTACATTAAGAAGCATGGGGAAGATCAATTGGGACATTTTAACTGGACCATCATATTTAAAATCTGTGGTTGATAAGGTCATTGTTTTATAGTCTATTGTAGCTAAGAACTTGTTTTTAGTTTTCATAAGCACTCTTATAGCATTTGAGTAAGTTGGAGTTATTGTTACTGACCAATTAATAGACCAATTGAATTAAGCAATAATGCATGACAGGGTGTGGGTAGTGCTGGGATAACCTCACGTCTGGGTGGTTGAGCGCGGTGCCATAGGTTGAATGCATCCAATGTCCCAGAAGTGAGATTATCCCAGCACAACCCACACCCTGGAGTGCAATATTGCTATTATACAATGGCTCATTGTTATACAAAACAAAAACATTTAGAAAATGTTTTTAGTAGATTTTTAGTGTGGCAATAGAGATCTGTTTCTTAAGAGTGCCAACAAACAATCATCTTACAAATCAATACAGTGTGGCTGTGCTGGGATAACCTCACTGTGCCAGGGACACACTGACCAATCAGAGTCCAGGAAATGTTCTTGACATTGTATAATTATAATTAAAGTACAAGCAAAGTACGAGTTTTAGACAAACAGATAAAAGAGGCACATAAAAGCATCAGTTCGCACTAGAAGCCAGTCTGTACTTGAACCTTTTACTATCTCATTACTAACAGAACAGTGGCATGACCCAGAGAAGATCAAAGGGTCCAAGGGAGAAAAATTGAGAAACAAAATTATTTAAGGGGGGAAATGAGGGGAAAGGGAAGGCTAAGGTGAAAAAACAACTGCAGATTACCACTTCCATACCTAAGCAAATATATGGAGATGGTAAGTAAAATAGGAAAAGGAAAAGGACAACACAAAAACTAACCAGACTAGAACATCTACCCCTAAACCCAAAGTAATCACATCATACATGAAAGGGAAAAAAAGAGGGACAGGAACCCAAGCTGAAAGCAGGTGGAACATCATGAGACAGTAAAACAAGAGAGCTGGGTAGATAATGTCAAAAGCAATATGACAGACAATAACTGAAATGAAAGTGTTTTTCAGAGTGAGAAAAATATTGACAAGATCTTGTACAGTTTTATCTCACTTCCTAAAACTGTGACATCTGAATGAAAATGTTATCCTACTGTCACCACGGAGGGAAAATGAGACAGACAATGACTGGGAATACTATGGGCAATTGTTCCACAGAATTAAATGAAGAAATTACCAAATTACAGTGCACTATTTCAGGCTTAAAAAGCTGGAAAATAAAAATGGGGAAGTTGGGAACAAGGAGTAACCTATCAGAGTTAAAATAAACAAAACAAATAATGTGGATACCAAAGCAAATATAGATATGTGAGAGGAAAGTATAACACCTAATATGAGTTAAATGAGTTATGAACACACTTGTAAACAAGATACATAATTAAGAACTAAAGACTTGGCAATGGTCTTAAAAGAGGCATATGCTGCAAACATTCTAATGTTCGAGCAACTCACAAGAATAAAACAATATCTAAATTTCATTAAAGAAATAACAATTGAGAAAAAAAATAATAGAATGACTTAACGGTGAAAATACAGAAACCAATGAAGGAGAAATTAAATTGACGTAGTTTCGTGAACAGGAAATTGGCCAGAATAGGAATTGATCTACATTGAGAAGACACATTTAGAAGCACGCTTCAAGCTTATCATGCTACCTACTAAAGGAGTGGGGGAATAATTAAGACTGTTAAATTTAACATTATTGGAAAAAGGAGAGAAATGGGAATGAAATATGCAAACTGATAGCTTAGGGAAAACATATAAAACTGAGGAGAATAAATTAGACACTAACACATCATGTTTGGATAATAAGAATATAATCGCTAGAACAGAGAGAGACACTAAGGGAAAAAGGGTAAAGTAGGAAAAAGGGGGTGGGGACAGACAGAAGGAACAACATAAAAATACCAACCATAAAAGAAAAAAGGCAACCAAGATGCTAGCAAAGTAGATAGTAAAAAATAATCCATAAGGAGGAGCATAGTAAGATGTGCTCCACAGAAATTAAAGAAGTGGTCCAAGAAACTAATATAAAACTAGATAAAAACACAGAGACAAAATAAAAACTAATGAGGAAACCACCACAAGTCAGGGAAATATAAAACATGGAAAATATACACACTGAAGCTTAGGAGACAATTTTAACAAATTTAAGAGGAAAACAAAAGGTAAGGACTATGCATTGCCCCCGTTTAAAGTGGTCAAATTTCCCAGTGAATAAGAATTTTCCTTAAATTAAAATATAAAATCACATTTAGATATGTTTGGGCCCCTGCCTGGGGAAGAGTGGATTCTGGTGGTCACTGATCAATATTATATTTTAAAAGCGATTAAACAAAATAAAGCAAAATTATAACAGAAAGGTATTTATTGTGAGAGTATCACAACTTTGGGAAAACTGTTTCTGAAGCAATATAAAGACTACAAAACACAAGTGGGAGATAAAACCATTTGAGTATTTTCAGTATTCGGGCTGAACAAATTTCATAAGGAGACAGCAAATCATTTGAAAAATAAAACAGGAGCTCTACTAGAATCCATACTAAAAGCTCTCAGGTTGGGGAAATACATTTGAAAAGCAACTAAATGGGAGGCCAAGTGACAATATGGATTGAAGGAACAGAGATGCATCACCAATTAGAACAGAAACCAGGGGAACTAGACTCACTGGGAATATACATGTATGAAGATGATAGGCAAGATATAATTTTAAAAGTCACAGAAGAAAAACCAGGATGGGTATGTCTATTGGAATCCACCAGTGGGTACACAGTGCTGGAACAAACGGTAAACAATTGGTTCCAGCTGAATAGAGAAATAATGGAAGGTTTCATTAGTAATAAACCCTATATATTGTTGTGGAATATTTCTGGTTTAAAAACAAAATGGCAGAAAAATAATTTTTATTGTACATTAATAACTTCGATTTCATACATTTAAAAAATACATGGATAAATAGGGAAGGGCATGTTGATGGTTAGAAATCCTACTTCAAATCAGCCAAATGGAATGGGAATTATGGTAGATATTCAGGAGATCTTCTCACATTGTGTAAATTAGATAAAAATTGCATGACAAATTAAATTAAATTTCATAGTGACAATATATTGGGAGTTAGAATCTGTGGCAACAAACAGGAAACTGTCATTTTAAATGTGTATATGCCTCGAACAGACAAAAATTGAGAGAGAACTAACATGTTGGACAAACTAGAAAAGTTTTTGGATGAATACATAAATGATAGACCATCATTTGGCTACATTGTATTGGGAGATTTAATGTGAGAATTGGACACTGTTTAGAGAATCCAGAGGATGTAACAGATTTCCTAGCTATTTGTAATAAAAAACAACAAAGAATTGTGTGACCTTAGAAACACAATGGACAAAAAAGCAGAGACAACTTAATAAATTATTTACGGAGAGAAATGTTATATTAGTTAATGGACAAACCACACAAGATGAATTGGGCAATTATACATATGTTAGAACTAATGGGAATTATGTGATAGATTTAATCTGGATCAGATTAAACTTGAGAAATGATTATTGAAATTTGGAAATAGGCAATAGGGGAGAAAGTGAACATCTGCTGTAGGAACTCCAATTAATTATGGGTCAAGATGTTATGGGTAAAACAAAGATAACCCAGACAGTGTGCAACAATATAATAAATACAGAAGAGGTATTGGCTGGGGTCTAATAAATAGCACACCGTTTGCTATAACCCTGGAGAAGAGAGGTATAGTTGAATAAATGAGGGATTATTTTGAAATAGAAAATCAGCAGGAATGTTTAGTTTTGTACAATAATATTATAACATAGATAGCAGAAGCAGTAAAAAAGAAACTAAACTCTATGAAAAAAAGGTGCACTGCGGTACAGTAAAGAATGTATTTTAGAAAAAAAAATTAAATAGACAATCATGATTAGTCAAAAAACATCCATACAAAGAGAATAGGAAGGAACTAAACAAATTAAGGGAAAATTACAATAGAATTATGATTAAACAGAAAAAGACATATTGGGAATCTATGTGGTTAAAACTGGAAAAACCTACATTAGATAAAGATATTAAGAAATTTTTGGCAAACAGTTAGCAAAGAGTCAGTAGACCATGCAGAGAATGTAGAAAATTATATAGAACCTACTATATTGATAAATCATTATAAAAATATATTTTTCAACCCCATAGAAAAGGAGAATATGATATTCAAGATAAACAATTGGAAACTACTAGAAAGGGAAATAGATTTAGAAGAAATTATTAACACCATTCAAGCATTTGCTAAACATGAAGCGCTAGGCCTGGATGGGGTCCCAATAGATGCCATAACAAAATTAATAGATAGATGGGTCCTAGTTTTGCACAAATTTTTCAATCATATCAATAAAAATGGTAATATACCAGCATCATGGGCTGAGGTGATAATAATCCCTATATTCAAGAAGGTGGACAAATCGGACCCCACATGTTATAGACCTATAAGTCTTCTGGATACAACACATAAAATTTTTACAAGAATTTTGAGAATTTATAGAATACTCGAATGGGTACAACGGCTTAAGTTAATTGATAAGGCGCAGGCAAGATTCATGCTACATCATTTAACACTGGATCAGTGCTGTACACTAACTCATTTGATACATAAATACTTGCTAGTAAAAGGCCAGAATTAAATTATATTGTATTTTTGTGGATTTGAGAGCAGCTTTTGACAGTGACAATAGAAATGTTTCATGGTACACACTAGTCAAAAAAGAAGTGGATAAAGCTATTCTAAGTCATTTGATAACATTATATGAAAATAATCCAATTCAAATGAGACATAATAACATGGAAGATAAGATGCAAAAAATACAGGGGAATAGGGGAATGAGACAAGGCTGCATCTTATCACCATTCTCTTTAATCTATTTCTAGATGCAATATTGATCAGAATGCATAAAGCTGACTTCTATATGCCGAGAATAAGGACAAGGGCCTGTCAATACCTGGCATTCAATCAAAAAAGAGTAGGGGAATTTCCCTGGTGTCCTGGCCAATTTCTTTCATTCACTAAAAAAAAATATCACCAACAGCTTAATCTGGTTCAATTTCAGTTGCTTACCATCTGTATCCCCCCCCCCCAGTTGCCCCTGAAAATGGACTTCTAGGCCCAGTGGGGTTACTGGGTCAACAAAATTCAATAATAATAATAGTAATAATAATTTACTGATGACATGGTCCTCATCTCCACAAGTTTCATGGGGAACAGGAGAATATTAGATAATTTCCAGAAAAAGTCAGGAAGCTGGCCTTCAAATTAATTATGATAAAACCAAACTATTAGTATTTGGAAATAACAAAAGGAAGGAATGTAGTCTAAAATTGAGAATGCAATAATAGAACAGGTTAAAAAGTTTAAATACCTAGGAATATTAATGCTTGAAAAACTATCATGGAATCCACACATAAAAGAATTAGAAATTAAAATTGAGAAATTCTTGCCAGTCATAGCAGGCTTTGCACATAAGCATGGAGTGAGTTTGATGAAAGTGAACTTAAGGGTAATCAGTGCTAAAACTAGATCCCAGCTACTACATGGATCTGATATGTGGGGAGTCAACAACAAAAAATTGCATTAAAAGATTAGTTATTTTTTTATTGGAGATTAATAGGACTACCACAAGGTGCTCCATCTGCATCTGCACTGATATGCACAGAGCTAGGTCAGCTCTGTTTAGAATGTCTGATCCAGGAGAGAATAATCTTATACTGGATTAAAATTTATAGTATGCAAGCAAATAGACTCCTCAGGATGTCCTTAGAGGAGACACTTAAATACCTGAAAGATAAAATCACTTTTCTAGCAATGAATGACTGAAACATTGATAAAACCATATGGCCCTAAGAAGACCATATAACAAAGTGCAAATATGTTTTAAATATACAATCTGTGATATCTTTCATCAAAAGGATATTGAGGAATGCGCAAAGTGTAAAATAAGCAATTGACTTGCATCCAATGAAAAGCAGTTTGGTCTAGAAAAATGTTTACTACTTTTAAAACATCCATATAGAAGATCCCTATTCACAAAAATATAGACTCAAATATTATAGGCGTGAGCAACTAGAATGTGTCATAAATAAAAATAATGTGCACTCCAATGGCAGATGTAGATGTAATTTGCATGAAGATGACATTTCCCACATATTGTTACCTTATCCACTGTACAATACATACAGAAAAAAATGCTAGGGGAAGTATTGGGGCAATTAACCATGAATACACAAGAGATAACCCAGTTTTCATAAAACTAAAATTTGACTAAGATACTGGAAAGTATTGTCTCATTTCTTAAAGTGGCTGAGACCCAGAAACTACATTTAAAGATAAAATAAAAGATGAGCTATAAAGGAGATAGAAGAATAGGAATAGATATTATACTTAAGAAAAATTGATGAATGTATTTATGGGAATATCTATATTTTTCATGTACACTATAATTATGCTGTAATATTGTGTGAGTGAAATGCTTTTAAATTGATTTTTAATTATATAACTTGTCATACAATAAACTACTACTACTACTACACTGCATGGATGACTGCCACTTTTTACAATCCCTGAATCTTTCAGCAGCTTCCTCTCCTTGCGTGATTTCTTACCCACAGTGGCACCAAGAGATGAATTTACCTCCTTTGTTGATCTCTTGACCTAAGTGTTGCTGCCAGTGATAGATGGTCTAGCTGAATTCTGTGGAAAGACATTAATGATCATTACTTGATGCCTCCATGTTAGATACATTTGCTTTAAATGAGGAGCACTCTAAGAAGATGGGTGCTGAAAGTGACTGCCTTTTAGATTCTCTCCCTTTTACTGTTTTAGGACATAATATAAAGCAAGGCTTACACTCCTGTCTAAAATGGTTGGGTCCCAAACAGTTGTTACACATATGATGGCAGTCAGCATTAGAGATATTTCCCCTACAGTACTTATACATTTTAAAACATGGTGGACCTGAGCAATTGTTGTTTTTTTATGACCTCAGGTGTTACAGAGCACTAATGATTTAAATCAACTGCTTGTTATGTTGATTGCACGCATGCTCAAGAAACATGTTGCATCAGCTTTCTCCACAAGCAGGTTGTGGAGACATGGCACTGTTGTGCCCAATGCCCCCACAGCCTGCAAAGGCTTGTCCCCATCCCCCAATGCTGTGGCACGCTGCTGCTGATACTAGTTAAGCCAGCGTGCCACAACCTTCTGAAAAAGTAGCCGCTGCAATCAGGGGCCACCTTGTCATTGCAACGTCAGCCATCCACTGCAATGAGGGAGTGACCCGTCATTGCAAGGCAGGATGGGAAACCCCTGATATTGTTTGTGAACATGGCAGCGAGTTGCCACCGTGTTCACAAACAATATAACTCCCTCCTTCCCACTGTGTTTACTTGCCGAGGGAGGCCCTAATCCCTGTGGGATTTGTTGTCCCCATGTTTCTGTTGTTGCTGATAGGGGAGTCCACTCCCCATCGGCATTCTGTAACCCTCCCTTTTGTTCCTACTGATGGGGTACCCAATCCCCATCAGCATAATGATACCCCCCCAGTTTTGTTCCTGCCATTGAGGTGCCCAATCCTCCACTGGCTACTGCTGGCCCCCCAAACAAAAACCTTTGCTGGCATGCTGGGAGCCCACCCCAGCGTACCAGATGCCCCTGTGAAGGGAAAAATGGTCCTGCGATGTCTTTTCTTTTTTTTCTCCCGAAAAAAAGGAAACTGTCCCTCGGCGCTCACCCTGCCCCCCTCCTGCAACCTGCAGCCACCTACTGTGCACCTGCCTCCCCACACCCCCCTCACCCCATACTTACCTCTGGAGCTTGGTGCAATGCTCTTCGGTGGACCAGGAACACGTCTGCACTCTTCAAAGCCAACTGCAAACTGAGGAAATGCCCGGTAAGCTGTATAATGCAATAAATGGAGTTTTTTCAACTTTAGTGCATATCTCAGGCATTTTTAGGAATTTTTTCACCAAATTTTCAACATGTGGTTTTGGGACCCCTCTTCATGAATTCTTGAACTGTCATGGCATTAATCTGCCCCAAAAGGTGGTTTTCCAGTCACTGTGCGGAATCACCCTTTGGGGTCAATTAATGAAACAACAGTGCCAGTATTCATAAGATGGGTTCTCAAATAGTCTATGTTGCAAATTTGGTGGAAAAAATAAAAAAAATGACTGTTTTATGAGTGTGCATTGCGCAGTTGCTGCACATGCTCATAACTTCATTTTTAATGGGCTGGTGTTGTAAATCCTAGATTGGGCTCTGTGGTCACCCTAAGACCACTGGGTATATCATTTTGTCTCACATACTCCCCCAATGTAAGTGTGTGTGCCGTTCCAAATTAAGTTTCTTTTCTTTAATGTTCTCTCTAACCCTGAATATATTGAATTTGCTGTTCCTGGGGCAGTTAGCTGTCTTTTACTAATAATTCCTTGAAGGATCTGATTTTCCTCATCTTGGGAAAGGGTGATGGGGACTGATATCTCCTCTGAGGTTTCCATTACTTAACGTAATTCTCCCACTTTAGTAAAAAAGTTGTTTAACTTCTGAACAGTATTTCTATATATACAAACATGTTCAACCACAGTCAGCAATGAGAGAGTTCTCATATTATCATTGAATTATAATCTAGCTGTTTTGTACTAGTTGCTACATTATAGTTTTTAGTTACCGTCAACATTTAAATCACTCTATAGGTCTTCTGCTGAAGGGTAGAAAGGAGCCAAAAGTAGAAGGTAGTACTTCTTCAGAAAACAGTGTTCTGAGTCTTTAAATGGTAAAACTTCTTTTCTTTAGGTCATCCTGTTCAGAGAGGTCTGCAGACACATCCCTTTCATAACAATATGTTGTCTAGTAACATCATGGCCCCGGGACCTCGTTGAATAAAGAAATACTAAGAGTGGTCAAATCTACACTTAATGCAGATGCAATATCTCATAGAACCAATTTAGTTTAGACATAAATTGTACCCAAACTCAACAAGTTCTATTTAAAATCTTTTCCTTTTTTTTGTTTTGTTTTTATGCAAAGACCAGTAGGTCATGGACAGACCTCAGATACATCAACGTTTCACTACTATATTTGTAGCTTCATGATATGGTCTAGAAAATGGTTATGAAGTATGGTCTATATTCAAGTAAAGCGGGACCAGCACATTAGGGCATACATTGGATGTCACAGATCGCAAGTTTTCAAACTAGGAAGGAGAAGGACAGTGATAAAGCACATACGCACACACAGACACACAAAGGGAGCACAGTTGGTTTTCCCTCAGTACACATGGAACATAGGAAAATAGGTGATGCAAACTGGTGTCATTGTAGTAAAAGAAGACTGGAAAAATTCAGCAAGGCTAGTGTCAGTACAACAGGCTGAAATATCAATTTCTTATTATGGGGACTCAGCTAAGCCTTCACCCCGATGGCATAAAATATGTATAAAACAATATAACCAATGAAAGACTGGCTCAAACCTTACTTTTCAGCCCACTGTAGTGTATAAAAAAAAAGTTCTAGATAAGCATGAAAAATGTTTCTGTCACACCCTTATAGTAAATTAAAATAGATTTCACTTGTCCCTATACAATATAGCTAATGACTAATAACTTTTTCATAGATGATAAACATTGTAAACATTATAAGTACCATAAATATAAAACAACAAAGGTTTCAGAAAATAAACAAGAGGAAACAAAAGAACACAACTTTTAGTTTTGGTGACTTTCGTAAACAGTAAAATTGTCCTTGTATACTTCATAAATTTTAGAAGTTCCCTGTAGTAGGTAATTCCAAAGAATCTATTAGCAGGAATAGTGCTTGCATAAAAATATCAAACAACTTTGTTTTGTTAGTATTCAGAACTTTTCTTTGTAACTTATTCAAATACTTTTTCTCATGCAAAAATGTTTATATATCATTATTTAGAGTTTAAGCTTCTCTATACCCAAGCTTCAGTGTTTAAGAAGTTATTTTTCCAATGCAACCTCCCAGCTAAGCCTGATTAGAATAGTATAAAAATATATTTAAAATAATACTCAAGTTATCTGGTTAGCTGTACAGTCTGTATTTTCATCTTGGTTTCAGGATACTGGTGAGTTATCTTCCTATCCTGAACAACAAAAGTTATTTTAGTGGCTGGATTTTGTTGCTGTTCCTGTTTATACTCTGTCCACACTCAAACCCTGAACTTTGGACCCATCTGTTGTCAACACAGCAATGCAAAGATGCTTTATGGCTGATGGACATTAATAGACAATTTCTGTCCTTTATACTTGTTTTGGCAAACTTTAAAAATCATACTTAATCAGCAAAAATGTCCATTCTACCAGCACAAAACCCCTTAGCATCTCAGTTAGAAGACAACTGACAGTCCATTTAGGAACATCATTTCTCAGTAAAGTCTTTTGGAAACAAAATGATTATTCTGCTCTCCATGTCTCAAGTTTCATAATAAGGCATGTTTCTTCAAAAAATACTTTAGAAGAGTTCTCAAAAGCAGAAACTCTTTCTTGAAGAAATCTTCCTTTGTCTGTGCTCAATGGACCAGGCAATCATGCTTCTTCCAAATGATTAGAGAAAGGTTCAAAATGATGTAACTTTCCTCTGCTACCATGGACATGTACACAAGTCTTATTTTCAGGTTTGTTATGATACCATCTTTCATTTAAGACCAAACAAAGGTATCTTCGTTCTTTAACACAATGCATTTTGTTAAACAACTCACCTTCTCCATCACTTGCAAATTTCAAACTTGGCCAAGTGATAGGTCAAAATGTTCTTTATCCATTGTGTACTTTTCATGCTGGCAGGATGTTGCATTCTCTAGTATCAAACAAAAGTTTCTTCCAACAGTAGAAACCCATAGGGATTCAATTCAGTCTTTCCTCCTTTTTTTCCCTTGAAATAAATGTCCATTTGGTGCCTGTAAGACTGTCATACATCTTGGTATCTGGTTACTTAATATAGGGTTGCTAGGCAATTTTCTTAGTCAAATTCTTCCTTTGCTTCCAAACAAAGATTCCGGGATCCATAATATTGCTCTCTTAGGGGCCCAGTTTAAGGATACCTTCCTGTTTTAAATGGAGAGTCAAAGATGCCATGTCTCCTTAGTTCCATTTAGGCAGGACTTGAAACCTCTTTTTAGACAATTTTTCTCCTTGCTTAGAGAGTGCATGTGGATAGGAATTTAAACCAATTTTCTTTGTATTATACCCTAATTACCCCAATTAATGATTAGACATTTATAAAGAATATAAAATAGTAATTAAAATAATAACATTATAATAAAATATTCTTGTAATTAAGGTTTCTTTCCCACACTGGGATAATTAGAGACATGAGTAAGCACAAACAGAGAGTGATGTATATGAATGCAAGGAGATTGTGTAATAAAATGGATGAACTGCAAGCAATAATTTATGCAGATTTGATATAGTAACAATGGTGTAAATTAAACAATAGCTGAGACCAAATGTCTCTGGCAATATTCTATTTAGAAAGGACAGGGAGAATGTCAAGGAATGAAGTGTGGCAGTGTATTTAAAAGAAGTCATAAATGTCTCGGTGGGAAACTCTGTATAGAAGGTAGGATATGAGATCACTATGGCTCCATATAAAATAGGACAATATATAGAATATGGTAAGTGTAACTTCTAAGTTGCCAAACCAGGGAGAAGAAAGTATGAGTAGCTCATATGGGAAATTAAGTACACAGCTAGCTATACTGCCCAGTAGTGCTATGGTAGCACCACTGTTCACTATGCTAGGGACCCAAATGAGAGACTCAGGTCACATAAGGGCTTCCCAGGGAAGGGAGAGAGGGAGGGAGTATTGAGCATTCCAGGAACTGCTCTCCTCCCTCAGGACATGCCTAACACTGTCAGTGCAGTCGAGGGCACCATCTGGGACAGATTGCATGCAAATGCTTGTGTGTCACTGCACATTGGATGTCCTAATGGGGAGAAATCCCCAGAGAAAAATCCTTGTCCAAAGCTGGATGCTGGTGGATCCCCTGCAGCCTTGAACTACCAACTGGACACCCAGCAAACTGAATCCTACTCCCAAGAGGTCTTTCCATCCCTGGTGGCACTCCCGTAAGGGATAAGTCATGGGATATGAGTGGATGTAATCCCCAGAGATGGTGGGTGACAGACTGGGGGGGCCAACAGAAGGAAGTCAGCCAGGAGATAGGGATAAAACATTGATTAGAATGGAAGGCAGCTAGGCAGCTAATCAGGGCAGAACTGTATTTATGAGAGAGTTCAATATTCTGGACCTTTAATAGACTGAGAAACTCCATTGGCAGTAAGTCAAAAATGGCAGACGTTTACAGATGTACCACAGGGCTGCTTTCTCACTCAATGGGCATGGCAGGCAACCAAGCAGTTAGTAATTTTGGATGTGGTAATGTCCAACCAGGCTATTATCAGGGATATCCTGGTGAGAACCCAATCAGATAGAG
This sequence comes from Neoceratodus forsteri, assembly GCA_016271365.2. Lineage (NCBI taxonomy): Eukaryota > Metazoa > Chordata > Ceratodontiformes > Ceratodontidae > Neoceratodus > Neoceratodus forsteri. The sequence continues at coordinate 301,655,811 of CM057450.1, read as the reverse complement.
TAACCACAACACTATTAAATTAAACCCTGGTGGACAGGGTAGAGAAGGTTTAGAGGAGGTCAACAAAGATGGTGCATGGATTGCATCACAAGTCCTATGAAGACAGGTTGAAGGAACTGAACATGTACTCCCTGGAGGAGAGGAGGGAGAGAGGGGATATGATAGAGACATACAGGTATCTTACAGGGAGTAACAGGGTGCAGGAATACACTATTTTTAAGCAAAAAAAGATGTTCCAGGACTAGAGGGCATGGGATGAAGTTAGAGGGAGGATGATTCAGAGGAAACATGAGGAAGAATTTCTTCACAGAACAGGTGGTGGACAAGTGGAGCACCCTGCCAGAGGAAGTGGTGGGGGCTGAAACAATCACAGGATTTAAGAATGCATGGGATAGACATAAAGGAATTCTGGAGGTCAGGGGTAAGGGGCAACAGACTTCTAGGAAAACATAAACTGAACTTACGAGCTCAAATGGGCAGACTGGGTGGGCCATAGGCCCTTGTCTGCCAACACTGTCTATGTATCTATGTAAACATTATGCCAAAGTCTCAGCAACAGAAACTCTAGCACTGTTGTCCCTGACTTTAGGAAGGCTAGCTTTGGCAAAATTATAGGATACATTGAATATCAGCTGAAAGACATACAATACATGATGCAGAAAGGGGAGGAAAAGTGGTGAAGAATTAAATGTGAAATCATAAGAGCTGCCCATAACTGTGTAAAATGTGTTAATAAGGCAAAGAGGTGAAATAAACTACTTTAGTTAGACAGTCAAGTGAGGGAGACAGTCCACAACCAAGGAAAAGCTTTCAGTGTATACAAGGGGAATACAATGAGCTATTATGGTAGTGTATAATGAGAAGGTGGAGAAAATCAAGAAAATCATAAGGAGGGCAAAAGCAAACACTGAACTAAGGATAGTGGGAATGGTCAAGAAAAATGAGAAGAGAATGCCTGATGACCTATCAGGAGGCAGCCCTTCCCAACAGAGTTGCTGTACAGCAGCATGCCTCAACATGGGAGGGTTCATGGTGGGTTTTGCCACCTCAGTGACCTCTGCTGCTAGTCCAGAGAGCTTGCTTTCTTCTGCAGGGGTATGCAGTGCATGTGCAAGGCCATGGAATATCTATGCTCACATCAGAGGAGGAGAGAGGAGTTAAAAGGAAAGCAAAACACCCCATGACAGTAGACACAATTGGGCCCCATGCTACAGAAACTGGCTGCTACCAGATCCAGACTTCCTGCCTCCCAGATGCCTGTCATGGAGGGAATAGTAGTGGGGGACAGCAGCAGCAGGTAGATGGGGCTGGGTGGTAGAGGCAGGCCTGAACAGGCTAGCAATCAATGCGCAGCTGGGCCAGGATATACATTTCTATGGAAAAAAGAAATAGGTAAAACTTTCTTTAGCTACAGAAGGGAAAACATCAAGCAAAGGATATCACCAAAAGAACAAAGAAAGATGGAAATAGAGTGTAGGGAGATTAGATAAAGGCAGATGTATTTAATCAGTACTACAGTTCTCTGTTCACAGGGGAGACTACTTGATTAATTCCTAACAACAAGATCAGATTCAAGGGTGGCTGCAGATATACCTAAAGAGATAGTACTAAAGGGTTTACAGGACTTGAACATAAATGATCCCCTGGGTCAAAGTGGTTGTACCTAAGTGGGCTGAGGTACTGTAGATGAGGCTGGCCCTGGAAGCATCCTTGGCAGATGTATTCAATGAGTCACTGACAGCAGGTGAAGGGGAATTGGACTGGATGTTGTTAAACTTTTCCAGCCCCCCCTCAAAAAAAAAGTATGAGGAGAGGGAAGACCTAAGTAATTACTGACCAGTGATCCTAACTTCAATAGCAGGCAAGCTACAGGAGTCAATAATAAAGGAACAGATGGATAATTATCAAGAGGAAAAACAGCCACATCAACAGAAATCAGCACGGCTCAGGATGGCGGGCCATGTCATAGAAACATAGAAATTGACAGCAGAAGGTGACTAGTCTGCCTAATATAAGTAACTACCTCCCCCACCCCCATCCTTTCCGTGAAATTATACCTTTGTGCCTCTTCCAGGCATTTTTGAACCCATTTACCATTTTAGTTTCCACCATTTCCCGGGGCAGGCAATTCCATGGGTGGACCACCCTCTCGGTGAAGAAGAACTTCCTGACATTGCTCCTGAATCACCTTCCCTTGAGCCTCATATCGTGTCCTCTAGTTCTGATGCTTTTCTTCTCCTGATTGAGCTCCTGTACCCCTACCTTATTTATACCCTTGATATACTTGAATGTCTCAATCTTGTCTCAATCTCCTCTGCTCCAGTGAGTACATGTTGAGTGGTTCTAAGTGATAATGGTGATCGCGGAATAGCGATTGCCATTTGGGCGAGTGTACATTGCCAAAAATAAATAATAGAGATGTACACTTGCGGTGAACTAAAAGGCAGCGACGGGAATTTAATGTATGTGGTGGGGGAGCTGCGTCATCCCTGCATCCTCCCCACTAAAGAATTCTCAACTCCAGCGGGTTGCATGTTGGGGGGGGTAAAATACTTAAGAAAAAAAAAGCTGCGTGCTGTGCCAGGCCTGAACCCTGCACCTGCACCTCCCAACCAACCACCCTCCCCACCACACTAGCAGACCAACTCAGCAGTTGCCTGCCACACCCCCTCCCACATACCTTTCCCCATCTCCCACCCCACACATGTGTGCTACATACGAGCATACACTTCCTGTCGCCCTACCCCACCCACCCCAGTATCCGGTCGCTATCCTGTCAGGTAGTGCTGAACACAGGTGCCATGATTAAGTTGCCCTTTTTGAAAGTGCTCAATCACGGTCACTATGTTCACTGGATACTATGTTGGGCTCCCTCAGCCTATCCTCATAGGCCATTTGATGCAGACCCTGCATCATTTTTGTGGCTGTCCTCTGCACCATCTCAAGCTTATCAATGTTTTTCCTATGGTGCAGCCTCCAGAACTGTATGCAGTACTCCAGGTGTTGGCATATCAATGCCCTGTAAAGTGGCAGCACCACCTCCCTTCTGTGACTTGTGATTCCCCTCCCTATGCAGCCCAGCATACCACTGGCCTTTAACACTGTCTTTTCACACTGCTTCCCAATTTTTAAGTCATCTGATATAATGACTCCTAGGTCTCTCACCTCATTGGTGCATGTCAGCTGCTCCCTTCCCAGGTAGCATCCCACCTCAGGGCTTCCTTTGCCTAAGTGCACAACTTTGCACTTTTTGCCATTGAACTTCAACTGCCAGATATCTGACCACTCCTCAAGTTTCTTCAGGACTGATTCCTTGCTCTTGACTCCTTCTGGGATGTCCACTCTATTGCAGATCTTGGTGTCATCTACAAACAGACATACCTTCCCTTCCGATCCATTACTGATGTCGGCTATGAACACATTGAAGAGCAGGGGCCCTAGCAGTGACCCCTGAGGAACTCCACTGGTCACTCCCTTCCCCATTGATACCACTCCATTTACCTGTACCCATTGTGTTCTTCCCTTCAGACAATTGCTCACCCAACCCAACACTTCCTTACCTATGCCAATGTGGTCCAGCTTCTTTTCCAGCCTTCTGCGTGGAACTGAGTTGAAGGCCTTACTAAAGTCTAGATAGACCACATCCACCACTCCCACTTGGTCCACTGCCTTTGTTACCCAGTCAAAAAAGTCAACCAGGTTTCTCTGGCATGATGTTCCAACCATGAAATCATGCTATTTTGGGTCCTGTTGCCGCTGAATTCTAGATGTGCTACTATTCTTTGCCTGAATATTGTTTCCATCAGTTTTCTTACCACTAATGTGAGGCTCACTAGACAGTAATCTACAGCCTCCTCCCTGCTCCACGATTTGTGAAGTGGAATCACTGTCAACCTCTTTTAGTCTTCAGGCACCATCCTGCTTTCCAGTGATTTAGTGAAGAGCTATGGCAGGAGTGTTGCTATCACACTCCTCAGATCCTTGAGAACTCTTGGGTGATTCTCATCTGGCCCCATGGCCTTGTCCACCTTTAATTTACTTAGGGCTTCCAAGACTTATCCCTTCATGAAGGGGCTCAGTCTATCCCTGGTCCCTGGGTGCAACTGCTTTGCAGTTTGGGCCATTCCCTGCCTTCTCCCTAGTGAATACCGAACAGAAATACTTATTTAGGACTCCTGCCTTCTCACTGTCCTTATCTACTAGTCCACCCCCAAAACTGCTAGCCTTGCTATTCCACCTTTAGTCTTTCTCCTTTTTCTTATGTACCTAAAAAAGGTTTTATCTCCCCCTCTAACACCCTGTTATCCTTAGCACGGTGTGAGCTTTAGCTTTTATTATTTTTCTGCTTCCCTCTGTGCAACTATATAAGTTTCCCTGTCTTCATCCTTGTTTTGTGCCTTATATGTCTGTAGGCCTTTTTTTCTCCCTTATTATAGTAGCCACCTCCTTGGAGAACCAGAGGGGTTTCCTTCTCTTATTTGCCTTGCTGATCCTCCTAGCACACTGCTTGGTTACCTCCTTGATCCTTGATAGCCCCCTTGAGGTTCTCCCACATTTCCTTCACCCTTCCTCCTATGCCTGAGTTTCTCTGCTAGGCTAGTTCTTATTTTAGAAAAGTCTGTCTTTCTGAAGTCCAAAACTCTGATCTTGGAATGGCTGGTATTCATAGTCATGTTGATTTAGAAACTGACCATATGATGTTTGCTGTTGCCAAGATGGCACCCTACCTTGACACTTTCTACCCTGTCACTGTTGGTCAGAATCAAGACCAAGACAACTGTACCTCTGGTTGGTGAATCAAACATTTGCTTCAGCCCTGCCCACTGTAAGACCAGTACCAATTCCCTGCCTCTCATTGTTGATGCTGTCCGAGAACCCCAGTTAATGTCTGGTAAGTTACAGTCCCCTACTATAATTGCCTCGCCCTTGTCCGTCATTTTATGTATCATCACCAGTGTTTCTTTGTCCCCATCTTCCCCCTGCAATAGGGGCCTGTAGATAACTCATAACTTAATCACTACTGTGTTCCCCATCTCAGCTGTTACCCACTGTGACTCAGTGTCACCTATGGTTCCCTGGATTTATGTGGTTTTGATTTATTCTCAGACGTACAATGCTACCCCCTCCTTCCTTTTTCCCCTTTCTGTCCCTCCTGTACATGTTGAATCCAGGAATGGCCATGTCCCATCTATGGCTTCCTGTGAACCAAGTTTCCATCACAGTCACTAAGTCTAGTCCATCCTCCACTATAGTGCCCATGAGGTCATGGATTTTGGCAGTAGTTACCATTCCCTTCCATGTGCTACCCTCTTTCTTTTTGCAAGCATGATTTCTCTCTGAAGCCCTCCTTTCTGTAGTTTCTGTGATGGAACTCCTTGGCTCCGGATAACTGAGATTACCCCTTTCCTGTAATGCTTCTGTCTTCCTTGAAGCAGTTTTATTTTTTCCCTCCATGTGTCCATAGTGTACTGTATGTTTCTAATGCATCTGGAATATCTTTGTGGGATTTTGCAATTTTTGTCGCACATGCTGCTTGTGATGCAGTGTACTGGCTCTGACCAAGTAACCTTTGATGGGGAGGGGCTTCTGCTAGACCCTATGACACGATGGGTGTAGATGCCCCTTCCCCACCTATTAGTTTAAATGCCTGATGAAGACGTCGAACCTTTGATGTCAAACAAACTTGATAGATTTTTTTCAGCTCAGTGACACAAGATGGGGATAGGGCCTGACAAAAGCATTTTGTACCTGGACTTTAGCAGGGCTTTTGATTTGGTGCTACAAATGAGACTGCTACAAATGGTAGGGGACTTAGGACTAGGGGAAGAGATAACTAGGTGGATTATAAACAGGTTAACAGATAGGACACAGAACGTTTTTCCTAAATGGAAAGTTCTCTAATGTCAGGAGGTCACAAATAGGGTGCTACAGGGGTCAGCTTGGGACAATACATTATATGGAGAACAGTGCATCGGTGACTGTGTGTTATGAAGTTTTTTTTACACACCCAAGGTGTATGATGACCCATAAACCTCTAGAACAAAGCTCAAGAGCTTTATGTGGTCATCACATACTGTGGGTGTGTAAAAAACTTCATATGCACACAGACACTTATGTTTTATTTTATACAATAACTGGTGCAGGGACATGAGCACAAAAATCAAGTTTCCCAGCAAGGACAGAGAAGTGCGAGCACTCCAAATGCTGTAATAACTGGGTGTGACATATTACGGTGTTTGATTACATTGATAATTGGTGTGATAAAGGGGGTCATGAGTTATTATAAGATGTTTATTAATAACATTAAATGGGGTTACAGGATAAAGTCAGTCTTTCTACAAATGACACAAAACTATGGACATTAATTTGTTCGTACCAAAAGAAACTATGGTGACAATGACAGTTATATTAGAATGGCATATGAATTGGAAAACAGATTGACTAACATAGAATATAAAAGAGATACCACTGAGAGGGTGAGAAGTGAGGTTGACAATATACAAAGGGCAAATTTACTCAGAGAAAGAGAGTTCCTGGGAAGAGGAGGGACCCCCAGCATTCATTTCTTTCCCCATTTAACCCCAAATCAAGAGACATGGGCAATATCATCAAAACACACTGGCACGTTGTGGGAACAGATCCAGGCTTATGTGATATAGTGGAAAGAGCATCTAGGCTGATATATAGGAGAGAGGAAACAATTTGTGACATGGTTGTGCATTCAGTACAACCATTAGATGAGAGATCCAGGATATTGCTTCCTATGAGATCTGATGGCTTTGCCCACTGTGGCATCTGCAAGTAGTGTGCAATAGTCAGAAACACTAAAATGTACACACATTTCAAAAAAGGCAAGAATGTCAATGTTAAAGGTTTTGCCATTCATGCCAATGAGGAGGTGACTTACATACCAAACTGTGCATGCAGTAGGTTTTACATAGGGAAAATGAAAAGACAGTTTAAAGTAAGAATTCGGGAACACGTGAGAGCCATTGAAAATGAAGATGCCCCAGCTATGTGCATCAAAATAGTAAGGGATAAAAAACTCCACCAATTTTTTTTCACATGGATAGAGAAGCTGATCAGAAGCCGAAGTGGAGGGGATTATGATTTTACGTCTGACTGCAGAGCAAATCAGGGGACATTTTGCAATGGGCTGAGCAAGTTTTTCCTTCCCCCTCCCCTAGAAATAGTAAGCACCTGAAGTTCAGCTGTAGAGAAAGGTATTTGCTGTAGCCTGGAAGAGCAGTGAGTTTTAACTACCAGCAGCACTTTTGTATCTGGCTGTAGAACAAATCAGAGGACTTTTGTGAGTTTTCATTTTGATCTGGCTGGCTTTGCTAAACAGGAAGAAGAAGGAGCATCATTTTTGGGTGACCTCAGAAGCAGGAAATTATGCTACCACAATTGGCCACTGAGGGGAAAGCAAGAAAAAGGGACTTCTACATAAAAGCCTTCCTCCCTGCATGTTCCATCTCACTCATGTCCCAGCAAATAAGTGGTACAGAGCAGGAATGGAGCATCTGCCTTGAAGATGTCTGCAGGCTGTCTGCAGGTAGTCCACTGGACGCTCTGCTGGGGGCACACCAGACCAAGTTGTTCCTTCTGATAGGATATCCTTTCTGTCAAGGGTAAGTCTGCTAAACATTCAGTTATCCTAATTTTTCATGTAAGTCAAATGCATAGATAACCTGTGTTGTAAAGAGTGAGCAACATTAATTCATAGCTGGCCTGGATTGCTAACTTGGTGTAACTGTGCTGGATTTGCTTGTACTGTACCATAGCTTCACTCTATCTAGGTGACCACAGTATAGCTAACCTATGTTGTTAGCTGTACTGTACTGTACTGTACCACAGCCTCACCCTATCTGTGTGATCACCTATATAACAAACCTGTATTGTTAGGTGTGCTTGTAAAGTTCACTTGTACTGCACTGTAGCCTCACCCTATTTAGGTGACCCCTTTAAAGCTAGCCTGTGTTGTTAAATGTGCTTGTTGAGTTTCTGTGTGTTGTACCATAGCCTCCTTTTTCTAGGTGACTCCTTTTAAGTTAGCTTGTGCTATTTAGTAAGTGTGTCAACTGTACTAGTAACAACTACCTCCCTATCTGGGTGACCTTACATAGGGTAGGCCAGTCTGATTCTAGCATAAAGGTACTAGAGAGTAGTGGTGGGTGAAGTGGTCCCAATTCACTCCGTGAAGTGATCCATGGAGTGAAGGCGGATTCGCGGAGTGCTCCGCAACGTGACGCAGAGTACTTCGCATTATAATGGGTAACGCGAAGTCCATTGAAAACAATGACTTCACATTACTGCACCTTCCCAAACCACTACTCCACCAATTCTTAAGGCAAAGTACATTGAAAACATTGTACTCCGCCTCACTTCGCCTTGTTTTTAAGCTCCAAAGGTGAATTTTGCAGTGATTCATGGGATTTCAGGTCACATGGGCTCTAGATTGTTCTGCACAGCCTCAGTTGGGGGGTAGTGTGTATATGAAGCTGTAGAAGAGAATCTACTCTGAGAGCTCTGTGATTCAAACCTTCTGAAAGCTATTAAAAAAGCCTTTTGGGGTCATTTGTTTTGCTGAAGCTTTAGTTCATCGATTATAGGAAACCCTCCTGTGCTTATATCATTGAGCGTTTATTGTTTGTGTCTGGATTTTAAATGTTAATGTAAAATATTCAGTCTGTGTACTGAGAGACAGTGGAACTGTGCTTTGGGGGAGGGGCATATCTGTGATGTAGGTAGATTAACTTGGAGAAAAAGACAGAGGTTTCTGTTTTGGTGATATTTTTCTTGTATAACTGTTAATGTACACACAGTGATATTTTCAATAATTCTTGCCATTTTTTGCTGATTGTTGTGGTGCAGCAGTGCATAATTTTAGTTTGTTTAAAATGTGTGGTTATATTACTGAAGTTACTTAGTGTGTGTGTGAGTATACGTGTGACACATGTCATCAAATCAGACACCTTTTATTGTGCCACATAATTTCAGCAATGTGAACCTGCTATGCTATCCACTGCAGCTGTATAATTTTTGTACTTCTTTGTGGTATCTTTACTAGTACTAGTGACTGTTACTGCAGCAGTGCAATACACTGCCCCCCCCATGGCCTGCCCCAACCGGAAAAGGAATTCTTTTCCAGATTTTTGAATTTCTGATGGTGAGCACTGGTTAGGTGTTGTGCTCTTTGCATCTGCACTCTTTAGGTGTGCAGTGCAATCTGTCTGTGCATTGTACTCATTAATATGTGTTTTTGTTGGGACCATTATCATCTAGTCATTCAGATATAAATCAGTGTTCTTCTTCATCATGGATGGTCACAAATGCAGTCACAAATCATGATTTACGATCACATCACGAATCACAACATTAATCTTTTTTAACAGTTACTTGGATGTATTGTAAGCCTATTTTGTAGTATTTTTCCATGCTTCACCACTCCACCACTGTACTCATTAATGAGTGTTTTTTAAGTCAGGGAGTTTTGCGTCACACCTCATCGGGGCCCTGGGGATGTACAGCCATAGGCATTCGTGTTTCATCATCATCATGGTCACAAATGCAGTCACAAATCACAATTTACAATCACGTCATGAATCACAATATTAATTTTTTTTAATAGTTACTTTGATGTATTTTAAGCCTGTTTTGTAGTATCTCTCCATGCTTCACTACCCCACCATTAATGAGTGTTTTTAAGTAGGGGAGTTTTGTGTCACACCTCATCGGGGGGGCGGCCTGGGGAAGTACAGCTGTAGGCATTCACATTTTGTCATCATCACAGTCACAAATGCAGTCACAAATCATGATTTACGATCACATCACGAATCACAACATTCATATTTTTTAATAGTTACTTGGATGTATTTTAAGCCTGTAAGAAAAATAAAATTTACAGAAAGTGCAAATTAAGTAAAAAGGAGTACAGAAAAGACAAAAAAATGTAGCTTTTAAAAAAGCTGTTGGGTCTAAATCAAAGTTTAAATCTCCTCCTTTCTGATCTCAAAGTATCAGCAGTCACAAAACACACTACTCTCTCTCTCTCTCTGTCTACACAGGAGAAAGTAAAAGTGTCTGCTTGTATGATTCACTTTCTTCCTGCCTAGCTAAAGAGCATGTGACTTACAGTACTGTAAGCCATATGATGTGTGTGGGGGGGGCTGCCAATTCTGAAACACCAAGTGGGTCACTTAGAATCATAATGAGGAACGCGAAGTCCATTAAAAACAATGAGTTTGCCTTACTTCGCGTTGCCATTCCGCCTTAACACGAAGTGGTACTGACAAGGCAGAGTGAGCACTTTGCATTGCCCACTCCATGTAGTGGAGTGGCAACACGAAGTGCCCACTTAACATTCACTTCACTGGAGGAATTTAAATTTGCTGCATCTCTACTGGAGAGGTAAGGGAGAACTGGTTAGTATCAGATGTCTAACGGTATCATAAGGATCATTATAGGAATGAGGTTCAGTGGGGAGAAAGTCAGTTGCAGGGACTGTGGGGTGCTCTTCACCAGGAGGAGGCATCACTGACTCTTATGCATGACCTTAACAGAGCTCCATGCTCAGCTGGTAGTTGTGAGGGAAGAGCTATATATCTCCTATGGCACTGGCTCAGCTGGAGCCTACACCCCCACTCACCCAGAGGTCTCCTGGTCTAGGGGGTGGACAGTGATGAGGAATGGAGGGGAAAGAGGTCAGGGCAGCCACTTGGAGGTCAACCAGCCCCATACCATTATGATGGTAAATCACTTTGCACTCCTGAAGAAAACTCAAGTACCTGGCTCCACTTTGAGGACTTTGAGTCTGTTGAGGGAAATGGAAGTGATGACTTAGTGACACCCATGGGTGAGAGCAGGAAGAAGGCAGTTAGGAGAGTCTTAATGATCAGGTATACCATTATCAGGGGAGTAGAGAGAGAGAGAGAGCAGAAGAAGGTGGGGGAGGGATGAAGGGTGGCCAGGTGACTTCCTGAGGCATCAGTCATCCAGGATGTACACAGAATATATACAGTACTATAATCCAATATTGAAAATTTACAACAAGAACACTGGGACAGGTTAAACCTAATTCCTGATGTAAATCTAACAATTTTGGAACTGACTAATACTTTCCTGGAAAACTCTGATACACATGCTCCTACTAAGGTACATCAAATAAGAAAAATACATGTTCTCTGGATGAACGAATCAATTAGAAAAATGATTCGCATTAAAGACCTCCTATGGAAAAAGGTTAATAAAACAGCTCATCCAGGGAACAAGGATCAATTTAAAAAATTGAGAAACCAATGTATAAATATAATAAAGAAAGCAAAAAGAGCTTATTACACAAACAAAGCTCCAAATTCCTCAGAACCGAAAGATTAGTTGAATATAATTAAGAAGCTAGAAAATCCAGGGAAATCTTGCCCCAAAGTTAAGCTGCTGGCCAAAAATGGTGAAACCTTAAGCTAAAAAAATAAAAAGTTGCTGCTACTTTAAATAAGTACTTTCCTACTCTTCCTGATACTCTGATGCCAGATGCCCTACTAAAAATTATTGAAACTAAGTAGGATGCAGCTTTTGATCACACTACCCCCTTATAATATTTTAGAAAGATAAACATTATGAAGTGATCTCTGAAATTAAAAAATTCAATGTCAAGGGCCTGCCCGGTGGTGTAGAGAGCTGAGGAACTGTAACACATGTCACCTCTCTTGTGCCAGTGCCATGAGTTCAAGAATGAGCTGGGGTTGCCGGGGGTCAGCCAGGAGGGGGGATATGTCTGGGAGAGGACTGAACACTGCCTAGCCACTCTCATGTCCCAGATTGGGTTGGTAAGCCATCCTGGCTCTTGGCTGCCACTGGGTGGAGGACTGATGATAGTGCCAATACCCTGGCAGCTAACAGAACATTGGGTGGGTGGAACAGTGCTAGTAGTTCTGCAGCACATGCACACCTACACTTGCATGTGTCCTCCATGTCTTCCATAGTCTCAGAGTGGGAGAAAAACTTAAGAGGAAGATAGACAGGGCACTGGGCTTCATGAAGTCCTGCCTGATTACCACTGCTCACCCTGCCACTCCAACAGGAGGACATCTGGAGATGGAGAGAGCCAACAGGCTGGCTGATGGCACTTGGGAACAGGGCTGAACAAGCCACTCAGTGAGCCTACAAGCATAAAAACTTGTATTAACAAAAATTCCAGTTATAGAAAATCCTGTGGCCTAGACAAAATTGAATCCAAGTTTTTGCAAGATGCCATGAATGTTATCTCACCAGTGTTAATGTAGTTATTTAACCAGAGCATTATAGAAGGCACTATTCCAAAATGCTGGAAATGTGCAAAGATAGCCCCTGTATTTAAAGGAGGTGCACCAAATATACTTTCAAACTACAGACCAATAGCTATTTTGCCCACATTGTCTAAACTGGAATGCATGGTTCATAAACAGATTTATGAGTACCTAGAAAAATATTTAAAACTGACACAGTACCAGTCAAGCTTTAGGACAGGATTTTCAATGAGCACTGTGCTCATGGACTTCATTGATAAGGTGGCGCAAGTCCTGGATGGGAGGGAGACCACAGCCACAGTGTTCATCGAACTATCCAAATCCTTTGACACAGTATACAACAGCATATTAATTGCTAGGCTAAAACAGATAGGCTTAGCCCCACACCCTATAAGTTGGTTTACATCCTATTTAAATCAGATGAAGCAATGTGTTGTGGTAGATGGTCAGCTATCAGAAGAAGGGTAACTTACAAAAGGTGTACCACAGGGCACAGTTCTTGGACCCTTACTGTTCTTAATTTACATCAATGAGCTTCCTTGTCATATTAAAAACATGAAAATCAGACATCATGCAGATGATGATAGTGTCTTGTTTGCTGCAGTGAAATGTCACCAAACTATGATAGATAAACTATAAACAGATTTTACAATATTGCAAAACTGGTTAAATGAGTCTAAATTAGTTCTCAGTCCAAAAGAGAAGATTATGTTTTTTACAACAAACAATTTCAAAGTTACCAAAGAAATGTACCTGATATGGAGATTTTCTCCACAGATGGTCTTAAATTAACTGTAACTAATCAGTACAACTATTTGGGAGTTGTCTTAGCCAGCTTCCTGTCATTTGAAACTCATATGAACATTGTAACTGGAAAGGTAAACTCAAGAATAGGAGCAATGAGGAGACTGGTCTTCTTAACTGCTTGTAAAATGCAGAATATAATCACCACCCAAGTAATTTTACCTGATTTGGAATATGAAAATGTAGTGTATAAATATGCAAATCAAAAATATCTTGATAAATTGAATATAACGTTTAATCGACTGGCAAGATTTATCTTCCAGTGTTCTTCTACTACTCATCACTGCCTTATGTTTCAGAAATTACACTGGGATAACATGGCAGTGTCCCATAAAAAAGCAATGATTATTATTAATTTACAAAGTAAAAAACTGATTAATACAAGTAAAATTACATTTTGTAAATGAGAAAAATTACCTTAGGCACCCATTAAGGAATGTTGTTCATCAAGGAGTTCTGCTACCCCAAACCCAAAGGTTTTTGTGAAATAACAGAAAACTTTAACATGGTTAAACTGTGAAATGAATTATTCCCTACAACAAGAAACATGGCCAAATTGAACACCTTTATTTAGGCTTTAAGTGTGGAATAAACACTATTTCTGCAATATGATCTTCTATGAGTGCGTGATTATACAAATGTGAAATCTGTAACACATATGTTTGGAAGAATATATAGGCTAAATGTGGACTTCCATCATCTGTGCCCAGTTGATGTTTGTACACAGACAATAGAACATCAAAATATGTGTGTTTACATGTTTAACTATATTTATAAGTTCAGACAAAAAAACGGGCAATTCACTGATATTATTTTGGCATTCCATTAGTGAATTATAGAAACATGGAAACATAGAATTTGACAGCACTTAAGGACCACTTGGCCCATCCAGTCTGCCCATTTCTCCTTACCTACACTACTACAGTAGACCTTATCCAATCTGCCTCCCTTCCTTTCCACTATGATTCCCTTGTGCTTATCCATTGCATTCTTGAAACCCATTGCTGTTTTTGCCTCCACCACCTCTGCTGGAAGGCTATTCCAGGAACCCACCACTCTTTCTGTAAAGAAGTATTTCCTCATATCTATCTTGAATCTACTCACCTCCAGCTTTATAGCATGTCCCCATGCTATTGAGCACCTTTTATTCTGAAACACACTCCCCTCCTGTACCTTATTTACCCCTGAGGTATTTAAAGATCTCTATCATATCTACCCTCTCCCCCGCTTCTGTTCCATGGTGTACATATTGAGGTCCTTCTTTTAGTCTCTACTCATAGGGCTTTTAATGCAGTCTCTGCACCATTTTAGTTGCCCTTCTCTAGACTGCCCAATCTATTCAGAGGCAACACCGGGATGCCATATGGAAAGGAGCTGTTCTTACACTGCCTGCTACAGAAAAGTTTAACAGTACTGCATTATGTTATATTATATTAGTTGGTAATGTGCCCTGCCACTTGGTAATGAGAGGTACCGCTTCTTACCAAGGTAGTATAGCAGTAACGCGTGCTAAATGCCAGTGGTACAGAAGCTGCTTTAATGCACTTCCTCACTTGGCCTCATGATGGCGATCCATGTCCTGGAGTATGATATTGCCTTTTTGTTAATGCAGTGATTCACCCTCCAGCAGATGGTGCTGTTTTTTGAGACCCATATCTCTCTTGAGCAGTTCTGTGCGTATACTTTGCTGCTGAGTTGTGAATGTAAACAATATTTAAATGAATCCCTGCAGCTGTGTTTCCATACTGCCAGCTGCATTATGGTTATTTTTTTATTTTATTATTGCAATAAAGTAATATTTGAATTAAAATGTGTCTATAAGGTGTTATTCTTGTGCTTTATTTTTTTTCAATTTTGGCAAAGAATTTTTTTTTCATTGATATCATTTTTACCAGTGGCTCACCAGTAATAACGCTGACAATGAAAGAAGAGAAAGTCAGAGGAAGAGAAAAAAACTTGCTGACTCTGTGCATAACTTAATTTTCACGGAGCCTGAACATCTGTATCATGCAATCTGCCATTATGTGTGCCTGTTATTTTTCATTTGCCATTAGCTGTCCGCACACCTCCCCTTCCCCTCAACCTACTGATGTCCATTGCAATTAGGAATTATGAAAATGGTCCTTCATTGTCTGCACTGTGTTTTGTCCTTTTGAAAAAAAACATTACTGTTAACGCTGATTGCACCTCAATCTCCATCTGACCTGTTCTCTGGTCACACCTGGGAATGAACTGTGTTTCTTCCAAAGCTAGACAATTAAAAAAAAATTGTAATACACACTGAGATGAGATGGGCTTTTTATTTATACTATATATTACCCTAATTCTGCACAAATAAATAACTTGAGTGAACAGTAACGTGGCTCCATGACTTTCTTTCCCTTCAGGTGCATTATGTTATTGTGCTATGACCTAGTTTTTTTGTTTTGCGGGGAGATCAGATTGACTAGCAGTGAACAATGACTTTTTTCCTCCAGTTAACAAATGTATAAACCATATTATTTTAATGATTAATTACAATTAGATGGAGTGCCAGATACCCTATCTGAGAGGTGCTATAAGTGTCCAACTATTTGTTTGAATTGTAGTTGTAAAAGGGATAGCATAAATAATGAACGTTATTCACACAAGAAAGTAGTGGCTAACCACAGAAAACCTATCATTTTATGCTTCAGCATAAGCAAAGGAATATATAGCAGCCTGCCCTGCCCTGTTTCCCCTATTTTTGCAAATATACAGTATAGCAGACTGTGTTTCCCCTATTCCCCTAAGTAACAAACAAAACACAGTTCAGCATAAAATGGGTAACAATTTAGTAATACCTAGTAATCCTGAATTGCAAATAATAATGACTGACAGTTTCTGTGACAACGATTAGGCAGGCAAGGGTTTTGACTTCCTGATGCTATGTGAGAATAGTGATATACTGTACTGTATACTGCTACTATAAACTATACGCTAACACCACTACTTTTGTATTTCTTGACTGTGTCATTTCTAACACTAGTAACCTTACTGTATGTGTTTTTGGCACCAGTCAAACTAGTTTTCATTTTATTTTGTGCTTTTTATATTTATCTGAAAACAATACCTTTCTAATACTGGGTCCCTTTAAAAAAAAGTTTATTGTTACTGGTGCTGTGTAAGCCATGCATTTGTGTGTGGAAAAAAGGAGATCAACTCTCTTGCTGATTTTCTATACTATACACAGGCAGTTTTGTACTACACTCCAGGCTTATCTAATATTTTCTAAACCATCATGTACATACTATACAGTACAAATGTCGCAAATGTAAAACTAGATGAAAATAATCAGTGGCAAGTCAATCAGATAAATTCAGTTGCTGAATTGCGGGTTTAAGACTATTTAATATATAATAAAGAGCAAGAACAAGTGAAAATTCTCTATTTTGTTACTTTGCCAGTTTATTTATTTATTATTTATTTGTGTTTGTTAATACAATTATTGCACATAGTAGCAAAGCATTTCTACAAAAGGTGAACTGGGCTCCCTCAAACAAAAATATGGGAGAGTATTTCGGGAATTTAGCACATCCCTTCCCCCACCTATTCACACTGCATTATATCCACTATTGATGTCACCCAAAACTGACTGCAGTTGGGAGAGGTTAATTAGGCATCAAAAGGGGACTGGGGGTTGAATGGGGCAGGGAAAAGTGAGATCTGCAGTATGATTCCAATTTGCAAGTCTTTTTTTATCTGTATGCAGGCCTTACTTTACTAAAGGAGACACTTCTCTCCATAATACCATAAGACTGTAGAGCAATTTCCATCCTACCCATGCACGTTGGCTGAAATCAGCAATTCTACAGGAGTAAGCCTATTTGAGCATAATAGGAAATGTGTTCACCAAATGTCTTTCAAACGAAATATTTAGACATATAGTAAATTACAGGCAGAGAAGTTTGAGACCATAAACACTTTTCCTGTACACAGTATCTATTTTGCTAACCTGGAGAAACCATATGTGTATATTCTATGTAATGAGTTACCTAATGTTTAATGTATCCAGTTGTGGAACTGCTTTATTCCCTGGGTCATCCCTGAAAAAGGGATTTGTGTGTCTCAGTGGGATTACCCCGTGATCAAAATTCAAATAAATAAATAAACTTCATTAGTATTGCATAGCTTATTTATGTTACAAATTATTTAGCTACTATTGTGGCAATTGCTCCTAAACCCAGAATGTGTACCTCTTGTCCTGTAATTGGATGGCTAATGACATTCAATTTTGTCATATAACAGCAGACGTTACATTTTTGATATGGATAAAATCCCTTTGGTTTAGGTGGTAACCTGGTTTCTGTTTGTTCCACTGATTTAAAATGACTGTGAACCAACCTGCCACCTACAATAGATTTTCTCTCACCTTAAAGATGCACATGGGGGTTCCCTAATAAGCTTCTCCAGATCTCCATCTGCTGATAAAATTTAATCTCAGTAAGGGGATCTGTCACTCCCAGTATCATAAAATCTGGAGAAAGAGACAACAGTACATAAATTAGATGTCAAATTCCCACTCCTTCATTTTTTTAGCTAAACAGGGTTATCAGAGATAGAACATACACACACGTACTATATGTTCCCCTATAAACTCCCAGTCCCAAGTTTCTTTAAGTCCACCTGGATTTAAAACAAATTTTAACTTAAAAATCAGTTTATTAATAATGTTTTTCAATACTCATTTTTTCTATCCTTTGGTGCCAACCCCCCCAAAAATATCTGCTTCTGTTGTTACTAGTGTATAGGGGAGCATGCAGTATGTGTGTAATTTCAATCTCCAATAATCTCCTTTATCCTCATACAGTATGTAAAATTCTTTGTGCAGCTGCTATCGTGTTTCTTTGTTTGGGAAGGAAAAAATATTTGTGAAACTTCCTGGAATATTCACTGGCAGTAAAAAAATTAAATAAAATTAAAAAATACATCGGTAGAGGGACATGCTGTATAAATCAGAAGCACATGCACATTCAGAATGATTTACGCTACCATAAAATTTGCACATAAAAATTGCACCTACAGTTTTCTATGCTGTCATCTATTATTTCAGTCTGATGGTGTATTCCTCATTATGAGAAGGCTAGTTCAATAATGGCGTGAAAATAAGGTCCAAAATGTGCAACAATGGTAAAGCGGATAACAGTACACAGTCAGTGTGAGTGAACCCAGCAGACACTCCCTTTTTGCATAGAAGATGCCATCCTAAAAGTCCAGCAGCACCGTTATCCATGTTGCAGTTGTTGCACATGCCTCTTATTTTGCTCTTTGTCTGCTGTAAAAATTGCTTATAAACTTCTTGATAGAAATGCCCCTTCTTTCATTTTGGACCTTATTTTCCTGCAGCTCTTTACCATTGTCACACTAGCACCATGATTTCCTCCTCATCGGCTACTGAATCTATTCACAGTAGTATACACACTTGCACATAGAACAATGCCCCACCCCCATTTTATTAGCATACAGTGATGGTGACCAGTATAGTAGTGTTTAAAATTAACATGTGAAGGCACCAATGTGAGACTGATTAGCTGCTGAGGGACAACCAAGCAGGTCAGCTGCGATGTGTTATCAGTGAGGGTGGGTCAAGTTCATCCACCATAAAGGCACAGTGACTTTTTGAACAGACTGCCCTGTACTATGTAGCTTCTCTTGTCCATCATGAAAATATGGACAGTAAGCAGGCTCAGCAGTTTTGCTGCCCCACAAGAGAAGCAGCAAGTCCTGACCTGCACCCTGAGCCAGTAATCCCAAGGAGGGAGAGCTACTGATCAGGTCAGGTTCAGGCATCATCAGTGGGGGTCAGTCAAGTTCTCAATCCACCATAAGGGTAGATCCACTGCAGCAGCTCCCCACAGAGGTGCCGTCCACATGGGGGGCAGGAGTCTCCAGCATTATACACACACAGGAGGCTGCTATTTTTTCCTGTATTTGCAATCTGAAATGTTTCATAATTGTGACTTCAATTAAGCATAAGTAGGTTTCTTTAGATCTGTAATGTTTTGATTTTAGAATTGTATTAAGCAGGATATGTAGATATCTATTGTATGTCCCTGCAGATTTGTAATTTATATGACCCTTAAAAAACACATGTAAAAAAATAAGCATGTGACCTGGGTCTCAGCAAAAATTATAGAACTGCAACATAGGCAGGAAAAGCAAAAAGAACCCAAACTAAACAGCAATGGGAAAGCCTTAAGAAAGCTAAAAAACAAGTGTAAGAGAAGTCCATCTACTATTGTCATTAACTAAAACAAGGTCAACACACAGATTAGCTGAAAATCAAATATTAAATTGTGTGCAGAATATTGGATGGAGCAAAGTCCAGAGGTGACAGTAAATATTTTAAATCATCACTTCTGTACCCTGCCAGATATAGAATCCCAGCTGTAATGGATAGTAATAAATCAGTAGATAATCCAAAGGCAGATTTAAAAGACATGCTTCCCAGTGACAGACCAACATTTTATTTTAAAATGATAAGACAGAAAGAGTTGTTAAAAGAATTAATGAGCCTAAACACAAAAAATCCACAACCCTCCTCTCCCGTCTTATCTTTAGTCAAAAGAATTTGCAGCCAAGGATAGAGTCACTGAAGTGCAGTCCCTCAGACACTCTTTAAATAATTGCTTACATGTGTGTTCCCTTTTTACAACTTTACAAGCTCTGCTGCTTCTCCCCTTAGATTCTGCATTTTGAAGATCCTCATGCCCTTAAACAGAATGCTTGCTGTAGTAAATCATACTGAATACTAAAAAGGCAAGTGTCCAGTGTGTAGAGCTACATCAAGAAATGAAGAACCAGAAAGGCTAGTTGTATCCTCTTTCCTCTCACTGAAAATAATCATGAAGAAATCCACCACTTACTTCTCAATTTACAACTGCCCTTGCCATCAAAAATCAACCCCTATTACAGTATATTAAAAGAGAAAAAATCAACTGTATCTGACTCTGCTTGTGATTATTGCAGAGCAGGTCGGAAGTGAGCAATCAGTGCTCTGTTTCTGTGGGAGGCAGAAAAGAGAGAAAAGGGCTGCTGAATTAAATATATATATATATATATACATATCTATATATATATATAAAATTTGTTCGTGTATTTATTTTGCAATGTGACTATGTTCCTGCAAGTTGTGGAGCAGGTTGGTTGAAGGCGGTGGGAGTAGGGCTAGGTAAGCGGTGACAGGTTGAGGACGGTTGGAGACTGCCAGGGGTTGGTAGTATAACAGTGAACAAAAAATAAATAAAAAATACATTCAGCTGTATCCAGCCCCACTCCTGATCAAGGTAGGCAGGGTCAGAAGAGGTGCACTGATGTGTTGATTTGGTAGGAGTGAGAAAGGACAGAAACATAACAAGAAAATGAAAAAAAGTAATTTTGCAATCCGATCATGCTCTTCAAAGTTGGGGGGGTAGGATGCAAGAGCTCAGAAGTTAGGCTGTGTGGGAGAGCACCAGGGCCTTGATGTATAATATTAAAACAGAACTGTGATATGAGCAAGCAAGATGCTGTATTCACTCAGTGTCCTGCAAAAGAATGAATGAATGAATGATGTCATCACCTATAGTAATACCTGTTTGACCACTTGTCAGCCAATATGGTCTTATCCTCTTAAATGATGTCATCATTCATTCATGCTGGAATAAATGTTCAGTGACACAGTGTGTAATCCTGTGTAAATTGGTCTTTTAGGGTGAATCCTCACTGGTCACATTAAGTGAAGACTGTACTACATCTGGCCATGCAGTTACTCACTGTTCATTTGAAAACAGTAACGACTATCGAACGGGGTGCACTGATGTGCTGCTTTTGCAGGAGTGAGAAAAGACAGAAACATGAAAATGTTAAAAAAATAAAAAATAATTTTGCAATCCAATCACGTTCTTTAAAGTTGGTGGGGGGGGCTGCGAAGTTTGGCTGGGTGGGAAGAGTGCCAGGGGCTGAAGTATAATATTTAAAAAGAACTGTGATTTGAATAAACAAGAATGTGCAGCTCTTTCCCGTTTTAAAGAATAATATTGCTACAAATGGAGGGTTCCATATAGTTAGCATTAAGGAATTATTTTAACGTTTGTATGTACAGCAATAGCTGTTACATTATTAAGAACATCAGCAAACCTTTGTGGAGCATGGGTAAATTTGAGTGAAAAATCATAGCCCAATGCAAAATTTATTATCACTTGCGAAGTGTGTAGGCAAGTACTGAAATTCTCAACAAGTTTCAGCAAACTTTTCAGCGCTATGAACTCTGTTGTCCATAACTACCCCAGAAGGATATACTGTTAAACATTATTTTAGTGCCCTAATAATACTCTTTGAATTAAGAATATGCTACACATTGTTTCCCCTTTGCTCCACATTTTCCAACCAGTGAGGCAAGGTTTAATACTGACAGGCTGAGAAATGTTAGCTTCATTTCAGGCACATTTTTAATCTCCAAGTGTGTTCCAAAATTCTGCCATACAGGGAGGGACATATAGCACATCTCCTCTGATTTTATACCCCACAATTCAATGTGAAAGCATTTTATTGCCCAGTCCCACTTGCAAAAAATACTTGGGTAACATTTAATAAAAAAAGGGGGTAAGATGACAATGAATGAAAACTTGGCTCAGTGACTTGAAATAAAGAAAGCTGTAAGTGTAGGGACAATGGGATCCCTTACTAGTCTTCGTTTTCTGGACCGGGGACTGCTTTTGTTTTAGAGATCCAAATATCATAGCAGTGTTACATCATTTTTCTTTCTTCTTAAATATGGGCTGTCACTTGTCAATGTCATGTCAATGCCATGTGTAACAAGAAACTAACGATCAGACACTAGTTTCTAAATGCCAGATTACTACCGTATAAGTGGACTGAGCCCACTGTTGCACACAGCTACTCCTCTCTCTCACATACTGTATAGTGGGGATGGTCCAAAACTAGAAAACTGAAAAAGTGCAAATGAACATTCATACTATTGAACTATCAGAGGGGACATGCTCTCCCTACTTCAATTACTAGTACTAGCTATAAACACTTAGTTGAACACAGCACTAACACTTTACAGAGTCTACATTTTATTTTTATAATGTGCTGGAAAACAGTATTGATATTATGGGCAGTAGTAATCTGTGTTCCCAACATTTCTGATTTGTCAACATTTAGTGGATATACTGCAATTTCAGAATATTGTAAAAGTTCTGTTACTGCTTCCTTTAAACTATTTGTGAGAACTGTTAGAGTTAATAAAACAACATCAGCATAAGTGTTTAATTCAAAATAGGCATTTAATTAATATTCCTCCTTCCCTACCTGAATCTCCATTTTGTTGATATTATTTTCTGATTTGACCCGGGTCAGCACACAGTATAAAATAATTTAATTTTTCACCCTGTCTCCTTTTCCCCATTCATGCACATCACCAGCTGAACTTATCCCTACTGCTCCCTCCCCCTGGGTGATGTCTTCCCCCACCTTTCCTTTCCCCTTCTGGTAACAGTACCATTCATTATATCAAAGCTGAACTGAAGTCATGGGGACCCAACCAAAGCCAAACACAATTTGCCAATGTCAGACTTCACCCTTAATTTACACACTGGTGGCAAAAAAAACAAACAAACAACATTTTAGTGATGTATGAAGTACAGTACAGCAGTTTATATCCTCATTGTTAAGCTATTTCATTGTTTTCTCTGTAACAACCAAGTTCTGTTATAGAATGTTATGGTTCAAAGTTACACAAGTAAGATCATACAGTAATAAAATGGATCTTTTGACCACTGTGTACATTAGAAGCACTACACATGTGACATGACTGCACAGGCAATCGACAGCCACATTGCTTTGTGCCTTTGTGAAAGCTAGATTAGCCCCTCCCCCAGCTCTAAACGTACTGCCACAAGGCTGAGTGTCTTTGTGCTTTCTGAAATCTAACATCAGTTGCCCTGGTAACTGATTGAACACACTCTGAAAAGCATTTACATTTTAATTGAGTCATACTGCCCACTGTAGGAGTATTCAAGAATGGGTTGCTGGGAATCAAACACAGGTCTGCAGAATTCAGCAGACAGATAGCCTAGTGTATAACTGAGATATCGCTCAGCTAGTTATTCCTAGGCACGTCAGTTTATAATGTTGTGCACAGACCCCCCAAAAAGTATAATTAAAAAAACAGAACAAAACATCATCTTGGATCCATTGAAAAAGGGATCAGGAGCATTCTGAAACATGTCTGGAGTTTTGCGCATGGCACATTCTGAATAAAATGACGCACCAGTATATTCTGTGAGCAGTCCACTTATTTCTTGCGTAGTAAGTGCAGGATTCAGTTTTCTTTTATTATGAACTCTGCAGCAGGGGTTGTTAGTGTCACTCTGCTTTACCCATGGCGCGTTGGACAGTTAGGCAACGCCACCATTTGTGTGCATTCACAAGTAAGGTACAGGTCTGGTACTGGCACTAAGATGATGTAAATCTGTTTATTGCTTGTTGCTGTGACCACCTAGCAACATGACTGCATGGCAACGGTCCTCTGCGGCTGTGCGTATGGACCCAAATCCTAGTTCCTCTTAGTAGAATGGATGCCAGAAGTGAACTTAAGTTTAGCATAATTTTGACAGACCTAGGATGGGGATCTAGTGGCACAGTAGTAGTAGTTATACATGTCTCCTCAGTAGCTCACTGGGGAGGGTTATTATATTCAGTCTTCTCCATTCAAAGTCATATAATATAAAGATAGAGTGAGAGCAGCAAAAAAAAATTCCCCCCCCCCCCGGCTATCAGAAAATGAGTGCTGTCTGTTTTTGTTTTCATTTGACAGTGCATGACAATTTCTAATCTACTGTAGCACAGTCAACACCTGAAATCATTTTCAAAGTGTAGCAAGTACTGTATTAGTCAGTTCTACCCTCCCAAACCAAACCCTCAAAGCCGATCATTAGTGGCACAATTGCTCAATGAGTATGAATGTGTGTTCTCATCTCAGTCATGTGGGGATTGACAAACTGAAAGCGTCATTACCATTTCAAAATGAAATTACCACAGCTAGTTTGGTGTGATTGAATGTGACTTGTCAGTAAAAAAATTCTGATGTTTGTGTTTGCGTTTGACTGCTTTGAGATCACCATTGTGTTTTATGACACTTATGCTATTTTTAACAAAACTGTACAATTTGGAGGTACGCACAGCTTTGTGCAGACCTTCTGGTGAAACTGACAACTGCACAGAATGCATGAATGGAGAGGTAAGAACTCTGCTCATCCATTCGGTCTCAATGTGCATGTACAGAACCTTAGGTATCGTAATAGCAGCAGCATTCAAACTTATGCCAAAAATGATAAAAACTTGAATAAATGACACTGGACTTTAGAGAAGATATGTTTATTTAGACATTTCAGGATTAAGCAAACACAAAAACACAAGAATGCCTAATTCCTGTCCCATTTAACAGAATTAAGAAGAGTGCAAGCCACTCACGTACTGACATTGATACTAAGGGGTGAGGAGGGAGGTGTTTTTATTTTTGGGGGTGGGTACCAATAATGTTTTTTCAAACTGTTTATCCAGACCTGTATTTGTCTCTTAAATGTAAGTGAACAGTGATAATGGACAGCATTCCTGTATCCTACTACAAATATTTTGCTGTTAAGTCCCAGATGAGTGAGTTGCTGTGGTGGGCTTTGAGCGTGCATTCCTATTACATGGATTACATGTATGAGAGAATTGCAGGTCATGTCTGCTTAGTAGTCTGACAAGAAGTAGTAAAGTTGCAAGCTGCATGCTGCAGCAGTAATGTTTTCCCCCAGTCTCACAAATACTATCCTTGCACTTGCCATGTTACAAGTGCATTAATCCACTCTGAAGGTGGCATTTAATGGGGAGTTAATGCATGGTTGGTCATTGTAGGCACAAGACCTCTCAACGGCCCCAACCATGCATTAACTCCCCATTAGATGCCACCTTCATCGTGGATTAATGCTTACGTCTCCATGCTACAAATGACAACATTTGTGCTTTAATTGTAGCAACTTTAATTGCACAGTCTGCATATTCTAAAGTATCAGTGCAGAGTCCTTTATCTGGCAAGAGTGACACCAAAGGACTTATGGACAGTTCTTGGTTTAAGCCACAAAAAGGACTACAGTTTTTTTGGGGGGGGGGTTTGTTTCATATATGCTAAAACAGCTGCACTCTTTTCTGTAGTTTATGGTGGATATTCAGTGGGTAGACTTCCATTTTAGAGCTAAAACCAGGTCATGCTGTAATTCTACCAATTCTGTAATGGGAATTCTGTAATGTGAAAAGTGGAAATTCCACAGGTAGTTGCTTACATTTTTTTTTCACATCTCAAAAATAAAAAACACATCAGTAGAAACATTTACAGGGTACAGGGTACATAATCTCTATCAGAGACTCAGTGCATAAGACATAAGTACAACATAACCCAATTTCAACCCTGAAATGTAAATCTAACATTATGTAATGTAAATGCAGTGTGGCTTATAACTTATCTTGATTTCTCATCTGTTGAAGCTAAACATTTGATATAATGATAATGGATAGGGTGCAATCGCTAGTCTCCCCTCACCCCCATACTGTACACAATTTGTATCTGTCTAGTCTGCCTTATATAGAATCAAATAAACTTGAATAGGCACTCCACTGCAAGGAGATATAAAGGATAATGCAGTATGTGTCTCCAGTGTATTATGGGTGGTTGCATGACTGAATGAATAAATAACATTTTTTTTTATAGTAAAACTTGTTTGGCTGTGCCTCAGCCAGTCAGGTTTTACTAGAGGAAAATTTCCATCCATTCATGCATTCATTCATGCTACTGTACTGTACCATATGTGCCATCCAGCATGATTTAGGTCTGTGCAATTAAAAGAAAGATGATTCAGTGTTTTTCGCTAAAATAAAAATAGTTGGATACTTGTTTGTTTTTTGGTGCCAGTTTAATTGGTAAGTGCTCTGGCCAATACATTGGTGAAGCCGGTGTGGAAAATAAGCAGGACCTACAAAACTAAAACGTGTTCAGTTTGGATGACCAATAGACTTGAAAATAGAGCATGAAGCTTGAAATCATTCTGCTATATGTTATGAAGTTGATTGTGCAATATGTTTTGTTACTAACAAAGTTTTTTTTATAATGAAGACCACCGTTTTTTTTTGGTTTTTTTTAAATAATAGCCTGTGAAGGTCCTAAGCAAATAATTTTGTCTAGCATTAAAGTTTATACTACGAATTAACTAACCACATTTTTTTACTGTGCTCTAGACTGAGAATAAACATTACTAAGACTACTGAGGTTGTGTACTTTTTAAAAATGTTCATCTCTTTAAAATCTCTCAGTTTCATTTACTGTTACCTGTCCACACATGAAACTCAGCCCACTGTATCTGTTGCCTGTTTTTACAATCTTTCTATACTTTACAAACATCATAATAGTGATTGTTACATTGTTTTTTGTTGCTTTTTTTCTTTTACCTACTGCCCAAGAATGTGCCGATGGCAAAGAACTGTGTGCAGTATGAACACTGTGCGATTATGAGTGCCCCACAATTGTCCTACAAAATGTTTCATACCAAATCTCAGTTTTCAGCAGCTCTCACTGACAAACAAAATGTAATATCTGATAGAAATACATTGTGACACCTTGCTCACTCTAGGTACTGTAAAATCTGTAATTTACTCAGTCTAAGTCCAAGCAAAGGGACGAGTAACCAATTACCACAAGCTCAGCGTGTTGTGCATAAATGACAGATTGTAGCAACAGTGAACAAAAAGAATACTGTCTAAATGTATTTAGATTATATATTATATTTGGTTTTGTTACCAAAAGCTGTCCATCAGTATCAGAAACATCTTCACTCCCATTCCAAGTAGTGTACTGTAGCTTTCTGTAAATATGAGAAAGGTACTGTACAGTATATCTGAAATGGAACAGATGTGGTAAAGATAATAAATGAGTACTGTTTACACTGGAACATGCTCACCCCTTAACCTCATTTATACCCTTGAGGTACTTAAAGGTTTCTATCATATCCCCCCACTCTCTTCTCTGTTCCAGTGTGTACATATTGAGGTTCCTTACTCTCTCCTCATATGGTTCATGCTACAATCCCCTCCCCCCCACCATCCTAGTAGCTATCCTCTGCACCATCTCCATTCTATCAGTATCCTTGCACAGGTGTGGCCTCCAGAACTGCACACAGTACTCCAGATGAGGCCTCACCAGAGTTTTGTACAGTGGAAGTATTACCTCCCTCCTTCAACTCATGATTCCTCTTCCAATGCACCCCAACATCCCATTTGCCCTAGCAACCACTTTGGCTACCTGCTTGCTGGCCTTCAAGTCCTCTGTGATAATGATGCCCAAGTCCCTGTCCTCCTTAGTGACTGTCAGCAGTTCCCCACCAATTCTGTAGCTCTCCCTGGGGTTCCTCCTTCCCACATGCATGATCTTGTACTTCTTGGCATTAAACCTCAGCTGCCACTCCACAGTCCACTTCTCCAATTTTTCAAGATCCCTCCTCATCCTTTCCACCCATTCTGGTGTATCTACCCTGTTGCAGATCTTAGTGTCATCAGCAAACAGGCATACCTTCCCTTCCCTTCCGCAGTGTCACTTATGAAGATATGAAACAGGACTGGGCCCAGAACCAACCCCTGCAGTACCCCACTGGTCACTCTGCTCTCTCCTGACTGTATCCCATTTACTACCACCATCTGCTTCCTGTCCTGCAGCCAGTTTCTAATCCAGTTTGTCACTTTATTGCCCACCCCTTTGCCGGCCAACTTGCTCATCAACCTCCTTTGTGGTACAGTGTCGAAGGCCTTACTGAAGTCTAGATATGCGATGTCTGCTGCCCCACCCTAGTCCACTGCCTTTGTCACCCAGTCAAAAAAATGAATGAAATTTGTTTGACATGACCTTCCTTTTGTGGAGCTGTGCTGCTTTAGATCCAGCTCATCATTTACAGTCAAGTGTTCCACAATCCTCTCCTTCAGCAGCATCTCCATGATCTTGCCTACCATGGAGGTGAGGTTAACTGGCCTGTAATTCCTTGCCTCCTCTCTGCTCCCACCCTTGTGCATTAGAACTGCATGAGCCTTCCTCCAGTTGGCAAGAACCACCTCTGTATTTAAGGACTCACTGAAAAGGTCTGTCAGTGGAGCTGCTAGCTCCTGTCCCAGTTCTTAAAAAAAGCCTGGGATGAATGCCATCGGGCCTCATAGCCTTGTCCATCCATAGTGAAGTGAGCTCCTTCAGTACTCTTGATACTCAGAATGGGTTGGTGTTAATCTCCTTCTGCACCTTGCCCCTGATGTCCAGCCTTGGACCCTGCCCCTCCCCTTCCTTAACAAATACTGAACAAAAGTATTTGTTCAATATCTCTGCCTTTTCTTTGTCCTTTTCCTTGCTGTCTCCCCATCCCCTCTAAGTCTTACAATCCCCCCACCTCCACCCCGATTTTTCTACTATCACTGATATATCTGTAATATTTTCTGTCCCCTTTTTTCACTGTTTGAGCTAGTCTCTCTTCAGTTTTTGCTTTAGCTCTCTTGACCTCCCTTTTTAACAAATCATGGGTGGATGGTGTAGTACCGGAGGACTGGAGGAGGGCAGATCTGATTCCCCTTCACAAAAGTGGGAGCAAGACAGAGTCAGGAAACTACAGACCTGTTAGTTTGACCTCAGTGGTAGAAAAAATAATGGAATCACTTCTAAAGGAAAGAATTGTTGAGTTCCTAGAGGCCAGTGAGGCACAGGACCCAAGGCAGCATGGATTCACAGTGGGAAGGTCATGTCAGATAAATCTAATAGATTTCTTTGACTGGGTGACCAATGTAGTAGACCAGGGAGGGGCAGTGTACATGACCTACCTAGACTTTAGTGAGGCATTTGACACATTCCCACACAAAAGATTAATATACAGGTTAGCCAGCCTTGGAGTGGGTCCCAAGGTGGTAGCCTGGGTTAAAAATTGGCTGGACAACAGGTTACAGAGGGTAATAGTAAACAGAGTTTACTCTGAAGAAACGGGGTAACTAGTGGGGTACCACAGGGTTCAGTACTGGGACTGGTCCTCTTTAATGCCTTTATAAGTGACATTGCAGAGGGACTGGAAGGAAAAGTATGTCTCTTTGCAGATGACACAAAGATTTGCAACAGGGTTGATACAGAAGGTGGGGTGGAGAGGATGCAAAGGGACTTGGCAAGGTTGGAGGAATGGTCAAATATATGGCAGCTTAGATTCAATGCAAAGAAGTGCAAAGTAATGCACCTGGGAAACAAAAATCCAGGGAGAGCATACACAATGGGGGGTGAGATAATAACTACAGAAATGGAAAGGGACCTGGGGATAGTCAAATCAGATGACCTTAAGGTGGGCAAGCAATGTGAAAAGGCAGTAAGAAGAGCTGATGGGATACTGGGATGCATAGGGAGAGGCATCACCAGTAGAAAACAGGAAGTTGTTATCCCTTTGTACAGGCAGTTGGTGAGACCCCATCTGGAGTTCCGTGTCCAGTTCTGAAGACCCCATTTCCACAAGGACATAGACAGGATTGAGGCTGTCCAGAGGAGGGCAACTAAAATGGTGCAGGGTCTGCACCAGAAGACATATGAAGAGAGATTAAATAAGCTTAATATGTATACATTCGAGGAGAGGAGGGGGGTCATGATAGAAACTTTCAAGTGCATCAAGGGAATCAACAGAGTCCAAGATGGTGGCATCTTTCAGAAAAAGAGATGCACAAGAACAAGGGGGGCACAATTTGAAGATAGAGGGGGGATGGCTCAAAGGTAATGTGAGGAAGTATTTTTTCATGGAAAGGGTTGTGGATTTATGAAATAGCCTTCCTGAGGAGGTAGTGGACTCAAAAAACAGTGGAGGAATTCAAGAATGCTTGGGACAGACATAAGACAATTCTAGTGGGGGGGTAGGAGGAAGTAGGCTGTTTGCTTAACTAGAATCTGCAGCCTATGCATTAGGTAGGGAAATGGGCAGACTAGGTGGGCCAAGCGGTCCTTATCTGCCATCAAATTCTATGTTTCTATGTACAATAAACAACCATATAATATAAAAATAAGGATTTATGTGTCCTGGGACTGGCAACGCCACAACATTTCTTTATTAAAGAAATAGTACTTCATTCTATGTAATATCATAACTGAGAACTTAAGCTGCAGGCTGGTAGGCCAGAGGTCTGGGGGTTATATTCTGTTTTAACTGAAATATTTGAATAGTTTTGTAAGTGAAATTAGTTCTATGTGTTAAAAATTATTACCTTGAATTAGAACTGTTACTTGGGCTGTGATATTGTAAGATTGGAGGCTTGGGAACAGTTGTTTGGCAGGGTTAATTCGAGGGAAATTTAAATGTGTTGTTTGCCTGGTGTTTGGTAAGAACCCTTCCACCCACCCTGTTTTGTAGGCTTTCTTAAATACTGAAAAGCCACTGGGGGTTGAGATTGAAGGGCTGAGTATTTCTGTTTGGGACTGAAATTCCAAGCAACAGGAGCTGGTGGGCCTGTGACATCATACAGTACCTGATGTCTTCTTACACACACTGTTAGCGGGACCGAATACACACTGGACTGTATGTGTTTGTGAGACTTGGGAACTTTATTGGTGGGGTTGAAATTGGGTTTGTAAATAACTACAGTCAGTATAGAGAGAAACTGTATTCCAGGGGAAAGGGACTGAGAAAAGGGGGTGTGCCATTATAAACAGAGGGGGATAAACAGGGTGGCCATATCCCACCATGGCAGGCATCTTCAGAAGGGTTGTAGGCTACACAGGCTGTGGGATGGCAATAATTCTAAATTGGGCCTGGAGAGAGGGAGGCTGCCCACTATGTAGACAGCTATTTTGTATCAGAAGTGAGGTATATTGGTTAAGGAGTAAGCTGGGGGTGCTGGGGGAGTGTCCAAGGATAAGGGGTGTGGATATGGGCAGCAGAAGGGTGGGGCTGAGGGGAGGCTGGGGCAATGCTCTGAAATTACAGGACGTTATGTTATGGCAAGCAGGAGGGGGGATATTAGGGACAGAGGACACTTAGATAGGGATGTTGACACTAAGGGGAAAGCGTACGGGGTGAACATTCTGAATACAAAGAGAGTGGAGGGGGAAGAGTCAGGAGGGGCTGTTGTGCGGAAGCCTAAAACAGCAGACTGTGGGAAAGGAGCTCCTATGGTGAACAGAGTAAGAGGGGAAGAAGAGGGGCAGTTTAGAGGTGCAGTCAGGGGAAACTCTGGTTATTTGATGGAGGCTGACATAGAGTGTCACAATAAATTTGAGCTACTAAGCAACCTAGAGGGGGAGGAAGGGGTTGGTGGAAATGAGGAAACTTATACAGAGGCTGGGGAGGGAGTCGGATACCCATAGGGCATCACAGACCGGCTATGGAAAGGATAGAAATAGTCCCAGAGGTAGAAGGAACTATATATGTTAAGCAAATGGGGAGATGCAACATATTCCAGACATGAGGGAGGAGAGCATGATTGGAGAAACTGGGAGACAAGGAGGTGGAGAGGTCCCCTTCAGCAGGGAGTCAGTACCAAGGATGGGGCCCTAGCTAAAGGGACCCACAGAGAGCTTCTGGAGGCAGGGTACTATTACAAGGGGGAGGATGGCGGTGTGGGGAAGGAAACCATCAGGGCCAGGATAAATGGTTCAGATAAGAGAGGGTTAAAGGGGACACCTATTCAGAGGGGGTTTGAGTTAAGTGGGCAAAATAGCAAGGGAGGAAGAAAGGGGAGGGTGACAACGGGGTCTCTAATAAGGCAGGAAGACTCCCATGGAATTGAGATCATGAATAAAGGGGGGGAAGGGGGCTCAGAGGGCATAGTGGAAGTAACCATAAGGATGATGGCGGTGTTAAGGTTCTGTTATTGGGAGACTTGATGATTAGGGGTATCCAGTGGGAGGGACAGGGGGGTGGATCCCATAGCCAGGTGAAGGTAGTGAGTATCTCTGGGCTGACAGTGCACAGATCAAAGTTCATGGTGTATGAAATGGTTAGGGATTGTGGAGGGAAACCGGATTTCCTGGTGCATTTGGGAACTAATGATCTAGAGGGAAATAGCGTTTAGGAAATCCAAGCAAGGTTCCAAGAACTTGCCAGAGTCTGTCGGGATAATGGATGCAACATTTCCTTTTCAGAGATATTGCCAGTACCAAAGGCCTCAGTGGAGAAAAAAATGAAGCTCACAGAGGTTAATGACTGGCTCAGGAAGTGGGGTGAAGAGAGTGGGTTGGGGGTGTTAGGGAACTGGAATGGAGTTTGGAAGGATAAGGGACTATATGCCAAAGACAGGTTTCATCTTGCCCCATTAGGGAAGGCAGTCCTTAAACAGGGGATGGCTGACTACATACAAGAAAGGTGGGGTTTAAACTTGTGAGGGGGGGGATAATGGAGAGGCTGACCAGAAGCCCTCTCCTCCAGATGAGGGGAGTAGCCTTCAAGCCCAAGGGGGGAAGGGAGAAACAGACTGGGGGTGGAGGTTTCAGGAGGAGCAGAGGGAGGATGGAAGTATAAGGAATCTGGGTGGGGTTCAATAAAGAGGATCAGGGATAAGGGGTGGGGGTTGGTGTTAGTAAATGCCAGGAGCTTGGGAAACAAGTTGCCAGAGTTCCAGGCCATGCTGTTCGAGGGAGGTGGATGTGGCAGCGGTCACGGAGACATGGGCCAACAAAAACCATGACTGGGACCTAAACGTACGGGGGTACACTATGCTTAGGAAGGATAGAAAAGAGGGCAGAGGGGGTGGAGTGGCTATGGTCATTAGAGATGACATAGAAATTGCTAGGGTAGAAAAGGCAGAGGGAAACATGGAGGCCTGATGGGTCACCTTAAGATCCCCAACAGGAGATTAGGTCAAGCTGGGTGTAGTATATAGGCCCCCCGGGATGAGTGATGTTCTAGAGGATGGTTTGCTGGACAACATCATTGCCCAGTGTGGACCAAAAGGGGAAGGAGTGGTGTTGATGGGGGACCTTAATATGCCAGGTACAAACTGGGGAACCATGTCCTCTAAGGTGGCCAAGGAGCAGAGGCTGCTGGATGGCTTCCAGGATGTGTTCTTAACACAGCATGTAATGGAACCCACAAGAGAGGGCAAGTGTCCTGGATGTGGTTCTGGCAGATGGGGATCTGTAAGGATATGGTTGTACAGGACCCCCTGACTGGGGCGACCACAATACTGTCTGGTTCAAATAAGCATGGGGAGGGAGATCTAGGACACTGGCAGTGGACTTCAGGGGGCAGACTTTATGGGCATGGGAAATATTCTCAAGGATCACTTGAAGGGATTACCTCAATGACAAGTGTGGAAAGGAGATGGGAGGTCATAAACAGGGACTTCATGAGGCAGTCAGGATCTGCGCTAAGTTGAAGCGTAAGGAGCAAGGTCACATAAACCATGCTGGTGGTCCAGTGAGGTACAGGTAGCAGTCAGAGAAAAGAAGGCAGCCTACAAAAAATGTAAAACAACAAGAGGGGATAGGGATAAGGAAATGTACCAGCTTGCATCTAGAAAAGTCACCCGTATGGTCAGGGGAGCAAAGTCCAGTAAAGAGCAACAGCTGGCACAGGGGATACATGGAGGGGAAAAGGGGTTCTTCCAGTACATTGGGGAGCAGAGAAAAACTAAGGACCATCTCAGCAGATTGAGATCAGAAGGAGGGTGGGTGGAAGAGGCAAGGGACCAGGCAGAGGTATTTAATGAGTACTGTGCCTCTGTGTTCACTAGGGAGGGGGATGGGATATCTACAAAGCAAGGCATGAAGGGGATAGAAGTGGCAGTAAGTGGGATCAGGGGAGCAACAGAAATGGAGCAAGAGGGAGGGAGAGATACCCCAGGGGTGTCACATCTGGGTAAGGATAAAAAGGCCAGTAAGGTGGAGGGGACAGATGATGCTATCTCCACCAAAAGGGTGTGGTTAGCCCTCAAGGCCCTAAAGAAAGACAAATCTCCTGGGCCGGATGGCATTCATCCGAGAGTACTATGGGAATTGGCGGACATACTGGCTGCACTCCTGGTGGAGCTTTTCAACAGGTCACTTGAGACAGGGAGGGTACCTAGGGATTGGCGAGAGGCACATGTGATGCCAATCCATAAAGGAGGGTCGAGGGAAGTACCAGGTAACTATAGACCCATCAGTTTGACCTCAGTGGTGGGAAAATTAATGGAGAGTATACTAAAGGAACGATTGGGGGTGTACTTGGAGGAGGTGGGAGGTCTGGATAGTCGACAACATGGGTTTGTGCCAGGTAGATCATGTCAAACCAACCTTGTGGAGTTCTATGAATGGGTAACATCAGAACTGGACAGGGTAAGCCTGTGGATGTATTATTCTTGGACTTCAGCAAGGCGTTTGACTCTGTCCCCACAATGGTCTGGTGGAGAAACTGATGGGGTTAGGAGTAGGCCCTTTGATGGTCAGATGGGTTGAAAACTGGCTAGCTGGATGCACCCAGAGTAGTGGTCTGTGGGGAGCTCTCGAACCTAGAGAGGTTGGTAGTGGGGTACCGCAGAGGCTGGTCCTGGGTCCGATTCTGTTTAATGCATACATATCGGACATCAGGAGGGTATAAGGTGTGAAATGAGTCTGTTGCAGATGACTCCAGATGGGAGCAGTAGTTGAGGGAGAAGAGGGGAGGTTGGCCCTGCAAGGGACCTGGACACCCTGTAAAGCTGGGCTCACACATGGAAATTAAATTTCAATATCACCAAGTGCAAGGTGTTGCATCTTGGTTGGGGAAACCCTAAACACAGGTACACCCTGGGAGGGGAGGTGCTGGAGGCCTCAATAGGGGAAAAAGACCTAGGGGTCATAGTGGATGCATGTATGAATAACTCTGAGCAGTGCAGGAGAGCAGCTAGCAAGGCAAACAGGATGTTGGGATGCATCGTTAGGTGGATCACCTCTAGGTGCAAGGAAGTGATTCTGCCACTGTACAATGGACTGGTTAGACCACACCTTGAGTACTGTGTACAGTACTGGAGACCACACTTGAAGAGGGACATACAGCTCCTGGAGAGGGTACAGAGGAGGGCAACAAAGATGATACGAGGGCTAGGGGATTTGACGTATGAGGACAGACTTGAGGAGCTCTGCCTGTTTTCATTGGAGGAGAGGAGAGACAGGGGGGACATGATTGAGGTCTTCAAGTACCTCAAGGGAATAAATAGGGTAAACATGGAGGATCTTTAGACTAAAGCAGAGGTATCACCAGAGGGCATGGTTTGAAATTGGAAGATGGAAGGGTGAGGGGAGAAAAGAGGAGGAGGTTTTTCACTGAGAGGGTGGTGGACCCTTGGAATGCACTGCCTGGTGAGCTGGTTCAGAGATCCACAGTGGAGGGCTTCAAGAGAGGGTGGGACAGACACAGAAAGTGAATGTATCAGATGATGGCCTGTCTCAGGGGGTGGGGATGGATGATAGGGGTTTCTGGAGCACAAGGGATGGGAGGGTCTAGGCACCCAACTAAGGATCTAAGGTTAGAGCAGACTCGATAGACCATAAGGCCTAATCTGCTGGCAAATAGTATGCTAGTATGTTATCCTGGGGCAGGCATTCTATTTAGGCTTCTACAGGATACAGGAACCATATAATATAATGTGTATTTTAAATCTTCCCATTTTTGAGTTCCTTCAGGGCACACAGTTTTTTTATGTTTACTGTACATACTCTTAAGTGTTAATGCACCTGGTTTGCGCCCCTTTCTTTCTCTTTTATTTTTTTTATCCTTTTTAGTAACTAATGAAGGAAAATGTACAGTACTTCACTGATCAACCACTTGACTTCCCAAACAACACTCATCACCCCTCACTACACCACCAGGTTTCGGGTTCACTTATTGCCATTAACAAGAATAAGGCAAAATGTACCGAACAGCTGCACTTCACAGCTATTAAAGTGTTTAAATCTAAATTATGATAGCCACTGGTGATAACACACAGGAGCTGCAGGTGGTATTCACTCCCACCGCCCTCTTCTGAACTGATAAAGGGCTGTGGAGCAATGTAAAAGGTACAGGTGCAAATGTAATGTCAAAGTAAAATAAAACATGTGCCAATTGTGAATATAATGTCTTCCATTCTCTAGTGGTTTTGGCTTTTGCATGCCCACCCGCCACACCAAACAATCACCTCAGAGCTGATTTGAGTCCTGCTGTGGTAGTTTGTCTTACTCAGTCACCCCACCTCAACAACGAACTGAAATGTTGTTACATTGGGGAAACAAAATAGAAACATGTCCCAATTGTCTCCTGTTCTTTACTGGTTATGGCTTCTTGCTGTCCGCTCGCTTGCTCACCCACTATACCAAACTGTTACAGCAGCCTACATGCTCTATTAGGAATCTGTGAGGTGTCCATTCAAAGGCTTGGCATGCGCTGGCTCAATAGAAAAAACTGACTGTGAAGCTGGTAGACAATATACAAAAATCAAGGATGCATACAAATATGGTTCTGAGCATTCAAGAAATAAAAAGACACACAAAAGCCATTATTAGATAGTAATTATTTATTTAAAAGGTAAAATTATAACATATTAATTTCCTATCTCCTTTAACTTGTTTCAAATAAATATTTTCATGAAAAGAGGGACACAATAACATTTTGTGCAAACAGAAATGGCAACTGTGAGCATTCCAGCTATTTCATTATCATCTGTCAGCAAGAATGCAAGAGTCTTGAAATTGACTGTGGACTATGGGGTCACCTACCAGAAAACTAAAACTCATTAAGACAAATTAAACTGTAAACCATGCCACCTGGTGCATTTAAGCCACTGCTGATGAGAATTCAGCAAATTCAAGTAATTAACCACTTTGTCACTATTTACCACATTACCGAATGGTAAAGAGGTATTTCTCGGTACCACTCAGTGCACTGACCCTGTCGAGAAATATTGTGTTACCGTTCAACTTTGCAATAGCAGCCACTGTAGCTCAGTATGTCTTTCCTGGTGAAACTTTTGAAATAAATAATAAATAAACACCACATTTCTCTTTCTGCTGGGGATACCCTTCCCTATGCACCCCAGCATCCAACTCACCCTCTCTACTGCTTTGTCTCACTGCCTTACCACCTTTAGATCATCTGATATAATTACCCCCAGGTCTCTTTCTTGCTTGGTGGACATCAATACCACTCCACCCATGTTGTACTCTGCTCCTGGGTTACTGTGCCCTAAGTGAATTATTTTGTACTTTTTCATATTGATGCCCAGCTGTCATACCCTTGACCACTCCTATAGTTTTCTTGGGTCTCTGCTCATCCTTCCCACACTCACCCTGGAATGTCCACCATATTGCAGATGTTGGTGTCATGTGTAAAGAGGTAGACCTTCCCTTCCAGCTCCTCTGTAATGTCACTTAAAGGCAATAAAGAGGACTGGTCCCAACAGTGATCCCTGAGGCACCTTGCTGGTCACTCTCCCTTCCTTGGAGTGAACTCTGCTTACCACCACCCTCTGTCACCTATTCCCTAACCAATTGCACCAGAAGTCAGGCCTCATTGAATACATTGCTGTACAGCCTGCTAGTGCAACTGGTTAAAGAATCCACTAGACAAGCAGCTATTCTCAATCTAGCACTCAAAAACTGAAAGATAGTACATGGAGTGAGTGTAGGAGAGCCACTGGTGTCCAGTAATCATAACTCCAATAGGCTCAAGATGGCACTCATGACCATAATGCCACTATTAAAAATTTAAGTCCTAGATTTCAGAATAGCAGATTTCAACCAGATGAGGGAGCTGGTCTGAGACAAGTTGACCAGAGTGGACAGCATCAGAGGTATACAGCAAAGATGGGAAGCAATCAAGGGAACTATTCTTAAGTCAACAAAGTCAAGACCAAAATAGTTTTCAGGAAGGTCAGGGAAGCCGTAAGGGTCAAGAAAATGGCTTTCACCAGGTACAAGGAAAGCAGGGTGAGGAGGAATGGAGAGAGTACCAAATGAGAACTAGGGATGCTAAGAGGATGGTCACTAAGGCAAAGGCAGACACAAAGCTACATATTGTGTAGTTATTCAGGAAGATGAACAAAAAGCAGCCGTCCTTAATGATTACTTCTGCTTCACAAGGGAAGAAAGTGGGTTCCTGCCTGAAAGTGGCATCACAGCAGCTATCAGAGGCATTCCCGAAATGAGGCAGCCAGTGTTTACCAGAGAAAGGTCCAGAAGGACCTAGAAGCTTCAGAGGAAGAAAAGATCTCAGGGCCAAATGGAATGCACCTAAGGGTGCTATAGGAATTGGCAGCTGAACTGGCTACACCCCTAGTGGGGCTATTCATTAGCTCAACTTAAAAAGGTATATTTCTGGAAGACTGGAGGGTAGCAGACATAGTCCTGCAAACAAGGGAGGAGGACAAGGAGCAACCAGGGAACTACAGGCCTGTCAATCTTACTTCTGTAGTGGGTAAACTGATACAGTCACTGGTCAAAGAGGATATTGTGAACCACCTAGAAAGCAACAGCCTACAGGATAGTAAACACAACTGTCTGTGGTAGGGGAGTTCTTGTCAGACCAACCCGATAGTTTTCTTTGACTTAGTAACAAAGGGGGTAGTTAAGGGCCACATTGTATATTTACTCTACTTCACTTTCAGCAAGGCATTTAAATCAGTGCAGCACAGAAGATTACTGAGGAAGCTGGAGGACCTGGGCAGACTAGGGATGTGGTTAGGTGGGTGGGAAACTGGTTGAAGTAGAGACAGCAGCAATCAGGACTATTGGAGAGGGCATCCAGGGCAATTTCTGTCTCTTTACAGATAACACAAATCTCTGGTGGTAGGTTATATAGTTATGAAGGGCTCAGGGAGATGCAGAGAGGCCTACAATGGCTAGGGAGCTGGTCATAGGTTTGGCAGTTGAAATTTAATGCCAAAAAGTGCAAGGTTATGCACACAGGGAGCAAAATCCCCAGGACAGAGTACTGGATGGTAGGGGTAAAACTAAGCACTACAGCAGAATAAAGACAGATAGAAGTCATCATTAGTGACTCCCTTAAACAATTAAGCCAGTGTAACAAGCCCTATAGTAAGGCTAATAGCATGCTGGGGTGGATTAAAATAGGTATTGACAGTAAGAAAATGGAGGTGGTATTATTACCTCTTTACTTGTCACTGGTGAGGCTGCACCTGGCATACTGTGCTCAGTTCTAGAGTGCCCCCAAGGAAGGACAGGGACAGTCTGGCGATGGTGCAATACAGAGTGACCAATATGATTCAGGGCCAACAGAGCAGATCTTGTGAGGATCATCTTAATGTATTGAACATGTAGTCACTGAAGACTAGGCAAGAGAGGGGGGATATGATAGACACCTTCAAGTTCCTGAAGGGAATAAGCAAGATTATCTGCGGGGAACTGTTTAGCAGGGAAAAAGATTCAAGAACCCAAGGTCACA
Organism: Neoceratodus forsteri; assembly: GCA_016271365.2. Lineage (NCBI taxonomy): Eukaryota > Metazoa > Chordata > Ceratodontiformes > Ceratodontidae > Neoceratodus > Neoceratodus forsteri. The sequence continues at coordinate 301,616,300 of CM057450.1, read as the reverse complement.
AGCAACAACTGGTGGGGAAAGGTTTAAGAGGGATGTGAGGAAGTTTTATTTTACAGAAAGGATACTGGAGAAGAGCTTGATGAAAGATGCCAATTCCACTTTCATGGAACTTTGCTGAAATTTTGTCAATTTCATGAAATTGTCTGAACTTTCACCAAAGGTGAGATCGGAATCTTCCAAATGTGTTTGGTGGATTTTTGTCCTGTTCTGTATACATTTTTGTCTGGACTGCAGAATAATACACATGAACTGAGGAATGACAGTTCTGATTAATTTTATTCCATAGTTTAATGAATTATTCTGCAATACATGAAATTATTCCTCAGCTCAGTGATCTGTTGTTCTGATTGTTTTTGAGCCATCATGTATGCAAGAGAATTGTGTGGATTGCAAAGTGTTCCTAACAGTGTAAAACACATGAATCATGCAGTTTTCAGTGGCACAAGTGCATTAAATTATGATGGCCTTAGCACTACACAAGGACTGGCCATACTGTCAGTTAAGCTACCCATATACAATTAGAAGAAATGTCACCAATGCTTATTTGTTTGGATGGTGAAGCATGTTACAATGAAATGCCATAATACTTCCTGCTGTCTTGCACAACATGCCAGTATTGCTCAATGGTACCAGAGCCTAAAAGGGAAGTGAAGATTGAATATTTTAATACTTAGGACAAAAGAGTCTATCTCTGCAATGTGTCAAAATCAGGAATGATGTACTAGACCAAGCAATTCTCAAACTTCTGTCACCTGCATTAAATGCTGCCTGTTAACGTATTATATACAAAAGCAAATGAGATAATAAGCAGAGTAAAAATGAGATATGAAGTCACAGCATATATATTTTTCATTGTCACCTATCTTGTTTGACCATTTTAAAATATTGCACGGGCAAACCAAATGTGATACTAGACCATCTGTCAGTAATGAGCGGTGACCTCATCTCACAAATTATGCAGCAATATAGAGGCTTACCATCCAGAGACATGAAAGGGGAAGGGCAGGCATATACAGCAGAACTACATTGTGAAATGTCTTCATACTTCTTCAAAAAAAATAGATTAAAACAAATGCACTTGATATAATGTGACAAGAAAACCTACTAGTGTGATACGCTTGCACCTTTCCAGTTCAGCTGATTGTAATTCTCTCACATGTAATCTACCTATTTGAGAAGCACTAAACACATCACATCACAATAATTGATTAATTATAGTGGCACGATAGTGCCACTATAGTTAGGGTTGAGTAGCATGTTTAATGTTAAACCTGAAATTTTGCACTTTAATAACTTTGCAACTGATTAATAGATTTGTACAAAATGAGGAAAGCACTGTCCCATTGGGTAGATCTCTTGATGTGGTAAGTTTCATTCTGGTTAGATGTGCAAATTCTGAGATCCGGATAGTGCAAAACCCTTAAAAGTCGGCACTTTTTGCAGTTTTTTACTCATTGCCTTGTGCTCAGCGGGTGTGCAATTTTGGTGTGAATCTCTTATGGTAGAAGCAGCTTGGGTAAAATAACTACCACATGTTTGTTTGGTGAAAAAATATTACTCTGTTGCAAAGTTATTCAATTTTTAAGTTCTCATTGTTTTCAATGGGAAGATCACTCTCCAGGATAGAGGGAGAAAGTTTGACAAATGATTTGGCCTCACTAAAAAATATTATTTTTTTTGTGTGGAATCAATCCTTTTTTACCAGAAAAAAAAACCTTTTTCAAGAGCTGCCATCTTGTTGATTTTTTCCACAAACTGAAAAGCGTGGAACATACATAAAACTGTCATTTTGAAAATCAAACACCAGAACCTAGCTAAACATGACCTATTTAGCTAGATTCTGATGTTTGTTTTTCAGATTTAGGGTCAGAAATACTTTTTCTGGGCACCCAAATCCTGGGTGCCCAGCTTAGTGAGAGGATTGCTTTGCCCACCTTCTCTGTGTGAGAGCAGGGGATTTTTCTGACTTCTGCAGCTGCAGCTGAACTTGTGCTGCCAGATCCAGTGTGTGCTGTGAGACACTCTTGCCCTGGTATCTAGTGGCACCCCCCACCCACCAATCAGTGTCCCCCTTAATAAAAAATATGTATTTTCTGGTGTCTAGTAGCACCCCCCACCCTTCGTTCACCCCCCCATTATTTTATTCCCTGGTGTCTAATAGCACCCCACCCTCTGATCACCATTCCCCTTGTTTGATTTGTATTCCCTGGTGTCTAGTGGCACCTCCCACCTGCTTATCGCCATCCTGATTACTTTATTGTATTCTCTGGTGTCTAGTGGCACCCCCCACCCTCCAATCACTGTCTCTGTTGTTTTCTATAGTGTAGTGGTCCCTCCCCCCACCTTCCAATCACTGTTCCAGTTTTCACTGGTGTCTAGTGGTACTGCCCCTCTAAATGTGGCCAAACCCTGAAAAAAAAAGAAAACAGTCCCCCGATGCTTTTTTAAGTGTAAAGAAAGGTCCCTCGCTGATCAACCCCCCCACACCTCCACCTCCCACTCAGCACCCAACACCCACACATACCAGTACATCCCTACACACCCTCACTCACCTGAACAGGACCCAGGCTCAAGACTCACTCTTAGATTGAAGACAGGTCTTACTGATGGAACCAGCGACTGCGATATGAGAAACTATGAAAATGCTGTTCAATGTATTTCATTGGAAATTTCAACTTTTATGCATAACATTGCCATTTTTTGAGATTTTGACCACACATTTTCAGCATCACCTTTTGGGGACCCCACCTCATGAACAGTCATTATGCAACTCCTGCCCAAAAGGTGATTTTGGGGTCGGTTGGTGAAATCACTTGGCAGGTGGGATCTGACAATTTGTCCATGTGTTGTTCATGAGGTAGGATCATAAGAAGGTTATGCTGAACATTTGGGGTCAAAATATGTAAAAATTGCAAAGTTATGACCATTCATTGCAATTTCATTATGCACACTTGTAACTTTGGAAATTTTAAATATTTTGACTGCAGATTTTCAACATAGCCTTTATTACCCCACCCCGTGTATGCAATAACTCATTTTTCAAATCCTGGCCAAAATGTGTTTTCAGACCTGTGGCACAGAATAACGTTGCAGTTACGCAGAATCATATTTGGTGGTGATTTGAAAATTTTCTGTACTGGGTACATGAGGTGGGGTAATAAGATGGCTATGTTGACAATTTGGTAACTGTTGTCCTATAAATGGAAGTGCAGAGCACTTCCACAGCTACATACATATACACAGGGATGGACACTGCACTTCCACAAGCAGATAAGTATATTATTGCCCTATCTCAAAAACTACAGATGGGTGGGAGCTACATAAATATATGTATCTACAGAGGAATGGGAGTGCAGGGTCATCCGCAGTAAAATAAGGATACTATTATACTATCTGAAAAAGTAAGGAAATAAGTTGCAAAAAACGTTGTCACTGCTCCAGTTAGGGCCAAAGTTACAAAAGTTGGGAAATTAGGTGTTAAGGTTTCCAACCCTAACACCCCACCCTCCCAAACCAGACAGGAGATCAGATGTGGTGTGTGCCTTAGGCCTCTCAAGCTTAACACTCACCCCATTCTCACAAAGTCTACACAACTGACCTTATTTACAGATGGAATGGGGTGTTAGGCTTGAGAGGCCCAAGGTACACCCCACACCTGCTCTCCTGGCTGGTTTGGGAGGGTGGGGTGTTAGGGTTGGAAACCCTAATGTCTCATTTCCCAACTTTTGTCACTTTTGACCCTAGCTGGAGCATTAACAAAGTTTTTTGAAATTATATTCTCAATACTTGAAACACGTGTCAGTAAATGAAGGGGGGGCAGAAATCACTGTTTCCCTTGCCAATACATCTGTCTTGAACACTGCCATCCTGCCTCACACCCACTCTTGCTAAAAAGATGGTTGAAAACAAGTGCTCGAGATGGACAGGGAAATGTACTCATGGCTCATTCATCTAATTGAACCATTAAAGAGCAGTCAGCTATCATCTATGCACACTACATCATGAAGGGTCACCAAACTCCCCACAGTTATTGCTAGCTAAGTATTATATATGCTTTGTACAAAAAATCCTGAAGGGGTGTGGGTGGGATGAAAATCAGACATTAAGTTAATAGTACACTTGCATGGGGCACTGTCTGCTTGCGTCTCCCCTTTCCCTCAGTAATAGATAAAAATAAATGATTGATCTGAACGTCAGGCTCTACTGAGCCTTTTATTTACCTGCCCCTTTACGGAGTGGCAGATTGTAGCCATCTTCCATGCAGTCCATCTGTGAAATGTGCACAGAATTCATCACACTAATGACTCTGTAGGCTAGTATTCTTGATAGTCAGCTTTGTGAAAGTGGAGGGCGTGCAGAAATAACTGATTTAGTTGAGATTATAGTTTCATTGTGCATTGCCTGACTGTTTTTCCTCTTTCCCTCAGAAACATTCAAAAATAGATGTTCGTGCGGAGCTGTGACTTGCCCGTTTACTCATTTTCTTTTATTTTTCATTTCAACTGTTGACCGCTTAAAATATCTCCCATTCACAGAATGGTTCACAAAATTCCATCCAATGAGAGACAAGTGCACATACAGTATGTAATGTCCAGCAGAAACATACAGTATGTAATGCCCAGCAGAAACATACAGTACGTAATGCCCAGCAGAAACATACAGTATGTAATGCCCAGCAGAAACATACAGTATGTATTGCACTGTTTGTTTATGCTGTTCATTGGCAAATGAATCAGAGGTCTGACAGTTGTAAGCAAGCACCTGTAGTATCAACTGAAGCAATGATTTGTGAACACTTGCCCCCCCCCCACTGGCACTCTTTGTCTAGCATTGAGATTTGAATCAGGTTCATTTCTTTCATTCCATATTTGTAAAGAAGAAGGAGACGTATGAGAGATGGTTCACGATGTAGTACTGACAACTGACTCAGTTGTATATGCCCACTGCCCCCTGTTCATATCGCCAGATGTCGCGAGTGTATGTAACGCTGCTCAGTCTGTGAGCTAGGGACCAGTAGTAACAGATGGGTTGCCTGCGTATCTTTACAAATGGCTACTTATGGTAGGTGACAATAAGTGTATAGGTTTAACACTGCATATCTCATTTCTGACCTTATTTTTGTCTTTTGAGGAAGTATGTAATACGCTGTAAGGCAGTGTTCAATGCTGGTGATGAAGGATCAAGAATTGCTCTGACTACATTTTTCCAGTTGTTTCAACACAAAACCCAGATATACTGGGTTGTCGGGAATCATGGTAAACTATATATTTCTTTTCATTTTACATTCGAGTGAATTACTGCACAGCAGTACAAAACACACACTGACATTCAGTGAAAAGCATCAGCAAGCAGTGCCATTTCATACAACAATACGATGTCATGACATCACTGTTCTAACAGACATGCCTATTTATTTTACCTGTTGGTGTGCACACACCATTTAAAAAAATAACACTCAAATGAGCACACATCAAAGAATTATTTAAAGGTGATGCAGAAAGGTGAAGAGATTAAATGTTTTGTTTCAGTTCTTACCCACTACCTTACCACTTATCCTGCCCTTTCCCATTACAACTACTCCCTCAGAGGAAAACAACTCATAATTAGGTTTGCATGACGGAGCCATTTTGACCATGTAAGGGTCTGTTTTTATTTATTTATTTTTAAACATAACATCATTTATATAAACTGCACACTTAGAAAAAGTAGCTTGTCACTGAGCAGATATCGGCATTCAGATATATGGCATTGTGCTATTCTAAGATGACAAGACTTTCACATTCAGGTTTTATTCACCTTGCATTTTCTGAATTTTTTTCTCAGTCTTTGGAATAAAGGCATGAAAATATAAGCAGCTGAACAGACATCAATAGATAGTGTACTTAAGCTGCTAGCAATGAACTCAGGGAAAGGTATGTTGCACAGGAATTCCTGTCAGAGCAGCGCTGTCCTAGCACTTCATGGCTTCCCCCACTGCATCATGTCTGCCAAATGCTGAAATGGGCATGCAATCCCATATGACAACAGGATTGGCAAATGGAATATGAAGGCAGTAGTGAGAACCAGAAAATAGAACTGGCATGAAAAATATTTATTTACGAGAATGCATACTCTATTGAGATTTAACACAGTACTCCGAATCTAAACAGGTAAAAATAAACGTAAAATCACTTGCCCTTCTTTAATCCTCCAGTTCATACAATCATTCCACAGTTTAGTAACTCTCTGAAATGCAGAATGAATATATGAAATGCTGATTTATGTATTAAACTGCAGGGACAAATCTGCAGAACTGACCATTGACAATGATCAGTTCTGCATATTCGTTTCCTTTCCCACTGTTTAATAAATAATCTGCAAGTCATACATTTATTCTGCCATTCTAAGTCAGAATTTCTGCGCAAGTTGCAAAAGTGCATTTCAAAATTTTATGAAAGTGAAATTCTGACTTTTGTCAAAATTCCACAAGTGGAAGTTTAATTTTACACATCTCTAGCACTGACCTGAGTTTTTGGTTTTTAGTGAGCACCTGCAGACTGGAGGCGTGTTTTCCTTTATGTGTTTGATTAAACCATATCTGGAGTACTGTGTCTAGTTTAGGTCAGTGCAGTACAGAAAGGGCATTGACAAAATGGTGAGGTTCTAGTACTGCACCACCCAACTTCATTAGCATCTTAGGGGACAAGAACTACAAGGAAAGACTAGAGCTACTCAAATTATTTACTCTAGAAAGAGGAAGGTGAAGAGGGGACATGATTATGGTGCTCATAATACTAAAAGGTAGACAGACTGATGTATACACCAGTGTCCAAGCTGGTGAGTCTAAACTGAACCACAGGACATGCCCTTAGGCTTAGAGGTGGGGACAGGATAAGGGAATACTAGAAAGCTTAACTTCACACGGAGTTGTTAAAATGTGGAAAAGTGTGCCTGATGAGGTTGTGGAAGGCAAAAATGTTCAAGCTTTTCAAAACAGGAACAGACCAATTCCTGATGGGAAAAGACATTGAGGGTTACATAGCATGAGATGGGATAGCATTTTAGCTGATTAAGCATGGTGGTGTGCTCATATTCAGGTATATAGTCATTGCTGTGCAGCAGGAGATGTGGAGTGATGGCCCCTAAGTCCCTTCTTTTCCTCAAAATACTATGTTACTATACCAGCAAGTATGTTCAGTGATTCTGGTAGTAGTACTGTCACATTTGGGCCTGGTTAATGAGTTCATGTCTCGCACCGGGCACTTGGGTTTATGCCTAACATTGGCACTGCTGTACAACACCACAAGGCTGTATTGCATGAGTTAAACATTAAGGACCACTCTGTCCATCTACTGTGATCATCCAGAATGAAGTGAAAAATCCCATGGCACATTTCAAAAGAGGAGGAGCATTATCCCTGGTGTCTTTGTCAACATTCTCTTTCTCAGTAATACAGGATCTAATATGTGTGTGTGTGTGTGTGTATGACTGTGTCTGTGTGTCTGTTTGTGTTTGTGTGGTACTAGCATGCTAAATGCTTGTTGCATGTACATGACATGCAGTCTGTGAACTACTCTTATCTAACCCATTGCTTTTTAAGTCACTTTTGGATACAGCATGGATGAAAGGTGCTATATAAAAGCAATTTATTTTTCTCATCACTTATTTATCCTTCTTCTAACTGATCAACACCCTTTGGATTTGATTGTCCCAGTTCTATTATTCACCTTCTCAGGGCTTACCTCTCCCTGTATATCCCCCATGGATTACTCCCCATGGCATGGGGTGGCCCTAGCACCTCTGCAGTACAATCCAAATCTAGTGGAGGTGCCCAGTTAGTGGTGCAGGACCCTGTGGAGGACCAGTCTTCATTTGGCCATTGTTGTGAGGGTTTTCTCCTGCTTTCACCCAAGGTCTACTAAGTGTGTAATGGTACATGTGCGTTCCCACAGAGCACAGCATGTGCATATCAAAATCTAAAGGAGGACCCTCCACCAAGTGAGGGCTCACAATGAGCTACCATATGGCTGTTGCTGGGTGGCAGGCAAGAAGTCAGATGCAGCAACCCCCCCCCCCAGAGGGTGGAGAGCTTTTCTAGGCATGCACAATCCTCCCATCTCTGATTGACATTCCTGAACCCAGCTTGTTCACATAGAGAGATGCTGGGCCAACGATATAAAACCAATTTATATTCTACCATGGCCAAGGAGCGTACAGTATATATAGTGCACATTTAGGGTTGTGCAGTAATGGTACATACATGATGCCTCTTGTGCCCACTTCCTCCATGCTTCTGCAGTTGTGACTTGGGATGTGGCACTAAGCAGAGTGTGATGTAGCTGCTATCCTGATTTGACCAGTGGTGCTCATGCTCTATTCAGCACTGTGGCATCTTGATTTGCCTTGGCATATGTGCTAGTAAAGTACTAGTGGAGCACCATGGTCTGAGCATGGCACTGGAGGCACAGGTTATAGTGAGTTATCTGCTACTTCTGGTCCCTTGGTGCTCACTGTGCTAGTAGCAGCAGAGCACTGCACATACTCTACCTTCTGTCTCCTAGTCTGCCTAGTGAGTGTTCTCCCTGTTGCCTTGGTCAGATTGTCTATTGCTTCAGATAAGGCATCCACGATGTGCTCAATGGCACTGGGCAGAGTACTCCAGATAGTTTATTCTGTGGCAGTAGCACGACTGAATCCCATACTGAATCAGTAGCAACATTAATGACTATATCAACTAAAGGGGAAAAATCAAAAGTGCAGTCAGCAGCTTCCATGACTATTATTGAGAGATTGGGGTTTAAGAGACCAAACTCAGAACTACCTAGGCCAGTGCATATCCCTTTTTTCAGAAGAATATTTCAGCATCGTGAGAGTATTTTAACCTCAGCAGTATATATCCTGAAATGTACTGTAAAACCTCAAGATAAGCACGTACGCTTATGTCCATGTGCATACTTAGGTACAATACCAATGCATGTTAGATATTTAGTGATTATACCGATACAGATATTAATGAGAAAGCTGCGATATGTAACTTAGCAGACCACATAAGAGTTGATGTTTTTATCTCCAGTATATCAGTTTAATTTCTTCTCATGCAAATTATTCCCCTCATTCTCACCACTAGGGAACTTCAAAGCCCCAACACTGGCTGCATACAAAGCTATCAAGTTGCACAGGGCTTAGAGTACCTGACAGCTGCTAGTATTTTCCTGCTGATTATTCTCCTTCTTCCCTCTACCCCTTGGTACTGCTGCAACTTGTTCTTACCCCACAGCAACCCTTTAGAGGAGGTCGGGATGCATTACTTCTGGTGACTTTCTCAGCCCACCACTGGGGTCAGTGTGGGTACAAAAAGTGTCATCTTCTTCCCAGGGTCAGGCAGCACTGCCACTAACAGCAAACTCAACATTTGATCAGTCTAAAAATGGAGACTTGGGCTCACTTCCAAATCCAGATCAACATATTGCCTCTGGGCCGAGAGGATGGACAAAGAATTGATGTTTGACCAATACACTGATGTTCGAGGCTCTATCAAATTTGCTGTGCAAAAGTCAAGTGCAATGGGATGAAGGTACCAATTCAGAAATTTATTGATGGAAGACAGGTCTCACTTACACAGGTGTGGAGCCATTTCATCCCCTTAGGGGAGAACAAGGCTACCATTCGCTAGAGCCCCAGTCAAACACCTGCTGACCAAATAAAAAGAAAAGCAAAACAGCCTTTGGGGTATGAACTTGGAAATGAGAGTGACATTAGTGACCAGACAAATATGTGGTCACCCAGAATAGAAAATTGTGGTCTGGCAGCAAGCCATGTGGAAAGCATTAACAGACAAAGTCTGCATGCATATGATGTAGAAGAAAGATAAAGGGAGACCAAGAATGAGAGAAAGCAAGAGAGAGAGAGAATGAAAGAGAGAGAGAGAATAAAAGAGAGAGAGGAAGAGAGAGAGAATGAAAGAGAGAGAGAGAGAATGAACGAGAGAGAGAGAGGAAGAGAGAGAATGAAAGAGAGAGAGAGAGAGAGACAAGAAGGTTATGAGGGGTGCTGGTTGTCTGCACTGATATAAATGTCATACTGCTATTGATCTATTTTCTTGCCGGGCATAAGGATGCAGTTTGGATGATTTCTAAGACTGTCATGAAATGCAAATGTAATTCAGTGCATCAGATCACTTAAAGACATTCACATGGTATAACCTTCTTGGGTTAGATAGTTTCACTGGTTGTCTTTCTTTAGTTTATGTTGGCCAGGCAAGAGGGCTAGACAGTTCTGCCTATTTTCAGTCTTGTCCGGGGGATGCAGATGGAAACTGAATGACTTGGAACTAAATTAAGCTGTTGATGGTATTTTGATGAATAGCTCAACTTTGCCATTTAGTGGACATGGCAACATGACAGTCTTAAAAGAGTTTTATTTATTTATTGCAACCAACACCATGACTGAATCATTTAAATGAAATATTACTACCATACAGAACCATAACAAATGAATAAATAGTACACACTGCAAACGTTATGTCCTGTATTCAGCAAGCCTATGCACCCAGATATGTGGTGTGCAGGCTTGACTGCAGTGATAATCTGCACAGTGGAGGTGGTGTAGAAACCCAGTGCATGTATGATAGGGGTTCTGCACTGCTTCTGCTACCCTGACTCACACCTGGCACAGGTTACCTACATGGCCTGGTATGGAGGAGAGATGGGGGCATGCCATGGCTACACACCATGCAAAACATAATATTTTCACATCCAGAGAAGCTGCAGAGTGGTCTCCAGCTATGCAAGCCAGGACCTGCCATGATGTCTTATGTGCCCTTTCCTGCCAGTCACCCAGGGCTGTGCGCATTGTGCTGCCCCCAACCTGCTACCCCCAACCCTCAGAACATACAGGGAGGGCCAGGGATACATATGTCACCATGAGCTGAACAACCTAATACTTCAAAGGACAAACCAGTCTCTGGAGTTCCAGCCATATCCCACAATCCCCCAGCATGGCTCGGAGTGGGAATCCACTCACACAGTGGCAGTACCATCTGACTGGATGGCCGCAGTCCATCACCTTGCTGTCCACACTATGCCCCTATTCAGCAATATGGGTTGCAGTGGCACTGGTGCTGTGCAGCTCGGGTCCATGAATACAGTCTGAGTCATGCGCCACTGCTGGTGCACAGCCCCACCATTCAGTTACATTTCTTTTGAGCAAAAACAGGCAGTGTTCCTGAATACAGCCCAATATTCATTCTAGTATACAATAGGAATTATGATCTATCTAGCTATCTATCTATCTATCTATCTATCTATCTATCTATCTATCTATCATAAAATGGCAAGGATAAATCCAGTGACCTCACTGGATGACATCCATCTCATGACAGTGACCTTATGGCCTTTGGTCATAAGGGTAAGGACTAGGGGGTGGGCAACGGCATTAGAGTTAAAAAAAACAAACTGTACATTTATCACATTTTTGGGCTTTGTAACCCTAGGCCCAGATATTCAGACTACGCCTGGCAGTGGCGCAAGTGTGGGTGCAGCACAACTGGGATGCACCGGGGCCAGGGCCAGTGATATTCAATGGTGATGTGCCATGGTGCAGCACTGTTGAATATGACATGGACAGTGCACAGTGCAGTGGCACTGCACCAGTGCAAGCCACAGATCAGGAGCATGGGGATATGCCAGTGCAAATGCAGTTGCATTGGGCACATCAGCCATGATATTCAGCAGTGGGCATGCAAATGAGGTCATAATATATGCAGAGCACAAATGGGGCCATTTGCATGCCATTATGGCCCCATTTGCATGCCTTGCACTGGGAAGCCCAGCAAATTGTGCCTGGCGCCCTGCACATAATGACGTGTGCACAGTGGGGGTCCTGGGGCATCCCCCACCCCATAGCCATGATTGCGGTAAAGCGCTGTCAAATAATTCCATGGTAATCTAGTGGTGCCCCCCTCCCTCCCATTTCTCCGATCATGGTAAATCGCTGCATAATAATTCACTGGTAGTCCAGTGATACACCCCTCCCTCTTATTTCCCCAGTTGCCATTCTGTCCCATGAATAAATGCCCTGGTGATCCAGTGGTACCCCCATCCCACCCATTGCCATGATCACTGGTCATTCCCATGAATAAAATCCCTGTTGATCCAGTGGCACCCCTACCCACCTACCCACACAGGACCCCTTGCCCACCCCGCTCCCCTCCATCATAGGCAGGCAGCTGCAACACGCCCACATACCACCCAGCTGCCCACCAAATGACAGGTACAGTATGGGCTGTAAGTCCATTGGTCCACAGTGTGGACCAATGGGCTTACAGGTCATACAGTACTAGACAGTCACAAATATGTGAATGACCATCCTCATCCTCTTCCAATTCTGGTAAGCCCAGGACACGAATATTTCTCTCCTGAGTCCGGTTTCCAACTGCTTCAAGCCATTGACAGAGGACCATAATCTCCTTAATAAGTTTAGTAGCAACATCCATGGTTATATTAAGATTCATGTGCATTTTGGACACAGCTTGATCCATCACCGCCATCCATGACTAAAGGGCTGTGACCTGAGAAGTAAGTGTATCAAATGTTCAGTTGAGCTCTTGTACAGTTCTAACTAATTGGCCCCCCAGGGTTGCATTACTTGTGGCCAAAGTCACCTCCTCCATCCCTATATTATCAGAAGCTCTGTTCTTTGAAGTTTGCTCAGGCCGATCCACACGTCACCCTTTTGGACGAAAGAAATTAGCCAAAGCCACTCCAGCCTCTTTTGTTTTACCCATCTTTAGTGTCAAAATGCAGGTAGGTAATACAATGAATGCAAAGAGCACCCATAAATGCCTCAAGAATCAAATTAAATATATTTAATATTAGTAGCATTCAGGAGTTCGTGTAAAATGCTGTTCCCTAATCAGCTGCTCCACGGTGTCCCCCTTCATCCTTTTTGATGGAAGTCTGTAGAACAGACAGCAGTCAGCAATTTTAAAGAAAACAGTATGTGACCTTTTAGGGGATGGGGTTGACATAAAACCACAAAGTGGGTTGTGTACACATGTGAACTCAGTGTACGAGCTGTTGCATGCTTGTTTTCATGCAAAGTTATACACTAGCTTATAATGTTCAATTTTCTAGATCATGCATGCTCATCTGCAACTGCAAAATATGCAAAAATATGCAAGCAAACAAAGTATTGGATTATAAACAGGAAGGCGGTATGAATAACCTGGAAGATAGTTCTCTTTGTTGAAAAAAAGTAATGCTCCTGACAAACATAGGCTATGCACTAGTTACAAAAAGAATGCATGTTGTCAGTATTTTCAAGATTTTGTTTGTGTTCATACCTGTAGTTCAGTCTGACTGGGCACTGTATTTTGACTAATTTCAGAATAAACTGCTTAACATATAACAGGCTTGGAGGAAAAAATATGGACATTTCTCCATAATGCAGTGCATTTGCAAGAGAATGTGGAAGATTGCTAGGAGAATGGGCTGAGCATTAGGGCTGATGATTCCAAGGCACACTTCCAATGTCTGTCAGTGTCTGCAGGGTGGGGGTGAGGTGTTAGGGTTGAAAACCCTAATACCACATTTCCCTGCTTTTGTTGCTTTAATAACAACCCTAACTGATACATTAATGAAGTTTTTTGCATGAATTTCCTTATTTTTTCAGCTAGTATAATCATATGCTTATTTGTCCATGGGAACACAGGGTCCCCTGGGCCCTGCACTCCCATCCCGTAATAGATAAGTCCATGTATGTAGCCACTGTAGCACAGGGCCCTCCAGGTCCTGCACTTCCATTCATACACAAGCAGTGACCAAATTGTCAGCATAGCCATCTTATTACCCCACCTCATGTACCCCAGTACAGAATTTTTAAATCCATGAAAAAACTTAATTCTATGCAACTGCAATGCCACATGTGTGAAAAATGACAGGTGTGACATATATGAGGTTGGTTAATAAGAAGGCCATGTGTAAAACCTGGGTCAAAGAGTTTAAAATGTATGAAGTTACAAGCGAGCATATCAAAATTGCAATGAATGGTCATAAATTTGGCATTTTTTCATATTTTGACCCCACATTTTGAACATAGTCTTCTTATGATCCACCTCATAAATGTTAAGAGGTGAACATTTTAAAATCAATGGCGAAATGCCATTCCATGCCAAAGATGCAAAAATCCATTTCGGGCAGGATGTAAAAAATGACAGCTGTACTGATCATGAGGTGATGTGAAAAAAATGGCTATGTTGAAAATTTGGAGTCAAAATATTAAAAATTACCAAAGTTATGTCCGTGCATAGAAACATTTTAATGAATGCTCATAACTCCACCATTTTTAGGAATTGTTTCACCAAATTTTCAACATGGGCTTTTTGATACCCCACCTCATAAACACTGGCACTGTCATTTCATTAATCAGTCCCAAAAGGTGACTTTATGCAGTTACTGTGAAATCACTTTCCGAGCCCAATTAACAAAACAACAGTGACAGTGTTCATGAGGTGAGGCTCCAAAAAGCCCATGTTGAAAATTTGGTGAAACAATACATAAAAGTGGCAAAGTTATGAACAAAGGTTAAAAACGTTATTGTTATACATTATATGGAACTTACCTTGATTCCTCAGTTTGCAGTTTGGCTTTGAAGATTGCAAACATATCCCAATCCATAGCAGATTACAGTGTATGACCTCCAGAGGTAAGTATGGGGTAAGGGGAAGTGTGAGATGGTAGGTGCTCAGTAGGAGGGTTCAAATGGGGGAAAGGCGATGGTGGGGATGACAAGGGATTATATATTTTTTTTCAGGTTAAATAAAAAAGACATTGAGGGACTGTTTTCATTTCACAAGTATACTAAATGAATATTTGGGAACACTGGGAATGGGCTACTCAGTGTCCCACACTGCTGGAGGGAGGTAGGGGGCTTGTAACGCTGGTGTGGGGATTGGGCCCTCGATGTCAGCAGACATTAATAAAATGGAACGGGCTACAGAGTGGAGGGCATCTGACATCAGAGGTGGGCATCCTGGTGTCTGATTAGACAAATAAATGAGTAATGGGAATGGAGAGTGAAGGTTGACACTAGACACCAGGGAACTATGTGAAGTGGTGCCAGTGCCACTAGGGACAGTAATCAGTGGGTGAGGAGTACCACTAGACACCAGGGAAAAAGGTGGCTCACTACTAAGCCTGCAGCCAGCAGCACGAGTTGTGGCTGCAGCTGGAGAAGTCAAGAAAATCCTGTTGTTCTCATACAGAGAACGTGGCAAAAGCGGTCCTTTCAGTAACATCGGCATCAGGATTTGGGGTGACCACTGAAGCTGTTTCTGGCCACATTATAAAAAAAAGTCAGAATGTAGCTAAACGGATCCCATTTAGCTAAGTTCTGATGTTTCTTTTTTGTAATACATACATTTTTACTTGTTTTCTTTATTTAGTATCTCTCACAAACTGGAAAACAAGACGGTGGACACAACAGAGCTCTGTGAAAACAAAGGAGAGCTCTCCGAAAATACATTAGGCTCCATGCGACCCTCCATGCAAAAATGCAACAGCTCCTGCAAAGACAAACCACACTATATGATCTTCCATGCAAAAATACAACAGCTCGTGTGAAAAAAAGGTATTTTTGTGCAGAACATTTAACTTTTTCAATAGAAAATAATGGAAAAATTAAAAGTTTTATAACTTTTGAACAGATTACTATTTTTTCACTGAACCTTCAAAGGGAACATCTACATGGCAAAGGTTTTCTATCCTGAAAATTTCAGACCACAACCTAAAACCCATTTCTGAGATACAGGGGGACAAAGAAATTGCAACAAACATGTAAATTAAAGAATTTTGACACTCTGTATCCCAAAAACCACACAATGGATTGCACAACATTTGCCCAGTCAAGAGACATACCCCAAGAGATTATACATACTGAATTTCATGAAAATCCATTGAATGATTCAAACGTTATTAAAGTTAAAAAATGTGGCTTTAACATAGAACTGTGCACTCGACCCTAACTATAGTGGTGCTACCGCGCCACTATAATACACACATATATTTTACAGTTAGTTGTAATATAGTTATCTGGGGTGTCATGTGATACTCAGATGTTGGTTTTACTTGAAAACATCAAGGAATCATATTTATCCAAGTGGACTGGTACATTAAGGCCTGAGAGCAAGCTAAGTTCTTCAGCAGTACAAGACTGTTCCCCTTTAACAGAAGTGCCTCAGAGACTTCAACATTAACTTCCAGCAGACTAATTCTAAGGTCTGCAGTGTGGATCTTCATGGAGATACAAGGAGGCCTCTTCATTCCTGGGACTAACAGCAGGCTAGTACAGAGATCAAAGGTGTCAAGATCTCTATGGCAAGCACTTGATAAGCCTGCCTTGCTGCTTCAAGGAAACAAGCATTTGTCAATGCCAGATGTTCGCTGATGGTATTGCTGTTGTACTAGATCTAAGGTGCAGATCATCGTGCCAGAAGACTAATATGAGCTGGGCTTGGGAGGAGGGCAATTACAGTGTGGCAGCAGCTGACATTGATGGACATTTTCCTTTTTACAGCATTTATTAAAAAATGTAAACCACAAGTGAGGGTTTTCTTTATTTCAGGTGGAGACACTGGGGGATTGGGCACCCCCATCATCAGTGTTATGAGCAGCTCCCAGAAGCTCTGGGGTTTTAGATGCTGTGTGGTACATTTTAAGGCTTAAATGGAAGATAAAGCAATGCTCTGTTAGGTCTCCCCCACCCCTGACTCCAAGGAAAAAATATAATTCTATGGCTGGCCTCAGATACCTAGAGACTGCAGCTGGGCCTGGCTGAGAGCAGGACCATTTCCATGATTTTACCAGGGGATCTGATTTTTTTTCTTCCTTTAAACAGAATATAGGAGCCCTCCCCAAGAATTGTTTAAATGGTAAGTGTTCAAATTTGCAAGTTGTTGCACTTTGAAGGGGTAAACTAAATTCCAGTTTTATAGGCAACCATTATTTAAAAATCAATGCCAGCCACTGTTTATTTAATTATTTGATCTACCCTATATTAATGTGAACTGGTCAGTTACTTACTACTCTAGTAGCCAAGTGAACATTAATGTATTTAAATGTTCCATTTTTCACTCTATCAGCAGCCTACTACAGCATGTGTAACCTGAATCGTCTGTGTATATGTGTGTGTGTGTGTGTGTGTGTGTGTGTGTGTAGCAAGGGAGAGAGAGAGAGAGAGAGAGAGAGACACACACACACATTAGCAAAATGAGCAGTTTCAGGTTTCACTTTCAAGTTCCTGTAATGTTACATGAAAGATAAGCAAAGTTCTGTTACATCTCACTATACCCCTGAGTCCAAGGAAAAAAAATTTTTTTTTTTTATTTAGTTTTTGTTGACCAGGTAAGTGCACTATTTTCAGGCATGACCCGGGGGAGGGGGATATAGATGAATGCTAACTGACTTAGAACCAGATTAAGCTGTTGGTGGTATTTTTTTAGTGAATGAGGGAAATTTGTCCAGGACACCGGGGAATTTCCCCTACTCTTTTCGATAAGTGCCATGGGATCTTTAACATCCACCTGAACTACCACCAATCCAGGCAGATGGGACCTCGGTTTTAACGTCTCATCCAAAAGATGGCACCTCAGAAGTGCAGCACCCTCTCATGCTGCACTACAGTGTCAGTACTGGGATATTAACCCAAGTGCCAGATGTGGGAACTGAACCCACAGCCCTCTGATCTCCCAGCCTCAGAGGCACGTGTGCTACCTACTGAGCCACTGACACTGCATATAATTCTATGGCTGGCCTCGGGTACCTAGAGATTGCAACTGGACCTGTATAACCAGTGTGAGTGTGAGAGAGTGTGTGTGTGTATATGTGTGTATGTAAAATGCTGGTGGGGGAGAGTAGGCAAGCTGAGGGCACAGGAGGCAGTACAGCACAGTGGCTCAAGGCTGTGACCTGAAAACCTGGAGACATGGGTTTGAATCCCATGGCCACCACTTGCAAACTGTGTAACCCTGAGCAAGTCACTTAACATCCTTGTGCTTAGTGCTCCCAGGTTGCACCTGTAAACAAGCTTTCAGCTTAGTGTCTCTCCTGGTTAAAATAAAAAAACATGTTAAGATCACTGTGCTTGCTGAAAGAGCTGATTTGTGAATGTGTCTGTTGGCACATTGTTTTGAAGTCCACGCACATTTATGCTTGAACAGTGTTATGGTGAGACTTGTTGATTATTGGTCAAGCCCCTTGTAGACTCTCCTGGATTGGAAAACACTGTGACACACTTCTCAAAATCCTGTACATAGCAAAATGTTTGACTTGCACTAGTGCGTGTGGTGAACATAAAAAGGGAAAATAGGAAACTGCAATGTTTTAATAGGGAACATGTACTTTTGTCTACTGACAGAAGACCAAAGATGCCACAGATGTAAAAGTTACTTCTTTTGATAGTTTTGTGTAGGCCCACCCCTGTGGAGATGGTCAGATACCGCCCATTACGGGATGTGAGCCCTGAAGGCCTGGGGGTGGTATTTGACCTATCGGAGTTTACTGTGGCTAACAGGAATCTGGATGCTTTAGTGTAGGCCTATAATAAGGCCATGACTACAGCATTGAATTCCATCGCTCCTGTCCATGTTCACCCTCTCTCTCTCTTCACCCTCAGTCCCCTTGGTTTGATGGGACTTTGAGGGAGTTGATACGACAAGGACAAAGGTTAGAGTGGTGTTGGCAGAAATCTACCCTGATGGCCAACCATCTTAGATTGTTAGAACACTACCAAATCTACCAATGAACAATCCCTCATAAGAAGGCAGAGTTCCTGTCCGGGAAGATTGCTGCTGCTCAGAGCCAACTGGCTCAGCTCTTTCAAACAGTGGACAGGCTGTGCAACCCAGCCTGTCTTCAGTCTCGAAGAGCCTTTTCACAGTCGGAGTGCGATGAGCTTGCTCAGTTCTTTGTGAATAAGGTGGCTGACATCAGGGCGGAGATCCAAGCTTCACACTCTATGGGGGATGCCATTGATTGGTGCTCTTTCCTGGAGTAACTTTGATGGGCCGGAGTTCATGGAAGTTATGCGGATTGTCCAGGGTATGCACTATTCATGCTGTAGATTGGATCTGGGCCCAAGCTCCCTGATTAAGGGATGTAGTGATATAATTGGCCCGATCCTGGCACAGATAGTCTGGTGCTCCCTGGACTCAGGTGACTTTCCTAGCTCCCTGAAGGAGGTGGTGGTGACACCCCTCTTGAATAAAGTTTCATTGGACCCAGACTATCTTGCTTACTACAGACGGATCTCAAACCTCCCCTTTGTGGGGAAGATTATTGAGAAAGTAGTGGCTGTACAACTGGAGAATCACCTGACCATCCATAACATCTATGAACCTCTCCAATCCTACTTTCGAAAGAGACACAGCACTGAGACTGCTCTGGTTTGGGTGCTCAATGATCTCCTGATGGTGAGAGATTGGAAAAGCCATTCCATTCTGGTACTCCTTGATCTCTCCTCAGCATTTGACACCATGGACCATGGGGTGCTGCTTGAGTGCCTAAGATTCATCTGTGGCCTGACTAGTACAGTCCTCAGGTGGTTTAAATCATTCCTCACTTGCAGAACTCAGAGGGTGGTGTCGGGGGTTTATTCCTCTGACCCTCTCTCTCTCTGTCAAGTGTGGTTCCTCAGGGCTCAGTGCTGTCCCCCATGTTGTTTGTGGTGTACATGCTGCCTCTCAGAAACATTGTAAGATGATATGGGCTGAGGTTTTGCTGCTATGTTGATGATATCCAGCTCTACCTGTCTTTTGCACTTGACCAGGATAGTGCACTCTTGGTGTTTAATAACTGCCTCAAAGAAATCTAGGATTAGATGAATTCCAGCTGGTTAAAGCTGTACTTGGGAAAGACAGAGGTGATGGTCGTGGATCCTAGTCGCTGGATAGGGAGGTTGGGGGCTGGTCAGCCCACGGGACCTTTTCTGAGGGGCTTCCAGCTCCTTGGCTCTGAACAGGTGCAGGACCTGGGCTGATGCTTGACGATGGTCTGACTGTGGTCTCCGGTGTCTGCAGTCATCAAGTCATCCTTTTACCATCTTAGGAACATTGCTAAGATCTAGTGCCTTGTTCCGTCTGGTGATCTCCCCATGCTGAGCCACGCATTTGTGACCTCGCGCCTTGATTACTGCAACTCCCTTTACTTAGGGCTACTGGGGTTTAATATCTGCTGCCTCCAGCTTGTGCAGAACACAGCAGCCCGATTGTTGATGGGTACTTCTTGGTCATGCCACATCACACCAGTGCTGCATGAACTGCACTGGCTGCCGATTCAGTGGCAGATCACCTTTAAGGTTGGATTACTGAAGTATAAAGCCCTAAACGGACTTGGCCCTGACTTCCTGAAAGAGCTGATTCCCTATTGCCCCATGCAACGGCTCCGCTCAGCTGACATGGGGTTGCTAGAGATTCCAAGGGTATCGTTAAAATCTTCAGGGGCCCGTGCATTTATGTACGCAGACCCAGCCCTTTGGAATTCTCTACCCCATCAGCTGTGGGAGTGAGCAGTCCTGGGGGGCTTTAAACAGGCATTAAATACTTACTTATGGGGCCAAGCATTCGTTGATTAATTGTATTTAGCAACATATTTTATTGATTGTTTTTTAGATTGTCGTTTTATATTACTGTTTCTAGCCATTTTCTGTAAACACCTTGGCATTTTGAAAGGTGCAAAATTAAATAAAGTTATTATTATAATTATTATTTTATTTAGTAGAGAACTGAAATTTATAAGTGCAGCTGCTCTGTAGTTGAATTTATTTGTAAATAAGTCCTGTGTCAAAAGTTTAAGAGACAAAACGTCCATGTTTAGACTCTTTTGAAAGCACACATCATGAGACATTCAAAACTGTAACTTTTATGCATCTGCACAATGCCAAAAAGAAGTTCTGTCATTTGGAAATGTTGCTGGAGCTGTTTGTAAAAACAAGTTTTCAGTCAACAATTTATGATCACCATGCATGAAAAGTTTGAGACAAAGAACATTCACCCAGAAGAGTAGTTTGGACTTTTGATAGACTTCCTAAAGACTTGTTTGAAACTAAAATATCTCCGCTTGAAGCGCAAGACATGAGAAGTAAGTCAGTTACTTTCTCTTAAAGATATCTGCTTGGAAACAATGTTTATAACCATCATTGACTTGTCTTGTGCATTGTAGACATCAGGGACTGGAAACACACACTAAAATGTTGCAAATAATGTGCTGAATCTAAATATCTGTATCAAAATGATATCTGGGACCAGATATTCAAAACTTTGTGCCAGGTGCAAAATGATTGCTCCACTCTTGTGCTGGAAATGCACTGGGCTGCCATATTCAAAAGGCCAAATAGCGCCAGTGCAAGAAGTAGCACCGGTGCTAAAAGATAATATATGCATGAGGCAAAATGAGGGGCAAGGACATGCATACAAGGACAACAGTATATTCAAAAATATAGCGCCACGTAACATGTGTGTTAGTGCAACCCGAAGCATGGTTTTATTTTCTGCCTATAAAAGGGTTGTCTAAACTAATGCCAAACCACAGAAGGGGGCATGGACACAGCAGGAAGCAAGATGGCATCAGCAATAACTCCGTTTTGAGCCATCTGATGGCAGCTGTACTGGAGGAGGAAGAGAGGGACCAAGCCCATCCTGGGCCACACCGTAGGCCAAGGAGGAGATATGATGCACGCAGAATGTAATGGCCCAGAGTATCTTTTGAGATACTCCCTGATGACCATCTAGTGAGCTGCTATAAACTGAGCAGGGTCCTGTTGAGGCAGTTTTGTGAGCTCCTGCAAGAGCAGCTACAGTCTACCACCCAGCACAGCTGTGCCATGACAGTCAAGCAGAAGATGACCGCTTTGATGTGGTTTCTATCCATCGGGTCCTTCCAGACACCAATTGGAGATACCATTGACATGTCACAGTCTGCCACCTTATGCCCCCTGACCCAGTTCCTAGATGCTGAAACATTCTAGTGAACTCATTGTATTCCTCATCACAGCAGTGGAATGCAGATAAACAATGCAGCAATTCTATCGGGTTGTGCACCTACCAGCTGCACTTGGTGCCATTGATTGCACCCATGTTGCCATCCAGGCACCACCTGGTGAAGTGAGTGAGACCTTCCTCAACAGGAATGGTTACCACTCCATAAATTGCCAGGTGCTATGTGTGGTGCAACTAGGTGCAGCATCAGTGTTCTTGCACAGTTCACCAGCAATGCCCATGATGTCTTCATCTGGCACCAGTCAGAACTGTGCTAGGCCTTTGAGGAAGGTACAATACCCAGTGGACACCTTGTAGGTGAGTTCCTGCAGCAGGCTCAACCACAGTCCCCCAAATGATGGGACAGTGGCATAATAGAGCACACAAAGGAGGCAGTGAGGGGTTGGGGGGAGGGTGTACAGGGGCAGAGGAAGACCAAAACAGTAGGGGAGGCAAAGTGGTCAGGGTGTGGGGCATGGTATACACAGCCTAACAACTGTTAATGTTCCCACAGGTGACAATGCCTATCCCTTGAGACTCTGGCTCCTAACACCTGTCCTCCAGCCAGCTAATGTAGCCAAGGAGAGGTACAATGAGGCACACACAGCAACACAGAACATAACTGAGTATGTCTTTGGCATGCTGAAAATGTGATTCCAATACATGGACCATTCTGGTGTTGCCCTACAATATGACCCTCAGAAGGTATGACGCATATTCCTAGGCTCTTGTATGTTGCACTGCATGGTGCTAAACCATGGACTTTGCCTACCTGAACCTGAGGAATATTCAGATAGTGACATTGAGCCAGAGGTCCAGGGGATAGTGGAGCAGCTCAAAAGGTGGGACCCTAGGATGGCCAGGAGGGCCCAGGAGCACCAGAGTAACACCATAAGAGCCCTGACATGGATGGGCAGGTGAGTGAAATAAACATGAACAACAGACATGAATGCAAATGTGTATTAATAGTAACAGTACAGTGACAGACACAAAATAGTGATAGGATGTGAATAAAAAACAAAACAAAAATGATGGTACACAGGTGATACGGAGAATGTGATGGGTAATGGCCATATACAGAGAGGTACAGGTGAGGGATGCATGTGGGAGAATGGTGCATGATGGCGTGTCATAAACATAGTATCTTCGCTTTCTCCCACCACAGACCCTCACAGATGCCATACCATGGGAACGCAGTGGGGTGTACTGCAGGCCAAGGAACCAATAGGCAATGACTGTGGGGACAGGAAGATGCTGGGATGCTCCCAGCCATGGTACAGGCTAGGTGTAGCCAATGACATTCACCACCCAAGGTTCTGTGGTATGCCCATGAATGATGGCATGGCAGCTGTCTGGCTACCAGCACAGTGACAGTGTGTGCCAGTGGTGCACCGCTGCCCGGCTATCCCAATGTTCCTAACTGTGGCTGAGATCTCCCTCACAGCCACAGTGAGCTCACCAAAGACTTGGTAGAGGGCATTGAGAAAATGTGGCTGATGCTCCTCCACACGCTGTTCCACCCGCAATGGGTCAGCGTGCACTGCCTCCTGAATGTGGGATGGTTCCTGCCGTACCTCCCACCCAAAGGCATACAGCTCCTGCTGTGTGGCAGTCTGTGACTCCACCACAGAGAGGAGTAGCTGCTGTGATCCAGGGATCTCTTTTCCCAGGGGTGCATGGGGACCCTGAACAGTGGGTGGGGGTGGCTAGGGGCGATCAGTGGGGTGGCAGTGGCAAACACCCTGTGTGGCTACCTGCCACTCCATTGCACTCTCTGCTGGGGCACATATGTTGTGTGTGGCCTGCCTGTCCAGCAGGATGGCCACCCACAGGAGGGTGTTGCATGTGCTGGCTGGTGTGTGTGACTGCAGACCTGTCAGGGACACCAATGGCGGTGGTTGTGATGGTGGTGACAGTGGCAGTGGCAGTAACAATACTGTGGACATAGACCACAGGGGACCCTGGCAGCACAAAAGGCACTGGTTCTCTAGTGCATGAATTTGTTGAGGCAGCTATGAGGCCACCGCCATCAGCCCCTGTCAAGTCTTCTAAACCAAGTCTAAAGTCTGATGTGTAGAACCCCCCGCTGAATTGCAATGGCACCAATGTAATCACTGGTCGGGATGTATATCTCATCATCTCTGTCTCCATTATCATCACAGACGTCTCCAAAGATTGTATCCATGATCACCCCCTCAGCTGATGCCTGTGCTGATGGCCTCTGCATTCCACTTACAGTCTTATTCTTTATCCATGAGGTGGAGGGCCATCAACTTGTTGATGGGCCCTCCACCTCATCCACCTCCACATGGTCTCCTGCTGCAATTTCAGCACCCTACGCTGTGGACAAAGAATAAGACTGTGAGTGACATGCACATGACACAGTCCCTCACCATTGCCACCACATTGAAAACACACCACTGCTGCCTATTCCACACAGTGCAAGCCCAAACCTGATGTGCACAGCCCACACACCCAAGGTGCACACACAACTACACGCAGAATGTGTATCCCAGAGGACTGCATGTGATCAGCACCAAGAGTGAGCAATATTCCACACACATGTGAAACCCACCACTGAAAGGGAGGTAATAGTTGTAGCACCCAGTGACACACGTGGCAGCATGCAACACCGTATGCTGAAGGCACATCCACTGGCAAGGTACACACCATGTGCAAAGGCACAGGGTCAATGTCTGCAGGGTACTCCATGACCGTGCTAATATGGCACATGCTGCAGGTCCAACAATGCATGGAACACACCACCAGACACTGCCATACTGCACACAGGCCTACACAATGCACACATGTGTGCACAGGCCAAGTCAGCTGTGTGCCACACCACAAGCAGAGCCACCCATACCCCATGAGGTGACAAACATACCATGGTGCTGCACAGCCATGTAGTCACATATACAGTGTAATGCCAGTTGTGTCTCACAGCCACCACCATCCACACTTGCCATGGCCACTGTCTGGATGGTCAATGGTACCACCTCCATGATGGAGTCTGCTGTTCCAAGCTTTGCAGGTCTTGGACCTCCCCCAGTGCCATGACGTGCATGGTGGCATGCTGCCTCTTCCTCCTTCTTTGCCCTATGATTCAGGTCATGCCACCACTTCCTTACGGCATCCATTGTACAACCACGTGCGTGTGTGTGTGTGTGTGTGTGTGTGACTACACACAACCAAATGGTCACAGCGTGTCACAGGCTGGGGGCATGCATCACGGAGCTGTTGGGACACACACTACATCACATCCCCAACAGGCCCCACAATGACCTCCACGTGTTAGTCGGGAGCTGTCTTCCATGTGACAGGGTATGTGTGCAACAGGGATACAGCCACAAGGATGCATTGTGAGGGCAGCACCAGGATCAGAGTGCTATCTGTGGCTCAACAGGTGTGTGTGTGGTGTGCCTTTGCTGCACTGACCGGTGGGGATGGGATGTGCCCTTGTTGTAGAGGAGCATAGCATGGGGTACACATATACATGATGGAGGCACCGCACAGCCATATGAACATGTTTACTGTGTTGCATGTTGTGATCCTCCCCCCGGACATGCATTTACCCTGTGAATGCACATGTACATCCATATATGTGCCACAGTTTGCGCAAACAGAGACACAGTCACAGAGTGGCTATGTGATGCAACAGATCAACAGTGCAGCATTGTGACTATATACACCTACATGCTGGGCCTGCAGCATCTGAGTTTGCATTGGTCTGCAGTAACCAACACAGTACATCCAATTTCTGTTCCCGCACATGAACTGTGACCCCATTACAGTGTAGCAGAGCATACACAGTGTTGCAGTACAATATAACACAGTAATGACTAAGGGACACCTACCTGTAGCTCCTGAGGTCATGTCCTGGGACATGCTTAGGCTCAGTGTTGAGAGCAAACAAATTCTCCTTCTGCCTGCAGTACCTGGTGGCTGTGCAGGTGGAGCTCAGGCAACCCTTAAATAGCCCGGCTGGACAATGCACACATGGTAATGCATCCAAATGAGGCTGTAATGAGATGCCAGTGTGTTTGTTTGTACTCCAATTGCCTAAGTAGGCTCATTTGCATACCACCTTTGAATATAGCAAATTTTAGCGCCAGGCAAATGGGATTGCATTGGACAAAGTGTTTGCGCCGTGGCACATCTCTAAACTGTTTACACCATACTATGTCATATAGCACTGCTCCTAGGCCACATGCCTAATGATGTCATCATAGTGGAGGTCATACAGGGGTCACGAATGCACGCTGATGGCATTCTGGTTTAGCGTGGTACTAACGTATTTTGCATAGCATTGTATACTAATAGTGTGGCGCTAACATACCCACACTTTATTTTTTGGCCTACTGAGATCACGTGATGGGTCTGGCTTGCTAGCCACTGTTCCTTGGGCTCCCACTTCCCCCCTTCAGAAATCCATTGTAATCAATCATTTTTGGACTAGATTTGCAGGGATTGCCTTATCGTTGCTGCCTCTGCATACTTGAGGAAGTTATCTGGCCGGTTTCTTGGTGCTTTCAGTGGATAATTAAGCTGTGATGGAGGCTGAAATGAAAACGGCCCTGCCCAGACATATGCCCCCTGTCTGGCCTGATAAGCAGGCCAAAAAAGCAAAATCTCATCAACAGTCCTCAGCTAAGCAACTGAGCGCTCTCTCAGCCTCTGCACCGTTGTCAGAGGAACGATTTCTACAAGAGCTGCAACCGTTCAAGGAAACGCTACAGGACATCGCTGCAGATTTTAAAAACATTTGCAGTGAGCTGGCTGATCTCAAAACCTGAGCGGCTGATACTGAAGCACTTACCCATTCCCTGGAAGCTTGGCATGACAAAGCAGACCCTGAGATAATAAAGCTTAGGCAACAAATAACAAAACTACAACTCAAAAAGGAAGATCTAGAGGGACTCAGCAGAAGGAACAATGTCTTAATCTTTGGATTACCAGAAGGAGCTGAGGGTTCCTCTGCTATTGTATTCACCCAGAAGCTCTTCAATAAGATTATAGGCTCCTCTCCACATAATCCCACCTACCTAATCAAAAGAGCACACAGGTCCTTATGCCCGAAACCGGTGGAGTCTGCTTCCCCTCGCCCAATGACTATCCGTCTGCTCAATTACCTAGAAAAGCAATGCATACTCTCAAAAGTCAGAAAGAATGCCTTTCAGTTGCCTACCTTAGATGAGATCGGTTTGGATGGAGCCTACACGATGGGTGGTAGCCCTTAATAGGGAGCTGACGGTGGTGGATTCAAGTGGAGACAAACTGTGGCCCGAAGCTGTGGGGGAACTCATGCATCCTCGAGATGTTATTCTGGAGGACCCTTTTTGCACAGTTAGCTGTTTCCCCTGGGGTTTGTTTTCGGCATGGCGCTAGCTCGCTGTCAGTTTGGTTCCCCTGGGAAACAGCTACACTCAAGATGGATCGTCTGTCACATGAAATCCTGCTTGAGTTCTTTTCTTAAAAAAAAAAAAAATATTCTTTTGTTCCTTCACTATTGCTTTTGACTCTCTTTCTGTTTTATGTCCCACTCCCCTACAATTTCTTCGGTTTTGCCATACTGGTAAATAATGGTAAGGCTATAATCCCACACACTCAGTCTGCCTCTTCACGTTATTTCACTCCATGACTTCTGTTTCCTCCCTCTTCTTTTTGCATTAGAGCTTCTTGCCTACAACAATGTTACTTCTATAGCCATATCCTTATATTTTATTTCTCTCTCTTTTTTCCAGAGCTTCTGCAAGGCTCCTCACTTGAAACTAAGCTGGTAATAACTTGGTTATCATAATTACCATATGAATGGTTTCCTATTTCACATTTCTATGGTGTTTTTCTTTCATGATTAAGACAATGCTGCTACTTGTTGGTAGGGTTCCTGGGGGGAGAGTGGAGTGGAAGGATAGCATCAGCTTAGGAATAGCCAGCCACATGTACTGGTGTGTAGGGGGAGTGCCCTAGCTACCCTCAGGTATATTATAATAACTTACACCACTTTGGGGACTATATTGTGGTCTTTAGGATGGATTATATTTGTGGCTATTTCAGGGTTAGCGAATTACAATGTGTACGGATCAATTATCTCTTGTTATGTATGTTTAGATGCGACTATAGAGGGTAGTTATGTTAGGGTGCATATGGGATTTCTACCTATCAAGGGCAATGAGGCATATCAGTGGTTTCTGAGGTCGGGTAGAGTGTTAACTGTAAATAGTTGTAAGTGGGCATATTTTATGGGGGGCGGTTATTTGATAACTACGGTGTTACGCAATCCTTTAAATTTAGTGTTTGGGGTACTCAACATACTGCAACTGTTTTGCCGGTTGGTGTTAATGTTTTCTGTTTGTTGGGTCTGGGGGAACACCAGTACCAATTCTTTGAGGGAATATTTTCAGAGGGGGGACTCCCTGGTGCACTTTTACTTTATAAGAAATTGGCCGTGCAAGAAGCTTTAGTGAGCTAATGGCTAGTGGCTTGAAAGAATTTATAACTTGGAATGTTAGAGGGGCTTGTGAACTTAACAAAAGAATCCATATTCTCAAACATTTATCAGAACTGCATGCTAACATCTCTTTCATTCAAGAAACCCATCTCCTCCCTGGGGAAGCTGTTGGCTTGCGTAGGCAGGAGGTCGGGCAAGTCTATGCATCTGGTATGTTGACAGCCAGTGGAGGAACCGCCATCCTGATTCACTACTCCGTAGCCTTTCAGCCAAAGACGACAATCATAGATCTGCAGGGGAGATACATGCTGGTTCATGGCCTATTAGACTGCACTGAACTAGTCCTAGGGAGTGTGTATGGGCCAGTGGGGGGAATGCTGAATTGTTCCTAGACCTGCTGAGTAAACTGCAAACATTCTCATCTCTCCCATTAATACTTGGGGGAACTGGAATCTACCACCCACCCAGGATTTAGATCATTCCAACTTCCCACTCAAGCCCCTCTCCATTGCCCAGAAAGCACATTCTGAATTTCTTGACTTTGCTGGGCTGTGTGATCTATGGAGATTACAAAATCCTACGGTCCGCTCTTTCTCCTTTCATTCCATGGTGCACTTCTCTTGGTCCTGGCTTGACTATATTTTACTCTGCCGCTCACTTATACATGGCCTAAACAATTCCGCCATAGAACTGATAGTTATATTGGACCATGCTGTGGCCTGGATTACTGTTTTGTAAGACCATAATTTCCAAAGAGACCCGGTATGGCGCCTAAATATGCAGTTTTTAAAGGAAGATTATGTTATCACCAGAATCTCTGATTTGATTCAATCATTTGTTGCTAATAACCAAGGTTCTGTCGAAAGAACGGACCTTGAGTGGTGTGCCTTGAAGTGTTTTTTGAGAGGAGAGTTTATTAGGCTCACCTCCACCCATAAATGGAAGAGAGAGGCTACAATCACTTCGCTTTTGGCTCAAATCTGCTCACTTGAACAATCCCTCCCCCGATCTTTTGGAAACACTATTGCATTTAAGGAACCAATATTCTCTTCTATTACAAGAAAAAGCAGAATTTGCCATATTAAGAACCCAGGCAAAATATATAGAGCAAGGGGAGAAAGCGAGCCACTTTCTAGCGTTGCATCTGAGGAAATTGGTGGCATCAAGGTTCATTTCCTCCATTAATGCCCCTGACAGGACCACTAAAACACATCCTAGAGACATAGCTTTCATTTTTAAGCAGTTTTACTCTTCCCTTTACAATAAACATTCTTCACCCCCGTTACAAAGGGAGCTATTAGAATATTTGACTGCCTCATTATTACCTCTCTCTTACACAGCAGTCCTTGTTATCTGCTCCCATTTCCCTTCAAGAAGTACTATCAGCTATTAATAATCTAGCTATGGACAAGGCCCCAGGCCCAGATGGCCTACCTTCAAATTTTTACAAAGCTTTTGCTAAAGACCTTGCACAAAGCCTGCTGCATTTGTATCAATATATGCTTTGCGGGCAAACCCAGGATCCATCCCTGTTAGAAGCCTCAATTATCCTTCTCCTAAAGCCAGTCAAACCACCCCATTCTCCAGCGAGTTACCGTCCAATCTCCCTGTTAAATTGTGATATTAAAATTCTTGCCAAGATACTCACTGATAGAATTGAACAAGTCTGGACTCACCTTCTTAGCCCAGAACAAATAGGATTTGTGTCAGGCAGAACCCCTGCAGACCACCTCTGTAAATTGTTGTATCTTATTCAGTTGGCAAAAACTTCCCTCATCCCAATGGCATTAATCTCTTTAGATGCAGAAAATGCCTTTGATAGGGTGGACTGGAATTTCTTGTGGGCAACGTTACAGGTAATGGGCTTCCCCAATGACTTTATTAAATGGATTCAAGCTTTATAGTCCTCCCTCCTGGCTAGGATATATTGCAATGGAGTACTCTCTGATGTTTTCCCTCTCTTCTGAGGTATGCAGCAAGGGTGTCCGCTCTCTCCCTTCCTCTTCAACTTGTATCTTGAACCCCTTATCAGGTGACTGAAATCCTCTCCTTTAATCATCGGCATACCTGTAGGTGATAGAGCCCCTTTGCTTTCGGTCTATGCAGACGATATATTGCTTCATCTCTCGAATCTGGTCTCTTCTTTAACAGAAGCACTGGATATCATTGATGTTTTGGGGAAATTCTCGAACTACTAACTCAATATCAGTAAAACTGAAATGTTTCCCCTTAATCACTTAACATATAGCTCGGCCTTTAGCAAATTTGGTATGAAATGGATCCCCCGGTCTATTAAATATTTAGGTATCTACATTACCTCAGACCTATCCTTATCACGGAAGCTTAATCTGGAGGATTTATGGCACAATATTCAGCAGGACCTAATAAGATGGAAAAATCTCCCACTCTCGTTATGAGGCAGAATTAATACTGTCAAGATGAATGTCCTGCCCAGATTGTTTTACCCGTTAAATATGCTGGATATATGGTTACCTTTATCTTTCTTTCAACATATTCACTCAGATGTTAATTCATTTATTTGGCGGGACAAAGCAATCAGAAGATCTTATCTTAAATTGTCCCTACCCAAGGAGCTAGGAGGTTTGCATCTCCCTAATTTCCTACTTTATTACTGGGCTTGCCATCTGTATAAATGTGGGAAGTGACTGTCTTTACCTGAACTCCTTACTCACCATGACTACATCCCAATATGGTTGCAAATTGAATCAGACATGTTTGCTTCTCATAAATTAGCCCCAACCTCACTCTTTTACACACCAATAAAAAACATACCAAAAGCCTTGTAGTCTCTTCCAATTGGTATCTCATTAAGAGTTCTTTCTCAATTGTTCAGTTATTGTAAGGTATCTCCAAACTCTGATTTTTCTCAGCCAATTTATGCTAACTTGAATCTCAAAATAGGAGGTGCTCCCGTAACTGGAAGCTGGTTACCAATTTCTTCTGAACATACGGTTGCCGATTTCTTTTCATAGGATTCTATTATGACCACAGAAGAGATTTTAGCCAAATTTGGCTTAGCATCACCGGCTGTCTTTAAAATTCTTCAGCTTAAGCACATTCTAATCAAAATATTTGGGAAAGAACCTAAACCCTCCTATACTGGTGCTTTTCTTCAGAAAATTACCATCTCAGCTAGCAAACTACATGGCATCTCTACTTTGTATAAATTGCTTCTTACATACCAGCAACCTCCTTCAGCAGCCAATTCTAAGAACTGGCAAGTTTTTTTTCCCTGATGAAGATATTAATTGGCAACGTATATGGAAAGATTTATATATATATATCACACTAAAGACCATTATAGGGTAATGCAATATTGTATCTTAAATAATTTGTATTATACGCCCATTAAACTGGCCCAAATGGAGCGCCTCCCTTCTAGCATGTGCTCTAGATGCAACAAAGAGGAAGGCTCACTCCTACATATATTGTGGTCATGTGAAAAAAATATCTCCCTTGTGGAAACAAATTGAATCAACTTTAGACCCATTGCTGGGGCTGCAGGGCCTCTTCTGCCCCACCATATGTATTCTGGGAGATTATTCCAGAATCCTGGTGAAGGAGAGAAGATTCCACATGGCTCTAATTTCAATGGTGGTCAAAAAACTAGTGCTCAGACACTGGATGGATCAAGCCCATATTTCTTATACAGAATGGCTGCATGAAATATCCTTTGCACTCCAAGCAGAGCACTTGATTGCGAGCGTGCACCACCATCAATCATCTTTTAATGACAAATGGGGGAAATTATATGCCCTCTACTTGACTTGACAGGGTGGCTTGGATGGTTCACGAGCCTCTCTTTCTTCTTCTTTCTTCTTGCTTTTCACTTTTTTTTTTTGTGGTGTCCCCTATTGTTTTCACTTGGCCACTCCTTGTTTCTTCTTATTTTACATATTTGTTAATCATTCTGGTCCTCATCTAGTACTGCTACAATAGGTTAGAGATAAGTGCACCATGGGGGGGTAGGAGGTTTGGTTTGTTAAAGGTAGTTTTAGTTATTATGTTCTCCAAATGTCTTATTCTTCTTGTTAATCATTTCCCTTTCAGTATACGTCACTTGTAGATTTTTGTGCATGCCTTGTTCTGTTACCTTGTGCTTTTGTTATAACTAATAAAGCACGTTTAATAAAAGTACTGCATTAGAACAGCAGTGTTGAGCAGAAATGCATGAGGGCCATAGTTCAGAGGGACCAGAGGTGGGGGAAGGCCAAGATGGCTAATCTGGTCCAACTGGCAATGGACAGGGAATGAAAGCTCTTTGGGGAGGTACTTGAGGAAGACAGGGACATGGCACCAGGTGTGGTCCTTGATTGCTCGACACCTGTCCCACCATACAGGGGTGGACCACAATGGGGAGCAGTGCTGTCACAGGTATATCTACTACCTATGACTACTGTAACTCCCTGTACCTAGGGCTATCGGGGGTTGAACTTTGCCGTCTGCAGCTAGTGCAGAATGCGGCAGCCAGGTTGTTGACTGGTTCTTCCAGATCCAGCCATATAAGGCCTGCGCTTCATGGACTGCACTGGCTGCCAGTGTTTTGGTGAATCACCTTCAAGGTCAGTTTGCTGACCTATAAAGCCTTACATGATCTGGGACCTACCTACCTGAAAGAGCTCCTTTGCCCCTACTGTCCCTCCCGCCCTCTCCGATCCACTGACAAGGGATTGCTAGAGATTCCCAGGGTTCATTTAAAAACTTCGGGTGCTAGATCATTTAGTTTTATGGCACTGACCCTGTGGAATTCTCTACCTCGTCAGGTGCGAAATTGCCTGACCGTCCTTAGTTTTAAAGGAGCTTTGAAGACCCACCTGTTTAGGATAGCTTTTAGTGATTTATATTAGTTTTAATTTTATTGTATTTATTGTTTTATGAAACTGTACAGGTGCTTTGGTTTTAAGAAAAGCACCTTTTAAAAATAAAGTTTGAATTGAATTGAATATCAACCTGCAGTGCTGGAAGACGAACAGACTGGAGCACTTCAGGTGCATGGTGCGGTATGGCATTGTGCCTGTGCCAGGTAAGTGGATACCTTATTTATAGTTGTACCATTTGCATGTCAGTGGGTGTGGGCATCCATGTACACACTATGCATGTGGGTACATTTGTGTCAGGGCGTCACTGCATTCATGCCTACATTGCTGCAGGATATGTCCCAGGCAGTGGTCTGTGGGCAGCACTATGTGTACAGCGGTGCCTGTGTGTGGGCCAGCAGTGTCTGCATTTGTGGGCATACATGCAATGTGCATTGCAGGAACCATGTGACAGTGCACATGTACATCAGGACCTGTCTGTATGGCACATGTACATTGCACCTACAGTGCACATGTGTACCCTGCGACAGCTGCATCTTGAGGGGAGTACATAGCACTGCCTGCAGTTGCACACTGTGTACCTTGCACAGGTGGGGGGGACTTCTGTTCATGATGGTACTGACCCTGGTCTATTCCGTTCACTCTGCAGACCATAACACCAAGGCCATGGACTGGGGGCACAGCTGGAGGGACCAGGGGACCAGTCAGTGGGATGACACTAGCAGTGATGGCCAGCAGGATGTGGCACATGAGTATCCTCCTCTGTTGTCTACCTATGTAGCATACCTTGCTGGGTGCAGCAGGTTTGGTACCCTATACAATACTGTGTCACCAACAAATGTGCTTGTGCCTTGTATAATGCCACTAGTCCCAGAGGCATGTGGCCATGGGTTGAGCATGGTGCTGTGCTGTGGGGGACGGCATCACACAGTGGGAAAACCCCCTGCACAGTAGGCACTAATTGGGTCTATACTGGCACACAGGCATGAATTGTCCTTTCTGTGGGTCACATCACCACTGTCCCATCTCTGCAACTTTTCCACAGTTCACATCCATACAGCGTTGCTACATTTTGGGGTTTCTCTTTCATTTTTTTTTTTTAATTTATTTTAATGTATTGGTTCTTGTGTTGTTTTCTGGCATTGCTCACGGCTGTCTTCTTTGCTATTTTCAGAGCACACTTGTTTGCCAGGCTATTTTTGCACTGCATCCTCTGCCCTGTTTGCACAGCTTCATTTGCACACTATATTCAACTGCTTTAGCCCCTGTGCTATTCCTTTGAATACAGCATGTAAAATGGTTCTGGGCTAGTTTTGCACACCCCCGTTAAGAGAAGTTCCTTGATCTCACAACACGGTACAGAGCATTCTCACAGCACAGACTTGGGATTTATTTATTTATAGTGTATGGTAGAACATTGTTATTTGTTAAATTCCATCTTTTCCTAAAGTTGTTGTACCATCGATGTGTTGTCATGATGTTGTTATACCATCGATGGTATGTCACATCGATGATACAACAACTTGGAATCAGATCGCACGGCCACCTGCTAATGTCCTCGAATGGTTGAACAGCCAGGAAGCTGTTTGAATCTGTACAATGATTTCATCATGTAAGACGGCCCGGGAAGACGGCACAGTAATTAAAAACCCCTGATCCTTAGCAGTAATTGCAGCACTACCCTCCCCATGTCAGCTGTATTTTCGCATATACATATACATAAATGAAATTATTGTCCATGGTACCCACTTGTTTGTTTTCCAGTCAAGTCTTTATTTATCAATCAATCAAGTCTTTATTTAACCAGGCACTCATCGTTGAGCAGAAGCTCATTTGCAAGATGGACCTGGGTGGCGTATGAACAATTGTATATACAGGTCAACACAGGTATTTACAAGGCAATACAGATAATACTCTTTACAGAGAGGAAGAAAAAGAAGTTCATACGTACATAGAATTATACAGATATTGTACAGATTACAGGGTATTTACATACATAGAAGTGTCTATAGGAAGATAAAGCAGGTTATTTAAGGTTGCAGGAGGAAGTAATGGAAGAAAAAAAAATAAAAATATACACCAGGTAGAGATGAAGGTAGGGGGGAAGGGAGGGAGGTAGGGGAAAAAAGGCTAGGAGGGCACGGTGCACAGAGAGGAGTTGGTAAAATGGGAGTAGAAGGTGGATGGAGAAAAGGAGCATGTGTGAGCCTGGATTGAATGCTATAAAGTACGGGCATGGTAGGATGTCACAACCCAGGGTAGTGAGCTCCTATCCGAGGTTGGGAAAGGAAGAATAAGGGGATGGACGGGCCTAGTGTTGATAAGACAGGGGGATAAGAGAGAGAACAATTAGGCTGGTGAGGAGCAAGCTGGGGGGTCAGTACTAAAAATTGGGTTTAGGCATGGCTATATACCAGTAGCTTTATTTACAATTTATTTAACATCTTGGCTATGGTAGAAGGGCTCTGTTTCTTTTCAATGCAGCTCAGTGGCTCTTTTCTGTTTGTCTTCCAGGTCAGGGAAGGAAAATGCTTGACGTAGGATCCATGGAGCGTGCACCAATTTATGGCAAATTCAAGTGGACATCTCAGTCACCTGATTTAACTTAATTTGCAGCATACCGTAACCTTAAATTCTTGTGGCAGTTGGTAGTGAATCAGATAACATGTGTGTGTAATCTCTTGCTGTGTATTGTCCGTGTGCCAGTTGTCTCTTTAATCTTGTTACAATAAACCATTCATTTTAATACGTGTATCTGTCCATCACAGAAGGTAAGAAATTCACAACATAACACATTGAGGATGTCCGATTCTGGGAAAGTGTTTTAAGTGATGTAAAGTGTTCAGCGAAGCCCATACACTATAAAAGACAATAAATGGGCATCGCTGAACAACAAGGCTGAGCTGCCGTCTTGAGGCATCCTTGGCAACCAGTGTAAACCTCTTGAGCTTTGCTCTCGAGGTTTACACTGGTTGCCAAGGATGTCTCTCGGTGGCAGCATAGTCTTGTTGTTCACTGATGCCCAGTCATTATCCTCTATGTTAAAATGTTGTTATCCTCGTAATGCCATACCTTCACTGCAGTTCCGGGAGCAAACACTGGCTCTGGCAGCAAAGACTCTGTAATCATGGAGCGAGTACACAGTCACCCTGGCAATCTAGGCTGAGCCCCATATTGCAGCAGGGAATCATAAAAGTGGAATAAGAGAGAGGGAGCAGAGACTTTGGGGGTGAGATTGGCTCCTTTTTTTTTAATCTTATTAACTCAGTTAGCCAGCATCACAATGCAGACAGAGCAGGAAGGAGTCAGCAAAGGTGATCAGATTGCTTATTGTGAGCTGGGCTGAGCCCCACATTACAGGGAATCATGAACGTGGAGAAAGAGAGAAGGAGCAGAGACTTTTGGGGCAAGAGCGGCTCCTTTTTTTATCTTTACTCGGCTAGCTTTATTTACAATTTATTTAACATCTTGGCTATGGTAGAAGGGCTCTGTTTCTTTTCAATGCAGCTCACTAGCTAATTTGCTGACAGTGCAGACAAGGCAGGATCTGCGGCTGTTCCCACAAATCCCTCACTAATCCTCATTAATCCCTTTTAGCACCTGCAGTAGGAATGCTGCAGAAAGTGATACACAGGTGCTAAAGGGATTATTGAGAATAACAGCAGTAGAGTTCATAGGATAAGTGAGAATTAATGGAACAGAACTGTTCCAATGAAGTAGCTCTCTGTCCACATTAAGCAACAGTGCTAACCATAGGAGCACATGGCCACTTAATCGGTTCCCAGTGGGATGTCCCAATAAAGCAGACATCCCCATTATCTGCGTCTTGATTAAGTGACTTATACTGTATTTATACTCTTCTGTGTGTCACAGACATCACTAGAGCAGTGCTACTGCTGCTATATTACAACACCTTTCATTCTCTTCCCCAGTGCAGCTTTCATAGAAACATAGAAGTTGATGACATATAAGGACTGCAAGGTCCATCCAGTCTACCCATTTTTCCTACCTTATGAATGTGCCATAGGCCTTTACTCTGTCAAAGGCCTATTTATTCATGCTGATCTGTATTGCTCCCTTATGCATATCCCATGCCTGTTTGAAGCCCTGCACTGCATTCATATCCACCACTTCCTGAGGTAGGCCATTCCATGCATCCACCGCCCTTTCTGTGAGAAAGAACTTCCTCACATTACCCCTTAATCGGCCTCCCTCTAATCTCATGCTGTGTCCTCTTGTCCAGCTAATTTCCTTATATTGAAACATGTTAGACTCTTTCACCTTGTTAATGCCCTTAAGATGTTTAAATGTTTTGATCATATCACCTCTTTCCCTCCTTTGCTCTAGGGTAAACATATTGAGCTCCATTAATCTGTACTCATATGTTTTCTGATGCAGTCCCTGTACCATTTTGTTTGCCCTTCTCTGGACTGCCTCCATTTTGTTAATGTCCTTGTGCAGGTGCGGCCTCTAGTATTGCATGCAGTACTCCAGATGGGGCCTAACCAGTGTCTTGTAAAGAGGGATTATTATCTCCCCCTTATGACTTGTGATACCCCTACTAATACACCCCAACCTCCCCCTAGCCTACCCTACTGCTTTAATGGTCTGCTTGCATGATTTCAGGTCATCTGTGATGATGATGATGCCCAAGTCTCTTTCTTCCCTTGTGATTACCATCAACTCCCCTCCCAACCTATAGGCAGCTTCAGGGTTTCTCTTCCTTATGTGCATGATCTTCCACTTCTTTGAGTTAAACCCCGGTTGCCACTCTTCAGACCATTTTGCCAGTTTTTCCAGATCTCTTCTCATTCTGCCCATCCCATCTGGATCATCTACTCTGTTGCAGATTATGGTGTCATCTGCAAACAGGCAAACCTTACCCTCCAGTCCATCTGCAATGTCACTGATGAAGATATTGAAGAGGTCCGGCCCCAGGACTGATCCCTGAGGTACCCCACTTGTGACTTGCCTCTCTTCTAACTGTATACCATTTACCACCATTCTTTGTTTTCTGCCCTGCCAACCAGTTTGCCACCCAGTTGACCGACTTCTGACCCACCCCGAGCCTACTCAGCTTATTAATCAACCTTCTATGTGGAACAGTATCGAAAGCTTTGCTGAAGTCAAGGTAGGAGACATCAACTGCACCCCCTTGGTCCACCACTCGTTACTAAGTCCAAGAAATCTGTGCAATTAGTTTGACAGGACCTTCCTGTTGTAAACTCATGCTGTCTTGGATCCTGTGCTCCTATGGATTCCAGGTGTTGCACTATCCTTTACTTAAGGAGTGCCTCCATAATCCTGCCCACTACTGAGGTAAGACTAACTGGTCTGTAGCTCCCTGTCTCCTCCCTACTGCCACTCTTGTGGAGCGGGATCACATGAGCCCTTCTCCAGTCTTCTGGGACCTCGTCTGTGCTCAGAGACTCACTAAACAGTTCTGTTAATGACTCTGCTAGTTCCACCCTTAGCTCCTTTAGTACCCTGGGATGTATGCCATCAGGTCCCATTGACTTGTCCACTATGAGCTTAGCGAGCTCTTATAGGACCCTTTCTTTTGTGAAGGGAGTGGTGCACACCTCCCTCCCTCCCCCCTGTGTCCATGTTGCTGTGTTGCTGAGCTGTGGGCCCTGCCCTACTGTCTCCTCAGTAAATACTGAGCAGAAGTATCTATTTAGGATAGATGCTTTTCCTTGGTGCTCCTCCACACACTCCCCCTTATCCCCTTTGATTTTAGCAATACCCCCACTGGACTTTCTCCTTTCACTAATGTATCTATAGAAAGTTCTTGACCCCTTCTTTTACTGTTCATGCTAGTGTTTCCTTGGTTTGGGCCTTTGCCTGCCTTACTGCCTTCCCTGCTTCCCTTAGGGAAGTTTGGTATGCCTACATATCTTCGTCCCACTGCATTGCCTTATATGTCCTGAAGGCCAACCTTTTGGCTCTGATCTTTTCTGCTATTGTTTTTGAGAAGCAAAGTGGTTTCCTGCTTTGTTTGCTCTTGCCTTTCTCCCTAACACAATGGGATGTTGCTTCAAGTAATGTATCCTTAATGCTTGACCACTGTGCCTGTACCCCCTCACCTGTATTTCTTCTTGCCAGGGCTAGCTTAACTCTGTTGGCCATCTTGTCAAAGTCAGCTCCTCTGAAGTCCCATATTTTTGCTTTGGAATGAGATGATTTAGTTCTAGTGACCAAATTGAATCATACCATGTGATGGTCACTAGCCCCCAGGTGACCTTCTACCTGGAGATCTGTGATCATTTCCCCATTAGTCAGTACTAGATACAGGATAGCTCTGTCTCTTGTGGGTTGTTGTACCAATTGTTTAAGGCCCTCCCCCTGCAAGGAATCCACTATGTGTCTAGTTCTGACGGATGTTCCTGCTGGTATTGACCAATCTCCATCTGGCATGTTGAAGTCTCCCATTATCAGAACCTCCTCTTTAGCTGTCATGTTTTGTATATCTTCTAACAGTAATGTTTCTATGTCCTTCCCCTGGTCTGGAGGCCTGTAGACAACCCCAGTTTGTATGACTGTTCCAATTCCTGTTTCCAGGGTGACCCATAGTTCTTCTGGCTCCTTATGTGTATTCTGAATTTCTGTAGCTTTGATATTTTCATTGACATACAGGGCCACTCCCCCCCCCCCCCTTTTTGCTCCTCAGTCTCTTCTGAACAGTACATAGCCAGGTACTGAAGTATCCCAAGTGTGGCTACTGGTGAACCATGTCTCGCTAATGGCTACTATGTCCAGTTTAGCCTCTGTCATTGTTGCCTCTCGGTCTGGCATCTTGTTTCCCAGACTGCGGGCATTTGTGTACATGATTTTCCATTGAGATTTTGGAGTGTTAGTTGTGGGGCAAGGTCCGGTTTTTCCCCTGTGCATCGTAAGGGGAGCCGGACGTGTTCCCTTACCTGGTGTTGTAAATGAACTACAAACATGCTGAACTCCTGTTTGATCACTAGTTGAGGAGGAATGGGTGTTCTTCCCATTCAATGTATCGGGTGCTGCACCCCTCTCCCCATTTGCTAGTTTAAATTTTCTGTATAAACTCTGTCTCCAGACATGTACCTGCTACCACTATCTTGTACTGCTACAAGCTACATTCTGCACCACCTGTACCTAAGCAACATTACACATTGCATGGAAAAGCAGTGGTGATGGTGTCATTCACATAAAATAGAAATATTTAGGAAACTTAAGTGTTCATAGTTGTTAACAGACCCTACAGTGATTGTAGTCCTTTCTAGCATTATGTCAGTATGGTAACTGTCCATAGAAAAATGTATAACTGTATTGAACTGTACTTAGAACAAACATAATCCGAAATGTATGACACAGGTAAACTAAAATTCTTATTTGAAGAAAACATTACACGTCTTCAAAATTTGCTTAACAATAATCACTGTACAATAGTATACCGTGTCTTCCTAATACTACTTCTTTTCACAGGACAACATGACCACCATAGTTTTAATTGACATCATACTGATATCGCAACAGGGAAAAAAAAAGGAAAGTTTTTGCTCATAACTAATATAGTCTTGTCACAGAAATCTTTATTCTTATAGGTAAAAAAACTAGAAGCAAAAAAAAGTGCTTTTTTTCCTTATAACTAATATATATTGGGCTGGATATTCAAACTGCGCCCAAAAAGTGTGCAATAGCAGGAGCAAGCACAAGTCCATTGTGCCCATGCACAATAGACGCGATATTCAAAAAAGGAGCAAGCCAAATTGCACCAACAGCTAATGTCTGAATATCGTACAACCTGCGCCATAGCACAACTAGGGAGGGGAAGCTGAGCAGATACGGTGTGCTATGGCACAACAAGGGATGTCCAGCTGAGCAGCCCAGAGGTGCCATAGCACAAGCAGGGAGCCCCCCAGCAGCAGTGCAATGTAACTGCACAACCAGGGAGGTAGGTAGGGGCCCA
The DNA here is from genome assembly GCA_016271365.2 of Neoceratodus forsteri. Lineage (NCBI taxonomy): Eukaryota > Metazoa > Chordata > Ceratodontiformes > Ceratodontidae > Neoceratodus > Neoceratodus forsteri. The sequence goes on along the minus strand of CM057450.1, from coordinate 301,575,066 downwards.
CCACCCATGCCACAGATGAGCACAGGAACACAAAGCAGAACTGACATTGCCCCCACACCCCAAGCACAGCACAACTGGGGAAGGGCTGGAATATCCACCAGCCCATGGGGACAAGCAAACAACACACAGCTGGGCCATGGTGCCCCAGCACACCCACTGACAAGCTGAGACTGCCACACAAGGAGGGTGGACCACCCCGTACCACACCAGCCCCCCCAGTGTACAGCACACCCCGCACCATGACCCCCAGACACCCCCCATGAGCAGTGATCACCACTGCAGGAAACCCATGCATACCACCACCTCCACTGTCACACTGCAACCTCGTGTACCACAGAACCATACAAGCCAGCCCCACCATGAGCACCCAGCAGTGGGTGGCAGCACACGGCAATGCAACAACAGCAAACACAGTACCAACAAGAACAATCCCCCTGAGGCACAGCTGAGAGGCTGACCATGCATCGGCACAAGAGGTACCCCACATGGGAAAGGGCATGCCCCTGACACCACCACCATGGATACAGCACCCTGCACAGTAGACAAGTTACACATCCCAACCCACCACTAGCCACAACAGCCAGCACAGATACCCACAGTGGTGCGTGGAAGCATGCATCACACCGGATGTAACACAGTGCAGGGGCAAACACACACACATACCCAAGGAGACAATAACACAGGGATGCAGTAGTGTGGCAACCAAGCCCCCAGTGTGGGCCCATGAAAACTGAGCACACAGCCTGCAGTCCTCCATGGCACAGGAGTGACACCCACCCTTTGCAGGCACTGTGGACCCGTATGCCACCATCATATGCCTGGAGCACAAGGCACAGACAGTGGTGCACAGCCCCTGCAACACACACAAGCCACAGCATGGAGGTGGGACAACAACAGCGTAGGCCACAGTGTCACCCGAGGCAAACATTCACCACACCAGTGACAGGAGATAACTCAGCATTGTGACGGGTACAGTGACTGCCCTGCATGGATAGCCACCACTGACATGGCAGCAGACCTTGCAGACCACAGACATGCAAGGGTGTCAGCTGCACAGGCCAAGGACGGGTTGACAGGGGCACCATGGACACAGAGCATGCACCATGGACCACTGCACACAGTAATCCAATGCACAGGGAACAACACACACCACAGACACTGACTGATAGCTACTCCCACACCATAGACACTTCTCACACACATACACACATACCATGGACTGCACCACCCCAGATGCCATACACACCACTGCAGCTGAGCACCTAGCCAGCTGCAAATCAGAGACCACCACAGTATTCATATCAAAATAATTATATTGCAACATATTAAACAAAACTATATACAGAACTATGTACATATGGGGGGAGAGAAAGAAACAAGGTGGGGGTGGGTAAGGCAGGGGTGAACATAAGGGAGAGGGAAAACGGGGTGTGAGGGTGGGTCAAAGGGGGGAAGGTGTTATTAGGTGCATGGGGACATCAATGGCCAGCCTAGTCCTCCTCCTCTTGGCACTGTCATCTTGGCCTCCTCCTCCTCCTGACCCCATGTTGGTGCATGTCCCACAAGATCTGCAGGGACTCCCCCACCACCCGCAGCAGCTCCTGAATAGCCTGCTGTATCTGCAGGAGTCACCGGTCACCTAGGATGAGGGATCAGAGTCAATAGGTGTGACTGTCCATCCCCCTGTAGCCCACCCATTGTGCATGGCATACAACCATGTGCCACGCCCCTGTGATGGTGTGTGCCCACCCACAGTGACCGTGTCCACAAGACCTGCCCATCCAGGCAGCAACAGCCATGTGGATCACTGCACACACCCACCACCCATGTCCTGCACAGCACCACCAAGGCCGTATAGTAACGTGGCTATGCGGTGTGCAGGCAGTGCCACAGCCATGTGCCCAGTGCACGCATGGACCACCACTGATGCACTCCCAGACATGCAGTGCCACTGGACAGTGCTGACTGTCACAAGTCGCGTGCATGGCAGTGGTGTCCATGGATGGTGGCCATGCCCTGCTTCCCACCCTGTTACACAGCATGCAGTAGTAATCATGGTGTCATGGCACTCACCCTTATCTGGCCGGTGATGTCAGTGGTGCTGGTCCCCGACTCTCCTGGGTGCTACGTCCACCTCCCTCCGCTGCTGCTCCTCCAGCCACCGTCGCTCATCCATGCCTGTGGGGGAAACAAGGAGAGAAAAACATTAGTACAATCCCAAAGTAAAGTCCCCCTGCCCCAATGCGTGTGCCCACCAACCCAGCCAGACCCATCCACCCCATACCTTGTAAACACCACCACAGCCAACCCTAGACAATCCCTCCCCCTATATGCTGGACACATAAGACAGTGTTACCCATATGGACAATACAAGTGTGTAGACGTATCACCCACCTGGACTAGGCACCATGCCCCTCCTGGCACGCGACCACAGATGGGCAAGTAGCTCTGGCTCCCTCCTCGTGAGGTCCCCATAACGGTTCCTGCACTGCTATGTGGTCCTCCTCCTTCCGTTGGCATCAACAAGGTCATTGGTCTCCTCCTGCTAGACCTGGGTCCTGGCCCTGTCCAATGGCTCCTCCCCAAACAGAGCCCCATGGTGTGGCTCCACAAGGGCCACAAGGTTCACCAACTCAATGGCAGTCCACTGTGAGGCTCTCCTGTGCACCATCCCAAACAGTATAGTAGGCAATATGGCACACTGCAGCGCGGCACCCCCCACATGGAAATGCTGCGCGGTACAGCGACGCCATTCCCTATCGCACTGTTACCGAACAGCGCGATAGAGGTGCAGCCATGCCAGATGCATGGTGCCAAGGGGGCAAAGGTCAGGTACAGGGTCACAGGTCTGTGGCACAAGGCCACGCACAGCGCCATCGGACGACTATGCATCTAGCGCGATTGGTTGCCTATGTGCCAGCGCCACAGTGGACTATCACGCAGTTGTGCCATTGTGCCTATGAAGGCCCATTGCCACAGCGCCATGTAGTGACCCTCGCTATAGCGCCACTGGCACAATGGTGGACGTGCCCTGCATTGCCTACCACGCACAGCACATCATCAGCGTGGCAGATGCCTGCGTAAGCTTCCTGGGCATGCGCAGTGAGGTGTACTACGCATGCCACAGAACTGCGCCATTGGCTCAGCACGTTCAACACAATTGCGCAAAGCGCAACAGTGCGATATTCAGCCGTCATATGCTAATCATCCAATCCACCATTCAATGGCGCAGCAGCGCGATTTGCATCTAATTAAAGTTGCTTCTCACCTAATTTGCATGGATTGTGCTATATAGGTGCGACAATGTTCTGCAGTGGCCATATTCGGTTACTGCTGTTTATTGGTGAGTTGCATGCTGTGTGGGTGTCTGGACTGTGGTATCAGGGACATGCTTTGTACTGCACAGTCACAGGTAACCACTGTCATCCTTACAGGCTGAATAATGACCGAGTGAGGTCTGGGTAATGAGGACTACGATGGTGGTCAGAAGAGGAGGCTCAATTTCACAAAGGCCGAGATGGAGGCACTCTTCGAGGCCTACCTTGATCAGGAGCCACTGCTCAGTGGACAACGGGGCACCCCTCAGGCCCATGCTGCTGCATGGGAGGAGGTGGCACGTGCCATCAACCTGCATGGCAGCCACCAGCGCTCCATGCAGGAGTGTAAGAAGAAGATGGGTACTGACAGGAGGAGGGTGAAGGAGAAGGTGGCTGCCATCAGGGCGGCATGTGCTGCAACAGGCGGGGCCAGCCGGAGGTGGTGCAGCTCACACCGGCAGAGGACAGGCTTGCTGCAAGCATGCACCACAGTGCCATAGAGGGAGTTCCAGGAGGTGGCTTCCAGACGGGTGGTGGCCCATCACTGCATGGTAAGTCATGGTCTGTCTGGGGGGGCAGGGTAGGTCACACGCAGTAACGTGACTTTTCTGTCTGTTACAGATCCTGCACATCTGCAGGATTCAGCAGTGGAGGGCCTGTCCACTGCGGACAGTCATCTGGAGTTGGAGGATGGACCATCCACCTCCACAGGTATACGTCGAGCATTGCAACAGTGGGGCCGCCTGGCTGTCCACACTGATGTTGTTGAGACAGGTGTGGGGGGGAAGCCCTTCCTGTGTCTCAGCATTCTGGCATCCAAGGATGTAAGCACGCTATGGCTGTGGCTAGGGCGGAGATCTGCACCAATGATGAAGACATGACCGTCATGGGCAGTGACATGTGTGTGCCTCGGAATGGACACACAGCAGGTCAGCTCACGCCCATGGACCTGGCTGGTGCCGATGTGTGTGCCAGCGTGTCAGCACAGTCCCAGTTTGTGCCTGTCAGCACCAGTGGGGCAGCACCGGTGGCTGGTCAGGACAGTGGGACTTTTGCGGCCAGAGCGGTGGAACAACTGATCCCTTGGGCACAGCAGGTGGAGGGGTGGCAGCAGCAGTCACCCACCAGGACTGGGGGATCAGGGTTCAGTGGTGGCATCCATGCACTGCCTGTGGACTTGCCCATACCAGGTCCTGGTGAGCAGCGCCCACCCTCAAGGGGTGCTGAACATCAGGCCCTTGCATACCCTGAGAGACGGGATGCTGAGGTGGCAGACGATCTCTTTGATGAGCACACCTGCCTAATGTAGGCATCGGTCCAGCAGCAGATGCAGCTTGCAACGTCTGTGGAGGCACTGTGTGTGGCTCTAGAGCGGGCTGAGGAGTGACGCAGCATGGACACTGATAGGATCTTGTCACAGACTGACCATTTGAGGGAGGATGTGACCGCTGCCATTGATAGGCTTTCACAGGCGTCCATTGCTGTCATGGCCACAATGGGCACACAGTCAGGTGCCCATGCATCGCTCACACCGTGCAGTTCACTCTCCACTCCCCATTCCCGGCGTCATGCAACACCCACCCTGTTGACGCCGGGTTCAGCTGTGGGCATCTCAAGCACTCCTGGTGCAGGAATGTTCGGTGTGCTGCAGACCCCTGTACGGGCACGGTCGTGTTCGTGCAGTGAAACCCCTGGTGGACCATCGGTGCCACCCCATAAGGCCCATGGTCAGCCTGCCAGTGCTGCTGGGTCTCGGCGGGGCTGACCACGCATCCGAGGCGGACGTGGCACTGTGCCACAAGACTGATCTGTCTCCCGACGCAGACACTGTCTGGTGCTGCCTTGTGTGCATTGTGTGTTTTGGTGGGCAGTGCATGGGTGGGTGCCCGGCCCTGCATGCAGACACACGATCCACCTGCACACCCTCCCGGCTGCTGTCCACAGGTACGTGTGCATGATGATGCCTGCATTGCGCTGTACACCAAAGTGCGATAGTGCCCAACATCTGACACACGCACATGGACAGTCAGTGGACATGGTGGCCTGTGGACATCTGTGTTGCTAGTATTTGCATTCCGTCTTGGTTTTGCACCTGACCCCTGTGCATGTTTTGTGCCTATTGTGTGTGCGTGTGTGTGTGTCCGTCCATGTGGCGTGTTACTGTTCACCCTTCCCTGGTTGTGTGTGTGTGCTTCTGTGCCCTGCCACATCTCTTGCCAGCCTGCACCCCTAGTGTATTTCCATGCGTGTCTGTGGGTTGTGCCCCAGCCACTGGTGGTTGCACATGGCACCATGACTTACCTGTTTTGGCTGAAGTGCTCCTCTGTGATGGTGTCCCGGTGCAGTAGTGCCAGCTGGATCAGTCGGGGGTCCCGTCGGCCAAGGGGGGGCTGCCTATCCCCATCATCACTGGCATCACCGTTGTCTCCATCGCTGTCCCCCTCTTCGACCTGTACGGCTATCCCACAGTCTTTGGCCATGTTGTGCAGGATGCAACAGGCCAGGAATATCCCACAGGCCTTTGAGGGGCTATACTGTAGGGCACCACCAGAGGTGTCCAGGCAATGGAAATGCGCCTTCAGCATCCCGAACACCCGCTCAATGACATTGCATGTGGTGGCATGTGCCTCATTGTAGCGTTGCTGTGATGGAGTTGTGGGCCACCGGTAGGGTGTGAGCAGCCAGGGACGTAATGGATATCCACTGTCACCTGTGTGAAGATAGTGGAGGTTAGTGTCGTGTTCAGCTTCAGACTGCCCCAAGCCCTGTGGGCCACACCCATGGCACCTCTGGCCAAACCACCCATGCCCACGATATGTCAATTCTATATACATACTAACCCACTAGATGACCTGTGGGGATGTCCCCACTCTTGAATCAGTGGCACAGTGCCGATTGGTGCCAGATGAAAGAATCATATGTTCCCCCAGAGTGCATGGCACAGACATTGATGATGCGCCCACTGGCATCGCACACCACCTGGCAGTTGACACTGAAATATCCCTTGCGGTTCATGTAGGCAGCACCCTCGGGGCCAGGTGGCGTGCATATGGCCACATGGGTGCAGTCTATCGCCCCTATCACACCAGGCATACGTGCTACCCTGTGGAACTCCTGTATGTTTGCTGTGTGCTCCGCTGCAGTGCTGGGGAAATGGATGTACTCCACAGCATGTGGCAGCAGTGCACTGAGGGATTGGGTGAGGACGTGTGATGTTGCTGACTGTGTTATGCCTGTGGTGTCCCCTGTTGGTCTCTGGAAGGTACCCATGGCAAGCAAGCACATGCAGGCTGTTACCTTTGTCTCCACTGACAGAGCACTACTCCATCATGTGGGTGCCTGCATCACATCACATCACTGCACAGCTCACACAGCCACCTCAGTATTGCCCTGTTCAGGTGGTACCGGCCCACAATCTCGATATCTGTATACAGCTCAAAGCTGGTGCGGGCTCTGTACTGCCTGTTGGGGGCATACCGCCGACGGGCCCTTCCACGGCCACGTCCCCCTGCCTTCTCATCCCCCTCATTATGGCATCCATGTGGAAGGTGGCACTGGCCATGTCCCTGGCTTGCGTTCCCCTTCCCAGCAGCTGTTGCTTTGTTTCCCCCGCTGTCCTGACTGCTACCTCCCCTGCACCGGGTACACCTACTGGCCTCTGCTTTGTGTGGCCCCACACACCTTCCTGTGCCCCTCTTCTGTGGTGTGGTTTCCCTGGCCTGCCCTCTTTCATGCTGCTTTCCTGTGCCTGTCTCTCCCCCTGCCTCATGTGGCTTCCCTGTAGCGTTCTTGCACCTCTTCCTTGCTCCTTTTTATTTTGGCTCATTTCCGCTATGGTGCAACTTCCGCATGCTCCAATGTTGCGCATTGCGCAAGTCTTTGAACATCGCACTGCACCCTTTATGCATGGTTCCTCCCCCTTTGATTGTGCATGCCTTCATTATCATTGCACTGTTGCTCAGCATGTTTTCAGTGGCACAACTGCCTCCTGCTGAATATCGCAGAATGGCGCATTTTCTGACTTGTGCTGGTGCAACCCTATTGCGCATGGTGCAACCCTTTTGAATATCCAGCCCATTGTCTTCACAGTAATCTTTATCCTCACAGGTAAACAAACTCAACACCTGACACAAATCTCTATCTTCACAGATGAATAAAAGCAGCACACTCTTTCTTCATCTGACCTTATAGTGATACACCACCAGAAGAGAAAATATTATTTTTATTCTTTGTTAATATATATTCTAAATTACAAGTGAATATAACATACTACATTCCCTTCACAGAAATCTTTATCATCTGAGGTAAACAGAATCACCAGATAGTGCCTTCAGATACAGTAAGTATAGCAGCAAGACAATAACTTCTTCACTGCCAGGTTTACAAGCTGCATCGCAACCTTAATACTATTCATTCACTTCACAGTGTAATACATGCAAGAACAAGAAATCCTAACAGTTTTTACAGTACGCACAGCACAATATACAAAGTATACAAATGTCTTTTCTTCTCTATTGTAGTATATTATGCAGCAATCGAGGCACTGAAGGAGGACATCCATTACTTCATCATGAGCACTGTGTCAGAGGGCTTTTAGAGTCTGGCACAGTCTGTTGCAATGGTACTAGAAATACAAAACAAAGTCCTAAACAGAATGTACCATCCTGGCAGACTTGAGCACCAGACTTATGAGGCCCTTTGTGGTCTACAGATCAACAACGCTGTCCTCATTCACAGCATCAGAGAGCTCAGACAGAGTCATGAGGACAGTGTTGCAGCATAGGAGACCACACTTGAGTTGCTGCATGAACCAAGAGAATACTGCTGCAATAAGAAGATCAAGCCCTCTCTGTGCAACCTCATCAGGAGATCCTCCATCACAGTCCCCTCCTCAAGTCACTCCTGAAGAGGACGGGGTGTGATCCATTTGATCAGAGTCCCAACAGGAACACTGCAAGAGAACATCTGCTTCCACTTGCTGTCTCACTCAGGGAGTGACTGACAGCCACGAATTATGATGTCAAAGGGTGGGAACCTGCTCATCTACCAAAAAAAAGGACTTTAATTTTACAAAAATTAAAAAATTTAATTTTAGCCTGCATTTTATTTAAAAAAGGTTTCTATTTTTTTATTAAAATTTAATTTGCAATATCAATGTAATATTGCTATTTTATTCTCATTTAAATCATCTATTTAAAAAAATCCATTTACTTTATGTATTTCATTATGTAAATTATTTATTTAAAAAGAAATTATAAAAAAGATTATTTTTATAATGAAACACAGTTCACAGTTTGGTGCTTGTTTATTTCTACCTGTATTAACTCCAGGATCTTATACTTTGTTAAAGTTCAAATGTGGGAAAAAACTAACTCCAAAATCTTTTTTCATATTCAAGGATCCTCTTTCATATAAACGAAAAAGTCATATGAAAAAGGATTCCTTCATACAAAAAAAAAAAAATCAAGGAAAAAAAAAAAGCCCAAATTATGTTTTCATATGAAGGCAACCTTTTTCGTATGAACAAAAAACCCATACAAAAAAGATCCCTTTATAGGAATGTGTGTTTTATTTTGTATGTTTTTTTTTATGTTGCCTAGAAATGCTTAGGGGCGAACATGACTTATTCTTGTAGTACTACTTAAGACCTTTCTTTTGATCTCTGCAGTACACTCAGCTCAGCTGGTGCTCACCCCCTACACTACACACTCACCTAGAAAGAGGGGCGGCAAAGAGGGAAAGTACCGGTGGTGGGTGACCTGAAGCTGCCTGACATCAATTGGAAGGTCCACGTTGCCAGGAGTGACAGGAGTCAGATAGTAAACACCTTCCAAGACTGTCTACTGCTGCAACTTGTTAAGGAGCCTACTAGCAGAATGCAATCCTAGATGTGGTGATCACCAACTCACAGATGGTAGGTGCTATGGGAGTAAGGAGCCACAATCAATCAGTCAATCAATCAAGTCTTTATTTATACAGGTGGTCACCATTGAGCAGAGCTCTTTTTCAAGGTGGACCTGTTTGAAACATGGATACAGGTTATGCAAACAACATACATTAGTTACAGTATACAGTATGGACAGTGCCCCAACACTGAGTTTATATGGGATGCTGGTTAGGTCTGGTCAGTAAGAGATAATTGCAACAACATTCAAGAACTACAGACTCCATGTATACTTAAGGCTGTACGACAGCTGGTGCTAGGAGGCAAGGATAATTTCAGAACAGCATGTAAGGATTATGGACCCCAAGTGTGCTAGAAGCCATGGCTATCTAAGAGAAGTATGACAGCGTGTTTAAATGGGGCAGAATATGGGGTGAGGAGTAAGTGGGTATAGCGTTGAGGCTCAAGTTAGAAAATTTTCTCAACATACTGACGATAGGACAGTAGCAAACCACCGTAGTTTAGAGGCAGCTGTGATCATGGTTCAGACCTAACAACGAGCCATGAGTGGTTTAGGAGCTGTTTCAGGATGAGCAGAGCAGTTGCAGACTTCACTTACTGTGCACAAGAATAAAGCCTTAAAGATGGGCAGAGGGATAAGGGCGTCTAATTAAGAGACTTTTGTGAGTTATTCCAAAGGGTTGGGAGCGTGAAGCTAATTGCCGCTGTACCGAAATGCAAGTTTACTCTAGGTGTTGCAAGGGAGATGAAGGAATGGCTTCAGAGCACATATTTTCTCATTGTGTATAGGGATAGGCAGTCTGAAATACATTGGGATAGTTTGTTTGTGAGGGCACGGTAGGTCTAGAGAGCAGCATTTTTGTGGCGCCTAAGTTTGAGGGATGTTCATCCCATGGTATCATATAGGATGCAGTGATGAGTAGAATTAGGGAGACCTGTGATAAACCTTAGAGCACTGTGGTACAGCGTGTCGAGTTTGGCTAGCTGGAAGATGGGACACTTGCTGTACAAGAAATCCATGTAATCCACCAGAGATAGGAAAATAGATTGGACCAGTCTTGTTTTGGCATCAATAGTGAGGAAGTGGCTTAGCCTGAAGAAAAGTCCAAGCCTTTGCCGAAGTTTTTTCAACAAGTCTTCGATATGTTCTGCGAAGGAAAGTCTGTTATCAATCCATACTCCCAGATATTAAAATTTGGCTACAAATTCTAGTTTTTCACCTAGTATTGTAGTGATTTTCAGAGTGAGTCCACCGTCTGTAGGGCTAAGTAAGTGGGCAAGAGGAGAAAAGAGCATTGCTTTTGTTTTTTTAGCATTCAATGGTAGTTTTTGTGGATTAGCTGACTTTACAGTAGGTCGAACTCATTTTGGAGGTCATCACAGGCAGCCTCTGGTGTGGGTCAGCTGATGTATAGGACAGTATCATCTGCAAACAGGTGGATATTGGCATTTTTTATGTAGTAGTCTATGTCATTTATATAGCTTGCGAATAAGGGCAGACCTAGTATAGATCCCTGAAGGATCCCTCTTAGGAGCGGTTTAAGAGGGGACAGCTTGCCTTCTGCTTTAACTTGCTGGAGACATCCTGAGAGGTAGTCGGTGAACCAGAGCAGTGAGGTAGAGTCCACGCCTGTGTTTTGGAGCAAGGTGAGGAGAAGGTTGTGATCAATGGCGTCAAAAGCTTTGCTTAGGTCCAAAAAGACCACACAGGTGAAGTTCCTTGTGTCAAGAGCTCTCAGCCACGCATCGGTAACTTTGGACAGCACTGTAAAAGTGCTATGTTTGTCTCTGAATCCTGACTGCATTGGGTCCAATAGATTTGTTTCTTCGAGGTAGTTCCTTAGTTGTGTATTCATGATTTTCTCTAGTAATTTAGATAGCACTGGGAGTAAAGAAATGGGTCAGTAATTGTTGAGTTACCCTGGGTCACCTGATTTAAAAAGTGGTATGACATGGGCGATCTTCCAGACAGGCGGTAGGGTGCCCTGTGAGAGGGACAAGTTGAATAGGTGAGTGATGGGGATGGCGAGGACATGGTATGCGATTTTAATAAAGTAGGGGTCCAACGAGTCAGCACTTGCACTTTTTTAGTGTCCATCTGTAATAATAGGTCTTCAACTACTTTTAGTGAAGTGGGTTGTAGCTTCAAGAGGTTGGGGGTAGTTGGAGGTATTTGAGGGGTGTAGTTTGACGTAGATCATATCTTGCAAGCTGGAGAGTTGTCAAATGCCAGACCTGCAGTTGCGAAGTGGTTATTGAAGAAATCTAAGATCTCTGCCCTGTCATTAATGATATTGTTTCCTGATATAACTTTGTTCAGGAGGGAGTTACCTGTAGGGTGACCCATCAGATTCTTGTTAGTGCTCCAGAATTTGTATGGGCTTTTGGAAGAAGCGTCGAGTTCTGTGCGGTAGAAAGAAGCTTTTGCATCTTTAATAGATTTGGTGCATAGGTTATGCACCTTTCTGAATAGGTTCCAGTCATTAGGCAGGTTAGATTTTCATGCCCTTTTCCATAGTTTGTCTCATTTGAACAGCAGTGATCTAACCTCGGGGGTGAACCATTTGTTGGTTATAATCTTTGTGCGGACTTTGGTCAGGGGGGCATGTTTGTTGAGGGCCCCTGATAGTATAACATAAAAGATGTTGTAGGCAGCAGTGACTGTTTTAGCAAGGTAAAACTCCAGCCAACGCAAGGATAATTACAGGTCAGCAATATAGGCAGCTATGTTAAAATTTCATCTTGATCTCTTCTGGCGAAAGTTAGAAGGAGTGGGAGGCTTGCTGGTAGATCGTATCCCTCCGATGAAGCAGTGATCACTGACATCCGAGAAGAAAGTGCCAGCATGGGAGAAAAGGTGGGGTTTGCTTACAAGCAGTATATCCAGAATGGTACTTTTCACAGGATTTTTTGTGTTTGAGCATGTCAGATCGTTGATGAGCTGGGTTAGGCCATGGTCATCACAAAAAGAGACTAGCGGTGCAGCTGCTTTTGACATCCAGTCAAGGTTAAAGTCACCGAGAATGATGGTTTCAAGTGATCCTTGTTCTAAGATATCACTTAGATAGGTTAGGAGATTTAAGCCAGCAGAGGGGGGTCTGTAGCATCCTATAAGCTGGAGAACACATGACTGGGTGATTTCCACTTTGAGGGTAAGGCACTCACACTCGTTGAGAATGGAGGATGCAGCTGTACAGGAGACTGAGAATTTATCTTTGACATACTGTACAACTATTAATGATCGCTGTAAAAGAAATATCACTATAATCGCACTTTCCCTTTAAGCGTGATATTAGTTTTACAGCGATCATTCCTTTCAGTTTTCAGCCAACCACGTGGTACTGTTATCCAGAGAGACAGAGAGAAAAGGAACAGTCTTTTTGGAGGAGCTGCTTGCTGTCTCTCTCTCTCTCTCTCTCTCTCAGCTGCGGTCTGACATCTCCTTCACTATATTACATGCCAACTATACCATGGAGAGAGAGAGAGAGAGAGACAGACAGAAAAATAATAGCCTTTTGCAGGGGCCACTCACTGTTATCCAGAGAGAGAGAGAGAGAGAGACAGAGAGAGAGAAGGGGGGGTGCTCGCTGCCAGACAGCTGCAAAACATTTTGGTCAGGAGTAAATTGGCTCGGTGCGGTGGAGAGAGCAAATGGAACTAGAAATCCAGAAGCACAGAGGAAAACACAGAGACAGAGACAGAGACACACTTCTCTTTCACTGACACTAGTGCCGCTGCTGCTCACCCTCTCGGGCCACAGTCTCTCACTCTCTGAGCACAAAGACATGTAATGTAATGCCACTGGCAGCACCACACATGCTGCTCTCTCTCTCTCTCTCTCTCTCCCCCTCTCTCCCTCCCTCTCTCCATAGCATCTTTCAAACTCCTCTCTATCTCAGAGCTACATCCAGAGCTGATGGTTTGTGCGGGAAGATGACGATTTGCAGGGCGGATGGGTATCATGAACACTGTTTAGTATCAGCCAATATCAGTGCACAATATTACATTTGCGCAATCACAGATTCCAACGCAGGTGCGCGATATAAACTTTACACAAACATTAATAGTTCTACAGTAAATGGTCACGCCACCTCCTCTAGTGTGCCTATCTGCCACTAGAGAATATTGACCACAACTCCGTGTGGTATGAACTGGCCCTAAGGACCACCAACCAAGAATCAAGAACTGAAGCCCTTGAGTTTAGAAGGGCAGACTTCAATAGGTTGAGGGAACTGGTCAGGGATAAGTTAGTAGGGATGCAGGACATAAGAAGGGGAAGACAAGAGATAGAGGGTAATAATGGGAGCTATCCTCAAGGCATCAAAGGCAAACATAAGAATAGTATCTAAAAGAAACAGGTTTAAGACACCACTGTGGTTCTCAGCTTAGGTCAGGGAAGTAGTTAGGGACAAAAAAAGGCCATCTATAAATACAAAGAAAAGCATGGGGAGCCACAAAGAGAAGATTATCCACAGAAAAATAGGGCAGCAAAGAGAGTTGCCAGAGATGTGAAAACAGACACAGAGCTGTGTATCACAGAGTGGGTGAAGAACTGATAAAAACTGTTATTTAGATATATCAGTAAAAAAAGAGGGCATTGCATTGCTAGTTTAGGAACACAGAGATATACAGGATGATGAGCAAAAGGGCACTGTCCTGAATGACTAGTTTTACTCAGTATTCACTTAGGAGGACTGTGGGTCCATGCCAGAAAATGGCATCAAAGCAGCTGCTAAGGAAGTCCCAGAAATAAGACAGTTAATACTTACTAGAAAGAGGATCCTGACAGGGGCTAGCAGCCCTTAAGGTAGATCAAGACCCAGGATCACATGGGTTGCATTTGAGGATACTTAGGAAATTAGCAGCAGAACTGGCTGAATCATTGGCTGGACTGTTCAACAGCTCACTTAAGTCTGGGAAAGGTTCAAGGGATTAGCAATATTGATAAGGGAACCCAGAGCAGGCTGTGTCTCTTTGCAGATGACAAAAAAAATTAAGTGAGAGGGTAGATAGTGATGAAGGAATAAGGGATATGCAAACTACAAAAACTAGAGAGACGGTGAAAGGTCTGACAGTAATTCAATGCCAAAAAGTGCAATACAATGCACCTAGGGGAAAGGAACCCCAAGATGGACTAGTGGACAGTTAAAATTCAATGACACAAAGTGTACGTAATGCACCTAGGTAAAAGCAGCCCATGATGCTTTGCATTGTGGGGTCATGTGTGACTTTGTATTTCTTTGAAGACTTTCTATAGATACATTAGTGAAAGGAGAAAGTCCAGAGGGGGTATCGCTAAGCTCAAAGGAGAAAAGGGGGCATGTGTGAAGGAGGACCCTGTAAAACCATCTATCCTAAATAGATACTTTTGTTCAGTATTTCCCAAAGAGAAGGTAGGGCAGGGCCCACAGCTCAGCACCATGGACACAGGGGGGAGGGAGGTGAGCACTACACCCTTCAGAAAAGAAAGGGTTCTACAAGAGCTCGCTAAGCTCAGGGTGAATAAGGCAATGGGACCTGATGGCATGCATCCCAGGATACTTAAGGAGCTAAGGGTGGAACTAGCAGAGCCATTAGCAGTACTGTTTAGTGAGTCTCTGAGCACAGGAGAGGTCCCAGAAGACTGGAGAAGGGCTCATGTGATCCTGCTCCACAAGAGTGGTAGCAGGGAGGAGGCAGGGAACTACAGACCAGTCAGTCTTACCTCAGTAGTGGACAAGATTATGGAGGCACTCCTTAAGGAAAGGATAGTGCAACACCTGGAATCCATAGGGGCACAGGATCTAAGACAGCATGGGTTTACAAAAGGAAGGTCCTGTCAAACTAATCTCATAGATTTATTTGACTGTGTAACCAGGGTGGTGGACCAAGGGGGAGCAGTTGATGTCACCTACCTTGACTTCAGCAAAGATTTCAACACTATTCCACATAGAAGATTGATAAATAAGCTGGGCAGGCTCAGGGTGGGTCAGAGGTTGGTCAACTGGGTGACAAACTGGTTGACGGGCAGAGAACAGAGAGTGGTGATAAATGGTATACAGTCAGAAGAGATGCAAGTCACAAGTGGGGTACCTCAGGGATCAATCCTGGGGCCAGTCCTCTTCAATATCTTCATTAGTGACATTGCATATGGACTAGAGGGTAAGGCTTGTCTGTTTGCAGATGACACCAAGATCTGCAACAGAGTAGATGATCCAGATGGGGTGGGCAGAAAGAGAAGAGATCTGGATAAACTAGCAAAATGGTCAGAAGAGTGGCAACTGGGATTTAATGCAAAGAAGTGCAAGATCATGCACATAAGGAAGAGAAACCCAGAAGTCACTTATAGGCTGGGAGGGGTGTTGCTGGCAGTCACAAAGGAAGAAAGAGACTTGGGCATCATCATCACTGATTACCTGAAATCATCCAAGCAGACCTCTAAAGCAGTAGGTAAGGCTAGGGGGATGTTAGGGTGTATTAGTAGGGGTATCAAAAGTTGTAAGAGGGAGGTAATAATCCCTCTTTACAAGACATTGGTTAGGCCCCATCTGGAGTACTGCGTGCAGTACTGGAGGCCACACTTTCACAAGGACATTAACCAAATTGAGGCAGTCCAGAGAACGGCAACCAAAATGGTGCAGGGACTGCATCAGAAGACATATGAGGACAGATTAACGGAGCTCAATATGTATACCCTTGAGCAAAGGAGGGAGAGAGGTGATATTATCAAAACATTCAAACACCTTAAGGGTATTAACAAGGTGAAAGCATCTAACATGTTTAAATATAAGAAAAACAGCAGGACAAGAGGACACACCATGAGATTAGAGGGAGGTCAATTAAGGGGGAATGTGAGGAAATTATTTTTCACAGAAAGGGTGGTGGATGCATGGAACAGTCTACCTCAGGAAGTGGTGGCTATGAATACAGTGCAGGGCTTCAAACAGGCATGGGACAGGCATAAGGGAGCAATACAGATGAGTATGAATAGAGAGGCCACTGACAGAGCAAAGGCTGATGGCACATTTATAAGGTAAAAAAAGAAATGGGCAGACTGGATGGGCCTTGCGGTCCTTATCTGCCATCAACTGCTATGTTTCTATGTAAACCTGACTAGAGGATGAGTGGGGTAAGAGATACCACTACAGAAGAGGGTGGAGGAACCTTGCAACAGACTGTCAGCCTAGGTGGTCAGTGCAAACACATTCAATTCAAGCAGGCATAGGATAGGATGAAGGCAATAGTGCTCACCTGGGGCAACAAGACCAGAGAGAATGATGGGGATAGACAGGGTGGGTTAGTACCTTGGAGGAACAATAGGTTCCAGGGATTATAGGGAACATGGTCACACTGGATGGACCCATGGTCTTTTTCTGCCATCATGATCTATGTTTCTACAATATATATACATTGCCCCTTAAGTACAAATATTGAGGAATCTAAGGCTTCTTAAACTTCCAATGTTATCCTATGGGAATTAGCATTTTTTTATTTTGTTATGATTTTTTATATTTCCCCTAAATTTTTGTGGGGTTTATCTCTTACTCTTGTAATACTCATTAAGATCTTTGTTTTGATATACAGAATGACCCTTAACTAAGTACAAGAATTGAGGGAGTTATGGCTTGTTAAAGTTCCAATGTTATCCTATGGAAATGTGCATTTTTATTTTTTTATATTGCCCCTAAATGTTTGGGGGAACTATGTGCTATTCATGAGTACTCATTAAGGCCTTTGAATTGATATACACATTGTCTATTACATCCAAATACTGAGGGAGTTATAGCTTTTTAAAGTTTCGATGTTATCCTATGGGAATTTGCATTTTACATTTTTTTTTATGCTTTTTTGTACTGTTCCTAAATGTTTAGGTGGCAGAATTTGTGTTATTCATGTAGTACTCCTTAAGATCTTTCATTTGATATATAGATTGATTGTCTCTTACCTCCAAATGTTAAAGGAGTTATGGCTTCTTCAAGTTCAATTGCGTGAAAAAAAAAACTAAGTCTAAAATCTTTTTTCATCTAAACAAATCCTTTTCTGTATCAAACAAAAATAGGATACAAAAAGGATCCCTTCATATGACAAAAGATTAGGGGAAAAACCTAAAAGTCAAAACTTTTTTTTGTATGAAGGGATCCTTTTTTCATATGAATGAAAAAACATATGAAAAAAGAATCAGGAAAAAACTATGACCCAAATTCTTTTTTCATATAAAGGGATCCTTTTTCATATGAACAAAAAAAAAACATAGAAAAAAGGATTCCTTCATATGAAAAAAGATTCAAAAAAAAAAAACTAAGACCAAAATCTTTTTTGTATGAAGGGATCCTCTTTCGTATGAATGAAAAAAATATGAAAAAGGATCCCTTTGTAAGGATCCTTTCATACGAAAAAAGAATTAGAAAAAAATGAAGTCCAAATTTGTTTTTTCATATGAAGGTTTTATTGTTTTTTCATCCATATGAAAAAGGATCCTTTCATATGAAAAAGATTTTAGACTTAGTTTTTGTTTTTTCTGGTTCCTTTTAGCATGAAGGGATCCCTTTTTGTATGCTTTTTTTGCTGTTTTTGTGAAAAAGGATCCCTTTCATATGAAAAAAAACTAAAAAAAAACTGTCTCATTTCTTTTTTCGTAAGAAGGGATCCTTTTTTGTATGGCCGAATTCTGTTTTTGTATAGGCATATCAAAAACATAGAAGCAAATCATGAAAAAGGATGTAAAAATGTTACACAAATACATTTGGGGCTCATTTTTCCAACAGTTAACTGTGGAATCCATCTAATGGGGTCCTGTTGAGCAAGGTACATGTGTTGATGACTCTGCAGGATGTAATTTTTTTGTGTGGGTTTTTAAACTTTTTTTTTGAAAAAATTTAAACATGGTGACCATATGACAAAGGATTTTTGTGCTCATGAAAAAGAATCTTTTTTCATATGGCCCACGATGCTCAGAACCAAAATGTTAAAATTTTATAACTTTGGAATGGATTAATATTTTTTCACCAAACCAGAAAAAGGTACCTCTCTGATCCAGCAGGATAATTTTGGCAAAATTCTTAACTGCAAAAAAAAAAAAAAAGGAAAGGACACACCAGGGCTACAAACATAAACCAAAACACTCTGCACAACATGTTTTTGCAAATTTTGACTGTAGTACTCCTTTAATGAAGTGTCACTACTGCACTGCCATAGGCTTTCTGCAGCTCAGTTTTTATAGCGCAGTTTTTCTCTATCACTACTGTCCAGTACTGTTTAATTACCACTGCTAAGTAAGACGATGTAGTGGCAGGAGCTTTTCTGTGTTTGTGTCTAGGTAACACTAAAAGTAGGCAAACCAAGGGCAGCCCGTCAGCACAGTGGTTGGATTTCTGCTTGTGACACCGGCAAACTGGGTTAGGGAGCGGACTTGGGTAGCTGGAGGGCCGGACGGGGGAGAAAGGCTTGAGCATCCCATGACAGATCACCTTCTCCAGGGGGAGGGGGTAGGCCAAGGCCCACTACTTGCCTGACCCTGAGTGGAGCCCTGTTCACGGGGGGGTGGCCGTGACGCATGGTGGATGTCACCTTGACGTCAGGGCATACACCATGCAAGGGGATGAAACAGGAGGAAAAACAGCCTTCCATCACCAGGAAGATGGGGCATCAGAAGTGTCTTCTCAATGTGCCACCACTCACCCAGACCACCTTGCCCGTTGAAACAAGAAAGTGTACGGGGTGTAAGGGCCTCACCTCATTCCCTGCCCGGGGGCATAGCCGCGACTACATGGGGCGCAGGGTAGGTCTCGGGTCAGGTGGATGGCAGAGGGATGACTACCAGAGGCCCCTGAAGGGTCAGAGATGGAGGGCACATAGGCAGGGAAAAATAGAAATAAAAAAAAAGAAAGTAGGCAAACCACAAAAAATGGAGGTAGTCTGTTAGATGGTGGCATCCCATTAAGGCTGCTCATGATAGAGATGAAACTCAAATAGGGCAACTCTTTTCCTTGGCTGGATCCAGATAAAGCTGCTTAGCAATATGAGCTGTACCCAGAGAGGGTATACAACCATCAAGAAGTGGAGAGATGAAAGGAGATAGTAGCTGACAATGGGTAAAAACCTAACGGCCTTGCACAAACACTGTAAAATATACAGCAAGGACACTTAGCTTCTTAGTCAGTAACAAATAGGTGCTCAGCAAGACCATTTGGTGACCTAGGTTATAACTAATATGTTAATGCGTAGAAAGTGCAAACAGACTGGTTAACTAGGCAAAAACAAAGCTCATATAAACCTAATATATTAATAGGTACAAAGCACAGATTGGTTAACTGTGCAAAAACATAGCCTACAGGTTAGAGAAATGAGCTGTGAGCAAGATTGGTACATCTAGCAGACCTCAGTTTGATTCCCACAACCTCTACTTGCATTTGATCCACCCCAGTGCTCCCGAGTCACCCCCAGTAAATGGGCCATATGGCTCAGTGGACCTTACCCAGTTACCAAAAGAATAACAAAAAAAATAGTTAAAGAGTAATATTTATACAGCCAAATCAATTTAAACCAACTGGGCCAAGTAGCAGCAGTACAACAGCAAAGTATAGAAATACAGCTACAGTCTATACTTAGAAGTCCCTGTCTTGCTAAGGAGAAATGAAAGCAACAGAGTACTCACAAAGGGATGGAGTGGGCACGCACTGCATGGGCAGAGTAGCCAGCTGATGGCTGACTCCACAGCTGATGCCTACAGTGTGGCGACCTTCATGTTCTGGACCGCAACACAGAGGATCGCTGAAAGAGGAGTGATTTCAAAGGAGCTATAGACTCCACCCAAAAACAGCCCGAGTGGTTGTGCATGCTGTTCCAGCTCTGGTCACAGTGAGGCTCTGGATGAAGGCCTTTGTGTCCGTCCCACAGCATCTTTAAGGCAGTTGAAAGGGGAGAAGGAGTAGATAGATTTAAACTCTTCCCCTTATAACCCTATCAAGCAATGGCAGGGCAGGTCCATTGTAGGGTTTTTAAGTGCCAAACACCCCTGCTGAGATTCAAAGTAGGCACTTTGGAGCAGGTTCCACCAACAAACAATCTGATTGGCCATGCACGCTACTCCATCTCCAGTCTTGGTGGGGCTGGGGATAAAGACCTCTGTGTCTATCTATCCCACAGCATGTCTGAGGTGGTTGGTGGGGGGGTAGGGGGTGTAGATAGTGTTAAACCCTTCCCCTAATTTCTTGAAGCCTACAGGTGCAAGGCAGGGGTAGTAATTCTGAACAAACCATAACATCTGCACAGCAACCCAGTTACATCTTTGGAGGCACTACTGAATATCCTTTTTACCAACTGGACACATCTCAAAGCACAAAGAGAGGGCCTACTACTGTTACCCAACCAGGAGCGAAATTTTAGAAAATGAGAATTTTAAAGACGTTTGGGAAAATTTGATAACTCTAAATGATTTTTAAGTAAAGTTGAATAATGATAGTTGCAAAAGGGCCTGGACACCAAAAAGGTGTTGTTAGTCAGCAACGTCCTAGAGGAGGGGAGCTCAACTGAATTTCTGAATGTGCTGGAGAGTGAATTGGCTGGTATTGGTAAAATGAAGATACAACATGTAGCCTGAGTACCGGACAAAAAGACGGTAAGCTTGTTTGTGGAGAATGAACAAGACCTTACAGCTACGGATAAGGATGAGGTACAGCACCTTTATAGAAAGGGGAGCCCTAAAGCTAGCTAAAATGGATGACCCTCCCCAGGGAGCTGGAGAGCACAAAGTAAAAAAAAAAAACTCTTGGAACTGGAACACAAATCAGAGTAGGTCTCAAAGGGCCTCTTGAATATCGCCAGCCAGGAGAGTTCACAAGCCACCAACCTGTTGGATGCTGTAGGGTGACTGATAGAAAAAGCATTACAACTGTCATGAGAATATAAGGAATATAGAAGGCTTCAATCATATTCAGGTCTGAAACCAACTCCCATTGGGGAGGATCATTTTAACACATGGATTGGACAGGCCACACAGATGGTGCAAGACCTATTGTTCTGATGCTGAAAAGTACCAAGTATGAAAATGTGTCCAAGGATCTGCTTTAGATGTAGTGGTAGCACTCTAGGCCACTGATGTGAATGTAATGGCAAAGAACTACCTTGTAGCATTGGTAAGAATGTTTGGAAGGGTGAAGAAGCCTGGATCCCTTCTCACACTACTGGGTCTGACCAAGTGAAGGGAAGGAGAGAAACTATGAGACTTTCTAGTCTGGTTGTGCAGCAGGCCTCCAGAGGAAAGGATGTCTGATATCTGAAACTATGGATAGCACGCGAGTGATGAAAGTACTGGAGGGAGCAGTGCACTCCAAACAAATGGTGTTGAAATATGTCTAAGAGATCATATGGACAAGCCACCACACCTACGATGTTCTCATGGGAGAGCTGAGGGAGCAGGAAGAAAGATTGGTGCCTGGCATAAAAGCACTGACACCTTGACAGACAATTGGAACTTTCCCTGTGATCATACTGACAGATGCGAGTAACAAGGAACTCTTGGAACATAAAGAGACATAGAAATATAGAATCTGTCAGCAAATAAAGACTATATGGCCCACCTAGTATGCTAATTTCCCTACTTACTGCTGCTGTCCCAGATCCTATTTGATCTGCAGCTCTCCTGGTCTGCACATCTCCAGGGTACCTTTATGTCTACTCATGCACTCTTGAACCCCCATATTGTTTTAGCACCCACCATTTCTGCTGGAAGGCTTTTCCATGGCTCCCCCACCCTCACAGTGAAAAATAACTTTCTAACATTACTTCTGAGCCTTCCACCCTTCAGCCTCATGTCATGCCCACTTGTTTTTGTGCAGAGTTTTCCACCTGTACCCTGTTTATTCCCCTAAGGTGCTTGAAAGTCTATCATATCTCCCCCCTCTCCCTTCTTTCCTCCAGTGAATAGATATTAAGGTCCTTAAGTCTTTCCTCGGAGTGCTTCTGGTGCAGTCCGTGTACTATCTTCATTGCCCTTCTCTGGACTGTCTATTTTGTCAATGTCCTTCCAGAGATGTGGTCTCCAGAACCGGACACGGTACTCCAGATGAGGTCTCACCAGGGATCTTTACAGTGGCATCACCACCTATTTCTTCCAGCTTGTTATGCTCCTCCCTATGCACCACAACATTCTGTTTGCTCTCCCCACCACTTTTTCACAGTTTGTTCACCTTCTGGTCATCAGATATGATAACACCCAGGTCTCTCTCCTGACTTGTAGTGGCCAGAATTTCCCCACTCATCCTGTACTCCTCCCTTGGATTCCTGTGACCCAGGTGCATAAGCTTGCACTTTTTAGCATTGAAACTCAACTGCCAGACACCTGACCACTCTTCTAATAGGCTTAGGTCCTTTCTCATTTTTTCAACCCCATCCGGTGTGTCCACTCTGTTGCAGATATTGATGTAATCTGTGAAGAGGCACACATTTCCCTCCAGATGCTCTGTAATGTCGATAATGAAGACATTGAATAGGATTGGCCCCAGCACCGACCCCAGTGGCACCCTGCTGGTCAATCACTCGCCTCACATTTCATTCCATTTACTACCATCCTCTGAGTCCTGTCCTTTAGCCAGTTCCCAACCCACTTTACCACCGTAGGACCCACTCCCAGGCTCCCCAATTTATTTAGCAATCTCCTATGTGGGACAGTGTTGAAGGCCTTGCTGAAATCCAGGTAGGCTACATCCACCACCCCTTTCTGATCTACCACCCTGGTTACCCAGTCAAAGAAATCTACAAGATTTGTCTGACAGGACCTTCCTGCTGAGAATCCATGCTGCCTTGGATCCTGTGCCCTGCTATCCTCCAGAACTTTCACAATCCTCTCAAGTAAGGACTCCATTGGTTTCCCCACTCCTGAGGTCAGGCTTACAGGCCTGTAATTGCCTGCCTGCTCCCTGCTTCCACACTTGTGGAGACGGAACACATCTGCCTTCCTCCTTTACCAGACCTGATCCTACTGTTAATAAATTCCTGTTGTTAGTTTCTTAATTTTTGTGAGTGAGTAAATTATTAGTGATCTTTGTGGTACAAAGTATATTTCTGCAAAATGTAAAGTGTGTATACTCGTTGGTCTCTGGGAAGTGTCCTATATCCACAAGGAAGGTGGGTTGGTATTGCATCCCAGGGGCAATCTTATACTTATGATCTGGCCCACTATTTCTTTCTCTGGGTGGAATCACCACACTATTCCCTTTCCTCCTTCTGAACTACCCCCCCCATTTGAGGAGTTTAACAAGCCCAGGCCCCTCAACCGTGTTGGGAGCCCACAGGCACAAGGCAGGGATAATATCTGTGAACAACAACTTAACAACTGCAAGGTGACCCAGTTATGCATGTAAGAGGGGGTCCTTCTGTCGTGTTCACTCTGGTGCCCCCTCACACACCAACCTACCTTGGGGTTGGCCTGGGTTCTTTTGGGTGCAGTATACAAATGGAATACCAGAACAGATTTTGGTGCCTCCACCTGGGGCAAGGGTACATAAAGGCTACCCAATATGGCCCTAACCTCTCCCCAGGAATAATTAGTATTTTACCTCCCACACACAGGTACAGTTTTCCCCACACAGTAACAATACACACAAAGCAATAACCATGAATACCATTTGTAAAATAAACTAAGCTCTGATGTGTTATAGGGAAGAGGTAGAGGAGGAGTAAAAACATATAACAAGCCATTTTGATTTCAACAATTTTCCCCACACAGTCCCTATATCAACCCCATGGGTGCACCTGGCTCTCCCCCATGACTGTAAGATGTTCTTGCTGTTCATTATGGTGGATATCTCACTGGGTTGCTGTTGGCCAGAAAGATAATGTACAGTTGAAGACAATTTGGGGATACTATAGGAACAAGTCTTTTGAACTTGAACAGGTGGAATGTGGTACGGGGGCCAAAATTTGGGTTTAAACAAGTGAACGAGTAGTTTCTCAATCTTCTGCCTGGACCCAGTGTTAGAATTACTCTGGGGCCTGCCAGGGTTCAGCCTCGGTAGCTCTCCAAGGAGTCCCGGTAGCTATGAAAAATAACTCTCTTCAATAGGGCTAGGGTCATAGCCCTGGCAGCTGTTCCTTCCCTGGGAACTTACATGTTAACTCCTCACACCTATGCAAGAGACTCTTTTGTGAAAGGCATCTACGCAAGGTTAGCACTGCAGTGGGAAGCAAGACACTAATGGGTTAAGGTCCCAATGTAGCATTAAACAATTGAAACACTAGATGTTTTAAGTCCTCTAAAGAATTATGTTCATATTCTGTAGCTGGCACCAAGACCAGAGATAAACCAGGTGCACTCCCTCTATCTGAGAACACACAGGAAACAATTCATTATTTAAAAAGAGGAAGGTCACAGGTGCTGTTAATTAAGAGGACATATTTTCAGAATTCTCTGACTGGAATATGACATTATGCTCCTTGGTGCTGCTTTGGATCCTAGGAAGAGTGGCAGCAAGGAGAGACAATGACAGCACTTTGAGCTGGATTTTCCTGTTAAAGAAGGCAAAAGGTTGCTGATCTAGTAAGTGAGTTCTAGCTACCAGCATGTGGGCAGCAGAGACTGTGTGAGAAAGTTTGCATTGAGACAACGATGAAAGAAATACCTGCATCAATACTGCAGACATTCTGGGAGAATACCTGGTTAGTACTACTGCCTGGTACTAACTGGCATACCACATCAGGATCCACAAGCCTAGACATGTTTGTGTGGTGTGGGGTGTAATGCTCTGCCCCTGCTTCTGGTTATCTGTATGATATTTATATTATAAATAAATGGTCTGTGTTTGAAATGTTGGTATGTGAGAGATTTGGCCTTTAATTTTCAAGGTCAGTACCTGAAACCACAGGATGTTGTAAAACAGACCAGAAGAACCAATTAATTAAGACTTCCTTACAGAAGGGTATTTTATTGCCCTTTTATGATCTGCCCAGGCTTTTGAAGTAGTTGAAAACTAAATGTGAGTTTTATGACGTTACAGGAGGCAGGGTAATTGGGCTGGTTCTTCTCCTTTTAGCATATAACCACAAATGTGTGAAGAGTCATAAAATCCCTCAGATCGCACTAGCACAGGAAATCACACTAGCACAGGAAATCAGCCCAAGAGGACATGAGTGCGGGATTGTTAAGTTCAAAGAGAAAATAGAAACATAGAAACATAGAAGCTGATGGCAGATAAGGACCACAAGGCCCATCCAGTCTGCTAATTTCTTGTTCTACCTTATAAATGTGCCATTGGCCTTTGCTGTGTCAATGGCCTATCTTATTCATACTCATCTGCATTGCTCCCTTATGCCTATCCCATGCCTGTTTGAAACCCTGCACTGTATTCATATCCACTACTTCCTGAGGTAGGCCATTCCATGCATCCACCACCCTTTATGTGGAAAAGAACTTCTTCACATTACCCCTTAATCAGCCTCCCTCTAATCTCATGCTGTGTCCTCTTGTCCTGCTATTTTTCTTTTATTGAAATATGTTAGACCCTTTCACCTTGTTAATGCCCTTAAGGTGTTTGAATATTTCGATCATATCACCTCTCTCCCTCCTTTGCTATAGGGTATACATATTGAGCTCCATTAATCTGTCCTCATATGTTTTCTGATGCAGTCACTGCACCATTTTGGTTGCCCTTCTCTGGACTGCCTCAATTTGGTTAATGTCTTTGTGAAGGTGTGGCCTCTAGTACTGCATGAAGTACTCCAGATGGGGCCTAACCAGTGTCTTATAAAGAGGGATTATTACCTCCCTCTTCTGACTTGTGATACCCCTACTAATACACATTAAAATGTTTAATTAAAGACTGTCATATTTGGGAGCTGGCTAGTTACAGATTTTTCAAAGCTATGACTCACATCCTCAGAAACACTTATGTCAGAAATTATCTAAGGGATACAGCTATGTCAACTTTCACATGCTCATATGTATCTGCTAAATAAGGTTTATTGAATTTAAAAGGAACTTATCTAAGGGAGGTTCCAAGCTGACCCCATTAAAAGAGGGTGGGGACAGACAGAGTTAAAAATGAAACATTGTATATGGGATGGTGACATATAATTCTAGACTCTGATTGGGCAAGTACTTAGAAAGGTACTAACTAGAAAATAATTAATTACTTGGGGTAGGAGTGTTTGTTCTGAAACTTCCTTTTTGCTTTACAAGTTTGTAAGCTGTATGATATATTGTTCTGTGTTTAATTTTACCTTTTTATCATATTTTTAGTAAACAACCATTTCTTTGAAATACTGCCTGGGTGTCTTTTCAGTTTCTTTTTTGCATGTGATGTATATGTGGTTAAGTCTGACAGCTGTTAAAAGTTTGATTGCGTTACAAAGCTAAAAGGTAAGAATATACCTAAGGTCTCTAATAGAGTTTTAAGGGCTCATTTTGGAGACCTGGCTGGGTGTCCCAGAGAAAGATTGTACTGCAGTTTCGAAGCGGGTACATATCTGAGCCTGTAATTGGATATGCTAGCATAAGGTTCACAGTTTGAATCCCTCCAGAACTCGAGGTTAAAGATGATTCAGACCCAAAGCAGACTGGATGGTTACCCTGTCTGTTACCTGTTCACACTATTGCACTCTGAGGTTGGCACTGTGGTAGCAGAGGGCCTGACCTGTGGAGTGCATTTGTGACAGATTTGGTTGCCAGCAGTTCGATTTTAAGTATTTGGTAAAACAAACTTTAACAGTTCAGTGTGTCAGCATAATACTGTACAGCTCACATGCAAAATAAGGCAGTGATTTATTTTTAAAAAGGAAAACAGAACTATATAATTTTGTTTACAAGTCCAGTATGAGGGGAACGCCAACAAGCAGAACCTCATGGATGCTCTGATGGCTGCCGATGTCCAGAGTGTTGAGTCTCAGTCTGTGACTGGAAAGGACTGAACCTTGGGAATGGAGGGGCTAGTGTCCATTGCAGTGTCTAGATCCAGTGAGGAGGATAGCAGGAACAGTGCAAGCCAAGAGCCACAGCAGCAGGGGAAGATCACTAGTGTTCAAGAGCCAGAAGCAATCAGGCTACACATGGAGTTGCAGAGGATGGAGCTGGAGTTCGAACAGCGGAAGTGGGAATTCAAGAGACAGGAGAAGCGAGAGCAGCATGCTGCAGAGGAGAAGAGGGAGTGAAAACAGTGAGAAGCTGAGCAAGAACAGCGAGAAGTGGAGCATGAACAGTAAGAGGCTGACCGTGATGAGCATGAGAGCCACAGGCAACATGAATTGGAGAAGCTAAGACTCCAACCCCCAGCACCAGCACAGGTAAGTGGCTTGGGTTTAACTGGAACTACAGGACAAGGTTATAAATTAAATTCTAAATTGATAACCAAATTTAAAGAGGGTGAGGATATGGATGCCTTTTTGAATTGCTTTGAAAAAGTTTGCATTCAGGCAAATATTCCTAGAGAGTTTTGGAGCTTCTAGCTATCAACGCTACATGCTGGGAAAGCTTGGGATGCCTTGGCTCAAATGGACCATGAAGACAGTAATGATTACAGCAAACTTAAAGCTGCCCTTTTAAAAAAATATGATTTGAATGCAAAACCATACAGAGCTAAATTCTGTAAGCTTAGGAGAAGCCCTGACATGAGCTAAGAGGAGCTAGCCATGAAACAACGTCAGTTTTGAAAACATTGGTGGGAAGGAATTGAAGCAAACTCTGTAGATAAAATTGAAAATGCTGCACTATTAGAACAGTTTGGGGGGGCATGCCCAGTAGACCTGAAAACCTGGCTGGGGGACTGAGATCCAAAGAACAGTGCAAGAAGCTGCTGAACTCTCAGACCACTATGCCAAGAGCAGACCTGCAGTGACAGCAAATGGGGCAGGGGTGGCAGTGCAGAAAGGGAAAAGCATGCCTTCAGGGCAGCTAAAACCGTTATTGCCTCTACCAAAACCAGTTAGCCCCAGGTTTCAAAGAAAATATTTTTCTGAGAAAAGAAACAAATGTTGGGTTTGCAAAGAAACTGGGCATATTGCCAGACAGTGTCCCAAAAGGACAAGCAATATACAAATTTCTGCTAGGAAAGAAGTGGGTTGTTTGTGTGACTCTGAAAGCATGCCTGTAAACCTGAGGGAACACATGCACCCAGTCACTGTGAATGGTGTACAGACACAAGGGTTAAGAGACATAGGGGCATCCCTGACATTTGTAAAAGGGAATCTGGTAGAACCTGGTCAGCTTATACCCGATAAATTTGTAACTGTACAGGGGTTCACAGGAGAGGAGAAAACATTGCCACTTGCTAGTGTTCTCCTAGACTGCGGTGAGATGGGGGAGCTGTGCAACAGGTTGCTGTAGCAGAAACTTTAGCAGTTGATGTAATTCTCAGCAACAATCTCAAACAGGGGATGGTGTGTGCAGTTACTTGTAACATAGTGGCAAAGGAAAATTGTGATGCCCCGGACCCCATAGAAGCCACTGTGGAAACCACTGGGAGGCTGGTTCCCCAACCTGGGTCTTCTGAGATGGCGACTAATGAAAGGGGGGGTAGAAATTTCCCCAGCAGCAGTTAACAAAACAGCTACAGAGGGTTACTCCAAGGAAGGAAGGGTGACCCATTGCCAGAGGGTTAGGTATGACAGTGATCCTGAATGCCCTGACACTAGAGCTAGGGACCCTAGTTTAGATACTTAAGGGGACCTGTCCCACACTTTGGGAATGTGAAAGGAGTTTGCAGCTGCTCAGAAAAGTGATCCTAGTCTAGAGAAACTGAGGGCTTTGGAAGATTCTGATGGAGCACAGGGAAGGGATGGGAAACATAAGGTTTATTGGGAAAATGGACTGAAGTATACACAGGATGCTAAGACAGAGGTAGGAATGATAGGCAGACAGCTTGTCATTCCCCAGGGGTACCATGAGCAGTTGTGAAAGATTACACACAATATTCCCATGTCTGGTCATCTGAGAATCATGCACACTAAGCAGCAGTTAGCCCATAATTTCTATTGGCCCAACCTCACCCAGCAGGTGAAGGTATTGCAGGTCTTGTCACTGGTGCCAAGAAATAGGGAAGGCAGGTAATAAAACCCAAGCCTCCCTAATTCCATTGCCCATAGTGGAAGAGCCATTCCAGAGGGTGAGAATGGATAGTGTGGGGTCTTTAAATACCCCCAGCTCCTCTGGGTAGAGGTTTATCCTAACTGTCGTGGATTATGCCACCCAGTATCCAGAGGTAGTCACCCTATCCTCGCTGAAGACAGACAAAGTGGCAGATGTCTTACTTAGGATTTTCTCCTGTTTTGGGTTTCTGCAGGAGGTTATCACCGATCGAGGGGTTCCTTCTTGTCAGACCTGATGAAATGTTTATGGGAGAAGTGTGGGGTGGTGCAGAGATGCATGACACCTTATCACCTGCAAGCCAATGGGGTGGTGGAAAGATTTAACGGTACCCTGAAGTCAATGCTCCAAGCGTTTGTTGAACAGCATGGGAGGGACTGGGAGAAATCACTTCCCTACCTGTTGTTTGCATACAGGGAGGTACCCCAAGAGTTGACAGGGTTTTCCCCTTCAAGCTGTTATATGGATGCTGGGTACATGGGCCCCAGACTTGATCCAGGAGGACTGGGAAGGCAAGCACACCACACAGGGAACTCCCACAGTGGACTATGTCCTTAGGTTTATGGAAAGGCTGAAGGAGCTTATTGGGACAGCCCAGAGCAACCTGGCAGCTGCCCAACAAAACCAAAAAGCATGGTATGACTGCAGAGCCAGAGTTCACTCGTACATGGTGGGTCAGGAAATCATGGTCCTAATCCCGGTGTGGAAAGACAAGCTGCAGGCTGAGTGGACAGGACCATACAAAGTAGTCAGAAAGGTAAATGACATGAACTACATTATAGAGTTACCTGACAGGAGACTTACACAAATAATTTACCATGTCAACATGATTAAGCCCTATGCTAATAGGGCTGACATGGTGTTTGCCATGTGTCACTCTGGGAAGGGGACAGATGAACAAAACCCCCTTCTGGACTTGCTGGAAGAAAGCAAGTGGGTCCTCTGTGGGGGCAATTAAATTGTCACCCCAGTTGGCAGTGGACCAGATCCAGGAAATAAGGGAGGTTTTAGCAGACTTTGCACCACTGTTTACCGCCCAGCCTGGACTAACCCCCTTAGCGACACACGATATGGAGACAGGGACGCAGGCGCCCATACGGCAAACAGCATATCGGGTGTTGAGGCTGTCCAAAAGCACATTAGGAGGGAGGTAGAGGAAATGCTGGATTTAGGGGTAATCCAGAAATCCCACAGACCCTGGGCCTCACTCATAGTCCTTGTTCCCAAGCCAGATGTCTCTACTCATTTTTGTGTGGACTATCATGGACTGAATGCAATCACGAAGTCAGACACCCACCTGATGCCATGGACAAATGAACTCCTGGACGAACTGGGAGGGGTGACCTATTTTATGACTACTGACATGACAAAGGGGTATTGGCAGGTAGAGTTAACTGCCATAGCTTGGGAAAGGTCAGCCTTCATCACTCCAATAGGGTTATTTGAATTCAAAGTAATGCCTTTTGGAATGAAGAATGCCCTGGCCACTTTCCAAAGGTTGGTGAACCAGGTGTTAAATGGTGCTGTGGAGTACGCTGTGGCATACCTGGATGACATTGCCATCTTAAGTTCCAGCTGGGAGGAACACCTGTCCCACCTTAAAGAATTGCTGGGCAGGATACAGAGGGCTGGGCTCACTGTCAAAGCTGAGAAGTGCCAGGTGGCCATGGCTAAAGTGGCATATCTCAGGCATGTTGTAAGCTGGGGACAGCTCCGTCCTAACCAAGTAGAAATAGAGGAGATCAAGGTATGGCCTAGACTAGAAATGCAGAAGCAGGTCAGGAGTTTTCTAGGGATAGCAGGGTACTATAGGAAATTTGCACCCAATTACAGTGCCCTGGCTGCTCCTCTATCTGACCTGGTAAAGAAAAGGAGGCCTAAGAAAGTTACCTGGAAACCAGCCTGTGAAAATGCCTTTATCAGACTGAAGAAGGCATGGTACAGTGCTCCTGTATTGACAAGTCCAGACTACAGCAGACCCTTTGTAGTTCAGACTGATGCCTCAGATGTGGGTATTGGAGCAGTGCTGAGTCAGACATTCAATCAAGGGAAAGATCACCCCATAGTGTACCTGAGTAAAACGTTACTTCCCAGGGAGCAGGCATACTCTACTGTGGAAAAAACAGTGTCTTGCCATAGTGTGGGCCATAAAGAAGTTAGAGCCATACTTATGCAGGCAGCATTTTGAGGTACTAACTGACCACAACCCCCTGATTTGTCTGACACAAATGGAAAAAACAAATGATAGACTACTAAGATGAAGCCTTGCCTTGCAAGGGTATGACATGATGATCTCACACAGAGCTGGAGCAACCAATCAGAACGCAGATGGCTTGTCACATTTATATGAGGAATGAACTGACTTGTGGAGCTCTTCCCATGCAGGAGATAAAGCCCCCAAATTAAGTCTAGGTGGGGAGGAGTGTGACACTCTGCCCCTGCTTCTGGTTTTCTGTATGATATTTATAAATAAATGGTATATGTATGAAATGTCAGTATGTGAGAGATTTAGCCTTTAACTTTCAAGGTCAGTAGCTGAAACCACAGGATGTTGTAAAACAGACCAGAAGAACCAGTTAATTAAGACTTCCTTACAGAAGAATATTTTATTGCCCTTTTATGATCTGCCCAGGCTTTTGAAGTAGTTGAAAACCAAATGTGAGTTTTATGACGTTACAGGAGGCAGGGTAATTTGACTGGTTCTTTTCCTTTTAGCACATAACCAGAAATGTGTGAAGAGTCATAAAATCCCTCAGATCACACTAGCATGAAATCAGCCCAAGAGAACATGAGTGTGGGATTGTTAAGTTCAATGAGAAAATGTTTAATTAAAGACTGTCTTATTCGGGAAATGGCTAGTTACAGATTTTTCAAAGCAATGACTCACATTCTCAGAGACACTTATGACAGACATTATCTAAGGGAGGTTCTAGCTGACCTCATTAAAAGGGGGTGGGGACAGATAGAGTTAAAAATGAAACATTGTATATAGGATGGTGACATATGATTCTAGACTCTGATTGGGAAAGCACTTCAAAAGGTACTACCCAGAAAATAATGAATTACCTGTAGTAGGAATGTTTGTTCTGAAACTTCCTTTTTGTTTTACAAGATTGTAAGCCGTATGATATACTGTTCTGTGTTTAATTTTACTGTTTTGTC
This sequence comes from Neoceratodus forsteri, assembly GCA_016271365.2. NCBI lineage: Eukaryota > Metazoa > Chordata > Ceratodontiformes > Ceratodontidae > Neoceratodus > Neoceratodus forsteri. Next base: position 301,542,632 of record CM057450.1, on the reverse strand, counting down.
ATATTTTCAGTAAACAACCATTTCTTTGAAATACTGCCTGGGTGTCTTTTCAGTTTCTTTTTTGCATATGATGTATATGTGGTTAAGTCTGACAGCTGTTAAAAGCTTGATTGTGTTACAAAGCTAAAAGGTAAGAATATACATAAGGTCTCTTATAGAGTTTTAAAGGTTCATTTTGGAGACCTGGCTGGGTGCCCTGGAGAAAGATTGTACTGCAGTCCCGAAGAGGGTACATATCTGAGCCTGTAATTGGATATGCTACCATATAGTTCACAGTTTGAATCCCCCCAGAACATGAGGCTAAAGGTGATTCAGACCCAAAGCAGACAGGAGGGTTACTCTGTCTGCTACCTGTTCACACTATTGCACTCTGACATTGGTACTGTGGGAGCAGAGTGCCTGACCTGTGCAGTGTATTTGTGACATGGGGCACCTACTCCTTAGACTGATTTTTCCTGCATGAGAAGGAAAGGGAGGAAGAAGAAGAGAGTTTCAGGTGACTGTGAAAGAAGGGCTAGGCAATTCTGCCTAATATCAGGTTTTTTTCCCCCCTAGAAATAAGGTTATTTGATAGTGGCATTTTCCTAAGAGCAGGATATACACTTGAGTTCAGCAAGACTTGTTGCATTTAAAAAAAAATTTGTTTACTTTTTAGTAGCTTACTATATTTAGATTTTTACAATATGCAGTTCAACCTAGCCTAGAAGTTAGATGAATGAGCTGTGAATAAGTTTGGTATATCCAGCTCAGTTAGGTTTGATTCCCACAACCTTCACTTGCATACTGTGTGACTGAGCGAGTCACTTAACTTCCCCGGCGCTCCCAGGTTGCCTCTAAAAATAAGCACTTGTGTCTAGTGGAACTAACCCAGTTACCAGATAAAAAAATACTTGTACTGTCTTGCTGGCAGGCCCCTCATTTCATTGCATTGCTGCTTAAAAATCAGTTTAAAATGAGTTAGAAAACTGAAATTGCAAAACATGGTGGTTTGGACACTGTAAATATTGGGGACTCTGTGGGGTGTCTGCTATCATAGAAGAGGCTCATATCATGAGGTTTGGGCAAGAGGAGCACAAAGCGTAGCAGAGCATTTCTGGTTGCTGCCTGAACCTCAAGAGAAAGGAACATGCAGATCCAAAAGTTAGTGCAGCACAAACACAAACAAAAACAGAGACTTGTATTTCAAATCTTACAGGTTTATTTCACTAACATTTACAAGAAGCTCTTCGTATGACCCTGGCCCTGCACTTTGTCTATCCCAGCCTTCCTTAGGGGGCACCAGAGAACTTACAACTGAGTCATTTTAAATAGTCAATTTCTAATGACATCACAAAATTACATAGTATGACATACTGACCTTCCTTTTTAATTATTTCATTGTTAGTGGCAACATTTCAAATAAAAAAACTCATATTTAAAGTTGGTTTACAACTATTTTATAAGTTTAAAAGGATACTAATATGCTCATTGCATGGCCTTTTGCCCTCCTTATGCTTCATTAATACTTGTAGTTTGATAAAAATTCACATCCACTAAATCCATATTGATACTTAGAGTATTTTTACAACTAATCTTGTGGAATACTAATATGCTCATGACATGAGATTTTGACCTTCTTGTATTAAAAAAAAAATAGGTCTACTGGAATTATTATCACTGTTTTCTATTTTTCTCACCATTATATATAATAAAATAAACACAAGAAAAGGCTCCATACAATATTAAGTCCAAACAAAGACCATTGCATAATAGCAAGAACTTTCTAAGCACATTGGCTAGTTTCATCATATAATTAATCAGGTTTTGGTGTTATGGACAAAAATTCAGTTAATTACAAACTGGAAGTTACCAAGATCCTGAGCGATCACCCATATTCACTGGCCTATATCCAAACTGGGGATCCACTATGTAGTATCCAAGGTATTAAGAGGTTTAAGAAACAAGGTATCAGTTACCTCTGAAAAAAGAGGAAAAATATAATCAGTATCTGTTTTTCTTTAGTAGGTAGGATTATAAGTCCCATTGTTCATTTAATCCTTTAGGTTTGACACTTTGTAGGGTATAGAGCCAGTAACATTCTTGCATAACCAACAGATTCTGCCTATTGCCTCTTTGTTTTGGTGTGGTGACATGTTCCAATCCCATACATTTTTGCCCTTCAGTGCTAGAGTTGTGTATACTGTGAAAGTGTGCTGCAACTGGTTTGTCTATCCTCACATTCTCTATGTCCCTAATGTGTTCTTGTATTCTTGTTTTTATTGATCCGGTAGTGCGGCCTGTGTATACCATGCCACATTGGCACCACAGCACATACACTACGAAATTAGTGTCACATGTAATGCATTCTTTGATATGTACTCTCTTGTCCCTAACCCTAGGGTGGATTATTTCACTTGTTGTAGAAACATAGAATTTGACGGCAGATAAGGACCACTTGGCCTACCTAATCTGTCCATTTTTCTACCTAACAGATAAGCTGCAGATTCTAGTTAACCAACAGCTTACTTCCTCCTAGCCCCCCCCCAGGACTGCCCCATGCATTCTTGAATTCCCCCCACTGTTCTTGACTCCACAACCTCCTCTGGGAGGCTGTTCCATGCATCCACAACCCTCTCCATGAAAAAATACTTCCTCACATTACCTATGAGCCATCCCCCCTCTATCTTCAAATTGTGCCTCCTTGTTCTTGTACATCTCTTTTTCTGAAAGATGCTACTACCCTCTTGGACTTTGTTGATTCCCTTGAGGTACTTGAAAGTTTCTATCATCTCCCCTCTCTCCCTTCTTTCCTCAAAGGTATACATATTAAGCTCCTTTAGTCTTTCTTCGTATGTCTTCTGGTGCAGACCCTGCACCATTTTGGTTGCCCTCCTCTGCAAAGCCTCCACTCTGTCTATGTCTTTGCGGAGATGAGGTCTCCAGATTTGCACACACTACTCCCGATGGAGTTCTCACCAACTGTCTGTACAGAGGGATAACAACTTCCTGTTTTCTACTATTGATGCCTCTCCCTATGCATCCCAGTATCCCCCCAGCCTTCCTTACTGCCTTCTCACATTGCTTGCCCACCTTTAGGTCATCTGATATAATTACCCCAGGTTCCTTTCCATTTTTTACTGTTGTGAGTATCTCACCTTCCCCATTGTGTACTCTTCCCCTGGGTTTTTGTTTCCCAGGTTACCTTGCACTTCTTTGCATTGAATCTGAGCTGCCATACATCTGACCATTCTTCCAACCTTGCCAAGTCCCTTCTCATCCTTTCCACTCCATCTTGTGTATCAAAAAGACATGCTTTTCCTTTCAGTTCCTCTGCAATGTCACTTATAAAGACATTAAAAAAGACCTATCCCAGTACTGAACCCTATGGTATCCCGCTAGTAACCCTCCTTTCTTCACTGTGGACTCTGTTTCCTACTACCCTTTGTGTCCTGTTGTCTAGCCAATTTTTTATCTAGGCTACCACCTTGGAACCCACTCCAAGGCTAGCTAACTTGTGTATTAATCTTTTGTGTGGGATTGTATCAAATGCCTTGCTAAAATATAGGTAGGCCATGTCCACAGCCCCTCCCTGGTCTACTACTTTGGTCACCCAGTCAAAAAAACTATTAGATTTGTCTGACATGATTTTCCCATCATGAATCCATGTTGCCTTGCGTTCTGTGCCCCACTGGCCTCTAGGTACTCAACAATTCTTTCCTTCAGAGGTGATTCCATCATTTTCCCTACCACTGAGGTCAAACTAACTGGTCTGTAGTTTCCTGCCTCTGCCCTGCTCCCACTTTTGTGAAGAGGACTCACATCCACTCTCCTCCAGTCCTCAGGTACCACCCCATCCTCCCATGATTTGTTAAAGAGAGTAATCAGCGGTGTCACTAGTTCTACCCTTAGTTCCTTTAGAATTCTTGGGTGAATCCCATCAGGCCCCATTGCTTTGTCCACCTTCAATTTTATTAGTTCTTTCAGAACCCTTTCTTCTGTAAATGGACTGGTATCGACACCCATCTTTGGAGTGTTTCTCTTGTTTGGTTTAGGTATCTCCCCCTCCTCTTCATTTGTGAATACTGAGCAGAAATATTCATTCAGTATCCCTGCTTTTTCACTGTCACCCTCTGCCCACATTCTCTCCCCTTTATTAAGCCTCAGTATCCCTCCTTTGGTCTTTCATCACTCCCTAATGTACCTATAAAAGGTCTTATTCCCCTTCTTAACAGAGTTGGCTATCCTTTCCTTAGTTTGGGCCTTTGCTATTCTGACTGCCTTCCCTGCCTCTTTCTGCTTTAACTGATAAAGTTCTCTGTTCTGCTCCTTCTGTGTTTACTTTTATTTCCTGAATGCTATCCTTTTCTTCTTAACCTTCCCTGCCACTTCTTTTGAGAACCATAGTGGTTTTTTCCTTTGTTATGTTTTGTTGATTTGCTTTACACAAAGGCTTGTTGCCTCTGTGATGGCTGTTTTGATTACTCCCCATTGTTCCTCCACCTCTCCTTCTTGCCAGTTTGCTACTGCTTTTCTGAGGCACACTCTCATTTTCCTAAAGTCAGCCCTCCTAAAGTCCAATACTCTTGCTTTTGTATGGCTTGGTTATATGGCTGTGTTTATCGTGAACCACACTGTTTGGTGGTTGCTCATTCCCAGATGGCTACCCACTTCTAAATATGAGATTCTTTCTCCATCCCCATTTGAGAGTACCAGGTCTAATATTGCTTCCTCCCAAGTGGGTTCCAGTACTAGAAATCTGAGGCATGCCCCTTGTAGGGCATCAAGAATGACCCTGCTCTTGGATGTGCCTGCAGCAAAGGTTCTCCAGTTAACATCTGGCATATTCAGGTCCCCCATCAACAATATCTCACTTTTTCTGCCATTCTAAGGATGCCTTCTATCATTTCCTTGTCCATTCCTTCCCCCTGAGATGGGGGTCTGTATACAACCCCCATGCGGATTGTGGTGCCATTTCCTGTCTCCAGGGTGACCCAGAGTGCTTCATCTGCTCCCTGTTTACTCTTTAGTTTTGTTGCTTTGATATCTTCCTTTACATAGAGAGCTACTCATCTTCCTCTTTCAACCTCCTTGTCCCTCCTGTAGATTGTGTATCCTGGTACGTTGACATCCCAGTCATGGTTTTCTGTGTACCATGTTTCTGTGACTGCCACAATATCCAGGTAACCCTCTTCCATCAAGACCACTAGTTCAGGGAGCTTATTACACAGACTATGGGAATTGGTACTCATCACCCTCCACTTTTTGATGGCCTTACCCCCTTTTGGCCCCATTCCTGTCCTTACTGCCTTTGCCTTTTTTACATTTACCTCTGTCCTGCTCCCTAATGACTTCTCTACCTTGGTGTTTACCTCACTAATTACTGTGTTTTGTGGTGGAGGCTGGGATTTCCCTGCTCCTATTCAGTGCCTCCCCCCTTGGATAGTTTAAATGCATGCCAATGAAGCATTTAAACCTCTTGTAAATTCTCACAGACATTGCATCTATGGCACTTATAGTTCCCTATAGATCTAGTGGGCAACCACATGTGTCTAATGTGTTCCTTTACTTTCATCCTTCTATGTATCAGTTTGTCCCTCAGGTTCAGTGCTCATCAAAAGGTGATGAGTGGTTTGTGTTCCACTGCCTGGTGTACTTCATGGTCCCTTTGTAAAATTCTCCAATTTTGATCAATAATGTTGCCAATCTTCTCTGCCATGTTGTTATATTCAGTGACAAAAGTAACTGGGCTACTGTAATTGTTGCCCTGCCTCTTTTTCTATGTTAGCAAAGAATTTCTGTCACAATTCAGTGCTGTGGCTTTGGAGGAGTCTAACATGTTCTCACTGTACCCTCTCACAGAAAATCTGTTTTCTAGTTCCATGGCATGTGTAATGAAATCTTCTAAGTGACTACAATTCCTTCTCAGCCTAAGGAACTGACTGTAAGGTACTGAATCCTTGTGTTTTTTTTCAGGGTGAACAATCTTGGCATGTAGTACTGAGTTGCTGGCAGTTTTCTTTCGGAAACAATTTGTTTTATGTCTGCAGTCTCAGTATTGGTGTCTGTGTATGAAATGTTTATGTCAAGGAAATTTAATGTGTTACTGTCTGCCACAAAGGTGAATTTTAAATTCAAGTCATTATTTTGTAACTAGTTGAAAAAATCCTTGACCACAGACACATTTCCTTTCCAAATAGATATGGCAAGATATAGGACAGAGAGAGATGAGGAGACATTTTTTCACAGAGAGGGTGGTGGCTATGTGGCACACTCTGCCCAAGGAGGTGGTATCCTGTAGGATGGTGGGCAGTTTAAAAAGGGGATGGGACAGGGTGGGGGTGGTAAGCGTGAGGGGAAGGGAAGGTGGGGCAGCTGCAATGTAAGGGGCTAGTTGCACGTTCAAGCAGACCTGATAGACCATGAGGCCTGTTTCTGCTGGCAGATTCATATGTTTGCATGTGCGTATGACATTATCAATAAAATGATTCCACAGTATTATATTTTTAAGGAAAGGATTTTGGCCGGGGTTGAGCACATGTTGCTCCTCCCACATGTCCCAAAACAGGTTGGCATATGAGGGAGCCATGGATGCACCCATTGCAGTGCCACATCACTGGAGGAAATGTTCACCATTACATTCAAATGCATTATAGGTGAGCACAAAATCCAGTGCTGTAAGTAAGAAATCATTAGAAACATTTTTGTCAATTTATTTTCAAGGAGGTATTTACATGCTCTGATCCCTTGTCTGTGAATTAAGGAAGTATAGAGGCTTTTGACATCTATGCTCACCCACAAGTAATCATCCTTCCAGACAACATTTTTCCATTTACACAATAAGTCAGGATTGTCTCTGATATAAGATCCTAATTTCACTACATGAAGTTGTAAGAAGTAATTGACAAACTTTCCCACGTTTTCTGTCAAGGAACCTACTCCAGATACTATTGGCCTGCTTGGCGGTTCTGTGATGCTTGTATGTATTTTAGGGAGAATATAGAGGCTAGGTGTTATAGGGTAATCAGACCAGATAAATCCATATTCTTGTTCAGAAATATCACCATTTCTTACTGTCACCTGTAATATCTGGTGTAGTTCCTTTTTATACATGTTTTTAGGGTCTGGTGGTAGTTTGGTATATTTTTCAGGGTCATTAATGTCTGTCTCACAGCAACATACCCTGGTAGTTGTCAGAGAAACAACTGTTTTATTACTAAGCAATACCGGAAATGGTCAGACAGGCTGCAGCATGTTGGAGTGTCTTGTGGATGAAGTCTGTGGGGGAGGCACATATGGAACAGCTCTACGATGCTGGTTCGACAGCAATTTCATCGATCGGCATCATAGCGACAGAATTTATGTCGACTTCAAGTTGCAGTTGACATAAATCCTGAAGGACTCCCGGTCTCTGTTTTCTATTGGGGGATTTGCCACCTGAACCCCCCATGCGGGGGACTCTGCCCCCCACACCCCATTCTAAATGTAATCAACTCCGAGTCAGAGTTGATTCAGGGAGGGGGTGCAGGACCTGAAGACTGTGTGCCCAGGTCTCTGGCACACCAATATAGCGAACTGTCATTGTTATCAGCATTTCATCAACATTGACATAGTTCGCTGTATTGGTGTCGCTGTCAGAGGGGGTATACCATATGAAACCACTCAGCATGACAGTTCAAGCAGCTAAGTAACTCTCTTTCATGCCAACCTGCCACCTGTCAGACGATTAGGTCAATCAACTACAGTACCAGGGTATGCTGCAAGTCTTCATCTGTGTGTGATATACTAATAGCACTATTAACACTGTTATCAACCCTCACTATTGCTGTGTGGACAAGTGAGATGAAAAGTGTTGTCTTTCCAGTCTCACATACCATTTAGGCTTACATAAAAATGTGTCCTTTTAAGTGGTTTCAAATAAATGCAGTCAAGTTGAAACTGAGAGAATCTTAATCATTCCTACATGCTCACATCTATACAAAACCTTGAACATGCTTCCAGCAGAGGTAGTGGGGATGAAAACACTGGTAGGGACTGGAAATGACTGGGACAGTCACAAGGTAGTTGTAGCGGTAAAGAAGGGTGAGAAGGAAAACGTGTTGTAGACCAAGTATGGTCTGCAGCACAAATGAAGGTAAAATAATGAACAGACTTGGTGGTCCAGTGGTCCCTTATCAGCCGTTAGATTCTATGTTTCTGTGTTTCTATTCTTCTATGATTAATTTATCAATGGATGGTCCATTCAACTTCACAGCATTTATCTGAAAAACAACCTGGTTGAATAGGAGTAAAAATCTGTACTTCCACTTCATATGATAAATAAAAATGAAAAAAGGCCACAATATGTTGCCATATAGTAATGAGTACTTGCATTTTTTTTGTTGGCAGTATCTTGATGAAACATAACTGCTATTACTATAAGTTGAAGGACTATGTATATTTAAAATAATCTACTGTATGTCTCATCATTCCTAAAAATAACAGAGTGTCAATGAGAAGAGACCCCAACACATTTCTGTTCTCACACAGAGGATGAAGACAGTGATCTAAATATTTAGACAAGTTTTCTCTGAGGCACCCAATACTGGCCACAATAAAATGACCAGGAGGATCTATCACAGATTTATGTACTTTTGGTAGTATATATATCATGGCCAATTTTTAATTATGTGTTAAAGATGTGCCTTTAGCAGATTTAGATATTTTAACTGTAGTCTATTTTCTGTATAGTACTGCATGTTGTACGATAGTATATATGCATTATATATATAGGGTGTTTTTTTGCACTCAGATTTTGACACTAGGCTATGATATATATCACATGAGCCTCTTTGTGGCATCATCTTAGAAGGTCTATTTAAACAGCATTGTTTCATTTGTTCTGATCACCCTTGACAAAGCACCTGCTATAAGGTGTGAAACGCTGTCAGTCTTTATGGCTGCAGGATGTGGAGCCCTGCAGATATCTTACTATCATGTGGGAAAAAAGAGCACTTCAGACTCCCACCAAAGCACAATTTTTGAGTTGAACCACAATCCTTTCACTACTGAAATCACTCCACTGAGGGAGAGGGAGAAAGAGTTCCTTTCCTATATGCAGTATTCTCATGCCAGTTCTAATTACAATCACTGGATAAGCTCAGCGTAAACAGCACAGGCAGCTTGTTTTAGTCCTAAAGGACACCTAAACCCTCTTATTACACATTTTTATCTAAACAATGCCCAGTTGGCAGGTGGATAGTGCTTCAGTACTTCTTAAAATCTTCAATAATGTTTTTGTTTGTTTGTTTTTTATGTAGTTCTCAATGCAGCAGTCTTAAATCAGCAACTGAACAGTCTTTGAAGCATAGCTGTAAGGTAAATTTGTTTTATGGTTTTTCTGCCAAATTCCTTCACAGACTTTGTTGGAGCACAAGGTGATTTGAGATCAGGTTTCGGCTTGTGTCAGTGGAGTCACTGGGCTGGGGCAGGCAGACACACATTGGTATGATCCTCTAATTGAGTAAAATGAGCAGTCTAATATTTTAGTAAATCTATTTGTTAAGTAAAAGCTACTTTCCCGCCTTAAGTAAGTGATGACCATGTAACTCTCTGTCAGTTTTTGTATTGACAGTCCTGTGTAAAAATTTGGGTGGTTACACTCTATTTGTATATGTAAGGAGTTTATTTGGAAATACTGCTTGACTGATAACAAACTAACAGTTTTTTGGGTGTCTGTGTCTAATTGCTATCTTCCCTCTGGGACTTGCAAGGTACTGTAAGCTTTAATGGCACTGGTGGGTGAAGGGTTGAGAACAGGGGAGAGTGAGGCTTAAGTTTGTTTTTTTTCTTTTAGCCAGAGTCTCCTCTATTTAGTAATATAATCAAACATGTAAGCTACAGTAACTATGACATTAAACTGGGATTGCATTTAGCTGATACCTGCTCTATGGTGGGACTTAATTATGCACTTGTGATAGCACAGCCTTGGAGTTGAATGCACTGCTCTGCTTTGACTTGTCATTTGGAGTTAAATGCACTGCTCTGCTTTGACTTGTCATATTGTGTCCTACATACTGTATCTACTTGTGTGATATTTTTCTGTTTTTATTAAATGAAGCATGTGGCAGTAGATTACTAAAAATAGACCCAATCTTAAAGTCCTCATTTCCTATATTTGATTTTTTATTTGCACTCTGTGTTACTGTCCACACTTCATAACTGTTTGAAACACTCATGTTTCTTCATCAGGTTATTGCAGAACTGCATAAAAACATTCCAAACCAGTTTCACTATTACATCTTTTCTGAAACTTAAAATGAAAATGGGGAGTGGTGGTGTTGTGGAGCCTGAGCAAGATGGCCACTTATTGATCCAAGTAAGTAGCTATTCACTGGCAAATTTAACAGAAACGTCAATTTCTCTGGGTATTTTAAAGTGTTAATAGTCTGAAAACATATTGGACTATCCATCGGCTATTACGGGGAACCCTCAAAAAAGATCAATATCAGGGTTCGGGAGCTAAGTCTAAAAACGCTCCTACAGCTCCAGTCACAAAATCTGCACATGGTCGATCTGAAGACAATATGGAAGAAGCACCAGAAAAGACCCTGCAAATTATCAGGTCCAAACTCTCCAAACTTATTAAATCAGTGACTGCTCTATCAGATAAATCTAATGGTATGAGCAATCGGGTCACTACTTTAGAAACCTCGATAGAGGGAGTACAAACAACGGCTATTGATGCCTCCAAGTGGGTAGATGCCATCATGGGAGTGATCTCATCAGTCATAAAAGAGAGCGGGCACTGGAAATTGAGACTGGAGACATTAGAAAACCACTTTTGGGCCACAAACATGTGAATCGTGGGGATGCCTGAAGGTAGTGAGAGGGATCACCTCTTGCTATTTCTGTGGTACTGGTTTGGCCAGCAGTTGGGAGATGAGGTGCACAACAGATCGCAGCAGTTCCAGAGGTCTTACCGCATCATGCCATGAGGACGTACCAACAACCTAGGGATACCCAGAATGATCATCATAGTCACCAACTGAGCGATGACCAGGGATTATATTTTGGCGCTGGTGTGCTGTAAGGGGATTCTGCGACATGATGGGCACCAGATCAATTTGTATCCTGACATCAGCTATGCAACATGACAGAAGAAAAAACAGTTTGACAGGGTGAGAGCCATGCTGAGGGAGGTCTCTATCCCTCATGGCATGGTTTTTCCTGTTCGCTTATGCATTGCTTACCGTGAGAACATATACATATTTTCTGACTCCACAGAAGTATTGAAATGGAGTCAGAAATATGCAGCTCCACCACATTCTCCAGCTTCAGCGCCTTTGTCTTCAGATGAAGAGGATGTTTGAAATCTTTATGTTGTAGTTCCTTTTGCGAGGTGGGTGCAGTTAATGTTCCCAGGTAAGACTGATCTGAAATAACTAGGTTCAGGACTGTAATTTTTCTTAAATTAAAGTCTGGCCCTGGGACAACTCATCACCTCCCTTGAACTTAATGGACAACGTTTCATGTTATTTCTCACATAGTTGGGGGATAGTTCTATCCCCATAACAAAAACATTTTGGGGAATTTTAAAGTCTTCATTCGCTGTTTAACTTTAAATGATTATTAAGACCAAGTTTTGTATTGTTTTTTCTTGCTCATTTTTACAGAAACTATAAATGTTTATTATGTTTGCCAGTTATTGCCCTGGTAGAATCGAATGTAAAATGCATTATCAAAAGCTGCTGGATGGGATCGTTTATACGTTACACATTCAATGTGTCCAGATAGGTTAAGCATGGTGTACCATTACCACATAGATGGTGAAAAGACTTTGGACATTTTTATTCAGACAATACTGTTTAAACCATGCAGCTCATGGGCTCATATACAGTTTTCTGATTGTCTTTATTGTGTTTTATAAAATTTTGATTGTACCCACAAAGATGTATCTTTAAAGCAGTAGATGGTTGAAATGAGGTTATTAAGAGGAGTGACACCCTCATAGGGATTATACTATGTACTGTAATGTCTATCCTGGAAATCAGACTGTATGTTTATTTTTTCTAAAATAAAACATAGAGTTTAAAAAAATGAAAATTCTGATTTCACCGTAGGCAATGGAAAAATAAATACACAAATGTATAGAAATGTTTAGCAAGGGAAACAAACCTGCTAGTCCAAAAATCTATTTTCCTTAACTTTTAACATATTATTCACTGTGGCTTGCTTTATGATGAACTTCATATGTAAAAAGACATAAAACAATTAACATTTGTCTAGGGTCTAATTTTGATGATGGGGATGGAGGGTCAATATGTAAACTTCTTAAGCCCTAATACCAAAAAGCATTTTTATATGAAGAAATTTTCATTAAAAGAATTAAAGAACATTAACATTAAAGAATAGGCCTTTCTTATCCCCACGAGCCACTGTTTCATGAACTTTGGGTCCCACTGAACTAAGGAGTATAGTCCCCCATATTCAGAGCTGGCCATGTGTGATCTGTGACCATTTGAGTGCAGTCTGCCTGGGGTGCAATATTCAGACAATTAGCTCACTGCAACTGGAGTGTGCAGACTGTCTAAATATGGGGCCATGTTGATACAGTGCATAGTGACTATGCACTATGCTGACACAGGCCCAGACTGAATACGGCTAACAGGAGCACAATGATGGTAGCATGTACCAAATGGGATAGCAGCAGGGCTCTGTTGGACCATATTTAGCCCTAACATGTTAATGACCCCTTTGGGGATGGAAGGCGGAATGACCCATTTGCATGCCCATTATGGGCCTATCAACATGTGTGTGTGTGTGTGCCCTCCCCATTCTGTAGCTCTCTTACATATTTCTTGTGGTCTAGTGGTCCCCCCAACCCCCTATTCTGTAGCTGTCTCAAATATTTCTGATGGTGTATTCATTCCAGTACTCCCTGGTTAACTGTTCTGTAGCTGTCTTCAATATTCCTGGTAGTCTAATGGTTCCCCCACACCTGATCCAACTGTCCTGTAACTGTCTCAAATATTTTTGGTGGTGCAGTGGTTTCTGCATGCCCAATCAACTGTCCTGTAGCTGTCCTGACTATTCCTGGTAGTCTAGTGGTCTTCTCCCCTCTGCACACACACCCCCGTGAGGACATCTGATCCTCTGTCAACCCGCCTGCTCAGGACCTTCCTCCCCACAACCCAGCCCCTTGCTCTAAGCCAAAGTATGGCAATAGTGACCTGCACAGCCCTCTGCTCACCACTTTGACCTGCCACCATCTGATTGTCAGTGAGCAATCATGAGTACAGTTCAATGTCATGAAAGCAATCACAAAACAGCGATCGCTATTATGCCAAGTGTATATTGCCGAAAAGCAAATGGGTGCTATACACATGCCGGCAACCAAGCATCCGGCAACAAGGCAAAATGTTTATGTGCAGGGGGCTGTGTCCCCTGCCCCCCTCTTAAGGATTACTAAATCCAGAGGGGTGAATGTCGGGGAGGCGACACTCTGGATTGCCATAAAAAAAATAAAGGCAGTGGCAAAAGTCCCCCCCCAGTACCTGCTGCAGCAGAGCTAGCCACACTCATCACCACACCACATGGCTGGCTCAGCTGCAGCAGGCATACTACCCTCCTCAGAAACCCTCTTCCCGATCCCTCCCCTTCCCATTGCTATTCTCCCCTTCCAGTCACCCAACAGTACTGTTGGCTTCACATACAGTCGCTACCCTTGCAGGGAAGCTCATGAAGATGGCGGTGTTTTAAAAGTCGCTGTTTTGATGGTCACTCATATTCGGTTGCTATCCTCACGTGATACCATGAGTATAGTATAAACAAGTGTTCATGTGTTTGTACAATACTTGGGATTGCTCAAAGACTATCAGATGGTAACCAGTTGAGGTGGTGAGCAGAGGGCTGTGCCAGTCATCACTATTGCTGCAGTTTGCATTATGTGATCAGGGCTGGGGGGTGCCTGAGAGGGTGAGTCGGGGGGGGTCAGATGTCCTTACAGGAGGGACCACTAGACCACCAGGAATCTGCCAGACAGCTTCAAGATGGGTGAGCTGGATGCTTATACAATGTGTTTTTCCAGGACAGATCAGCTTACATGCAACATCTGCTTTTAGTGGGGTTCTGCTATATGGTCCTGCTTTTACAGTTTTACAATATATTTGCACAGGACAGCCCAGCTGAGTTGTGATATCTTGTTTACAGTAGGGTTTAGTTTGACCCAGTTTTTACACTATATTTTTGCAGGATATTACAGCGAAGATGCAAGATCTTTTTTTCAGTGGGGTCCTCCTTTTACCCATTTTTGTAATGCATTTACCCAGGACAGTCCAAGTGGGAGACAATTTTTCATTTTCAGTGGGGTCCAGCTTTTACTATGTATTTTTCCAAAGCAGAGTGGTATAATGGATGTGTTTATTTAATTAACTTAAAGCAGTGGTGCATGTTTAAATGTCTTATCCATGAAGGATTAGTAACTTTATAGCCTAGCAGTAATAACTTTGTTCTTGTCTTGAAGTTGGTACTTTCTGTTCATGTGAAAGACTGATCTGCAATCTGGGAAATGTCCTGCAGAAATCCTCTAACCCAGTGAGTGGCTAGCTGTACCTGTGTGACTGGAAGTACTGCTGGTACTATGCAGAGTGTGAGTGGACAGCAGCTGACTAGTCAAGCCAAGTGAGCGCATGAGGGATTCATTCTCACAAGTTGGCAGATGGGACATGGCCGGGACTGAGTAAGTTAGATGGTCAGTGCCAACAAAACAATATGAATTAATAACCAGCCTGGCTTTATTATAAAAGAAGCAGTGAGGTAAGTGCGCTGTTTTGTATTAATAATTTTGTTTGTATTAAATGGCCTTATCTGATGGTGAGGGGCAGGGCTGCACTGCATCCAGTGACTCGAGTAATCTCTCTTTCCCCCCTGCTTTCCCCTTGCTGCCAGCCTCCCATCCCCCTGCTGTGAGTGAGCATGGAACCCATGAAGTGAAGTCCACATGCTTTTGATGATGGATGGCAATTCTTCAGCATTAAAGACTGCTGCATTCAGATGAGGCATTAGGTCATGTGTGTTTTTTGGCTTTGGTGTCTGGGATGACTTCTGAGTGGGTGTTTAGGGTGGGATGAGCCTACCACTGGCATTGTCCCTGTCCTTGCCATGTAACAGGGTGGTGTACATGCCAAAGGATGTGACTGGCATTAGGTCATCGTCTGTTACAGTTGACTATGAGCCCCTGTAGATTGGCTGTCATGTGTTGGTTGTGCTAAAGTGCTTGATGGTGTTATGGTTCCGGTGCATGATATATGGGGGTTTGTGGTTGGCTGCCACTTACTGGATATGAACAGTAAACATCATCCTGCTATAGAGCAATGACAATTATGGTCATGCCATTATCCAAGGTGTCACACAGGTTGTGGAACCCTTGTTGCATGTCAAGTCTGTGGGCTGTCATGTTAATGTATATTCCCTCTATTTCATGCAGCTGTCCCTGCTGAGCCATACCCTCCCTACTCCAACTGTCTCAGTTCAGGTAACATGCAGATAAAGCATTCATGACCTGGTATACAGTACATCCTGTGTCAATGTTGGGACTTGAGGGACCCTCCAGTGGGTCTTGTGTATCAGTTCCATCCTCTGGCATGGATGGTCTGTGTAAGTGTCTGCTGTGTGACAGAAACATGCACCTCCAGGCTGGTGTTTTGTGTGGCCTTCTTGCTACCCTGTGTGTCTGTGTGGTGCACTGTTGGGGGGAGCAGAGTCTTCTGTTCAAATTGCAAGGCAACAGGTGCAGTGCCTGTTGCAGTGATAGCTAACTGAGCCCTAGCCAAGGTCACCAAAAATTGGCAGTGCGAGCTGGAAAACAAGAATTATGTTGACGCAGTATTATCGGACCTCAGCAAGGCCTTTGACACTGTCGACCACACCCTGCTTGTTCTTTCACTTAGACGGTTCAACAGTTATCTTTCTGGACACTCCCAGCAAGTAAAGGCTGATGGCGAAGTCTCACCTTTAAAACCCCTGGTCAGGGGTGTACCACAAGGTTCCACCCTGGGTCCCTTACTATTCGCAATCTACAGTAATAGAAACAATGACACCATCAACAAGGCTCAAATACACCTCTCTGCTGATGACACAGTGCTGTAAACCAGTGGTCCATCCCTTGATGCAGTACTCTCAACTCTCCAAGAGGAATTCAGTCTGCTGCAGTTCCAGCTCCTAAACCAGAAGTTGCTCCTGAATGCAAACAAAACTAAAGCTATGCTCTTCTCTCCCCTTTCCAACTCACCAATCCTGCTCTCCCCTGGATCTCTCCCCCAATTGCTACCATCCTTGGTGAGCACCTGGAGTATGTGCCAAAGTTCAAATATCTGGAGGTATGGCTCAAACATACTCTCCCATTCCAAGGCCACATTGAAGAACTGATACAGAAACTTCGCCAGAGACTAGGCCTATTCTATAGGATAAAGAACCTGCTTCCAAGGGGTGCAAAAATGTGCCTAGTCCAAATCACCTTTCTTCCATCTTTGGACTATGCAGATTTTCTTCATAGTCAGGGCCCAGCTGGTCCTTTCTCCAAATTCAATACGGTCTACCACCGAGCCTTGAGGTTCATAACAGATCTCCCTTTATTCCACCCACCACTGCCTCCTGTATACCGCTGTGGGCTGGACATCCTTTACTCTCAGATGTCAGAGAAATGCTGCATTCTGGACCTTCAAAGCCATTGCAAATAAACTGCCTAATTATATTGCTGCCTGCTTTCCCCTTAGTGCTCCAAGTAACTATGCCCTGAGAAGGGCTGCATACATTACACTGAAAGTACCCAATGTTAGATCCCGCTTCAGCAGGACATCTATGAATTATTTACTGCCCCTAATGTGAAACAAATTGCAAACAACCCTGAAACTAAGTCTCCCCAGTAGCTTAGTATCTTTTAAAGTCTTGTATATGTGCCAATTCAAGGAATCCTGTGGCTGCTTCCCTTGACCCTAGTATCGCGTTCTCTCAGTCCCATCCGGTTTTCTGGCTCCAACCCCACATGGCTGTAATCCTTACCTAAGTCCTTTCCATCTCTCACCATAGCTATTTTTTTTTATACTTAAACTTTATTCAATTTTCTTGTTTATACATTAACATTATTGTCAGCCCAAGCAACTGTTAACAGGTACAGCTCATAACACAGTAGTTAGCCATTTACAAGTATCAAATATACTGTTATTTACTTCAATTAAACAGAAAGTACAAAAAACAAAAATTAAATAAAATATTTACTAAGGAGGTAAAATTATTAAATCATTAAATAATTAAGAACCAGGGAGGCAAGTTCATAACCAAAATGAAACAAGTGCTGTCAATTGAATTAATTCTTACTGCAGTCATCACAGTCCAGTCACCCAAGGGGGGGGGCACAGCATTGTTCGGGGGCGAACATACATTCCTCTCATTCATTCCTAGATAAAACTGGAATTGTCTTGGAGAGAATACAGAATTTAAGAGACAGGAAGTACCAGTAGGGATAGGAGAAAAGGTGGGGAGGGAGAAGGGAGGGAGGGGAGGGCGGAGGGTGGGAGGTGAGTGGCGGGAAGGGAAGAGAAGAGGGAGGGAAGGGCGGAGGGGTGGGGAGGGAATGAGAGGAGGGAGGAAAAGGGGTAGGGAAGAGGAGGGACCAAGGAAACTAGCCTCCAACCATTTCGTCAGTATATAACTCCCATCTATTCCATCTAACATCATAAGCACTACCACTATGTTATTCTTTCCATTTGCTGAATCTGATTAACTGTTCCTAACCAATCCTGCACAGTGGGTGGCGATTTCTGTAGCCATCTTTTGGTTATGGATTTTAGAGCAGAAATTAACATAATGGACCAAAGGTATCGAGCAGCCTTGTCCCGGATTTCATCTGGGCAGAGGCCCAGCAAGCAGTGCTCAGGACCAACTGTCATTGTCAGACCAAACAGGGCAGTCAAATGTTTAATTATATGTGACCAGAAATCATGAATTCCCACGCAATACTAAGACACATGGGCTTGATCAGCTGTCGTCTCCCCACACCCACGCCAGCAGGTTGCCTGTGCTTGTGCTCTCATTTTACTGAGCTTTTTCGGTGTGTAGAAGTATCTGATCCTCACCTTCCAGGTGTATTCCCTCCACCCTGGTGATGATGTTGTTTTCCAGGTGTTTAGGAATACTATGCCCCATGTTTTAGAGCTTAAGACCAACCCCAGTTCCTCCTCCCATTTCCCCTGTGTCTTATTTATATTATGTGCTAAGTCTGCAATCCAGTTCGCATATAGCATAGTAATTGCGCCCTTCCCATGATCTCCCTCCCAAATTCTCTCAAATACACTCGGGAATGGCCGCTTATCCAGCCATGTCATGGTGTGTCTCAATTTTTTAGATATGTAGTCCCGTAACTGAAAATAGAAAAAACGATCCCCTGTTAACCAGCCATATTTAGCCTGTAAGGTTTCAAAAGGCAAAATATCTACTCCTCTAAGGATCTGCCAGGCTGCAACTATCCCCCTTCTCATCTGCTCTTTATACCAGGTATGCAAGTTCACCGGAGCCTATTCTATGTCATAATACCACCACCTGTACTTCCATAAACTTTTGGCTGTACAACCCTGCCTTGTATCCTGAATCCATCCCTGCAGTGTTACTTGTACCGTGTAACTTTTGAAAGAGGATATTTCAATTTGTGCAGGTGGGTAAAATAAAACAGCTTGTAAGGGAGGAGAGTTTGCTATGGAAAGCTCCATTTGTTGCCAGTGGGCCTTATATGAAGGATGGGACCACAACAATGCATTTTTCATTTGTGCTGCCAACCAGTATCCATATAGGTCTGGGCATGCCCTCCCTCCTTTATGCTTAGGTAGTGTTAGTATTTTTTTGGAAATCCTCGGATGAGACATGGCCCAAAGGAACAACATCATTCTTTTTTGCCATGCCCCAACAATCTTTTGTGGGATAGAGCATGGGACCACCTGGAATAGATAGAGAAATCTGGGTATTATATTAGTCTTAATTGTTTGAAGTCTGGAGTAAAATGGGAGCGCCAAAAGCGAACACCTGTCCAAGTCTGCCGCCACTCTTTTCACTAAGGGCGGGAAGTTATCTTTAAAAAGGATCTTGGGGGACAGTCCAATATGCACCCCCAAATATTTAATAGTCTGGCAGTCCTATTTCATTGGGTATCTAAGTTTAAGTTCCTGGGGCATGTCTGCATTAATGGCTAGGACCTCCGTCTTAGCCCAATTAAGCCTGTAGCCTGATAATTTACAGTAAGTTTCAATTTGTTGAAATACCTTCTGCAATGAGTCTTCTGGCTGAGTCAAATAAAGCAAGATGTCATCTGCGTAAAGTGTGATGTTATGCACCGTGTTGCCCCACTTAAACCCCTCTATTCCTCCATTCAATCTGATGCTTTGAGCTAGTGGTTCTATATAGAAGGCAAAGAGGAGCGGCGACAATGGGCAACCTTGATGTGTGCCTCTAGTAAGATTGAAAGGTGTCGAGATGTAGCCATTAGCTCTCACATAGGCCACTGGAGATGTATACATCTTACCTATTATATTAAGGAGAGTCCTCGGGAACCCGAAGCCGGCCAGGGAAGCCCACAAGAATTCCCACAATTCTTGATCAAAGGCTTTCTCGGCATCTAGACAAATAATAATAGCTGATTTTCTTGTATTCTGTATTTTTTCTATTATGTTAATTGTTCTACGGACATTGTCTAGGGTCTGTCAGCCCGGGACAAAGCCTGCCTGATCCATATGAATCAGTTTAGGTAAAGCCCTCTCTATTCTTTTAGCTAGTATTCCCACCATTATCTTATAGTCTATGTTTAGTATAGATATTGGACGATAAGACCCACAACTAGTTGTGTCCCTGGCCGGCTTCGGGATCACCGAGACAATCGCCCTTGTCCATGAGGGGGGCATTGAGCCAGTATCTCCAGAGAGATAGTTATATGCCTTACATAACAGGGGGGATACATTATCCTTAAATCGCTTATAGAATTCACTAGGTAGTCTGTCTGTACCAGGACATTTACTGGTTTTGATCCTCCCAATCTCAGATTTGATCTCAGCTTCCGAGAAGGGGCAGCTCAGCTCTTTCCCTTGGGTGTGGGTTAATTTGGGCAAGCCCAGCAGGGCCAAGAAGGTGGAAATCTCCTGTTCTGTTGGCTTAGGGCCCCCATTATACAACTTTGCATAATATTTTCTAAATGCCTCAACTATGTTTTCAGTCTTGTACTGTAAACTTTGAGTCTCAGGATCTTTAATTTTGGAAATCGTCGCTCGACCCCTAAACTGGCGTAGCCGTCTAGTTAGTAATTTCTGGGCACATGGACCACCCTCATAGTACCTCTGTCTCAAATAGATGAGACACTGTTCTACCTGGTATTCCAATATCTTAATGTATTCCTCCTTTAATTTTTGTAATAGTTTACCTTTCTCTCTATTAATGTTCTGATATTGTAGTTGCTCTAAACTATGCATTTTTCCTGTAGTTCGTTACGCCTTTTCTCCCTATTTCTCTTCAACCTGGACAAGATTTCCACCAGCGTCCCTCTGTCTACTGCTTTAGTTGTGTCCCAGAGTATCCAAGGGGATATGTCAGGGTGTTGATTGGTTAGTGTAACCTGCTCAATAGCATGAATTATTTTCTCTTGCACTTCTTTCACCCGAAGGAGAGAAGTATTTAGTCTCCAGAACTTTGAGCTTTTAGAGGGGCCTATATTCAATTTCATATATACCGGGCTATGGTCCGAGAGCAGGGACACCCCAATCTCTGAGGATCTGCACATGTCAAGGGTTTCCCTGCCTTTTATGAAGTAGTCCAATCTAGAAAACGTTTGGTGAGGAGGGGAAAAATAAGTATACTGTTTACATTTGTTGTTCAAAGTACGCCAAACATCCACTAAGCCAACCTCCTCCAAGAATCGGGCAACCTTCTGGGCTACTCCTTTTTCCTTTCTTGATAACTGGGCTGAGGAATCCAATTTAAAGTTTAGTCTCAGATTTAGGTCTCCCCCCACCACCACGTGGCCCTCCACCCATTCCATGATTTTAATAAAGAAGTCACGATAAAAAATGAAATCTGAGCTTGGCGGGGCATACAGTGATGCCAGAGTTATCATTCCTCCCCCATCAATCCTACCTTTAGCAGCTACATACCTGCCCTGCCTGTCTACCAACTTGTCCACTAGTTCAAAATATGTGGAGTTAGAAATAAGTATCGCAGCACCCCTTCTTCATCCACTAGAATATTCGGCTGCTACCAACTCTTTATATCCAAACTTCCGTAATTTACTATGTTCGGTTTTATTCATATGAGTTTCCTGGAGCAAAATGATATTCACTCCGGTTTTCTTTAAAAACAAGGTGATTCGAAATCTTTTGATAGGGTGTGTCAGCCCATTAACATTGTATATTGAGACTGTTAATTCTGAGTTAGCCATTTTGAAGGTTTGTTTTTAAACCCAATTATAATACCTATATTATGCGTTTCATGCCTCTCCTTACCCCCCCTCACCCATATCAAGTGTCCTGACTGCACAAAAATCTCCCTTGTCAAACAGAAAATTAATAACCAACTCACAAACAACAATTTCCCAAAACTTAGCAACTTTAAACAGTTTAACTTCCACAGTGGAGGTCATCCTTGCTCCAGGAGACCTCTGTGTGTTCAGCCTTTCCCCCAAGAGAAGGCGGGAATAACCGAACAGGGGAGTTGGAGTAATCAGTGCTCCAAACCGCTGATTAGCAATTCTCCCAAAGAGCCTTTGTTGGAAAAAAAGTAATAGAAGGCTCCTATTTAGCTGTACTCCACCAGATTATGACTCAACAGCTAAAAGGATGTCAATTTGCCTTTAGCAAGCCCCTACAGAGACCCTCCTTGCAATAATTATGCTGGTATCTGCATAAGTGATCCTTCCCCCGAGGCAGGCCTTTCTCATTTTAAGTATCCCCCAGCAGCCAGTCTACCATTTATAACAGGTTATAACAGAAACAAAACATTCTCTATTTTCATTTGTAAGGCATAAGTCCTAAGGGCTAATCGAGGAGTTCTGCTATGTCCAAGAAAGCCTAGCCTAAATGGTATCAAAGGCAGACCTTTTCCCTCATGCCATAGTTCAAAAGGCATTGTATGCAGTCGCAAGGCACAGGGTAATGATGAGCGATTCCTTCGCTCCATACACACATCCTATCTCCAGGTCAAATCTCACTCAGCATGTCCTGGGCAGTACGTACTTCAGTCCTGAGCAGGCTTTGTGTTGTTGCTGCCTTGTGAGTGCCGTGGGATGTCCTTATTTCCAGAAGCTCTCAAGGTTGTCATAATGGATCCTCATCCTCTTCTCCTTTTATTCTGCACCATAAGCCATTCCATGGGTGCCTTTAGCAATGCGAGCTGCCTCTGCTCGACCACCGCCTCCGGTACTGCTTCCGTCCATTCCCTTTGCACTAAGGCTTTTCCCGCATCCTCCGCAGAGTCATATGCTTTCATACCTTCAGACCAAAAGATGCAAATCCAGGCAGGGTATGGCGTGTTGAACCTTATATTTTTTGCTCGCAAGATTTTCATAATAGGGACATATTTCAGTCTTTGCTTCGGAATTCAACAGGATAATCATGGTCAAAAAATTGGCGACTGGAAAGATATTTAATCTCCTTCTGCTACCAGGCTCTCCGGAGAATGTCCTCTTTTGTTTTAAAACTATTAAATTTAAGCACTACTGACCTGGGCCTAGCTTCTGGTGGGGGTTTCGTCTGAAGGGCCCTATGTGCCCTTTCAGTACCCAGCTGATACCCTGCAGGCAGCTGCAATACGTCCATTATGAGGTCTGAATCAAAATCAATCATCATCTGCCCCACTTCAGCGCCTTCTGGAAGGCTATGTATTCGTATGTTCTCTCTTCTCGAACAGCCTTCAAGGTCAGTACATTTATTGTGGAGTTGTTCAGCTTGTCCTACAAGGGCTTGTAGTATTAGGCCCATTTTGGTAGTGTCGTCCTCGGAGTTGCTTATCCAACTCTCCGCTTCCTCCAGTCTCGTCTCCAAGCCTTTTAAATGTTGGTTCAGCTGCTTAAATTCAGCCCTGTTCTCAGCCCTCATTTCTTTAATCTCAGTAAAGAGCTTTTCAAAATGCGATCTGGATAGCTGGTCTGTTTCCACGTCTGTGTCTGGAATACTCTCGGGGGAAGGGCTCCTGCTTTCATCTCCGCACTGGGATTTAAATCCTGCTGCATTGGGGCGTTTGATCGCTCCTTTTAGTTTAGATTTTCCTCTGGTGTCCTTAATTTGTTTAATACTCATCATTTTTGTTATTTTTTTGCTGGTTTCTGAAATTTAGGTAGCTTTTTGAGCCTCTGAGGGGAGAGAGCTCTCTCTAGCAGGCTGCCATCGGCTCCGTGACGTCACTGGAAGTCCTCTCACCATAGTCTTAAAAAAAAAATAAACACATACTGTATAATAATGCTAGTAATCTGTATACAACTGTTATTGTGTTACCCTTCTCTGTATATATTGCTGAACTATCATTTATTTGCTTTTTTCTTTCCTTGATATCCTGTACATTTCTGACACCGCTTACTATGCTCTGATATTTGTATTGTTACCTTGTCTACTGTTGCTTTTTTGTACCCTTGCATTGCACACCCCAGGTCCACCTCGAAAATGAGCTTGCTCAACAGTGTTTGCCTGGTTAAACAAAGATTTTGATTGCTTGATTGACTGATTGATTGATTGATTGAAGAGAAGTGGTATTTAGTCGGGTGTTTGAAGGGTGACTGAAAAGGAATTTTTTGCTTTAGTTTTGACAATTTTTTTTAAGAAAAAAGTAGTCATTTTGATAGTGATACCGGTTGTTTTCTAACAAGTCAAAGAAGGCTTTATAAGCAGCCAAATAGTGTCACAATGACTCTCAAAATGCACCAGAATGCATCTAAAATCTGATAGCTTACAGGGGCCTAGGTGGCCTCCAGACCCCCAGCCTATGGGGGGTGGGGACGTTGTAGTTCATGGAGACCCTGCACTTCTAAATTTAGCACTACATTCATGCCTGTTAGTCAAAACTGAGTTTATAATGAGACTGCTTTGGTCCAGCAGCAATTCAAATTACACTTCTCTCTTGCTCTCTGTCTCCCAATTGTGTGTATATGTGTGTGTGTGTGTCAGTGCACAATGATTTACTTCTGTCTGTACCGGTTGTTAGCTCTTTCATAACCGATCTAAGACTGAATGATAAACAAAGTTCCTCCATTCCGCCTCTCTCTCTCTCTCTCTCTCTTTCTCATGTGTGTGTGTGTATGTGTGTGTGTGTGTGTAGTGTACAATGATTTACTGCTGTCTGTAGGGTTTGTTAACCCTTTCAGAACTGACCTAAGACTGAATGATAACCAGAGCTCCACCATTCTCTCCTCTCTCTCTCTCTCTCTCGCTAGGAACCAGACTTGTACAGGGACATGCTGAAAAGTGAAGCTGACCAAACGTGATAACATACTTAACTTTTTCGTCAACTTAAATGTCTAAATTATTTCCCAGCCTTTTACAGATAAAGCTTACTATGTGCACTGATTGGAGGCTGACTGCTTGGATAAAAAATGTTGTATTTCTGAGACCACTGATGGTAACCTACAGAATATGTATGTAATGTTCATCACTGCTGGGCTTGATGGAGTGCATAGTATGATATGGCACAAGTACTGTAACAGCCTCATAGGACTGTTCCGCCAAGTAAAATAAGGAAAAATATTTAGCTTTAGTATATTCAAAAAATAGGCTGTTAAGGACCTAGGTTCAAGTCTCAGAGTAGGTAGGAGCTGCCAGATAGGTAAAGGGTGTACACTGCAGTAAAATAAAAAGCAGCATCGGTACCTAAAATTGTATGAAATAAATAATAAGCAGTTTAAGATAGGTTAGCTGTCAGGGTCAATGTAAGCATATCATTAATTGTTAAAGTAGGATGCAACACAGGAGGGGGAAAGTATGGAAAGGACTCCAGGCCATGGCTTATGCTCATTTTTAATTGTTGGAAATATGTTTGTACATAAACTGTGGTAATTTATGTTATATAATGGGTAATGGAAATCCTGAATTTTGACTGGTTGATAGCAGTGCATTAGAAGTGTCTAATGCACAGCTAGCAATAAGTTCAGGTAGCTACAGCTGCAAATAAAAAATTAGGTATTA
Source organism: Neoceratodus forsteri (assembly GCA_016271365.2). NCBI lineage: Eukaryota > Metazoa > Chordata > Ceratodontiformes > Ceratodontidae > Neoceratodus > Neoceratodus forsteri. The sequence continues at coordinate 301,517,478 of CM057450.1, read as the reverse complement.
AGAAGCAAATGGAATGTTCATTTTTGAAATGCCACAATTTTTTGTTTCTCTTCATGAGAAAAATGACACAATAAATCATTGCACCTAAATTACAATAAAAAAATCAAGCAGTGAAACAAGCAGAACTCTTCTAACTGTACTGTTTTTAGTTACTTTAGCCCATTTTCTTATTATAAGAAATGGTTTTCCCCTTTCTCTGTCTCTCCCTAGTTGCTGCCCTAGCACTTGTTCACTGGTTTCCACTACTGACTCACTCACTGTAAGTCGCCGCAGGTCACGGTTATCACATGCCATCCAAACTGCATCTGATCAACTTATTTACAAACATAAAAGAAGAAATAAACAAACTGTTCTAAAACAGTTTTAATAGCCAGCATACTGAGTACTCTTCCTTCAACAGTTGCACTCTAACTTCACACTGACTGCTGTCAGTAGTTCCTGGTACTTTGACACAGAACGTACTCTACTCTGCATCACCCACCACTTGCTCTACTAATGCTAAGAGGTATATAGTGGCTCCCAATATATTTAAAAGAAACATAGCTTAAAACTTAACAAAAAATGTACCGGACTGTCTCACAGTGCCACGTACAGTTTAATTTCCTCCTGAATGCCTGCTCCACTCATTAGACCACTCGATTTGCATGTGCTATCATTGGAAAGAAAATTAAGAAAAAAATGAAACAGAAGTACAGTCAAACAATGCTAGAAATCTAAAAGATTAAATGGGGGGAGAGGGGACAAAAACTATTCACATAATAAAAACAGCACTCCATGTGCATAGGAGAGCTAGTATGGTAACCATGAGAACCAACTTCAGGAATGGTGACCACATTAGAACACAGTTTCTAAATCAATGTAAAATACACTGACCCATTTTATAAGTGAAATAAGGCACTCCGGGGATGTGCATAAGATGTTTCTAATGCACAGCTAGGGGCTGAAGGCACTCGGCCAGTGGCCCTGTTCCTCACTACACCCCTGGTCATACATTATAAATACCTAATGCACACCCCTTTATGTCTTATTGCTTACATAAAAATGGCAGTTTTAGTCATTGGTGGCCAGTGGGCTAGCAACCTGAGTGCCCTGGCTACCGTAACATGCCCTGGTGGTCCAGTGGTCTGATTTGGTCTGCCTGGATTGCCTGATATTTTTAATGGGTTTTTTTTATATGTAAAAGATCATTCCTATGGAAGAAAATAGAAGCTGCTCTGTTGAAATTGTAATAAGAAATGCAGAGTGGCAGCTACGAGCACTGTGCGCCTCAAAAAAAGAGGAGCAGGGAGTAAGAGAGACTGAGAGATGGTCCCACAGCAGAGCGCACTGTGTTCAGTCAGGAAGCCCCAGGTCTACACTAGGGGCAGCCACTCCTCAGCTGTGACACTGGTTGCAAGTCAGGCTTTGGCCTCTTACAGCTGACTGCTGTGCGAAAGTGCAAGAGAGAGACACAATAATGCACTCCTCTCGTGGGCAGGATCAACAAGGTATTTTTTCCCTTCTGTTTAGTTGTGCAGATAACAATTGCCAGGGAAAAACAATTTAGGTACTGGCTCACATAAACTGAAATATAAAGATGGGCACAGTTTGGTTGGGACTCTGTGGAAGTCCCACACACATAAGCAGGAATTTGGTTTGAAGCTCACCAAGGAGGCATTTTGTAACAAAACAAACATTTGTCAATGCCGAATGTTGCTTGCTTGTATGTGCTGTTTAGGTATTTGGAAGTGATAGTACCATGCCTAAGAACTGTCATGTGCCCCCCCCCAAGACATCCACTGTGTCTTTCTGTTCAATATTAACAGAAGAGGGGGAGGGGCAAGGGCCACAGCAGTACAGCAGTTGCCAAGGGGGTGCCAAGGGGGTGAAGAGGTGGACAATAGTCCATTCACAGGCAAAAGAGTCCTGCAGGAGCTCACTAAATTGAAGGTGGACAAAGCGATGGGACCAGATGGCATACACCCAAGGATATTAAAAGAACTGTGAAGGGAGATAGCAGTACCTGTGGCAGCCATGTTCACTGAGTCATTCAACATAGGGGTGGTACCAGAGAATTGGAGTAGGGCACTTGTAGCCCCTCTACACAAATCCGGCAGCAGGGAGGAGGCGGGGAACTATAGGCTGGTCAGCCTCACCTCAGCCTCACCTCAGTAGTGGGGAAGATCATGGAGACATTGCTTAAAGAAAGGATAGTGGGGCATCTAGAAGCCATCGGAGCCCAGGACCATAGCAAAATGGATTCACAGTGGGGAGGTCATGTCAGACAATTCCAGTTGATTTCTTTGACTGGGTGACAAAGGAAGTAAATCAAGGTGGGGCAGTGGAGAACGCTTACCTTGATTTCGGCAAAGCCTTTGACACTGTCCCACATAGGAGGCTGATAAACTAGTTGGGTAGGCTGGGCATGGGGGAAAGGGTGGCAAACTGGGTTAGAAACTGGGTAACAGGCTGGAGGCAGAGATTGGTGGTAAATGGGGTGTAGTCTGGGAGGGAGGGAGGGTGGCCAGTGGGTGCCACAGGGATCGGTCCTGGGACCAGTCCTGTTCAATGTCTTCATTAGTGACATTGCAGAAGGGCTGAAGGGAAAGGTCTGCCTGTTTGCAGATGACACCAAGATTTGTAACACAGTGGATACCCCAGATAGGGTGGATAAAATGAGGAGGGACCTGGAGAAGCTTGAAAAATGGTCTGAGGACTGGCAACTGAAGTTTAATTCCAAAAAGTGCAAAATTATGCACCTGAGACACAGAAACCCTGGGTAAAGCTACAGAACTGGGGGTTGGGCAGTCACAAAGAAGGAAAGGGACCTGAGGGTTCTTATTTCAAATGACCTGAAAATGTCAAAATAAAGTGCTAAGGCAGCTGGGAGAGCCAGTGACATGCTGGGGTGCACAGGCAGGGGTATCACCAGCATAAGGAGGGAGGTAGTGATGCCATTACATAAAACCATGGTCAGGCCTCACATGGAGTACTGTGTGCAGTTCTGGAGGTCGCACCTTTGTAAGGATATTAACAGGCTGGAGATGGTCCAGAGAAGGGCGAATAAGAGACTTATGAGGAGAAATTAAGGGACCTCAATATGTACTCACTGGAAGAGATGAGGGAAAGAGGGGATATGATAGAAACATTCAAGTACCTCAAGGGTATAAACAAGGTGCAGGGGGAGACATTTTCCAATACAGGAGGAGCACAAGAACGAGAGGGAATGACATGAAATTGGAAGGTGGGAGGTTAAGAGGGAATGTGAGGAAGTTCTTCTTCACAGAGAGGGTGGTGGACATGTGGAATGGTCTGGCTCAGGAGGTGGTGGAAGCGAGCACTGTGGATGGATTCAAGCATGCTTGGGATAGGCATAGGGGAACCACAGAGGTACAGCAGCAAGTGGGTCAGAAGCAGTAATCCAGTACAAGGGCTTACGGGCAGACTAGATGGGCCAGGCAGTTCGTATCCACTGACAATTTCTATGTTTCTATGTCTGTGTCTCTTTCTCTTATGAATTACAGACAGACAGAGAGAGACACATAAGCATATACCTGTTGTCTACTGCAGTGACCCACAACCCAGTGTCATCTCCGCCGAACTGTAGGCCTGTCTCTTATCTCTCGAGGTCTGGTTCACCTGTAACTCCCTAAAGATGAATGAAGACAAAACTAAGGCTGTCCTGTTTGGGACTAGATGCCTGGGCACTGACAGAAGCAAGCTACTCCAGCTCTACTCAGCCCAAGGAAAGAGAGTAGAGGTCATTGACAAGTTCAAATACCTTGGGGTCCTCCTTGACCAGGAGCTGACCTATAAACCACACATTGACTCCATAACTCGGGCCATCCATCAAAGGCTTGGCCTCATCTTCCACCTGGGCAACTCCGTCTCTGGCGAGGCACGACGAGCCATTTCCAACTGCAACTTCCTCCCCTCCATCCTGTACGGTGCACCCCTGCTGCAGTTCCTCCGTGAGACGGAACTCAACAAACTCACCATGCTCTACAACATAGTGGCTCACTTTGCAACTAACTCCTCCCCTAGGAGGCACCACTGTGAGGCCCTCGTGGACCTAAACTGGCCCACCCTATGGCACAAACTGGCATACCCTGCTGCCTGTCTGGCCTTCAAATTTTCCTCCTTCGGCCCTCCTCCACACTTTGAGGGTTTCTCACTTCCAAAGTCCAGTGCTGAACCCTGCAATCTTCTGCAAGTCGCCCCCTTGATATCCCCCATGTTCGCACCAACCAAGGTTAGTGCTCCTTCCAATACGCTGCCTCCTACCTATGAAATACCCTCCCAGCAAGCCTGGTTGACAAGCCTACCCTCCCTGGGTTTAAGTCGGGCCTCAAAGTGTATCTCCTCGAACTCAGCCTCTGTGGTTGTAATCGCTAGCCCCCAGACCGGGCCCTCTCCCCTGCTACCACTGGCTTAACCTAACCTACTCCCTCCCAAGAATCTCTTATGCAAGGATGTAAATGTACTGCATACCTGTCTTAACACCTGTGAATTGTGTGAAACCTGATGACTCTGTGCTAAATGTATGATTCCTAACATGTATCTGCTGTAACTACTGTATATCGATGCCAACGTACATTTTCTCTTTAACTAATTCCGGGTCACCCCTAAAAAAGGGACCTCTGGTCTCAGTGGGTTTACCCAGTTACCAAAATCTAAATAAATAAATGTACCGCTTGCATGTGCTGTTCTCCACTATGTCCTCTCTAACACACTATTATCCACAGACACAGAGAGAGCGGACACAGCACACATTGTCTCTTCAATGCTGCTCCCCCAGTGCCTCAGTCTCTCTCTCGCTTTCTCTCTCACTGTTACTCTCCCTGTCTCGCTTTCTCTATGTCACTTTCTCTCTAAGCACCAAGCTCCATTCTTGAACGTCGGGTTAAAAAACTCAGTTGTGCGCTCTGACTCTCTCTCACTAGGATGGGGGGGTTGGCAGAATGGGACACGAAGAACTCATATGGGAGGTGGAAAAGCAGCATAGAGGTTCCCAAAGAAAAAGACACTGAGAGAGACAGAAACAGAGAGAGACAGAGAGAGACACACACAACAATACACAGGTCTCTCCTCCACACAAATTGTAGCACTGTTCTGTACCAGGGAGCAAGGGGAGGCCACAGACAACAACATCCCAAAGTTTTCTCTCTTGCTGTCTCACAAGACATTTCAGCCATGGTACAGGTGCAGAAGAGTGATGATGCTGTCTCTCACTGTCTCTATCACCTGTGCTCCGAGGGTGGGAAATGGAGCACTGGGGCAGCCACAGTTGGGGGGTGCCAGGAAAGGAAACTCTGGGTGGCCACTGTTACACTTGCTCTCTCTCCTCTGTTCTCCTGTATTACAGCCTGTCAGAGGGCTCTATACTGCTGATCATTGCTTCCACTGTTTCTGTGGATAGAGACATAGACAGACAGACAGTGAGAGATGCAGCACATTGCCACAACTTTGGTACCTACTGTCTTCCACTGTGTGTCTCTCTCTCTCTCTCTCTGTTTTACACACCAGACCGCATGGCCACTGTCACTCTCTACTACCTCCTTGCCCACTCGGACTGCTGATTATCTGCAAACTGGACAGAGTAGTGGCAGGTGGAACACACACACACGCTCTGTCTCCGAGCTCACAGGCTACACAGCTGCCATGCACATCTCGCTGTCTTGCACTGTGTGGTGTTTCTATATCCCATAGCCTCAGTTTTTCACACAGACACAAGATTGCCATGCCATTGCCTGACATTGTCTCTGTCCTGGTTGCTCTCTCTCTGCATCAGACTGCACAGTGGGATCACTTCACCTGGCTTGTCCCCATTGCACTTCACTAACTTGAGGACATAATCTGTCTGTGCCGCTGGACTGCAGTCTGAAAATGCAATCTGACTGCACACAGCATGGACTGGGGCCTCAGAAGCTACAAACTGAGCAGGACGGTACTGATTTCACAGTGGGCTCGGAGCCCGGTGATCTGCAGGGTGGCTGAGTGTGTACACAGAAGTTGTTAACTGAGCTCTAGTTGCATGGAGGTCTGCATTATCACACTGTCAGGTGCTGCCACACAGTCAATCAAATCCATTCAAAAGAAGAATTGTATGGATTCACTTTCAGAAAAAAAGGATATTCTTAAAGCCGCGGGAATATTTGGAGCGCTACCTGAATATTCTGCTATTCACAAAATGCATGCACAGTCTGAATCAGCCATCCACTGTAGCTCTCTGAGCATACCGGGTTTCAGCTCTTACAGCAACGCTTGTCCCACGGAGTACAAGGCAGTTTTGTGGTGCATCATTTAAGTTAAAGCTTCTGTGGGTTCCTCCCATAATTTGTGAGGCTGATAGCAGCACAGCTTAGCCAGTCACGTTAGCAGTCACTGGAGCATGGCTCGAAGAAATGCAGAACATGAGAAGACAAAAGGGTCAGAGGGACAACAAGGGAGAAATGAGGTATGGGGAACACACAAGACAAAAGGTATATGCAGGGGAGGTGAGAGAGACAGCAAGGAAAATGAAACGATGTAGGGAAGGGGGCTCGGCTTTATGTACATGAAACAGAAGAAGTTTTCTCTCATTGGAGCACTTCATTTGTTTCAAGTACACAAAGTTTCCACACATAAACTGTAAACCATTGTCATACTTAGCTTGCATGATAATTGGTCTGTCAAGGATGAGCCCAGAGCAGCTTGCCTGCATTGCGCTAGCCAGTGACACACCTCTGCAATGCCGTTCTCTGTAGCAAAACATTTCTTGTGCAAGCGCAAGCAACGTAAAAATGAAGAGAAAGGCAGACAGTGGATGTGATTAGGGAGTAGATTCAGTATTCTGAAGCTTTGATAGGTGGAGGGGAAGGCCCCTCCACCCCCGAAGCTACCTCACAGTTCAGACCGATACCAGTATGTTTGCTTGCCTTGCAAATGAACACAAGCATTTGTCAATGCCAAATGGTTGCGTGCTGGCATTAGCAGTGGAAGTGCAGGAGTTAAACAGATGCAGTATGGGAATGGCAGTGAAGTACTGAACTGATGCCAACTCCAACCCCACCCTGCAGAGATGGACAGGCATTAGGGTGTGCCTTTGGGTCATCGCCCATAATGGTCACGATATTTCACCTCACCCTACCCTGCCCTGCAGACACTTACAAGTGTGGAGGTGTGCCTTGGGGTGTTCAGGCTTTACACTCACCTCATTCCATAAGGAAATATGCTGAAATGGGTGCAGTATAGCAGAATGGGGTGAACTCTGTGACCAAAGAGTCCAAGGCGCACCTCATTGCCTGTCACTGGCTGCAGGGTGGGGTTGGGGGTGGAATGGCATGAGCATTACTGTCGAGAATCCCAAGTCACACCCCTGACACCTGTCAGTCCCTACAGGATAGGGAGTTATAGTCAGAAACCCTAACGACCTGGGCGTTTCTTGGTATTTATACTGCAAGTTTTCAACATGGGCTTTTTGTGAGCCCACTGCATGAACAGTGACACTATCAGTTCGTTAGTCGAAAGGTAATTTTGCACAGCGACTGTGCCATTTGGCACCACAGGTGCAAAAACACATTTCTACAGGATGTGAAAAATGACAGCTGTACTGTTCATGAGAAGGTGTAAAAAAATTGTAATGTTGAAAATCTGGAGTAAAACTGGTGAAGTTACGAGCGTGCATAAAAACTGCGCAACGCACATCCATAATTATTTTGGGGATTTTTTTACACCAGATTTTCAACATAGGTATTTTGGGACCTTCGGTTATGAACAGTGTCACTGTGATTTTCTTAATCTGTCCCAAACACTGATTTCCCACAGCGACCGCTCTATTCTGCACCGGAAGTGTGAAAACACATTTTGGCCAGGATGTGAAAAATGCAGCTGTTCTGTTCATAAGGAGGTGTGATAAAATAACAACGATAATAATCTGGAGTGAAAATATTACAAATTCGTGAAGTTACGAGGGTGCGAGGAAAATGCGCAATGAACGCTCATAACACAGTCATTTTATGGACTTTTGTCACCAAATTTTCAACACAGGCATTTTAAGACCTCTGCTCATGAACAGTATCACTGTGATTTTCTTAATCTGTCCCGAATATTGATTTCATACACCGACCGCGCTATTGCACGCTACATGTGCGAAAACACATTTTGGGAGAGATGTGAAAAATGACATCTGTACTGTTCATAAGAAGGTGTGGTAAAATGGTAATGCTGACAATCTGGACTGAAAACATTAACAATTCTTGAAGTTATGAGCGTGCTTAGGAACTGCACAATGCACGCTCGTAAAACAGTCATTTTTTGGAATTTTTTCACCAAATTATCAACATTGGGTTTTTGGAGGCCTACCTCATAAACTGTAACACTGTTGTTTCATTAATCAGTCCCAAAAGGTGGTTCCACTCAGTGACTGTGAAATCACCTTTCGGGACTGAATAACAAAATGACAGTGACTGAGTTCATGAGGTGGGGTCCCAAGAACCCCATGTTGAAAATTTGGTGACAAAATTCCCCAAAATGGCCAACATATGCACCAAAGTTGAAAAAAACCTATTTATGCCATTATATAGCTTACCGGCATTTCTTCAGTTCACAGTCGGCTTTGAAGTGTGCAGATATGTTCCCGGTCCACCGAAGATCATCGCACTAGGCTCCGGAGGTAAGTATGGGGTGAGGAGGCATGTGGAGAGGTGGGTGCGCAGATAGTGGGTGCGGGTTGAGGAGGGGCCACCGGACTCAACGAGGGACCGTTTTCTAGTTTACAGGTTTCCCAAAAAGAAATTCAAAACCTTGCGGGAAGGTTTTCTTTTTACAGAGACATTTGGCATGCTTGAGGTGGGCTCCCAGAGTGTCCCCTGAGTGTTTGTTGGGGAAGGCTTGGAGGGACAGGAAGCGAATCCTCAGGATCATAGGAGCAGCTGCACGAGGGAGGGAGGGAGCTGGATGTTATTGTCCACCTAGGGACAAATGACCTGGCTTGGAATGGGATCAGAGCAGTGCGAGGAGTTTGTAGAGTTGGGAAGGGGCCTTAGACAAGTAGCGTATACAGTAACCTTCTCGGAGGTGCTGCCTGTCTATGGCAGGGTGATGTTAGGTACTCCTCACCAGGGAATTCAGTGAATGGTTGAAAAACTGGTGTGGAGCTCAGGTTTTGGCTTCATTGGGGACTGGGGAGCTATTTGAGGGATGCAGACCATACTGGCGCGATGGTCTGCATCTGTCCGGGGGAACCAGGATCCTAGGTGAGAGGTTTAAATGCTTCATTGGCAAGCATTTAAACTAGCCAAGGGGGGAGGCACTGAAAAGGAGCAGGGGAAATCCCAGCCTCCCCCCGCAAACAACAGTAATTAGTGAGGTAATCACCAAGGTAGAGAAGTCATTAGGGAGCAGGCCAGAAGTAAATGTAAAAAAAGGCAAAGGCAGTAAGGACAGGAATGGGGCTAAAAGGGGTAAGGTCATCAAAAAGTGGAGGGTGATGAGTACCAATGCCCGTAGTCTGTGTAATAAGCTCCCTGAACTAGTGGCCTTGATGGAAGAGGGTTGCCTGGATATTGTGGCAGTCACAGAAACATGGTACACAGAGAACCATGACTGGGGTGTCAACATACCAGGATACACAATCTACAGGAGGGACAGGGAGGGTAAAAGAGGAGGAGGAGTAGCTCTTTATGTAAAGGAAGGGATTAAAGCAACAGAACTAAAGAGTAAACAGGGAGCAGATTAAACACTCTGGGTCACCCTGGAGACAGGAAATGGCACCACAATTCGCATGGGGGTTGTATACAGACCCCCATCTCAGGGGGAGGGAATGGACAAGGAAATGATAGAAGGCTTCCTTAGAATGGCAGAAAAAGGGGAGATATTGTTGTTGGGGGACCTGAATATGCCAGATGTTAACTGGAGCACCTTTGCTGCAGGCACATCCAAGTGCAGGGTCATTCTTGATGCCCTATAGGGGGCATGCCTCAGACAGCTAGTACTGGAGCCCACTCGGGAGGGAGCAATCTTAGACCTGGTACTCTCAAATGGGGACAGAGAAAGAATCTCAGATTTAGAAGTGGGTAGCCATCTGGGGACAAGCGACCACCAAACAGTGTGGTTCACGATAAACACAGCCATACAACCAAGATATACAAAAGCAAGAGTATTGGACTTTAGGAGAGCTGACTTTGGGAAATTGAGAGAGTGCCTCAGAAAAGCACTAGCAAACAGGCAAGAAGGAGGGATGGAGCAACAATGGAGAGTAATCAAAACAGCCATCACAGAGGCAACAAGCCTTTGTGTAAAGCTAATCAACAAAACAAAACAAAGGAAAAAACTGCTATGGTTCTCAAAAGAGGTGGCAGGGAAGGTTAAGGAGAAAAGGATAGCATTCAGGAAATATAAGGAAACACAAAAGGAGAAGGACAGAGAACTTTATCAGTTAAAGCAGAAAGAGGCTGGGAAGGCAGTCAGAATAGCAAAGGCCCAAACCGAGAAAAGGATAGCCAACTCTGTTAAGAAGGGGGATAAGACCTTTTATAGGTACATTAGGGAGCGAAGAAAGACCAAAGGAGGGATACTGAGGCTTAATAAAGGGGAGAGAATGTGGGTAGAGGGGGACAATGAAAAAGCAGAGATATTGAACGAATATTTCTGCTCAATATTCACAAAGGAAGAGGAGGGGGAGGTACCTAAACCAAACAAGAGAAACACTCTGAAGATGAGGGTCGATACCAGTCCATTTACAGAAGAAAGGGTTCTGAAAGAACTAATAAAATTGAAGGTGGACAAAGCAATGGGGCCTGATGGGATTCACCCAAGAATTCTAAAAGAACTAAGGGCAGAACTAATGACACTGCTGACTACTCTCTTTAACAAATCATGGGAGGATGGGGTGGTACCTGAGGGCTGGAGGAGGGTGGATGTCATTCCTCTTCACAAAAGTGGGAGCAGGACAAAGGCAGAAAACTACAGACCAGTTAGTTTGACCTCAGTGGTAGGTAAAATGATGGAATCACTTCTGAAGGAAAGAATCATTGAGTACCTAGAGGCCAGTGGGGCACAGGACCCAAGGCAGCATGGATTCACGATGGGAAGGTTGTGTCAGATGAATCTAATAGATTTCTTTGACTGGGTGACCAAAGTAGTAGACCAGGGAGGGGCTGTGGACATGGCTTACCTAGATTTTAGCAAGGCATTTGATACAGTCACACACAAAAGATTAATACACAAGTTAGCAAGCCTTGGAGTGGGTCCCAAAGGTAGCCTGGATAAAAAATTGGGTAGACAACAGGACACAAAAGGTGGTAGTAAATGGAGTCCACAGTGAAGAAAGGAGGGTTACTAGCTTGGTACCGCAGGGTTCAGTTCTGGGTCCGGTCCTTTTTAATGTCTTTATAAGTGACATTGCAGAGGAACTGGAAGGAAAAGTATGTCTCTTTGCAGATGACACAAAGATCTGCAACAGGGTTGATACACCAGATGGAGTGGAAAGGATGAGAAGGGACTTGGCAAGGTTGGAGGAATGGTCAAAACATATGGCAGCTCAGATTCAATGCAAAGAAGTGCACAATGTGGGGTGAGATACTGACAACAGTAAAAAATGGAAAGAGACCTGGGAGTAATTATATCAGATGACTTAAATGTGGGCAAGTAATGTGAGAAGGCAGTAAGGAAGGCTGGGGGATATTGGGATGCATAGGGAGAGGCATCAATAGTAGAAAACAGGAAGTTGTTATCCCTCTGTACAGACAGTTGGTGAGATCCCATCTGGAGTACTGTGTGCAGTCCTGGAGACCCCATCTCTGCAAAGACATAGACAGAGTGGAGGCTGTCCAGAGGAGGGCAACCAAAATGGTGCAGGGTCTGCACCAGAAGACATATGAAGAAAGACTAAAGGAGCTTAATATGTATACCCTTGAGGAAAGGAGGGAGAGAGAAGACATGATAGAAACTTTCAAGTACCTCAAGGGAATCAACAAAGTCCAAGAGGGTGGCATCTTTCAGAAAAAAGAGATGTGCAAGAACAAGGTGGCACAATTTGAAGATAGAGGGAGGAAGGCTCAGAGGTAATGTGAGGAAGTATTTTTTCACAGAGAGGGTTGTGTATGCATGGAACAGCCTCCCTGAGGAGGTCGTGGAGTCAAGAACAGTGGGGGAATTCAAGAATGCATGGGACAGACATAAGGCAGTCTTAGTGGGGGGTAGGAGGATGTAAGCTGTTGGTTAATTAGGATCTGCAGCTTATCTGTTAGGTAGGAAAATGGGCAGACTAGATGGGCCAAGCGGTCCTTATCTGCCATCAAATTCTATGTTTCTATGTTTCTAAGGGGGATTGGAGATGACGGGGATTGGGCACCCCGTCGGCCATGCTGGGTGCTGGAGGGAACACATGAGCCGAGGGGGAGTGGGCAACCCCTCGGCACACCACAAATGGGGGGGAACATCATGCCAACAGGGATTGGGCTACCCCATCAGCAAATGAACTAGGAAGGGGGCATGCCGACAGGGGGATTGGGCACCCCCGTCAGCTTTTATTTTATTTATTTATTGAAATGTTTCACCAGGAATGCACACTGAACGGCGGGTGGCGGCTTTCCTTCGGCTTCGTGGGGACTGTGAGAGGCTGATGGAGAAGCCATCTCCATGGGGACACCACACAATGCAGCTGTGTAATTGGCCACTGCAGTCAGGGACGCCTCGCAGCAAAAACAGCTGATTGCGTAGTGACGAGGCGCTCCCTGATTGCAGCAGCCAGAATTTCTTTGATCATAGTGGCCTGCTCATTAACGGCTTTCATTGACAGCATGCTCCTCTATTCACCAAGGCAGAGACCAGCCCCTGAATGGGCTGCTGCCATTTGGCACAGCACTGCTGCACCTCCACACCCCACTTGTGAAGGAAGCCTGATGCAATGTGTTGCTTGCACATGCATGCAAGCAACACAAAATTGCGATCTGATACTGAGGAACCTACTGCTTCACAAACTGCATAAATCTATAAAAATACATATTTTTAGTAAAATAAAGTCATGGAAGGGCTAAGGGAAGCCTGGTTAATTAATAAAAGTACACAAGTAAGTTTTAAGAGATTCTTCATAAGCAAAACTGGAGAACTTTTAAGAAGAGTTCTGTATCAGAAAATTAATTGCAGTCAGAAAATATTGTCTTCACATACTGAAGGCATTTTTCTAATTCGTGCTGCCAATCCATTTTTCACTAGATTTGCCTCAACCTTGGCAGACAGATAGAAAAACATGTGCTACACAAAGAAAAATAGTTTTAAGTGATGAAAATATAAAATAGAGGAGGCACTAACCTTTGAAGGAAAAGTGGGCCCTGATAAAAGGTAACCCATGAAGTGGGCTCATGAAGAAGGGTGCTGTCCATTACGGCGACACCTTCCCCGCTCAATCCACTCATGGTGACAGAAAGGTAGGGTGACCGGATGAGGGGGCGGGCGAACTAGGCGACAGGATGTCACTATACATACACGCGCGGGGGGTGGGATTGAGCACGGGCTGGGAGGGGTGAGTTGTAGGGAGTGGCGCTGGCACTCTGCCAGTCGAGCTGCGCCATGGCATCGGGATTTACAGTGGCTGGGTGGCTGAGGTACCGGGTTTGGGTCCGGCACTGGTATGATTTTTTGCGGAGCCTGCCTGAATTTTTATTTTTACTGCTTTCACCTCTACATGCACCCCTGGAGTTGAGAATCCTTGGCAGAGGGTAGTTGGGGTGGGTAAAGTCCCCACGAGGGGGTGTGGGGCAGTGCCCCACAGAAAGCAGTAAAATATGTCCTGGCTACCGCTGTGCTGATGCCTGGTTGTCAGAGTGGTGAAATGTGTTTGCACTGATTGAGCGATAACGGTGATCACCTTTAGGCGTTCGCCGTTATCATATAGACCCCTGATAAAACTAAATTCATGCAGACAAATACACAAAAGGGGGAGCTAAATGTGGGAAAATTAATATTCAGTTTCTGAGGGAAAAAAATGTTCTGGTCAGAATAATTAAAGGGGAAACTGTTGTTTTTAATGGCAAGTGAAGAGAAAAGTGCTTAGAAGTGGTTATTATATAAGTTTAATGATAAATAAGTGTAAGTCTTAGTAACTTAGCTGTCCTGAGGGTCATTTTGTATAGAAAAAAGTCAGGAGAGAGTTAAATATGTCAGCTTTCCAGCCAGGATAGTGAAAAAATGATTAGAGAAGGTGCTTATTTTTTTTTTTTTTATGACAAAGAAATGTGTACACAAAAAGGAAGCCTTAGAATGTTGAGAGAGGCAGCTGGATTTCATAACTGAGAATTTCATTGTGGTTTATGCTGCTGCAGAAAGGGTTGTGATTGGTGCCTAGCCCCTGGACAGGTCAGTGTCCACTCAGTGTCCAGTTATTAGCATGTGCAAATTAGTTTTAGGCATAAAAGTAGCTGCATGGCCAGTATGCAGTGAGTCCAAGCAGGGAGAGTGACTAAGAAAGAGGGACCCAAGCCAAGTGATGTCCTGTCAGAAGAGGCCTACTGCATTGATACAGCCTGAAATGGACAGCCTTATTTAATTAAAGTGTAGAATTAGGGATCACCTGAATCCCAGTGTAGGGTCAGACAGGGTGGTAAGTGAAAGCAGGGTAAGAATAGAAGGCCTGCTGCTTCAAGCTCTTGATGATCCTGTTGTATCAAGTTTTCCCTCCCAAAAATAGCTGCAACCTGAATAATCCATCACTTCTCCTGATTATAACAAGAAAACTGCCTACCCTTGGGGGCCCTCACAACAATTCTTCAGTAATTCCAGCAAATAATTTATTCAGAAAATCCAAATGAGTATGGTATTGTAAAAAAAACCTTATTGCTACAATTTGGGGACTATTTTAAAAGTGAAGTGACATTGAAGTAGTCGAGAATTTACCTCAGTCATTCTGCATTTAAAAAAAACTTTTGTCATTTGAAGGACTGAACAGTTCATGGACTGAGAGAGGAAATGTCCTAGCTTTTAATGTACCCGTATGCTATATGTTTCATGCCACTGTCATTTCTGAATGTTTAAAGTGAATTTATGTGTAGAAATACTACATGATTTTTAACTATGTAAAATATAGTGACAAGTACAGTAACTGTGTGATAGATACCAGGGTAGGTATCTGGTGTAAGGGGTCAGTAGGCTGACTTAGGTAGAATAAGGCCTAGTAGTCACTGCTTGCCCATAAGATTAGAGTGTGAACAATCTCATGGATTAAAGCCAGTGAGAGGGGGCCCATCCAAGGAAAAGCTTGTGTTTTCTTTTGGGCTGGTGGGTGGTAAGTGCCTGCAGTCTCCAGGGGTAAACTCTGTGTTCTGGAGGGCTGGTGAGTGGTGAGTGCCTGTAGTGTCCAGGGAAAGAGAAAAAAGAAGGCTAGTGAGGTGGTGTTACCCTGCTGGGAAAGAGAAACAAGAAGGTTAGTGGGGTGGGGTGCCCTGCTAGGAAAGAAAAAAAGAAAAGTGTATATCAAACTGTTAATTTCATTTTTATTTTTTTGCTATTTATACAAAAGGTGTATTGTTCCATTCTTGGCTGTTCAAGCTATTTTATATAAACAGGGTGAAGGCTGTGCATAGAAACAGAAACAGACTTTGACGGTAGATAAGGATGGCTTGACTCACCCAGTCTGCCCCTTTCCCTACCTATTGGATAAGCTGCAGATCCTAGTTAACCAACAGCCTACTTCCTCCTACCCCCCACTATAATTGCCTTATGTCTGTCTCATGCATTCTTGAATTCCCCCATTATTTTTGACTCCACTACCTCATCAGGAAGGCCGTTCCATGTATCCACCATCATCGCTGTAAAAAAATACTTACTCACATTGCCCCTGAGCTGTCCCCCCTCTATCTTGAAATTGTACCCCTTTGTTCTTGCACATATCTTTTTCTGAAAGATACTACCCTCTTGGACTTTGTTGATTCCCTTTAGGTACTTGAATGTTTCTATCATGTCCCCACTCTCTCTCCTTTCCTTGAGGAAATACATATTAAGCTCCTTTCGTCTATCTTCATACGACTTCTGGTGCAGACCATGCACCATTCTAGTTGACCTCCTCTGGACCACCCTCTATCCTGACTATGTCTTTGCAAAGATGGGGTCTACACACAGTACTCTAGATGGGGTCTCACCAACTGCCTGTATAGAGGGAAAACAACTTTCTGTTTTCTACTGGTGATGCTTCTCTCTATGCATCCCAGTATCCCCCCAGTCCTCCATACTGCCATCTCACATTGTTTGCCTACCTTTAGGCTGTCTGATATGACTACCCCATGGTTTCTTTCCATTTTTGTTGTTGTTAGTAACTCCCCCCCCACATAGTGTACTCTTCCCCTGGGTTCTTGTTTCCCAGGTGCATTGCTTTGAACTTCGCTGCATTGAATCTAAGCTGCCATATATTTAACCATTCCTCCAACCTTTCCAAGTCCCTTCTCATCCTTTCCACCCCCTCTCCCCATGAACCAACCCTGTTGCAGATATTTGTGTCATCTGCAAAGAGGCATACATTTCTTTCCAGACCCTCCACAATGTCTCCTATAAAAACATTAAAGAGGACTGATCCTAGTATTGAACCATGCAATACCCCACTAGTAACCCCCCTTTCTTTGAAATGGACTCAGTTTTCTATTACCCTCTGCATCCTGTTGTCCAGCCAATGTTTTACCCAGGTTACCACCCTGGACCCACTCCCAAGCTAGCTAATTTTTTTATTACTCTTTTGTGTGGGACAGTGTCAAATGCCTTGCTAAAGTCTAGGTAGGCCATATCCACAGCCCCTGCCTAGTTTATTACTTTGGTCACCCAGTCAAAGAAATCAATTAGATTAGTCTGACATGACTTTTCCACTGTGAATCCATGCTTCCTTGGGTCCTGTGGCCCGCTGGCCTCCAGGTACTTAACAATTCTTTCTTTCAGAAGTGATTCCATCACTTTCCCTACCACTGGGGTCAAACTAACAGGTCTGTAGTTTCCTGCCTCTGCCTTCCTCCCACTTTTGTGAAGGGGAATCACATCCACTCTCCTCCAGTCCTCAGGTACCACACCATCCTCCCATGATTTGTTAAAAAGGGTAGTCAGTGGTGTCACTAGTTCTCCCCTTAGTTCTTTTAGAATTCTGGGGTGAATCCTGTCAGGCCCCATTGCTTTGTCCACCTTGAGTTTTAGGAGTTCTTTCAGGACCCTTTCTTCTGTGAATGGATTGGTATCAACCCCAACCCCCCATCAAGAGTGCTTCTATTGTTTGGTTTAGGTACTTCCCCCTCCTCTTCTTTTGTGAATACTGAGCAAAAGTATTCATTCAGTATCTCTGACTTTTTACCGCCACCCTCTGCTCAGTTCCTCTCCCCTTTATTAAGCCTCACTATTGCTCCCCTGGCTATTCTTCACTCCCTAATGTATCTATAAAAGGTTTTATCCCGCTTCTTAATTGAGTTGGCTATCTTTTCCTCGATTTGGGCCTTTGCTATTCTGACTGCCTTCCCCACTTCCTTTTGCTTTAACTGACATAGTTCTCTGTCCTGCTTCTTCTGTGATTCCTTATACTTTCTGAACGCTATTGTTTTCTCCATAGCCTTCCTCGCCACCTCTTTTGAGAACCATAGTGTCTCTTTCCTTCATTTTGTTTTGATAAGTCTGTCATCTGAGGTGGTGGGGGTGGAAATGGTTATAAGCTTCAAGAGGGCATGGGACAGACACATAAGGAGCTTGAGAACACAATAAGAGAGGACATTAGGTCATGAAAAGCACTAAAATGGTCCGATACAGTGGGCCTGCGTGCTCTTATCTGCCATCAACTTCGATTTTTCCATGTTTATATTACCATTTCAGTAAAATGTTACCTTCTTTGTCACCAATCCAAGTGTTAGTGTCCTTGCTTACAGAATCAGTATCTCACATTCATGCAGGTCTCCAGGTCAGTCCGGTGCAGCATCCCCTACCCTGGGCAGCTCTCAGCTTCACCAGTTGGCGAGGTACAGTACGGTACTCAGGTAGTACCCAACTAGAGAAGTGTTGTCTGAGGGCAAGGGACAAAGAATGTTTGATGACACCCACTACTGCGTGAAATGGTCTCAGCTCTGGCCAGAGGTTAATGCAGTAGGGGTCCCCTGTCATCATAGTATTTAATTAGTTTTTTTGTTTCATTTGATCCTCAAGCCCACATTTCCTTACTCCTCCCCACAGCAACCACCACACACATTTGTATCTAAACTTGCTCTGTAAACCATCAATGCAAGTGCAAACATTTAACAGCTGTGTGCCTTATCCATTTGAATCACATCTATTCATTGGGAAGGGGGCGCAACACAGCAGCAGAAATACTTCCAGTGGCCACGTTACCCAGGCCCAGATGTCACACATAGGGTCCCTTTTCCTCATTGGTGCTGGATCAAAACAACAGGTTAATGCATATTAAATACTTCCTTTTAATAACAGAATGTCCACACAGAACTTGTAGAAACAACAAAGATACCAAATTCATTAAACATATTCACACATAGCTACACAGAGCATCAGTTAATTAGTGAGGAACATATTCAGCTTTCACATGGCCAGTATGGGCATAATAGCAAATTTTATCTGGACCAAGGAGGTTGCACAGTCTTTAGGGCAGCATTAACTTGGGACTGCTATGGTCACAAAAGTTTGAAGGTGCACAGGCCCCAAAACAGTTAATCGTACCTAGCAGTCCATTATTCTTCACAGGCATCCAAACTCTCAATGATCCCCATAGATATCTATATTTATAAAATGGGTAGGGAAAATGTTGATATCTTATAGGATGAAAAGCATCACATGACCATATGTATATCAGAGCGTGACCGCACACCTATACTTTTACCCCCCTCCAAAACAATTCTGACATTTTATAAGATAGATAAACCACTCTGAGGTGTGCGGTCGTGTTCTGATATACGCATGCCTTAGGTGGTTGACACACTCGGCCTGTGGCCTCATATGTACAACGCACACCAAGGCGTGCGTATATCAGAGCATGACCACAACCTCAGCGGGGTTTATCTACTACATATATATATATATATTATATATATATATAAAGGGTGGGATATTCAAAAGGGTTGCACCTTGCGCAATAGGGTTGCACCTGCGCAAGTCCGAAATTGCGCCATTCTGCGATATTCAGCAGGAGGCATTTGCACCACTGAAAACATGCTGAGCAACAGCGCAATGCTAATGAATGCATGCTGAACTGGAGGGGGAGGAACCATGCATAAACTGCACAGCCCGATATACAGCCGGGCCGTGCAGAGTTGTGCAGGCGCAACCCCCAACCTGCGCCTGCACAACTTTGAGCCAAAAAAAAAGGAGTAAGTCGAGGCCACCCACAGGTGAGCTGCCACATTGCAGAGCGCAACAGCAGCTGCCACCTGTGGCTGGCCCTCAACCTATTTCCTGTGCTCTGCAGTCGATAGCGGGCAGTAAAAATCCTCAACTCGACGGGTTCGACAGTGGGCAATGCAGAATAACCTCACAGCCTCGATCGCTGGCTGCAAAGTGTCCCCAAGAACATATCCAGACCGCCAAGCCTCATTAAGCGGACTGTAGATGTAAAACCCCTCCCACTGGACCACCAGGGATACGCTTGGGAGGGGTTTAACATCTACAGCCCACGATCGGGCTTAGCAACCACCAGGGATACATTCTGGGGTTTAAACATCTACAGTTCGCGATTGGTCTTAGCGGTCCACTGACCACCAGGGATATGTTCGGGGACACTTTGCTGCCCGTGATCGGGCTGGTGGGGGTGAGTAGCTTTTGCCCGTGATCGGCCAGTCGGGAGAGGGGATGTTTATGCAATTGCCCGCGATTGGGCCAGTCGGGAGGGTGGGGGATTTCATACATTTGCCAGAAATCGGGCTGCAGGGGCGTCGGTCCCTGATGGCTGCTGCCTGGCAGGGCGCCAAGCGCAAGTCTTGAGGATCGGCGCGCCACCCGCTCTTAACGTACAAATGGGGCCATAAACAGATGCAAATGGCCCCCCTGCGTCTTGCATGAATTATGGCCCCATTTGCATGTCACCTTTTGAATATCGGAAATTTGCACGTGGCGCAATGGTACTTGCGCCACCGCAACTTGAATGCTCCACTCTGACCACTTGCGGTGGCGCAAGTTCCACTGCACCATGCACAGTGGCTGTGGCTGGGGGGTGATATTCAAAGGAGTTGCTCAATAGCGCAACTCCTTTGAATATCACCCCGGCCACACCCCTGTGCAACTATTTTGTGCAGCGCAGGCTTGCCACAAAATAGTGCAGTTGAATATCTTGCCCATAATATATATATATATATATATATATATATATATATATATATATATATATATGTGTGTGACTCCATGAAAAGGGGTTACTAATGGTGTCCCAAAATGTACATGCCATGTATAAACTATGTAAAACCCATGCCCAGTGAATGACTATGCTGTTGGAAAATATGTGATGTGGAGAGATAAATTAGATAATACGAATACTGCCGGTTGTTAATTTCCTCAAGAAAGAAACATGATTTGTGATAAAAGCAGTAATTTTTTATGCCTAATTTGTGATATTGTGGCACACACTGTAAACAGTATTCATTATTTTAATAAAAAACATGCTCTTTACCACAATAAATTGCTTTGACTTATTGTCCTGTGTCCAGACTTTGTTTTCAGACCATTTAGTTAATGTTAAATGTGCCTGTATAGTGCTTACACAGCAGAGTAAATGCGGTAGCTAAAGTAACCACTTGTGTCTCCAGTGGTTTCATTCATCCTCAACCCCCAAAATGTACTTATATTAATAAATCATCCAGAAATTGCATTGTATTTTGATCAGGGAGCTTCTGCAAAAGACACAGCACTAAGTTTCACCGGAGAATACTGTACTGCAGGAGTGCTGTGTTTGACCTTTGTCCCCATGGTCTCCTGGTGTCCAGAAGTTCCAGATGTTTGTTCACTGTCACCCCGGTGCCCCTCCCCATCCCCGATAATCACGTTATTTCACTTATGTGCACCAAGAGTGGGGAAGGCTCTCAAGAGTGCTTAAAAGCACAAGAATTTGCATCGGAGTCCCAATCCCACTCTTGCCAGCTCACAGAACAATCCTGGTGTCCAGCCAGCAGCATGTCAGTTACGTGAGCAGCTACATGGAGCCCAGGTAGGCCATTGCTACTTTCAGGTCTAAGAATACAACTGCAGAACGGCTCGTACAAATGGGATGCTGCTTAGAGTACAGTGTATATCTGTACATATTTTGGGGGGCTTATTCTAGCAAATAGGATAGCAATTTGATGATTTTAATGAGCATTAGAGCCCCAATGTAGTGTTTTGGGACTACAAATGAATTGTAGTCTCTGTGTGTTCACCACCAAATGGGGTTCATTCTCAGTACTGCTGTGTGTATGAGGCTGTAAGGTTGGTGGAACAAAATGTTTATGTGCACTTACTGTGCAGTACAAATGTGAACATTTTAATATATATTTTTTCTTGTGAAATGAGGCTTGGAGGTATTGTGTTGTTGGAGAGGGGCACAGTTTAAGTAATGAGATCCCCAACATTACATGTCTCTGGCTCCTTTCTTTTTTACAAACTTCCAATAGGCATTTATATTGCACAAATGCAGTCTAGCATTATACAGCAGTTCTAATCAGTGGCACATTTCTTTTGGGCAAGTTAAGTTGTTTTTTTGAGGGGGATTTGGTGGTACAGTTTTAATGGGCCCCAAAGGCCAAGCACCCAGGTGTGTGTGTGTGTGTGTTTGTTTTCCAAATGCAGCCTTAACAAAAAATAATTTATGTTCACAGAAGTGATTTTGCTCTTGGTAAATTATTTTTTTCGCATTATATCTAAGGCTGTGTGATTTGGCTGAAGTTTAGGCCTCCTTGTTCTTGTACCAATCATGCAGTTGTAGTCCCTATTTGAAATGGTTTTCTAACAAAAATGATACAGTAATTGTATTGCATGAGAAATGTAACCTACAGATGCATTCTGTGCTATTACTAAATGTGTTTTAGGCAAATTTGTTGCATTTTGTCAGTATCATTGGTCTTTGTTACTTTCAGCACCATGTGCTTGGGGTTCCCATAATGTTAACCACCCATACCATGTGTTTGATTAAAATAAAGAACCCTTCATGTAAACTCTGCTTTTGGGATAATGTATTTCAGCTTTATGTTTATTTGGGGCTTGATTCAGCAATTATCTGAGTTTTATTTTTTTCAGAGTTTGCATTTTGGAATGCATTTTGAGGTCTTGGTTACTTTAGGCACCATGTGCTTGGTTCCCCGTTACGTTAGCCACCCATAAATTCTATTTTATTAACATAAAGAACCCTGCAAGTAAACTGTGCTGGTGGGATGGTATATTTCAGCTTTCTGTTTATTTGGGGCTTGATTCAGCGATTATATGCGTTTTATTTTTTTCAGAGTTTGCATTTTGGCCATACTTTGTGGTCTTGGTTACTTTAGGCACCATGTGCTTGGGGTTCCCATTATGTTAGCCACCCATAAACTGCATTTTATTAAAATAAAGTACCCTCCAAGTAAACTGTGCTGGTGGGATGATATATTTCAGCCTTATGTTTAATTGGGGCTTGATTCAGCAATTATCTGTGCTTTATTTTTTTCAGAGTTTGCATTTTTGCCTACTTTTGTGGTCTTGGTTACTTTAGGCACCATGTGCTGGCAGCAGGCCAAGAATTCCCAGAACACCCCTACCTTGTGCAATATTTTAGTAATGTGTTGATTGCCATGGTATTTTGCCATCTTTCCACTCACAGCGAGTGTTGTTTAATGCTGTTTCACAACACCATCCTTCTTCTGTGACCCATATTGATTTACCTGTGGTATTCATGCAAAGGCTTGCACACAAACAAGGTGGGGCTTGTGAGTAGTTTGGTGCCATTCATTCTTAAATTGGCACAATATTCCCTGAGCAGGGAGGGCATGGGTTTACTATAAATAGTTTATGCTTTATGAGTGAAATAGCATGAAATCCCTTCTTCTGGTGTGACAAGATGCCGAAATGTGCATGTAGCCACACGCATTTGCCCCACATTGCCCAAGGTGTGGGGTTGAGGGAGTACTTGGACTGCAAAATGTGTGAAACAGTGGTTAGCATGGTAGCTGATGATCTACTGCCCGACAGTAGATCAGCAATATGACCTCGCTGACTGTGACATCAGTGCTACTTAGAAACAGCGAGTAAATGACTGCCAGGGCAATCGCCTGTGAAGTCACTGAAATCATAATGCTGCCAATGTATTGTGGGGCAGTAGATTTGTCAACTGCCAGTCTAACATCTGTTAAATACATCCAGCACAGTATTATCACATCACGACTTTCTGATGAGAAAAGAAATATACTTCCAGAGAATAAAAAGTTACTATGGACTACTAATTCAGATTTGTGTTTTCCTGTCTGCCTGTTTTGGTTACAACAGCTGTTTACCTTTGCATCTTCAAGTGGAAAACCCTTACCATGTTCTCGCATGAGCATCTTGTAATGGTTTTTAAGAAACATGCAGTCTCCTCCTTATCTGTGTGTGTTTGCCAAGTAGGAATCCATTGCCACTTTCTTGCATGTGTGTCTTGTAGTGGTTCTTAACAAAATGTTGTGTTCTCTCTCCTCCTTAACTGTGTGTTGCCATTGCTAATGTAGCAGTCCTGTATACATACTGCAAGAACTATCTAACCAAACAGACAGACAGCCAGTGATGGGTGTAGCCATTCCATTCACACTCTTTTGTTTTGGCAGCAATGACATTAAATGAAACATGCTTGGTAATATCAGAACTATCTCAAGGACCCGCCAAATACAAAGTGTAAAGTCGATGAGAGCAGGAGTGGGTACAGTCAGAGACTTAACATGCTTCTGTAGACAATGTCAATGAGAGCTACCATGTGACAACAGAAGATATATAGGACAGTGGATAGTCAATCATTTAACAATGGCTTCTGTGCCCACTTCACAAAAGACCCCTGTTTGCCTGCTGCACACTGAACAGTCATGAGCCAACACCAGAATCTTCTGAAACCAGTGGTCACTCAGCTGAAACTACTTTCAGCATCCCTATATCAGTGGCCATTTGTACTAATCAGAATGACATTGCCTCGAATGATGTAGTCCCCACAACAAGCACCCAAACTGATCTTCCCAAGAAACCACGTGTTCTGCTACCTGACACCACCACCACACACAATGTGCAGCCAGCAAAAACAAGATTCATGTCCTCAGGCCCAGTTAAGTCAACAAACTGTATACTGTTTATTACTCAAATGCATTCTACATTGGTGAGGTCACAGCAATACATAAGCACCTGTACACCTTCAAATTCCCGCACCAGTGTGGGCATTCAACATTTACATGGCAACAGCTTTATGATTACGGCAATGTAAAACATACCCAAATATTTTATGGGCTACTACAGCTTCAGGGAGGTAGAAACTTTAAAATTAGTACTGAAGTATGGAAGAAATATGTGGAAAGTGTTCCAGACTGAGGCAGAAATGGGATTAGGAGTGTACTGGAGCTTGTCACAAGAGTTGAACGACATGTCTGCTGACCAGAACAATTAACAATCTTTCACAAATTAAATGAAATACACTTAGTTAAAATGTTTTGAAATAATTTTCATTTGCTTGCAGGACAAGAATAGTTTGTTTTCTAGCCATACAAAATGGATTTAAATGCACTGCAGGGCAGGGAAGGATGATTTGAAACAGATCATGTAAATATTTTACATTTCTATTGCTTGATGTTGGATGGTTTGTATTGTGTAATGGATAGTGTTAGTATTATGTAATGAATGGTAGCTTTATTAAAATCTTTTCCCCTCAAAAAGATCTTTGGTGTCCATGTTATGTGTGCAGCCTTATAGATGTATTAATCTCATGCCCATGTAAAGGAGTTACCAAGTACCGCACCCCATATTCACTGGTAGAGTAATAATAATAATAAAACTTTATTTACACCACACCTTTCATAAATTCAAGGCGCTTTACAATACTTACAAATATAACAAATAAGACATAGCCTAACAATAATATGAGCTCTTAAAATCACAATAATTAATTAAAATAAATCTTCGACCATAAATAGATCTTTAGGTCCTTTTCAAATTCCTCCATGGACACACACTGATGAAGCAGATGGGGTAGAGAATTCCAGAGGGTTGGAGCAGCATACATAAAAGCATGAGCACCTGAAGATTTTAAAGAAACCCTTGGAATCTCTAGCAACCCCTCATCCACTAAGCGGAGAGATCGCTTAAGGCAGTAGGGAACCAGAAGCTCTTTCAAGTAGTCCGGGCCCTGTCCATGTAGGGCTTTGTAAGTCAAAAGACTAACTTTAAAGGTGATCCACCACTGAATTGGCAGCCAGTGCAGATCATGCAGCACCGGTGAAATATGACAGGCACGAGATGTAACCATCAGTGACCAAGCCGCAGTATTCTGCATCAGCTGCAAGCGGTGGATATCAACCCCAGGAAGCCCTAGATAAAGGGAGTTGCAATAATTGAGCTGTGAGGTCACAAAAACATGGACCAACATAGGCAGATCAATGGACGGAACAAGGTGCTTAATCTTGGTGATATTCCTAAAATGATAAAAGGAGGGTCTGACAACTGCCGACACCTGCAAATGCAGTGTCAGCTCATTGTCAAAAATCACCCCCAAGTTCCACACCTGTTCGGAGGTAGGGAGCTGGATACCCCCCAGAAATATACCTGAGGGTAAACCAGCTCCCAGCCCCTCTACCCTATGACCCTGGTCCACAACCATTACCTCTGTCTTCTCCGAGTTCAACTTCTTCAGCCAGCTTGAATTCATCCAGCACTGGATTTCGGTGAGGCAGCTATTAAAGACTGAGAGAGCTCTATCCCAGTCAGGTGCAAAAGATAGGTAGAGCTGGATATCATCTGCATAGCAGTGAAACCTCAGCCCATACCTTCTTACAATGTCTCCAAGGGGCAGCATATACACTGTGAACAACATGGGGGACAACACTAAGCCCTGGGGAACCCCACATGACAGAGAGACTGGGCAGGAAGAATTTATCCCTGACACCACTCTCTGAGTTCTGTCAATGAGGAAAGATCTAAACCAACTGAAGACTGTACCTGACAGGCCACAGATAAACTCCAGGTGTGCCAGAAGTACCCCATGGTCCACAGTGTCAAAAGCTGATGAGAGATCAAGAAGAACCAAGATGGAACAGCTCTTCTGATCTCTAGCCATCAGGAGATCATTGAGCACCCGAACCAGCACTGTCTCAGTACTATGCCTCTTTCAAAAGCCAGACTGGAATGGATCATAGATGTCATGGATGGTTAAATGGTTTTCCAATTGTGCGGCCACTACTTTTTCAATAATCTTCTCTACAAAGGAAAGATTAGAGATCGGCCTGTAGTTGGCATGGCAGTCGGGGTCCAAGGAAGCTTTCTTCAGGAGGGATGTCACCACTGCCTCCTTCAGGGAGCTAGGGAACTCACCCATGTCCAAGGAGCACCAGACAATCCATGCTAGGACTGGGCCAATGATATCATGACAACCCTTAATGTAGGACACATACTCTGGACAATCCTCATGATATCAAAGGAACTCAAGGAGAGACCAGGAGCTGTGACTGAATGCTGATCTGTAGCTTCTCCCATAGAGGGAGCAGGCTGCAGTGCTACCCTGATGTCGGCCACCTTATCTGCAAAGAAGTGAGTGAACTCGTCACACTCCACTTGGGAAAAGGCTTTCTGAACCTGGAGACAGGCTGGGTTGCACAGTCTGTTAACAGTTTGAAAAAGCTGAGCTGGTCAGTTCTGAGTAGCCGCAATCTCCCCAGACAGGAATTCTGCCTTGTTACGAGAGATTGCAGAATGATAGAGTTGGTAATGTTCCATCAGTCTAAGATGGTCGGCATTAAGGGCAGTTCTTTGCCAACAACGCTCTAATCTTCGTCCTTGTCACCGCATCTCTCTCAAGGTCCCATCAAATCATGGAGACCAAGGTTGAAGGGGGAGAGGACAAACATGGACTGGAGCAATTTGGTCCAGAGCTGAGGAGATGGCCCTATTATATGCCAACACCAAGGCTTCCGGATCATTGCTCACTCCAGAAAACTCCGATAGGTCAAGCACCTCTACCAGACCTGCAGGGCTAACATCTCACAAAGAGCAGTACCTAACCATCTCCACATGGGTAGGCCTACGGAGGGCAAAAACTGAACCCCACAGTGTAGTGATTGGACCAACTGACAGGTTCCATCCCAACATCAAAGGCCTCAATCCCCAGGGGGAAAACTAAGTCCAAGGAGTGACCGCTCTTATGCGTGGCAGAAGTAACCACTTGTGTAAGGCCCAAAGATGTCATTAATTGGAGGAAGTGTTGTCCAAACTTTGAGAGTTCATCATTGACCCAGGCATTGAAGTCACCCAGGACCATCAGCCTGGGTGACTCAAATGCCATGTCGATGACGAAGTCAGCTACTTCCTGTAGAAAATGTTTCTCATCACCTAGTGGACGATAGATGAGAAAATTCAACAACCCACACCTGCCAGTACAGTACACTCGAAGGACTCAACTCCCTCAACTGGTACACTTGCGAGGCCCAGTTCGGTCTTGAAACAGACCGCAACCTCCCCCCACCGGGGTCCAACCTCGGGCGGTGTAACACTGAGTACCCAGCTGGAACTGCTGCCTCCAAAGTTGGACCAGCATTTTCATCTAGCCAGGTCTCGGTAATGCAAGCCATATCCACAGACTCAAAAAGATCTGCAATAACTTCAGTCTTGTTTCTTATGGATCTGGCATTGCACAACACCACCCAGGTTGGACGGGCTTCTGGAGTGGCACAGACCACTTGCCCAACATTATTAATGGTGCCCTTGGGTATGGAAACCAGATAAGATTGACCTCGCTCCAGAATCCATTTCACCCCAGGGCATCTTCTGGTTTCCACTACCCCAATACGGTGTCCCCGCTCATTCGGACTCAACTGTCCGCACCCCCCAAAACCCCTCCTCCCCTCTGCACAATACCCAGTGCTCTACAGCGCTGGTATGTTGACAACTGTAATGGCAAGGGGAAGAAAGGGAGGAGGGTGCGAAGAGTGGAGGACAAATAGCATATGACTGTGGTGGCAGGCCTTCTACACATATTAAAATCCCACATCCTCACACCAAAACTCAACAAAGCAAAAATATAAACCTCCCCAAATTAAATCAAATAAAATATAAAGAAAACACAAATAAAATTAAATCAAAACAAATAAAAATATCCAAATATATGATGTTCAAATGTCCAAAAGTTCACTGGATATTTTGAAACAAGAGAGGCTCTCACCCTCTCTCAGTTCTAGAACAAAATCAAACAATGCAAGTCTCGCAGTGATTTCAGTGGATCAGCATCCAAATACAAATGATGTCCACCAAGATCAAACAAAAAATTCCTTAAAAGGAACAGGAGGGGCTCTCACTCCCTCTTAGTCTAGACACCAAAAGTTCCTCCAGACGATCAGTTCTTCTCTGATACCTTCCCAATGAGAGCACTCACAAACTCAGACCAAGACACCAGAGTTCAGGATCAAGCTGAAAGGTTGCAATCAGAAATAGGTCTCCGAGAGGGAAGCAATAGCTCCCACCTCGAAGAAACCTTAGGAACCCCCAGAGGGACCCCCACCACCATCAAGCCCCCCTGAGTTCCCTCTAACATACAACCCAAATTCAGCCACAATCCCTATTCCAGTGCCATGGCCCTAAAGGCAGAATGCAACCCCCTTCAGGAGTGGGAAACCTACAGTAGTAACAGGCCGCTCTAGGAGGGGAATCTGAGTCCTCTGCCGCCCACCAGCCACTAAAGTCCCCTCACCAACAACCACAGGGGAAAAAAACATCCGGTTCAGACCCCAGCAGTTCCTCCCCAAACAACCCAAGACCCTGCCAGTCATCCGCTCCAGGAGGAAAGGAGCATCCTTCTAAAAATCCAAGGGAGGAAGGTGCTTCTTTCCGTTAACATTTGAATTGTCCACTGAGGACTGTGAGTGCCTCCTGGATGAAAGCAAGCCATCACATCAGTATAGGTTCCTATTCTTCCAGGCTGGCCCACAGTCCCCAGTGTAGACATACCTCTCCTCCCTGCACCATTCCTTCTACCATTAGTTGAAGGCCTTGGTGCCAAGCTCCCTCTCCTTCCACATATAGTACAACACGTACTCGCCACTCGCATTTTAAACACGTGGGAAACACAGGATCAACCAGATCAATGATCTACCTTAACCAAAAATGAAATTTACACATTGTGCTGACTATGGTAATTCAACTTTACGTTTAAGGCCATGAAACACCCATATCAAGTTAATGTATTAGCAGCCGTAGTGGCTCTGACCAGAGTTTGTTTATTACTGCTGTGATAGGAGTCTGGTCCCTATTTTGGTGATATACCCTGCATTTTATGTAAGTTTTTTCAATAAAGTTTCTTACATTGATTTTTCTGGCAGATAAGGTCCGCTTGGCCCACTTAATCAGCCCATTTTTCCCTGCCTGTAGTATCACCACAGATCCTGCTTTATCTCTGGCCCATTCACCTACTCCCACCCCTTTCCATAAGATTCCCTTATGCCTATCCCATGCATTCTTGAACTCCACCACTATTTTGGCCCCTACCATTACTGCTGAAAGACTGTTCCAGGAATCCACCACTCTTTCTGTGAAAAGTACTTCCTCACATCTCTCTTGAATCTATCCCTCTACAGCTTCTTATCATGCCCTCTTTATCTTGACCCCTTTTTGTCTGAAAAATACTTCCTTCCTGTACCTTATTTACCACATGTGAGATATTTAAATGTCTGTATCATATCCCCCCTCTCTCTCCTCTTTTGCAGGGTGTATATGTTTAGGTCCTTAAGTCTCTCCTCATAGGGCTTCTGATACAGACCCTTCACCATTTTAGTTGCCTTCCTCTGGACCCCTTTCACTCTGTCTATGTCCTTCCAGAGATGTGGTCCCCAGAACTGGACACAGCGCTCTAGGAAGGGTCTTAATAGTGATCTATACATAGGCAATACCACCTCCCTTTTTCCACTGGTGATACCCCTTCCTATGCACCCCAGTATCCCATTAGCCCTCCCAACTGCCTTGTTACAATGCCTCACCACCTTTGGGCATCTGAAATGAACACCCCAAGGTCTCTTTCCTGCTTCTTGGTGTTTGTCAGTACCACTGCTCACATGTTGTACTCTGCCCCTTGGTTTCTGTGCCCTAAGTGCATTACTTTGCACTTTTTCATGATGAAACTTAGATGCCATACCCTTGACCATTCCTCAAGTTTTCTCAGATCTCTGCTCATCCTTAAAAAACACCCACCCACACCCCCTCCAGAATGTCCACCCTATTGCAGATTTTGGTGTCATCCACAAAAAGGCAGATATTCCCTGCCAGTTCCTCAGCAATGTCACTTATAAAGACATTAACAAGGTCCAGTCCCAGCAGTGGTCCCTGAGGTACCCCACTATTCACCCTGCCTTCCACTGAGTAGACTCCATTTACCATCACCCTCTGTTGCCTATCCTCTAACCAATTTCTTACCAGTTTATCACCTTTGGACCCACTCCTAAGCAAACCAACTTGCTTACTAACCTCCTATGTGGAACAGTGTTAAAAGCCTTCTTGAACTCTAGGTAGACCACGTCCACTGCTTCACCCTGATCTAATTCCTTGGTACCCAGTCAGAGACATCTGTCAGATTCATTTAATGTAACCTCCCCCACATGTGAATCTATGCAGCCTTAGTTCTTGTAACTCATTGGATTCAAGATACTCCACAATCCTTTCCTTCAGCAGTGACTCCATTAACTTTCCCACCACTGAAATCAGGCTGACAGGCCCATAATTGCCAGCCTCTTTCCTGCTACCACTTTTGTGAAGTGGGACTGCATCTGCCCTCCTCCAGAACCACTCCTTTTTCCAATGGGCTGTTAAATAGAACAGTCAGAGTGCAGCCAGTACCTCCTTGAGCTCCCTTAATACCCCTGGAAGCACTCTGTCTTGAACCATCTTTTGTCCCTTTTCAGATTAGCAACTCCCTTCAGGACTCTCTCATCTGAAAATGGACTAGTGTCCTCTTCCCTCCCTCCAATACACCTGTTACTTTTTTGTGGCCCCTTCCCTTCTCCTTCCTCTATGAACACTGAACAAAAGGATTAGTTCAGGATGTCTGCCTTTTCCTGGTCCCCCTCTGCACAGTCTCACCCTTGGACTTCCTCCTTTCTCCATTCTTGACTATTTTTTCTGTTGTAAAGGTTTAATGATTGTGCTGGATAAAATGTGCTAGGTCTCTACTGATTGCCTGCCCTTGGTATTGCTAACCGTAGCACTTTCTGAGCTTGCGGTGGTTCCATTTACTCTTTCATTTAGCCTCATACAACCCCAACATAGGCAAATGCTAGATGGTAAAGATCCTGTTTTGGGAGCCTAGTGTGTCTGCCAGTGAGGTAAATATTCAGGATGAATCAGAGAGACCCAAAAAATTTCTGTTTTCACACAGGCTATCTGTGATCAGCCCCCTCTGCAATTATTGACAGGCTTGTTACTATAAAAAATATATACTGGATCCAACTAGGTGTCTGTAAACATGGGAGATAACTAAACACATACACACACATGCATGAACACACACACTAGTGTGCCACTGACTTCAGGTCCAAACACCAAACCCTCCTTGTACCTTGTGTGCATAAAAACAGTAATCCATCCTGCCAGCCACCTCTGCCTAAAAGCTGACTGATAATAAGTGTCTATTAGATTTTTGTTCATATGAACAAGCCAGCAGAAGAAGGCCATTTGGTGTATCTAGTCTGCTCATATATTGCAGGGTCCACAGCTTGAGCTACTGCCCGTGACCCCCCTCCCCACTTCTCCCATCCTCCCTACCCATTATTCTTAGCTTCCCCTTATGCCTATCCCAGCATCTCTTGAAGCTTCCCACTGTCTTCAATGAGACCACCTCTTCTGGCAGTGCATTCCAAGTGTCCACCGCTCTCTCTGTGAAGAAGTGCTTCCTGATCTCCCTCCTAAACCTCCCCCTCCAGCTTAAGACTGTGCTCCCTCATATTATGGTTGCCACTCAGCTTAAAGAGACCCTCCTTATCCACTTTATTTATCCCTTTGAAGTACTTGAAGGTCCCAATCATATCCCCTGTCTCTCTCCTTTCCTCCAGGGAGTACATGTTCAGTGCTCTCAACCTCTCCTCATGTGCCTCACTCTGCTGACCAGCTATCATCTTTATAGCCCTCCTCTGGACCTTCTCCAGCAGGTTAATGTCCTTTTTGAGGTGTGGAACCCAGTACTAAACTCCATACTCTAGATGTGGCCTCACCAGTGACCTGTACAAGGTGAGTATAATCTCCTCTCTTCTACTACTGATCCCTCTAGCTATGCATCCCAGCATCTTGTTTGCCCTTGCTGCTGCTCTCTTGCACTTGAACTTTACTTGTTTGCTTCAGTGTTACTCACAACATATGCTCGTTAGACTGTGATGTGAATTTACATTGTTACCAGCTCTCATGCTATAAAACTGTATTCAAATAACACAAAACATCTTAAGACCCATCATTTCATTCATTGATTACACGCATGGGATAATTCTGCTGACTCTTAGGGCTAATTTTAATCAGACTTGCTATATGCAGAAAATTGTCTGTCAGACATGGTGAAGGATAGCTACAGTGTGAACACAGTTCCCACCCACCCACCAGCTCTGACACCACTAACATGATTGCATTAGGACATGCATACCCGACTGTGGTCTGGGGCGTGTATAGCACGGGTGCATGTTGGCACTTGAATCCCGAGTCTGAAACTGTTTCTGACATCATATCTACTCAGGCTTCACTGCGCATTCCTGTGGGAACAAAATAGCAGTCCTCTTTCTGTTTTGTCAGTCTGTGACAACACAATTACATTGTTCCATTTTGAAGAAAAAACATGACACAAGACACTGGTAGGAAAAACAAGCTTTACTGCACTGACTATTATTTTGAATTACTGTTGAACACAACTCTGTGTTCATATTGTGTTCTGTGTTAATTATTATGTTCATGTTGTTAAAGAGTACAGTAGTGGAAGTAGTGTGTGTGTGTGGGGGGGTGGCTGTACACTGGTTTAGCAGACTGTGTGTGGTGGGAGACAAAGGGAGTCCACAAGCGGGAACAGGGGTAGTGGAGGCAGAGCCCATTGCAGTAGAGTGGAGACAGAGATAAGGACAGATCACAGAACTTCAATCAGTTGGGTGTTAAACATATTGCTGCAGAGGGGAGAAGTGTTAGGGAGATGACAGAAGAGGTAGTGTGTGTGTGTGTGTGCATGTGTGTGCCGGGCACCATTGCAGCAAAGGTGGTATCAGAAGCATGCAGAACACAGGAGAATATGTGGATGGCCACTTTTGCAACTGTTTGGAGACTGGGGAAGCAAAGTGGGTTGGGAGAAAAGGGGAGGCCATAGGAGGAGAAGGTGGGACTACATACCAGTGCTGCAGAGAGAAGCCAACTATATGGGGAGGAAAGAGCTAGCCTGAAGAATAAAGCAGCACAGTGAAGATAAAGATAAGCAGAGAAAACTGAAGTGAGGCAGTGTGGGAGCTGAAGATAATGTTGGGGAGACCACAGAAAAGGCAGAGATGTGTGTGTGGGGGGGGCACCATTGTAGCAGAGGTGGGACAGAAGCATATAGAATGCAGGGCAATGTGTGGATGGCTACTACTGCAACTGTTTGGAGATAAAGGAAAGTGGGCACAGACAGGGGAGCTAGAAACCATTGCAGCAGATGAACAATGGAAGTGTAGTGAAATAGGTGAAAAGTGGCACTGGGGATTAGGATAGCAAAATGGGTTGGAAGAAAAGGGGAGGACACCAGGGGGAGGAAGGGCTATGGGCTATATAACACTGGCACTGAGGGAAGCAAAAAATATTGGGAGGTGGGAGCTAGCATGAAGAACAGTACAGCCACTATTTTGAGCCTGGGAAGGTATTGCACAGTGTTGTATCACATAGGCGAAACATTGTGATGGACTGGGGAGCCTTCTCTCACAAGGGGTTGATGCGCATGTCATGGCCTGACGGGGCCATGTACTGCATCAGAAGAAATGAGTTGGCGTGAAAAATGGGGTCTGAAATATCTCCTGTATTCTGTTTATTACATTTCTAAAGGGACCTGCATGAATGAGGACACAGCTTCATGATCACGAAAAGGGACATTAATTAAAAAATTGCAGTAATGAAGACAATACTATCGTAACTCTTGCTATTAACTTGTTAATTTTTATCTCTTTCCTATCTGTGCCAAAAAGCTACACAGCAAATACAAGCAAGCAAACATTTGCCATTGGCAAATGCTTGTTTTTCTAATGTACCTGCAGCATGTCACTTGCCTTAATCCCTTTCACTACCCTTACCTCTGTGTTAGCTCTTGCACTCCTTATAAGCTGCATGCACTTATATAGCTTTTCCCTGTACCTGTACCTGTACCTGTTCCTCTTGGTCTCAATCTGCTCCATTTTGTAGACTGAAAAAGCTTCTTTTTTCCATTACTGCTCCCCTTACTTGTTTGTCTAGCCATATTTGTTTCTATGCTTCCTTGCTTTACTTATACTTTTAGTGCACTCTTGGGCTGCCACTAAAACTACCCCTTTAATTTCCACCCACTTTTTTCTGCCCCCTCTATCTCATTTATGTGCTTCCTCTGATCTTTGGTTAATAATATCTTTTGATCAAACCCCAAATTTCAAATCCAAAATTCAGCAACTTCCAGCAACATACTTGAGAAATTATTGGGGTTACTAGCTGGTACTCTATCAAAGTAATCAGACATACAGTATTTTGTCAGTTTGTTTGCTGTTTGCCTCTTGTTTTTGTTTTCTGATTGCATTGCAGATCTCTGCAGATGTACCAGTGTTCGAGGAAACTATGCTTCATGTGGTCAGACTGAAAACTGCCTTGGAATGTAGGCTTCATGCCAAGCCATGGAAGGAAAATGATCATTACTGAAGAGAAATCAAGTGACCAGGAAACAAAACACCAAAGTATTTAACAGTGGTGACACAGCAAGACATTACTGCTAATGTTGAAAGAATTCTAGTGTTCTTCTGTTAAGGCCAGCTGTTGTTACAGTATTAGAATGAGTTAACTTCCTGCCCTTACACCTCTACCCTCGCCATTGCATCCAAATTTCCAGTAAATTCTTTTTTTTAATTATTTGTAGAGTAGTGTGGGTGAACATGTTATGTTTTACTTACTGGAGACTGAAGACACACAGAGCTATTTGTCAGAGCTAAGCATGACCCCCAGAATGTACTTCCTGCCCGTTCTGAAGTTGTATAATATGCTTACTTTCATTCTCCAGCACTGCTGCAGCACTAGTAATACGTAATATTTTGGGAGGGTATGCAGAAAGGTAGTACTCAGAGCCCATGGATTTCCCACTCTTTATCTTGTGACCAGTGTTATGATTATTGTGGAGGAAAGCTCCACAGGGTCTTAGTCTAATAACTCTTAGGTGTAACAGCCCCCTCCC
The DNA here is from genome assembly GCA_016271365.2 of Neoceratodus forsteri. Classification (NCBI taxonomy): domain Eukaryota; kingdom Metazoa; phylum Chordata; order Ceratodontiformes; family Ceratodontidae; genus Neoceratodus; species Neoceratodus forsteri. The sequence goes on along the minus strand of CM057450.1, from coordinate 301,481,966 downwards.
TATGCCCATCAGAGCACTAGGTGCCTTGGCGACTCATTCCAGAGTTTGACCAGGACCTGCTGAATGATCAGAATTGTGGGAAAGGCATAGATGAAGCTTCCCTTTCAGGAGATGGACAACACATCTCACCAGAAAACTCCCTGTCCTGGAGGGGAGCAAGCAAAACCATGGCAGTTTTATGCTGTATGGGGACTCAGGAATACAAAAAGGTCAATTTTTGGATCCCTTCAGTGCCTGGACAGAAATTTGGCCCCATCCCCTCATAGCGCTCATCTGTGAGATTGTGCTATGAAGCATCCAAGGTCATCTATCAGCACATTTTGTGTGCCTACAGATAGATTGCAACAACGTGCACATTGTACTCCATTGCCCACTCTCACTCCCACTCTCACATCACTTCTTGACTGAGGGAACAGGAGTGGGTTCCCCTGTTTACTCAGGTAGAATATACACCCAAAGCTGATTCTGGAACTGCATGGCCAGAGCCTGGATCCCATTCAGAATTTCTTAATCTCTAGCACAATGTTATGGAGCATGTGTTCCATGGGAGAGCATACTCTGTGAATCCAGAAGGAGCCAAGGTGGGCACCCTGTCCCATTCTGGATGAATCCATTGTCAGAGTGATTAGAGGAAGGGCCCTGAGAATAGGCACTCCTACAAGAAGCTGTTGTCTGCATGGCTACCACTTCAGTGCCTTCCACAGAGAGGCACAAACACTGCCTCAGTATCCAAGAGGCTGGTGCATTTCAGACCACTGAGCATGGAGAAGTCATTGAGGAATCTACATGTGCAGGTGGGCCAGGGGAACCATTAATGTGGATGCAGCTATGAGGTCCAGTAACCAGAGTTTGATTTTGGCTGTGGCTACGTCACTTATGGAAACCAGACATGTCTCAGCTATCAAGGCAACTGCCCAATCCTTTAGCAGGAAAATGTTTGCCTTAGACATGTCTAGTATGGTCAAATGTTCTGCAACCTTGCAAAGGAGTGAAAATGGACTTCAATACTTTAATAAGGGCACCTAGCTGATCTATCAGCTGCTTCATACTGTCCACTGTGTGAGCTGTGAGGCCTACAGATGAGCAAATTAGGAGCCAATCATCTAGATAAGGAAATACATTTAGTTTCTCTTGGTGAAGGAACACAGCTACCCCCTGCAAAGCATTTTGTAGATGCTTGCAGCGTTAAGGATCTCCTTAACTCCTGGTTAAAAAATAAATAAATAAAAATAAAATAAAGGATAAGTCAAAGGGGCAGTACTCAATGATGACCCTCTAGACAAAATTATAGTATCATCTGTGGCACTTCCTCATTTTTATGTGCTTATAGACATCCTGCATATTTAGTGAACAAGTCCAGTCCTCATGAAACAGAAGCAGAAGGCATGCCTCTTAACTGTCCCAATTTACCCATCCCTCCTAATCCTGGCATTTTTGCCACTGAAGAGTACAGTCAGCCATAAGTGTTACAGTCTAGTTCTCATTAAGAAAGTACTATTTACACCAAACAGCTTATTGTACTCGGTTTCTACAGTTGAAATTGCAATTTTTTCAGAAGTCTCCATTATTTTGGTCATTTGTCATTAATTTTGTTAAGCCTTGTTCATCATTTATCCTGGGTACTATATAACACTGAAGCTGAGAGCAACCACAGCAGAGAGCTTTCTGGTGTTGTTGAATGGGTGGTGCATAGAGAGGCTCTGCTGCACTGACTGAAGGCTTCCATTTAGAATTATTATTACTGTAGCATTTCTTTTTTTAGGAACAAAATGGTTTTGTTTCTTTCTTTAAGGGGCTGTCGGGGCAGCTAGAGAGGAGAAACTAAACAACAGGAGCAGTAGATCAATGGTGGAAACTCTGGGACAGGCAGGATTTTTTAATTTTGTTTTATTCTGTGTTGTAGGGCTTGATGAAGTACCCTGCCTGGAGGGTCTGATTGTTTTCATTCCAGAAACCAGCAGATGCTGAGGAGGGTCCAAAACCTCCCTCCCTCCCCAATCCCATCCACCCATGGCCCAAATAGCTTTCACTGGAAGCTCTAGGGATGCAGTAGGCTACTTCCTGTTCTGTCACAGGAAGGGGCAGGAACACACAAACAGCATTACAAAAGCAGTAAGTTTGAAGGAGAAGAAATAGAGAAAGGGGATAAAAGGGGAAGTGTGTTTGAAAAAAAATTAGATGGGGAATACTTAATTTGGGAAAAATAAGGTATTGGTCACAGTAATTGGCAGAAGAAGGGTGCCCTCGCAGCAGTCAGAACAGAAAGCTTTAGGCAGCAAAGTAGGAGGACAACACTAGGAGTGGTGCAGTGCAGTGGCTGTGGGGTGGCAGTATACAGAAGAACCTTCTGGATACTGTGGTGCTGACCCATATGTAGGTACTTCTTTGGGCTAAGGGCAGAGGTTTCCAGTCTCTGGGCCGAGTTGGCCAGGATTCAGGAGGCCTCCTCCCCCACCCAGGGACCACCATGTCTGCACCCACTGCCTCAAAGGTTGCCCAGCAGGAGAAGGAGTAGTTGGACTACTGTGGGCTCATGCAGGGTAAAGGAGGTGGGTCAGAGGCACATCTCCCAGTCGGTGCAACTGAAGAACTCCAATGCTGTTTTGGAGGAACAGGAAGGCCCCGCAGGGTCATCTAAAGTTGCATCGAGGGAAGATGGAAGGGACCTCCACAATGGAGCCCCAAGGGGGGGTGATAGTGGATCCCACAGGAAGAGGAAGCTACTCCTGGTGGGAGACTCCATAGTCCAGGGAGTGGGGATAGGGGCAGATAGCAATAGGGGGAGGGAGGTAAAGTGCCTACCAGAAAGCACTGCTGGGAGGGATGGAACACAGATCCAGGGGATTGCTAGGGCAATAGCAAGGAGACAAGAGCTGGATGTTATTGCTCATCTGGGGACAAATGACCAGGCTGGAGACAGTACAGAGATAGAAAGGGTGCAGAAGGAGTTCAGGGAGCTGGGTAGGGGCCTGGGGGCTCTGTAACCTTTTCAGAGGTGCTTCCTGTCCATGGCAAGGGGAGGGCTAGGGATCTCCACACCAGGCACTTCAATGTTTGGTTGAAAAAATAGTGCAGAGAGCAGGGATTCAGCTACATTGGGGACTGGGGATCCGCCTGGGGAATGCGGGACCTGTACGAGGAAGACAGTCTGCATCTTTCCAGGAAGTGGACCAATGTCTTCGGTGAACAGTTTAGATGCTTCACTAGCAAGCATTTAAACTAGCCAAGAAGGGTGGAGGAAGAAAGCAGTGTAAACTATACTGCCCATCCCCATAAGATTATGTTACCAGCAAGGAGTATCATAACAATACAAAAGCACCTGGGATGACTGGACAGGCCAGGGGGGGGATGGGAGAAAGCATAAGGGGAAAAGAGATGAGGGCTGGAGAGGGGAATGTTGAAAATGTAAGGTCATGTGTACAAATGCCCATAGCCTGGGAAGTAAAATCCTGGACATGGCAGTCATGATGGCAGAGGATGACCTGGATATTGTGGCTATTACCGCGAAACATGGTACAATGGGAACCATGAATGGGACGTAGCTATTCCAGGGTATACTTTATTCTGGAGGAAAAAAGGGGAGGGGGTGGCTCTTTACATCAAATGGGACAAAGGCAACATAGGCACAAGGAATGCAGGGGAAGCAGAGGCCCGGGAGGCACCCTGGAGACAGGCAATGGCACAGCCATCCATGCAGGTGTGATCTACAGATCTCCAGCACAAGGGGAGGAACTTTTTTTTTTTTTTTTTACCAATTATTTTACCAGGTGAGACACACTAAGCTGAAGCTTGTTTGCAGGTGCAACCTGGGAGCACGAGAAAGTTAAGTAACTTGCTCAGGGTCACACAGTATGCACCTAGGGGGGCTGTGTGATTCAAACTCAGGTCTCCAGATTTGCAGCTCAGAGCCTTAGCCCACTGTGCCATACTGCCTCCAGGAACTGGACATAGAGTTCTTGTAGGCTATATGTAAAATGGAGGCAAAGGGGGAACTGATGCTGGTAGGTGAATTTAACCTACCGGATGTAGATTGGAACAGCACAACAGCAGCTACAACAAGGAGCAGGGACATCCTGGACTCCCTCTAAGGAGCAAACCTCAAACAGCTAGTGCTGGAGCCAACCCAGGAGGGAGCAATTTTGAACCTTGTACTAACTAATGGGGACAGAAGAATGGAACTTAGGGTGGGAGAGCACCTGGGGACCAGCGACCATCACACGGTATGGTTCAAAATGAGTACAGAGATGGGGTCGAGTCACACAAGAGTGAGGGTCCTGGACTTCAGGAGGGCAGACTTCACCAGGATGGGAATATGTCTCAGGGAAGCCCTGGTATGGGGGGAAGCAATATGGGGGAGTTGAGGACCAATGGACCCACCTAAAGAAAGCCATAATGTAGGTAATGAACCTTTGCATTAGGCAAGTACACAAAGGCAGGAAAAAGGAAAACCCTTGTGGGTTTCATGGAAGGTGACTGGGAAAGTAAGGGCAAAAAGGGTGTTCTTCAGGAAATATAAGGACACACAGGAGGAGGAGGACAGAGCACTGTATCTGGAGCAACAAAGGGAGGCACAAAAAGCATTCAGGAATGCAAAGGCATAGACAGAAGAAAAGATATTAAAGGAAATGATTAAGGGGGACAAGACCTTCTATAGCTACATTTGCGAGAGAAGAAGGACCGGGGGGTGCATAGTTAGGATAAAAGGGGAAGAGGGAGACTGCATGGAAGGAGACCAGGAAAAAGCATCTATCCTTAACAGACATTTCTGTTCAGTTTTCAAAGAGGAAGGGGTAGGGGAGGATCCAAAGCTAGGTAAGAGAATTGGAGAGGAGGATGACACAGGACTATTCACAGAGGAGAGAAACTAAAGGTAGAAAAGGCAATAGGACCTGACGGAGTACACCCTAGAGTATTGAGGGAGCTAAGGGGTGTGCTGGCAACACCACTGGCAGCGAGTCTCTGGAAACAGGAGTAGTTCCAGAGTGCTAGAGGAGATTAAAAGTAGTCCATCTCCACAAAAGCAGTTGTAGGGAAGAGGCTGGAAACTATAGACCTGTCAGCCTGACCTCGGTGGTGGGGAAACCTATGGAAAAGTTACTAAAAGAAAGGATAGTGGAGCATCTTGAATCAAGTGGAGCACAGGATCTGAGGCAGCACAGATTCACATCAGGACGGTCATGTCAGACGAATCTAATAGATTTCTTTGACTGGGTGACCAGGGAAGTGGATTGGGGGAAGCGGAGGACATGGCCTACCTGGACTTCAGCAAAGCATTTAACACCAGTATGTATAGGAGACTGATAAACAAGCTGGGCAGCCTAGGATTGGGACACAAGGTAGTGAGCTGGGTTGAAAGTTGGTTGAGGGTTAGAAAGCAGAGAGTGGTGATAAATGGAGCTAGATCTGGGGAGGGAAGGGTGACCAGCGGGGTGCCACAGGGATCAATTCTAGGACCAGTCCTGATTAATGTGTTTATCAGTGACATTACAGAGGGACTGGGGGGAAGGTATGCCTCTTTACAGAAAACACAAAGAACTGCAATAGGGTAGATCCACAAGAAGTGGTGGAAAAAAATGAGAAAAGACCTGGAGAAACTGGAACAATGGTCTAGAGTGTGGCAGCTAAGACTCAATACAGAGAAGTGCAAAATCATGCACTTCGGGCATAGAAATCCAGGAAAGGAGTACAGGATGGGAGGGGAATTGCTAGCGGCCACCAAATAGGAAAAAGAGCTGGGGTTTATCATATTGGATGACCTTAAGGTGGACAAACAATGTGCCAAGGCAGTGGGAAAAGCCAGCGGAATGCTGGGGTGTACAGGAAGAGGTATCATCAGTAGAACTCTCTACCGCGACTCTGTGGAATGCTCTACCTCATCAGATTAGAGAGTGCCTGTCCACTGAGACTTTTAAGTCCTCACTGAAAACTTATTTACTTAACTTAGCTTTTGGGGACAATATTCCGTTTTATTACTGCTGCTGTTTTAATATTTTATATGTTTTATCTGATTGATTGATTGTTTTTATATTGTTTAAGAGCTTTGGTTTTTGAAAAGCACTTTATAAATAAAGTCTGAATTGAATTGAACTAGAAGAAGGGCGTCGATGATGCCACTATACAAGTCTTTGGTGAGACCACATTTAGAGTACTGTGTCCAGTTCTGGAGACTACATCTCTGTAAGGACATAGTCAGAGTAGAGGCAGTTCAAAGAAGGACAACTAAGATGGTGCAGGGCCGGCACCAAAGGTCATATGAAGAGTGGCTGGAGGCACTCAATATGAATACCCTGGAGGAGAGAGAGGGGAGACATGATAGAGTCCTTTAAGTTCCTAAAGGGAATAAACAAGGTCCCAGAGGGTGGCATTTTTCAAAAAAGGAATTGCACCAGAACAAGAGGGCATAACATGAGATTGGTAAGGGGTAAGCTAAGGGACAATGTAAGAAAGTACTTCTTCACCGAAAGGGTGGTGGAGGCATAGAACATCCTCCCGGCAGAGGTGGTGGGGGAAAAGTCAGTGGGGGAGTTCAAAACTGCATGGGATAGTCATAGGAGAACCCTTGCAGTACGAAAGAGGAGATAAGGCCTGGGATAGTACAAGGCTCAGAGGCTTTGTTTAGGAGATAAGGAAAAAGGGGCAGACTAGATGGGCCTATTGATCCTTTTCTGCCATCAAATTCTATGTTTCTGTTTATTGGGTGGATGTTTGAGATATACGAGGAAAGGAGAAACCCCAGAGATACAGCATATGAAACTTTTTGTAAGCAGTGTGCTCTTTCATTGACTGAATTACTTCCAATGCGCACTTGTTTAAGGTGATGTTCTGCTGCTGGGACAGGAACAAAGAAATTCTGCTCACCACCTGAATCTCCAGAGGCAGATTAGGAGGGGAGGTGGGGAGTCTGAGGGAAGTAGTGGCACAACCTACTGTTGATGGACTCTGACATAGCCTTGTGGGGCCTTGTAAGAGGAACCCATGTACTGCTGCTACAGTTGTTGGCAACCTTGCCACCACCATGGGTGGAATGGAGGGGCAAGTGCTTCTGAAAAACTCACCCTCCCCACCCCACCTCTATGCTGTTGGTGCCAAAGGGATTTAATGGAATGGGATGCCATGAGGTCATTCAGTGTAGCCTCGTGCAATGGGACAAGCAGTAACACCACCAAAAGGGAGTTCTTTACAGATTGCTGAACTTCAGGGACAAAACCAGTAACTCTGCGACAGGAATGCCTACACATACAGATTTCAATGGTTGCTACTTCTGCAGAAACGTCAAAGGCACTTATGCTTGCCAGTGTCTAGGCCCTGGGCTACATTCAGCTCAGTTTTGGCCAAACCGCCCAGCAGGCTATCAACAATCTTTGCCATGGATTTCCACAGGCAGTTCAGGTACTTTACTAGGTACAACTAGTAGTCTGCAATTCTGAGGCCACGTGTGTCTGAAGCAAAGGCCATTTTCCACATGATATCCAGTTTTCTGGATTCCTTGTCTGGGGATCTATAGCTCATGTGATGAGTAATTTTGGACTTATTATGAGCTTCCACAATGACTACAGAGCCTGTTTTATGCAAGTTAAAGCAGTACTTCTTATCACTTGGAGCCACATACAATTTATTTGCCTTTCAAGGTATGGCTGGCAAGGTACTAACTCAATGCAAAGCAGCCATATTGGCATCCTGAAGTGTCAGAAAAATAGGAGGGATCATCCCAGACAAACGTGATGGGACCTCCAAGAAGTCATAAACATTCTTTTATGAGGACTCTTCCTCTTACATTATGAACTACAATGTCTTCTGTATCAACCTTACCAAGCTCTAAAAGGAAAATTCCTCGAAAGGGAAACCTATTAACATAGTAAATCATTTCTGCACTGTCAGAGAAAACAGTGGACCCTAAAGAATACCTAAATTGTAACCCATCATCTTCCTCCTCTCCCAGAATGCTCCTCCATTAAGCCACGGTTATAGTCTTCCTACCCTCACCCTCCTCCTCTAAAGGGGAGGGAGAGCCAGGCCAAAAACAGGAACACTTACAGAGGCAGGAGACTGAAAAGATCCTGTCAGCACTGAGGACTATGATGTCACAGAGGGCTTGTTGCCAGTTCCACAAACAGAAACTAAGGCAGCAGTCTATATATCAGCTCAGTGAACTGGGCCCAAATGATGGCATTACTCAGGTTAGTGGTGTTGAGAACCATTCCACCCTGGGTTCTGGCCATTCAGTGGCTGAACCAGAAGTCGACACCAGATGCAGGATGTTGGACTGGTCTTCCCATCTAGACTTCAAGGACTGTGGCTGTAGTCTCAAAGAATGCAAATGCCACTTAGCAGATAATCAGTGTGCCCTAGAGGCTTACTACTCAGCCCAGTCTTTTCTGGCATGCTGCAATTCCATTGACAACATACATTTTGATGTTGGAGACCTCTGACCTGAAGTAGATGGAGGAGCAGAAGTTTTACTTTGGACTGCATGGTCCTTCTCAATAGTTTTCATGAGAAAATACACTATTGACTTCCAACTGAATCTCCTAGTAGCCTGGTTAAAACCTTGGCAAATTAGAGAATGCTGAATGTCATGGCTGGCACCAAGGCAATTCGTACAGCAGTCTTCTCTGTCATTGCAGGAGACTGCATTACCCAACCACACTTCTAAAACAGCAGAGAATGAACAGTTGATGGTGATACCAGAGGATGCTATCACCAAGGTCAGATAGAAACAGAGAGCTGATGTGAGATATAAAACCGTGTTGGCAAACAAACAATGACAAACCAAAAGCCCCCACCAACCCATACATATAATGGAGGTTTAAAAAAGAACAGAAATGTATGGGGGGTGCTCACATTGTATAGGTGATGCTGAAGCATTCACTATTGGATGGACATCAGTGTGGGTGGTCCCAGCTATGAAAATTTTCTTGTGAGGTCCTGATGCCGCTGTCTTTCAGTTTAATGTGTGAAGCAACAAACCTTTGTGTGAAGCAAATAAACAAAACAAAATGAAGTAAAACACCACTATGGTTCTCAAAAGAGGTGGCGGGGAAGGTTAGGGAGAAAAAGATAGCATTCAGAAAGTATTAGGAATCACAAAAGGAGATGCACAGAGAACTATATCAGTTAAAGCAGAAGGAAGCAGGGAAGGCAGTCAGAATACCGAAGCGATCTGGTCAGGGGGTTGATACCAGTCCATTCACAGAAGAAAGGGTCCTGAAAGAACTCCTAAAACTCAAGGTGGACAAAGCAATGGGGCCTGATGGGATTCCCCCAATAATTCTAAAAGAACTAAGAGGAGACCTAGTGACACCACTGACTATCCTTTTTAACAAATCATGGGAGGATGGTGTGGTACCTGAGGACTGGAGGAAGGCAGATGTGATTCCCCTTCACAAAAGAGAGAGAGCAATGCAAATGCAGAAAACTACAGACCTGTTAGTTTGACCTCAGTGGTAGGGAAAATGATGGAGTCACTTCTGAAAGAAAGAATTGTTGAGTACCTAGATGCCAGCAGGGCACAGGACCCAAGGCAACATGGATTCACAGTGGGAAGGTCATGTCAGATCAGTCTAATAGATTTCTTTCACAGGGTGACCAAAGTAGTAAACCAGGGAGGGGCTGTGGATATGGCCTACCTAGACCTGAGCAAGGCATTTGACACAGTGCCACTCAAAAGATTAATAAACAAGTTAGCCAGGTCAGGAGTGGGTCCCAGGGTGGTAGCCTGGGTAACAAAATAGTTGGACAACAGGACACAGAGGGTAATAGTAATGGAGTTCACTCTGAAGAAAGGGTGGTTACTAGTGGGGTACCACAGGGTTCAGTACTGGGACCAATCCTCTTTGATGTCTTTATAGGTGACATTGCAGAGGGGCTAGAAGGAAACGTATGCCTCTTTGCAGATGACACAAAGATCTACAACAGGGTTGATACATGGGGGGATGGAAAGGAGGAGAAGGGACTTGGCAAGGTTGGAGGAATGGTCAAAAGTATGGCAGCTTAGATTCAATGCAAAGAAGTGCAAAGTGACGCACCTGGTAAACAAAAACCCAGGGGACGAGTATACAATGGGGGGGAGGTACTAATAACAACAAAAATGTAAAGGGACCTGGGGGTAGTCATATCAGATGACCTTAAGGTAGGCAAGCAAAGTGATAAAGGCAGTAAGGAGGGCTTGGGGTATACTGGGATGCATAGGGAGAGGCATCACCAGTAGAAAACAGGAAGATGTTATCCCTCTGTACAGACAGTGGGTGAGATCCCATCTGGATTACTGTGTGCAGTTCTGGAGACATCACCTCCACAAGGACATAGACAGGATGGAGGCAGTCCAGAGGAGGGCAACTAAACTGGTGCAGGATCTGCACCAGAAGCCATATGAAGAGAGATACTAAAAGAGCTTAATATGCATACCCTTGAGGAAAGGAGGGAGAAGAGGGACATGATAGTCTGCCCATATTCTACCTAATGGATAAGCAGCAGTTCCTAGTTAACCAACAGTCTACTTCCTCCTACCCCCCACTAGAATTCCCTTATGTCTGTCCCATGCATTCTTGAATTCTCCCACTGTTTTTGACTCTACGACCTCTTCAGGAAGGCTGTTCCATGTATCCAAACCCTCTCTGTGAAGAAATACTTCCTCACATTACCTCTGAGCCGTCCCCCTCTATCTTCAAATAGTGCCCCTTGTTTTGCACATCTCTTTTTCTGAAAGATGCTACCCTCTTGGATGTTGTTGATTCCCTTGAGGTATTTGAAAGTTTCTATCTTGTCCTCCCTCTCCCTCCTTTCCTCGAGGCTATACATCTTTAGTTCCTTTAGTCTTTCTTCATATGTCTTCTGATGCAGACCCTGCATCATTTTGGGTGCCCTCCTCTGGACAGCCTCCACCCTGTCTATGTCTTTGCAGAGATGGGGTCTCCAGAACTGTACACAGTACTCCAGATGTGATCTTACCAACTGTCTGTACAGAGGGCCAACAACTTCCTATTTTCTACTGGTGATGCCTCTCCCTATGCATTCCAGTATCCCCCCAGCCCTCCTTACTGCCTTCTCACGTTGCTGGCCCACCTTTAGGTCATCTGATATGACTCCCCCAGGTCCCTTCCCATTTTTGTTGTTGTCAGTATCTCACCCCCCATTGTGTACTCTTCCCCTGGGTTTTTGTTTCCCAGGTGCATTACTTAGGACTTCTTTGCATTGAATCTAAGCTGCCATACATTTAACCATTCATCCAACCTTGCCAAGTCCCTTTTCATCCTTTCCACCCCACCTTGTGTATCAACCCTGTTGCAGATCTTTGTGTCATCTGCAAAGAGTCATACTTGCCCTTCCAGTCCCTCTGCAATGTCACTTATAAAGACATTAGAAAGGACCGGCCCCAGTACTGAACCCTGCGGTACCCCACTAGTAACCCTCCTTTCTTCACTGTGGACTCCATTTACTATTACCCACTGTGCCCTGTTGTCCAACCAGTGTTTTACCACCCTAGGACCCACTCCCAGGCTGGCTAATTTGTTTATTAATCTTTTGTGCAGGACTGTGTCAAATGCCTTGCTAAAGTCTAGGTAGGCCATGTCCACAGCCCCTCCATGGTCTATTGCTTTGGTCGCCCAGTCAAAGAAATCAATTAGATTTGTCTGACATGACCTTCCCGCTGTGAATCCATGCTGCCTTGGGTCCTGTGCCCCACTAGCCTCTAGGTACTCAACAATTCTTTCCTTCAGCAGTGATTCCATCATTTTCCCTACCACTGAGGTCAAACTGACAGGTCTGTAGTTTCCTGCCTCTGTCTTGCTCCCACTTCTGTGAAGAGAATCACATCTGCCCTCCTCCAGTCCTCAGGTACCACCCTATCCTCCCATGATTTATTAAAAAGGGTAGTCAGTGGTGTTACTAGTTCTTCCCTTAGTTCTTTTAAAATTCTGGGGTGAATCCCATCAGGCCCCATTGCTTTATGCACCTTCAGTTTTAAGAGTTCTTTCAGGACCCTTTCTTCTGTGAAAGGACTAATATCAACCCGCCTATCCAGAGTGCTTCTATTGACCGGATTAGGTATTTCCCCCTGCTTTTCCATTGTGAATACTGAGCAGAAGTATTCGTTCAGTATCCCTGCTTTTTCACTGTCGCTCTCTGCCCAACCACCTTCCTCTTTGTTCAGCCTCAGTATCCCTGCCTTAGTCTTTCTTTGCTCCCTAATGTACCTATAAAAGGTTTTATCCCCCTTCTTAACCGAGTTGGCTTTCTTTTCCTCAGATTGGGCCTTTGCTGTTCTGACTGCCTTACCCGCTTCCTTCTGCTTTAACTGGTACAGTTCTCTGTCTTGCTCCTTCTGTGTTTCCTTATATTTCCTCAGTGCTTTCTTTTTTTTCCCTTACTTTCCCTGACACTTCTTTTGAGAACCATAGTGGTTTTTAATTTTGTTTTGATTTGTTTATTTGCTTCACACAAAGACTTGTTGCCTCTGTGATGGCGGTTTTGATGTTTCTCCATTGTTGCTCCACCCACATTCTTGCCTGTTTGCTAGTGCTTTTCTGAGGCACTCTCCCATTTTGACAAAATCAGCCCTGCTAAAGTCCAGTACCTTCACTTTTGTGTGGCTTGACTCTACAGCTACGTTTATCATGAACCATACTGTTTGGTGGTCGCTTGTTCCCAGATGGCTACCTATTTCAAGATCAGAGATCCTCTCTCCATCCCCATTTGAGAGTACCAGGTCTAAGATTGCTCTCTCCTGAGTAGGTTCCAAAACTAGCTGTCCAAGGTATGCCCCCTGTAGAGCATCGAGAATGGCCCTGCTCATGGATGTGGCTGCAGCAAAGTGCTCCAGTTAACATCTGGCATATTCAGGTCCCCCATCAGCAATATCTCCCCTTTTTTCTTCCATCTCAAGGATGCCTTCTATCATTTCCTTGTCCATTTCCTCCTCCTGAGATGGGGGTCTGTATACAACCCTTGTGTGGATTGTGGAGCCATTTCCAGTCTCCAGGGTGACCCACAGTGCCTCCTCTCCTCCCTGTTTACCCTTTAGTTCTGTTGCTTTTATCCCTTCCCTTACATAGAGAGCTACTCCTCCTCCTCTTCTTCCCTCCCTGTCTCTCCTGTAGATTGTGTACCCTGGTATGTTGACATCCCAGTCATGGTTCTCTGTGTACCATGTTTCTGTGACTGCCACAATATCCAGGCATCCCTATTCCATCAAGGCCACCATTTCAGGGAGCTTTTTACCTAGACTATGGGCATTGGTACTCATTACCCTCCAATTTTTTATGGGTTTATTTCTTTTTGCCCCATCCCTGTCCCTACTGCCTTTGTCTTTTTCTCCATTTACCCCTGCCCTTCTCCCTATCAACTGCTCTATTGTGGTGTTTACCTCTCTAATTACCCTGATTATTGTGGGGGGTAGGATTTCCCTTCTCCTCTTCAGTGCCTCCCCCCTTGGCTAGTTTAAATGCTTGCCACTGAAGCATTTAAACCTATCATCTAGGATCCTGGTTCCCCTCCAGGATAGATGCAGACCATCACACCTGTATAGGCCTGCATCACTCCAGGTGGAGCCCCAGTCCCCAATGAAGCCAAATCCCTGAGCTCTGCACCAGCTTTTTAACCAGTCATTGGATCCCATGGTGCAGAGTGCCCTAGTCTCATCCATGCCATAGTCAGGTAACACTTCCGAGAAAGTTACCGTATGTGCTACTTGTCTAAGGCCCCTCCCCAACTCCACAAACTCCTGTTGCACTGCTCTGATCCCATTCTCAGCCAGGTTATTCAACCCTAGGTGGATAATGACATCCAGCTCCCTCCCCCTTGCTGCTGCTCCCATAATCCTGAGGATTAATTTCCTGTCCCTCCAAGCCTTGGCACCGGGCAGGCACTTTACCTCCCTTTCCCCTCCCTCCCCCAGTTCTACTCCCCTAACAATTTAGTCCCCCACCAGGAGTTGTTTCCTTCCCCTGTGGGGTTCTGGGCCACCCTCATGTGGGTCTCCATTGTGGAGGTTCCCAGCATCTTCCTTGGTCTCCACTGCAGGTGCCTCCATAGAGGAACCAAGCTTCACCAGAGTGGTGAATGAATTGTGGAGAGGTACAACTGGAGGGATGCACCTCTGTTCCACCACCCTCACCCTCCCTGAGCCCACCATGGTCCAACCACTCCTTTTTCTTGGCAACCTCTAAGGTAGTGGCAGTGGCCTGGGTGGTCTCTGGGTGGCGGAGCAGGTTTCTCGAATCCTTGCCAGGTCAGCATGGAGATGAGCAACCTCCTCCCTCAGACCAGAGACGTGCCTGCAAATAGGGCAGCAATGCAGTTTCCAGAATGTCTCCTGGAAGACTGCTGCTGCACAGCCAGTGCATTGCACCACTCCCCACATGTCTGTGTCCCTTCCAGTTACAGATGCGTTTTGGTTTTTTGTTCTTGTTTTAGTGTGTGCAAGCTTGTGAGTGTCTCTACCCCCTATTCAGTGTGCTGTGCCTTTAAGGATATGAACAGGTGTATGTTGTTAGCAGTTTTGAGGAAGTGATGTCAGAGCCCCTGCTATACAGGAAGTTATGCACTTGGAGTGGGTGGGGTGAGGGGAAGGGTGGGTGGAGTAAACCTATGTTGTCCAGAAACAATCACCTACAACTCTTACCCTCCATCCCGGGGAGTGCCTCCCTTCCTTCCAGACACCTATTTCACAAAGGCTAAGTAACAGGTCTAGTCACAACTGACTGCAGATATCTCCCAGCCACAGTTCCTCCCTGGCAAATTAAAGTTAAAACTAAGAAAAGTCCACCCCAAAAACAGAATCAGTACTAGTTACTTACACAGGTCCAAAAAGTAATAATTCAGTTCAGTGTAGTCTAGAAAATAACCTCTTTGATTCAAGGAAACTGTGGCTGCTTTCTCATTCTCCCTGTCTTCAATGTGAGAAGGAGACTGCAACACCTCTGAGACAAAAAAAAACCTTTTCAGCAAAAAATAAATAAATAAAACAGGGGCAAACAGTAATTTTGCTTAGCCTAATGATGAAAAGTCACAAAAATTTAAGCACCACCTGTAATAATTTCACAGAAGATATACTCTGTAAGAAACACTTTGCTACAGAGAAAAATAAAGCAGTAACAGAAGATATACCTTGCAAAAGACAATTTGAATCAGAAGATTACAGCAGTAATCTGTTAGCACACACCTGTAGGCACACCTTGTAATAATGCAGCAGAAGGTATACCCAGCAACAGCAATTTGAATCAGAGAAAAATAAAGCAATAAAATGTTGGCAACAAACAGTAACAATCCCTGTGAGTACAAAATAAAAACAACAGCACACAGTAAATCTGCCTAGCCAAAAGTCTTAATCCTTTCCTTTACTCTGGTAAGGTTCTTAGTTCTGTCCTTTCAAGCAAGCTAGAAGGAAAGAGCTCAGGTGAAGCTATGTGCCTTGGCCAGCAAACCTAGCCTAGGGCTATTGGCTACATCATCTGCCTTTCCTATATCAGGTTTTATTGTCCCTTTTCCTATAATAAAACCCAGATATCATATCTCCTGCATAGCTATAGTGCATTTAGCTGGGTTGATGGTTAGTCCTGCTTGTTTCAGGGCTTGTAGTACAGTGGAAAGATGGGCAAGATGGTCCTGCCAACTGGAGCTAAAAATGCCCTTGTCATCTAAATAAGCAGCACTGTACACCATGTGTGGTTGTAATACATGATCCATTAGCTGTTGGTATGTGGCAGGGGCACCATGTAACCTGAAGGACATTGTTGTAAAGTGAAAAAGTCCTATAAGGAAGCTGAAAGCTGTCTTTTCCTTTGAAGCAGTATCAAAGGGTAATTGCCAATAGCCTTTTGATAGATCCAGTGTAGTGATATACTGAGCATTACCCAGTCTATCTACAATGTCATCGATCCTAGGCATGGGATAACTGTCAAATTTAGATATGGCATTCAAGTTCCTGAACTCTAGACAAATACGTAGGCCTCCTTCCTTTTTACCTACTACTACCATTGGAAAAGACCAATCACTAGTGGATGGTTCAATGACCTTTAACTGCTGCGTTTTTTCTAATTTCAGTGATAACCTCCTCTCTCACCTTCTCAGGAAGGAGATAAGGTTTCTGCCGTATAGGAGTTTGTTGGGTCACTTCTATGTGGTGTTCAATTCTGTCTGTCTTGCCTGGCAAAGTGGTGAAGGTTGTATGATATTGTTCCAGGATCAGCTTTAGTTCATCTTTCTGAACTGAGGAGAGCATGGAGTTAATTGTCAGTTCCATCTGAGCTTCTGATCCTTCTAACCGACTATAAGCCATCTCTAACTCACTGTCCCGTTGCTCAAGATAAACAAAGCAGGTTGGAGATGGCATAGCTACCCATTTCTTTAATAGGTTGGCATGATAAATCTTTCTCTTGAACCTTCTATCCAAAAGTTGTGCCTCAGTTCACTGCCCCAGTCTGTTTTTTTATGAGGTAAGGTCCTTGTCATTTTTATCATTAATTTATTTTCGGACGAAAGGTAGCAAGAGAAGAACTTTATCCCCTGGGTTAAACACTTTGTGGCCTACCCCTTTGTCATACAACAGCTTTTGCCTTCACTGTTGTTGTCCCCCTGCTGATGGGCAGTTGTATCATATCTGCCCAACCTTTTCCTCATTTGTATGAAGAAATCGAGAGTAGTTGTTGGCCCTATCTCTTGGCCCTCCTCCCATTGTTCTTTTATAATATCTAGAGATCCTCTAGAGTTCCTCCCATAAAGCAATTCAAAAGGGGAGAACCCTGTAGAAGCCTGGGTTATCTCACTGTATGCAAATATCAGGAGGGGGAGATACACATCCCAATCAGTACTCTCGACTGTACATATTTGTGTAACATTCTTTTTTAGGGTCTGGTTAAATCATTCCACAAGACCATCGGTCTGTGGATGATAAGGAGATGTAAGGATAGCATAGCTATTGAGGGCCTGATACAGTTTCTTTGGGAGCTATGAATGGAAATTGCTACCTCTATCAGTCAGAATTTCCTTTGGGATACCTGTTCTGATGAAAACCTTTATCAGTTCTTCCACGATCTTGTTAGCGGTTATAGTAAAAAGAGGTATAGCCTCTGGATATTTGGTACTATAATCGCACAGAACCAATATAAATCTATCCTCCTTTTTACTTTTCTGCAGAGGTCCCACATTATCCATTGCTATCCACTCGAAGGGGGTGGAGATTAGAGGTAGGGGTTGCAAAGGGACTTTGTCCTTACGTCCCAGTTTTACTATTTTCTGGCATTCAGGACAACTATGGCAAATTCTTCTACCTGTTTATGTATCCCAGGCCAGTAAAACCTAGTGAGCAACCTGTTTAATGTACAATCTCTCCCTGGATGACTTGCTAAGGGAATGGCATGTGCTACCTGTAACACATGTTTTCTATGCTTCTCAGGTACCATCAATTGTTCCACAATTTCCCCAGTTTTTGGATTTTTACATGCCCTTTAAAGAAGATTTTCCTTTAATTTATATCTAGGATAATTCCCAGATTCATCCTGTTCCTGTTCCACCTGTAAAAAAAAGGATGTAAGGAAGTGTCAGATAATTGGTCTTTGCCATGATCACATGTAACACTATCCACATGTTTTATTTCAACAGTCTCAAAGTCCTTCTTCTTCCCTGCCACCTGATGTTTATCTTCCCTTCTGTCTCTTCTTGACTTTCTGTCTTTGCCAGGTGACTCAAAGAGACTATCATCAAAACGAAAAGGAAAAGGAGAGCCGTGTTTTTTCTTCTCACTCTGGGCTTTGGTAGTCACAGCAGTTAAAGACTCAGGCCCGGATATTCAGACTGCACCAGGCTGTGGCGCAAGCCTGGGTGCAGTGCAACTTGGCTGCATAGGGGCGTTGACAGGGTGATATTCAATGGAGTTGTGCCATGGCACAGCATCGCTGAATATTGCACCCTGGCCACCCGCAGTGTGCATGGCACAGTGGCACTGCGCCAGTGCAAGTGGCCAGAGTGGAGCAGGGGCGATGCGCTAGCATAAGTTCTGTTGCGCTAGGCATAACAACCTCGATATTCCAAGGTGCACATGCAAATGGGGCCATAATGCATGCTAGGCACAAATGGGGCCATTTACATGTTATTATGGCCCCATTTTCATGCAGGTGCGCTGATCCCCGGTGACTTGCGCCTGGCGCCCTGCAGGCTGCAGCTGCCGGGGACTGATGCACCCTGCACATTGTGGAAATGTGCCCCACTGCCTGATCGCGGGCATATGTAGAATTCATTAACCATCCAATATCCCTGGTGGTCCAGTGGACTGCATCATGCCCGATCGCGGGCTTAAGTAATATAAATACCATCCAATATCCCTGGTGGTCCAGTGGACTGCTTCACACCTGATTGTGGGCTTAAGTAAAATTATACCATCCAGTATCCCTGGTGGTCCAGTGGACTGCTTGCAGCCTGACCACAGGCTTAAGTATATAACTAATCATCCCATATCTCTGGTGGTCCAGTGGACTGCTTGCAGCCGATCTCGGCATCAGTAAATCATACATGCCACATAACCACCCTGGTGGTCTCCATGGTACCCCTCCCCACCCGCCCACCGAGCGCTTACCCGCCTCCATCACTGGTGGTGGCAGCTGCTCACCTGCCTGTTGCCCACGCCACACAACTGACACCATATGGTGGGGCTGTCGCCCATTGGTCCACAGCATGAGCCAGTGGGCGCAGTAGTCTATGTCAGACATACAGTCCAGATATGTGAATGGATCCATTCACATAACTGGACTGTGTAGAGCGGTACGGGCTGCATGCCCATTGGCTAATGCTGTGACCAATGGGCACAGCCCTACCATATGGTGTCAGTCGGCAGGCGGGGGCGGCAAGCAGTTGAGTTGCCACCCACCACTGACCGGGGAGCGGGCAGTGGGTGGGGGGGGAGGGAGGTACCACTAGACCACCAGGGTTGGGTTTCTGTGGCATTGATGGTTTACTGATGCCCACGATTGGACTGCAAGCGGTCCACTAGACCACCAGGGATATTGGACTTTACTATTATTTTAACATATGTCGGTGATCGGGCTGCGAGCGGTCCACTGGACCACCAGGGATATTGGACTTTACTTTTATTTTAACATATGCTGGCAATCGGGCTGCGAGTGGTCCACTGAACCACCAGGGATATTGAACTTTACTTTTATTTTAATACATGCCGGCGATCGGGCTGCGAGTGGTCCACTGGACCACCAGGGATATGGGACATTTAAATCAGAACATATGCCTGCGATCGGGCTGCAAGCGGTCCACTGGACCACCAGGGATATTGGACATTTATGTACTTCTACGTATGCCTGCAATTGGGCATGGGGGGGATGCTGCCACGAAGGTGAAGCCGGAGCTCGGGTGACCACCCACAGGTGGCAGCTGCCGTGTTGCACCCTGCAATACAGCAGCTCACCTATGGGTGGCCAGCAATTGTTCCTTTTTTTGGGCTCGCCTGTGTGCAGTGCAAGTAGAGGTTGTGCATGCATGGGCTCAGCACATCCCGGGCTGAATATCGGGATGTGCAGAGTATGCATGGGCACACCGCCCCCCACCTGCACTGTATACATTACTGATGCGCTCCGGCGCATCAGGATTTGTGCCAGTCACAATCCACGTCTGAATATCACGCCGGGTCACATCAATGGGTTGTGCATGGTGCAACAGTGTTGTGCCATGAGCAACCCTTCTGAATATCCAGGCCCCAGTGGCTAATAATACAGCAAAGTCAGGATGGTCTTGTCCCAGTAGTACTGGAACAGGCAACTGGGGAATCAGGCCTACTTTAATTTCTCTTGTGGAATGTGGAGTTTGTAACTCAGCAGAGATCACCAGGTAATGATGAACATCCCCATGGATACAAACCACCCCAGTCTTATGCTCTTCCATTTTTTTTCCTTCTACCAAATTTGCTATGATCAGAGTCTGTCTGCTGCCTGAGTCAATCAACCCTGTGACTGTTAGATTCCCAATTCATACTGGAACTGTATATTGTTCCATATTTGCCAAGGCTAGATGTGTACTCTCAGTTTTTCTTTTTGGACAAAATTGGGCTATGTGACCTTTTCCTTGACAGTCCCAGCAAATAAAATCAGGATTAAATGTCCTTCCTGTTTTATTGTTCTTATTTGACTCAAGAATAACATAACTACTGAAAAAGGGACCTTCAGGGCTCCGTGGGCCTACCCGCTCATCAAAATTTAATAAATAATGAATAACTACTAGCAGAAGTATGAGAGGGTCTTATCATAGGTGAGGAACCACTCGTCCCTGGATGGGTCTTCTGTCTATAAGGTTGTGAAGTCAAATAGTCCTCTGCTAGTGAGATGGCCTTTTCCGTGGTTTCAGGACGGTGTTCCTTCACCCAAAGTTGAACATCCTGGGGAAGGACTTGATAAATTGTTCCATAATTACTGCTTCCATGACTTGATCCATTGTTTTCACATCTGGTTGTAACCGCTTGTAGCCGAGATCCTTAAGCCTCACATAAGCCTCTCTGGGGGTATCTGTGGCATGGACATGGTAAGTCCTGAATCTTTGCCGGTAGGTTTCAATGCTAATGTCATACCTCCTGAATATCTCTTGTCAAACTGAATCATAGTTCTCAGCTTGTCTACTGTCCATGTTATCATATGCGAGTTGTGCTTTTCCGGTCAAGTAGGGTGACAGGTGAATTATCCATTGTTTTCATGGCCAGCCACAGGCTCCGGCCACACACCCAAGCATCCTAAAATAAGATTCCATATCATCATTATCTCCCAATTTGGTCAGTTTAATGTCCTTGGGATTATCTGTAGGGTTTGCAGGACTATGAGGAGTACTCATGGCTTGAATAGCCCCCAAAGTCTCTGCCCATCTACATTCACTCCTCTCCTCCATTTTCTCCCTTTCTCGGTTCATTGCCAATTGTTTCAACACAGCCATCTTAACAATTTGTGAGTCTCCTCAGGAGCTTCTGTCTCCACTGGAGTTCCAGCAGTAGCTCCATGAACTTCCTCCTCCTCCTCCACATTTTTCTCTGCCTTGAGCCTTTCTCTCCTTTTATCATCCAGTCCAAATAATAAAGACTCACCTGTTTTATCTGCCATGGTTCTTGTCAGAACACCTTTGGGTCTTGTCACTAAGTTTGCCTTTTGGTCCCTCTCAATCTGCATCACGTGTCTAAGGTACAAACCATACCGCTCCTGGAAATAAGTCAGCATCTCACTTCTGATATCATATGTGAGTGGTCGTGGAACTGAAGACATGGACATCAGGTTCTGGATCCAAAAATAAGGGCAATATACCCAGTTGTATTCATAAATTAAATAAATCAAAATTAAAGCAAACTGTTTCCGACAAAATCAACATCAAAGGTATAAAACAAAAGCATAGCTTAATGCAACATACATGAGTCTCTCTAGAAAAAGGGCTAGAGAGCCAGTGCTAGACCATGTGTTCATATCAACTGTCTAACACACACTGCTCACTCTCTACATAATCTCAGCTTAAATAGCAGTTGTAACCGAGAGACCTAGGAGTAATTATATCAGATGACCTAAAGGTGGGCAAGCAATGTGAGAAGGCAGTAAGGAGGGCTGGGGGGATACTGGGATGCATAGGGAGAGGCATCAACAGTAAAAAACAGGAAGTTGTTATCCCTCTGTACAGACAATTTGTGAGACCCCATCTGTAGTACTGTGTGCAATTCTGGAGACCCCATCTCTGCAAAGACATAGACAGAGTGGAGGCTGTTCAGAGGAGGGCAACCAAAATGGTGCAAGGTCTGCACCAGAAGACATACGAGGAGAGACTAAAGCAGCTTAATATGTAACCCCTTGAGGAAATGAGGGAGGGGGGACATGATAGAAACTTTTAAGTATCTCAAGGGAATTAACAAACTACAAGAGGGTAGCATCTTTCAGAAAAAGAGATGTGCAAGAACAAGGGGGCACAATTTGAAGATAGAGGGGAATGGCTCAGAGGTAATATTAGAAAGTATTTTTTCACAGAGATGGTTGTGGATGCGTGGAACAGCCTTCCTGAGGAGGTTGTGGAGTCAGGAACAGTGGTAAAATTCAAGAATGCATGGGACAGGCCGGCCCAGTGGTGCTGAGGGTTGAGGTGCTGGACGCCACACCTCATGCCACACTGGTGACCCAGGTTCGGACATGAGCCTGGGCCATCAGGGGTTGGCAGGGGAGGGATAGGATGGAGTGTCCAGAGGACTGCTCTCCTATCCTGGGGAGGGATCCAGGGTCCCATTGCTCTGTAGCAGCCCCTGGTGATGACCAGGAGTACTACTAGAGCAGTGTAGCAAGGGGGGAGCAGAGTACAGCAGACATTGGCTACATGACTAGATGTCATTGCACACCAGCACTCTGCAAGGAGGAAAATTGAAAATTGGGCTCCGGTCAGGCAGCATGAGCTTCCAACCCCGCTGCCCGACCCAAATGGTGACTCTTTATCCAGATCCTGCTCTGGTGAATTGAGCTGGGTAGCTCCTCACCACTCCACCATGGGGGCTAATCTGTGGGGGTAATGAGAAGGATGCACTGATGTTGGGTGTCAGGATTAGGGGGGTAGGTCGGGATGACAATGCCGACTGGAGCCCAGGGGAGACAATATGAATAAAAAAAAAAAGAATGCATGGGACAGACATAAGGCAATTCTAGTGGGGAGTAGGAGGAAGTAAGCTCTTGATTAGCTAGAATCTGCAGCTTATCCATCAGGTAGGGAAATGGTCAGACTAGGTGGGCCAAGCGGTCCTTATCTGCCATCATATTCTATGTTTCTGTGTTTCTGTGTGATTAAACTCCATCCCATGTTACCTTATTCCAGTCAAAAACAAACCCCAGCACTTTAATTTATTCTTAAACGTGAACTAGAGGTTTTAAATCATCATTAATATGCATGTCAATATGTGTAAAACATTTTTAAATGAGAAATAACAATAGCCTTCAGAATTTATGCTTGCAAGCGCCCTTCCACACTGTCCTTGCAGCATAACTTACTAGGAGAAGAGGCCGGCCGGCTCTTAGGAAATTCAGGGACAGTGTGAGGAGGTCTCCAAGAATGTGCGAGAGGGAAAATGAGGCAGACACAGCCAAGTCTGAACAACGCTTGCTGCAGCTCCTATGCCTTAGCAACCCAAGACTTCTATCTTAACATTTCTACAAGGAGGTGTCCAAACAAAGTCTATGTCAGGTAATATTGAAAAATGGTATTTTAAATTTGTGGTGTAGGTTTTGTCTCTGTAAGTGAGCTCATTCTCTAGAGCAATTTGTGCCAAAAGGCTTCTGGTTGTCCTGCTTCCTTTTAACACTGTAAACATCAAAATTAAATGGGTTTTTACATAATCATATTATACAGACACCATACCTTGCAGTAACTGTGGCTTTTACTGTTACCCAACAAGCTTTCTGTTCCAAATTGTCGCATAGCAGCTTGGCAAAAACAGCAAAACACATTTTATTATTATTTCAGATGTTCCATGGCTGGACTGAGACTGAGGTGGCGGAGAACCACGGCCTTTACTTGTCACTGGCGTACAGTCCAAAAACCTAGAACAGTGCTTACCAATACTTCTCGCTTACAATAATAACTCTATAGCTTTTTCTGCTATCATTCTCATAGCACTAAGCAGACTTGACAAAATAACAATACAGGAGATAAAATAAAATGACATTCAGATACCGGCATTTCTTTTGCAGACGGACCATGGTTAGATCGGAAAACAATCGCCGATGTTACTCACTATTCCTTTGTGCAGCCCAATAGCTGTCATATATCTTAAACACCACAGCAGAGTAAGTTCTCTGGATCTCATGCCCATTTTTGTTAAAGGTACAGGTGGCCAGCCTGCTCTTTTGCTGCATAGAAATTAAACAAGTAAAGAGGATAGAGAAGGAAAAGCTGTTGTGCAACAGATTAAGATAAATGAGAAAGATAAGAAATGGCAAATAAGATGAAACAGCAAGAATTTAACAGGTTCTCAGAGAAAGAGAGCAACTCCTTATGATAGAAGGGTACTGTGCTGTTAGAGGGGGTGAACTGTTAGAGTGACTGCACTGGTAGAGGCGGGCCACACTGTTAGAGGAGTGCCACACAGAGGGGTTGCACACTGTTAGAGGGACTGAACTAGGTGCTGCACTGTAAGAGGAGTATTGCATTGTTAGAGGTACCACACTGTTAGAGGAGTACTGCTCTGCTAGAGGTGTCACACTGTCAGAGGGACCACACAGTTAGAGAGGCTGCACTGTTACAGGAATGCCACAGTGTTAGATGGGTGCTACAGTATTAGTGGAGCAACACTGTTATCTGGGTGACCTTTTAGAGGAGACATTAAGCCGAGGTCCCTTCTGCCTACCAATATTGACTGCCCTGTTGGAAGGTAATGATACCATGGACACTTTTCGAAAGAGTAGTGGAGTTATCCTCAGTGTACTGGTCAGTATTCCCTCTATCATTAACAGGTTCTAATGCAGTAAGGCTACCTGTGACACCACTGGGAAAACTGGAAATTATACACAATTCTATTTGGTTTTTTTTTCTGTAGTTCCTGTTTTTAGCTTCCTCCTATTCTGTATTACTACCCTGACCAAATTAAAGTGTACAAACTATGTGCGCTTCTTCTGCACCTTATACGTACCTTACAAATACTGTGCATCTCAACTGCACCTTAAAATCTTGTTCTTTTACTCATATACACCTCATCTGGCACCTTAAAATCTTTTTCTTTTACTCATATACACCTCATCTGTACCTTACAAATGTTATATTTAGCAATGTGCACCTCAACTACACCTTAGCAAGTAGTATACACCTCATCTGCACCTAACAACTCAAGTTTTAGTACTTTACACCCTAACCGCACCTTGTCTTCTGCCTTGAGTTGCTGAGTGAGAAATTATCCTTTTTGGTCCTGTAGGGACACCATTGAAAGCTCTGATTTTTTTAACTGTCCTATAGTATTTCCTGGTTACTGGTAATCTGATCTTAAGCAGCAATTGGAGCTCTGACTATTTAGCCTGGCAGTGATTGCAAAATAACCAATCTTTTTCAGAGTAAGACAATTCTGTCTTTATATAAACAGTTTATGTTGTAGAAAGTGTCATTACTAGGCTATGCAAGTTTTTTTTCATGTGTGTGTCTTGTCTGTATATTTAGTGATGCTGTGGGCTTGTAAATCAATGATACAATACTTTTTCTGTGCTTTTTATAAGGTTCCCTATTTCCATTGACAGCTGTATAAACAAACTCTGGTCAGAGCCAAAATGGCTGCAAAATAATGGTATTGATGTAGCCGTAAAAATTGAAAGGCTGCTTCAGACCTGAGGAAAGCTGAGCTGAGGAACTCATTGATGCTTGAACAGGTGCAGATGTGCAGGGCCTTGTGGACCGTGTGATTTGGAAAGACTCTATCTGCCTACAGATGTGCAGGGCCTAGTACATTCCCTCTTTACACATTCACTCTTCACACATTCAGCACACATTCACTCTTTACATATTCACTCTTCACGCATTTATTCCTTTTCTTAATTCTGGCCCCACATGTTCAAGATAGTGATTTTATGACTGCCCTAATGAACGTGACATGTAGTATTTATAGTATATTGTCCAAAATGTCATTTCACACCACAAGTATGAAAAGACATCTCATCTAGGATTTAAATGACACTTGTCATATTTATGAAGTGGTGTGGAAAAATGGGTATGTTGACAGTTTGGAGTCAAAATATTGAAAATAAGCAAAATTTATGAGTGTGCGTTGAAATACTGCAATGTTCAGTCATAACCTGGACATTTTACAGTGTTTTTACACCAAATTTTGAACATAGCCTACTTATTACCCCACCTCATGAACTCCATAGGTGAAAATTTTCAAAGCCATGCTGAAATGTGATTCTGTACCACCGAAACATCATTTTGCACCTCAAGTGCAAAAACATATTTTGGGTAGGATTTGAAAAATGGCAGCTGCCATGTTCATGAGGTGGAGTGAAAAAATGGCTATGTTGAAAATTTGGGGTCAAAATATTGAAAAAGTACTGAAGTTATGAGTGAGTGTAGAAACATTTAGGGAACAGCAACTGGAGGTTGGTGGAGCCACTAAACACCAAGGAAACATTATGCAGCTACTGTATGGTGACATCAATTGGAGGGTGGTGGGTGCCACTAGACACCAGGGAAACATAACATAAAATACTGGGACAGTGATCAGAGGGCGGGGTGCCACTACACACCAAGGGAAACATTACACATATAAAGGGGATAGTGATCAGAGGGTGGGGGTGCTACTAGACACCAGGAAAACATTACATAAATACTGGGACAGTGATTGTAGGGCAGGGGTGCCACTATACACGAAGGGAAACATTACACATATAAAAGGGATAGCGATCGGAGGGCGGGGGTGCCACTAGAAACCAGGGAAACATATAAATAAGGGGATGGCAGGGAGGCTTCCACCCACTTGGAAAATAAGTGCTAGCTCCAAACCCGGAAGTGAAGTGGCAGTGAGTGCGGAGCAGGAAAATAGTGTACCAGGGGAGGAAAGAACAGCACTGTGGTCAGTGGAGAGGACCACATGTGCTTCAACTCCTCTGTGGAAGGACACAGTCCAGATATCCAGTCACCTGTTTCCAGAACCCCTTCCCTCATTCTCTGTAATAGCAAGGGCCAGCATAGCTCCACTATACAGCCATAAAACAATGGGCTGTATTCAGAAACAGTTACCGCTGATGTTTCTGGCACTATTTATCCCTCTACCAGTATCCAGACCCCATCCAATGCAAAATACGGACACCCAGCAACAGTCCTGGATTGTGGACTGCAAAACATGATAGTAGCAGTGGTAGGAGCCAAGGCAGTGCCCAGGTCTACAAGGCCTATTTACGTATGTGCCACAACACAGTGCTGTATACAGGATGGGCCACCTGTAGGGCAAATAGGCAGATGTGCAGTTGGAATATCTTCCAACTTCAATGTCCACCAGCCCTGTATCAACCAGAATCCACCTGCAAGACACAAAAAACAGATGACTGGATACCTGGAAACAGAGATGCCTGTGTCACTGGACCAGAATCCACAGGCATCAGCTGTAACAATTGCATCTGTTGCCACCATGGCTGCTGAGAGTGATGCTGCAATAAACAGAGTAGCCCCCACCACCCTGACTCACAGACTGCTACACACAGGCAGGTGGGACAGACAGCAATGCAGTGCTGCTTATAAGTTCATGCATATTCATGACCTGCCTCCTATCTGATTCACATACAGACTACCACTACCTGCTTTTGCTTGGGCATGAGGTCTTCCATCCCATGGTAGGCAGGCAGGGGTAGTTCAGCCCTTAATAAGTGTAGTTACATTGGAAATGTCATTCATCGATAGTTTGCAACCATAGGGCATACATGGCACATGGGGTTGTGCAGACATGTACCAGCACTTTAAAGAAAGGTAATGTTCATGTAGTTGGTTGCTGGTTGGCTGGATTGGCAAAGGCCTCAGCAAGGGTTGCATGAGATTGTCCATTGAACATTTCAATAGAATAGTCATACCCACAGAGGCATAGCTTTTTGTAAAAAGAGCACATTTTGCACAAATATTGATAGTTCATAAAGAACATAATTCATGAAAGAGCAATCAAGAGCACAGTCCATATAAGAACAATCAGTTCGTATGAGGTTCCAGCCAAATATGGAAAACCAGCCATGAAGAAAAGTTGCATGTGCTGCTTGAAGAGCTTACCAGTACATCTCTGTGGAAACCTAAAAACGTATAAAACCTTGTTAAAAACTTAGTTTTAAAACACACATATAGTTGTTGTTAAAAGGAAAAAGGAAAATGTTATGGTTATTAGCCATACCTTTAGTTATGGTGTGATGTGACATAGACAAGTGATGGCATCGGCCATGCACTTGGAGGTGCAGGTCGAGGTCCAATAATAAGAATGTACCATTTATTCATCTGCGAATACTTCCTGTTTCCAAGTCTCAGAAGAGGTTGTGACAGTAGGGAAAGAAAAAACATAGTTTCCCTACTTATGAGTTGATGTTTGGCCTAGTTTAGGCCCATCTAAATGTTAAATAAATGCTGATCTCATGAAATGAAAATGCAATATTATATGCACTTTGAACCGTTATCTAATGGCAGTATGCCATTTACACTATGTAACACAGGGGTATGCAGTAGCACCTGTTGCGCCTGTGGGATTTGAAAAGGTCCCTTTTGTTAGGTCTGTTGTCTAGGGTGTAATACTCCTAGGTAGTCAGTAGTGTGGTGCTCTGATACTGGGTCTTGAATATGTATCAGTTCTATTGCAAAGGGTAACATGATGCTACGGAACCTTGAAGTGTTTGTACTGAAGCAGAATTTACACTCTGCCATATTATGTCTGTATTTACACATTATATACAAGGACACCTGGGATGATGAAGCAGTCAGAGCACTTGTTGGTCTGAGTTTATGCTTGGAACATTGAGTAGGTTTTCTTCTCTGTTGGGGTAACAGCAGTTGGAAACATGGCAGCACTAGCGATGGAATGAGGTGTACAATACTATGGATTCATGACTAAAGTACAGGTGTAGAAACCTGTGTTGTGCTTGGGCCTGTCATACAGACAGGATGTCAGTGGGTGATCATCTGGTGTAGGGCCTAGCTTGGAATGTGACATTAGCTAGGTGGGCCTTAGGGATTTGTCGTTGATTGCTAGCAGTCTGCCATTTATTCTGTGAGACTGGTTAGGGGCCACCATTATGGTGTCCAGGTGTACATAGTTATCATGTTGTAATGAATCTGGATGGGACAGCAATGCTGATCCCTTTTGTTTGGGAGTATGAATGGTGGCACATAACCTATGAGAAAGAAATAATCATTCATGGGGGAGTTGTTGGGACATTTCAGCTTGTGAAAACAACTAATTTGTCGTGTATGTGGTTGGTACTTGTTACCCCCCCCCCATGTGGGTCTGACATATGTCACCCAGATGGGTCTAATACCCCAAAATATACAAAGATGTGGAGCAGTTTACTGAGCTTACACTTGATAAGCTGCAACAATATGTGAAAACATAATAACAACGACATAATCACAATGAAACAATAGTCATATTAAGCACATTGCAGAAAATACATTTTAAACATTGATCACATTTAAAATGAAGTTGGTCGTCAGAGTCCAGGAATGACTTTTGAAATAATATTGTCTTTTACAGGTGCTAAAAAGACAAAAATGAGATGTGAAAGAATATGGAAATGTACACAGCCCCCCCCCCTCAGCTCAGCTGATTACTTGTTGAGGGCCAAGGCCCTTGCACCTGGCTGGTGCTGGTTGTAGGTATAAAGCCACTTGCAAACAGATTGTGTACAGTTGCACTAGACTGTACTGGGAAGGCAGAGAGGCTGAACTGGTTAATAATGTTAGAGTACACTATGTATATATATTTATTTATTTTTAATTTGTAATCAACAAATGGGTTATTAGCAAACACACATTTTTCCTCTTGTGTGCTCTTACTGGAGGGATGGTGGGTTTACCTCCCTCATTTCTGTATCTACTAGCTGTAGCTCAGTCAGGTCCAGAAGGAATTTTATTTATTTGCAACCACCGTAGGTGCACTGTAAGATGGCATGGTTCAATCCCCCGCCCCCCGAGCTCCTCATATAGTTCAGGAGGCTAGGCTTACAGTATTTCATATCTACGGAAATGTCATAGACATGGTGAATCACACTATGATTGACAGCAGCTGCAGCAGTATACATACTCATCACCAATGAACCGTAAAGGCCTTCTATCAGTCAGTACAGCCTGTATGAAATAGTACACATACATCTGACATCATTTCTAGACTGTTATTTGTTAAACATATAGGCATACAACGTGTTAGTAGTTAACTATGTCATTAACTGTTCCAACAATTATTAGCCCCTTACAGGCACACCAGTTGTTAAAATAGTTGTTGATATAAGCGATCAGTTACTGGGGGTGGGCATCTATACAATTCGTGCCCCCTTCCCCCTGATCTCCTCCCTCTGTGAAAGAGGCAGCATGGAGATAATAGGATACTGTAGGACCAATGCTGGAGCAGATGCCCAGCCATACAATAGTAAGAACTATCAAACTGACTAGTAACAGGTGTTTGCATAAATGTTAGAGAACACGTTATTCCCAACAGAAATGTGGAATATTATCCACAAAAATAATGGTAAACTGTCTTTGCCAGTCAGTCATCACCTGGATGATTGTATGCTGAAGAGATACAGATGGGTTCGACCTAACTTGAAAAAAAATAATAAAAGCAATACAGTATCCTACTATGATTCAAACTATAATAACATTATTATGAAATGGGTCACTGGTTAAAATACACTTATACATTACCAGTGGTTACTGGTGAAGGATAGTCTTATCCCTGTAAGAGAGAAAAAATAAAACACAAGCCACGAAAGGGAACATTTCATTTACTCAGAACATTCCCCTTGTGAAAGGTTAGCACTGGTTTCCAAAATGTTGATAAATATATTAACATTCTAAAGATGTATGCATTTGACCACTCTTGGGGGTAGTATTTTTTACTGTAGCTACTAGTACCGGCCAATGAATTCCTGAAAATGAAATAAATCATTAATGTCAGCATATTAGGCATTCCTAATTCTCTGAATTTGACATTAGAACCATCTCATTAACACACACATCATTCTGATAAATAACACAACTTATAATACTGGTATTTCGTACATACAAAATTGTTAAAAGGGTGTTAAATCAGGCCTGTAACATTAACGGTAAAATCTCCCAAAACTGGCATAATACTTTCTGTGGCACTGTAAACTGTGTAGCTAGCTTGTTAAAGGTAAAGTAAATGGCTTATTACAAATGCTGGGGGTAATCAGCCCCACCCCCTCTGATCGCCTTGCGATGCAAGCAGATATGTGATACAGGACAAGGACAAAGAAGCCATGAAATCTTCTGTGAAGGAAAGCATACATAGGAGTTGGTAGGTTTGTAGATAACAAGTAGTGGTGGGTGAAGTGGCCCCAATTCACTCCGCGAAGTTATCCATGGAGTGAAGGCGGATTTGTGGAGTGCTCCGCAATGCGAAGCGGAGTACTTCACGTTATAATGGGTAACGCGAAGTCCATTGAAAACAATGATTTTGCGTTACTCCGCCTTCCCAAACCACTACTCCACCAATTCTTAAGGTGAAGTAAGCATTGAAAACAATGTATTTCTACTACTTCACCTTTTGTTTTTAAGCTCCAAAGGTGGATTTTGCAGTGATTCATGGGATTTCAGGTCACATGGGCTCTAGATTGTCCTGCACAGCCTCTTTTTGGGGTTGTGTGTGCATGAAGCTGTAGGAGAGAATCTGCTCTGAGAGCTCTGTGATTCAAACCTTCTAAAAGCTGTTAAAAAAGCCTTTTGGGGTCATTTGTTTTGCTGAAACTTTAGTTAATCGATTATAGAAAACTCTCCTGTGCTTATATCATCGAGCGTTTATTGTTTGGTGTGGATTTTGAATGTTAATGTACAATATTCAGTCTGTGTATGAGAGACAGGAAGTGTGCTTTGGGGAGGGGCGTATCTGTGGTGTAGGTAGATTAACTTGGAGAAAAAGACAGAGTTTTCTGTTTTGGTGATATTTTTCTTGTATAACTGTGTTAATGTGCACACAGTAATATTTTCAATAATTCTTGCCATTTTTTGCTGATTGTTGTGGTGCTGCAGTGAATAATTTTAGTTTGTTTAAAATGTGTGGTTATATTACTGAAGTTTTCAATTTGCTATGCATTACTTAGTGTGTGTGAGTATGTGTGTGATGCGTGTCATCAAATCATGCACCTTTTATTGTGCCACATAATTTCAGCAATGTCAACCTGTTATGCTATCCACTGCAGCTGTGCAATTTTTGTACTTCTTTGTGGTATCTTTACTAGTACTAGTGACTGTTACTGCAGCAGTGCAATACACTGCCCCCCCCCCCATGGCCTGCCCCAACCGGAAAAGGAATTCTTTTCCAGATTTTTGAATTTCTGATGGTGAGCATTGGTTAGGTGTTGTGCCTTTGCATCTGTATCTCTTCAGAGTGCAGTGCAATCTTAATCTGTCTGTGCATTTGCATCTCTTTAGGGCCCAATCTCCATCTCTAACTTAAGTCACAGTTGTTTATTTGGCTTCCCTTCAGAGTACTGGACAGGTGTGGTGCATAATTCTGCATGAACATTGTACTCATTAATATGCGTTTTTAAGTCAGGACCATTATCACGAGTCATTCGTCATACAAATCACATTCTTCATCATCACGGACAGTCACAAATCACGATTTACGATCACATCATGAATCACAACATTAATCTTTTTTAATAGTTACTTGGATGTATTGTAAGCCTGTTTTGTAGTATCTCTACATGCTTCACCACTCCTCCATTGTACTCATTAATAAGTGTTTTTAAGTCAGGGAGTTTTGTGTCACACCTCATCGGGGAGACCGGGGAAGTACAGCCGTAGGCATTTGCATTTCGTCATCATCGCGGTCACAAATGCAGTCACAAATCACGATTTACGATCACGTCATGAATTACAACATTGATTTTTTTTAATAGTTACTTGGATGTATTTAAGCCTGTAAGAAAAATAAAATTTACAGAAAGAGCAAATTAAGTAAAAAGGAGTACAGAAAAGACAAAAAAATGTAGCTTTTAAAAAAGCTGTTGGGTCTAAATCAAAGTTTAAATCTCCTCCTCTCTGATCTCAAAGTATCAGCAGTCACAAAACACACTACTCTCTCTGTCTACACAGGAGAAAGTAAAAGTGTCTGCTTGTATGACTCACTTTCTTCCTGCCTAGTTGAAGAGCATGTGACTTACAGTTCTGTAAGCCATGTGATGTCTCGGGGGGCTGCCAAATCTGAAACACCAAGTGGGTCACTTAGAATCATAATGAGGAACGCGAAGTCCATTAAAAACAATGACTTTGCCTTACTTTGCATTGCCATTCTGCCTTAATGCGAAGTGGTAATGACAAGGCAGAGTGAGCACTTTACATTGCCCACCACGCCGGGTGCCCACTGCGCTCACCCCCGCTGGCAGAATTTAAATTTGCTGCATCTCTAATAGCAAGTAGCTTTATGGCTGCAAGTCCAGAGAGAAAAAAAATTGCAGTCCTAACATCACTTACAGATGAGGAGGACTGAAAAAAAGTAACTTTTAATAAAAGTACTCTTGATGTGCACATCCCATTAAAGTTATATTAGGATAAGAAATACTGATTTAATTAGGGAGGTACATCAATTGTAAGCTGGAAAAACAAGTACAACTCAAAAGCACAAGGAGGTCAAATGACTTGCCAAACATCACACACTGTGCAAATGATGCTTCCTGGGACCAAACCCAGCTGTAGCTGCAGTGGCCTTGGACACCGCACTGAATGAGAGGTCTTACAGATAAAAGAACACTGTCTAGCCACTGGCTGAGGAAGCAAAAACAAAATTGATAAACTATTACAATTGCTATGACGGCAGATGGAGAGGCCATATTGGGGGAAAAAAAACATAGAAAAACTCTGCAAGCATTTGCATCATGCCTCTATTTTATAATTTTTTTTTTGCAACAAACTATGATTTACTTGAAGCAAGACTAATGACACCAGTCCACATACTACAACATTAAAAGAACCACTTATCTGAAAGATAGAAAGTCTGCAGACAAGATGCCAAAACTGCAGACCCGAATATGTCTTTAGCGAGAAGCCAACAGTGTCGGCCATTTTACGAACGGATCTTCCTCATTACAAACATGATAAAAAAAACAGTGTAGCTTCAGAAAATGCAGTTAGAGACTCTGAGAACTGGTAACACTGACAATTAGATACAGCATATGCTTAAGTTGGCACAAAAGTATATTCTTCAACCCTATGTCACAGATGAAGGCAAACCTTGAATAAGCAAAAAAAGGATTCTTCTAATTCAAAAATAATTAGCTCAACTGAACAAAGCCAAGTGACGCAATCAGTCTAAAAGACAGACTTAACTCTTGCATCCCAGTCAACACTAATTACTGTCTTCAAAACAGTTTTAAAAATCAAACACATCATTATAGCTAATGAAGCTGATACCATTAAACCTTAGCATTCATTACAAAATACACTAATGTTTCTGCTGTTTTTTTAAACATTCTCCAATTAGTCATTATCAGAACTGCAAGGAACAGTGTGACCTTGACTATGCTGTATTCAGTCTAGCAAAAATAAATTATGCATACAGGGAATACATAACAAGATATGGCATGCTACTATTAAACGTAGTGCTTTTCATAAAGTGAGTAGCAAGGAACAGCTGTATAGACAAAAGTGTTTACACTTAGATTCATTATAGAATGCAAAGAAAGGTGGACCAATCAACAGATATAATTAAAGTGTACTCACCACAAATCCAAAACATAAGGACAGGGTCAGCACCCTGACAGTCTTTTCATTTAAAAAAAATAATACCTCCAGGGTCAGAACAGAGAAATGTTTGGTCTGTGAAACACATTAGCGAGGAGGATTCCTCATGGAAGTCTATAATAAACATATTAGATGGTTCAGCCACTGATTGATCAGTTGCCAATAACCCTATTAGGTTTGAAAGCCTCCAAAGCAGCCCTCTAGCGGATTGTATCGTAGTTGACCATCTTAGTTCAATATACTACACACAGATCAATGTAATTGGATCCAAAACATCTTTATTTAACTATTTTTTTAATTTAAGCATGTCCCACACACCTAGTGCAGTGAGATAAGCCAATATGTCTTCCCTCAACTCTGTGCATATTTTAGACTTGGCAATAAGCAGGGACATCTTTAAACCATTCTGTGGCTTGACTGTTGTGTTTGCAACCACAGTACCCAAACACACACACAGACGGATGGCATTTGTGAACTCCTGTGAAGGAGGAATTCACAAAACAATGAGTAGCAGTCCGCACATGGAGTCCCTAAGCTGCCAAACTCATTGCTACGTGCCTCTGAGGAAAGTCACATCTCAGAACTCAAATCACTAAGTAAAATGAGTGTTATTCTTTGCCAGACAAAACCATGACAGGCTGACTCACCATTGTTATATGTGAAAAGATCACACCTTAGGTTCTTTGCAAGGTATGCTGGACAAAGAAAGTAACAACAAGTAGAAGTAATAAAAGAAGTTTATTACAATACTCACGCCATAACAAGTGAACCAAAGTAATCACAAGGGAGCCACTTTCCCACCATTCCTCGAGTATGGCCTCTTTCTCTGTGAGGAACCAGTGTGCATACAATTATATATGACTGATAGGAGTGCAGTTACAGATATGATAAACATAGAGCACTGGATAAGGCATGTAAATAAGCCGGGTCCATTGGGAAATTACATAGGAAAGGAAGAATCTCTGAACAGAGGAAACTCATAGTCAGCAACAGAATAAGTGTTATCTGTCCTTATTTCCAGACAGTGAGTCTGGAAATGCTTGCAACATAATCATAAAAGCACACAACGTATCTCAATAGTGCAAAACTACAGAATATGAGTGATTATGAGTATAGCAGGATATATGGCAAAAACATATCATATAGGAAAATGTATTACAGACAAATATGAGCATAGCAAATATAATAAAGAACACATATGTAATAAAACAAGATAAAACATTATAAGACTGTGGTAAGGCACTCATACTTGCAGGTGTATAAGGTTATGGCTACATGTGGGTCAGCTGGTGGCATATAACCCAGGCATAACACATCCTGCCCAACCAACACATTTAACATGACCCACAGGTGCCCAACCCTGTTGCCAGTAAACCACCTGCCACCCAACCCAGCGTTTGTCCCGCCACACAGTCCAACACTATTTGTACCTCTCTCCACAGTCTAACACACTCCTGGTGCCAGCAGCCAAGTACCTGAAAAGAAGAAAACTTTCCCTCATCATCTGCCACTTGTCAATGACTGATGTCCCCCATAATCCTGGCTCCACCACCTCCTGCCAGCCTTTGGCTCCCCTCTCAACACCCACTATCCACACACCCCAACACCCCTCACTTACTTATCAAGTCCTCCTCCTCCAACAACCAGCACATCCTGCCACTTTCAGCACCAAATGAGAAATGGCTGAAACAAGTTGGTTAATGGCTTTTTAATACATTTTGAACTTTTACACATAACTGTTATTTTTTTTTAAATATTTTTACACCAAATTTTCAACATAGCCTTTTTGGGTCCCCACCACATGAACAAGGTAAGTGAATTTTTTCAAATCCTTCCCCCTGAAACATGTTTTCACAGTCACTCTGTGAAATTACCTTTCAGACGAGATTTTAAAAATCCATCTGTCTTGTTCATAGGGTGGTGTCATAAAAATACAGTTTTGAAACTTTGAGGTCAAATGTCAAAAAAACAATGAAGTTATGAGGAAACATTGAAGTTTGTCCATGTTTACACATAACTTTGTGATTTTTGCAGACTTTGGCCCCAAATGTGTAACATAACTGTTCTGTTACCTCACCTATTGAACATGACAGGTGTCACTTTATAAATCCCCTCCATAACATGTTCTTACAGTTGCTCTGTAAAATCCCTTTTCAGACTGGATTTAAAAAACAATTCTACCTATCTTGAGCATAAGGAGGGGTCATGAAAATACTATGTCCAACATTTGGAGTCAAAATGGTTTAAAAAAATTATGAAGTAAAGTTGAATTGTTACGTTTACTCATAACTTTATTTTTGCACATTTTTCCTCCAAAATGTCAACATAGCCCTTGTGTTACCCTACTTCGTGAACAAGACAGGTATCATTTTCCATTTCTCCCTCCAACACATGTTTTTATATTCATTCCACTAAATCACATTTCAGACAGGACTTAAAACATTTCACCTGTCGTTATCATAACTTGGGGTCATAAAAAGTCTATTTTGAAAGTATGGTGTGAAAACCAACCAAGTTATGAAACAAATTTGAACTTCTACAATGTTCACTCATAACTTTATTGTTGCAGTTTTTGGCCCCACAGTATTCAGTATATCCCTTATGTTACAACCCTTATGAACATGAGAGGTGCCATTTTTCAAATTCCCTCTGAAACATTCTTCCAGTTGCTCCACAAATCATCTTTCAGATGGGATTTAAAAATTCCCACCTGTCTTGATCATAATATGAGGTCATAAAAAGGCTATATATGAAATTTGGGCTCAGACTGTGGGAGTTCAATGAAAATGAGATATTACTGCTCTGCTGGCCTATCTTGGGTAAATACATTGTAAAAAAATCGGTAAAACCTGGGCCCCACTGAAAATGAGATTATGCTTCTCAACTGTGCTATCCTGGAAAAATACATTTTAAAAATGGATAAAAGCAGGACCTTAAGATGACCTGGTAGCACATTTTGGCCCCGCATTTTCAACATATTCTATTGCTTTACTCCCCTCCCCACCATAAACATGACAGGTGTCACTTTTCTAATCCCCTCTGAAACATGTTTTTGCAGTTGCTCCACAAATCATCTTTCAGACAGTATCTAGAAAATCCCATCGTCCTTGATCAGAACTTATATGAAACATGGGCTCAAAATGTTGGAGCTCACTGAAAATGAGATAGTACCTCTCAGCTGGCCTATCCTGGGTAAATACACTGTAAAAATGGGTACAAGCAGAACCCTACTGACAATGACAGATTGCACCTCAGTTAGTCCATTCTGGGAAAATACATTTAAAAAAAAGGATAAAAACAGGACCCCAAGCCAGCCAGGTAGCACAGCAGAAGTGCTGCCAATTGTTGTGCTAGTGATGTGCATTCAGGAATGAGCATGGGCCATTGGGAGCTGGCCGTAGGAGAAAGGACTGAGTCTTCCAGGGACTGCACTTCTTCCTTGGGGATGGGAGGATGCTGTTCCAGCTGCAAGACTTCTAAACGGTGGAGATCTGTCACCAGCACAGCCAGGGACACCAAGAGGGGAGGGGTTGCCACCAGACGCCTGTCATGCATGCATATTACCACACACATGCAAGACTGCCTGATTGCATGGTGTCAGCCCAGGCAAGAACATCAGGTGGCAGGAGAAAAATGATGGCTGTCCAAGCTGGTACTCCCCGCAGGCTCTTGCACAACTAACACATCTGGCCACCCACCACACTGTGGTCCTCAATAAGTGGCAGATAACCTGTAAGTCTGTGAGAAGGTCAATGACAGGACTGGGGTGACCAGAATGAGAAACAGCTGTGTGGAAGCTAAAAAACAGGACACCATGGAAAACAGGATATTGCAGCTCAATTGTGCTATCCTGGGAAAATACATTGTACAAATGTGTAAAAGCAGGACCCATTGAAAATGACATATATTGCTGCTTTTCTAACTAGTAACAACATGCAAGCAAACATGTTTGCATTACAAATGCTTATTCTAATTAGTTCAGGAATTCCTAGGAGTTTTATCTGTGTTATTTAGGCAATAAAGTATGCTAGGGTATAGGTTATGAAAGCAATAATTTACAACAGGGTGTGGGTTGTTGATTGATGAGAGCACGCACCCAGGTGCATTGTTAGGCATGAGGCGCTTGTGCTGAGTGACTACAGCAGCTGGGTAGTGCTCTTATCAATCAATAACCCACACCCTGAAGTGTCTTATTGCGCTTATAAAATGCGTAACAGCTATTTCTATAACAATCAAATAAAACTCTGGACACATTATTTAAGATTTCATAATAGTTTGTTATTTTATTTAAATATGGGGAAAAAATAGTCCAGACTTGGGTAGCGGAGCAGTAAAATTAATTAAATCAGGCATTTTTTTAAATAGGAATAAAACAGTTGAACTGAATTTTTAACACAGAGAAAAGCAGAGTCAAAATAGAGTTGAATGTGCAGATGATGAGCCTTATATTCCCAGTAAAATCATGTTGTTAATCATTTTTTACATGTCTGTAGATGCATTTGTGGAAAAATGATTTACTCACAGGACAGCAGACTAATCCTCATATTGTCACTACTCGGTTTGCTCATTTAGAAAGTTTTATAAACTGGACATGCCCTGGGAAAACACAGTGGCTTAAGAAGAAGGGTGAATTATGCGGTTTCATTAGTAGATGTGAGGTGCAGTCAATAGTTGGTGCTACTACTGTAAGTTATCGTTCTGCACAGAAGCTGCTGACTGTTCAATTTCTGCTGCCGGATGCTGTAGCACTGTATGGGTTAAATTCACTGTGGTGTGACAGGAGAGAAATTGGCTGCTTCCTACTTGTTGATTTCTCATTTTTTCATTGCAGTGTCACATTACTGTACTGGTCGGGGCCACATCCACAGGTGGATTACCTGTTTCTGTTGACCATTGCTCCATGACTCCGATGAAAGCTGTCGTCACTCTGGCAGTTTCAGTCGTTGAGTTGCAAGGCTGTTTCCCAGTGTCGCAGTGTACTCTGAGGTAATCATAGTGATTACAGCCAGACTTCACTGAGAATAACCCCAATGTTGATGTATGGCGGTTCAATCCCTTTGACTCTTCTCTTGATGGTCGTGATGGTTTTTCTTCAGGCTCTTCACCAGACAGTCTTCTGCCCAAGGTTAGTATTGTACTCCAGCACTTTCTTTCATCAACAGATGTGGCCCAGTAGTGTCGGAGACTTGATTCTGACCGATGGCCAGTAACAGACATTATTTCGCAGGATTCAAATCCCAATGATGAGAGCAGATGTACAGCGGTCGCCCGTACAATGTGGTTCCTATATCGTGTAGAAAGATTTGCCTTTTCACTCAGTTTAGGCATCATGTTGGTGAGGAAATTTACACCTAATGGCTCTCTGGTGTACCAGATCTCAGGCTCAGATGTGAGTGGTTCTTTAAAACGTCTTGGGTGCAGGTAAAATGCTGGGGGGTTTGGAGGCAATTTAGATAAATATTTTTCGAAGGAGGCTATGGGGCACAAAGGATTGCCAGGTAGTTCAAATATATAGCCTCTATACTGTTCTTTGTTCGGCTCATTTAGCTGCTTGTGGTTCTTTGTTATTTCATTAAAATTTAAAGCTATATAATGGTGCCCTTGTTTATCAAGCTTTACTGTGAAAATTTCAGGCTTTAATTGCCTTAAACCCTCTCTTCCCTGTCTGGCCATACAGAGTTGTATGTCCAACCATACCTTGTTTAGAGGTCCTTATCTGCCGTCAAATTCTGTTTCTATGTTTCTATACTTCAGCATAAAATCTCCTCAGAGAAACACATATTTGTTCTTCTGTGTCATTTTTAAAATCTATGGTTATATTTCTGGTTGTGGACCAGGCTTTCAAAATGTTGACAGCCCATGCAGTAGTTTTTTTTGTATTAGCCTCCACTTTCTGTGCTTCTAAGATGTCTAATTCTTCAGAAGGTAGTTGAGGAAAGTTACTCACGTTTCATTTTTTGCCTTTTTTTCGATGGACCTTCAGTTGCTTCTTGTGCCTTGTCTGTGCTGTCATCTAGCTTTTCTATTATTTCTTCTAAATACATTTCAGACTGGGATGATGGGATATCTGACATTTTTCTCTTTCTGCTGCTTCCTTGACAGGTGTGACAGGTGTGAAGTGAGGAGAAAAAAATGGCTACCAAGAGTTCCGGCTTGGAATTCAAAAAAATCAGTTGCTCAATGATGTTGCTGCCCTTTCACCTATGGAGGTTAAGGTATTAGGAAAGTAGTGCCACCTTTCAATTTGTTAAGAGGTAAGGACACACCTTTTGACCAATCAGGGTGAAGGATTTCTTTTACCCATTTTATAAGCTGGGATAATGTCATGCCTTGAGTGCACTAAGAGGCACAAGACCACTGTCTGGGTGCCTTCAAAAATCAATGTGGTCCCTTCTAGGTGTTGAGAGGGATGGCTTGAATCAATCCCTTCCTGTTCAGCACCACCAGCTCTTTGGACACTTGAATGGCCTCTCCTTTCATCTGGCCCCAGCCAATCCCAGCACCTATATCCTGCTAGGGTGGAGTTAGAGCAGAGCACAGATTTCAAAAACCAGCACCCATGGC
Source organism: Neoceratodus forsteri (assembly GCA_016271365.2). Lineage (NCBI taxonomy): Eukaryota > Metazoa > Chordata > Ceratodontiformes > Ceratodontidae > Neoceratodus > Neoceratodus forsteri. The sequence continues at coordinate 301,440,983 of CM057450.1, read as the reverse complement.
TCCACCAGACTTCTCCATGCCACTCCAGAGACTTCTACAGGGTTGAGAAGGACAGCCTGAATCACCCTCTCCCCATCGATCACTGATGCCAGCTCCTCTGACATTTGGGCATCCTGCACATGCACCTGGCCCTAGTCAATCCCAGTGCCCATATCCTTCCTAGGGCAGAGCTTCTTCCATTTGTAAACATTGTCTCAAAAGCAGTCCTACATGTTGTGGTCCACACTGCAAAGGCTACCAGTGTAAAGGGCGATGGGAGACCACAATGGATGTCATCTGTAGAGACAGCTGGTCACCAGCTGTGCTGTTCCTCCACTGAAACTGACCTGTAACATCTTCTCTTCCACTCTGTATACACAAGCCTAATCCCTGAACTGCTTTCATACATGCAAGTGTGTCCTCTATATTTTTGCTTAGTCCACTTTTGTTGCCTGTGATCTCCCTCTCTGTGAACTACTTAGAGGCTTACTATTACAAAACTGTTATTTAAACTTTGTGGCTGCACCCCTCCTGGGATGCCCCTTTGTTGTGTTCATATGATAGCATACTTGCCTGTTGTTCTCCTCCATTGTTGTACTCCTCAAGCGTGCTTCAGTTTTTAAGTATTTATCCTGATTCCTAGCTACACCCTCTCTGGGTGGACCTTACTTGCAGGTTTTATCTTATCACTTTGGTGAGCTTTCAGCACTTACCCTATTTGCAGACTTGTACAATTTGCCTACCTAACTCAGGGAGTTTCAGTGTCAGCCCCATCTGTATGACTTAAATAATATGGCTACTTAACTCCCCCCCCGCGCACTGTACTTGCAGTTTGTTCATTTGTTTTTAATTTTAACCAGGAAAATGACTGGGCACAGCCCTTTTTCAGTCATGCCTGACATAAAAATCATAAATACATCACATAGTACAAGTACATAATATTAGTACAACATTCAACAAATAAAAGTGAAGTTCACAGTTACAGAGTTCTATTGTTATTGCACAAGCAATGAGTCATAGTACCATAATAAGAGACCAACATTGATTTAAAATGTTTTATATTATTGACTTTCTGAGTTATGGATGATAACTTATTTAACAAAATAGGACCATACCATGAAAATGAGCATTCGACCATTGTCAAGTTTCACTGAAGTTGGATAAAATAATGAATCTACACTTTTCCTTGTCAAATGGGAACCATTTTGTTTTAAACATTTCTCATAGAGACAACCAGAAGATGCATTATGAAAAATAGTAAATGCAAATATAGCAGCATTGTATTCTATTCTACATTCTGGGGACAGAATATTCATTCTCTCCTATAGAAAACAATAATGTGTTCTAGCTGGAACCCTTAACCCAAAGCGACAAATATTATTTAATATCAATTGATATTTAGACATAAAAGAAGCACCCTGGTTGAAGAACAGGGGTGCACCATAATCCAGTATCGGTAACAGAATTTGCCTGGCTATAATCAACCTAGCCTCATCAGTCAGGGTGTTTATGTTTCTGTACAGAAAACCCAATTTTTTATGTATTTTTTTACCAATGATGTCTAAGTGTCCCATGAAGCTTAAGGAGGGGTCCAAATAAATGCTTAAATATTTAAAGGATTCAACTTGAGAAGTCTGCAGCCCCTTAGTACTTTTGATGCAAAGGTCTTCCCCACCTTGGGCCAACCTATGGGCCATCCCAAACTACATGACTTTTGTTTTTGTCTCATTCAATTTTAGGTTGTTCAGGGATAACCGATTTTCTAACTTTAAGTACTCTTCTTGTAAAGCTTGTTGTATCACATAACAGAGGGACCCGAGGTGAGAAAGATTGTGTCATCCACGTATAATACACATTTCAATTTACAGAACTCTTTGGGCATATCATTTACAAAAATAGAAAATAATAATATCCGCAATACCGAGCCCTGAGGTACTCCCTACCCTTACTTTTGTTGGTTCTGATAGGACACTCCCTATCCTGACCCTTTGTGTACGGGAACACAAATAGCTGTCAAACCACCTCAAACCTACTTCAGATACCCCACATAGTTGTAATCTCTGGAGTAACAGTTTATGGTTTACCAAATCAAATGTTCTGATTAGGTCAACGAACAACGCTCTAGACATTTGTCACAGGCATCGAGAATGGTGCTCGTCAACCCAATCAGAGCAGATGTCATGCTAAAGCCCTCTCTGAAACCATGTTGTTGTTCTGTCAAAAATCCCTTCCCTTTCAAATATGAGACCAATTTCCAAATACACATCTTTCCAAAAGTTTGCCCAAAATTGACAATAGTGAAATTGACCTGTAATTTGCCATATTTGTTTTCTCCCCTGATTTAAATAATGGGCCAATGATAGATTTCTTCCAGATGGAAGGAACAATCCCTGTATTCATAGACAAATTAAACAAATAGGTCAAAGGTTTCACAATCTCCTCAACCGACAACCGCAAAATTATTGGATGCTGCAAGTCTGGACCACTGCCCTTGTTATCATCCAGCAGTTGTAGCATGTTCGAGACTTCTTGATCAGGTATGGGACCACAATTAAACTCTTTTTTTCATCTGTGTTTCTTAACTGTTTCAACTTTAGCATTTCACAATATTAATCTATACTGCTTCCCTCCTCATCCTTCACTACCTGACTAACAAGGTACTCATTTACATAATCAGCAGTATCCTTTTCCCCTACTATTATCCTGTCCTCTTTAATTAAACAGTTACTGTCAGTTCTCTCTTTGGGACTACAAATGTCATGAAAAGATGGTAAAATGTTTTTGGATTTTTCAGGCATTTTAACTGCCGTTGGCAAAAGTATAATGATTTTGCTTGTTTGATCTCTTCCTTTACTTTATTTCGTTTTTGTCTATATTCATTCAGATGACTGGGATCCCTTATTTTTATGTATTTCTGCCTTATCTTATCCCTTATTTTCATTTGGTGCCTCAGTTCTTTATTTAACCAGAGAGAATACTGTAAGTCCCTTTAACTCTCTATATAGTGACCGGAGTATGTGCCTCATACGCTGTTAAAAGCTTTTGTGTTAATCATTTTGCTGCCTGATCTGGGTTTTGAAATTGCTTAATTTGACTCAAATCAGCTTTTACTAATTCAGTTTTAAAATCATGCACATCCATCCTTGCTGTAGTTCTAGTCTCAATGATTTTAGATTGCTCTTTAACTTTTTGAAATTTCCTTATGCAAACAATAGGGCAATGGTCAAAGATTACATCTGCCTGTGCTTCCCAATTTAATATGTTGCCTGTTCAATTAGTTACTAACCAATCTAAAATAGTGTGATTCCCTGTTTTAAAATTAAAATGAGTAGGATGTAATATTAACTGATATAGACCCAAAGAAGCTAATCTTTCTACATGCCCTGTTCTTTTAAAACTTTGCCAGTCCACATTCTGGTCCCATACCAATATATGTTCCCTCAAATTATTATGTTTTGCCACCAAATGTTGAAAAATGTTAATTCACTATCTACATGTTTAGGTGGGTGATAAAAACAAGTTAGATACTGTAAATGTGTTTACCACATTGGCCTCTGAACAACATTTTGGCAGTTATATAATCTATTTGTTCTTTAAAATTCCCTTTCTCAATCTCTTGTACCATACACAAATTCTTTATATAAAAAAGTACCCCCCCCCCCTTTCTTTTTCTCACATCTGTCCTGCCGAAAAACCCTATAGCCATTTACTTGAATTTGTTCATCTGGTACATGTGATTTGTGCCAGGTCTTACTTATCCCAATTACATCGAATTTTTCCATTTGGATCCATGCTTCTACTTCACTAAAGTGGGATCGTAAAGTATGCTTATTTAAATGGGCTATTTTTATCCCCTTATGCATTCTTACACCCCTGTCACATCTTGTTGCCTATTTTGTTGACTGAGGTCCAGGATTCAACTCTATGTCACCTGCTAAAACAATCAGTATACACATTATTAATTTCCATACCTTGTGGTACTGGGTTCTCAACAAGCTACGTCTAAATATCCTTGTTTTCTCATGTAACTTCCCATAAAAAGACAAAGTTGTGAAAAGGGAGGATGAATAAGTTTGTTTCCTCACCTGTGCACCAGTAGTGATAACATTAAAATGTCTTATTAATGACCCTATGCTTACACTTTCTGCCTCCATTGTCTTACATAGATACTGTGAGTCATCTATTTCCATATTCTCATGTGCATATTCTGTACATGTACAACCCCACCAAATAAACACCAAACCCAGTAATAACAAACTTTTGCTCTTCATTATAGTCATGACTAATATTGAAACCAGAACAAAGGAAATTTCAGTGTAACAGCCTGCCCGCAGCCTCCCACCATCGACTCACATGTGCAGCCACTAGTGCGGCTTCACTTTTCAAGTTCAGTGTCTCCACCCCTTCCTCACCTGACCTGCCTCCACCACCCAGTAACCACCCCCCACTTACCGGACTGGTGTCTGCTACTCTGGGCAGTCAGGTGCAGTCTGCTGAAACACGGGGCACAGCTGGTTGCTGAAGCTGGCAATAGACTGGTTCCCGACAGGAGACTCCTGCTGTTAAGTAAGTGAAAAGTGCTGCAGGCATTAACTGGCTGACTGCAATGTCCCACTGAAACTGAGCATTGTAAACTGCTCACAGAAACATGGCTGCACTTTTCAAGTTCACTGTCTCCGCCCCTTCCTCACCTGATCTGCCTCCACCGCCCGGTAGCCCCCCCCGTTTACCAGACCGGTGCCTGTTACTCTGGGCAGTCAGGTGCAGTCTGTTGGAACATGGGGCACAGCAGATTGCTGAAGTCGGTGATGGACTGGTTCCCGAAAGAAGACTCCTGCAGTTCAGTAACTGAAAAGTGCTGCAGGCATTAACTGTCTGACTTCTCCTGGGCAGCTACTTGGTACAGCACCTAGACTTTTACTTGTATAGTTATCTAGCTACTCTTATTAAGCAACATGTAATTTTGTGCTGTACTGGTTTATTCCTCATTTGAGTTTTTTTTACAGGTCTGCCTACCTTTGTATTTGCCGACAATGCACTTTGCCCCCTCTGTCACCTTCTCCTTCTTCCCTGCCTGCTCTATTTCCCACTTACTTTCTTACCCAATCCTTTCAATGCCACCCCTTAACTTCCTCTCTCCCTATTCTTTCTGCCCTGGTCTTCTCTCTTCCCCCTCCTTAAACTTTGAATTCCTCCACAGAGCCTTTCTTCCCCTCTCTGTCACCCCTTTCGCTATCTTCCCCTCACACTAGGGATGTAATTCCCACTCTATCATTCTGCTCCTTATCCTGCTTCTCCTCCTAGCTGGCAATATCAAATCTAACCCTGGCCATTCTTCTACTGCCTTCTCCCTCCATTCTCTCCCCAAAGGTCTTAGACTCTTCCACCTCAGCGCTAGCAGCCTCCTACATAAAGCAGACCTTCTGAAAGTTTGGTTTACCCAGCACTTCCCTGATCTACTCTGCATCTCTGAATCTTGGCTATCTTCTAGAATTCCTGACTCCAGCTTGTCTATTCCCAACTACAACTTTTTAGGTAGGACTATGGTAAATGAGGGGGGTGATGTTGCCCTCTGTGTCTGCCAGAGTCTTACCTGCTCTGTCTGTCTCACAGGATCTGTACCCTCTTCTTAAGAGCTTCTCTTAGCCAAACTCTCTATTCTCTCCTTCCTATCAATCTTCATTGTTGTTCTCCTTCTTACCAATCTTCATTGGTGTTATCTATACCTCCACAAAATCAATTCCCTCACTTTTGTTGACAATCTCTCCTCTCCTCTCTAGCCACCCACTCTTCCTCTGATGAACTCATTCTGCTAGGAGACTTTAACATCAATAGCTCTACCCTGCCTCAGGTCAGCTCCTCTAAAGCTCAACACTGAGCCCACACAATTTAAACTTCGCTCCTCAGACCATGCTTTGCTGGACTGTGTTTTCTCCTCACATCCTCACCACAGTCACAACTGGTGTTATGCTGGATGACTTCAGTGACCACTGCATGACACACTGTATTAGAAAGGTTTGCCTCCCTCTTGCCCCTCTTAAATATATATATATATATATATATATATATATACAGTACATATATATATAGTCTAGGTCCCTCCAGTCATTTGACATTGACTCCTTTCTCAGTGACCTCGCAGTCACTGACTGGTCTTCCATCCTTTTTGCTACCATTATTGACATGGCCCTCACCTTGTTCAACTCTATATTTCTACACATGTCATGTGGGACATGCATGCCCCTATGTCCAGGGTAAAGGACTTCTAGCATCCTATATTACTGAAAACCTCTTAGATCTGTGTATGTCCTGCAACCATGCCGGGGCCCATTTCAAGTTGTCTCGCTCTGCTTCAGACCTCTTTACCTACAGGAAGCTTAGAAATTCCTGGACCAAGGCTGAACAATTTGCAAAATCAAATTACTTCAATACCAACCTTCAGGATAATCTTTACCCCACAGCAAAGTTCTAAAAGGTGATTCGCCCCCTTTTTGACCCCCCCACCCAGTCAACCTCCTCAGTCCTGCTCATGAATGGTTCACCTATCTTTGCTCTCCTCAGTTGCCTCTCACTTCAATGAATTTTCGCCACTCTGTACTCTCCCTCCCACCTCAGCCTATCACCTCTCTATCCCATTGTCAGTCCTCCTGCCCTTCTGTAGGCACAGCCACCTCAGGGTTTGCTACTCTCTGTCAGTCCTCAGGAGACTCTGCATGCTAGCTCCTCCCTTAACCTCTCCAAATCTAGTCGTCATGGGCTGAACCAAAAGCTATTTCATCTCTCTGCTCCCAACATTGCTTCTCCTCTCACCCAGCTTCTCACTCTCTCTTCCTCCTGTGCTGTTCTTCAGCCCAGGAAATTTGCAAAGGTTTTCCCCATCTACAAAAGGAGTGACCCAACCTCTCATAGCAACTTCTGATCCATCTCTTTCTTCCCTTCTCTCAATAAACTGCAAGAGAAACTAGTTTACCCCTAGCTTACCGACTTCCTCTGTTCCTCCAACTTCCTCTCTCCCCTCCTGTCTGGTTTCCACAAACACCACTCCACAGTCTTCTCCCTGCTGCATGTCTCTGATTCTGTTATTACAGGGAAGGATCAGGGACTTATCACAGATGCAATTCTCATCATCTGGCTAAGACCTTTTACTCAGTAGCCCAATCACTCCACCTGGATGAGCTATGCTCAGCTGGCCACTCTGCTTATACTGATGACTGGTTCAGGTCACGTATCTTTGTCCGACTCTTGTCAGTACAGGTTGTAGATGCCCTGTCCTCCCTGCCCCCCCCCCGATTCAGTCTGGGGTCCCCCAACTCTCCATACTGGGAACCATCCTCCATCTATGCTAATTTGCATATTCACATGTATACAGGTAACACTGTCATCTTTGCCTCAGGTGCCTTGGCTTAGGCCTTGGAAGAATCGCTTCAGCATGACTTCATCAATGACCTATGATGGCTCCAATCCAAACAACTCTAGGTCAACACTAAGGAAACTACATCCATGACCTTTGGTACCAGCCAGAAACTGGCTAGGCTCTGCTCCCTCCCTCCCTGTATTCACCACCCTGGATGTCTCCCCTCCAAAGCAGTTTTCACTTTCAAATACCTTGGTCTGTGGCTGGATAATAGACTCGACTTCTCCACCCACATCAACATCATCTACTCCAAATTCCACCCTAAACTTTGTGCCCTGTACCACAGCAAGGATTCCCAGATCCACTGGGAGCTGGTAACCAAAATGGTGTATTCGATGGCTGACTGTGTGGATGTGGTTTACGGCACCACCCCTTCCTCCTCCTCCTCCCTCATCAGACTGGACACCCTCTGGAATGCTATTTGCCACTTCACGGCCAATGCCCCCTTTTGTACTCATCACTGCTTCCTTTATTTCTCTCTTTCTCTCTCTAGTCCTCCTCTTTCTTCGTGTCACCAAACTCACTGTATTTCTTTCATCTCTAAATACTGGTTTGGGACTCTTCCTCCTTACTTCTCCTCCTTCCTATCCCCCCTACCTTGCCCTAGAGATTCATGCACCTTCTCCCTTCCTCAGTCCACCCCACTGCTTGCCAGTCTGCTTTCACCTATTGTCTCCCCTCAATCTGGAACAATCTCCCCTCTGACTTCTTCCCTCCCACTTCTCCCTCAAATGCCAGTTCAAACTTCTCTGTGCCTTCCCTGCTCCTGCCATGCTCCCACCGGACTGTGGCTTACACACTCTCTCCCCTTCTGTCAGACTGCCTAATTTTTCTTGTATTTTTGTTTACTGTTAAATTGTTTATTGACTTTAATTTTTCTTGCATTTGAGTTTGGTTGGCTGTATGGTGTGCTTTTTTATGCAAACTGTAACATGTTTCATTCTTTTTGCCCCCACTTTATTATACCACTGCCACTGCATTTTATCACATGCATTTTTGTTTGTGCACTGTATGCACTTCACATTGTATCATTTTGTTTCTCCTGACTTGTGCTTTGTCTCCTCTCCCTCTCTTCCCAGTCACACCTGGAAACAAGCCTTGGCTCAGTGTGCCTTCCCTGGCTGCTAGTTTTCAAATAAATAAAGTGACTTTATTTCAGTGACACACACCCTGAAGTGTATTATTGAGATTATAAAATTGATCCATTTATATATTTTTGGTTGTAAGAAGGCTGTTTTGTGGGTACCTGGGGCTAAGTTATGGGTGACACTCCCCACCAATCAGCTTTCAGCATTTTTACATCCATTTTAAAATCCTGCAATCAGGTTAGGGGAGGTGAAGCAGTAAGGACAAGGGATCTGTCCCCTTTTGGAATATACTTTTTGATGTGCAATGTAAAATTAGCTAATTAAGCAAACATTATTTACTTTTTCTTACAGACATCTTTGCTCTATATTTAGAGTTTTTATTTTTTACAGTCACACTGTCCATATTGATATGTACACAACCACATCTTGTGACTGTACCTCTGGAGGAGGTGTACACATCCCTGAGGTGCACACAATTAGCATTTCTAAATGCATACACAACTACACCTCTAGTACACTTCACTAAGATGTACCTAATTAGCATTTTTAGACATACATATCTGCTACACCTAAATAACACTGCAACTGCACTGTTGTAAACCTTATGTACAGCTCTCAGACAGTGGTATAGTTGAGTGGCACACCTCAAGGTGTACTGAGGTGCATACATCATTAAACCTTTTTCAACACATCAGATACTCCTCAGCAGGGTCAGAGTAAGGAAATTTGTATGGAAACAGGACATTTGCTGTTCAGGCTACTTCTGCTCCTGCTGCTTGTCTACATATGATATAATCTCTTGCTAGTGACATAACACACAATGACATAGTAACATAGTAATTTCGGGGTCAGAAGAAACATCAGGTTCATCATGTCCACTTCCCCCACTTCATTAGCAGGGATGAAATAAATATGTTGTGCAAACACATTGAAAGGCTTTGGAAAAAAAAAGGAAGGGCTATCAGGAGGTACTGTAGTTAAAAAAAACTTCAACAAAAATGTCTTTAATAAAATGAGTAGAATCCAAATCTGCATCTAGTTTCAGTGGTAGTTCAGCAACGTGCAGATTTTTATGACTAGTTTGATTCCACAAATATTTGGCCTTACAGTGTAGGTGACACTCTTCTTTCATGTCGGATGCAGTGGTTGCTTAAACTGGTTGCTTAGTGATGTTGTGGTGTCACTGGTTTTATTCAATTGCACAGACAAGTGATCCACCTCCTTACGAGTGGATTTAAGATCTTTTTGCAAAAGTCTTTTTTTTTGCAGTAAGGGATTCATATATGCATTCACTTCTTTCAAGTATTAATAGGGTCCAACTGACTTGCCCAGTAAATCTAATGCGTAATGTTTATTTTCAGTTGATGTCAGGTTAAAGGTTTCTGATAAATCCTCCATTTTAGCTCTCATAGCAAACGTCAAGCAACATGTGTAAGCCCTCTTCCTTGGTCTAAGGATATACAGATGGCAACAGCTTTTACAGGAAGGGGCACCCACAGAAACTACCAATATGCAGTCACTTTTTTTATTTACTCTTTATGCACCCTTACTCACCACACCAGCTGCCTTTCCTCAGGGAGCACTAGCCTGTGCACGCTCCCATAGTTCCACCCCGGGTAACTCCATTGGGGTACCGTGGACCTACCCCCATCCTGCCATGGTTTACTCCCAGGGTGGGGAGGAAGGGAACCCCCTCATTGACCCCACAGTCCATGAGTGTGCACTGGGTGGTCCACCCCAGTCCTCGAGGAGCCCGGTTATAGATTGTTTCGGGACAGCTGGGTCCAATCTTCAGGTGGATGGTGCAGGTTTTCTGCTTTTCTGGTGCCACCTTCATAGATATCAGTGTGCTAGGGGAGCCAAGGGGTGGAGCACGTCACAGCGTGCTGCCACTCCGGATCCTAGCCAATGTCCTCCCACCTGGCTTTTTGCTGTCCCGTTGCACCTCCACCTGTGGTCACACAAGTGTCAGTAGAACAGTGGGACAGGCAATCCATCCTCCCTAGAGGAGGAGAGCAGCACAACAGGCACTCAATCCCCCTCCTCCCCCGGCTGGCCCTCCAGCAACCTGAGTCTGTTTCTGAACCCAGGTCACTGACGTTGCAAGTGGTAGCTCTACCGCTGCACTGGAGGACCAGCCCCCAGTATGCACTTACTTGACCTCCCAGTCTGGAACTTGACCTTTGGGGTCCTCAGACACTCAGCAGGGCAACTGAAGGTGAAACTTAAAGGGTTAGCAGAACAGGGGAGCAGAGCAAATGGGAATGTCAAAATGGCGTTGAAAAACTAAGACCAGGATCCTTTTATTCTTCTTGTGCATGAGTTCACTGGTTAAATGCAGATGTTCACATCCCTTTCAGGTTATTCATGCCCATCAGCCTATCAAAGTTTTGTGTGATCACCAACGGGTGAACATTCAGACATTCCTGGGGGTCGCAAGCGATCCAGGTGGGGTACAAGCAGACTAGTTTCTGGCCCTGTTGGAAGCACAAATGTCACTATCCTTGGGGTCCACTTCCCAGGCAGTAAGTATGTGGACCACCTGGGCTATCCATCCATTCATTCCATTTCCCTATACAGGCAGCAGAAATAAGTTTAAAGGTGCTTCTGAGGCACAGAACTTTATTTGACTCGAACACTTGCAGTGGCTGCTTCACTTTCTGATATTTCAGAGCTCCTTTTGCACAAGACTCCCTCAGTCTCTGGGCTCTACACACCTGTCAGGCACACTCAGGGATACTGTCTCATTTGCCTAGCAGAGGCTGTCCAGAGTATCTGGGTGCAGCATGCCCATCAAGCACACTCTGTGAAAAATTGCCTACGCACTAAGGCAGAACTCTCTTTCACATGCAATTCTAGAAATACCATCTGGCCTCACAGTGAGAGGCTGGGCAGCTGTGGTACCAAACACAGTCACTTTAAATGTCAGAATCAATAGATTTCACCCCTTCAGCTCATGCTACTGACTCCTCCCTTGTGGAATGCCAAGTCAGATCAGATGACCCAGTCCTCCATGGGCCTAGAGAATGGAATGCTGAGATGCGGTACACACTCTTAGAGGTACGTATCTCCTGTGAGGGGCTACACATGTGACATGTGGCTACACATGAGACATGGATGTGATAGGTACAGCAGCAGCTGTTGTGATTTCTGCTAAGGGGGACTCAAGTAGAGACAGGGGAACTTCAGGACTAGTATATAGTTCATCACATAATTCTCACATATTCAGCAATTCTGCCAGCGTTGGCATTTGCAGGTTCTGCCAATGTTTGAAAATACAGAGTCCCTGGGTGCACCGAGATATGTCACAGTAAGTGAGTCTTTTTCACTTGTGTCTCCTGAGCTTAGCTTTGATGGATTAAGTAAGGTTTCCTACAGCTTTGGGAGGGTTTCAGAGGCAGCCAAAGAAGTAGGAGTCAGGCTGTGCATCCCCCAACCATAGACTATTATGCTGGCTGGGAGATGGGCAAAAGTATTTTTTAGGTGGCTATATATTTGGCAAGTAAATCTCTTCACTTGATTTGGTAGAAAATGCCTTCCTCTGTCATTTTGTGTCTGACAACTTTGAAATCAAAACACAGGGCCTGATTCTCAAAGCTCCAGGGATGGTGCAAGGGGCTTGCATCCCACTATTTGGTACAAAGTGCCCCTTGCAACAAACAATGCCCCTGAAGCAATTCACAAAGGGATCCTGCATCTACCACAGGCTGTCTGAACCAAACAGAGCTTTCCCCAGCTGTACATCACTAAATGGGCTGTGACAAGGGGCTAGGGGCATGCAGCAGATGCATGCTGCCAAAGCACCACAATTGATATTCTCAAAGTGCACCCAGAGGGCAAATTTCTAAGTAAGGCAGGGATGATCTAAGGGTACTTAGAAATTTGTCCTCTAGGTGAGTTGACCACCTTTACGTGGCAATGTGACATGGCCCTCTGCCCCAGCCCCAATCAGTGGTTAGAAATATAAACATATCCCCCATAGGCTATCCTCAAGCCCTGATATCCCATTACAAATATAAAAACATCCCCAGTAGTCTAGGGCTCCCGCCCCAAGCCCAATCTCAGTTATAATGCAGGTGTTATGTATTCATATAAAGATAATGACCTGTGGTTCAGCTGCACCCCAGCCCCAAACTCCCATTATAATGCAAAGTATTGTATTATATATTGAGTACGGGTTGTGAGTGGATGCTGGCGATTCACCGTTGTGAAATTGATCTTTCTGGTTTCAGTACACCTCTCATAATTCACAGTGCCCCTGGCCTTCTTCCCCATCCCATAACTGTGGCGACTGGCACAGACCACCACTACTGTTACAGCTAGCAGTAGACTGAGGTCTGAATGAGTGCATACTGTATACAGTACGTGCTCATTCAGAGCTCTGTCAGCAGCTGGCCATGGTGGCAAGCGTGGCTGTGCCAGTTGCTGGCTGGGTTACGGGATGGGGGAGCAGTGAAAAAAAGCACTGTGGGTGGTGGGGGTCCACCAGACCAACACCAGGATGGTTGGGATTTCTTACAATGGCAGATCAGGGCTGGGGCATCCACTAGACCACCCTTTCATTATAAATATACGTACATAATTAATACAATACTTTGTATTATAATGGGAGATCAAGGCTGGTATATCTGCTCGATCACCAGGTCATTATAAATAGTTATACTTATACATAATACTCTGCATTACAATGGGAGATTGGGGCTTGGGGGGGCACTAAACTCCCGGGTATGTTTTTATATTGCTAATGGGAGATCAGGAACTTGTGGGGGTGCTAGACTACCAGGGATATTGCCGCAAGGCCACCCACGGCTTGCAACACCCTGTCCGGGTGTGCCCTCTATTTGGCGCACTACTATGATTGCTGCAAGCTGCAGGACTTTGCCACCGGGACCCTGCCTGATAGTGAATCGGGTCCAGGGTTCTTGGTGCACCAGGTATCAGCGCAAGCCACCTTTTGTACGGTTTGTGCTGATTTCTGAGACTCGAGCCCACAGAGTTCAAGCAGTGTTCAAAACGGCTGTTAGAGCACTCCTTATCATATATGTTCTCAGTCAGCCATCTTGTCCCCCTCCCTTCTCTTGAAGATGAAGGCTATACTGGACACAAGAATATTGCGAGTGGCACTACCAGTTACTCCTTTAGCTCCACTGCAATTCTGGGGTAGATCCCATCCACCCCTTGTAGCTTATCTAGCTTCATATTTTTTTCAGTCAGCACAGGCATGATGCCCAATGACTACACTGTGGCATCCCATGGTGTTATGGACCCTCCTAATGAGCCCCCTCCCACCACTGTGGGCCCTCTGGTGAACACTGAAGCAAAGTATGCATTAAGCATCTTAACCATTACCTCTGGCTCTTTCATAGGTTATGAACATATGAACATACAAAATTGCCAGCAGATAAAGGCCTTAATCAAGTTGGCTCAATTGTGCAGCTAGCAGACCTTATACTGCAGCTTTCCTCCTCCCTCCCCTCCAGTGTTCGTCCCTCTTACCCTGTCCCATCCCCATTTGAAGCAGCCTACTGTTCTACAGGATACCACTTCCTCTGGCAATGCATTCCACCCAGACACCACCCTCTGCATAAAATATTGTCTCCTCATTCCCCTCTGAAATTTCCCCTTTCTAATCTCAGATCGTGTCCTTGAGTGTCCCTTCCCCTTCTTAATTTGAAAAGCCCCGCTGTGCCTTTCTTATTTATTCCCTTCATGTACTTGAAGATTTCAATCATGCCCCCCCCATCCTTCCTCCCCTCCAGGGAGTACATGTTCAACTACCTCAGCCTGCTCTTGTGGGGTAAGTCCCCTAGCACCTGGATCATTTTTGTTGCTCTGCAATGTACCCCTTCCAGTAACCTAATGTCCTTCTTCAGGTACGGTTACCAGTACTGCACACAGTACTCCAGGTGTGGTCTAACCAGTGGCCTGTATAGCGGCAGGATCACCTCCCCCCCTTCCTGGAGGGTATACCTCTGGTAATACAACCCAGCATCATGTTGGCCTTTGCAGCTGCCTTTCTACATTGTGCTGAGGTTACTCACTGCTCCCGTTATGATCACCCCCAGATTCATCTCCTCTTCCATCTTGGCTAGTTGAATCCCCCTAGCTGGTAGCTTCTCCTTGGGTTTTTTGCACTGAAATGTAGCACCTTGCAATTCTTGGCATTGAATCTCAGCTGCCAAATGTCCGACCAGGCCTTCAATTTTGCCATAGAAACATAGAAACACAAAAATTTAATCGGCAAATAAGGACCGTTAGGCTCATCCAGTCTGCCCGTAGGCCCTATACATTGTATGTGGCCACTGACCCTATGTGAGCAATGGCTTTTCATCACTCCCTCCCCCTCAGGTTTCCCTTGTGCCTGTCCCAGGCATGCTTAAACACCTCCACTGTGCTTGCCTCCACTACCTCCTGTGGCAGACTATTCCAAGCATCGACTACCCTTTCTGTGTAGAAAAACTTCCTCACATTACTTCTTAATCTACCCCCATACAATTTCATATTGTGCCCCCTTGTTCTAGTACTTTTTCTACATTGGAAAAGGTCCCCCACCTGCACCTTGTTTATGCCTTTGAGGTACTTGAAAGTTTCAATCTTGTCCCCCCTCTGTCTTCTCTCCTCCAGTGAGTACATATTGAGGTCCCTTAGTCTCTCCTCAAATGTTTTGTGGTACAAGCCCTGCACCATCTTTGTTGCCCTTCTCTGGATAGTCTCCACCTTATCTATGTCCTTGTGCAGGTGTGGCCTCCAGAACTGCACACAGTACTCCAGGTGAGGCCTTACCAATGTTTTATACAATGGCATCACCACCTCCTGCCTCCTGCTAGAGATACCCCTGCCTTTGTACCCCAACATGCTACTGGCCCTCCCTGCCATCTTTTTACACTGCTTTGATACCTTAAGATCATCAGCAATGATAACCCCTAGGTCCCTTTCCTCTTTGGTGACAGTCAGCCCCCCCAACCTGTAGCTCTCCCTAGGGTTCCCTCTACCCAAGTGCATTATTTTGCACTTCTTTGCATTGAATCTCAGTTGCCACATCTCTGACCATCTTTCAAGTTTTTCCAGGTCCCTCTTCATTTTCTCTTGGTGTCATCTGCAAACAGGCAGACCTTTCCTTCCAGCACCACTGCAATGTCACTAATGAAGACATTGAAGAGGACTGGTCCTAGTATTGATCCCTGTGGTAACCCACTGGTCATCCCCCTCTCCCCATATTGTACTCTATTTACCACCACCCTCCATCTCCTGTTTGTTAACCAGTTCCTAACCAAGTTCACCACCTTTTCTGCCATGCCCAGACTACCCATCTTGTTAATCAGCCTTCTATGTGGGACAGTGTTGAAGGCTTAGCTGAAATCTAGGTAGCCGACGTCTACCACTCCTCCCTGATTTAGTTCCCTAGTCACCCAATCAAAAAAATCTATTAGATTTGTTTGACATGACCTTCCTGTTGTGAATCCATGTTGCTTCAGATCCTGAGCACCGCTGGATTCCATATGTGCGACTATCCTTTCTTTCAGCAGTGTCTCCATGATCTTTCCCACCACTGAGGTGAGGCTGACTGGCATGTAGTTCCCTGCCTCCTCCCTACTTCCGCTTTTGTGCAGTGGGACTCCTCCCTGATTTAGTTCCCTAGTCACCCAATCAAAAAAATCTATTAGATTTGTTTGACATGACCTTCCTGTTGTGAATCCATGTTGCTGCAGATCCTGAGCACCACTGGATTCCATATGTGCGACTATCCTTTCTTTCAGCAGTGTCTCCATGATCTTCCCACCACTGAGGTGAGGCTGACTGGCATGTAGTTCCCTGCCTCCTCCCTACTTCCGCTTTTGTGCAGTGGGACTCCTCCCTGATTTAGTTTCCTAGTCACCCAATCAAAAAAATATATTAGATTTGTTTGACATGACCTTCCTGTTGTGAATCCATGTTGCTGCAGATCCTGAGCACCGCTGGATTCCATATGTGCGACTATCCTTTCTTTCAGCAGTGTCTCCATGATCTTTCCCACCACTGAGGTGAGGCTGACTGGCATGTAGTTCCCTGCCTCCTCCCTACTTCCGCTTTTGTGCAGTGGGACTACATGTGCCCTCCTCCAGTCTTCTGGAATGAGACCCATGTTGAGTGACGCTGTGAACAGGGCCGCCAGAGGCGCTGCAAGTTCACTTCGTAGCTCCTTTAATATCCTTGGGTGGATGCTGTGTGACCCCATGGCCTTATCCATTTTTAGTTTTGTGAGTTCTTCCAGGACTCTCTCCACTGTGAATGAACTGATGTCCACCTCTCCCCCCCATAGCCTCTGCAACCCAGCTGTGGTCCTTGACCTTCCCCCTCCTTAGTGAATACTGAGCAGAAGTATTTGTTCAGTATTTCTGCCTTGCCCAGATCCCCCTCCTTACACTCTCCCTTCTCCCCTTTAAGCCTCACAATCCCCCCCTCCAGTTTTTCTTCTTTCACTGATGTACCTATAAAATGCCTTATCCCCTTTGTTTACAGAGTGTGCTAAGTCCTCTTTTGTCTGCTCCTTCACCCTCCTAACAGCCTTCCCTGCTTCCCTTAGACATTCAAGGTACATCACCCTGTCCTTCTCCCTTTAGCTACCCTTGTATTTCCTGAAACTCAGCCTTTTAGCCTTGACTTTGTCCCCTATTTCTGTGGAGAACCATAGTGATTTCCTTCTTCCTTTCCCTTTGGCCACTATCCTAATGCATTGGTTTGTTATATCCACTATGGCTCCTTTCAGTTTCTCCCATTGTTCTTTCACCCCCTCTATTACCTCTCCCTTCCCCAGGACTGCTTGTATATATCTACCCATTTCAGTGAAATCGGCCCTCCTGAAATCTAATACTCTTCCCCTTGTGTGGCTTAATTGAGCCCATGTCTCTATGCTGAACCACACCATGTAGTGGTCACTGGACTCCAGCTGCCCTTTCACCTGTATTTCTTCAACTCTGTTCCCATTGGTCCATACCAGGTTCAGAACTGACTTGTCCCTGGTTGGCTCATGCACCAGCTGCCTGAGTCTAACCCCCTGCATGGATTCAAGGATGGCTGTGCTTCTGGCTGACACATACATCTACGTGGCCCAATCCACCTCTGGCATTTTGAAATCCCCCAGTAGCAGGATTTCACCTTTAGCTGCCATGTCATGTATGTTCTCCACTAGTTCCCTGTCTACTTTCTCCCTCTGTGCAGGAGGTCTATATATCACCCCTGTGCATATTGCTGTTTCATTCCCTGGCTCCAGGGTGACCCACATTACCTCAGCCTCCCCCTGTCTTCCCTGAACATCTGTAGCCTTCATACCATCTCTGATATACAGTGCCACTCCCTCACCCTTTTTACCCTCCCTGTCCCTCCTGAACAGTATATAGCCTGGTACATTGACTTCCCAGCCATGATTAGCAGAGTACCATATCTCTGTTATTGCTGCTATGTCAAGGTCTGCATCTGCCAACCAGGCCTCCAGATCTGGAACCTTGTTGCCTAGGCTATGGGCATTTGTTTGCATGTTTTACAGTCAGCCCTCCCTCTGCTCTTGTTCTCTCTCTCCAGCGTCTTCCCCCACCCCAGTTTCCTTTCCTATGTGCTCTTGTCCCCCCTTGTATCACTCATTATACATTCTTCACCTGCCTGCCCCTCCCTGCCTGCTTTAGCTGTTCCTGTAGTCAACTTATGCTTATGTTCCTGCATATTCCCATGGGGGGTGTTCCTAAGCCTCCTGACCCTCCTGGCTCTCCCCCCTTGCCCAGTTTA
Organism: Neoceratodus forsteri; assembly: GCA_016271365.2. Taxonomy (NCBI): domain Eukaryota; kingdom Metazoa; phylum Chordata; order Ceratodontiformes; family Ceratodontidae; genus Neoceratodus; species Neoceratodus forsteri. Next base: position 301,422,743 of record CM057450.1, on the reverse strand, counting down.
AATGCTCACAGCAGAAGCATTTAAACTTGTCACAAAGGACCAAGGTCCCCTTCTCGGAGAGATGCAGGCCATCATCCTTATATAAGCTCGTATCTGCACAGGTCAGGCCCCAGTCCCTTATGAAACCAAAACCCTCCCTTCCACACCAATCCTTCAATCAGGAGTTGAAGGGATGGATGTGGAGTTCCCTAGCTTCCCCCATGCCCTGGACAGGTAGCACCTCCGAGAATGAGACGGAGCATGCTATTTGTTTCAGTTTCCCCCCACCTTCCTAAAATCTTCCTGGACTCGGGCTAACTCCACCCTTCTCCTGGCCAGGTCATTGGTCCCCAGGTGGACAATGACATCCAGCTGCTCCCTCCTAGCTATTTCTGTAGTGATCCTATGGATCTTCTTCCCATCCCTCCATGCAGTGCTTCCTGGGAGGCACTTGACCTCCCTTGCTCCCCTGCTAGGTGACCCTAACTCCACTCCCCGGACAGTAGAGTCCCCCACTAGGAGAAGCTTACCACTCCTCTGGAGTTCCCTGCCTCCATTCCCCAGGACTCCATCCTGAAGGACCCTCCCACCCTCTCTGGTCCCAGGCTCGGGTTCTTGAGTGGTGATTTCTCATTCCTCCAAAACAGTGTTGGAATTACTAAGAGGGACCAGTTGGGGGATGTGCTTTTGACCCCCTTCCCTCACCTTCCCAAACTCACCATAGTCCAATCGCTCCTCTTCCCTGGCATCCTTTGAGGTACAGGTTGTGGACCTGGTGGTCTCTGGGTTGGGGTGGATGCCACCTTCAGCTTGGTCAACTCTACTCAGAGACAAGAAACCTCCTCCCTCAGCCCAGAGAAGTGCCTGCAGATAGGGCAGATTCGCAGCCTCCAGAATGTCTACCTGAAGACAGCTGCTCCACAACCACTGCACTGCACCACTCCCATCATGTCTGTTTCCTTCCTCAATCAACTGCCTGCTTAAGACAGCTATTTGATCTCTCCCAAATATGTATTTTATTCCTATTTTGTTATGCCCTCTATTTGCTACTTCCTGTCTGGATGCAGGATGTTGCAAGACCCTATGGAACTCACCCAATAAATGTAAGGTGAGCCCTGGGGTGGGTGGGTAGTGGGGTGGGAGTGGGACTACACCACAGGCTGTGTCCAAAAACAATCAGTCAAGGATTCCTCTGGCAGTGGCTCCTCATATAACTCACCATGGTCCAGACACAGACACTTTCAAACACACAGTCACAAACCTGTCAGCTAGAATCCCTCAATCCTGCCCAAACTAAATGGAAAAGCCCATAGAAATGGCAGTTAAGAAAATACCTCAAATACAATTACAAACACAGTCACAAACTCACCAGCTAGAGTCATTCCCTCCTGCTCCAACTAAATGAAGAATCAACTGAAATGACAGTTAAACCTCACATTTAAACTACACTAATCCCTAATATGATGCCTGCACTTAAAGTTCAGACACTGCCACTTTCAAATATACTGTCACAAACGTGTCAGCAAGCACACAGAAATGGCAGTTAAGACCTCAAATACACATACAAACACAGTCACAGACTCACCATTTAGAGTCCTTCCCTCCTGCTCCAACTAAATGAAGAATCAACTGAAATGGCAGTTAAACTTCACATTCAAACTACACTAATTCCTGTAATATGATGCCCGCACTTAAAGTTCAGACACAGCCACTTTCAAACACAAAGTCACAAACTTGTCAGCTAAAATCCCCCAATCCTGCCCAAACTAAATGGAAAAGCACACAGAAATGGCAGTTAAGAAAATACCTCAAATACAATTACAAACACGGTCACAAACTCACCAGTTCACCAGGTAATCTTGCAACCCCTGCCAACCTTCTAAGTCATCCAGTACTGCTCTCATCTTGGTGTCATCTGCAAACAGACTGATCTTGCTCTTGACGCCTATTGAGATGTCTGCTATAAAGATCTCCAAAACCACACTGACCACAGTACAGAGCCCTGTGGCACCCCATTTGTCACCACCCTGGGAGATGAGAGTTCCCCTCCCACCACCACCCTCTGCTGTCTCCCTTGCAGCCAGTTCACTACCCATCCCACCATCTTCACCCCCACCCCTGTGCCTTACAGCTTACTTCCTAGCCTCCCATGTGGCGCCAAATTGAATGCCTTACTGAAGTCCAGGTATAGGACATCCACTGCATGGCCCCTGTCTAATTGCCTGGTTACCCAGTCATAGTACTCCACCATGGAGTAACCTCAAGGTTCCTTCCCACCACCCCTGTTTCCAAATACTGTTTTTAATATATAATATATATACACATATATATTCATATCCTTTTTATATCCCCACCCCCAGACTATATGTTCATGTCTTACACTATAGGTATAAGTATTTTTACTTAGTCATCTTTATATCTGCAATAAAGGAGGTAACATTTTAAGAATAGCCATCCAGGAGGTTTTATCCCCGTAATGGCCATCATACATTTCTTCCATCAGTTTCTCATAATATAAAATCATTTTAAGAATCACACACCATTTATTTATACCAAAACTTGGTAACTTGGCGGAATTCCAATTTTCCAGAATAATTCTTTTAGTTGCCATTGTGTCCAATGCTATAATTTTCTTTTTTTTTTCCTGTCTAGTATCTAGTAAATAAAAATCATTGAAAATAAAGATTTGGGGGTCTAATGGGAGTTGTATATTTAATATTTTCTCAGTTTCAAGTTTTGTTAGTTCCCACCACACAAGTATTTATTTGCATTCCCACATTAAATTAAAATGATTATATTTCTTATTATTGTCATTACAGTTGTGTCAACATATATTTGGGTGGTCTGTGTCTATTTTATTTAGTTTGTAGGGTGTAATGAATGCTCTATCTATAATTTTATACTGTATAGATTTATTTTTTGCATCAATATACAGTCTGTTAGCTTTTATAGGTATATTTTCCATTGTTGAATTCCCCATTTATCTGATAATTCCTCTTCACAAGTTACTTTTACTTTATGTAGGGCTTTTTCTAAAGTCTTCATATTTTTATTAATAATATGTTCATAAAAAAGGCCATGATACTTATCTTTTTCCACTTACATATGGAAGATTCCATAATTCAATAATATGTGCATTCTACCTCATCCTGTTTGGCTCTTTTCCCCCAAATAAATGTATCAAACTTATTTTTAAGCAAATTATATTTAATCCAGGTTTGGGGAATGGCATATTCATGACATTTACTTATAAACACTTCACTGGTGACAAAGGTGTCTTCTTGCAAGAAGTCTGGCCAATAGAATATTTTTAATTTATTTAGATCCAAATTTGTCAACAAATTGGCATTGTATTTATTCCATATTTTGTGATTCCCATTAATACTTGCACATATTTCAAAGTTGTTTCGTGGGTAGATTTTTTCATTTGTTTACATATCTTTTGTAAACCACAATAATAGGATTTTGACATTTTTCAAATAGTTGTGGGAACGCAAGTATATCCTGAATTTTAAGATTGGTTTGTTTATATTCAACCATTCTAACCATTAACGGTGTTGTGAGTGGTGGGAATTCAAATTCATTTTTACTTACTTTTATCCATATAATTGCTTGTTTAATTTTTGCGGCCAAATAATAACTAATAATAGCAAATGGCAACCCATTCCCTCTTGTTTTCTTAACAGGATTAATTTATTCCAGGCAGTTCTTGGTACTCCACCTTGCCAAATTAATTTTCTAAATATTCTTCTCACCTGTTCTAACCATGTGATTGAAATTTCACCTTGGATAGCTTGAAATAAATACATAAGATGGGGCATCACCATCATCTTAAGGGTTTTGATTTTTCCCCAAAGTGATAGAGCTTTATCTTGCCATTTCATAAGCATATTAGCAATTGTTTCCCTATAATTATTTAAATTGATTTCAGTTGTTTTATTTATATTATTAGTTGATGGAATCTCAAGGTATTTTATTGATTGTTGAATTTTCATTTCAGAAATAACTTCTTTTGTTTCTTGCGTTATGTTATTTATACATAATATTGTAGATATTGATTTATTCAATGTGAAATTTGAAAAGGATGAATATGTGTTAAATTCTTGTAATAGTTCAGGATATGAATTCTTGGGGTTTGAAATCATAATCATAATATCATCTGCATACACGTTTAGTCTAAAGTGGTTTCCCTCTCTTGCCCAATTTGTTATTTTATTATTTCTTATATGGTTCAATAATGGTTCCAATGTTAGTATAAATAAAATGGAGGACAGGGGACACCCTTGTCTCACACCATTGTTCATTTTAATAGGGTCTGATTTATATTGGTTTATTTTAAATACCACAGTGGGACATTTGTATAAGAATTGAATTGATTTAATAATGAAGTCTGGGAATCCTCATACCTCCAGAGCATGGAACATAAATTACCAGTTAACCAATTCAAAAGCCTTGGATGCATCCAGAGCTATGGCAATGGTTTCTGGATCATTTTCAGATACTAAGGAAAAAGCAGCTTGAATTTCACCCAACCTCTAAAATATATTCCTTCCTTTAACAAAGCCTTTTTGGTCTTTATGAATTATATTTGGTATCTGGTTTTGGATTTTTAAAGTTATTAATTTGGCCATTATTTTATATTCACTGTTTAACAGTGCTATTAGCTGATAGTTTTCCAGTAACAGTAGGTCCTTGTTTTCTTTTGGTAGCAGAATAAAATCTGCTTCATATAATGATTTTGGTAGTTCAAACCCTTCGGACATTTCTATTGCCAATCTGGAAAACCATATGGACAACTCTTGTTCAAATGTTTGATAGAATTCACTAGTAAAACCATCAGGGCCAGGGGAAGAGTTCTTTTTCATTGTTTTAATTGCCTCTGTTGTCTCAGTTTTAGAGAAGTCCATTGAATTTATTTGTACTTTAGGCAAATTATTGTTTTTAAGGTATTCTTCCCTACTGTATCTAATTAAATTGTCCAGGTTGTTTGAATCGGACATATTATATATGGATTTGTAATATGTCTGAAAAACTTATGCAACACCAATATCACTTGTTACTATTTTTTGTGAGAGAGTTTTAATTTGTGTAATTTTCTTTCTTTCTTTCTTTCTTTCTTTCTTTCTTTCTTTCTTTCTTTCTTTCTTTCTGTTTTTTCAAAGCATGTGCTAATAACTTGACAGATTTATCTGCAAAAAAGTAGTTTATTCTTTAATCTCATTATATTTTCTTCTACTTTTTTTTACAATATTAAGTTTCTTTTCTGTTATTTTTTGTTCTAATTTTTCCTTATATTTTGTAGGGCTCTGTATTTCTTTTTCTTGTAGATCTAAAATCTCTTTATCCAATTTCTTGGAATTTACATTTTTTTATGTATTCAAATTTGATAGGATATGATATGTCCTCTTATAGTAGCTTTGAAGGCATCCCAAATCTCTTATACCATTTGTCCTTTATAGTTAATTTCTCAAAATTCTGTTATATGTTTTTTCATGTATGCAATAAAGCTTGGGTCTCAGAGTAAGTTATTTTGCAGCCTCTATTGTGGGAGCCCTTTCCTCTCCATTGATGGAACAAATTTAATGGATATTAAAGCATGATCAGAAATTGATATTTCATGGATCTCTGTTTTAGTAATATTGTTTATGGATTCTTTATTTAGGAAGATATAATCCAATCTTGAATAGACATTTATGTACTTAGCTTTAAATGTGTATTTAATTTTATTTGAGTTTTTATTCCTCCAAGTATCACATAGATTGTGTTCTTTTAAAAAAAATTATTTAGAATGGTTGATACTCTGTTATCTGGTGGAATTGGTTAGGACAATTTGTCCATCGCTGGATTTAGTAGGACATTAAAGTCCCCACCAAGAAATGTTTTTTCCATCTAATTCCACAATGGCTTGTGATAGTTGATTTATAAATGTTTCATGACTCAAAACAGGACTGTATATTGAACCTATTATAGTTTTGATACCATATATTCTACCTTTTACAAGATAATTCTTCCTTCTTTGTCTTACCATTGTTGAATAAACTTAAAATTGGTATTTTTAGAAATTAATATTGCAACCCCTCTACTGTTTGTTGTACCTTGGGAAAAATACACTTGATCTACCTAAAATCTTTTAATTTGTTATTATTTATTGAATCCAGATGTGTTTCTTGAATGGCTATAATGTTAACTATTTTACCGTGGACATATTGTAAAAATAACCTTTTCTTTTTCTGATTGTTTAGTCCATTGATATTTAATGAGGCAAAGATCAACTCTGTAGATTTTAATTGTTCACTTGACATTTCAATGGGAAAAATGTATTTAGGAAACCTCCATGTACTGACTTGTTAAATATTTGAAAACCTTCCCTTTTATTTCTTTTTGTTTTATAAAACAGTTCCATACCTACAGTATAGTATATCTCTCTTCCCCAAACTTAAACCTCCAAGAAATTCTTACTTTCAAATTAAGCATCAAATAACCATACATCACTAATGTTGGGTGTCGATAGACAGGTAATGACCTGTCTGATGCTGGCAAATTTATTCTTCATGCATCCTTTAGAACCCCTTTGTATCCCACTCCCACCACCCGTTTTAAGGGCAGAATCACCCTTTCACTTTTTTCCTGCCATTTATGAACTGGAAAAAGGTTTTAGTATTTCTACAGTTCTTGCTGCTATCCTGGTTTCCAGACCTTCCTTGACTGTCTTATTGTAATTCTAGTTTTGCAGTCCCTCAGTGCTGCTCTTAATTCCTCTTCAGCCTGGAAGAACCCCCCTCTCTTTGTAACAGTGATAAATCTTGTTTTTGTTTATAATTGATTACCTTAGTTCCCTCTTGAGATGGGGGGAGAGGAAATTTTTCCCTTACTGCTTACAGGAATACAGACTTCTGCAGCTATTTCCAGCACCATTGTCAATGAAGACTGCATTTGCTCTGCATAACCAGCCTCATGCAGTTGCTCCAAACCCTTGGACATCATGTTCTTCCTCACAGCAAGGTCTGCCTTTGTAAATTTTCTGATTCTGGTGGCTGAGGTCTGGCTAATCATCCCAGTCACCACAGACAGGTTTACCCAGTTGTGTTTACTGGTTCACATCAGTTCTTGATTTTTACACTGAAAGTGACCCCATCCCAACATTTGAGAACAAGGCCAAAGGTGGCCTCAAACCTTGTATCCTGTTGGTCATGCTTCTCTAGGAAGAAGTCCTTGAAGATGGACAGGAATTTGGTCTCAGCCATGCTGTTAGCCCTCTCAAGAGGCCAGTCTATGCCTGGAAGATTGACTTCCCCAAGGATAACTACTGCAACCAATGTGGCTGCACCTATAATTTCCCTGACCAGATGAGTGTTGTGTCCTTGCCCTGAGTGTGGGGAGGCTTGTAGCACACAGCCAGGATAACTCTTTTGACCCCTTTTCCCATAGCTCAACCCAGATGGACTATGTGACACTGCATGCCTCCTGATATCCTTACTTTCCTCCACAGTAATGCCTTCCGGTATAAAGACAGCCACCCTCCCCTTCCTGTTGGGCCTATCTCCTGGAAGTCTGCATCCCTCTATCCTGATGTCCCGGTTATTTTCTTCCCCTTCTAAGTCTCTGTGAGGGTCACTATGTTCTATCTTTTAAAGTGCATTAGGTTCTTGAGTTTACTCACTTTGCTGGGTGTGCTCTTCATGTTGGTCTGCATGCATGGAAACAGAAACATAGACTATGTGGCAAAAGAAAACAGAAGTACACCATGTTAGGTCATTTCTGTGCTTATCTCCATGCTTGGCTTAATGCCAGGCTAGAGTTTGAGAATGGACATGCCTAGAGGTTCATTGTCACCATCTTTCCCAAGCATCCCTTCCCCTCATCTATCTGTTGATTCTATTTTTCTCATATAGTTTATCTGTCACACCCAAGTTTGGATCCTGTCACAGTCCTGGCTTCAACAACCTCTCTGGGCAGCTGCTCCATTGGTTTTCAACCCACTCCTTGGAGAAGAACTTCCTCATGTCCCTCCTGAATCTCCCCTGACCATTTTTTTTAACTTTTATTTTATTAGTTTTCCAGGTGATACATCCCTTGTACTCTTACAAATCCATCATTTTGTCACATCTGATCAATATTTCAGCACCTTGTTAGAGGTTTTCATTAAAGAGACAGCTGTGCAATGGATTTCTTAGAGGCTAATGTTCTCTTCCCCCAACCTGTCTTTACCTGGGCTCCCTACTTACTGTGCCCTCAGTTCTCATGAATGAGTCCTTACAATCCACCCTGTTGATTCCTCACAAGAATTTGTATGTTCTATGTTCTAATCATATCCTCACTTTCTATCTGGCCCCATGTTATGGTTTGCCATCCTTTCCTTACATGAATTTCACTGCCGGCCCTGGATCATCCTAATTGCCCTACTTTGTAAGGTCTGCATGCAGTCCCTGTCTTTCTTGAGGTGCGGACTACAGAACTTCATGAAGTAATCCTGGATCTGCCTTACCAGGGACTGGTACAGGGGCACTGTCACCTCCCTTCTCCAACTATCAAATCCTTTTCATAGGCATCCCACCATCCTGTTTACCTTCCCATATACTTTGCTGCACCAAGCAGTGGACTTAGATGGAGCAATTGAAATTTAGATTTAGAGATACCCTCAGAGGAGGGACTTTGTTTTGTTTGAACTGTCTGTATAAAAACTATCCAGCACAATTTATTTTTTTTAGTTTTATTGTTATTGAAAATTGTGACAGAAAAGGGGACCAGAACCATGTATTCTTTTGATGAAGTTATTCTTTTTGAATATGCATCTTCTTCAGATAAGATGGTTGCCAGATCACATGAGCAGTATATATGAAAAAGTTAAAGTACAGGTCTGATGGTTCTCATGAGAAAGTTAACAGTAAAATAATGGGCAGGAGGCAGTAAAGCAATAAACCCATAAATAATAAACCCATAAACTCAGTGGGGTATGGTTCCGGGAGATATTCCCATGTTGAACAAAAGGAACCAGGTGGACATCATTATGGTAGCAAGGAGGTGCTGAAGGTTGGGGGGACACACATGCACACACACACTCAAAGAAGGCTGGGCAACATGGGCCTGTCACTCAGAGTGAGTAGGACCCTCCCCTCTTGGAGCAAGGCAATATATTGAGGGGCTTATATCCAGCTCACTCTCTTGGACTGAAATACAAAAAGACCAGAGCCCCTGCAATTACAAGGACTAGCGGAGGTAAGATAGCACAGTGAGGGAAAAGTGCTTCTTTAGCGAGATCCTGATGTGAGAGGAAAAGGAGAAGATTCACAAGCACGAGATCCTGATGAGAGAGGAAAGAGAGAAGGAACAAGAAGAGCATGAGAAAGAACGACAGCATGAGATCAAATTGGAGAATTGCACCAGCAAACAGTGCAAAAAAACGTAAGTATGGGAAAGGTGGCTCAAGCCACGAAACCCCAATTAATTCTAAAATGTTTCCACAATACCAAAAGGGAGATTATCTGGATTTGTTTCTAGAATCATTTGAAAGGGTCTGTGGGCAATTTAAATTAGATAAGGTGTTGTGGATGAACCATCTGACCCCATTACTTACTGGTCATGCCTTGCATGCATTTGCTCGAATGGATGACAATGATTGCATGGACCATAATAAAGTTAAAAGAATGTTCTTGAAACATTTTGAATTGACTCCTGAGGCTTATAGATGGAAATTTAGAGAGTTAAGAAAAGGCCCAGGAAACAGCTATGTAGAACTGCATGTCCAAATGTGTGCTTATTTAGAACACTGGGTGGATGGGGCTAAGGCAAGGACTGTAGAGCAGGTTAAAAATTTAATTGTAAGAGAACAGTTTCTTAAAATTGTACCTGGTGCCAGCAGACCACATTCGCAACACAAGAACTATAAGGGTGGGGCAGCACTTGGTGTTAAGGGGACCAAGGGAGGCAGCCTAAAGGAAGACAGCCTGCACCCAAGCCCAAAACAGAACCTATTGGTTCAAAGGGAAACAAGGAGCTGGGGGCAAAGGCATGCTGGATTTGCCAGAAAGTTGAGCATCTATCCTATGACTGCCCTAAAAATAGGAGCAAAATGCAAAAGTCTGGGGGGGAGGGGTGACCAAGGCAGTACTCTGTAGTTGGTAAACTATGCACACACTGTAGTGGCACCAAACTCCACCAAGCATATGCACCCTATTCTAGTCCATGGCACAGTAACACAAGAATTGAGGGACACTGGTGCCTCCATCTCCATGGCAAGACAGGAGCTGATCCAGGCAAAGCAGATTCTGCCAGGGCAGTTCTCCAAGATTCAGGGAGTAACAGGTCCAGTGGTCCAAGTGCCAATGGTTCTGATCTTCCTGAGCTGAGAGGGTGGCCATGGGGTACAGGAGGTGGGAGTGGTACCTGATCTCCCTGTTCATGGGGAACAATTTTGACCACAGAGAAAACCTAATATGTGTTATTACTTGTAGCCAGTAAAAAGGGCAAGCTTCTGAGGGGGAGGAGGGGGTGACACAGCCCGTGCAGACCAATCCCTTAGCAGCTGAGGAAGTGGTTAGTATGGGTGAAGGGCTAGCTAGGAGCAGCAGCCCTGAGCCCCAGCTGCAAATGGAGGAGGTTGCCACCAGTAGCAGCTTTCCTTCTGAAAGGGAACTAGGGAAGGTCAGACATGAGGAGCTGGGTAGGGCACAGTGAGCTGATCCTACCCTCGGAAAACTGAGAGAGATAGCAGATAATGTTGAGGCCTCTGAAGGGAGTAAAAAGTCAGTTTATTGGGTAAATGGGCTGTTCTATAGAGAGTGTACACAACAGAGGGGGCTAGAAGGAGAGATACTCCAGCAGCTGGTAGTCCCCCAGGACTACCAAAAGCAGCTTCTGGCCCTGGCCCATGACATTCCTCTTTCAGGCCACCTGGGTAATACCCACACAAAAAAGCAGCTTGCCAACAACTTCTTTTGGCCAAGCCTGCACATAGACATGGCAAATTACTGTCGGACTTGTCCACAGAGGTAGTGGGTTGGGAAGGTTGGGGACAAAGCTAAGGCAGCTTTGGTGCCCCTGCCTATTTTCGACGAACCCTCCAAGAGGGTAGCCGTGGACATAGTGAGGCCCCTAAGTACCCCAAGTCACACAGGCAAATGATACATACTGGTTGTGGTGGATTATGCAACCAGGTACCCTGAGGCAGTGGCAATGTCCTCCCTTGAGGCAGAAAAGGTGGCCAATGAGCTCCTGGGAATCTTTAGCCGAGTGGGATTTCCCCAGGAGATTTTGTCAGATCAGGAGAAGAATTTCATGTCATTCTTAATGACCAGTTTGTGGGAGAAATGCGGGGTAAAACAGCTCCGAGCTTCACTCTATCACCTGAGACAAATGGCCTGGTTGAGCGGTTCAACGGGACCCTTAAAACTATGCTCTGAACATGTGCAGACCAGCGAAAAAGGAGTGGAACCAATATTTGCCCCATCTTTTCTTTGCATACAGGGAAGTTCCACAGGAGTCCACAGGGTTTTCACCCTTCGAACTCCTGTTTGGTCACAAGGTGAGGGGGCTGCCAGATTTAGTCAGGGATGAATGGGAAGATAACCATGCCACCCAAGGGGAGTCTGTTGTGGAGTATGTCCTAAATTTCAGGGCCAGGCTTAAGGAGCTCATGGGGCTTGCCCAGGAGCACTTAGCCACTTCACAACAGCAACAGAAAGCCTGGTATGACCACGGGGCCAGAGCCCGGGAGTATGAAGTTGGGCAGCGAGTGATGGTACTCATCCCAGTCTGACACAACAAACTGCAGGTGGCTTGGGAGGGCCCATTTTCCATAATCTGGAAGCTGAACAATGTTAACTATGTAGTACGGCTGCCTGACAGAAGGTGCAGGCAGAGGGTATATCATGTGAACATGATGAAGCCCTACTATGATAGGGAAGAAATGATCCTCACTGTGTGCAGCACGCCTGAGGAGGGGAATGAGGCTGATCCACTGGTGGACCTCCTTGGTGAAGCCCGGGAGGGATCCTCCGTGAATAATCTCACCCTCTCAGAGCAGCCGACACTGGCTCAGGCCGAGGAGGTGAGGGGGTACTGCATGATTTTGGGGACATGTTCACTGGGAATCCTGGTCACACCAAAATGGCTGAACACCAAGTGGATACTGGGGTCCAAGTTCCACTGAGGCAGTCCCCCTACAAGGTACCCGAGGGGTTAAGAAGACCATGTTGGAGGAACTCAGGGAGATGCTGGCCTTGGGAGTGATCCAGGAGTCCAGTAGCCCCTGGGCTTTGCCTGTGGTCCTGATCCCCAAGAAGGATGGTACCACATGGTTCTGTGTCAACTACCGGAGGCTCAACAGCTGTATGGAGTCTGATGCCTACCCCAAGCCCAGAACAGATGAGACCTTGGAACGGCTGGGGGAGCCCAGTTTCAGACCACTATAGACCTGATGAAGGGCTACTGACAGGTGCCATTAACCCCCACAGCCAGGGAGAGGTCTACTTTCGTTATCCCATATGGCTTATTTGAATTCAAAGTGATGCCATTTGTGATGAAGAATGCACCCGTAGGCTTCCAGAAGCTTGTGGATCGCATCCTGGCAGGGGCAGGTGAATACGCACTGGCTTACATGGATGACATCGCCATTTACAGCCAGACATGGTAGGATCATGTCAGGCACATGATAGCGGTGACCCACAGACTGAAGGCCACAGGGCTGACAGTTAAGGTGGAAGAGTGCCAAGTGGGCATGGCTGAAGCGTCCTACCTTGGGCAACAGGTGGGCAGTGGATGCATCCATCCAGAGCCAGCGAAAGTTGATGCCATCCAGTCCTGGCCCATCCCAACCACAAAGAAACAGGTATGGGCATTTCTGGGAACAGCAAGGTACTACAAGAAGTTTGTCCCTCACTACAGTGATGTGGCCAAACCCCTGACAGACCTGACAAAAAAGAGAATGCCTGGAAAAGTTCTCTGGACAGAGGACCGTGAGTCTGCCTTTCAGGAGGAGGCATTATGTGGGTCACCTGTGCTGGCTAGCCCCAGTTATGACCTAAAGTTTGTAGTACACATTGATGTCTCAGACCATGGGCTGGATGCCGTATTGAGTCAGGATACACTGCAGTGGGAGGAGCACCCCATAGTGTACCTGAGTCAGAAGCTGTTGCCCAGGGAAGCGTCATATGCCACAGTGGAGAGGGAATGTCTGGGGATAGTGTGGGCCCTTCAAAAGCTGCAGCCATATCTGTATGGGAGGGAGTTCACTGTGGTCACCTATCATAATCCCTTGACATGGCTCTATAGGATTAGTGGGCAAAACACAAAGTTACTGCGCTGGAGTTTGGTACTACAGTCATATGATATGATCATTCAGCACTGAAGTGGGGCAAAGAATGCCAATGTAGATGGACTGCCGAGGCAGGGGTAAGTGCATGGCATATTCCATTAGGCACTCCCCAAGTCTTACATGAACAGCAGTGTCTCTTTGGGGTTGCCCGAAAGAGACACACCTTCATTTCTGGAAGGGGGAGATGTGACAGAAAAGGGGACCAGAACCATGTATTCTTTTGATTGAGTTATTCTTTTTGAATATGCATCTTCTTCAGACAAGATGGTTGCCAGATCACATGAGCAAATATATATGGAAAAGTTAAAGTACAGGTCTGATGGTTCTCATGAGAAAATTAACAGGGAAAGAGCAGGCAGGGGGCAGTAAAGCAATAAACCCATAAACTCAGTGGGGTATGCTTCCGGGACATATTCCCATGTTGAACAAAAGGAACCAGGTGGACATCATTATGGTAGCAAGCAGGTGCTGAAGGGTCGGGGGACACACATGCACACACACTCTCAAAGAGGGCTGGGTAACATGGGCCTGTCACTCAGAGTGAGTAGGACCCTTCCCACTTGGAGCAAGGCGATATATTGAGGGGCTTATATCCAGCTCTCTCTCTTGGATTGAAACACAAAAAGACCAGAGCCCCTGTAATTACAAGGACTAGCTGAGGTAAGATAGCACAGTGAGGAAAAAGTGCTTCTTTAGCTAGGGCAGGTGAGGCTGTCCTAGGGGAGGATAGCTTAGACTTTTGCTGTACAATAACTATCTGTTTAATGTGATTTTATTTTCTGCTTCTTAGTAAATGTGCAGCCCTTTTGTTTCCTATAAATACATCCTGTTGTAAATACTTGTAATATTTTATTAAAGTCTATTTTTATAGAATCAGTGACTGCTCATGTGTTATTTAAAAGGGTAATGTTATTTCTGCTGTACTCTGTTGCAGTTCATCTCCGAGAGAGCACTCTACCCACAGTTATTGTGTTGACCTTCCTAACCTTGTGCAAAGGAGGAAGTCAGAAACAGGCTTCCTGAGCCCTGTTGGTAAAAAAATCCAGGTGGTGGCAGTGAACTGGAAGTCCCTAGTGAGGGATTTCTGTGACAAAAATAACAAGCATTTGCCAATGCCGAATGTTTGCTTGCTGGCATTGGCATTGGTAGTGTAGGAGTTACAGAGCTGCATAATAGGAATGGCAGTGAAGTGTTGAACTGAAGCCAACCCCACCACCACCCTGCAGATACTGACAGGCATTGGGGTGTGCCTTTGGGTCGTCAGGCATAACGGCCATGCCATTTCACCACACCCTACCCTGCAGACACCGACAACTGTCACGGTGTGCTTTGGGGTCTTTGGCCCTTATGTTCACCCCATTCCATCAGGAAATATGGTGAGATGGGTGCAGTACAGGAGAATGGGGTGAACTTTGGGGCCGAAGAGTACAAGGCACACCTCGATGCCTCTCACTGGCTGCAGGGTGTGGGTGGAGGTGGAATGGTATGAGCATTACAGGCGACAATCCCAAGTCACACCCCTGATGCCTGTCAGTCTCTACAGGGTGTGGCGTTATGGTCAGAAACCCTAACACCTCAGGCGTTCGTTGGTATTTTCACTCCAAATTTTCAACATGTTTTTTTTGTGACCCCCCCCAACCTCATGAACAGTGGCAATATCACAGTTTGACGTGGAACCTTTGTAAAAGAGCTCTGAGCTCAAAGGTATGATCCGAATACCTAAATAAATAAATAAATAAAAAATAAATATCAGTTCGTTAGATGAAAGCTTATTTTGCACAGAGACTACGCCATTTGGCACCACAGGTGCGAAAATACATTTCGAACAGGATGTGAAAAATGACAGCTGTGCTGATCATGGGGAGGTGTAAAAAATGGCAATGTTGAAAATCTGCACTGAAAATATTAAAAAAACTGGTGAAGTCACGAGCGTGCGTAGAAACTGCGCAACGTACACCCATAATGTAATTAGTATGGGGATTTTTTACAGCACATTGTCAACACAGGCATTTTGGGACCTCTGCTCATGAACAGTGTAACTGTGATTTTCTTAATCTGTCCCGAACAGTGATTTCCCACAGCGAGCACGCATTTCTGCGCTGGAAGTGCGAAAACACATTTCGGCTATGGTGTGAAAAATGACAGCTGTACTGTTTATAAGGAAGTCTGGAAAAATGCCAGTGGTGAAAATCTGGACTGAAAATATTATAAATTCATGAGCTTATGAGGGTGTGTGGAAACTGCACAATGCTCAGTTGTAACACAGTCATTTTAAGGACTTTTGTCACCAAATTTTCAACATAGCCATTTTAAGACCTGTGCTCATGAACAGTGTCACTGTGATTTTCTTAATCTGTCCCGAACATTGATTTTGCACACCGACTGTGCCATTGTGCGCTATATGCATGGAAACACATTTTGGGTGAGATGTGAAAAATGACAGCTGTACTGCTCATAAGGAAGTGTGGTAAAATGGCAATGTTGAAAATCTGGAGTGAAAATATTAAAAATTTGCAAACTTACAAGTGTGCGTAGGAACTGTGCAACGCACGCTCGTAAATCAGTCATTTTTGGGAATTTTTTCACCAAATTTTCAACATAGGGTTTTGGGGGGCCTACCTCATGAACTGTGACACTGTCATTTCGTAAATCAGTCCCAAAAGCTGGTTCCACACAGTGAACGCGAAATCACCTTTCGGGGCCGATTAACACCATGACATTGCCAGAATTCATGAGGAAGAATCCAAAACCCATGTTGAAAAATTGGTGTAAAATTCCAAAAAAATGCCTGAGATATGCATCAAAGTTGAAAAAACCTATTTATTCCATTATACAGTTTACCGGCATTTCTTCAGTTCACGGTCGGCTTTGAAGAGTGCAGACGTGTTCCCAGTCCACCAAAGATCGTCGTGCCAGCCTCCGGAGGTAAGTATGGGGTGAGGTGGGGGTGTGGATAGGTGGATGCACAGAGGGTGGGCACAGGTTGGGGGGCAAGACAATCAACGAGGGACCATTTTTTCCTTTTCAGGTGTTGTTTTCTTTTTAGGAAGGCGACATGGGACTTGTGCCACGCTGGGGTGGGCTCCCAGCATGGCAGCTGGAAGATTTTTTTGGGGGGTCAGTGGAGCCAATGGGGGACTGGACACCCTCGTTGGCCATACAAATGTGTGCCATGCTGGGGTGGGCTCCCAGCGTGGCAACTGGAAGTCTGTTTCTTTTGGGGGGGTTTAATTGAGCCGATGGGGGATTGGGCACACCCATCACCATTCTCACTTATGCCAAGCTGGGTGGGCTCCCAGCATGACACCTAGAATTCTGGGGGCGCCAGGCCGACAGGGGATTGGGCACCCCGTCATCCCATACTGTGGCGGTGGGGCGCATGAGCACAATGGGGTGGGCTCCCAGTGTGCTACGGAGTGTTTGGGGAGGGGGGAGAGTAGACACAAAGGAAACTGTCTATGACAGCTGTTCAGAGTGCAGTGCTGCTGTAGGCACTTTGCATACTGCCAGCGGCAGTATGTAAATTACCTGCCAATGCCAGTATGCAAATTGCCTACACGTTACAACCACTGATTGCAGCGGTTTTTCACTTTCAACTGTACACCACTGCATTCTGAACAGCTGTCATAGACAGGTTGGACATTCATTGATGTGGTGCAGCCGTGCCTGCAAAAGGGAGCAGGGCATTGGAAGTGGGGGAGGCACACCTACAAAAACACGTACGGTGGCATTATGTTTCTTGCGCATGCGTGCAAGCAAACATAATACAAGCATTTGTCAATGCCGAATGCTTGCTGGCATTGGCATTGGTAGTGTAGAAGTTACAGAGCTGCATAATAGGAATGGCAGTGAAGTATTGAACTGAAGCCAACCCCACCACCACCCTGCAGAGAGTGACAGGCATTGGGGTGTGCTTTTGGGTCATCAGGCATAACGGCCACACCATTTCACCACACCCTACCCTGCAGATATTGACAAGTGTCACGGTGTGCCTTGGGGTCTTTGGCCCTTATACGCACCCCATTCCATCAGGAAATACGGAGAGATGGGTGCAGTATAGGAGAATGGGGTGAACTTTGGGGCCTAAGAGTCCAAGGCGTACCTCGATGCCTCTCACTGGCTGCAGGATGTGGAATGGTATGAGCATTACAGGCAAGAATCCCAAGTCACACCCCGATGTCTGTCATTCTCTACAGGGTGTGGCATTATGGGTGGAAACCCTAACACCTCAGGCATTCGCTGGTATTTTCACTCCAAATTTTCAACATGTTTTTTTTGTGACCCCCACCTCCTGAACAGTGGCAATATCAGTTTGTTAGCGGAAAGCTGCTTAAGCACAGCGACTACGGCATTTAGCACCACACGTGCAAAAACACATTCCGAACAGAATATGAAAAATGATGGCTGTACTGTTCATGGGGAGGTGTAAAAAATGGCAATGTTGCAAATCTGCAGTAAAAATATTAAAAAAACTGGTGAAGTCACGAGCATGTATAGAAACTGTGCAGTGCACACCCGTAATGTAATTAGTTTGGGGATTTTTTACAGCAGATTGTCAACACAGGCATTTTGGGACCTCCAATCATGAACAGTGTCACTGTGATTTTCTTTATCTGTCCAGAACAATGATTTCCCACAGCGACCACGCATCTCTGCGCTGAAAGTGTGAAAACACATTTTGGCCACGTTGTGAAAAATAACAGCTGTACTGTTCATAAGGAAGTGTGGAAAAATGACACTGGTGAAAATTTGGACTGAAAATATTACAAAGTCATGAACTTACAAGGGTGCGTGGAAACTTCGCAATGCTCACTCGTAACATAGTCATTTTATGGACTTTTGTCACCAAATTTTCAACATAGCCATTTTAAGACCTCTGCTCATGAACAGTGTAACTGTGATTTTCTTAGTCTGTCCCAAACATTGCTTTCGCACACCGACTGCACCATTGTGCGCTACATGTGGGGAAACACATTTTGGGTGACATGTGAAAAATGGCAGCTATACTGTTCGCAAGGAAGTGTAATAAAATGGCAATGTTGAAAATCTGGAGTGAAAATATTGAAAATTCGCAAACTTACGAGCGTGCGTAGGAACTGCGCAACGCACACTCGTAAAACAGTAATTTTTAGGAACTTTTTCACCAAATTTTCAATATAGGCTTTTAGAGCCCACCTTATGAACAGTGGCAGTGTCGTTTCATTACTCAGTCCCAAAAGGTGATTTCGCGTGGTGATGAAATCACCCTTGACCAATTAACACCATGACAGTGAGAGCACTCATGAGAAGGGGTCCTAAAAACCCCAAGTTGAAAATTTGGTGCAAAAATTCCAAAAAATGCCTGAGATATGCAGCAAAGTTGAAAAAACCCTATCTATCCCATTATACAGCTTACCGGCATTTTTTCAGTTCGCGGTCAGCTTTGAAGACTGCAGACGTGTTCGCGGTCCACCGAAGATTGTCGCACCGGAGTCTGGAGATAAGTATAGGGTGGGGGGTGTGGGAGGCAGGTGCGAGTGGGTGGGCGCTGGGTGGGTTGGGTGAATGCCGAGGAACGCTTTTCTTGTTTACAGGGTTTTTTTTTTTAACAGGAAGATGACACGGGACGCTCATGCTTGGGTGGGCTCCTAGCATGGCAGCTAGAAGGCTGTTTGGGGGTGGAGCCGATGGGGAATTGGGTGCCCCCCGTCAGTCATACGGACTTGTGCCAGGGGTGGGCTCCCAGCGTGGCAGCTGTAAGGCTGTTTGGGGGGGCTGGAGCCGATGGGGGATTGGGCACCCCCGTCGCCCATAAGGATGTGTTGCCACGCTGGGGTGGGCACCCAGCATGGCATCTGGAACTCTGTTTGAGGCGCCTTGCAGCACAGCCGGCCAGAGTTGAGGCACCCCCCCCGCCGGCTATCCAGTGTGCGTGGGGGCGAGCACACAGTATGCGTCGCAGCGTGTGTGTAGAGGAGCCGCGAGCAGGCGATATCTTATCGTTGCTCACCGCGTAGCTCCCTCTTTCAACTGTATGCCACTGCATTTTCAACTGCTGTCACAGACAGCTCCAGCAGTGATTGGAGAACTGCGACCATGCCTGCAAACACACTGACTGAATTGGAAGACACTGACACACCTCCGAAAAACTCAGATGATGACACTATGTTTCTTGCACATGCGTGCAAGCAAACATAAAAATGACAACTAGTCCTGGTTTTCCTGTGCTTCCTGATCTGCATCTCAATGACAGACCACCCTCCGCATCCTTCTCCCCAGCTAGCTCCTCATCCAGCTGGTCAGCCTTTCGTCTGCCTCAAGGGTTGCCCAGATTTTTTTATTAGCCTTCTACAAAGAATTAAATTAGATACCTTGTTAAAGTCAAGGCACAACACATCCACTGCTTGGCACCTATCTACTGCTTTTGTGACTTAATCAAAGAAGTCAATCAACTTAGTTTGGCAACATCTCCCTGCTGCAAATCCATGCTGCTGCCTGTTCTGCAGCCCATTTCCCTACCAAGAATCCCACTGTCTCTTTCCTTAATGATGGTTTCCAGCAGCTTTTCTACAATCAAGGTTAGACTGGCCAGTCTGTACTTTCCTATTATAAAATGGGTCATGAAAATCCTGCAACCTCATTGATCAAAACATGTCACATGATCATGAGTAACTCCTGTAACCGACAACAGGTAAAGATACCACTTATCAAAAGTTTTTTTTTTCTTTACACCTAATTATTTTTTTTCTTATACAGATTCATTTTATAATTGCATTAATGCAGTTCAGAGTGTGTGTAGTAGTGGACTTTACCTACTTCTTGTATAGCTAAGGTCTTTCAACTGTGCCTTGTGACATAGCATACAAGGCATGGGTAAATCCCACAACAACACACACCCTGCTGTGCATTATTACTTAAATACATCCCTGTCCGTGTTCTTGTGAAGTGGTACCACATTAGCTATCCCGTTTCACAAGCTTGTACAAACTCCTTGACTGGTGGACATTAGACCATGAACCACACAGGAATCACTATTAACAACTGAGTTTAACTGCTTCTTCAGTCCAGTCTGAATGCTCACGTGGCCACTGTAACAGGTTGCATCATCCCAGCTCATTGCAGTCTACTCGCACACTTACTAATCTTCTACATCTTGTGCTCCCCACTTATATGTGTTGAGTTACTCCTAATGGGTCCCTATTGCAATTACATGCAGATTACAGTTCCACTAACATATATTGTTACATCCTTTCCTTTTTTTCTAATGCATACCCATAAAAGAGATTTCAATTATCGCATTCATTAAATGATGCTTAATTATATCTATACCTCTAACAAATAATCATATAATTTCCAATGTTTCAAAATACAATATTGAATAGTATTTTTGTGTTTCAAAGCATCTACTATAAGTTTCGTAACACAATTTAACACATTATTAACACCAAACTCTTCTGAGTCCATAAGTGCAGTTTTATATCACACTACCAGTACGTTTACAAGTAGCCTTTCAGATAACCAGGCCTCCATATTTCTCTACCTCTCTTATACCAGTTGTTCCGTTGTTAGCTGAATTGGAAGGCCCCACTCTCAAAGTTTTAGGTGGTTCTGTTACATTGGGGTATGCCCCACCCTGCACAACAGCGAGCATTTGGTTTTTGCCATGATCATCTTCCTTTCTCTGGCTCGCAGTATGAATCTGCCTTAGCACATCACTAGTGACAGGCACAGGCACTGAAATGGGATGTTACCTTTTCAATCCCCTTCCAGTCGTCTCCTACCTGCAAATGTGCCTCATCAGGATCTTTGACTGAATCCTGTCTCCTTTCATCCTCCTGCTAGTTTCTTAGATGTCTTCTGTTCCCTCTGAGGACATGACCAATTGTCATCTGAATCTCGTAGGATCTTGGTTCAACATGCCTCAGTACTATCCCTCTTTGCCAGTGCTGCTTTAGCTTGTCTGTTGGCCGTACTCTTAACTCAGTCCCCTGGACTGAGTTCTGGTAAATCTCTTGCTGTTCGGTTATAGTAGTACTTCTGGTTAACAGGTTAGAACAGCGCTTCCTGAATAGCACCCACTAGGCCACGTTACAGGAACCGTGTAAACCTGAATAGTGACAGAGGTAGAATAGCGTATGCTAGTTACCGCTTCCCCTGTAGCTATTCAGGCAATGGAGGAGCAGGGGAGGAAGTGGAAAAATAGACAAAACGTGTGGAGGTTGGCTGAGCTGCTCCCATGGTGGAGAGGGCTAAGACAGAAACAGCTCAGACAGTATGATTTGGAAGACCCAGGTTCTATTCCTGGTCTCCCGAATCTTGTGGGCACTGTGTTTTTAATTTATTTTTTTTGTTTGTTTATGGCTGAATCTGGTCCCTCCCCAAACTTTCACCCTGTCCCTGAGTTCTACTCCCCATGGAGCTGATTATATATAAATTGGGTGGTGTGGGAGCCAGCCTGCGATAGGGGGGTGGGGCAGAGCTCCACTAAAACACAAGTTCTGGTTTCATGTTTTATTTTTTATATGTCTGAACCGATTAACCCCCTCCCAACTTTCACCCTCTCCCTGAATTCCACCCCCACTCCCATGGAGTTGATTATTTAGAAATTGGGGGATGTGGGAGACAAAGCCCTCCATGTTGCGGGTGTGAGGTGCAGAGCCCCCCACATAAACATAGGTTGTGGTTTCTTTTCGTAGCATGGCAGTGGTCCTCCCTGTGTTTTGCAAACACTACCATTGCCAGTGTTTATGTAGTCAGTGTATTGGCTGGGCACTTTTGCTGTCAATGGTGTTTTGAAAGTCCACTTCTTGACCAAGTCATTTATGATGTCGGCATTCTGACCTAGTGCCATACTGCTGTTACGTTGTTGTTCTTTCAGTTGTTCTCTCACTCCGTTCTGTACCCCTGACTGGAATAAGCTTCCTCTAGTTGGTAGCAATGTTTTAGTTCTCATTATGTTACTTGCACGCATGTACAAGAAACATAGTGCCATCATCCAAGTTTTCGGAGGTGTGGCACCCATCTACCAATTCAGTCAGTGTGTTTGCAGGCACGGCCCCAGTTCCCCAATCACTGCTGCAGTTGTCTATGACAACAGTTGAAAATGCAGTGGTCGTACAGTTGAAAGAGAGAGCTCCGCTTCAGTGAGCAGAGCTCTCCCCCCCACACACGCACACACGCAAGCACGCATACTGCATGCTGATGCGCCCTCCCCCACGCACACTGTGGCGGTCACGGGTGCCTAATCCCCGCCGGCTCCACGCCCCCACAAAAGCTGTCCAACGAGTCCAGGTGCCACACTGGGAGCCTACCCCAGCATGGCAAAAACCTGTTATAGCCGACGGGGTGCCAAATCCCCGCCGGCTCCATGGCTGCCCCCCCCAAAGCTTTATGTGCCACGGGGAGCCCACCCCAGCGTGCAAAGCTTGTTATACGACGGGGTGCCCAATCCCCTGTCGGCTCCAGCCCCCCAAACAGCTCTTTTCAGCTGCCACGCTGGGAGCCCACCCCAGCGTGGCAAACGTCCCGTGTCGCCTTAATAAAACAACAACCTGTAAACAAAAGGTCCCTCACAGTCTCCCTGCCCCACAACCTGCACCCACCCACTGCACACCCTGCCTCCCCCACACACCCCCTCACCCCATACTTACCTCTGGAGCTCAGCATGATTATCTTTGGTGGACCGGGAACACGTCTGCACTCTTCAAAGCCGACCGCGAACTGAGGAAATGCCGGTATGCTGTATAATGGAATAAATGGGGTTTTTTCAACTTTGTTGTATATCTCAGGCATTTTTAGGAATTTTGGGCCCAAATTTTCAACATAGGGTTTTTAGGACCCCTCCTCATGAATTCTTGCACTGTCATGGCGTTAATCGGGCCCGAAGGGTGATTTCACGGTCACTGCGTGAAATCACCTTTCAGGACCAATTAAGGAAACGACACCAGCAGTGTTCATAAGGTGGGCTCTCAAAAAGTCTATGTTGAAAATTTGGTGAAAAAATTCCCAAAAATGACTGTTTTACGAGTGTGTGTTGCGTAGTTCCTATGCACGCTCATAAGTTCGCAAATTTTCAATATTTTCACTCCAGATTTTCAACATTGCCATTTTACCACACCTCCTTATGAGCAGTATAGCTGTCATTTTTCACATCTCACCCAAAATGTGTTTCCGCCTCATGTAGCTTATTAACATGCAGTCGGTGCTAAATCAATGTATGGACACATTAAGAAACATCACAGTGACACTGCTCATGAGCAGAGGTCTTAAAATGGCTATGTTGAAAATTTAGTGAAAAAATTCCTAAAAATGACTGTTTTACAAGCGTGCGATGCGCAGTTCCTACCCACGCTCATAAGTTTGCAAAGTTTTAATGTTTGCACTCCAGATTTTCAACATTGCCATTTTACCACACCTCCTTATGAGCAGTACAGCTGTCATTTTTCACCTGTCACCCAAAATGTGTTTCTGTGCATGTAGCACACAATGGCGCAGTTAGTGTGTGCAATCAATGTTTGGGACAGATTAAGAAAATCACAGTGACACTGTTCATGAGCAGAGGTCTTAAAATGGCTATGTTGAAAATTTGGTGAAAAAATTCCCTTCAGCCGTTCTGCAGTGTTACTAATGAAGACCTTGCAGCACCCCACTGGTCACCCCCTCTCCCTAGACTGCACCCCATTTACCACCACTCTCTGCCTCCTGTCTGTTAGCCAGTTTCTAACCCAGTTTACCACCCTTTCCCCCATGCCCAGCCTGCCCAGCTAGTTTATCCGCCTCCTATGTGGGATGGTGTCAAAGGCTTTGCAGAAATCAAGGTAAGCGTTGTCCACTGCTCCACCCTGATTCAATTCCTTTGTCACCCAGTCAAAGAAATCAACCAGATTTGTCTGACATGATGTCCCCACTGTGAATCCATGTTGTCTATGGTCCTGGGCTCCAATGGCTTCTAGATGCCCCACTATCCTTTTTTTAAGCAATGCCTCCATGATCTTCCTCACTACTGAGGTGAGGCTGAACGGCCTATTGTTCCCTGCCTCCTCCCAGCTGCTGCATTTGTGTAGAGGGACCACATGTGCCCTCCTCCAATTCACTCATGTTGAATGACTCAGTGAACATGGCTGCCAGAGGTACTGCTATCTCCCTTCGCAGTTCTCTTAATATCCTTGGACGTATGCCATCTGGTTCCATCACTTTGTTCACCTTCAATTTAGTGATCTCCTGCAGGACTCTTTTGCCTTTGAATGGACTATTGTCCACCTCTTCACCCCCTTGGCAACTGCTGTACTGCTGTGGCCCTGGCCCCTCCCACTCTTCTGTGAATACTGAGCAGAAAGACACAGTGGATGACTTGGGAGGAAGGCATGGAACTATCACTTCCAAATACCTAAACCGCACATACAAGCAAGCAACATTCGGCATTGACAAATGCTTGTTTTCATTAGTCTCTGTACTGGGCTACTGCTTAGTCCCTGTGTTGGTGTATTTCTATGAACCAACACAGCCAAATACAGGTTGCTCGCTGCATCTTTAGCTCCTCTCAGCAGTCATTTAGTAGTTATCACAGAAGCCTCTGCATTGCCATTGCTTTGTGGGTATCCTGGTGATGACAAAACATACTCAAAGTCCCTTTAACTTTTAAGCTCTTCTGATGAATACCATGGACCATTATCAGAGCATACAGTATCTGGTATTCCATATCTGACAAAATGTGCTTTTAACTTGTGTATGACTGTCTGTAATTCGATATCAGGTAGATAATCAATTTCCCAGAAGTTAGAGAAGTAATCCACAGTTATTTAAGCAATAATGCACTACATGGTGTGGATTGTGCTGGGATAACCTCACGCTTGGGGTGGTTGGGCATGAGACCACAGACGAAGTGCGTCCAACACCCCGGTAGTGAGGTTATCCCAGCACAACCCACACCCTGGAGTGCATTATTGCTATTATACAAAGGCTCCTCTTTTTATACAGGAAATAAATAAGAAAACAATGATTTCTTAAATTGTTTTTACTTTGTTTTTCAGTCTGGAAGTATTCTTACAGAAAAAAGTTCCCATTTTTCCAATAGGTGGAGCTGTTGGGTGAAGCTAGGCCCCACCAGCTCTATTACTTTGCGTTCCATTCATGCCATTCATCTCATTAGTTGCGCCCCCATACCCTGCCTGTGTTTCCCGTGTAATACATAATTTTCTTTTCATTAGGAGAATGTGTTGTTGGCTGTTACTTTTTGGAGCGGGTCGATTTCGGTCGTTACTTTGTGGAGCGGGGCTGCTTTCAGGAGCCAGGCGGTGTCAGAAAGAGTGCTTTTAAAATTATTAGGCTGTGGAGTGGGGGAAGCAAATGAATTGTGCTTTCAGGTATGAAAAGCTGGATAATCTGAAGAAAGATTTTATATTTTAAATGCTGGCACTGCTCGTGAGACAAGGAGACGTCTGGTTTTGTCGAATGGGTCAGGTAAGTGGCCTGTAGCTTTTGAGTTAGAAAATTATCTGATCACCATTTTATCTGCCATGGGAGCAGGAAAACAACATAAAAAAGGAAAAAAAAAGGACAGAAAAGGTAGCTGAAGTGGAGCTGCAGAGAGCACAGTGAGGGAGTGCATGCGCTGCATAGGTAGTGAAGCCGTTCATAGTGCCGCTTTAAAAAAACATTGCTATTTGATTGTGTGGTAGTTTTTCCTTTGCTTTAGTTGTAACAGAGGATTGTTGATAGGTGTTGTGACTTTTTGGGGTATTTGTTTAATTTAAACAGTGACATGGCGGGACGCAAATGGGGGGCATGCTGTTCAGTCTTAGTTCATGGGATCACTGAAGCGAGTTGTCAAATGGAGATCGCTGAAGTGGGCTGCATGGGGAGGGGAGGCAGTGATTTAATGTTGATGTGCTGCACTCATGTGTCTGCTGGACTTCTTACACTGAGGTTATGGTCAGATAACCTCACTGCCCCACTCACACACTGGCCAATCAGAGTCCAGGAAATGTTCTTGCCATTGTATAATAAATAGTTGCTTCATTCAAAACTGAATACATTTGTTCTGACTTTTGCCCAAGGCCTCCCAGGCACTTCATGTGACCACAACGTCTCTTTTTGTTGATGGTCTTCTGTGGATCTACAAATGTCACACTTCTGCATGAAATTCTGAAACTGCTGACTCAGCCCAGACCAATACACATATGCACTCCCATGTTCTCATTAGGCATCCTTCAATACCCAAATATTGTGACTGTGCTCTGTGCATTATTTCAGTTCTCAGAGCCTCATGAATCACTGCTCTTTTTCTCTGGAAAATGATTCCATCATCAGTGCTCCGCTCATCTCGCATTTGAAAATATGGTCTGGATTCCCATGGCACTTGTTCCTTCTCATGTTGCTTGCCACCCATGCAGAATCACCTCATTCAGTAATTGCAACAAATCATGGGAGGATGGGGTGGTACCCGAGGACTGGAGAAGGGCAGATGTGATTCCCCTTCACAAAAGTGGGAGCAAGGCAGAAGCAGAAAACTACAGACCTGTTAGTTTAACCTCAGTGGTAGGGAAAATGATGGAATCACTTCTGAAGGAGAGAATTGTTGAGTATCTAGAGGCCAGAGGGGCTCAGGACCCAAGGCAGCATGGATTCACAGCGGGAAGGTCATGCCAGACAAATCTGATAGATTTCTTTGACTGGGTGACCAAAGTAGTAGATCAGGGAGGGGCTGTGGACATGGCCTACCTAGACTTCAGCAAGGCATTTGACACAGTCCCACACAAAAGATTAATATACAAGTTAGCCAGCCTGGGAGTGGGTCCCAAGATGACAGCCTGGGTAAAGAATTGGCTGGAGAATAGGACACAGAGAGTAATAGTAAATGGAGTCCACGCTGAAGAAAGGGGGGTTACTAGTGGGGTACCGCAGGGTTCAGTATTAGGACCGGTCCTCTTCAATGTCTTTATAAGTGATATTGCAGAGGGACTGGAAGGAAAAGTATGTCTCTTTGCAGATGACACAAAGATCTGCAACAGAGTTGATGCACAAGGTGGGGTGGAAAGGATGAGAAGGGACTTGGCAAGGTTAGAGGAATGGTCAAATGTATGGCAGTTTAGATTCAATGCTAAGAAGTGCAAGGTAATGCACCTGGGAAACAAAAACCCAGGGGAAGAGTACACAATGGGGGGTGAGATACTAACAACAACAAAAATGGAAAGGGACCTGGGGGTAGTCATATCAGATGACCTAAAGGTGGGAAAGCAATGTGAGAGGGCAGCAAGGAGGGCTGGGGGGATACTGGGATGCATAGGGAGAGACATCACCAGCAGAAAACAGGAAGTTATTATCCCTCTGTACAGACAGTTGGTGAGACCCCATCTGAATTACTGCGTGCAGTTCTGGAGACCTAATCTCCGCAGGATATAGACAGGATGGAGGCTGTCCAGAGGAGGGCAACTAAAATGGTGCAGGGCCTGCACCGGAAGACATATGAAGAGAGACTTAAGGAGCTGAATATGTATAGCCTCGAGGAAAGGAGGAGAGAGGGGGGACATGATAGAAACTTTCAAGTATCTCAAGGAATCAACAAAGTCCAAGAGGGTAGCATCTATAAAAAAGAGGTGTGCAAGAACAAGGGCA
The DNA here is from genome assembly GCA_016271365.2 of Neoceratodus forsteri. NCBI lineage: Eukaryota > Metazoa > Chordata > Ceratodontiformes > Ceratodontidae > Neoceratodus > Neoceratodus forsteri. The sequence continues at coordinate 301,394,860 of CM057450.1, read as the reverse complement.
CAATGTGAAGATAGAAGGGTGCGGCTCAGAGGTAATTTAAGGAGTATTTTTTCACAGAGAGGGTTGTGGATGCATGGAATGGCCTTCCGGAGGAGGTTGTGGAGTCAAAAACAGTGGTGGAATTCAACCATGCATGGGACAATCATAAGGCAATTCTAGGGGTTGGGGGTAGGAAGAAGTAGGCTGCTGGTTAACTAGGATCTGCAGCTTATCCAATAGGTAGTGAAATGGGCAGACTGGGTGGGCCAAGCGGTCCTTATCTGCCGTCAAAATCTATGTTTCTATTATCTTCCTTTGTATACCTTTGAACAGATTTGCTTTTGCATGGGAAGGTCAGACACATTTGACCTTTTACATTTAATATCGAATGGTAAAAACTTCTACTAGTGTGATCTCCCTGTAAACCACTCTCAGGGAGATAATAGGCAAGATATGCAGCAGTATTTCTCTAATATTCCTCAAGATGTATATACTAAAAGAAAAGTAATAAAACGGTGCCACAGAGCCTGAGCAATTAGAAAAAAAGACCAACCTGTTTTGTGAAGCCCGATCATGCTTTTCAACATGATAGTGTATGGTTGTTTAGCAACCATAACCATGCATGTGCAAATACACTCAGCCCAACGTCACAATGGGTGGGAGGTCCAGTTCAGACAGCACCAAGTGGAAGCAGCTGGCATTTTAGCAGCCACGCAGTAACTAAAAATCCAAAAACATTTGTAGAGGTAAGCTATGCAATTTATAATCCATTGAGATTTCATTGAGTAAGTGTGAGGAAACAAATTTAAAACTAAAGAGAGATTGAAACCATGTCTCCACAGGAACAAACAGAAAACTTGCAAGCTCCACATGAAGCAGTTCTTCCATTTAAATGAGATACGCTGTTTGAAGTAAAATGGGGGTCGAGCCTAAAAAGCTGCATTAAAAAAGCTTCTTCTATTGCATAAGCACTGTGGGCAGAAAGGACTCATAGCACAAACCTGTTTATTTGCAGGATGTTTAAAAAGAAACCAAAGAATGAAATGTGAACCTGTTTAGTAGTAAGCAAGAGAAGTCTAAGGTACAAACTTCTAAAATGGTATGAGCATTTGCGTTCATGGAATTAGAAAAAATGTAACCCTTTGGAAGACAAATTAAAGGAAATTAAATAATGATGTGAATATATTTTCAAATAGATTTAAAAGTAAAAAAACTTTGATCAAGCTCAACTTTAGAGCAAAACATAGGGGATAAAGTAAAGAAGATTTTGAAAAAAACTGAAATTGGAGAGAAGCATATGACTCTTAAAGGGCCCCCACCACACATTTTTTTGTTGCATTTGCACAATTGCCTTGCTGCTGAATAGCTCTACTATGCTTTTGTATTCTCTCTTTCATGCTCCTTATGGTTCTCCCCACATAAACCTTACCCCAGGTGCACCACCCAACATAAATCACATATTTGATCAATCTCAATCGGCTGATCTTCTATCCAGGCATTTACATTACAGCACAAAGCACAAAGCCACAAACTATAGTTGGAACTTACTGTTGGCTCAGCCTTTCAGTTCCTCCTTCTGCCTGGGCCCTCTCCTTGAGCTGGAGTGGACTACTCAGACTGGCACCAGATAGCAACTGTGGTCACAGTCTTCTTTGGTGGGGTTTCTAATCTCTTTCCACAGCCTGCCTCAGTCCTCACCCATCCTTTGAGTCTTCAACTGCTTCCCTGGCCCTGCTTTGCCTGCCCATGTTGTTGCAGAATAGTTTGCTGCAGCAGGCTGCCTGCCTGGCCTATATGGCCTGTTACCTCAGTCCTCCCTCCTAGGAATGTACTACTTGTCTTGACCCATTGGGCTTGTGCCTACCTGCTGTGCTGAGTACTGCCACAGCATAGGAACACACGCCCACATGATGAGCTCATGACTGCCCTCACCGTGTCATGTCCCAGTCCCGTCCTGAGCACCTGGACTGAAGTTCATCCTCCTGCTCATCTCCCAAGTCCCCACCCAAAGTACAAGCCCCATCACCTATGTGGTTACCCATCTCTGCTCTCCTCCAGTCCAGACTCCTGCCTCACACACTCCCTCTTTCTTTAGGGCCCAGGCTCCACTCCACCACTCCTGAATGCTCTTCTCTTGATTATTCCAGCCTGGGCAACTCCCTCACAACTCTGTTCTCCTGTGCTAACCCCATCTCTCTGCTGGTGGTCAAGAGTCCATCAAGTGGACTAGTGTGGACTGCGGACCCACTCGACCCGATTTCATAAGCAAACCTGTCCTGGGCCTGGGCATGGACACACAATCCAGTGTTCTCCACTCTAGCCACTCTGTTCTCTGTTCTGTTGCCCAAGTGACTCAGCTTGCACATGCAGCATGCACAACTCCTGGCTCCTTCCTCACTCTCAACCTCTATTGGAGGCTTGGCGCCAAGGAGCCAGAGGCACAATGTGGTTGGTGGCTCCTGCTGTCCACAACTACACACAGATTTAGAGAAAAAAAATATCTGCAGCACTTGGCATTGGATGGGAGGGGGTGGAAGTGATTTGGCCATGGCAGCCTTGGCAGGGCTTCTATAGAGTTGCAGACTTAAAAAAAATAAGATGCCATTCACCGGCTCAGTGGTGCTGAGGTTTGAGGCACTGGATACCACTCCTCTTGCTATGCTGGTGACTTGGGTTCAGAAATGGCCTCAGGTCACTGGGGTGTCAGTATGGGGAGGGTGGGAGCAGGACTGAGCATTGGCTCTCCTCTCCCAGGTAAGGGGTGGGGTCGTCCACCCATAGTTCCACCATCATCAAATGGAGGTTTGGTGTCAGCACAGGTGGTCGATGACATGAGTGGAAGGGAGGGGCATCCTGAACAGAGTGCACACACGTGACTCCACATGCATGCACTACATCAGGGATGCATGGGTGTAGGGGTCAGGAGAAAACCCACAAAAAACCAGAAATTACATATGAAAAAAAATAGTAAGACACCACTCAATTACAGCTGCAACTCAAGGCAATTGCAGCTAATTGCAATTGCCTTGAATTGTGGCCCGCGATTCAGATGGCCGACAGCGACTCCAGGATCTAGCCTGAATTATACCCAGTGCAAACCTCATACTTCTGCAATCGCAGTAGCATTCTCTGCAGTCTATTCAGACCTTGCAATAAGGTCTTCTCCATAATATTCGCCAACACTTTATGATCATCCACTCTTCTGCCATGCATATACTGGTGGAATTTCTCCATGCCAGATAACACTGCCAGATGTTTTTTTACTATTTGTGCATATCCTCTTTCTGTTAATGCTCTGCTTGCAAAACATCCTGGATGATTGCTTTCCCCAGCTCTGACTCTGATATATATGTGCAAAATCAGACTTTTTTTCTGGGTCATGGTATTTTAGCACTGGTACTTTTCCTATCACCTGTTTCATTTGCTTAAAAGCAACCTCGTGCATATCCATCCATTCCCACAGGGTGTCCCTGTGAATCAGCTGTCAATTTTTCTCACTTTTCTTACAAATGCTAATAGAACTTTGCTAGATGGTTCACCATGCCAATAAACCTTAGTACTCCCTTCATGTCTTCAGGCCTTGGCATGTCTGTTATGACCCTCACTTTTTCAGGGTCCCCCCTCAGGCCCTCTATTGTAAGCAGGTGTCCTATATACGGTACCTCTTTCAGCTTCAATTTAAATTTGTCTTTGTTTAGCTTGATATTCTTATTCTTGCACCTTTCCAGGAACTGTATCAGTTTATCATCATGGTCTCTGGTTGCCTGCTCTAGGCCATCTCCTTCTCCCATAATCAGTACATTATCTGTTTATGTTATAATGCTCGGCAGCCCCTCTAAGGCCTGATTTAGCCTTTGCTGGAACACCACTGGGGCTGGACTAATCCCACTGATATTCTCAGCCACCAATACCTCCCAAAGGGTGTTGCATGTGTGGTCAGCAAGCTTGGCTCCTCTTCCAGCTCTACATGCCAAAACCCATTTTTCACATCACACACAGTGAACAATTTTGCTTTCGACAAATCTGGCAATACATCATCAATGGTTGGAAGGGGGCAATGACTTTGCTTTTGTGCTTTGTTAAGTGGTTTTGGATCTATGCAAATGTGTAGCTTTCCAGATGTTTTTTTAATGGCCACCAGACTGCTTATCCAGTCCATGCTACTCTGTACAAGAGCAATGATACCTCTCTCCTGGATACTCTGCATCTCTTGCTTTAACAGTTTTACCAAAGCAATTGACACTCTCCTTTTCAGTAGCTTTACTGCTTCCACAGATGCATTCACTTCCAACTTATATTACCCTTCTAAGCAACCGTCTCCTTGAAAGAGGTCTTGATACAGCTCAATTATTTTTTCTAAATCCCAGGTGTAAAGGCTGGGTGGCCAAGGTGGGTGGCTCTGATATAGTAGAGGCAAGGGAGAATTATTTATTCTATGAATTTATTTAATATCAGTTCATTTTTTGACTATGTCACCTCCAGGAAAACTTCCAGAGGAATTTGGGTTTTTTTTGTTTGTTTTTTTGCAATTTCATTTTTTATCTAATAGAAACATAGAAACATAGAAGTTGTCAGCAGATGGGGACCATATGATCCATCAAGTCTGTCCTTGGCTTCCTACCTCTCTACTTAGCTGCCTGCTTGTGTATCCCACAGTGTCTGCCCCATGCCTGCCCAAATACCCCACTGTCTTGGCTCCCACCATCTCCTCCAGCAGGCTAGTCCGTGGTTCCACAATGTGCTCTGTGAAGAAGAATTTCCTCATATTGCTTCTGAACTTTCCTCCCTTAAGTCGAAGGTTGTGCCCTCTAGTCCTGCTGTAGTCCTTTACCTGAAAGAGGTTCTGCATGTGCACTCTGTTGTTGCCTTTAAGGTATTTGAATGTTTCTATCATGTCCCCACAATTCCTGCATTGTTCTAGGGAGTATAATTTGAGGTCATCCAGTCTTGCCTTGTACGGTTTCTGATGCAAGCCCTGCACCATCTTTATTGCTCTTCTCTGTGCTGTCTCCAGCCTATCTATGTCCTTTCTGAGGTGTGACCTCCAGAATTTGACACAGCACTCCAGGTGAGGCCTGACCAGGGACTGATACAGGGGAATGATTACTTCATGCCTTCTGCTTGTGATGCCCCTCCCTATGCATCCCAGGATACCACTAGCCTTTAGTGCTTTTCACATTGTCTACTGACCTTGAGGACATCTGATATAATCACCACTAGGTCTCGCTCCTGCCTGGTAGCCACCAGCTGCTTCCCTCGCATTGAGTACAGTTTCCCTGGGTTACGTTTTCCCAAGTGCATAGGTTTTTGTATTGGGAAAAGTGGTCTGTAGTCTAGACACACAATAACACACACATGCCAAGTGCCTGAGTTAATGCACCACTCAAAGAAATCTCCCGATCAGTGTTGCATTGTCTTACTGGTGGCTGTTGTCCATCCCAGTTGTGAGGATAACACTCAGGTTCCAGTCTGGGTTTTAGTGTGGCTATGGATGTGGAGACTGGCATTTCTCCATAGGAGTGCATACCTGGACACCATTTCTGTACCATGTTCCACAGTTCTGATAGATTCATTGACAGGTTGGAGACTGCATCCTTTATTACCCCTGCCAGCTCATCACAAAGTCCTTGCCTTTCTGCTGCAGTTCTTCTACTAGGGTATGGGAGGATTTAGACTCCCCAGTGGCTTGACATTGAAAAACAGCAGGGTGACCTCTGCATACAAGTCAATGCATAAAACAGATTCCCCTCTTTACTTAGGCAGAAGTTATATCTCCATTTAATAACATATTTGCTTGTAATTTCTGCTTAAGTACGGTATCAGAGAGTTCATCAACAAATTGATCTCTTAACAACACATCGTCACCATCTCACATGCCTCTTTGATCTCCAGTTTTCAGTCTTCTCTTGCAGTCTCATGGCAATTCTCTGATACCCTCTCTAGGCTTCTGTTTGCAACTGAAAACCATAGAGTGCAGAGTGCAGGTAGAAACTTTATCCATGTATAACTCCACCAACTTATCAAAAATTTGATCTACTCTACACGTTTCATTATCCAGCAGGACTATTATTTATCTCTTAGCCTCCCCATCCAGACTATCTAGATATCTCCAGCAAAAGGAAGGAGCTGGTGATGCCATTGTATAGAACATTGGTGAGACCTCATCTAGACTACTGTGTCCAGTTCTGGAGGCCACATCTCTGGAATGGCATAGACAGAGTAGAAGCGGTTCAGAGAACAATGACAAAAATGTTGTAAGGGCTGCACCAAACATCATATGAGGGGAGACTGGAGGATATCAATATGTATTCCCTGGAGGAGAGGAGAGAGAGAGGGAGAATATGATAGAGACTTTCAAATACCTCACAGGTGTAAATAAGGTACAAGAGGGTGGCATCTTTCAAAAAAAAAGTTTAAAAACAAGGGCCATGATATGAAAACAGAGGAAAGTAGACTTAGGAGTAACATGAGAAAGTATTTTTTCATGGAAAGGTTGGTGGATCCATGGAACAGCCTCCCAGTAGAGGTTATAGGGGTTAAAATGGTACGGGAATTCAAAAATGCATGGGGCAGATATAAAGGAACTCTAGTGATAGGAAAGAGAGGGTAAACCACAGATCATTTAAGATCTGTGGTATATGAAACAGGTAAGGAAAATGGACAGATTATGTGGGCTATGTGGACCTTATCTGCCGTCAAATTCTACGTTCTATATTTCTGTGACTACTAAGAACTAAATCTAACTGATGTTGCTCTGAGATCCTGTAAACTTAGAACATAGAATGGAGATCAGCCTTCAGTTCTGCTAGCTCTAAATCCCTGGATTCGACACTGTGTCCTCTAAGTTTTGGAACCCAAGGGGCCCCCATAAAATATGGGAACATAAGGACTTGAATCACCCCTGAACTTGCTTACCTATCACTAGACATGGTATTGAGTATGCATGCAGATACAGCAGTTAAAGACCAATGTAATTTTTCCTAATCCTGATGACTACACCAAGTTGTAAAGGCAGGGAAGCCAAGGTGGGCAGCTCTGTTATAGCAGAGCTGAGGGAGATTTACTTATTCGATGAATTTATTTAATATAAATGTATTATTCAACTACACCACCTCCAGGAAAATTCCCAGAGAAAAATGATTTATTATTTCTTTCTTTTTTTTGTCTAATGTATAGGTTCTTGTTTTGGAAAAAGTGGTCTGTGGTCTTGACCCACAACAGCACATGCACGCCAAGTGCCTGAGTTAATGTGCAACTCAGAATAATTTTATTTGTGAACGTCTACAAAATGACTACAAGCAAACTTCCATAGCAGATGTTCTAACCAAGGAGAATCCTAAAAACTACACACTGGACCAAATGCAACAAAAAAAATAGTAAACCTCTTCCTTACATGCCAAAACGAATCACTTGTAGTGGCCTGCAGGAGCTACAGTACTTGTGCCTGAAACACAAGGGAAAGTTTTTGCCCTTATTTTCCCTGAGTGCAACCGTTTTCCCTTTTTTCTTTTTTTGTACTTAGACAGATACCTGCTTTCAGGCATTTAGAATAGCTACTATACTTGGTATCATGTTTCATCATTGTACAAATGGGGGAAGCAGTCCCTAATCGTGTTCCTAATATTAGTTTGGTGCCCTCTCCTTAAATGTGGCTTAAATCATGTCCTATTTTGTATATATAAGGTAAAGGGATGTCATATTTTTAGGAATATCTCTTCCTTCCCTTCTTTTGTGTAAAAAAATCATCTCTGAATTGGCACAATCTACTAATAGATTGAGCCATTCCTTATAATTAGGAGGAGAAACATCCTTCTAGTGTAAAAATATTATTTTTTTAGCAATATCCAATGCTAGTAATATAAAACTGCTTCTTTTGGTATTGAGCGGAAGTGTAGAGCTTAGATCTAGCAGAAGGATCACTGGACCAAATGGTATATTTCTATCAATAATTTCTGGCATGATTCCTCTAATTTTATTCCAGTAAGGTTGAAATAATTGACAGGAGATGAACATACAGTATGCAATATTGTACTTCTCTCCTTATTGTAACATTGACAGAACTCTGATAAGCTTGGATTGCATTTTTTTAATTTACTGGGTGTATAATATAATCTATGAAGTATATTGAACTGAATTTGTTTCAAGTTACTATTTCTAGAAATCAGTTCTGAAGAGCTTACATTTTCTGTCCATTTATTCTCTTGGATATCTTCTGTTATGCCCTTCTGCCAGGTGTTCTGCAGTTGTGATAAATTCACTTGTTTAGCTTCTTGAAGTAGTTTATAGATTTTTGACAATATTTTATGTATTTCTGCAGTAGTACTTAATAACAGTTCCAGAGGGGTTATCGATAGGGTGCCAGCCATCTGTAGTTTTCTTCTAACAAAGTCTCTTAATTGAAAAAAGCCCATGAAACTTCCAGCTGGTAAATCAAATTCTACTCTGAAAGAATCAAAAGATTTTAAGGTGTATCCTGGAAACATTGACCTACTGAGAGCAACCCTCGCCTTCTCCAGATCTGAATTTTTTTTTCTTTTCAGAAAATTTAAAATAGTTATTGTTTTGTAAAGGAGACAAAATTGATAGACCTTCTTTGATGCCTAACAATGTATGACCTTCTTTCCACATTTTTGAAGCTGTTTTTGTTGTAGTTAAGGCCTGTTTATACCAGTTTTTATTGTCTAGATTCACATATAGTAATACCTGAAGTAACCTGTCAAATAGTAGAGAATGCTTTTCTATATGAGACCAACTAGCTATCAGTTCTGTGTGGTTAGGTCTAGGGAACAAGTCTAGAGTCTGTTCTGATTGGGCCACCACATAAAATAGTATAGTTTAAACTTTGGCAATATTAACCTACCTTGCACTGTGAGAGAGTACAGTTTTTCCAGAGATGCTCTGAGTTTTTTTACCTTGCCATAAAAATTGTCTAGTCATTTTATTATTTTTTATGAAAAAATCTTTATAAATCTAGAATAAAAGGTAATGTCTGGAAAAAAGTAGTTTAGGCAAGACATTCATCATCAGAATGTTGAGCTTACCTATCATTGTTAATGGTAATTTCACTAATTTATCTAGATCTGTTTTGATGTTGTTAAGTAATTTTAAATAATTTAAATCTGGGATTCTGCTTAAATCTTTGGATAGTGTTACTCCTAAATATTTTATTGTTTTTCTAATTGTTATTTCTGTTAAGTGCCCAAGTGTGATGGGATAATTTCTGCTGTGTTGCAATACAGGCATTCTGATTTTCTCCAGTTAACTTTGTATCCTGATATGCTGCTAAACTCATTAATCAAATCAATAAGATATTTACTTGTATGCTCTGGTGCATGTAGGTATAGCAGTGCATCCTCTTCATTTAGAGATATAACCTATCCCTCTCCATTTAATTGCACTCCCTTCATATTTTCATTGTGTCTGATTGTAACTGCTAAAGCTTCAATAAAGATGGCAAAGAGGAGGGGTGATAGCAGACAACCCTCTCTCACTCCTCTGTACAATTGTATAACATCAGATATGTTTCCATTAGTCTTAATTCTGGCACATGGTGTATTCTAGATCATGTTTACCCAACTCATAAACCAATCCCCTATGTTCATTCTGACCAGACAGGCCCTCAAAAATTTGCACTGTACTTGATCAAATGCCTTTTTGGCATCTAATGATAACATTGTGATATATGTTCCTTTAGGAGATTTTATGATGTCCAGAGTCTTCCTGATGTTAACTGAAAGGCGTCACCCTGGAATAAACCCTGTCTTGTCAGCATGATCCGCAGTGTGAATTAGACCTCCAAGTGTATTTGCTAATATTTTGTTATGATCTCATAGTCAACATTTATTGATGAGATGGGCCTGTAAGACCTGCAGGATAATGGATCTTTATCCTGTTTCAGTAGTAATGTAATGGTCACCTCATTCATGGATTCAGGTATTTTTTCTCTTATTTATATATCTTTAAAAAGGTCTAGGAGTATAGGGGACAAAGTTTCTTGAAAAGTCTGGGCCCGGAGCTTTACCATTTTTAAATTCTCTTACTGTGAGTACAATTTCTTGTAGGTGTAGAGATTCATTTAACACCTGCTTTACCACCTTTGCTAAATGTTATTAAGGGTAGATTATTCAGATAATTGTTGATTAGTTCCTGTTCAGGGTGTATATCTTGTGCATATAGCTTAGTGTAATATTTTTGGAAACATTGGTTTATACTTAAATGACTGTTTATTCTTTCCCCGGAATCTAGCCTAATACTATTAATAGCTGTCCCATTTTTCTCACATTGTATCTGGAATGCTAGTAATTTATCTGATTTTGTTTCTCTACATTTATCTGGTTTGAGAAGAAGTAATAATTTGATCTAGAATTTTCAAAAGCTTTCTCTGCTTTATATGTTAGTAACTTATTGTATTCTTCTCTGATTTTTAATGTTTTGAGTAGGTCCATTTCAGATCCTGGGTCATTAAATGTGGCTTCTGCTACTTGTAATTGCTGTTCTAATGTATTCGTCTTTATCACGTGTTGCTTTTTCTTGAATACCATACATGAGATTATCCAGCCTCTTAAGTAAGCTTTTAATGCTTCCCATAGTGTGGATGCTGAGATATCCCCTGTATCATTATTATGTAAAAATTCTAGTATGGTATCCTTCAGTTCATTTTTAAATAGCTCATCCTTCAACAGCATATTGTTAAATTTCTGGTGATAATTATTTAGATAGTTTTCTGTGATTACGTTTTTGGGGAAAAAATGAGGCATTACCTGAAAGCTAATAGCTCCATATTTTTTATTAATAAGGCTTGATAAAAGTGTGCCTGACACTATCAAGAAGTCAATTCTAGATGAAGATTTGTGAAGATTTGAAAAAAAGAGAACATTTCTTCCATGTTGGATATATACTGTATATCGAAATGGATCCACTAATTTTAGATCACCCATGAAGTTCTTAATAATTTTAACAGAACCTGTTTTGGGTTCTCTTGAGCCCTCTGATCTATCCAAAGCATTCAGTGTCAGATTAAAATCAGCTCCTATTACATAGGGATTAGAGAAGTTCATAAGAGTAATGAAGAAATCCAAAAAGAAGTTTGTGTCTTCTTTGTTTGGAGCATATATGCAACTTAAAGTAAGTGCACCTGCCCCATACTTCAATGTGTATCTGCTATTATTATCAATTTTGTATTTTATAATGTTATATTAAGACTGCTTTTGATTATGATTGCAACCCCTCTGGAATTGTTCAATTAGGAAGCATAAACACCATGGCTTCTAAATAAATTACATATATATTTGAAATTGTTATCTTGAAAATGAGTTTCTTGTACAACATATTATTTGCCTGAATCTGATTTTTGTAGTGTACAATTTTTAAAATTTGTACTCTATCTTTAGCACCCTTAACATTCCAAGAAAGACATTTAAGTTGTGTAGCCATATTTTTGGATTTTTATATTCCCTTCCTCAAATAGGTCACCAACCATATCAGCCAAGTCTTGTCTGAATATGGCTTTTGTTTTGCCTGATTTATTTTTCTTGTGTCCATTCCCCCCTTCCCCTTATACTACTTTTCCTTCCCCTGTTTACCCCTTGACTCATATTCCTTGTTGAGTCTACCCTCCATACTCTACAATCTACACAGATGGTCAGTTTAACTGAGCAAGTGCGCATGTGGATTTGTCAGCTCCCAGCTATTGTAGTGTTATAATTCTTTTAAACTTTTGTGCTCTCAAAACATGTGAATGTATGTGATTTTAACCCTAGATAATATCCCCATTATGTTAGTTATATTATTTCTTTGTATTACTTTCCTTTTCTTTATTTTCTGCTTTCCCTCAAGAAAACGATTTTTTTGTTCACATCAGTTAACATAAACCATTGTAGGCATACTAGGGTTAACCAAATGGCTGCTGCATCCATCAAGTTTATATCTTAGCCTTTGGAAGGCTGTAAAGGTAGAGTAAGGGCGTGTATTGCCCCTGAGGATGAATTTCCAGCTTTTGAATCATCTCTGCTGTTAGGGCTTTCTGTGTGGAAAAAATAGGATCTGCTGCATTGTGTCTTTTGCATTGTTCAACATCCATTGGCTCCCATTTAGGAATACTCACAATTGATCATGGTGCAAAATGGTATGGGGTATTCATTTTTCACATAGTACAGTTCTGATACTGTCAAGTTTTTCTCTTTTCATATATACTTGGAGGCAGGTCTGGAAATACCTGGAGGTATATACCTCTAATGAGTATCCTCTTTTCAGTTCTAGCAGTTTTCAAAAAAGTTCCTCTCTTATCTGGTAGTGATGGGGTTTGACAAAGACAAATCTAGGATTATCCTTCCGAGAAGAAAAATCTCTGTATGTACAGTCTAGTTCCACTTTTTCTTCAGGATACCCGTTCCACGTGCTTCTGTTAGCAACCCCTCAAAAAACTGTAGAGGATTGGTACCTTTCCTTCCCTTCCCTTCCCTCCAGTTCATTTTCAATTTTAATATTTCTTCTGTGGGATCTGGATTCAAGATCCTCAATCTTCTGTTGTAATTCCTGCAGCTCTTTCTGGTGATGCTCTATAGTGTTTTGTAAGGGGTTTCTTTGATCCTCAGCTCCACTCATCCTTACTTTCAATTTATCAACTCTTTTGTTAAAGAGTCCATCTTTGTGTTTAGTGAGTTAAGTGATCCCTTTAAGTAATCAAAGACAAGATTCATATTTTGGCATCCTTGATGAATTTCAGAGAGCATAGCATCCAGTGCTGTGTGCATTTTTAATATGGTTAGTGAATGCATACAATTCTCTTCAAAAATCTATCCTAAATATATACTTCTGCTCAGTATTTACTGAAGATAAGGCAGGGCAGGGCCCAGAGCTCAGCACCATGGACACAGGGGGGAGGGAAGTGTGCACTAGTCCCTTCACAAAATAAAGGGTCCTACAAGAGCTCGATAAGCTCAAGGTGGACAAGACAATGGGACCTGATGGTATACATCCCAGGGTACTAAAGGAGCTAGGGGTGGAACTAGCAGAGCCATTATCAGAACTGCTTAGTGAGTCTCTGAGCACAGGAGAGGTCCCAGAAGACTGGAGAAGGGCTCATGTGATCCCGCTCCACAAGAGTGGTAGCAGGGAGGAGGCAGGGAACTACAGACCAGTCAGTCTTACCTCAGTAGTGGGCAAGATTATGGAGGCACTCCTTAAGGAAAGGATAGTGCAACACCTGGAATTCATAGGAGCACAGGATCCAAGACAGCATGGGTTTACAACAGGAAGGTCCTGTCAAACTAATCTCATAGATTTCTTTGACTAGGTAACCAGAGTGGTGGACCAAGTGGGAGCAGTTGATGTTGCCTACCTTGACTTCAGCAAAGCTTTCAATACTATTCCACACAGAAGATTGATTAATAAGTTAGGTAGGCTTGGGGTGGGTCAGAGGTTGGTCAACTGGGTGAAAAACTGGTTGACGGGCAGAAAACAGAGAGTGGTGGTAAATGGTATAGTCAGAAGAGATGCAAGTCACAAGTGGGGTACCTCAGGGATCAGTCCTGGGGCCAGTCCTCTTCAATATCTTTATCAGTGACATTGCAGATGAACTGGAGGATAAGGTTTGTCTGTTTGCAGATAACACCAAGATCTGCAACAAAGTAGATGATCCAGATGGGGTGGGCAGAATGAGAAGAGATCTGGATAAACTGGCAAAATGCTCAGAAAAGTGGCAACAGGGGGTTTAACGCAAAGAAGTGCAAGATCATGCGCATAAGGAAGAGAAACCCTGAAGCCACCTATAGGCTGGGAGGGGAGTTTCTGGCAGTCACCAGGGAAGAAAGAGACTTGGGCATCATCATCACACATGACCTGAAATCATCCAAGCAGACCACTAAAGCAGTAGGTAAGGCTAGGGGGATGTCAGGGTGTATTAGTAGGGGTATCACAAGTCATAAGAGGGAGGTAATAATCCCTCTTTACAAGACACTGGTTATGCCCCATCTGGAGTACTGCATGCAGTACTGGAGGCCACACCTTCACAAGGACATTAACAAAATGGAGGCAGTCCAGAGAAGGGCAACCAAAGTGGTGCAGGGACTGCATCAGAAAACATATGAGGACAGATTAACAGAGCTCAATATGTATAACCTAGAGCAAAGAGGGAGAGAGAGAGAGAGGTGATATGATCGAAACATTCAATCACCTTAAGGGCATTAACAAGGTGAAAGAGTCTAACATGTTTCAATATAAGAAAAATAGCAGACAAGAAGACACAGCATGAAATTAGAGGGAGGTTGATTAAGGGATAATGTGAGGAAGTTATTTTTCACAGAAAGGGTGGTGGATGCATGGAACGGCCCACCTCAGGAAGTGGTGGACATGAATACAGTGCAGGGTTTCAAACAGGCATGGGATAGGCATAAGGGAGCAATATAGATGAACATGAATAAATAGGCCACTGACAGAGCAAAGGCCGATGGCACATTCATAAGTTAGAAAAAGAAATGGGCAGACTAGATGGGCTTTGCAGTCCTTATTTGCCATCAACTTCTATGTTTCTATGTTTCTAAACTACTTTTCCATTTTTGGAGTAGTTTAGCTCAAATACCTCTCCATTAAGGCTAGTTTCAACAACTTGCTGAGCATCTTTTACATTTTCATGATTAGTTTGTTTAGTACCTTGTGTTATAGCTTTCATTTTTTCCATGACCGTTCCTGATGTGGAAGATGTTTGCCTCATGTTGTTTTTTGAGAAAGATGGATTTTTATTCTCTAGGTCAGCGTCAGGTACAGGATTTATATTTTCTAATGTGGGGCCTGTGGCTCCATCATATTCATGTAAGTTATCATTGTTTATCCCACTTTCTCCACTCTGCTCTGAAGTTCCTGAGTTGCTTTCTCCCACCTCTGCAGTCAAATCAAAATCCATTTCCAGCCTGCTCTGTTTAGACATTGTAGCATCTGCTATCACTGATTCTCCAGTGCCATTCCCTTTTTCAGACCCCCCGTTCCGCCAACAGCAAGTGATTCACCAGGCCCTCAGGTGAGTTAGGCTTCCTGGCTTCTAGCTGCGGTATGTTAATTTCAGTTAGTGTGTTCTCCTTGAGGTATTTCTTTAATGGCACAGGAGGGGATATTTTCTACTGCTGATTGCAGTTTTGATAATTGTTGCGGTGCAGATAATTGAAGGGACTACAAACCCTGTGTGGTGGGCAGCTTTTTCCCTGCAGTCAAGTAGCGTAGGTTGTGAGTGAGTAAAGCGTTGTTTGGATCACTACAGAGATTTCTTCATGGTTTCAATGAGGCTGCAGTAGCAGCTATTGATTTAAATATTGTTACTCTTTTTTTATTCTTTGTTAGTAATGTTGGTTCATTACTCTGCTCCTGTGTTATTCGCTCTGTGTTATTGTTGCCTATCTCCAGATGTTCAGAAAGTACATTTTCAGAGACCGACCATTGCGGTCTGCAGCACAGGGAATGCAGCATTTCAGCTGGGTCCTTTACTGCTGGCTGTTTGAATCATCAAAATGTTTTCAACATTCTACTTGGGGAGCCAACATTCAGTGGTACTGAGTACCGTTTGTATTTAATTATTTAGAGTCAAGTCTAATAGTGGAGCACAAGTCCAACTTAGCTATATTTTCAGTTCAAACCAAGCAAAATTACTTATCTTTTCATCCCTTAACACAGTGTCTCCAGTTTGTTGAATGGTAGCTCCTCACTCAGCGCATTCTCAGCCAGCCATCTTGGGTCCACCCCAAAAATTGTGCAACCTGCTTCCCAATGATAAAGCAAACAAACTTTTATCCTGACTTTATTTCAGGAGGGTTACTCCTTCTTGCTCTTGCTTCTTGCTCTGTACTAATTAGCTTAAAGCTGATCCTCTCCCCTTAATAGCAGGCACAAACACAGGCTTCTTGTAGGGCACCAGAATTACAAGTCTACACTCAGTTAGAGACAAAATAGTAAAGTGCCCCTTAACCTATCAATGAATACAATACTAATTCAGAGAGATGTAGTTACCGAACCCAAAAACAGACATAGGGCCCAGTTTTCAAACTGGTTAGAATGACACAAGGACTTGCATCAAAGTTACTGATGCAAGGTGGCGTGTCACAATTTCACATCAAAAACAATTTTCTAAAGCAGCCTAGATCGTCTGACACAGCTGTGTCAAAGTCCCTTGTCACGAATGTTGCAGCAAACAGCATGTGCCACGTCACAAGGGGCTTGTGTGTCATGATGGGGCTGTAGCATCCCAACACAGAGTTTTACAAGCCCACCATTGGCACAGCATGGCCCTCACTTAGACCAGTCCATGAGGTGGTCAAGTGGCTTGTTAGAGGGACAGGGTCTGATATGGGCTGCTGGGGGCAGAAGGTAAACGGAAGTTGCCATGGGGGAGCCAGGGAGACAGCTGAGTAAGGGAGGCTGTGATTCTGGACCTGGTGAGATGTGTTTTATATGAAAATATGCATTATCGCAAACACCCTATTGTATGCAGCATTCTGTAATTGTATCACAGTTCTATAGTCTGTTCTCACAGACAACAGTACTCTTTCATACCCCAGTATGTTTATTGTTCATACCTTTCTGGCTGTCTTTCTAAGATTTGTCATTACCATAGCATATAACCCCAGGGCTTTCACCACCAGTCTATCTTGTATTATCATGCTACAGAGTACAGTACCAGCACAGTATACCCCAAATAATAAGCAGAGCAGTTCCAACATTTCCACAGAGGGACATGAGCTATGTCTGACTATCAACTTCAGCATATGTATAGTAATCCAGCTGACCTCCGTACACCTTGTATTGGGATCTATGTTGGTGGATCTCAATAAGCTCTGAGATACACCAGCAATAAAGTGAACAAAAAGTATAATAATTACACTCATCAGCTATAAAGATCTTCACTAACTGGAAAATGCAACCTTTGCCCCAACACCCACCAAAAATCTCTTGCAATCCTCCAGTGGGTCTACAGCCACTTGTGGTATACAGAATGTGAAAGCATCAACTATATACCTGGTAATAGGGGTTCCATTTGCATATCCCCAGAGCTGATGGGATGAGACCACCAAGAGGGGTGCCGGGGCAGAAAGTGGCTGTAGTCCTGGCTTTAATTCTTTTGTAAGTGTGCAATAAACAGTTCTTCTAGCCAGATTCACATTGAGTCAGTGTGTTTTAAGGTCTTGTGTGCCACTATGGTCTTGCTAGAGTGTGTAAATTTACAATTTCAGTTGTCCCTTCTCCATCGTACTGCTCACCTAAAGCATAGTCAAGATTTCAGGTTGCAGCCCTGTGACTTATGCCACACACTATCATAGAAAGCAGTGAGACTTAAAGGAAAATTACAGCAGTGATAAAAAGCTAGTTAACCCATATTACACACACTACACATATCACATAAGCATGGTTTAAGATAAGAACAGCAGCAGAATCCAGCCACACAAAAGTGAGGGTCCTTGATTTCAGAGTGGCTGACTTTACAAAAATGGGGGAGTATCTCTGAGAGGGCTGGATGGGGGGAGATGTTGGGGGGTGGAGGGCAAGATGGCAAGATTAATAAAGAGCATAGTAAAGGCAGTGAACTTGTACATCAGGCAAATAAGCACTAGCAGAAGAAGAAGGAGACCATTATGGTTCTCAAGGGCCAGGGCAGAAAATGCAAGGGTAAAAAACAGAGGCATTCAGAAGGTATAAGGAGAACCAGAGAGAGGAGGACAGAGAAGTTTATCTGGGGAAATGAAGGGAGGCAGGCAAGACAGTAAGGAGGGCAAAAGTGCAGTCTGAAGAAAGAATAGCCCAGTCAGTATTGAAGGGGGACAAGACATTTTTCAAGTATATCCGCAAAACAAAAGGCAGACCAAGGGAGGGATTGCACAGTTAAAAAGGGAAGGAGGAGGCAGTACAGAGGAGGACCAAGAAAAGGAAAACATCTTAAATATTTCTGCTCTGTGTTCACAGTTGAGGGGGAAGGGGAGAGGCCACAAATACGCCCCAAGAGCTTACAGGAGAGGGAAGCGGACACCAGTCCCTCCTCAGAGGAGAGGGTCAGGAAAGCACTTGCTAATCTGTGGGTGAACAAAGCCATGGGGTCAGACAGAGTGCATCCAAGAGTGCTAAAGAAACTCAAGGAGGTGCGTGCTGCACCCCTGACAGGCTTGTTTAACAGTTCACTGGAGACTGGTTGGTCCCAGAGGACTGGAGTAGGGTGGACATAGTCATACTTCACAAAAGTGGTAGCAAAGAGTAGGCCAGAAATTACAGGCCTGTCAGCTTCACATCTGTAGTAGGGAAATTATAGGAGACACTGTTAAAGGAAAGAATTGTGGAACACCTGGAATCCACCTGGAATGCAATGGACTGCATGCCCTAAGGCAGCATGGCTTTTTGGAGGGGAGGTCATGCCAAACCAATCTGATAGATTTTTAAACTGGGTAACCAAGATGATGGATCAAGAAGGGGCAGTGGACATGGTCTACCTGGATTTATGCAAGGCTTTTAACACTGTTCCACATAGGAGGCTGGTAAACAAGATGGGTAACATGGAGGTGGGCAATAAGTTGGTAATCTGGGTAAGAAACTGGTTAGGAGATAGGAGGCAGGGGGTAGTGGTAAATTGAGTTCACTCCGAGGAGGGGAGAGTGACCAGTAAGGTACCACAGTGGTCAGTATTGAGGCCAGTCCTCTTTAATGTCTTAGTTAGTGACATACAAACATACAAAGAAGCCAGCAGAAGAAGGGCATTTGGTCTATCAAGTCTGCTCGTATTGCAGGGTCCACAGCTTGAGCTAATGTCCCTGCCCTCCTCCCCACTCCTCCCATCTTCCCTACCCATGATTCTTATCTTCCCCCTATGCCTATCCCAGCCTCTCTTAAAGTTGCTCACTGTCTTTAATGTGATGACCTCTTCCGGCAGCGCATTCCAAGTATCCACCACCCTTTCTGTGAAGAAGAAGAAGACACATGGGGGGTGGGGATGTAAAGGATAAAGAGTGATTTAAAATGACTGGAAGAGTGGTCAAAAGATTGGCAGCTAAGGTTTAATGCAAAATAATGCTCTTGTGTCACAGAAACCCAGGGGTATAATACTAAATGGGGAGAGATACTGGCAATGACCAAACAGGAAAGGGACCTGGGGATAATCATATTGGATGACCTGAATGTAGCAAGACAATATGAAAAAGCAATCGGGTGAGCCAGTGGGATGCTGGGGTGCACAGGTAGGGATATTACCAGCAGGAAGAGGGTGTAACAGGGTCCTGTTATGAAGAGAAATATCAAGAATTTACAAGATGCCCCCCCCCCCATACTTTTCAATTTTCACTCTATCCTGTCTGCTTCTATATTCGTATCTATCCTAATTTTCTTGTCAGGGTGGCCAACCTGGCAATCTTTAAACCTTTCTTTACTGTCCCTGATTATCTTTAAAACAATCTGGCATCCAAATCTTGATAAGCTGAAAAGCAGTCAGCTGAAATTCTAGTTGTGAGGAATTTCATAAAAACAAGCATTATGCAGCACATATAAAAAAAATATGTTAGAGGAGACTACTGTGTAAAAAAAAAAAGTTTTACTAGAATTGTTGTCTTAAATAAATGCATGTTTACTTTCTGGCAATTACATTTAAAAGCAAATAGAATCCTGAAGCCTTGCAAGAAGACAGATGAGGCGCGCCCTCATCTTTTTCCTTGCCAAGGCTGCAGATTTTAATTCAATCTTTAACAAGTGTTTCTTTCTTTCTGTATTAAAACAAAATGAATGTGTACCTGAATGTCTTGCTTCTCCTGCTGAGGTCCTGCTATAGGGATGGCAGCCTACAAAATGGCTGCTTTTATAGTATTCAGGTAATGGATGTCACAATAGGGAGGGGCTCAGTTCAAGACACACCCCTTCTGAAAATATATAAACCTCCACTAGGAGACCTGTGTAGATGGATAGAGAGAGAGTCAGTATTCGACTGACCACAGAGCAAGAAGGTTGTGTGTGTGTTTCCACACCAAGTGCTGTACAGACAAAAGGAAAGGAAAAGGCAATTCAGGAGTCTGTGGAAAGAAGTATTTCCTGTTTTTGGGTGTGAAGACTAACACCGATTGTTTTCCTTTCTATGAACTTTAAGTTAAGAATATTTTTTTGTTTTGTTTTGTTTTTGGAAATAAATTGACAAACGCATACCTTTGCTTTTTTTATGCATCTTAAACCTTTGGTCTGGACATCTGTTATTTCCCACGCTTCTACACTGGTGTCAGAAGTGGGATTTGAACCCACGCCTCCATTTAGAGACCAGATATTTGGGTTTCATAATTGGGAAGGGATCCTTGAAACCAGAGATTGATAAAGTGGAGGCAGTAGCCAACAGCCCCACCCCCATTACAAAGAAACATGTTCGATCTTTTTTGGGTTTAGCAAATTATTACCGTCGATTTATCCCAGATTTTGCTACTCTGGCAACTCCCTTAACAGAGCTGACCAAAAACAAATATCCTAATAAAGTTAAATGGACGCAAGCATGTGAGGAGGCCTTCAGGAACATAAAAGCGGTCCTTTGCTCAGCCCCTGTGCTAACTAGCCCAGATTTTACAAGACCGTTTGAAATTTAAACAGATGCCTCAGAGACAGGTTTGGGGTCTGTGTTAACCCAATATGATGAAAAAGGGGAACATCCAGTATTGTATATTAGCAGGAAATTTCATGAGCGTGAAAGGAAGTACTCTACGATAGAGAAGGAATGTTTGGCACTGAAGTGGGCCATAGAGTCCCTTAAGTATTACTTGTGGGGAAATGATTTTGTAGTGATGACAGATCATAATCCGTTGTGTTGGATAAACCAGATGAAAGATAAAACGCATGGATTATGAGATGGTATTTGTCTCTACAACCATATAAGTTTACGTAAAACAGGTCAGGAGCGAAGCATTTAAATGCTGATTTTCTATCTCGATATGGTGCTGCAAGAATACCAAAGTAAAATGAATATTGGTGCTAAGTAAGCACTAGACACCTCAAGGAATTGTTTTGTACAGTAGTTCTGATAAGACAGTAAATATTGTTTCTGTACAGAACTAATTATAAGGGTCCCTGAGGTGGAACTTCTGAGTGGGTGGGCAAAGTTCCAACCCTTTCAAGGGTGAAGGGTCTCAGCCAACAAATAAAAACTTATTATGTTGCCTTCTTGTGGTGGGAGGTGTGTAACAGGGTCCTGTTATGAAGAGAAATATCAAGAATTTACAAGATGCCCCCCATACTTTTCAATTTTCACTCTATCCTGTCTGCTTCTATATTTGTATCTATCCTAATTTTCTTGTCAGGGTGGCCAACCTGGCAACCTTTAAACCTTTCTTTACTGTCCCTGATTATCTTTAAAACAATCTGGCATCCAAATCTTGATAAGCTGAAAAGCAGTCAGCTGAAATTCTAGCTGTGAGGAATTTCATAAAAACAAGCATTATCACTACATATAAAGAAAATATGTTAGAGGAGACTACTGTGTAAAAAAGATTTACTAGAATTGTTGTCTTAAATAAATGCATGTTTACTTTCTGGCAATTACATTTAAAAGCAAATAGAATCCTGAAGCCTTGCAAGGAAGACAGATAGGGGCCGCCCCTCATCTGTTTTCCTTGCCAAGGCTGCAGATTTAATTCAATCTTTAACAAGTGTTTCTTTTCTTTCTGTATTAAAACAAAATGAATGTGTACCTGAATGTCTTGCTTCTCCTGCTGAGGTCCTGCTATAGGGATGGCAGCCTACAAAATGGCTGCTTTTATAGTATTCAGGTAATGTGATGTCACAATAGGGAAGGGGCTCAGTTCAAGACACACCCCTTCTGGAAAGTATATAAACCCTCCACTAGGAGACCTGTGTAGATGGATAGAGAGGAGAGTCAGTATTCGACTGACCACAGAGCAAGAAGGTTGTGTGTGTGTTTCCATACAAAGTGCTGTACAGACAAAAGGAAAGGAAAAGACAATTCAGGAGTCTGTGGAAAGAAGTATTTCCTGTTTTTGGGTGTGAAGACTAACACCGATTGTTTTCCTTTCTATGAACTTTAAGTTAAGAATATTTTTTTGTTTTGTTTTGTTTTGTTTTTGGAAATAAATTGACAAACGCATACCTTTGCGTTTTTTATGCATCTTAAACCTTTGGTCTGGACATCTGTTATTTCCCACGCTTCTACAGAGGGAAGTGGTATTGTCACTATCTAGGTCCTTGGTAAAATCTCACCTGGAGTACTGTGTCCAGTTCTGGAGGCTGCATCTCAGAAAGGACATAGACAGGGTGGAGGCCGTCCAAAGGAGGGCTACCAAGATGATAAAGGGTCTACATCAAAAGTCCTATAAGTAGCAGCTAAAGAAGCTAATCATGTACACCCTGGAGGAGAGGATAGAGATGGGGGATATGATCAAGACCTTTAAATACCTCACAGGGGTGAATAAGGTACAAGTGTGATTTTTTTTCAGAGGAAAGAGTGCTCTAGAACAGTGTGCCACGATATGAAGCTGGAGGGGGGTAGGTTCAAGAGAGATATGAGGAAATACTTCTTCACAGAAATGGTGGTGGATGCCTAGAATAGTTTTCCTTTTTTATAGTTCAATATGCTTTATTGTTTTCCATCATATAACATCATGATAACAACAATAAAAGAATACAATAAAAGGAAGCCAGACAAAATATATCCAGTGTTCCAGCCTTATCCATTATTAAGTGGTCCAACATAAACCCAATCTCCCCTCCAACAAATCCCCCCCCCACCATCTCTTCTATACTCCCACTACCCCCCCCACCCCCAAAGCCCCATTCTGCACAGCGGGGGGAAAAAACAACATATGGAAAGTAACCGTAGGGAGGAAAAGGAAGGGGGTAAGCCTAAAAGAAGATTTAGTACAAAATAAAAGCAGAGACAGCCTAATTCCCATTCACCACAGAAGTGTAATGGGATATTATGAAAATCCATCATGATTTCCATAGGGAAAGTAAGGTCATGAGGGGCTTCCAGGTAGTCTGGTAATATTGCACTCTCTGTCTTAAGGTGGCAATGTGTTTTTCTAATTGAATGGCAAGGAGGACCTCACGATACCACTCTAACATTGTAGGAAGAGTGTCCTCCTTCCAGTGCCTCAACATTGTTAATTTAGCTATGGCCGCAATTAGTGTTATATGGGCCTGGCGTATCACTGGAGTTCCCGGTGTAAATATTGCCAGTATACAGGATTCGGGAGTGAATAAGGTATCCAAGTCTAAAATGGGGTCTAACACTTGTTGGATTGATTTCCAGAAAGTCTGCGTGCGGGGGCATTCCCATAACATATGATAAAGGGAGCCCTGAGTTAACTTGCATCTGAAACAGTCAGGGGAGACTGCAAGACCTGCATTATGTAATTTTAGTGGCGTGAAGTACATGTTGTACATAATCTGAAATTGCACAAGACGCAATCTGTCTTGTTTGATATATTTATAATTCGTGCACCATATTTTCCTCCGAAAATCTACCTCGGTCGGCAAAGAAAGCTCATGTACGCAGTAGTAACAAACTCCAGTTGGAAGATTATGATCTAAGGCCTGGAGTTGCTTGTATATCCTTGAAACTGCATGAGCAGTTTCTCTACATTGAAGAATTGTTGAAGCCCCTGAGTTGATTGATCCTAGAATAGTTTTCCAGTGCAGGTAGTGGAGGGTGAAAACAGTGGTGAGAGTCAAAAAAGCCTGGGATAAGCACAAGGGAATCATAAGGGATATGTAGGGGATGGAAGAGAATGTGCCGTAGACCTGGAAGGGTCTACAGCATAAACACTGCAAAAAAAGAACAAGCATTTGTCAATGCCGAAAGTTTGCTGTTGGTATTGATGTCTGCATCCACGCAATAACGAGATTTCTTATAGGCCCTGTGCTCCCACCCTACATAGCTGTCCCTATATTACAGTGGGAGTGCAGGGCCTGAAACTGTGGGAGTGCAGGGTCCTTTGGACCATGTGCACCCATCCCTCCATAGATGCATGGCCAAATTATCAGCATAGTCATCATATTACCCCAGCATATGTACCCGGTATAGAAAATTTTAAAATTCTCACCAAAACATAATTCTGCCCAACTGCAAAGCCATTCTGCACCACAGGTGTGAAAACACATTTTGGACAGAATTTGAAAAATGACAGCTGTAACACAGAGTACATGAGGTTGAGTAATAAAAAGGTCCTGTTGAAAATCTGGGGTCACAATATTTATGAGCAGGCATACCAAAATTGCAATGAATGGTCATAACTTAGCCATTGTTTTATAGTTTGACCCCAGTTATTGAATATAGTCTTCTTATAACCCTACCTCATAAATCCCGTAGGTGCAAATGTTCAAATCTGTGTCAAAATGCCATTCCATGCTACAGATGTGAAAACACATTTTGAGCAGGACATGCAAAAAGTCAGCTATACTGTTCATGGTGTGGTGTGAAAAAATGTCGATGTTGAAAATTTGGACTCAAAATATTAAAAATTACCAAAGTTACGGACGTACATAGAAACATTTCAACAAGCACACGTAACTCAGCCATTTTTAGGAATTTTTTTCATCAGATTTTCAACATAGGCATTTTGGGACCCCACCTCATGAACACTGGCAAAGTTATTTTGTTAATTAGTCCCAAAAGGTGATTTCTAACAGGGACCGCACCATTCCACATCAGAGGTGCGAAAACATGTTTTGGGCTGGATGTGAAAAATGACAGCTGTACTGTTCATGAGGTGGTCTGCAAAATGGCTATGTTGAAAATTTGGAGTCAGAATATTAAACAATTCCAAAGTTATGAGCATGCATAGAAAAATGTCAACGAGAGTGTGCAACCTGGCCATTTTGTGGAATTTTTCCATCAGCTATTAAAACATGGGCTTTTTGAGATCCCATCTCATGAACACTATCCATGTTATTTCATTACTCGGCACAGCGACCGTGAAATCACCTTCTGGGCCCGAATAATGAAATGACAGTCACACTGTTCATGAGGTGGGGTCACAAAAAGTCCATGCTAAAATTTGGTGAAAAAATTCCAAAAAATGGCTTAGATATCAACATAAGTTGAAAACATCATTGAACTATAGGGCACTTACCTTCGTTTCTCAGTTTGCGGTTCGACTTTCAAGAGTGCACACATGTCCCGGTGCACAGAAGATGGCAGCTGATAGCCTCCAGTGGTAAGTATATGGCAAGGGGGGGTGTGTGAGGTGGTGGGTTGCTCAGTGGGAGGGTTGGGATGGGGAGGATGATGGGGGAGACAATGAGGGACCGTTTCCTTTTTTTTTTAGAGACAAAAAAAATATCAGGAGACCATTTTCATTTTTCACAGGTACATTGAATCAATATTTTGGGACACTGAGAGTGGGCTGCACAGTGTCCCACAGTACTGGGGAGTTGGACATAACTGGGGACACTGGGAATGGGATCCCCAGTGTTCCACTGGGGTTCTACTGTCGACACGGGTATTGGGATCGGCAAAAACTGTTGTCAATGGGTGGGGGGGTGCCACTAGACACCAGGGAAAAAGGATGGCTTTGCAGCAGGCAGCATGAGTTCCAGCTGTGGCTGCAGAAGTCAAGAAAACCCTAGTGTTCTCATACAGAGAATGGGGATGAGCAGAGGGGTATGAAAGTGAAAGCAGGACTCTGCACAAGAAGTGGCGCTAGTGCACATGTGCAGATCGGCTACATTCCACACATGTATTGGCTATTTGTTTTGAAGTTTTCACACAAGCCACTCATAAGATGTCAGCAAAAACTGTTGTCAATTGGTGGGGGGGGGGGGTGCCACTAGACACCAGGGAAAATGAGTGGCTGGATGACTCTGCAGCCAGCAGCACCAGTTCCAGCTGCGGCTGCAGAAGTCAGGAAAACCCCGGTGTTCTCATACAGAGAACAGGGATAAGCAGAGGGGGTATGAAAGTAAAAGCAGGACTCCGCACATGCACACAAGCAGCGGCACTAGTGCGCATGTGCAGATCGGCTACATTCCACACACATTTCTGCTCTTTCTTTTGAAGTTTTCACACAAGCCACTCATAACATGAAGTTCGCTGTGCGTGCACCGAGCGGCAAACTTAAAAAGGGCAGGCTGGATGGGCCAAGCAGCCCTTATCTGCCATCAGTTTCTATGTTTCTATGCTCCTATGTTACAACATTCATTTTCTCCTTTTCCCTGCACTGTCTCTGATGCACTCACACTTATAAATATGTTAATACTGAACCTTCATTAGTTTCATCGCCTGTACTGCACTACTACCCAGCAGAGGGGTTTGACCTTCTTGCAGTACCAGAAATTCTACTTGATACAGTTTGTTGTTTTTTTGGATTTCTTAATTTCAGCTTGCATGTACTGACTGCATCATTGTACATCACTAGAGTTTATCCTGTCTTCATTATTGGTACAGCATTTCAGACTTCACCAACTTGTAGAACAACATTACAACTTTGCACCACAGTCCAAATGAAAGTTTATCAGCACCTTATTAACCAATATAGTCACCACTCATAGCAAAGCTTTAACCCCTATCAGAAGAGAGCTGGCGTGACACCACATTCAGAATGGTATGAGATATCCTACCATTTTACCTATTTTCTGGGAAGGCACATAGCGTAAATTCAACTCCCCCTTGGAAGCTCAACATTTTCTTAAGGACATTCGAAGGAACAACTCATTGTCAATGACAGGGTCTAAGACTCCAGCACAATCCTCTACTAACAATAATTGGTTGGATAAAGCAGGGAGTAGCAAAGATCAGTCCTCTTCCCATGCAATAGAGTTAAACATTTAAATTGGAACACTCATTGTGCACCCTCATCTGCTTTGCTACAAGGTTTGAAGGACTCTGGCCCCAAACCTAAGAGGCAGAGAGATACCCCACAGACTACTGGAACTGCTCATCCTTCTCAAAAGACAGGGATGCCTCATGATCTGCAGACTCCAGGAGTGCAATCTCCACAGACATCCCCTTCGTCCAGCCCTACGAGATGTTCTACTACCCCTGATTCCAAACATCCTAGGATGTCTTCAACTCTTGCTAAAGTGCCCTTACAGTCTCCTGAGATGGACTGGGCAGACTACGATGAAGAACTCATTGTCACTCTCCCTTCTGAAGATATTTCTGGTGCCATTTCTTCTTCTGATCCGCTGGTGAATATAAAGGCAACCCTACCCTCACAAGTGGTATTAGAGGAGCAGCTGATGATGTTGATGGGTGTGGTGAAATCTGCCGGTTGAACAGAGGGCACTGTGCAACACCACAGTATTTCAGTGTCATCTTCCTTTTTAGGTTGAATATCAGCTGTAGTTTTGCTGAAGAGGATAGCTAATACACTGATCGGGATGCAACTGGACATTCTGTGAGTTTCCCAGTTTCTTCTTCTCTAGCGAGAAAGAAGTTTTCAGTGCACTGGGTTGCTGTTTTTTCTGAATGGGCTGATCGGCACTTTCCTATACAGGCCTTATTCCAAGACAGGACTTCTCTCGGCTCGCTGCAGGTTCCTTACAGCTATACACTGTTATACAATGGGACTATGTCTGTTAGAATTTTTATATTGACTTTAAAGAACTGGTTAAAGGATGATGAGGAATATGTTTACTTGTGTTTATTTACATTTATGCAAATCCTTTATTGATTTTGCTTATGGATCCTTAAGAGCGCAGTTCTTTGGATGGGGAAGGGGATAACACACCTTTTTTCTTTGGTAGTATTTCCAGAGGCTCACTATGTTGATTGTTTTGGGAGCAGTGGGAACCCTGAAGGCAGTAGGTGATGTTTGTGAGAGTAAAATACTGATGCCCTACAGAGGAGTGGGAGGACTTGGGTGGTACGCAATCACAAGTCCCTATTATCCTACTCCTCCTGCTTCTAAGTAGGAGGCTGTTACTTGTTTATCTTCATTGGTAACTCCCTACTTTACGTTCATATTATTGAGTGGCTATTATTTTGTTATAGAGCTCTTTCACTGCATTTGGAATTGTCCTATTTGATGTCATATTGGGGGTTTATTTTTCCCCATACTATATGACTGTTTTACTGTTCTGAAATGTTATGCTGGTTGGCTTTCATGGATGTTTGTTGCACGAGGATTTATGTTATGCAGACTAAGGGTTATTCAAATCCTGGAAGAGACATTGTTTTTGTTTCGCTATCATTACACATTTAGGTTGGGGGGATCTTTAGGGAAAGTTTGAGACAGTATGGCAGCATCGTCTGAGCAAATATTAGGGAGTTTCTTTGTAGAAATGACAGTATCCTTCATTTTGTTATGTCTTTTTGGTCTTTTTTGGATAATGGCTAGTTTAAAGTACTTAACATGGAACGTGCAAGGTATGAACCACCCCATTAAATGGAAAAAGACATGTTTTATTTAAAATCTAGTAATGTAGATATTGCTTTATTATAAGAAACTCACATCCTTAAACAAGAAGTAGATAAACTGCTAAGAGGTTGGGTGGGGCAGACCTTTTCTAATTCTTTCTCCACAAAGAAGCGAGAGATGTCAATTTTATTAAAGAAGGCTTGTCCTTTACAGGTGGTTCATATGGTTAGGGTTAAGGAAGGTAGACGGATTCTTTTGTTGGGTTAACTGTATGGAAAACAAGTTATTCTGGTAAACCTCTATGCTTCTAATAGTGATGCCCCTGATTTTTTCTCTGATTTTGCTCTTGTTATGTAAGATTTTTCCCAACAGCCAGTTGGTATCTTAATTGGGGGGAGGATTTTAATTTGACTTTAGATTCCTGTCAGGGTAGAGCTCCCTTAGGAAAAGGTACCCCTTCACATTACCACTCTAAGGATGTGGTCCAGTTACTTTGCTCCAAGTTCAGTCTGGTGGACTGTTGGAGAATCCATCACCCAGATGCTAGGGCATATACTTTTTGATCTACCAGATTTCAAACATGCAGTAGACTGGATTTCTTTCTTTCTAGTTCTAATTTGCTATGTAATATAACTGAGGTTTCTATTTTGCCTATGACAGTTTTTGATCATGCTCCAATTAGCATGTCGTGGGTGCCCAGGGCAGTACAGCCAAATCTCCCAGATGGCAATTTAACCCCGCATTGCTAACCTCTGAGGATTTCCTGAGTTGGCTCTTGGCTGAGATTACTTTTTGATGACTGCTACCTCAGATGTTAGTAACTTCACTATATGGGAGGCCTTTAAAGCCTTTATCAGAGGCCACATTATCTCCTATGCCTCTTGGAGGAATAGGCTAAGAAGGCAGGAAATCATAAAACTTTCTATCAAGATTACAGAAGCAGAAGATGCCATCTACAGAGATCCTCAGAATCAGGATGTTATGATTCAGCAGGTAAATGCTTTGAGATATTGCCTTAATAATATTTATCATGAACAAGCCACTAGAGCGCTCTGTTTTTCTTAAATCAGGTCTATTGGGAATCCGGCAATAAAGCAGGGAAGCTCTTGGCCTTCTAGCTTAGAACAAAGTAATTGGAAGTTCAAATTCCTTATTTAAAGGCAGAAAATGGTGGGCTTATTACTAACCCATTCGGCATTAGTGACATGTTCAAGACTTATTATTTGAATTTGTATAAATCTTCCCTTTCCTGCAATCAGATATCTCATTCTTTGATAGGCTATCCCTGCCATGGCTCCCTGTGGAGATGGTGGAGGCCTTGGACATGGAGCTTACACTATCTGAGATGACAGCAGCAATTAAGGCCCTGGCTCAAGGTAAAGCCCCTGGTCCGGATGGACTCAGTTCTGATTTTTATCAGACTTTCGAGACCCTTCTTTCTCCTAGGTTGTTACAGTCCATGCCTTCGTGTCCTCGCGCCTGGATTATTGCAACTTCCTTTATCTAGGGCTTTCTAGGGTTGAAATCTGTCGCCTGCAGCTAGTGCAGAATGCTGCATCCCGGCTTTTGATGGGTTCTGGAAGATCCTGTCATATTACTCCGGTGCTGCGCAAACTGCACTGGTTGCCAATTCGGTGTCGGATCACCTTTAAAGTTGGCTTGCTGACGTTCAAAGCCCTACATGATCTGGACCCAGTCTATCTGAAAGAACTTCTGGTTCCCTATCACCCTGATTGATCTCTCTGCTCGGCCGATGAGGGGTTGCTAGAGGTTTCAAAGGTGAATTTGAAATCTTCTGGGGCTCGAGCTTTCTCGTATGTTGCCCCCACCCTTTGGAACTCTCTACCCCATCGGTTGTGGGAGTGCACTTCTGTGGAGGGTTTTAAGAGGGGTCTGAAGACCTTTCTGTGGGAAATTGCTTTTCCTGAATATTGATTGTTTTAATCATTTGGTCTGGTTGTATTTTTTATGATGCTAACTGTTTTAACTGTTATTATGTATGGCGCCTTGACATTTGAAAGGCGCCCTATAAATAAAAATTACTATTATTATTATATTATATAGCTCCATGCAAAAAGGTGGAACCATGCTATCAACTATGCAAGATTATCATTGTTTTGCCAAAACTGAATAAGAACTGCTCCTTATGTGCTAATTATCGACCTATTTCCTTGCTTAATGTCAATTTTAAAATATTAGCTAAAGTACTAGCAAATCAGCTGGAAAAGGTTCTTCCAATCTTAATACACAAAACACAGGCTGGATTTTTTTTTTTTTATTTTATTTTTATTTACTTAGCTTTTGTTAACCGGGTACATGCACTAGCCATAAAATGACTATGTTCAGGCACGACCCGCGGGAGAGTACAGACGTGCAGAAACTTAACAGGACAACAATTTATAAGTGCTTTACATACAATGAGTTAAAGAGGATACAATATATCAGAGACATACAGAGTAGACCATTCATAAGTTCATAGGTGCCTACCTATGCAATGAATGGAGCGGACCTTGGACAATAAATTATCAGGTGACATATCATATAAACAGAACAAGGCACACAAAAAGAAAAACAGGTAATACAAAAGGAAGAAATAACCATTGAGAGCAGGGGGGTGTCATTAAGGAAAAGGTTGGTAAGTGAGGAAAAGGGGAGCAAGGCATGAAATTAAATTATATGAGTATATGTAAATGTAAGGGAGATGCCTGCAGTGCAAGATTGTATATGGGCAGGGAAAGGGAGCCAGGACAGGCTGAGGCAGTAAGAGGGTTATATAAAGGTGAGAAAATACTATTGTATGGCAAGAGACATCAGTCATTAGGTAGGGTGAAAGCAAGAACAGGTATCAGCAATCAGCAGATTTGAGCGCAATTTTCTCTTAAAGCATGTGTGGGAGCTAGAAAGTCTAATGTCAAGGGGAAGAGAATTCCACAGCTGTGGAGCCGCATGCTCAAATGCAACAGTTCCTTTCCTAGTGTGACACCTTGGCAAATTCAGAAAGGATTTTTCAGCTGATCGTACACCATGGAGTGTGTCCTGAGGAACAAGCATAGCTGCAAGACACCTAGGGGTTTGATTTTGAATTATTGAATCAACAACAGAGCCAAGGTAGTATTTCCTACTAGCTGATGGAGAGAGCCAACCAATATCATTATAAAGTTGACAGTGGTGTTTAAGCCGAGGAGCAGAAGAGGTGTAGCAACATATGTTGTTATACGTAATATCCCACCTGAGTATATCAGTTTTACGAGCAGCCCCAAATAAGGGAGCCCCATAGGTTAGGGTGGGGAGCATAATCCCCCTCACAATGGCCATTTTAGCCAATGGCATGAGCATATAACTAGTCTTATATGCAACACCCAGTTTGGAGTTGACAGCTCTGCAAACAGACTGTACATGAAGATTAAGATCAAGAGATTGATCTAGCAGGATGCCCAGGTACTTGAAAGAGGTCACACATTCCAGTAATTGACCTTCTAAGTCCTGCACCATCAGTGCTGTTGTGCAAGCCCAGAGCTCTGGGGCCAATCCAAGCAGCACGGCTTTAGTTTTGCTAGTGTTGATAGCCAGTTTGTGGTCATATAGCCAGTTCTGGATATTGTTAAAGTCAGAGGAAAGGTTTGTATTGATAGTGTCTATATTAGTAGAACTTGTATAGATGACAAGATCTTCAGCATTTAGAATAGCAGAGCAGGATTTTAGAGCAGCTCCAATGTTATTTATATAAAGAAAGAGTAGGAGGGGCCCTAGAATGGAGCCCTAAGGTACATCAATGTTAATGGTGGCACTGTTCGATAGAGAGGAATTAAATTTCACCACTTGAGTTCTATTTGTCAGGTAGCTTTCACACCAGTCAACAACAGAGGAGGAGAAATGCAGGTGTTGAAGCGAGGAGAGAAGCAAAGTGTGATCAACAAGGTCAAAAGCCTTTGTGAGGTCAATAAAGACAGCCCCAGTCAGATTGCCAGTATCCATTTTTGAAAGAGTGTCTGTGGTGAATTTAAGGAGTGCAGTTGTTGTGCTATGTCCTTTCCTGAAGCCATGTTGGGTATCCGAGAGCAGACTATGCTTAAGTAGATAGTCAGTTGTCCAAGTTGCGACAATTTTCTCCAGGATTTTGCTCAGTACCAAAAGTATGGCAACTGGTCTGTAGTTCATGACAACCTTAGAATCCCCTTTTTACATCTGCAGTGGGCAGAGCCTGCAGACGTTTTGCATCAGAAAAGGACCTAAGTCATGTTTTCCGTCCGCACAACATTATTTCTTCTGCGGAGAGCCCAAGTACTATGCTGACTGTATAAGGCATGGTAGTTAATGAGCCCTATTTTTCTTGCCGCTTCATGTCTCCAGAGGTGCCCTCCCCCACAGAGTATGTTTAACCTGTCCCAACTCCGCCCCACATGGAGTTTACTACCGTTGTAAACAAACCCTTCCGCAGTCTCCCACTGTGCACTGTAGGCCTCCACCCCCTCCCCACACCCATCGCAGACAAAACAAAATCTTGTCAGATCCACCATCGCTGCATAATGAAGTTTGTGAAGAAAATGGGCAGACTGATCTTAAGCAGCAGCTATAACCATACTTGTTTTTAATCCATTTCTCAGCGTGCTTCAGACTTCTACCGATTGTCTTTTGTTTTGAAGTTTTTAGTCTTTAAGAAACTGTTGTTGTTTTTTGTAATATCATTTGCACTATGTCTCTTAACTTCATGTCTTGCAAACCAGGGACACAGCTACATGATGGTGGTAGAGTGTGTGTGGGGGGGGGCACATCTTTCCAAATTAAAATATCAGCTCAAGAAACTTGTTGCTATATCATGTGGCTTACTGTGAGAAAGGAAGAACTGAAGAACTACAGTGCACGGTAGCATTAAGGTCTGGCAATACTTTATTATACTTTATTATATTTTATTATACTTTATTATACTGTATTATGCTTCAAATCCCTACTTTTTAGTGATGAAATGGTTGGACCAATAATATGTTTGAAGCGAAATCAGGGACATCACTGAAAATCAGGGACAATTAATAGGTATGAATTTTGCACAACTCCCTGTGCCGGCTTATAGCACTGATAGCTTCTGAAAGGAGATCAATGACTCTAGGCATATTAGTAAAAGTTTGTTGTTCTTTGTAAAGTACACATTCTATGAATATGAGTTATGTTTTTTGTATGTGTGAGAGGTATCATATTCCACACATACCTCGGTCTCAACCTTTTTCTTCTGGTCATCCCCACCTGTACCACCTCAGAACTTCCTGAAAACAAGATTACATGTAATGTGTTTCCTGCACGTGCCTTAAATAAACATCATATAATTAATATAAAACAACGGGTTATGAGTTTTATCTTAGGCCTAACATTTCCTTCAACTGTCTGCAGATCATTTTCAAAACCAGCGCTGCCGCAATTGCATCTAACGTGCTGTACTTTTGTATCCCTGTCGGCAACATTCAGCTCCTTGGGCCCAGAATGATTATCCTGTTGTCCACTAAGCAATGACAATTTGACACACAGCCAGTACTGATATGTGCCCCTTAATATATCCACTTTGGATTTTACCTTTTAAAAAAAATCAGGGGACTGGATGCTGGAATGGGAACCCTGCATTACACTAGTCTTCTGCATACATGCAAGTCCTACTTGGGTAACAAAAGAAACACACCTGCTTGCCCTGGCTTCAATCATTTAAGTACAGCAGTCAACTGTTCAAGAAGCGGTGGTATTATTGGAAATTGTGGTGTCCACATTTTAAAGTCATATGGGGCAGCTGCCTTGTTTCCATTACATAATGTAGGATTTCAGTTCCTTCTTTTGCTCTAGGTTATATCCACGAGGACACAATCGCCTCCGGCTGACTTCACAATTATTATTATTATTAATAATAATAATAATTAATTATAATAATAACAGCACTGTCAATGTTTGAAGTTTGGTGCAATTGTTATCCCTTTCCTTCATCTGGGCGAGGAGATCCCCTGTGATTCAACCATTAACTTGAACCCAAATGTTTCTTTTCCTCAGTGGTGCAAAGATATTGCAAATCTTGTTGAAGCCCTCTATAAAGAAACTTAGGGCCTGGTCAATATTAGGCACATGAATCGATGGGGGACCAGTCATGCTGGCAGAGGGCAGAGGAGAGGGCCCCAAGCTTGCCCTTCCCCAAGACCCTACTATTAATTATGATAGGCGGGAGCTTGTTCAATTTGTTTGACCACATGAAAGTGACTGGGGAGTGATCACTTAAGGTGTCGGGCAGGACCTAAAGTTCAGAGATCCAAGAAGGAGAACTCGAGAGGAGCCAGTTGAGGAGGGTGTCTTTTCCTGTTTTGTGGTTCCACCTTGTTGGGCTGTCTACAAGTTGGGTCAGATTGGAAGTAGCGACCATGTCCTTGAAAGGCATGGATTCCCTGCCCTCCCAGTTGATGTTAAAGTCACCTGTTATGAGAAGCTCTGTGCCCTTAGAAAGGGTAGCAATTGTATCCAGTATTTTTGGGAGGCCATCCCTGGCTTTAGTGGGTGGAAGATAAAACCGAGGCTAAGATTAGAGATTTGTCGTGCTGTCCGACCTGTGCTTTTATTGCTAGTAGTTTATGATCATCCTCGACCCTGGTAACAGGGAGGACCGAGCAGCATAGGTAATCCCTAGCATAGATAAAGACTCCTCCACCTCTCTTGCCACACCTGTCTTTCCTGAATGTTTGATATCCCGGGAGCATCACTTCATTGTCTTTTATCTTGCTTGACAGCCAGGTCTCTGTCAGACAGAGAATGTCAGGTACTTGGTGGGACATCCACGCTTGAAGGAGGTCAAACTTTGTTGTGAGGCTGCAGAAGTTCAGTGCAGCTACTTTCAGGCTTTTACTCATGTTTCCCCCTGCGTTTGATACTGGTGGTCGGCCAAGATTGGCATGGACATTACCTGATAGAAGAAGAAGCATGAATATTATTTTCCTGGCTGAGAGGTTTAAGCAAATGGTGGAGCGTATCTTGCGCCTCCTGCTCTTGCAAAAGACTTTTGGGACTTTGAAAAAAATGTAATGTGAAATTTTCTTAGACTGATATTTATGGGCTTCCTTTCCCATGTGTGGCTTTGGAAAAGAAAAAGGGAAAAAAAAAAAACACGAAAGGTGCCAAATGGAAAAAAAAGAGATTTTTATACTGTATGCAGTGTGTTTTACAGGGGGTAATCAGATTATTTTTCTACAATGGTAGAAAAAAAATGAAAGTTACCTGAACTAGTAGGGACACTGAAACTATTTTCATAACACTGTTTCAAATGTTTTAATTTCATAGTTTGAAAGCAAAATATTTTAGATCTTAAGTAGGACAGACTAACAGATGTAGAAGTGGGTAGCCATCTGGGAACTAGCGACCATTGAACAGTATGGTTCACAATAAACACAGCAATAGAGTCAAGCCATACAAAGGCAAAAGTACTGGACTTCAGGAGGGCTGACTTAGCCAAAATGGGTGAGTGCCTAAGGAATGCACTAGCAAATGGGCAGGAAGAAGAGGTGGAAGAACAATGGGGAATAATAAAAACTGCCATCACAGAGGTAACGAGCCTCTGTGTGAAGCAAATAAACAAAACAAAACGATGTAAGAAACCACGATGGTTCTCAAAGGAGGTGGCAGTGAAGGTTCAAGAGAAAAGTACAAGGAATCACAGAAGGAGCAGGACAGGGAGTTGTATCAGTTAAAGCAAAAGGAAGCTGGGAAGGCAGTCAGAACAGCAAAGGCCCGAACTGAAGAAAAGATAGCCAGCTCAGTTAAGAAGGAGGATAAAACCTTTTTTAGGTAGATCAGGGAGCAAAGGAAGACTAAGGGAGGGATTGTGAGGTTTAATAAAGGGGAGGAGGGGGGTGGGCAGAGGGCGACTGTGAAAAGGCAGAGATACTAAACAAATATTTTTGCTCAGTATTTATAAATGAAGAGGGGGAGGTACCTAAAACAAACAATAGAAACACTCTGGATACAGAAGTTGATACCAGCCCATTTACAGAAGAAAGGGTTCTGAAAGAAGTCTTAAAACTGAAGGTGGACAAAGCAATGGGGCCTGATGGGATTCATCCTAGAATTCTAAAAGAACTAAGGGTAGAACTAGTGACACCACTGACTATCCTCTTTAACAAATCATGGGAGGATGGGGTGGTGCCTGAGGACTGGAGGAGGGCAGATGTGATTCCCCTTCATAAAAGTGGGAGCAGGGCAGAAGCAGGAAACTACAGATCAGTTAGTTTAACCTCAGTGATAGGGAAAATGATGGAATCACTTCTGTTGGAAAGAATTGTGGAGTACCTAGAGGCCAGAGGGGCACAGGACCCAAGGCAGCATGGATTCACAGCAGGAAGGTCATGCCAGACGAATCTAATAGATTTCTTCAACTGGGTGACCAAAGTAGTAGATCAGGGAGGGGCTGTGGACATGGCCTACCTAGACTTTAGCAAGGCATTTGACTCAGTCCCACACAAAAGATTAATATACAAGTTGGCCAGCCTGGGATTGGGTCCCAAGATGATAGCCTGGGTAAAGAATTGGCTGGAGAATAGAACACAGAGGGTAATAGTAAATGGAGTCCACTCTGAAGAAAGGGGGGTTACTAGTGGGGTGCCGCAAGGTTCAATATTAGGACCGGTCCTCTTCAATGTCTTTGTAAGTGACATTGCAGAGGGACTGGAAGGAAAAGTATGTCTCTTTGCAGATGACACAAAGATCTGTAACAGAGTTGATGCACAAGGTGGGGTGGAAAGGATGAGAAGAGATTTGGCAAGGTTAGAGGAATGGTCAAATGTATGGCAGCTTAGATTTAATGCTAAGAAGTGCAAGGTAATGCACCTGGGAAACAAAAACCCAGGGGAAAAGTACACAATGGGGGGTGAGATACTAACAACAACAAAAATGGAAAGGACCTGGGGTAATCTATCAGATGACTTAAAGGTGGGCAAGCAATGTGAGAGGGCAGTAAGGAGGGCTGAGAGATACTGGGATGCATAGGGAGAGGCATCACCAGTAGAAAACAGAAAGTTGTTATCCCTCTGTACCGACAGTTGGTGAGACCCCATCTGGAGTACTGTGTGCAGTTCTGGAGACCCAATCTCCGCAAGGACATAGACAAGATGGAAGCTGTCCAGAGGAGGGCAATTAAAATGGTGCAGGGTCTGCACCAGAAGACATATGAAGAGAGACTAAAGGAGCTTAATATGTATAGCCATGAGGAAAGGAGGGGAGGGAGACATGATAGAAACATTCAAGTACCTCAAGGGAATCAACAAAGTCCAAGAGGGTAGCATCTTTCAAAAAAAGAGGTGTGCAAGAACAAGGGAGCACAATTTGAAGATAGAGGGAGGCAGCTCAGAGGTAATGTAAGGAAGTATTTTTTCACAGAGAGGGTTGTGGATGCATGGAACAGCCTTCCAGAGGAGGTTGTGGAGTCAAAAACAGTGATTGAATTCAAGCATGCATGGGACAGCCATAAGGCAATTCTAGGGGTTGGGGGTAGAAAGAAGTAGGCTGCTGGTTAACTAGGATCTGCAGCTTATCCATTAGGTAGGGAAATGGGCAGACTGGGTGGGCCAAGCGGTCCTTATCTGCCATCAAATTCTCTGTTTCTATGTTTCCATGTAGCAAACAGTTTAAGTGCTGTATAAGTGAAATGGTACCCCAGTGGGTGGTAGTGGTACAGAATATTGTACTGTTGTTTGGTAGTTAGTTCAGACTGTTTAGAGTCTAAACTAAATAAACTTTAGACAACCTGACTGCCAGGACATGGAGTCCCAAGGGATTATAGGGGTGGTTTGTCAGAAAGCCCTGAAGGCCAAGGAGTCCTTTCTCTTTTTTCTATTCAGTTGCATCCCTACTGGGCAGGGGTTAAACTGGGCAGGAGCCCATTGGAACTCAGTTCAACCACCTCTCAAAACATTGTATGACAGTTCCACCACCTCTGTCATCCTTCTTCATTGATTAATATTGGAGAGTTCCACCAGCTAGAAATGATAGATCTTTGAGGATCTTTCATCAAGCCACACATATGGAACTATAGCCGCCAGGCACTAGGACTACACAGAAACTTTTTTGCAGTCAGTCCACTAGGGGCCGCCCATGACAACATTTGATGTTGTTGTCCGCTGTATACAAACATGGGCGGCCCCTCTCCTACCTCAGTTCTTTTCCCGCTGACCATACTCGCTGGACTCCACAAGATGCCACTGCCACAGTTGACTGCTAAATCTTGAACTATTTTAACTTTTATTATTTTTCTTACCCTAGTAACTATCACTTTGTTTAAAAGTGATTGCCATTGCCATGTATGTCAATGAAAGACTCCACAAAACTCTTACATTACTGCTTTTGTGTTCTCCACAAAACTGTTACATTACTGCTCTTATGTTCTTGCTCCACTTAGAAGCCGGCAAGGAAGCCAGCCAGTGAAGCTCTACACAGAACCAAGTCACAGACCCATTGGCGCTCCGCTTAGAAGCCGACAAGGAAGCCTGCTGGTGAAGCTGTACACAGAACCAGGTCACAGACCCACGGGCACTCTGCTTAGAACCCAGCAAGGAAGCCTACTGGTGAAACTCTACACAGAACCAGGTCACAGACCCACGGGCACTCTGCTTAGAACCCAGCAAGGAAGCCTACTGGTGAAACTCTACACAGAACCAGGTATGCAGCCTCTCGCTCATTTTTTGAAAGTCCACAGGCTGCCTGCAGCGGAGTGAGGCACCACTGTTGGTTGCAGCCTTTCCCCTACTTTCCCCTGATTGGAGCAACTTTCACTGCAGGCATTTCTCCGTGTTTGTGGCGTGTGTAGTTTGAAAGGATTTTTATTTAAAACTGCAGAGCTTAAGCTTCTCCTGAAATTGCTCTCTTCAGACATATCTTTTAGTAGCACATACCTAAAAGCAGTCTAAATTTATGAGAGCATTGTTGTACATCTTATGCAGTCATTACGTTTAAAAATCTGCTTAGTTGAAATTAAGTACATCTTATACAGTCATTTTGTTTCAAATCTGCTGAGCTGAATTTAAATAAATCTTGTACAGTCATTTTGTTTAAAATCTGAATAGTTGAATTTAAACTATTTATGCTAGCTACTTTCAGCATTTGAAATATCTAGAACTGTTTAATCCAGTATGGAAATGTGTTAAAACAAACTTTTTGTGTACTTTTTACTTCCTTATCTTTCCTTGTCACTGCTTAACTCTTTCCTGTAATCCTGGTACACTGCTTCTTTCTGCAAACCTGCCCACTTGTCCTGAACCCTGACCCGATAGAGTAAATCCCTGTTTTACTTACTGTTTTCAATCTCTGTAGTATGCTACCCTCACAAGTATAATTTTCTTCCCCCTACTCCGAGTGCCTCTCCTTGGCAGCCCCACCCCCTATCTCAGGTAAGTTAATTAGCACATCTCTTTCACATCCCTTCTCGATAGTAAAACAAAGCTCTTTAGACTTCTGAATAGACTGGCACCATAACCTGTGGTGCCCAGAAACCTTCATGTCTGATTTCTCCAACTTACTCCCCCCCCCACAGTGCACGCCCAGTACTATTGTCTATACACAGTCCAGCCCTCACTCTCCCTCCAGCTTTCTTTAAGTAATCCCCCTTCCCTGTGTTTCTTCCTTAGGTCACAGACCCATGGGCACTCTGCTTAGAAGCTTGCAAGGAAGCCTGCTGGTGAAGCTCTACACAGAACCAGGTAGGCAGCTTCACGCTCATTTTTCAAAAGTCCAAAGGCTGCCAGCAGCAGAGTGAGGCACCACTATTGGTTGAAGCCTTTACCCTGCTTTCCACTGACTGGAGCAACTTTCAGTGTGGGCATTTCTCCGCATCTGTGGAGCGTGTAGTTTGAAAAGACTTTTATTTAAAACTGCAATGCTTAATCTTCTCCTGAAACTGCTCTCTTCAGACATATTTTCTCCCACCCACCCTCACCAATCCCAGATGATTTAAAACTGCAGAGCTTAAGCTTCCTGAAAATGCCTCTTCGGACATATTTTCTCCCGCCCACCCGCCTCGACCCCAGCCTATTTAAAACTGCAGAGCTTAAGCTTCTCCTGAAACTGCTCTCTTCAGACATATTTTCTTCTGCCCACCTGCCCCAACCCCAGCCGCTATTAAATACCACTCCTCCCCACAAGTTACCACCTAATTAGCTACTCCTCCTCTGACTTTCATCCTTTCTGTTTACTCCACTTTAAAGCAACATCACCAGTTTATCCTAATCTCCCTGCCTGGACCCCATACCATAGACACTCCTGGAGAAGCTTTACAGTCTATGCTCCTATAACTTGCTACCACACTCCCATTACCTACCACTGTCACTTACTGTTGTTAAAATGTATCTACCTACAATGCTACCCTTGCTGTTCTGTCTTATTTTAGCATCACTCCCCAATATGGCACCCCCATCACTACTGCCTACATGCAACATAAATGTCAGAGATGTCCCATCAAGCACACTGGTACTCTGACTTTTACTCTGTTGGATTACCCACTGTGACTCCCATACATGTGTGTTACCCGATCATGCCCCGGGAGTACTACAGTCTCCTACTATTTCTATCCCCTATCAGCAACAGACTTCCTGATAGAATTACCAAACATCAATGACTTAAAACAAACTCCTTGCTTGATACCTACTTAGGATTATTCTGCTTTTATTGCTTCTTTCAAGAAATATTCACCCCAACCCAGGTCCCAAAGCAAGACCCCCTCACTCATGTAGCTCCCTTAACTTGCTCACGTTAGCATCAATCAATATCAGGAGCCTGCTGCCCAAACTTGACCAGCTCCAAGTCTGGGTATCCATAATTAAACTGGATATCTTGGCACTCAGTGAAACCTGGCTATCACCCAAGGTGCCAGACA
The DNA here is from genome assembly GCA_016271365.2 of Neoceratodus forsteri. Lineage (NCBI taxonomy): Eukaryota > Metazoa > Chordata > Ceratodontiformes > Ceratodontidae > Neoceratodus > Neoceratodus forsteri. The sequence goes on along the minus strand of CM057450.1, from coordinate 301,353,706 downwards.
ACTCTGTTGCAATCCCTGGCTACACCATCTTCAGGCTTGACCATATAGGGAAGCGAGGAGGTGGCTCTGCCATTTATGTATCTGAATCCCTCACGAGCCATGTCCTCCCAATAGCACCTCTAACCAGCTCATCCCAAATGCTTGCAGTGAAAATCATCCTTGGTCACCAAAGAAAATCCCCCACAATCATATCCATCTATATTCCACCATGGGAACAGGCCTCTGGCATTAAAATGATTACTGACTACTTTGAAAAACTCTCACACCGCACTGAGACAATAATGATGGGGAATTTCAACATTAACTGGGTTGCTCCAGAAGCTGACCCACTTAAAGATGCTCTAATATCAATTGAAATCTCCCAGATGGTTACCTGTCCTACACAAATAAACTACAGAACTGAATCCAGCTCCTTACTTGACTGGATTCTCACCACCCATCCCAGTAGAATCTTTAATGTGCGTGTTCTGTCCGACACATTAAGTGGCCACTCCCCAGTACTCTGTCAGTGGTCCAACAGAGCGCTCAAACCTAACATCCAAGTTTACCTACCACCGTATACTAAAAAAAGGGAAGCTCACAGAATTTTTAAGTGCACTCTCGATGATTGATTGGTCTTCCCTTAACTACATGACCTGTATTGATACTGCACTAAACTTCTTTACCAACCATTTCAACTCAGTATGCGAACAGTTTGCATCCCTTAGGAAAATAAAACCTAGGGAAACATCTAATGCATGGATCACTCCTGTCCTATTAACAATGATGAAAAATAGGGACAATCTGTGGCATGCTGCGATGGATCCAGATGCCACACTGATATGTAGAAATACAAAGCTGCCAGAAACCAATGCACTCAAGCAGTGTGGAGAGCTAAGCAGGTGTACTACAAAGGTGCACTAACAGACAGCTGGGATAATAGCAAACAATTTTGGGAAAACATAAAAAGCCTAACAAGAAAACTAAACAAATCCACACCCACATTGATGGAGGTCAACGGCTCACTTTCCCAAGACCGTAAGTTAATTGCTGACTCCCTTAATACTGGATTTACTGATCTCAGTGGAATACTCCCTCCCGATTTTCTAACTAGCTCCCCACTGACCACTAGCAACATAAATACTAATACTGCTCCCCAGTCCCCCCCCCATTTCAGGAAGATACTCCCGCATGAAGCTCATAGATACCTAGAGAAGGTGCTTTGTAAAGCCAGAACAAGTACAGTAGGGACACCCTCGACTTAAAACTTCTCCAACTTGCACTTGAAACCATCCTACACCACCTCACCAAACTCATAAACCTCTCACTCACCCTCAGGCAGTTCCCCCGGGCTTGGAAATCTGCCACGGTTATGCCTGTGCATAAAAGCGGAGACCATACCCAGCTCTCCAGTTTCTGTCCCATATCAATTCTCCCCCCACTATCCAAAGCTTTGGAGTGAATAGTAGCTGACCAACTGACTGAACACCTAGATAAGTACAACATTCAGTGTAACCAATAGCATGGTTTCAGGAAGGGATATAGTACCACCACTGCCCTGCTTGACTTTACAACTCACGTTCATAAAGAACTCGATGTTAGACAGCTACTTGGTGCAGTGTTTGTGAATTTAACTAAGGCATTTGACACCGTTAATCACCAGCTACTCCTACACTCAATCTCTGCCCTAGGGCTATCTGCTGATGTCACCAGCTGGTTTGAAAGTTACTCGGTGGGTAGGGTCCAACGGGTTAAAATTGGAGATACTCTCTCTGACTTCCAGTACACTCAGGGGTCCCATAAAGATCCATCCTTGGTCCATTGCTTTTTAGCCTTTTTTTAAATGATCTCCCTGCAGCATGTGATGCCAGTATGATCCTCTATGTGGATGATGCCATTCTTTTCTCCACGCATCATAGCCCTGGCCAAGTATCCTCCAACCTGCAATCCAGCTTTAACACAGTTGAAAGGTGGTTCAATCAACACAAACTGTTGCTGAACTACAAAAAGACAAAGACCATGCTTTTTGCCAACACCCACAGCAAACACACAATGTCTGACCTACACATCCTAAATAATCAACGCCTCCAACTTGATCAAGTCCAGGAGTTCAAATAGCTTGGTATTACTCTGGACAGCCCGCTCACCCACACTACCCATGTGAAGGCAATCTCTGGAACTATTAACTCCAGAATTGGTACCCTCTATCACCATTGAAATTGTCTTACTCAAGAGGCAATGCATGTAGCTGTAAATAGCTCAGTCATATCGTTAATCAGCTACAGTCTAATCATCTATGGTGCGGCCCCAGCACCACATTTAGTAGAATCAGGACAGCCCTGAATAAGTGCTGTTACCTTGTGACTGGTGCTGGTAAAATAAACCATACCTGTGAGCTGTACAAGCAGTCAAGCTGGCTGCACCTCCAAAGCAGGATAGCATATCAAACATGCCTCCTGGCTAAGAAAGTCAGTCTTGGCCCAACTCCTCCAAGCACGTGTGACCTCCTATCACCAACAACAGCCATGCGTTCCACCCACAATTCTGACAGATTCTCCTTCCAGATCCCTTTCTGTTGCACAACCCAAGCCCAGCACGCCTTTTGCACTAGGGCACCCAGCCTAATGAACCGACTACCTCCTGAGGTCCTGTCTGAGTCTAGGCTTGGCCCTTTCAAATGCAATCTTCACCAACACCTTAGCAGTCTCAGTCACTGTGACTGCTCTTACTAGCCTCCCTCTGAGTGTCCAAACACTGTGTCCTCCTCTCACATCCCCCGTCCACCCACTCAACCTCAACCTCTCCCCCACCCTTTCTCTTCCTTTTCCCCTCACCTCTACCTCCTGACCCCATTTATACCACCTACCACTGTTTCTTTGCCATACCCCTCTCCCCTGCTGCTGCTATAACTCCACCATGTCCCCATTACCTCTGACCTCTGCTCCCACTTTACCCACCCCACAAAACCAACTCTCCACTGCCACTATCAATCCCCCCCAGGATGCCTCATATCTCAACTGCACTTACCTCTGACACCCACACTCTATGACAAGGTCTACCTCAGGACCGCTTCCCTGTTTTCTGACTATCTAACTCTATACCCTCTTTATTTCCCCCATATCAATGCTACATCCTCTTATCATCTAAATCACCTATTATGTTTGGAAACTAACTTGACCAATTAACCTTACTCTTTATATCTTGTAATGCCCTGTACCTTGCATTAACTGTTATTTATCATGGTTTTGTACTACTGATGTGGAACCTTTGTAAATGAACCACTGGTTCAAAGGTATTTTGTAATCTGAGATCTCAATAAATAAAATAAATAAAAGTGTGGTGGAAAAATCGACTCCAGTGATGACCACAACGTCTGCGTGTGCTGTATCAGAGAGGCACACAATGTTAAGGCCTGTGAGCACTGCCTGAAGTTTAAGCAAGCTACACGAAGACGCTGTCAACAAGCCCTGCATACCTTACTACTCGAGCAGCAGGTAGCCAGAATGGAGAGAGAGAGAGAGAGAGAGAGAGAAAGCGCTGCAGGGGAAAATCTCCACCCCATTCCTCGGGCTCACTCCTCCAAAGCCCGTGAACAGACTTCAGGAAAGCACAAACACCAGGAGAGGGAGTAGAGTAAGGATAAATCCCCCCCCAAGGTTCGCTCCTGGTTGCTGCTTCTCTCAGCACTGACTGTTGCAGTGGCATTGACGTTTCCTGCTGCTCAGGCCTTAGCATTCTCAAGGCCAGTTCTGGCAGTCAGTTCCACTGGATCTCTCATGGCCGGCTGAGGCCCTTCGACATCAGGGCTACAGACACCCCTGTTGATGTCGCAAGCCCTGCCGCTCAGACCTCAGAACCTTCAAGGTCGACTGGCAGTGAGTTCTGCTGGGCCAACTATGGCTGGTGATGGCACATTGAAGTCAGGACTCCAGTCTCCCCAACAATGTTGCAAGGCACCCCTGCAGTGCAGGTCACCATCGACATTCAAATGGTGCTTTCCTCCATTGAGGAGATCATACAGTGCCTTATCTCTCCTCCTCCTACGCTGGGTATGACGATGATGGAGCCTCTCAAACCAGCCCTCCCATGGATGCCTGCTCCATTGACATATCCTTCTCACTCCATGGCATAGACATGCTTGCTTCCTTCCTTGTGGCCTTCAGAGCTTGTTGACGAGGATTAGGAATATAACTCTGTCCTCATGCTACAAAATGAAGAGGAGGAGGAGGTGGAAGATATGGAAAGGAGCCTATCTGATAGGTCTGGCTTCACCATTTCTATCAGGAGTGAGGACTCCACATTGTACACTCTGGGGTTCCCCTCCATCATCTCTGTGATGAAACAACTCCAAACTGCAATGGGGTTTGATGCTGAAGAGCAAGACATCACTAAGAGAAATTTGGTGGAGTTTCTAGAGCTGCCAGATACTCCACTTCTTACCATTCCTCCTCCATTAGCTGCACTGGAGGATGCCAGCCTGCCACAGACCCAGCTTGATCCCTGCCATGCCCTGAAAGACAGACAAGCTGTACAAGGCCCCATCAGGGAAGTCCTTTTTCACAGGCCAACCTGAAGCAAATTCACTTGTGATAAATACAGTCTATGATAGGTCTAAGGTGCCTAAGCATCTCAGTTCTCTCACCCCAGAGAAAGAGTCAAGAAAACGGAACTTCCTGGGAAAGAGAACCTTTTGCCTCTGCCACACTAAGCTTCGGAATAACAAATTATCAGGCTTGTATAGTCAAATACCAAAATACTCTCTGGAAAAAGGCTAAAGCAGCAACCCAGTCCCTCTCAGGGGGTACCCAGAAGCAGGAAATGCTCAAGGCCCTCCAGACTGGGACTGACATAGGTAAGCACCTCTTAAGGTCTACCTATGACATTTCAGATGCCTCAGCCAGAGCAGCTGTGGCTGGCATCTGCCTAAGAAGGCATTCTTGGCTTAGGGTGACAGGATTGCTAGTGATGTCCAGCAATCCATTCTGAATGCCCCCTTTCAGAGGATACAAGCTCTTTGGGGCAGATGTGCAGGACATCCTTTCTGACCTGCAAGCCTCAGGGAGAACTCTAAAGTCAGTCCATTCTCTTTATTACACACAACTGATAAGTAGATAGATGGTCCCCTTTCACAGGGCTACCAACAGACCTAGGTCAGTGGCCAGACAACAGAGCAAAAGCAAAGCAGGGTCAACTTTGCTGGCCCTAATCTCCTCCTCAGATGCCCACTCCAAAGCCCCTAGAGGTAGTGGTGTGGCTGCAGCCACTGGATCTGCTTCAGCAGGACTCCTTAACAGACCATCACCCTCCAGTGCTAAATCCAGAGGTGGTGGGGGGGGATGCCTTTTCCTCCACCTGGAACAGTGGAGGGATGTTACAACAGGTGCTTGGGTCCTACAGTTAATGGAACAGGGCCATGCTGAAGAATTTCTGGAATTGTCTCCAGACCTTCCTCCAATTTCCTCAACTTATCCTCTAGGCCACATACCAGTGCTACTAGAGGAAGAACATACACTCCTGTAAAAGATGGCCATAGAACCATTTCCCGGGGAACAAAGAAACGGGGATCTATTGTCATTTCTTTCTAGTCTCCAAATCCACAGGGGACTTGATGCCCATTCTGGTTCTGAGAAACTTGAACTTTTATATTCAGTAGAGGAAGTTCCAGATGGTCACTCTGCAAGGCCTGCTGCCCCTCCTGCAAAAAAGGGACTGGATATACTCCCTGGACTTAGGATGCTTACCTGCATATCATGATTTGTCTACTCCACAGGAAGTACCTCAGGTTCCTGTTCCAGTTCAGGATATTTCCCATTGGCTTGTCATCTGCATGACGGGTGTTTACCAAATGCTTGGCAGTAGTCGCAGCCACTCTCAGGAGAGAGGGACTGTACATCTTCCCCTACCTAGATGACTGGTTGCTGAAAGCTCAGTCCAAGAAGCAACTGTTTCACACTCTAGCATGTACCAGACTGCTGTTCAATGCCCTAAGGATCATGGTCAATCTGCCCAAGTCAGTCTTGACCCCTTGTCAGTGTCTGCAGTACATGGGGGCAATACTGGACATTGTTCATGGCTTAGCCTTCCTGCCCCAGGACAGGGTGGAACACTTCAGGGCACAGGCCCAGCTGCTTTACAACAGCAGGTATGTCACAGCCAGGACACTCCTGAGACTGTTGAGTCTGATGGCAGCAGCCATCGTCATGGTACCCCTGGCCAGGCTGTGCATGAGGATCCCTCAGTGGACATTAGGGGGTCCAGCGGGATCAGCACACTGATGATCTGAACAGCAGCTTCTAGTAACTTCTGTCTGGAAGGTGCTGCAGTAGTGGATGGAACTCAGCAATTTGCTAAAAGGGATTCTCTTCCTCATCCCCTTCCCCTCAGCAGATTCTCACTACAGGCGCTTCGGGGCTGGGCTGGGGAGCTTTTCTGGGACCTCATCAGACACAAGGAACATGAACCACCCTTTTTAGCTTTGATTTTACTTTTAGTCTGGACTTTTGGCTCCAGGGAAGTTACTTTTTTTTTTTTTTGGAGAAATGCAGCATGGTCTGCAGATTTGGCAGTCCCTCACTTAAGGTAAGTGTTCCAGCAGGGGAAAAGGCAAAGCAGGACTTTCCCTGAACTTTTGGAACTGCAGGGAGCCTTTTTACACTGATCCAGACGTTTGCAGACTGACTAGAACTGAACTTTTTTTTAACAGTCCCCCTTTTATAAGGAGCAAAGTTTTAGAAATATTATTGGCAGCCTAAGCTGTCAAAAACAGTTTAAGCCCCTTAATTGGCTTAATTTTTAGGTGCCAGAAAATTTTGATTTTTTTTTTATTCCTTGGTAAATCCCAACAGTCCTTACTGTAAATTTTGACTTACTATTGGCTGATAGACTGCTAAGATGGCTGATAAATGTACAGTCCTCTTGCAGTCTTTACCTTAGTCCCAACATTAATGTCCTGGAGCAGCCAAATAAAGTACTTCTTATTTATAAAAAACCTTATTGTCACATAGCACTTTTAGTGTCATGAATAATGATTGTATTTATTTACATTGATTCCTAGTACCTTGTAGTCACTGCCCTCATAACATTATGCCCCTAGACTGCATGCAGAAGGCAGCTCCCTTATTAATATGCATGAGGGCACTCATGAATTATTTATTAGTCTCTCCTGTGCCCCACTACTAGCGCTTTTTGGTGTTCCTTATTTATATTATTTAGAGGTCTCTCAGTGGCCTTGTTTGGGTTCCCAGTCCCTGGGGCACTGGAACCGCTGGACTGTCCTCTGTTAGACCGCAACAGGGGTCAGAAAGCAAATGAGCATTTTAGCACTTACGCGAGTGCCAGCCAGCTCTGTGAGTCCAGCTGGGCTAAAAGCAAACACAGAGGCTACTTGGGGGCCCTGGGGGACACAGACTTTGGGTTTAGGTAGTGAAATATTGGGGGATACCAGGAGGAGGAATGGACAGATGGGAGGCATTAAGGTAAGCCCCCAAAGGGGGGATAAATTATTATTTTTTTGCCTGAGAAAGCTTGGCGTTTTTGCCAAGACTATTGTGGCATTTTGGTATTTGGTCTGCAACTAGGACCGCTTACATCCTGGTATTCTGCTTTCCCATCTGGTGCTTCTGGTGCTTCTGCTGCAGCAGTCACTAGGTACCAAATGAACTGAGTTGGACGCCTAAAATGATGAACAAGATAAGGTTTATTTAGGAGCTTAGGAAGGCACATCTCATCAGCACAGGGAACATCCTAGACTGATCAGAGGACAAAGGAATTTGCCTTTCCCTAGCCCCAGCTGGACACTAATTAGCATAAAATGTGACCACAGCTGGCTGCCCATTACTGTTCCTAGTTAAAGGGGCGGCAGCTAATCTTTAGCCCCATGCTCAACTCTGTACTCTACATCACCCCGGGTATTGTAAACATGAGTACCACTCAAGCAAGTAAAGACATCGTTATGCATGAACAACAATAGAAAGTAGCAAAACCTTAGTAACAGTAAGTGAACATTTAACAGTATTGTGGAGACATTACTAGAAGACAATGGATTAGTTAATTGTTTGAAAATGCTAAAATTTAGAAGAGAAAAAAAATTAAGATCATACAGGAATTGAGAAGCAATTTGCAGATTAAGACAAAGAATTAACAGAATCACTGCACTGAGTCCAAATAATAAGTTCACTGGATTCTGTGGCTTTTACAGTCAGTTGGAATTGCTGAGTGGGTGGCTTGAACTAGTTCTTGACAGGATGTGGTCAAGTCAGAAAAGGGGACCAATGAGTTGTGAGCACTGTTATACCCACACCATTTAACACGGTATGACCAAGATCCATTCATGTACTTTTTGCGCAGAATCTTCTCAATCTGATACACTGTTTGGGGTATAAGAGAGTCCTGAGAAGATGTTAAGAGGCTGAGAAGTTCCAGAAAGTTCATCTGGTTGGGCAGGAAGAACGGGATCTGGCTGATAAGTGTCAGTACCATGAGGTGCTGGTGGAACAGTTGTCAAGTTGTCAGCAGGAATTTCAGTTTCTGAAAGGATTGCAGGTTCCAAAGAAGCTTCATTACTTGGGGGACTGGGATCATCAGGGAGAGAATCATGCAAGTACCCATGCTTCAACCTGTTAATGTGAATTTTATTGTGTACCAGCTTCCCATCTAGCTTTCAGTGCAAGTGAACATGAACTGGGGGAAGCTTTTGCACGATGTAAAATGGTCCAGTCCAGGGGCGAAGCAGTTTTCTGGTGGCACCTAGAACAAGGACAGGTCGATACAAATATACGATGTCCCCCACAGAAAATGAAGGATCATGACACTTGGCTGCAGACATTCTGTGCATTGCCATTTTTCTCTGTCCCAGGGTGTTAATAACAACCCGTCTCACAAGTTCAAGCTGTTCCAACATTGGGATGATGAAGGAGGAAGCTGACTTTGGGACCTCTAGCAACAAGAGATCTTTGTCCAGAGGTGTTCTTGGGTGACGTCCATGGATTAGAAAAAATGGGGTGTACTCTGTGCTGTCGACACAAGGGCTGGAGTTGTATGCAAACTGAGTGAAAGGAACAAAACGATCCCAAGTGCCATGAGTCTCATCCAGGTACTTGGATAGTGTGTTAAGAATGGTCGACATCATTCTCTCACTTTGTCCACTGCACTGTGGATGGTAACTGGTTGTATGAGTCTTTTTGATGTCGAGAAGTTTGCAGGTTTCTCGCACAATAGATGAGAGGTAGTTAGTGCCTCTGTCTGAATGCAGGTACGCTGGGGTACCGTGAAGGCAAATGATTGTATTGATGAAGGCACTTGCCACTGTAGCAGCTTTAATGTCTTTTAATGGGATCAGTTCCAAGTATTTAGTTAGGTAGTCCACAAAGACAAGAATGTACTTGTTGCCGGAGTCAGGGCAGGTAGGCAGGGGCCCAAGAATATCTGTGCTGAATCTTTGGAAGGGTTCTGTGGCTACAGGCACTGGAATGATGTGTGCCTTGGTTGGTTTGGTGGGAGGCTTTCTTTGGGAACAGAGCTGGCAGGATTTTACAAAATGGAAAATGTCCTTGTTCATGTGAGGCCAGAAGAAGTGAAGCCTTGTCTTTTCGAGAGTTCTGTGAATACCCATATGACCTCCACAAAGTGGAGAGGCATGGGTGGACTGAAGAACTTCAGAGACTAGCGAGGCTGGCACGACTAACTGTATATGAGTTCTATCCGTGCGATGTCCCATTCCCTCCTTGGTGCAAATGTGTAAAAGCACTCCGTCATTGAGAAAATACTGTGATGCAAAGAATTGTACATCCTGGTGGTGTTTCTTTTGTTACAGTAAAGTTCCAGACTCAAGATAAGTGATGATGTCTGTAAACTGAGGATCAGTTCTTTGCTGAAGTTTACTCATGGCCAGGGAGATATCAGTGCTGGAAGTTGTAAGAAGCTCTTCAGCTGCTTGCAATAGTTGAGGATCAGTACTTTTTTCTGTAATTTGGGAGCAGCAAAGTGACTTGAGGTGCTGGAGGAGTGTCCACAGGGAGCTCGTCTGTGGAGCAGAAGGGGAGAACTTGTAGGCAGGCTTCTTCATCAGGAGAGGATGCTACAGAGGGATACCGTCTCTGGCTTACAGCATCGGCATTGGAGTGAACTCGACCTGGTCGGTATTGGATTTCAAAATTGTAGCCTTGCAGCATGGCAAACCATCGGGCAAACTTTCCTACTGGTTCCTTCATTTCAAATAACCATCTGACGGCTGAGTGATCCACGATTGCTGTGAAGGAGGAGTAGCGAAGATAGCAGTCAAACTTCTTTACAGCAAAGACCACGGCTAGGCATTATTTTTCTGTGATGCCATAGTTTTGCTCAGCTGAAGAAAGAGAGCGCCCTGCATAGGAAACAACTCGTTCTGTTCCATCTTGGATTTGACACAGCACAGCACCCACTGCAAAGGAGCTAGCATCTGTGTAAAGCCTGAATGGCTGGTCGAAGCGGGGATAGGCCAATACTGGGGAAGAAATAAGTTTGTCTTTCAAGGTTTCAAAGGCCTCTTTGCAATCAGAAGTCCATATGTAGTCACATCCCCTTTTTGTGAGAGCATACAAGGGAGCTGCAATGTTAGCATAATTGCAAATGAATTTTCTGTAGTAACCAGACAAACCTAGGAAAGCTCTAAGGTCTTTGAGATTTGTGGGTTCTGGATAGCCTTTTACTGCAGAAAGCTTATCTGGGTCTGGCAAGATGCCGTGCAAACTGCCCACATGTCCCAGGTAATGGATTTGATGCTGAGCGAGGCAACATTTCTCTGGATGGAGTTTGAGGTTGGCTTGACTGAGACGTTCTAACACCTCTTTGAGATGTTGGAGGTGTTCTTGGAAAGTTCTGCTGAAGACAATAACGTTGTCGAGATACACTAGGCAAGATTTCCAAGACAGTCCATGCAACACAGCCTCCATGACTCGTTGAAAGGTGGTTGGGCTATTCCGAAGTCCCATAGGCAGACATTTGAACTGGAAAAGTCCCAAGTGGCAGCATCAGGCTGTGTATAGACGTGAAGCTGGATCAATAGTAACTTGGTAGAATCCACTCTGGAGATCTAGAGTGGTGAAGTAGGCTGGGATGGCTGCACCGAGGCTCTCTAAGGCATCCTCTGTGGTGGGTAAGGGATGGGCATCCTGTACCGTGAGGGCATTGAGCCTTCTGTAGTCCACTACAAACCGATACCCCCTGTCCTTCTTGACTACCAGCAAGCAGGGTGCACCCCAGGGACTGGTGAATTCCTCAATAATGTCCTGTTCGAGCATGTCCGTGATTAAGTTCTCTAGGATTTGCTTTTGTTTATGTCCCACTTTGTAGGCTCGCTGACAAATTGGCTTTTGGTTGGGCTGCACCTCAGTGCTGTGTTGCAGGGTATTGCAACGTCCAAGCTTATTATCAAGGCAGAAAAAGACATCTGAGTAGGTTTCCAGGAACTCCAGAAGTTGCTGTTTCTCTGTGGGACAGGCTGGGAGGTTTGAAGCAGAGAAATGCTGGCTGAAGAGCACGTGCATTTCCTGTGAAGTGGGGGTGGTTGTGATGGTACTGACAGGACGACTGTTAATTGAACCAGGCTGAGGTTTGGGTAGAAGCTGAAGCTGATCCCCTGAAAACAGAGAAACTTCCTGATACTGGCACCCTTGGAGATGACCACTGGTTCATCCATGAAGTTACAGCACTTTTGGAACACTGAACCATCGTGCATAGCAGACAGGGTGTTCCCTGGAAGGAGACATGAGGAGTGCAAAACTGGGGATCCTGTGACGATGCCAACACCTTGGGGAAGGGGGTCACCTTGAATCTTGGCAATCAAAACCATTTCTGACTTAGGAGGTACAGTGACTGAGTCTGTAGCTGTGAGTTGCCTCCGGGAATCTAGTGACAGGTTGTTTGAGGCAAAGTCCAGTATGGCTTTGTTTGCCTTGAGAAAGTCCATGCCAAGGATCATGTCTGTTTGACGTTCAGACACTAAGTATAATTTAACCGTAGCTTGCTGTGAGCCGAAGTGGAGCTTGAGATGGACCACGCTGGTGATAGGTACGGTAGCAGTGCTTGCAGTGATGATGTATTTTAGGTCAGTTGGAGCCACAGTAAGTACATGGTGAATAGCTGGATTGTCTAGGATACTGGTGTGGATCACAGAGATTTCTGCTCCAGAGTCAACCAAGGCATGCGTGGACTAATTGCCAATAGTGACGGGGACATAGTTTGCAATGAGGGGTGATCTGATGACAGGAACTTTGACTCCTTTAGGTGAGATTGTGCCTGACTTAGCAGCTAGATGTTGCTGTTTGTTTGTGTTATGTGAGTCAATGGGGCAGTCAGTTGCTTCATTTTCCTGCCCAACAAGAGCCCCTAGTTTGTTGGGCAGTGCTCGTTTCCTTGGTTTTGTGAATAGTTGCTAGCATATTGCTGATTGCCTGTGGCTGTCTTGAGTCCTATGAAAGTTTTGCAGTTTGCGACAGACTGCAGCAATGTGACCCCCTGAACCCACACCACTGACAGGTCACTGGCTCCCGTGAAGATGGAGGTGGCTCAGGTCGCTGTGGAGGTGGCTGTATGGCATTAACAGGAGTTGCAGTGGGAGCTGCAGTGGGTTAATGTATGCTGTTGACAGTTGAAATGAACTGGTCAATCATTTTTTGTTGCTGTTGGACGCAAGTAGCAAGTGCAGCCAACTGTGAGGACTGTGGGTCCTGAACAGTGGTAGGCCGAAGCCATGGAAATAGACTCTTGGGCTAACCGGGCCGCTTGGATCGTGTCTAGCCAGGTGGTTGGCTTTTGTTGGATAACATAGGTACGAAATTGTGGAGGCAGACCCCAGACAAATGCTGTAATCTGGTCTTTTTCAGATTTTTGTAGATGTTTGCACCGTGATTCAATGTCCACTATAAATGCTTCCAATGATTCAGAGGATTGCATACTGTGCTCCCATAGTTGCTGTTCTAACAACCAGGGTGGATGAGCTTGTAAGAAATAGTCCTTGAAGGTGGAATACAGGGTGACATTGTTCCCCTCTCGTCTGGTCTGGAAGGGCATTGAACCACGATATGGCCGTCCCTCTCAGGAGCAAGCGCATAGCGTTGGAAATTCGCAAGGGATCCATCCAACCGTTGAAGGAGAGCCAAGCCTGAAATTGCTCAAGCCAGGTGACAGTATCTTCATGAGGTAGTGCTGAGAATGGTACTGGCTGCAAGCTGGAGTGGACCATTGAGTGTGTGGAAATAGCTTTAAGGTAGGCGAGGTCATCCTGGATGGCCTGTATAGTGGGTGTCCCTTGGGCTGGAATGGATGACAGGATGTAATGCAGCATAGTTTCAATCTTGAGACCCCATGCTCTTGAGGTAGGTGAAGGTGGAGCCCCAGAGCTGGCAGTGCTCGGGGCGTTGGTGGCCTCTGAAGACATGGTTGGAGAGAGGCTACGTGGCCCTGAACGAAGGTCGTAGGGATGGGTAGGAGTGGTTGTCATGGAGAGAAGGAGATGCCTTGGAGAAAATGATTCATTGAGAGAAGAAAAAGTTTTTTGGTTTTTTTTTTTGTAGACAAGTACAGTTATATGTAAGCAATTTTCATCAATGTATGTCTCAATAAGCAAATTCCACTCTAGTTTGGTGTTGTCTGTTATTGAAATAAACTTTTCTTTTGCAAGATGCAGCTATTTGTTGCAGTGTTCATTCATTTCAATGGCTGCCCCACAAAACCATGGCCACCATTACTTCCCATGGAGTGAGGTCATTTTTGAACAAGCTGATGCCCCTCACAAAGATGGTCACTGGACCTGTAACATAGGCTTCTTGACTAATTTGACATTCCCAATATGGCTGCCAACAGTGGGGGAAGGGTTGCGTCCTCTATCGTAGTTGTAGGCAGTGGCTTATATTAGGGCAAATGAAAGAATGCAAGATGGCCACTCTGCAGTCTGTTCAAAAGATAAATGGCAGGCTTTGGTTTGGCTGAGTGACTCCCACACAGGCTATCCAAGTATTTGTGTTGAGAGATGTATTGCTCTCTTCAAGGTTTAGAAGCCTCGAATACTTTCTTGAGGCAGAACTGGCAAAACAAATGTCTGTGTATTGGGAAGGCACCTCGACTTAAAATAACAGAAAGCCATATGTCTCTGGTTAAAGAGTTAATGAACAGGCAGTCCCCAGCCCGTGGTGCTCAGGCTAGCATGATTGTAAATTACAGTTCATTCAGTTTGCAAGCATGTAATATGCAGCACACTTTTTTTTTTCTCATAGCCCACAATGTTAGAGAAGGTTGCTAGTTAGCAAGGCTAGTATGGAATTTGCATTTGCTGGAGCTGCAATCCAGAGACAGCAATGTTTTAGATTTTGGTGTGCTTTCTAGACATGGAGTTTGCAGAAGCCTGCCAAGGTTTGTAGCATGCAGCTCCATGGGGATGGTGGAGCCATAAAAGAACTTTGTACCTTAGTTGCACAGACACAGTCCTAATTTGGAGCACAGTTATATGCAAGGAGACTTATATATGCTGAGGCAGAATGCAGGAGGCTTACTTTAACAGAGAACAGTTCAGTTTTAATTTTCCTCTCTGCTGCCAAGTTTATTCTTTCTGAGCATGCATTCAGTTCAGGCACAGTTGGGTGATGACTTTAGGGTACCCAACGATGCAGAGCATGCGAGATGGGGGTCTGGGCAGAAGAGGAAGGGCCGCATTCTCCACCATGTGTGGCATTTTGGTATTTGGTCTGCCACTAGGACTGCTTACCTCCTGGTATTCTTCTTTCCCATCTGGTGCTTCTGCTGCAGGAGTCACTAGATAGTGAACAAACTGAGTCGGACACATAAAATGAACAAGAGAAGGTTTATTTAGGAGCTTAGGAAGGCACATCTCATCAGCACAGGGAACATCCTAGACTGGCCAGAGGACAAAGGAATTTGCTCTTCCCTAGCCCCAGCTGGACACTAATTAGCATAACATGTGACCATAGCTGGCTGCCCATTACTGTTCCTAGTTAAAGGGGCGGCATCTAATCTTTAGCCCCATGATCAACTCTGTACTCCACACTATATTAGACCTAATAATACAATTTTATATACACATTTTATTATATACACATTTTGCCAGAGATATATTTATTTATAGTATAGCATGCGAGCATGTTATATTTTATATATCATTTACAATGTTATGACATTTTGTAAATATACCTTTTAGAATATACCATGGTATTCATTAACAGTTTAGAAATTACATTAGCAGTTTTAAACCTATATTTTTACTTGAATTAGTATTTATCACTTGTTTACCAGTGCATTTTATTTTGGGGGGTTTACCTATAAACCCTTTTTTATGTTGGGTGGAGCTTTTATGCTGGGTGGAGGTTTTGATTTGGATATTAGCAGAAGCAGTGAACACTATTTTAGACAAGGAACTGGCTGTGCTGAGCACTTTTTTGTGAACAATATTTATGGGCAGATTGACAGTTTCTTTAAGTGTCATGCACGAGCTTTGTTATTGGTTTTACAGACCTTTTTGAGCATCGGGGCAAAGTTGGCACTGGCACTTGCACTTTTATTAGCATTTGAAGTAGCCACCCTGTTTACTGTCCACCAAAGAAGCAGCTTTTGGAGAAATGGGTACCACTGCATTTTTTTATCATTCTTAGTTTTTGGCCCTTTGTCTTGAATGTCACCATTACTTTTAGTCTTTGGAGGCTCATCCTTGTTTGTGAGGGATATTTTTGTAAAGTTTGAATTATTTACCACACAACTGACATTTTTAATAACACTGCCACTCTTTTTTGGGACTGGAACAGTTTATTTAGCCTACTTAGTCCAGTAACACTTAGATTTACTGGCAGGTTTACTACTTGTCTTTTTTGGTTTATGTACACTGCTTGTTTTTTGGGTTTAGGTATGCTGAGTTTAGATAACTTTATCAGGCAAAGGGAATCTGCCATGGCCAAAGTTACACTTTGTGCATCACTTTTGGGAGGTTTTAGGTACAACTGAGAGAGCAGGATTGCCTGAAGTCACTGGGCTGTTAGAATTATTAATAAAGGTGGGACGATAGGCTCCTTGAAACAGTTGGCTTAATTTGAGAGAAGGGTAATGAGCCGCACCAAACTTACTGTTTTTAGAATTAACATTATTATTAGCTGTAGCATTGTTGGTAGGGGGAACTGTCAGTTGAACAGCAGAAGTCCGATTTAGTTGCTTGTTACGAGCAGCCGATCTGGTGACAGGGACTGTTGGAGCCTTAGATTGGAACGCTGTCCAAAACTATTTGCTCAATTGGCAGAAGGTGATTTTTATGTATAGTCTTTACAGCTTGAAGATCTCCTTTTGGGTGCACCTTGTACACTGGTAAGTCATTAACTTGCTGACAACACTATAAGGAATATGACCCCGTTGATCGGCTATTTTATGTTTTGGTTTTGGAAGCCTAAATTTTGTATTGATACACAGTCTTTTGACTTATGTTTTTATGCTTTAACTCACCTGTCGTGACAAGCTTTGTTAGCCAGCTTTTTTTTTTCCCTGTCGTGGTGTGGGCCAATTGGAATACATGATTTAGCTGAGCTTTTAGGTTTTTTACATACTGTAGATAGTTGTCAGATTGGGCATCATCTGGGGAAACTTTAAAACAGATATTAATTGGAAGACAAGCTTCTCTGACGAACATGAGATAAGGTAAAAATCCTGTGGTATCGTTTTTGGTGCAATTATAAATGTGCACAAGAAAACTTATCTGTGGACTTTACCTTGGTTTATCTCTGGGATGCAGAGTGCCAAGCCTATCCGGCAAAGTTGTATTAAACCTCTCTGGTTGTGGATCTTCTTGAGGATGGTAAGGAGTGGTCTTGGACTTTTTCACACCCCAGATAGACATTAACTCGTTGATAAGTCTGCACTTAAAGTCCCGGCCTTGATCCAAATGGACCCTTTGTGGAGTGCTGTAGTGGATAAAGAACGTTTCCATAAGGACTTTTGCTACTGTGGCTGCCTTCTGCTCTTTGGTTGAGTATGCCTGAGCATACCTTGTAAAGTGATCTGTCACTACAAGCACATTACCAATGTTTTTTGAATCTGGCTTTATGCTCAGGAAATGCATACACAATAGCTCCACTGGTGCACTGGTTGTATATTGACCAAGGGGGCTGCTCGCTGTGGTTGTGCTTTTTGTTGGAGACACCTGCTACAGGTCTTGACATACTGTTTAATGCCAGCACCCATCCTGGGCCATTAAAAACATACACAGGCCAAGTCCAGAGTTTTTGTACTACCAAAGTGTCCCATCTGGTCATGGAGCACTATTAACACAACATGCTTGAATTCTGAGGGCAAAACTAGTTGTCTTTTTACAACTTTTCCTTGATTGTCTGTTAATTTATGATACAACAACTTATTTTGTAGCTTAAATTTAGGCCCTTCTGTGAACAGCAAGGCAGTCTTGGAGTCATTGGACCGCAATTTTGAGACATCGTTTTCCTTAGTTAGGGCATTTAGGACTGGTCTGATCATTGGATCATAATATTGTTGTTTTTTTAGATCAGCTGGAGCTAACTGTGGCAAGGCACTTAAATCCAATGTGGCAAAACTACAACAGGCCACTGGCAAGCAAGTATCAGGAGGTCCCAGGCAATCAGCCAAGCAGTTTGTAGTTTTAGCAGAAGGAGTTTTATCTCTATGAAACTTATAGCACAATGCAGTTGCAGAATGCTCTGACATGCGTACCCCCTTTTGGTTGGAGGCAGGTCTTTGTAATAAGGCATCAGCATTGATGTGGTTGAAGCCTGGTCAGTACTCCACTGCATAATCATATGTAGATAAGGCTGAGAGTCATCGGTGTCCTGTAGCATTTCGTTTTGCAGAAGTTTGGATGTAGGTTAATGGATTGTTGTCTGCTTTAACCACTATCTCAGCACCATACAAGTATTCGTAGAATTGTTCCACAATTGCCCACTTGAGCGTGAGAAACTCCAACTTATGCACGTGGTAATTCTTTTTTGAAGGTGTCAGACTTTGGCTTGCATACTCCACTGGCCGCAATTCTTTTGAATACTCTTGGTAGAGCACAGCCCCGAGGCCACTTAGGCTAGCATTAGTATGCAGCACATAGGGTTTGGATGGGTCTGCATATGCAAGAACAGGTGTGTGAGTTAGCTGGTAAATGATTTCATGAAAAGCTGCATCACACTCCAACGTCCATTTTTGGCCAAAGGGTTCATGAGGTCTAAATTATGTTTTTACAATCTCCTTATCAGTACTTTTTATGAGTGGGAGGGTACCATTGTGTTAACAGCGGATGCACTACTTTGGTGTAGTCTCTGACATAACATTGACAGTAGCAGTAAAAGCCTAGGAATTATTGCAGTTCTTTTAAGATGCTTGGCTTTGGCCAGTCAGTGAGTGCTTCTACCTTATTAGGACTGGTCTGGATAACGCTGGATGACACAATGTGGCCTACATATTTTTATAGAGTTCTGGAAAAACTGGCATTTGTCAATTGATAACTTTAACTCAAACCCTTCAAGTCTGTCCAACGCCTTGAATAGGCAAGCCTCATGTTCTTCGAGGGTTTTGCCAAAAACAATGACGTCATCAAGGTAGACTAAATATTCAATAAGATATATACTGCCCACAGCACGTTCCATTAGTCTACTATACGGCACAGTACCTGCAAGCAGAAGGTTGGTCAGCACTCCAAAAAGCCCTTACTTAGTCAAAAGGTATACCAAAAGATGGGCTGACAACAATATTTGAAAACAGTTAGTTTTATTATTCCATTCATCAAAAAACAGCAGGACAGCAGTCTCTTTACAGCTCTAGCTCAGCTCAAAGCACACCTGAGAGACAAACCTGTCAACGTCACTTCAACATTGGCAGGTGTGTCTCTCAGGTGTGCTTTGGGTTGAGCTAGAGCTGTGGCGCACTTAGCAACAGAAAGTTACTGACTTTTAAGTTTTTCAAGTTTTTTATATGCTCAGCTTCTCTAAGGAATTATTTTCTAAATAGACCTGCATGCATGACTCAAAAGACCCCTGTCCTGCTGTTTTTAATGAATGGATTAATAAAATGAATTGTCTTCAAATATTGTTGCCAGTCTGTCTTTTTGTATACCTTTTGGATAATTAAGGGCTTTTTGGAGTGTTGATCCACCTCCTGCTCGCAGGTACTGTGCTGTATAGTATTCTACTGCACCCAGATAAGTGCACCCATAGCTGGTGACCTTCATTTACTGATCTTTAGAGCTACTGTTATCTGTGTTTTTCACATGCCATTAGTCTTTGAAAGGTTGCAGGTGCACTTGATATGCCTTGGGGCATGCGGAGGAACTCACAGAAGCCTAAAGGATAAATGAATGCAGTCTTTTCTCTGTCCTTCGATGCCATCGGTATTTGATATACTGCTGTGGAGATCAAGGACTGAAAACCACCTACTTCCATTGAGGCAGTTCAAGGCATTTTGTATACACAGCATAGTTTATTGGCCAGGTACAGGTCTTTTTTTATTGAGAATCTTGTAGTTGACACACATCTGGACAGAACCATATTTTTCATACCACAACAATTGGAGAAGCATAAGGGCTGCGGGACTCCTGGATGATACCGGCCACAAGCATTTTCTGTAGGTGGCGCCTGATGTCGTCAATGTCGGCAGGGGCTAGCCATTGTGATCTTTTCCTGAAGGGTCTTTCTTCATGCAGGTGAATATGAAGTTCAGCACTGGTGACACCACCAACATTCCATTCCTTGAGAGAAAATGCTTTGTTTTTTTGAGCCAACTTCTTGCAAATTCGATTCCTCCAGTTGGTTGGTATAGGAGATTCTCTGAAATCAAACATATCAGGCGAGACTTATCATTTGGCTCCATTCTGGCACTTGGATGGTAACATAGCAGTATCAGCACAATAAACTTTTGCCAGTGTGCAACCTTGGTTTACCTTGATTTGTCAATCTGCAACATTTTGGAGCTGTACCACCATTCTCTGGGCATAAGCGTGAGCATGGACAGGAAGCACACTGAGCTTGACCAGTAGTTCTTTAGGCAATTTTTTTTTCTTTTGGAGCATCCAGCATCACTATTTTGTCACTTCTTTGTGCAGCCGTACCTCTCCACTGACAGTGCACTTAGCATTTGGAGCGAGGACAATAGCAGAGACTTTCTTATTTAAACAGTCCTAACAGGCTCATCCTGATTGCTTGTTTTACAGCACATTTGTTATTAGACTTTTTGGACCATGGCGTGGACTTGAAGGACTTTTCCAGTCTTTTTTTGCTTTTGCTGTTTTTTTTGTTTTGTTTTACATAGTTGGGTAAGGCAGCCAAACATGTGAGCATTAGTACCAATTAACACAGGGACACCATTGAACAATTCAGATGGAGGACATATTAAGGCTAGAGTCCACAGGGTCTCCCACACCTGTCACAGAGGTTGGAAATGAAAGCCACACTCTCAGATAACCAAGATAGGGATATGACTTATCACTTAATCCCCATACATGCAGTCTATCGAGGAGTGGTATTGGGTGATCAGATAAATGTTGATCGTACCAGTCTTTAAATATTGTCATAACTTGAGACCTGCTATCTAGAACAGCTTGAAATGGAATTCCATTTGCATGCACAGTAGTTTTTTATAGTAGGTCCCACCAAATCTGACCATTTTAGTGGAGTTTTGTTAGAAATTGCAGGAAGTGAAACAAATGATTTTGCCACAAATGCGTTGTGTCGTGACTGGGCTGGGGCCCCACTTATATTTCCTTGCCTTGGATACTCTTCTGCAAGCAGTCAATCTTTCACCCTGGTGGGGTCCTCTTTAGACTGGCACTTTTATTTATGTGACAATTTTTTCACATTTGAAGCAGAACACAGCTTCTCTGGGCTGTCTCAGCTGTGGTGGTATATCATTAGTCGGCCTATATTTATGGTTAGGAGGTGGTGAAGAACATGTCTTTGAAGCTTGAGCAGGAGCTCTGACAACAGAAGGTCCTTGTTGAGCCTCCCTCCCTCCTTGCCAAACCAGAGGCTGTGCATTCCATCCCATTCATTTTTTTACCATGGCAGCCAATGTACTTATTTGTGTCTTTATACCACCCTCTGCAGGGGGAGTCTGGGCACACACTCCCACTCCCATGGCAGATGCAGTTTGACAGATATCTTGGCCTCTAATGGAGCCAGCCTTAGTTGTCACACCAGTTTCTAGCTCTTGAGGCTCAACTGATGGTGCACTATCAATGATCTGTGTGACAACTACAGTTGTATGAGCAGGCCCCCACTGCTCCCTCTTTGCTTTATTTTTTGAACTTCCTTCATCAGCAAGTTATAGGAGGGGGCGAATCCCTTTGGTCTAACAGCTGCAATTTGAGCAACAGCAAATTAGAACGTGGAGCAGACTTTAATATTTGATTTAGCCCAATTAGGTTTAGTTCAACTGGGTCCACACCTCCCTTTTTAAAGCATTTTTGTAGAGTTTTTTCAAGGCACGGTCTATATACAGACAAAGGCATCCCCGAATATTGTTGCATGGTTTTAAACCTTTACAGAAGATCTTTATCTGATTCAGGGCTTCCAAATACATTTTCCAGTGTGGCTAAGTAGTCTTACGCAGAGACCTCTGGGTTATCAGATCGCACGGAGTGAACAGTGTCCTGGGATGGACCTCAGAGGCTTTCACTTATTTTTTTTTCTCCACTTTGGTACACTGACACTTTTGGACCAGGGGGGATGCATAGTCTGTCCAAGTCTCTAGGTTATCTTCCCCCGGGGTATGGGAATGGTACCAGAGAACATGTATAGCCTGCGGTAAGAGTCATGGCTGACTGTGGGCACAGGCATAAGCATAGGTACAGGCACAAAATTAGGTGCTGGGGCCAGCATAGGGACTGGTACAGATGAGGAAGCAGAGGTGGATGGGGGCACAACTGCAGAGGCTGGGACTATAAACAGGTGTCTGTATTGGTACAGCTACAGATACAGATACAGGGACTGGTGAAGGCCCTGAGGAAGGGGTAACTTAAGGGGTTTTGAACAGTCCTCTAGGGTTTGGCCCCTGCCTATAACAATCTGGCAATCTTGTCTTTGAGCCCTTCAGCTTTGGGGGCTCCTCAGACTTGGGCGTGGCCCTGTACATATGTGCCACCCTCCATACTACTTTGGGCTTATTAGTCAAAATTTCAGTTGGCACCCTAGAGAGATCTATTAAGAGACTCCACTCCACTCCACTACTGCCATTAAACTTTGGGTAGTCCAGTCAATATGGCAGGCCTTCACCACAGCTTTACCAAGGCATTTAACTTTACCTAAGGCTCCCTCAATTGTAGCTTGGTTAGTGCCCAGGGGAATGTCCAGTAGCATTAGGGCCTTTTAGGGGTCAACCTTCTCTGCCTTACACCAATCAAGCAGATATTGCACAGACATCTTATTAATACACATTTGAGCACTAGAGTCAATATCTTGCTCCATTTTGATGCCAATTTTAATATGGGAAAAGAAGTACAGTTACGTAAAAACTTACCATAACAGTAGATCTTCGAGATGAGCTCTTGCAGCAGGTAATACCAATAGGACTAATGCTGCAGGCCTTAGGACCCACCAGAAAAATTCTTAGTTAGCAATACTCAGTAGGGACCACCCCCGACATTGGTTCCACTTCGACGTCGGTCACAGTACAAAAGGGGGTTGACCCAGCTCCATCCCAGTTCCCCCTCCAAGACCCATAAACTGGCCCTAAAGAGAGAATAAAACAAAGCCTGTAGATGATGTGCTGTACACCTCATTTGGGGGATGGAGGGTGGGAAAGCAGCACCTGCTGCAAGAGCTCCTCTCAAAGATCTAGTGTTACGGTAAGTTTTTATGTAACTGTATTATCTTACTTCAAGTGGGAGCTCTTGCAGCAGGCTATAACCATTAGGACTGAATCCCAAGCAGTCCTGCACCAGGGAGGTGCGTAATCCTGGGAGGTGGAAGGATGGGATAGTGCTGGAAACACAGCAACTCAGGGAAGAAGTCCTTGAAGGACTACCAAGCCAAAACCGGCATGGTGTCTCGATGCAATGTCCAGGCTATAGTGCTTCACAAAGGTGTGCACAGAATTACAGGTGGCAGCCACACATATGTCTCTTATAGAGACATTCTTCAAGGTGGAAAAGGAAGCTGAGACTCCCCTGGTGGAGTGACCCCAAACCAGGCCTGGAAGGGCTTTGTTGTGCATTTCATATCAAAACACAGTACAGTGGACAAGCCACTTAGAAATAGTCTGCCTAGACACTGGTTTGCCAGAGTGTTGTGGCGCGAAAGCCACAGACAGTTACTCTGATTTACAGTGTGCAGCTGTGCACTTGAGGGAGTACCTCAGTGCCCTGTGAACATCCAGAGTGTGAAGGAGAGCTTCTTCCCTATTGGAAGGAGAAGCAAAGTAAACTTTAAGGTCAACCGACTGGTTGAGGGTCAACTCCGAGACCACTTTAGGAAGGAACTTACGATTCGTTCTGAGGGAAACCCTCTCCCTGTGAAAAACCAAATAAGGCTCTTTACACATCAGATCCTGGAGCTCAGAGACTCTTCGAGCTGAGGTAATGGCAACTAAAAAAACAACCTTCCAGGAAAGGTAACGCAGCTCACTATCAGCCGCTGGTTCAAAAAGGGGGAGAGTGAGCTTCTCCAACAGAAACAGGAGGTCCCAGGGTGGGGATAGGATCCCTAATGGAAGGTCTCATATGCAGAATACCCCATAAAAAGGTGTAGGCCATGTCCAGTTGGGCTAAGGTTTTATCCCCCAAGTGGACATGATATGCAGAAATGGCCCACATGTGCACCTTTATTGAAGAGTAGCTCAAGCCTTGTTGGTACTGTATAGGGAGAGGAGATATTGCAATGCTGAGTCCACCAGACAGGTAAAGGGGTCCAGACAGTGAGATGATGCCCATAAGCAGAAGCACTTCCACTTCATAGCATAAGTGGAGCGAGTACAGGGCTTTCTCGCCGAGACAAGGACATCCGCCACCTCCTGGGAGACCCCATACCTGGATTTTTCTATGTCTGTAGGAGCCAAGCATGAAGGTGCAAAGACCTGAGACTGGGATGGACCAGTGAGCCCTGATCCTGGGACAGTAACTGCGAGCATATTGGCAGCGGAATTGGAGGTTCCGAGGACAACCGCTGAAGTAGTGGGAACCAAATCTGCCAAGGCCACAATGGGGCGATTAAAATCATCTGAGCCCCCTTGGCCTGTATCTTCAATAGAACTCTCTGAATGAGAGGGAAGGGAGGGAAGGCATAGAGAAACCTCCCTGCCCAGCAAAGGGACAATGCGTCTGGCCAGAAAACACCAGGTCTGACTCTATCGAAAGGTTAACAGTTTGCATTGCGTGGAATTACGCCATGGTCCAGATCTGGTCAACCCCATGTGTCGAAGAGCTGGTCCACTACTGATTGCAGTAGCTCCCACTCATGCGCCTTGGACTGAGACCTGCTTAGGCTGTCTGCCAAGTCATTTAGGATGCCTGGAACGTGCACTGTAGACAGAGAAATATGACGCTCCAACGCCCAATACCAGACTCTCATCGCCTCCCTGCATAGGGGTAGTAGTGGGTTCCTTCTGTTGATGTAGAAGATGACTGCCATGTTGTCTATTTGAACAAGGAGAGAGCCTGGGACAAGGTCCTCTTGGAAAGCATGCAGTGCATTGAGGACCGCTCGCATCTCCAGGACATTGATGTGGAGGGCACGCTCCATTGGGATCCAGACCCCTTGTGTTTGGGGGGCCCCTAGGTGCGCCCCCCATCCCAAATCTGATGCATCCATAGTTAAGGTCCGATTTGGGGGCTCCTGATTGAAAGGGACCCCTTTCTCTAAATTGAAAGGGTCCAGCCACCAAAGTAGTGCCCTCTGGACTGGCTCTGTGACCCCCGACCATATGGTGTATGTTGTCTGAGCAATGATCCCACTGCACCCTGAGCATCCATTGTGGGACTTTCATGTGGAGGTGGGCCAAAGGAGCAGCAGGAATGGTCACCATCATGTGCCCCAGAAGTCTGAGGAAGGTCCTGGCCTGGACCTGAGGGGTTACAAGGACCAATTCTGCAATCTCCCGCAGGCGATCGCCCCTCTCTGGGAGTAGAAAAGCCATGCCTTGGACAGAGTCCAGGACCACCCCTATGAAGACGAGTCTTTGGCTGGGCTCTGGGGGAGACTTTGGAAGGTTCAAGGTGATCCCCACCTCTTGGAACAGAGTATAGGTGTCTCCGAGAACTTGAAGAAGGCACGTCCTTGACGGGGGGGTGCAAGCAGCCAATCGTCGAGTTAAGGAAAGACATAATGTCCCTGGCGCCTTTGAGCTGCAGCAACCACTGCCAAACATTTGGTGAAGATTCAAGGAGTGGAAGAGAGGCTGAACGGAAGAACCCGAAACTGATAATGCATCCCTTGGAAGTGGAACCTCAGGTACTTCCTGTGGGGGGAAGACCCCTATGTGCATGTATCCACCTTGCAGGTCTAGGGAGCAAAGGCAGTCTTCCTGGTGCAGCACAGGAATAAGACCTGGAAGGGTCACCATCCAGAACCTTCAGTACTCTATATATAGTTGTTTACAGAGCTGAGGTCCAGGATGAGCTGAAGACCCTGCGTCTGCTTTGGAACAAGGAACAAATGGGAGTAATATCCCTTTCCCTGCTGCTGCAGAGGAACCGGTTCTATTGCCCTTTTTCACAAGAGGGCCTGAATCTCTCCTTCTATGAGAGGTATGTAAAAAGGAGGATATCTTGAGGACCTTGGTGGAGTATCTGGGGGAATTTCAGTGAACTCCAGCATGTGGCCCCTCCTTATAATTTCTAGGACCCACTGCTCAGCTGTTATAGAGCTCCAACCCTTCAGGTAAAGGGAGAAGTGACCCCCTACTGCCTCCTCTGGTACCTCCTCTGGAGGTGGGGGTTGGGAGAGAGACATTGGGTGGAGCCGGCAGTGGGCAGAGAGGCTTGGGAGGACTTGGGGCCATGAAAAGAGCACCTCCAGGTTGCTGGCTCTCCTTTTGAAGCCACCCCTCTGGCCCTGTTGGTTACCATGGGCTTGAGCACCTGAGGGCTTCTGAAATGGCAGTCATCTCTCTCTTTTCTTGTCCCCTCTGTACATTTGCTGGATGGACCAGATAGATTTGCCCGACTCCTTGAGACAAGAGATAAGAGACTCTGTCTCCTGCCCAAAAAGGATGGAACCCTGGAACTGGAGGTCCCAGATTCCAGACTGCAGATCCTGGTGAAAACCTGAGACTCTCAACCAGGCGTGGAACTAGAGACAGACATCTGATGCTGACGCTCTGGCCACCATATCTGCGGTGTCATATGAGGCACGGAGAACATGTGTGCCTATGTCTGAGCCTGATTTTAAATTGTCCAGGAGCTCCATCTTTTCTGCAGAGTCTGGCAAGGCAGTAGCTAGCTCCCTCTCTCCCATAATGCATTCTGGTACTGAACCATATGTGTGAGGAAGTTGAGGGACCTAATGGAGCAGGTGGTGGCAGAGTAGACTTTCTTGCCCACCTGGTCCAAGTAGCAGGATTCTGGGTCAGGAGCCTGGGAGCTTAGGTGCTTAGGCTGCTTGGACTTGTCATGGGCAGCTGTAATCACCAATGAAATCACCTGAGGGGGATCTGCCAGGAAAGGCTCATCCCTCGGGGCTCTATACAACCTGTCTGACTTTTTCAGAATACTGGGACTGAAGCTGGATGCTTCCAAGTTATCCTGGTGAGATCCTGGAAGGTGTCCACTAAAGGAGGCACCAGTAGAGGCTTGGGCTCCTTCTGCCTTAGGTATTTGGCCAGTTGGCAGCATTCTGGATCCAGGTCCTCTGTCTCCCATGCATTGGAAGCATGGATGTGCCTCATGACATCCATGAAGGTTGGATCATCATGAGGCGAGCAGGGTTGGTCCTTTTCTTCCAGGGAGCCCCCGACTCCCGAGAGGGATGAGGAAGAAGAAGGGGTGGATGATCTGCTACTGGGCCTTGAAGAGCCTGAGCTGTGTCTTGGACTCCCCTCGCTCGAGCTGCGGGACCGGCATCGGTCTGAGGACAGGCACTGGCTGCGGGACTGATGACGGAGCAATGACTGATGTTGGCCTGGGGACCGACATCTGGAGTGGGAGCGGGAACGGCTCCTGGATCGGGACCGAGACTGGCGACAGGTACCCAATCGGGGGGGGTGCCAACAACGGTCCTCAGACCGAGACTGGGAATGAACCTTGGTGGGTGGGCGTGGCAGCGGCCGCTCAGGAGTCTTCAGCGGGGAGGAGTGGGAAGACCCTTAGAGTCAGCGTTGTCCAGACGGTTAGTCAGGTCCAACTTTGGCAGAGACTATCCTTTTTTCACCTGACTCCACCAGAAGGTGAAAAGCTCCTGCAGTTGGTCTTTGTTAAAGACTGTGGCTATTGAACCTGGAAAGGGGGGCAGTGAAGCTGGATCAGGTAGGTCATGGGAGGGTGAATGCCCCGCAGAACCCTGTGAGGTGGAAGATTTGTGAGCCCCCGAGGCTGCCCCTGCTGCAGGGTCTTCCACTACAATAGCCTTTACCAGCGTTAGTATGGGGTCCAACATCGGTTTCACAAGAGTCTGTGCCAAGGTAAGTTTCTCACCAGGCAGCTTGCCCACATCAGGCAAGGCCGATACCTTCTTATGCAGGGCCGTAGCTTGAGCCGAAGAGGTCTGGGGGGGTAACTCTTAGAGGAGCCACCTTAGGTTTGGCCGATTTTTCCCCCAATGTTCCTGCCTTGGCTGACGCCAGTTTCTTGACAGAAGGGCTCAGCACCTTGGAGCCTTCTGGGTCTTTATGATGGTCCCCTGAGCCCGAGGAGGGAGAGGCCTTCTTGGGGGAAGAGTGAGAGTGGGACCAAGACCAAAATGATGATGGGACTGGCTACAGCCCTTGTCACGGGAGCGCTTGCTGGACTTGTCCCGATGCTTGCCCTTGTCCCCTGAAGTGTGCAGAACATCCATGTTCTCCTCCAGAAGGTGGGCCTTTAGAGCCTTCAGGCACCTAATTCTTGTCCTACTGGTGAAGCCTTGACAGATGGAGCAGAACACGCTGTCATGGTCTGGGCTCACGTAGAAAATGCACTTGATGTGGCCGTCTTGTGAGGGGAATTGGCAGCCACAGTGGCACTTATTCCTCTTGGACCTGGAGGAGACAGACGATGGTGACGACATACGCTGGACTGGAGTCAAAGGATGAAAGGCACTGGAAAAAACTCATTGAATGCCCAATGAAGAAGGATAAATTTCTTCGGAAATCTTATTTTCTTTTGCTGAACTGGATAGCCAGAACTTCCCCTATGTGAGCGGGTCACGGCGGGAAAAGAACTGGGATGGAGCTGGGTCCGCCCCCTTTTGTACTGTGAGCAGTGTCGGGGTGGAGTAGACGTCGGGGGGGTGGTCCCTGCTGGGTATTGCTAACTAAGAATTATTCTGGTGGGTCCTAAGGCCTGCGGCATTAGTCCTAATGGTTATAGCCTGCTGCAAGAGATCCCACTCGAAGTAAGATCTGGAATTTTGAGGTTTGGCCACTGGGGACAATAACCCCAGTGGTGCCTCCAAATATGTAACCCGGGTGCCACCCCCCGACTACTACCCCTGTCTGCCTAGCTAAGTGCAGGTTGAGGGGCCTTGGTCCTAATACTAATACTTTGACACAGTGCTTCCACCCAGAGAATTCTTTATGTGGGTTAGATGTTAAGCTAGCACAACTCTCTGGGAAGCTGTACCTACCCATAGTCCCACCTAGTGACCTTACACATAAATTACCACAATTCACTTTACTTTGCATTCAGTTTATAATTAAGGGATTGCTAATAATATGCTCACAGTGACCACACTTACCAACAGGATCTGGAACTTCTGCATGTACCCTCTACCCCTGCAAAGAAAGAGTTTACCAGCAATAACAGCATATTTTAGGACTGACACAATAATTTGAGACCGAATAATAATATGCTTATTAGCCAGGTTAAACTTCCACTTGTTCCCATGATGTTTTCTTGTGTCTACTATTGTCTACGTACAGTAGCAGCCACAGACACTGCCAGCTATTTCCTGAAATTTCTGTGATAGTTTCAGAAATATCTCATGCTTTCTCCATTTCCACAGTAGGGGCAGCCGAGAGAAACACTTTAGAAATGTTGTGAAATATCTGGAAATAGATGGCAATGTCTGTAGCTACTACTGTACCCTTTGTTGTAATCTCCCAGGTTGTACCTGAAAATAGGCAGCTATGCTGTCTAGTGTACCTACTTGGATAACAAAAACTAAATAAAATAAACCTTCAAAACAGTAAATCTGATTTATTCAGGGGAGTTGAACAAGGGAGGGGGCGTGAATTTTGACAAACGATTAAAGCACTCTTTTTGTATGTACAGAAATAAAATAACATTTGACCCTGTCTAAAATAGTTCTGTTAGTTGCATACCCACAGTCTAATTAGGTGCAGGCCTGATGCGTTGCTGTCAGGTGGCCGGCGTTGCAGCTGTTTGGGGGCCCTTAATGGAAAGAAAGGTGATTAAGCAGAAGCAATGCAGCTCAGCAAACCATAAAACCTGTCTGTATCAATGGCTGGGTGGTCCAGTCACTTTTAATCACTTTAACTGCCAAACAAGATCAGATGGTACCATTAGCAATTGAAGCTTTGTTGCAAGAAGCTACCCTGATTTTACTCACTGAACTGTAGACCTCGGGATCTGGTTGATTTCCAGGGTGACTCTCCCTGAGGCAGGATTCGGCTCTCTGGCTGGTAGCTGAAGGCTGCAGGATTTTGTTCCCTTCAGCAAGGATCAGGATTCTGTGAACTGGGCTAGAACAACTCACCCCCACTTCAAAGCATCCCTCCCAAGGATGGCCGCAACCCGCAAGGAACTTCGTTGCAGGAGCAGATTCCCTCCTCTGGTCGTCTAGCAGCTTTGGTCTCAAAGGCAGCAACAGTCTTTTAAACATGTGGTTTGGCATCACAGGCTCAGCTTTGATACAGTTCTGGCTTAGACTACACAACTTACCTGCTTGCAGTCTGCAATCCTGGAAATGTAAGCTGACAAGGTAGATGTTCAGGTCTCCCTCTGGCAAATTGGCTGGAGACATCTCTGGTGACCACAGGCTTGTGAATTAGACCACAATCTCTGAGGCAAAGTGGTCTCTCTCTGAGATGCAAGATGGGGACCTTTTCAGCTCTGATCCCATTTTTAGTCGGGACTTTTGACTCCAGGGAAGTTACTTAATTTTCTCCTTTTCTGGAGAAATGCAGCTTGGTCTGCAGACTTGGCAGTCCCACACTCATGGCAAGTGTTTTGGCTGGGGGAAAAGGAAAATTAGGCCTCTCCCTGAACTCCATGAACTGCAGGGAGCCTTTTCACACTGCCCCAGACTATCGCAGACTGACTAGAACTGAACTTTTTCCCAACAGTCCCCCTTTTATAAGGAGCAAAGTTCCAGAAATATTATTGGCTGCCTAAGTTGTCAAAAACAGTCTAAGCCCCTTAATTGGATTAATATTAGGCACCAGAAATTGATCCTCCTTTTTCCCCAAAAAGTTTCTGGTAAATCTCAACAGACTTCACTGTATTGGTGATTTATGGTAAACATATCATCATTGTATACTAGTATTAATCATGAATTGGGCATTCGAGTAGTAAAAGAGATGTTGCAATATTCTACTATAGATTATGCAGAAGAATTAATATTATCCACCTTGGAATTTATTTTGAAGTCCAATTTTTTCATGTTCATTTGGTAAGTTTTACCAGCAAAGTTGCGGAACAGCCATGGGCTCTTCAGTCGCACCTTCCTATGCCAACCTATTCATGGGCTAGTGGGAGAAGGGGGCAATCCAGAACCCTATGACAAATACATACTTTCAAAACATTATTAAATATAAATGTTTCATTGATGATTTGATGTTGGTTTGGGATGGCACTGAACAGTCCATTCAAGACTTTATATCCTATATTAATACTAATGAAATTGGGTTAAAATTTACAGTACAATATAATAAAAATTTAATACACTACCTAGACTTGGAACTAACAGGGAAGGTTGGCACCACAGTGCAAACAAGGAATTTTAGGAAACAAACTGCTGGAAATAGCGTCTTACACACTAAGAGCTTGCATCCAAGACACACTATTAATAATCTACCATATGGGCAACTTATCTGAATTAAACAGAATTGTTCCTCTCATGAGGATTTTGAAAAAGCAATAAATGATCAGTTTTCCAGGTTAAGATGTAAGGGTTACAATGAGCAAATACTACAGGATGCACTAAGAAGAGCAGAATTAGTGGAAAGAGATGAACTCTGCCAGCTTGGTGGCGCTGAGGGTTGAGGCACTGAACGTCACACCTCGCACTACACCAATGACCTAGGATTGGGAGCAACCTCGGAAGTCAGTGGGTCGGCCCGGGGGGCGCAAAAGGACTGAGCATCCCAGGGACTGCTCTCCTCCTCTGGGGAAGGTGGGGAGGGACAACTGCAGTTGTGCTGGCTCCTGGCAGTGGCTGGGGGTTACTGCATGCCGTGGTATAGTTGTGGGGCCAGCGCAGGCTGATGTCAGATGTGCAGTGCATGGAAGCACACACTGCAGCGTCATTGACATCACTGCACACCCACGCTAGGGAAGGGAAATCCAGAACAAGGAAACAGCAGCCTAATCCTCCGACGCTCATGATGGCTGGCCCCTGGCACTGCACCAGATGCTTCCAGGGTGCTCCCTCCAAGCCTGACTCCCCGAGGGTTTTCCACAGTGGGGTGAGCAATGTGGCCAGGAGAGTGAGAGGGCGAGGTGAAGAGCAATGGCGCCTGGTGCAGTACTGCTGAGGTCGAGCAGATAACAAGGGGAACCATAGGACCACCCCAGCTGAGGAGGTAAGGCAGGAGGAAAAATATACAACAACAAAAAAAAGGGAAAGAGATGAACTCCTTAAGTACCAACAGAAACCACAAATGCAAAAAGAACAAGTGGTGTTAGTGTCCACGTATAGCCCTATTTCTACGAGTTTGGCAAAAATAATTAAAGAACGTTGGCACATATTGGGTATAGACAGAAATCTTTGGAAAACAGATATGGCAGGATCTTTAATTACATTTAGCAAGGGAAAAAGCCTTAGGTACTTACTGACAAGCTGTGAGTTTAAAAAACAAACTAACAAATCAACCTTGTTAGGGATTAAACCCTGTGGATTTTATCCTTGTAAAACATGCACAGCCTCCCTTCTCTCCTATCTCAAAGACAAGCTGTTCTCCTCACTTCTCACTCCTCCTCTACCTACAGTAACATCTGACTGTAACCTGAACCCCATGTCTCTAACCAAATGCAGTTGGATCTAATTATTCTTAGTTATCCTGCTGTTGAAATTGTTGACATCTGGTATTTGAATGGCATAAATGTCTCTGCACATGATATGCAATGTTAATCTGCCTCCTGCCTCCCCTGGCTACATGTAAACTGCCTGTAATCTTGAATCTGTTGGTTATTGCCTACTCAGATATTATTGTTGTTTACGTATGGCTTAGCTTTATATTGTGACTCACTGTACTATTGTATGTGTGTTATTGTATTTTTTTTTATTTTAGGAATGCTTTATTCCTCAGGTCATCACTGAAAAAGGGATTTTCTCTCAGTTGACCTACCTGGTTATAACAATTCAAATAAATAAATAAATACATGCAAACAAGCTGTGCAGTGCAGTGTAAAGCTTTTCAAAACCCAGGTACTTTGGGAATAAAAGAAGTGAGGATAGACCAGTTCATTACATGTAACACCAAATATGTGGTCTACGCATTGTTGTGTAAGTGAGGAAACATTTATATAGGGCAAGCAACATGTATCCTAAAAAGGAGAATTCAAGAACATTTCAGGTCAGTGGCTCAGTAGGTAGCACACTCACCTCTAAGGCCGGGAGATCAGAGGGCTGTGGGTTCAGTTCTACAGTTAAAATCACCTCCCCAATAAATTCTATAGGAAGACACCAGATAAGGCTGTATTGATTTCATGCAGGCTACTCTAGCAGCTTTAGTCTGAGAATTATAGATGTTGATAAACCTACAGTTATTACCATACCATTTTCCATCTAGGATTAACACTCTTCCTGGAATCAAATCTATCAATTTATAAAGCGTGAATTGATAGGAATTAAACAGAATTCCTACTCCATCGGCTTTATCAGTCCCAAAGGACCAATAAGAGGGACCCCAGGACTAGTCCCTCCTAAAAGATGTAATTTGGTCAATAGAAAACATCCAGGTCTCTTGGAGGAAGCGTACAGAAATGTTTCCCTCATGCAAATAATGTAATAATGCTTGTCTTTTTACAGAGTTCAAGATACTGTGTGTATTCAATAACCCCCATTTCAGCATCATTATAACCTAGTAGAAATATGACCACCTCATTTCTTTCTTTTTTTCCCCTTTACATTCCTCTACCGACAGGGCCAGAGGATTCTGTAAGGATTTCTGTGAATCAGAATCCTCCAAGTCCATTTCAGTATCTCCCCAATTCATAAATAAGGCAGCATAGGAATTGTGAGATTCGAATCAAGTTGGAGTAGGGGAGGATTTAACTTTTAGATTCCGGGATGACCTTCTAGGAGGTAAAGATGAATTGGGTTCAGCAACTCCCACAGTTTTATCAAGGTCAACTGGATCAGTATAGCATACTGGAATCAAAAGTGGAGAATCAGGAGACTCTCCAAGTGTGTCCTCTTTTGTTTTACAGGACAGGGTACTGTAGCTACTGGCTTCACTTGGGGAGGGGCAGTAGAAGTGGAGGGGGGGTCTGCCTGGAAGAATCTTTAGGCTCAGAAGAGGGGGTACCTCAGATTTTGCCTCCTGAGCTTGTTGGATCAGCAAGTCAGGACTGATACAGAAGGCTTTATTTTTTGCTGCCCAGGGACATTCTCAAAACACATGTCCAAACTCTTCACAGAGGTCACACTTTGTGCGATTGGCACACTGCATTGTTACATGCCCTATTTCTCTGCAGTTGTCACATCTAGGTTTATCACGAACACTAGAGAGGTGAGTTTTGAAGCCACATTTGTAACAGGCCCTAGGCTGGCCTCCATAAAAACAAACCCCCTCTATCTTTACCCAGCAAAAAGGAATTAGGAACATGGTCAATCCCTGAATCTATTTGTCTTAACTTCACCTTATACTTCCATCCCCCTGTCCAAAATTGTTCTGAATCAATTATTGGTTCAGGAGCACTTAAAACATCACATTTTTGTGAAAGCCAATATGTTATGTCCTCTACATGGACCCCCTCATTCTGAAACATGACTGTAACAAATTTTATTAAAGGTTTTGTAAGGGGAATGACTAAAAAGCGGGTCTATGTAGGAGAGAATTTCACCTGCCCATACCTTTCCCAAAACATGTCTAAGGCATATGATGTCCTAAAGCTCACATTGTAATTATCCTCTCCTGAAATATTAATGAATGTAAATATGTCTTTAGGGGAAAAATGTAGAGTCTCCTTTAGTAAACATTGCCCCACGTAATATCTGTCAGGATGCTCTGCCAATCCTCCCTTATAGCGAATGCAGACACCATTCCTTCTTGGGGCAGCTTCTCTTTTTGATTTAGAAAAAAGTTCAGACATCAAAGGTTTATTTAAGAGCTCATCACTAGCTGCAAAAGTAGTGTCAGAATGTGTTAGAGTCATTGGCTCAGTCGAGTGATTTGCAGGGACATTTGATTTCTTAGGGGAAGCTGCAACAGGTTTAGCAGGTAGAACTGGCAGAACAGTCCCAGATTTCTCCTCCTTTTGTGTGCACACAGTTTTAAATAAATCCTTTGGTTTCCATTCGGGGACAGACTGGGTTAAATTCAGAGCTGAGTCCCAAATCGGGTCAGGATTCCAAACCCGGATGCTGTTTGTTCCCAACCCGCCCCTAGAAGCGTCTTCTCCAGTGTCCAAGTCTCGTCATGAAGAGCAGGCAAAAGAATCGACTTATTTTTTATTTGTGGCATGTCTGTATCGTGATGTACAGCAAGCTGTTTCTGTGAACGTACCCCCCTGCTTCCAGTCATATTATTTTGTTGTATAGCGCTGGTGTCTTTCTTCCCAAAGGTAAACTCAGTCACTCCTGTTTGCCACTTGTTATCAGTTTGAAAAATAACTGGGGGAGATGATTGCAGAATGTCTGTGCTACTTACTGGCGTTTTAAAGACAAGCCCAGTTGTTTTCGATAGCGGGTTAGTTATGCCCGAATTAAAGTGTGTTGTAACTTCAGGCTGCCCCAATTCGCCTTCTGCCTGCCGTAATGTTAAAATCGGGGAGTGATTGATTACTGTATCTGAATTGGCAAGATTTACAGGCTTTAGGCACTCGTGAAGTGAATCACTCTGTCTGCCAGCCTTAGACAGTGCATCATTGCTTTGAAGATGTAAAACATTCTGACTTTTAACAGGAAAGGACTCACCCTCTGCTGACCGGCAAATAACAGCATCCACATCATCGCCTCTGCTGATAGGCTGTTCTGATGGCTTGACAAGCGGCACAGCTGATGTTGCTGAGATGTGCTGAGCCAAATCCTGTAAATTTTCTGTCTGCTGTCTGGGCGTTATCTCCGTTTGCAGAACGGTATTTAAAGCTTCTCTACTTTTGTTCTAACCATTAATATCATTATTAGGGAGATCATTTAGTTAGTCAAATTCATCCGTAGAAATCAAAGCTTCATGAAATACCTCTTCAGGATCATTATCAAGGCTTGCAGCCTGGGTAGCCACTGGCAATAGATCAGTGGGAGAGGAGGCCTTCTCTCCCACCAAGCGAACATCCTTCTCCTCTGGAGTCGTGCTCCGAGTGGCCATCTTGCAGTCAGACAGCCTATCCACCTACAGGAGATTAGGGAAACTTCCCCTCATTCATTAAAAATACCACCAACAGCTTAATCTGGTTCAAGGTCAGTTGGCATTCACCTGTATCCCCCTCCCCCGGGTCGTGCCTGAAAATAGGTAGGATTTGTCTACTGCACTTACCTGGTCAACAAAAACTAAATAAATAAATAAAGGTCTATAAGGAAGTTTGATATGGCACACCCAATTGGTAGATATTTACTGGAAATGCAAAATAAGAAAGCACACACAATACGTTACTGTGGGACAGAACATGTCCCCTTTAAATATAGAGGGGGTGATAGGGATTTAAAACTTAGTCAAAAGGAATCTATGTGGATTTTTAAACTAAGAATATTAAAGCCACTGGGCTTTAATGACGAAATGGATTGGCCGCCTTACATTTGTGCATAGACAGGGGTTTGAAATAGTCCCTTACTGTCACTGTAATTAACATTTTGGAAAAGTGTTTTCTTATATTATGGTAACGTCATGAATGTTTTTGATGCTGCTATAATGTGTTTTTTTTTTTTAAGTTTCCTTTCTTAGAGAGGTGATTTTTTTTGTCCTTTACTATGGTGCCATAGTAACCTATCAGGCTTTTTGATCTGATTTTATTATCATTAAAAAAAAATAATATCAATGATGGTGTTTTTATGCTTCATCTGTGCCAGTAATATTTCCTGCAGTAACTTTGGGAAATTCTCCCTAGAATTTTGACTGCAGCAATACTAAAGGGAAACTGACATGTGTGATCCACTAAACGTCACTATGATATTTGGGTCTGGCACTTTAACATTAGTATTCACTATATTCTTAATGAATTATTTATGCACAGCTGTTTTCTAAGCTATATTAGGTACTGATATGGTTGACAAGTCATGCCTCCTGAGGAAGGGGCAGCATACCCTGAAGCACAGAGGCAGGTCGAGTGTGAGGGCTTGCATTTTGCACTAAATACGTTTTTTGCACTAGTCAAGTGTGTGAATATATACCTTACAGTTTGTAAGTATTTGTATTTTGGTTTTTATCTCAAGTAAAATACTTTTTGCTGAATTTTTTTGTGGTCTGGAGCGCTGGTTCTTCACAGTGATTTTATCTGCTATTTTCCAGCACTCACTTTTATTCGGAACTCTGCCTTTTGTGGTGTACAAGTCTTCACTGTAAATCCTAACTTGTGACTGGCTGATAGGCTGCTAAGACGGCTGCTAAATGTACAGTCCCCATGCAGTCCTTACCTTAGTCCCAACATCAATGTCCTGGTGCAGCCAGATAAAGTACTTTTTATTTATAAAAACTCCACTGTCACATTGGGGTACCTGTTAATAGACAGCAGCATTCTGGTGTGCTTCACCAGGTCAACAAGTAATAAACAGATTTTTCTAGAAACTGGGAGTTTGTCTTCACTGGAGTGGCTGTCCAGTCACTCCTGGCTCTGGAGTGCAAGTGAATTCTTTGGTTTTACCCACTGTCACTAAGCCCTTTTAGTGCCCTGAAAAATGATTACATTTATTTACATTGATCCCTAGTACTTTCCTAGTCACTGCCCCCATAACATTATGCCCCTAGACTGCATGCAGCAGGCAGCTCCCTCATTAATATACACGAGGGCACTCATGAATTTTTCATTAGTCCTGCTTGTGGCCCGCTACTAGAGCTTTTTGGCACTCCATATTTACATTATTCAGAGGTCTCTCAGTGGCCTTGCTTGGGTCCCCGGTCCCTGCTTAACACACCTAGGGCACCGGGACCGCTGGATCATCCTCCCTTAAACCTCAACAGTGACTGGAAAACAAATGCACATCCTAGCACTTACGTGGGCACCAGTCAGCCCTGGGAATGCTAGCAGTTCGTGATCCTGCTTTTTGAGCCCAACCAGGCTAAAATCAAACACAGAGGCTACTTAGGAGCCCTGGGGGACACAGAACTCGGGCTGAGATGGTGAAATATCGGGAGATATCAGGAGGAGGAATGGACAGACAGGAGGCATTAAGGTAAGCCCCCAAAGAGGGGTTACATTAGGTACTCGGTTTGAAAATGTACAGTATGCAACATCAGCAGTACTGAGGGCACATTTCACAACCATAGCAAAGAAAAACCTCAAGTGCCAGTTATGATACACACAGATTGGGTTTTCTGTCTCTCTCTCGCTCTTTCCCAGGCTAAAATAACAGCACCATTGCTACCAGTCAGCATTTTTACTTATTGTTGAATTAGGTGCCAGTTTCACACATTTCCCATCCCCCATCCCCCTCCCAAGATTAAAGTAAACTGAAGAACTAAAGATTCACAAGATGACTCTGCATCTAAAAAGATTTTTTACAATAATACCAAAACTGAAAAGTCAAGTACAATGTGAATACACTATTTATTAAGAAAATTAGCAAATGTTTAGGCTCTAGGAGACAGCTGTAATAGTATGGGATTAGCACATTGTTTTCAGACCTGTGATTGATTGGAATTTTCCACTATAGTTAACAGTTTACAGTGAATGAAATCCAGATCTCATGTAGGTTACATGTCATTTGTCTATATTAATCATTTGCATTTCCAGTGAAGTTCGCAACCTATATTTAAAGCACATGCATACACAAAACCTGTTATGATACTCAGCAGTATTAGACGACTTCTCTCTTCTTTTTATGGACATCTGACAGCCTTTCTGTTGTGGTTTAGCTAAGCGAATGGAGCAGTCACTGAATGTGCACTGTGTACCATGTAACCCAAGTGAGCCTGAAACTAGCTGCAACTTCAAGGGCTGGTACTGTAAATTGTAAAGTCTTTCTCCCTGGTGATGTGCAGTTTCCAAGGGAAGAAGCCGCTGGGCTGGCTATCAGTTGCGAGTTCTTCACTCTCTAACACCATTAGCTCCACATCCTGATCATCAGTGACACGGATCATGTCCCCCTCTGGGTCTCGGTAATTAAGGGTAATGTTTTCAATTTTAAATTCACTCCTTAGGAAAAAACACAAAACAAAATGTGAGTATCAATCATAATCACTAAACTGTTGAAGTGCTGTGCTGAGGAATATAGCAAGTATTAGCACTGGCATGTTTAAAACCAACTGGTAACCCTCCTCCAGAACACACACACACGTGTGTGCACCCTCACAGACTCATAGCATGTGCACACACACACGTGTGCATACACAATCACAAGGGGGCACACACACAGGTGATAATGAACACACGTGTGCTCACACTCACAGGCATGCATCAACACACATATACACACACACAAGAACATACACACATGTGCATACACTTACAAGCACACATGTGTGTGCACACTCTGAAGTGCACCCACTCATGAGCACACATGAACATACATACACACACACACATTTTATGGCAAGACTGTAGCTGTCAAACAGCGCTTGGAACAATGTGTGTATTGCTTAGATCTAAGAATGCGGCTCAACAAAACACAGGATTGGTTAGCTTCTGTATGTTTATTGAAAAATGCCACTTTCATGGTCAGCAGCTTATTACTAAAAGAGAAGAGACTTTGCATTGGTTACATATTGATGCAGAGTTTCCTGACCCTCCAGCTATGAACATGGAAAGAGACACAGAAATTGGAGTCCACACTGAATCTGCACTATCTATGCCTACTACAGCCTATCTCTGAGTGCCCTTGTCTGAGCCCACAGATGCAAACTCTAACACTCTTGTAACATTTGTAATTGTAAGTCCACTACTACGGCATCCATAGGAAACACCAGGTGCAAGGCTCAGGGGAACACAATGTAAAACGTTTGCCCACTTTGTGAGCTATTAAGCCAGCACAACTATTAAACACCTTACCAGCAGATGCAAACACATACACAGGGTTATGAGTAAGTTTACTATTGAGAGTTAATTTTTACCAAACCTTAAAAAAAAAACTTTCACTGAGGTCTGTACAGGCAGGACCAGGAATTACAAGTTATTGGGTCTCCATGGTTACAAGCTCCAGCAAGCATAGCATGTACGCTAGGCTCAGTATTTAAGAGGTACCCTCTACACATACACAGACTTTGAAAACTGTGACATCATGCCGCGACATTAGTCAGTGCACAGGATGGCAGATTATACCCATGGAACCAGGATACAGATACTGGATTGTATGTGATGGGTTTGTGAAAAAAGTTCCCCAGGTAAAGAATGAACCTTAAAGAGCTAGTGTACTCCCTGGCAATAATATTAACTTTCAGAAGTAGTCGGCTATCATTTCTTATATCTGAAGTATTTTCTTTTCTGTTTTACTAATTGGAAGATGTTCTATCTACCGGACAGTACTAGGCGTAATGTGTGGTGATCTCCCTGGAAGCTGACATAGCCAATTCTATTCCTCCCTACAAATCACTGGCATGGTGACCTCACTAACTGACATCACAAGTAGCCAAGAAGAGTCAGCCTCCTGCTGGCTCACTGATAACTTGTGATACATGTTTCCAACTAGGCAGCAGGGCTTGTGTACAGCACTGAGTGAGGTCACATGCTAAAGATGTAGTGGGAGGACTATAACGAGGTACATCAGCTCCCAGGTAAAGCAATGCTTTTCACATAACACCCAATAATATTAAGTAGAAAACTGTCTAATGAACACATAAAAGAACAACACTAACATACTAACATGCTAAAATGGCAGCAGAATAGGCCTAACAGTCTTTCGCGTCTGCTCGTTTGGTCAGCCCCCACCCTGGGAGCTGACCTTGCTGCCCCCCTCACCTTCTCTGGCTTCACCCTTCCCAATTCCGGATATTCTCGCTGCATTGGATTTTGCTTCCAGAACCCTTCCCCTGTACCTGTCCCACCCCCTCTTGAATCCCTCCACCATCTCTGCCTCCACCAGCACCCTAGGCAGCACATTCCATGGCTCCACCACCCTCTCAGTGAAGTAGCACCTCCTCCTTTCTCCCCTGAATCTTCCTCCCTTCAGCTTCCACCCATGCCCTCTAGTGGCCCACTCCTCCTTCCTTCGAAGTACCCTGACTGCTCCTCCCTATTTACCCCTTCATGTACCTGAAGACCTCTATCATGTCCCCCGGTCCCTTCTCTCTTCCAATGTGTACATATTTAGCTCTTCGAGCCTCTCCTCATAGGTCCTGTCCCCCAAGCCCCAAATCATTTTGGTTGCTCTCCTCTGGACCCTCTCCAGGAGTTTAATGTCCGTTTTTAGGTGTGGCCTCCAAAACTGCACCAGTACTCGAGGTGCGGCCTCACCAAGCAGTTATACAGAGGGAGTATCACTTCCCTCCTTCTGGAGGTGATCCCCCTAGTGATGCATCCCAGCATCCTGTTGGCCTTGGCTGCTGCTCTCCTACAAGTCTCTGAGTTGTTCATCTTGACATCCACCACCACCCCCAGGTCCCTCTCAGCCATTGAGACTTGTAGCATCCCCCCCGTCCGGGTGTAGACTTGGCCCCGGTTTCTGGCCCCCAGGTGCAGTACCTTGCATTTCCCTGCATTGAACCTCAGCTTCCACTTTCTAGACCATTTTTCCAGAGCCTCCAGGTCCCCCTGTACGGCCACCCTCCCCTCCTCCCCATCCACCACCGCCCCCAGTTTTGAGCCATCTGCAAAGAGACTCATCTCACTCCTGATACCTGTCCTTATGTCAGAGACGCAGGTGTTGAACAGGAGGGGCCCAAGGTCTGATCCCTGTGGGACCCCACTAATGAACCCTCTTGGGGATGAGACTATCCCGCCAACTATGACCCTCTGGGTCCGGTCCTGGGACCAACTGCCTATCCATCTGATCATCTGGTTCCCTACCCCATTTCTCCCAGCTTATCCAACAGGCCCTCGTGAGGAACAGAGTCAAATGCCTTGCTGAAGTCTAGAAAAAGGATGTCCACTGGTCTACCCAGGTCCAAGGCACTCGTCACCTAGTCATAGAACTCCACAAGGTTTGTCTGACATGATTTCCCCGGGACACATCCATGCTGTCTATTGTTCAGGCACCATGACTTTTCCAGGTCCCTCCCAGCCTCTCCTTGACAATGCCCTCCATCACCTTGCCCACCACCAATGTCAGGCTGACAGGCCTGTAGTTCCCTGTCACCTCCCTTGATCCCCCCTTATGGATAGGCACTATATGTGCCACCTTCCAGTCCTGGGGCACCCACCCTGTCCTCAGAGAGATGGTGAAAAGCTACACTAGGGGTTTCGCCAGGACATCCTCAAGTTCCTTCAGCACTCTGGGATGTAATTTATCCAGCCCAGGTGCTTTCTCTGTCTTAAGGGACCTGAGGGCTTCCCTCACTCTCTCTGCTGTGATTTCCACTTCCACTACCTCTTCTCCCTGCTTAGCCTTCCACCCTCCTGCCAGTGATGCCTCCCCTCTCCCCAGACCCGCCGATCGGTAAGGATCCCCCTCCTCAGTATCACTGTCTCCTCCCATGTATGATGCAGCACCCCCATTTTCCTTGGTGAAAACTGAGGTGAAGTACTCATTTAGTACCTCAGCCTGCTCCCCAGGTCTTGTGCCTATCTCTCCCTGTTTTAATCCTGCTAATCTGCCCCTTCACCCTTCGTTTTCCCCAATTTATCTAAAGAATCCTTGTTCCCTCCTAATTTCCTGGCCAGGTTCTGCTCCTTCCTTGCCTTAGCACTCACCACCCTAGTGGCCCTTCTGGCCATCAGCTTGTACTCCCTCATCCTTTCACTCCTTGAGCATCGGTGCCTATAGGCTGCCTTCTTTCCCGCACCACCTCCTGGACCTCCCTGGTCCACCAACAGGGTTTTTGGGCCCTACCGCATTTTCGTCTTACTCTTGCACAGGTGCTGGTAGCATCCTGCACCCCTCTCCTGATGATTTCCCACCTACTATCAGCGTCCATGTCTGACCCAATCACATCCAAATGCCCTTTTAGGATCCTTCCCATTTCCTTAAAATCCACCCCCCTAAAGTCAGTTACCTCCGTCTTTGTGCAGTCTTCTACCCCTCCTAGGTCCAGGCAGAACCAGACCGTGGCACAGTCACTCCCTGCCAACGGGTCCCTTACCTCCAGGCCCCCAATCTGGTCACTGTCTGTCAGGACCACATCCAGTACCAGCGCCTCCCTGGTCGGTTCCCCCACCTGCTGAGTTAGGAATGCGTCTTGAAAGACATCCAACAACCTCTGTTCCCTGGCCACCGAGGATGTCATAGTCTCCCAGTCTGTTCCTGGCATGTTTAAGTCCCCCAACACCACCACCCTTCCCCTGCCCAATCTGCAGTGTCTACCAACATCTGCCACTAGACTCTCCTCCAGCTCCTCCGCCAGTGCAGGGGATCTATACACCACTCCTATTTTTACTCTCTTGCCCCCCCCTTGTTATCAAGGTATTACGTCGCCTCCGGTTCCTCCGCCTCCTCTACTCCCCATGCCAATGCAGTTTTTGACTATCATTGCTACCTCCTCCCCTCCCCTGTCCTTCCTGAACATAGTGTAACCCTCCAGGTTCAGGTCCCAGTCATGTCTCTGCGGTGGCCCAGGTCTCAGTGACTGCTGCCACATCCACTGCTCCCTCAGTTAGCATCGCCTAGAGCTCAGGCATTTTATTGCCCAAGCTCCTGGCATTTAGAAGGACTACCTTCCACCCTTTCTCTATACTTCCATTTCCCCTGCTCGTGTTCCCATGGGGATTCTGTTTTCCCCTGGTCTGCACTTTACCAGTCAGCCTTTTCCCACATTCCTTCTGCTCCCCAGGGGGATTGAGACAGAGTCCCTCCTTTATCAGACCCCCCCTCAACAGCCTTTTCTCCCATCCCACCCTCTTCACAAGTTTAAACCCCACTTTTCACCAATGAACCCCTCTATCTTCAACTTAAGGATTCAGAAATAAAAAGTAATAAGGGACTACATTAAGAAATTATTCACATTTTCTGCCTGCTATATTTTTTGTGGCTACTAGATCTCTCTGTCACTTATTTGCATCTCTGCATTTGCCCAAATGCATTCCCACAGCAGCAACAGAGTGACTGTTTAAGAAAGATCGGAAGTTGGTGAGAGAGAAAAAACAGGTTGCTCACCTGTAACAGTAGTTCTAGAAGTGGTATATGGTGTACATCCACACTTCTGGCAGAATTCCTTTCCCTTTAAATCTTGCTGGAAGGTCTTCAGACTGACTCCTCCCACCCACCCAGGTGGTAATTCCCTCGGCACCACCCCAATACATCAGATCTTATCCGCCAGAAGCAAGAATTGGTGTACCACTTGCCAGGGGAGTTGGCTGAGTCATGTGGATGTACACCATATACCACTCCTAGAACTACTGTTACAGGTGAGTAACCTGTTTTTCTAGGGATATGGATATGGATATGGTGTATAGATCCACACTTCTGGAAGACTCTTAGCAGTTCTCCAGGAGGAGGGGGAAGGTGCACACCCCCTATTTACAGAACAGAGATTGGA
Organism: Neoceratodus forsteri; assembly: GCA_016271365.2. Lineage (NCBI taxonomy): Eukaryota > Metazoa > Chordata > Ceratodontiformes > Ceratodontidae > Neoceratodus > Neoceratodus forsteri. The sequence goes on along the minus strand of CM057450.1, from coordinate 301,309,504 downwards.
GAACCGAGGACCCAAAACCAGCATTCCGGCATGACTCAATGTCATTGTGGTAATGGGAGATGAAGGTGTGTGCTGACTTCCAAGTAGCAGCCCTCTTAGTAGCCCTGCAGATTTCCTGGATAGGGGTATCCTGGAAGCAGCCACCAAGGCAGCAGTATGGTAGGTGGAATTAGCCCTTAGCCCTATGGGAGGCTCCCTAACCACCAACCTATAGCAGAGGTCAATGCAGGATACACTTTGCTTGCCAATCATCTGCTTAGCTGCCAGTCTGCCAGGTGTGGTGGCTTCAGTGTAGGTGACAAATAACTGCTGAACCTCTCCCTGAACTCCAGCCATACACTCCTTGTAATAGGCAAGCGCTAGCTGCAGGTCCAAAGTATGCAGCCTGTGCTCAGTCTCTGAGGTGTGATTGAAAAACACTGGGATAGTCATCAACTGGTTAAGGTGAAACTCAGACACAACCTTCAGGAAGAACTTTGGGATTGGGTGAGACAACCTTGTCCTTGTAGAATACCAAATTAGGAGTGTAACCCCCCTGCAAATGGGGGTTCCCAAAAGACTTCCAGGAGCTTGCTTGAATGCTCCAAGCCTGAATGGTATTTGGCGTTTAAGCCATTTATCAGTGAGTGTTTTTAGAGCCTCTGGTACTGTCTCTTTAAGAGCTGTCTGCTTGCAGACATAATTAGTTTGTATGGGGGGACTGTGTGCTTCTCTGAGTACCACTCGAGCTGCTGTCAATTCACTTCATTTTGCAGTCACTAGGAGTGCAAAGGGAACCTATCTGAAAGATGTAACTGTTTGCCAGAAATTATTTAGAGTAATAATGAAATTACAGTTTGTCTAACCTGCTTTCTTTGCAGTCAGAACTGTGTCTGCTAGTTCCCCATTCTAGTTTTGAACTGCTGAACTGGACCAATCAGTGTGGGAGTAGCTAGCTCTAAAATGGTGCCTTGGACGAATCAGAACTTGGACTCATAATCTGAGCCAGCCACAAGAGGATTGTATGGGCAGTGACTCTGGGAGATGTAGTTTAGACTTCAGTGCCTTTTGGACCAACAGCAGCAGTCTATTGTGGTGACAGCCAATCCAGTCAAGAACTGGGAGGAACTCAAAGGAAGTGCCGTTTTGTCGGTTGGAGTTTCAGTTGAGCTTTGGCAGTGAAGAAGGAAGGAGCCCTGTGCTTTTTCAGTGTGCAGTTTTAGTCAAAAAACGTGTGTAAGGCCCAGAATTCCGGTCTGCAGCTTGTGTAACAGCTTGTTAGGACTGAATCCGTCCTGTGAAAAGAATCAAAGGATCTCTGAAGAGTAGAAACCAGGCTCACCCTGTAGAAGACTGGAGGAATTGCTGAAAATTGCACTTGGTCTGTCAGGAACTGAATCTGCTGTGTTCTCCCGGGTATTGTGCAGTAATTGCGATCGGGATACAGATGCAGCCTGCCTGGTATAGTGCTTTCTTTTATATGGATGTGAAGAGGTTTGTGTACCTCAAGTGAGCCCTGCTGACATTGAAGGACCCTATCTTATTTGGAGGTCGTGAGTACTAATTCAGGGTCGCTCCCTGTTGAATTGCCACATTTAAATCCAAATGGAATTACTGTACTGCTGACTGTTTAATTCTCCTTTTCTCTGTGTGAAAGGGCCCTACCAGTTGCCACCGGTTGGACTAGCCACTAGGGCTTGGGTACCCAGGACAGTAACTGATAGGGATAGGCCTGTCAGCACAGAGCCATAAATGAATTATTAGTGATAAGCTAATTAACCTGATTTCCCCTGTCCTTGTTATATCCCCTAAATAAATCAAGAGCTACTTGTTTCAGCAAAGTTATACTGCCTGGGTATTTGTCTATGTTAAAGTACTGTACTGTGATTGTTGCACTGTTCTCATTTCACAGGAGGTCCCAGTGCGGAACCAGACCTGGGGGTAAGTGTATACTGTGAAGTAATTCTGATATATTGTGTGGGCCACTAGTGGGAAGAAAGGGGTTGCAGTGTCCCAGAGGCTGTGACCAAGTTAGTTTAACTATTGCAAACCCTGACCTCTGGGTGGAGGCACCGCCATTGGATCCAGGCCCTCAACCTGTTAGTGGCAAATCAGGCAGGGGTAGTAGCCCTGGGATAGCGCCATCTAGGGGTTACATCTTGGAGCTCACCGCTGGGATTGTGTGTCCTCTAGTGGCCATATTCTGAACCACTGTTAAGAAAAAAATGGGTACCCGACAGAAGTGGCTGTGCACCGGCTGGTGGAGTGGTGTACTGGGGAGGAGATCGACCCCAAATGCTATGCTTATCCTGGACATCCCCTGGGTATCAATACGGACACTGTGCGGGAGTACTTTCCAAGGTGGAAGGTTTACAAAACCCTGTGGTGGTGGGTCGGCATGCTAATCTGCTCACCCACACTTTCCTGGCCCCTAGTAGAGTTTAAGGATCCCATAGATAGCTCAAAGTGCCACAGACCATTACCCCAGAGGGAGCCTCACTGCTGGAGAGTGATAACTAAGGACAGTAAAGACCGGGGAATCAGCCCCACCACTATCTGAAACTTTGAGGAGAAATTTGCTGAATGGTTGCTGGGAGAGGGAAAACTGTGGAGGACTTGAAGAAACTATTCTTGCCACCTGGATGTTTCCTCCCCAACACCCTCTCCTGCTCCAGTGCCCGTAATGGTGGCTGAACCAATGCAGACTCCTATTTCTGCACCTGCCATTATCCGACTCTTACGAAGGTTGAGGATCTTCTCTGGCACCCTCCCACCCCCAAGGGAGGATGACTGGGAGACCTGGATAGACTATGTTGCCCCAAGTGCTAGAATGGCAATGCTCGGAAGGCGAGAAGAGGGTTAGTGAGGCCTCCGAGGTCCTGCCCTGGCTACCATCCGTGCTAAACGGGCCAGTAACCCTGAGCGACTGCACAGGCCTATCTTCAGGCCTTGGAGAATTGTATGGGAGCCCAGATTCTGATGAGGACCTATGGTGGAGAGTAAGAGATGCACAACAGTACCAAGGGAGTTGTTGTCTGTGTATGTATCTCGGCTGGAAAAATTGTTGCAAGAATGCCTCAGAAAAGGTAGTTTGCCAGCGATTGAACTGGACCGAACCAGGCTGGACAGGATCCTAAGTCTGCCCCCTTCTCAGAACTGCTGTTGCATCAGTTACGCCTGGCAGATCGACTGGAATCCCCACCTCCTATGATGAGTTAATGAGAGAAATTCGAGAGTTGAGAAAAGACGACCTCAGGAGGGACCTGCACCAATAGCTGCGGCTACGACCCGAGTGACTGAGGTGACCCATCAAGTGAAGTTCAGGGGCAGAGGTTGGCAGTCAATGAGTGCTCTGACAAGGAAAAAGATATGTCACAATGGGGAGACTGTTGAGAGATCCGGATTCAAAACAGTCCTTTATGAAGGCCACGCCTGCAAGTACAGGCCCTGACCTATATCCGACTGCATCTGCTATGGGGTGGGGTACCCACCATGTATCTCCTGCTGATAACAGCTCCGAACTCGATTCCTTGACCATGGAAGTGGAGAAACTGACGAGATGTCTCCAAATGCTTATCACGCCGCAGACAGAGATGGCACCAAGGTTCCAGTTAGTAATACCCTGCCCTGGCTCCCAGTGTGGCGCCTCAGCCAGCTCAAACTCCAGAAAGTATGTTTTGCTATAATTGTGGGAAAGATGGGCACAAGAAAGGGAATACCAGTCCCAAAGACACTGACAAAGTTGCATATAGGCTACAAGGAGAGCTTGGGAGAGAAATCAGTGGTTAAGAGGTGCGACATGATCCCAGTGAGGGCACCAAAATGCTAATTCACGTCCTTTTGTGGCAAGGTCAGTTGCCCAGGCCCCACTACTGCCTCTCCAGACTGGTCCAGAATAGTGGGTCCCTCCATGGAGACCACTGTAAAGGTGAATGGAGTGTCTACAAGAGCTGTATTAGACAGTGGCTCCCAAGTGACAATTATGTTCCAGGATTGGTATCAGAAGCATTTGTCAGACGTACCCTTACAACCATTAGAAGGACTGCATGTATGGGGTTAAGTGAGAAGGCCTACCCCTATTCCGGGTATATCCGAATTTGGTGTCTTTCCCCACCTCCGTGGCTGGAGTGGCTGAACAAGTAGAGACCCTAGCCTTAGTGTGTCCCCCACTGGACTGTATGATGGTGTCCCTTTGTTGATTGGAACAAATGCTCATATGTTGGAAGGCTGGCACAGTTGTGTTATGAAAACAGGGGTCAAAGACTAGTAGAGCTTTAGAGTTCCGGCTTTAATTAAGAAGGCCTATGAGGCACAGAGAGATGCTGAAAAAACAGAACCAGAGGAACCGGTCAGAATTGTATGGAAGAAGGATCCTGAGTCTCTGATCCTGGCCAAATGCCCAGTGTACCTTACAGGAGAGGTCCATATCAGAAAGGATGTTAGAATAAAATATTAATGTTGGATGCACCAGGCGATGGAAAATTCCAGAGGACTGCTGGTCAAGCCTAGTATTTTGCCCGCTAGAGCCCATGCTTATGCCAGAAGGGTAATGGTCCAAGTTCATAATGTGTCTGAAAGAGACATTCGAGTAAACAGAGGTTGCATCCTGGCTAATGTGCATTGTGCAGACACTGCAGTGCTACCCAGCAACAGAGTTCAAGGAAGAATGACAGATAACGCCTGACTTGTTTGATTTGGCGACTCCCGCTGCCAGCTGAATGGAAAGTGAGGATCAGTGAGAAGCTTGCCCAGAGACCAGGTGTTTTCTTTAAAGGAATGGGATGTAGGATGCGTGCAAGGAGCTGAGCACAATATCCGGCTGCATGACGAAAGACCATTTCGTGAGAGGTCTCTACGCCTGGCACCTGCTGACATAGATGATGTGAGACGGCATCTGCAAGAGATGTTAGCTGCTGGTGTAATACAAGAATCCAGAAGCCCTTATGCTTCCCCCATTGTGGTAATGAGGAAAAAGAATGGAACAGTAAGGATGTGTGTGGATTATCGCACCTTAAACCGGCGGACTATCCCTGATCAGTACACAATGCCCCGCATTCAGGATGCTTTGGACTGCCTAAATGGGAGCAAGTGGTTCTCTGTGCTGGATCTCCGATGGGTACTACCAGATCCGATGGCCCCAGAGGACCGTGAGAGGCGGCCTTTATCTGTCCGCTTGGCTTCTATGAATTCATGAGGATGCCTCAAGGGATTTCAGGTGCCCCAGCCACTTTTCAACGATTGATGGAGCGTGCAGTGGGGACATGAACTTACTAGAGTGCCTGGTATACCTAGATGATGTCATTGTGTTTGGCAGCTCACTGGAGGAACATGAGAGCAGATTATTTAAGGTATTGGACCGACTGGAGGACTTTGGCCTTAAACTGTCCATTGATAAGTGTCAATTCTTTCAAACATCAGTAAAGTATGTGGACACATAGTATCCACCGAGGAATAGAGACCACCCAAGTAAAGTTGAGGCCTTGACCACCTGGCCACAGCCCAAAAATCTAAAAGAACTGCAAAGATTCCTGGGATTCTGTGGTTATTATCGGCTTCATCAAGGACTATTCAAGAGTGATCCGCCCTTTACTTAACCTTACTCAAGGTATCCCCCAACCCACAAAAATACCAAAAGTCAGCGTCCTCAAGACTGAAAGAGTATTTTCATCCGGTGAAGTATTTGGGGCCGCTGGACTCCTGATATGAGACTGCTTTCATGAGATCATATATCAACTTACCCATGCTCCAGTGCTGGCCTATGCCGATCCAAGAAAACAACGTCCTGCACACTGATGCTAGCTTGCAAGGGTTGGGGGCTGTGTGTACCAAGAGCACGAGAATGGCCTGAGACCAGTGGCCTTTGCCAGTAGAAGCCTGACCCCATCCGAAAAGAACTATCCTGTACATAAGTTAGAGTTCCTAGCTTTGAAGTGGGCTATTGTTGACCAATTCCATGAGTACTTGTATGGGGCTAAAATACTAGTAAAAACTGACAATAATCCTTTGACCTATGTGCAGACCTCAGCTAAGTTGGATGCCACTGGCCATAGGTGGCTTTCTGCATTATCTACATATGACTATGCTCTCGAATACCGAGCAGGTCTGAACCACATAGATGCTGATGCTCTCTCCGAGGCCTGTTCCCAAAATGATTGGGTCCGATTGGCAGAACCTGACATTCGGCACTCTGCGGAAGTTTGACAGGGAGGAACAAATGTCCAGGACGCAGTGGACTGCATGGTGGATTGCTTGGGAGCCTCTGAGAATTGCATACCTGCTGCTTGTTGCCACTTTTCTGCAATAGACATTGGTGCACTGCCTCAGCTGGACAATGACAGTATTCGGCGGCTCAATCACATCCCATGATCAAAGCAGCTTTAGAAGCCCTCTATGCAGGAAAAGATGTGTCTAAATTACGCTCCACTGATTTGAGAACTGCACTGTTATACAAAGAAGGTCCTAAGTTGAAACTGATCAATAAACTGTTATACAGAGAAACAGTAGACAGAGGGGGACAAGTAGACAAACAACAACTAGTGCTGCCCACTGCCTTTCGAGACTCAGTACTGAGGTCCTTGCACAGCCACATGGGGCACCTTGGTATAGACAGAACACTTGACTTGGTGAGATCCAGATTCTATTGGCCTAAGATGGGGGCTGATGTGGAGCAACACATTCGAACTTGTAGTCGCTGCTTACAGAGGAAAGCTTTGCCCCAGAGGGCTGCCCCTTATTAACATCACCACCAGTGCACCCATGGAGCTGGTCTGTATTGATTTTCTAAGTTTGGAGTCAGATCAAAGAAATATCAGTAATGTGCTGGTGGTCACTGACCATTTCACGAGATATGCCCAAGCTTTCCCACCAAAGACCAGAAAGCATCCACTGTAGCCAAAGTAATTTGTAGAAAACTTTTTGTTCACTATGGGGCTCCACAAAGAATCCATTCTGATCAAGGGAGACTTTGAGAGTCGTCTGATCAAAGAGATGCTTTCTCTGTGGGGAGTGCGAAGTCCAGAACCACTCCTTACCACCCCCAGGGGGACCCACAGCCTGAACGTTTCAACCGCACTTTGCTAGATATGCTAGGCACCCTGCACCCAAAGGACAAGCCTAGATGGAGCCAACAAATTAGCACCCTGGTACATGCTTATAACTGCACCAAAAGTGATGCCACTGGATTCTCCCCCTACCGCCTGATGTTTGGAAGAGAAGCTCGACTACCAGTAGATGTGTGTTTGGGGTCTCTCCTGATGGGGTTCAAGCTGACAACTATTTACAGTATGTGCAAAGTTAAAGGCCCAGCTAACTCATGCGTACCAACTAGCTCAAACCATGGCTGCCAAAAGAAATCTGGCCAACAAAGAAAGGTATGATAAAAGGTGAAAGCACAGGAACTCCAGGAGGAGATCGGTATTGCTAAGAAATCTGGGACTGCATGGCAAGCACAAGATTGCTGACAGATGGCACCATCTCCTCACATTGTAGTGGGCAAACTAGATGATCTGTCAGTGTACAAAGTAAGGCCTGAGAATAATTCAAAAGATGTAAAACAATGCATAGAAATCGTTTACTGCCCATTGGACAAATCTTAATTGAGTCTGAGCCCCTAGAAGATGCCCCTCTGGACCAGTGACTAGAGCTGCTGCTAAGAAAAGACCAAGGAAGTCTGCACCTACAGAAGCAGAGTTAAAGTGTTCCCTGCACAAGTCCCAGTTGAGCATGACTGTCAGTCCATATCAGAAGAAAGTGAGAGTGACTTTGAATACTATCCTTCTTACGAACTGAGTCAATTGTTTGGGGCAATCCCTAGTCAATACTGGAGATGAAGCTGGGCCTTCTGGACTGTCAAGCCCCAGCTTCGTCCCTGGACCAATGCTCCTAGAAAGTGAAGTGCAAAGCATCAGATCAGATGAAATGGAATCATTGTGCATGGTTGAACTGTTTGAGCTTTCAGGGAGGAAAATGATAGATTGGGGCAGACTGGTGATACACCGAACACGAAGAGTATTTTGAGTGCCCTGACAGTCCACTGCCAGTGTCCAAGCTCTCCATCGAGCCAAATGTTGTGGAATCAGAAACTGTAACTCCTGGAGCTGAAAGTGCCCCAAGTTCTAGCCTCTCTACCCCATGGAGACTCCTGACAAGTGAGGACAATGCTGAAAATGAGGCTCAGAGTGCAGAGACTGTAACAGTTCCCCTAGAAAGACTGGTCGAGCTGTAAAGCCTGTGGTGCACCTCAGTTATGATTCCCTTGGGAGGCCTGTGGTTGCCTCTCAATGTTGTCCATAAAGGTGTATGTGTCCCGAGCTCATTGCCCAAACTGAGCGTCAGTGCTAACTCAAGTTACTTGTGTTGCCCTCTAAGTATGGTGCCTTGCCCCGTCCAGCCCCAAGGTAACTGATAGGAAGGGCCCCCTCTCTTCAGGTTTCATGTACAGAGGTAATAGCAGTTATGGTACAATGTGTGTAATACTGTATAAAGAGTGACGTACTGCAATGTTTCAGAAATGTGTTCTTGGTAAAATGATATAGTGACTGATGAGTACATGTGAGCCTAATGCAAATGTATATGGTTGCAGTTAAAACTTATGGGGGTACTTGCTGGACGCGGACGTCAAGCTTTCCCAGGCCAGGAAGGGTGTAACCCCCCTGCAAATGGGGGTTCCCAAAAGACTTCCAGGAGCTTGCTTGAATGCTCCAAGCCTGAATGGTATTTGGCGTTTAAGCCATTTATCAGTGAGTGTTTTTAGAGCCTCTGGTACTGTCTCTTTAAGAGCTGTCTGCTTGCAGACATAATTAGTTTGTATGGGGGACTGTGTGCTTCTCTGAGTACCACTCGAGCTGCTGCCAATTCACTTCATTTTGCAGTCACTAAGTGCAAAGGAACCTATCTGAAAGATGTAACTGTTTGCCAGAAATTATTTAGAGTAATAATGAAATTACAGTTTGTCTAACCTGCTTTCTTTGCAGTCAGAACTGTGTCTGCTAGTTCCCCATTCTAGATTTTGAACTGCTGAACTGGACCAATCAGTGTGGGGTAAGCTAGCTCTAAAATGGTGCCTTGGACGAATCAGAACTTGGACTCATAATCTGAGCCAGCCACAAGAGGATTGTATGGGCAGTGACTCTGGGAGATGTAGTTTAGACTTCAGTGCCTTTTTGGACCAACAGCAGCAGTCTATTGTGGTGACAGCCAATCCAGTCAAGAACTGGGAGGAACTCAAAGGAAGTGCCGGTTTTGTCGGTTGGAGTTTCAGTTGAGCTTTGGCAGAAGAAGGAAGGAGCCCTGTGCTTTTCAGTGTGCAGTTTAGTCAAAAAGCGTGTATAAGGCCCAGAATTCGGTCTGCAGCTTGTGTAACAGCTTGTTAGGACTGAATCCGTCCTGTGAAAAGAATCAAAGGATCTCTGAAGAGTAGAAACCAGGCTCACCCTGTAGAAGACTGGAGGAATTGCTGAAAATTGCACTTGGTCTGTCAGGAACTGAATCTGCTGTGTTCTCCGGGTATTGTGCAGTAATTGCGATCGGGATACAGATGCAGCCTGCCTGGTATAATCTTTCTTTTATATGGATGTGTGAAGAGTTTGTGTACCTCAAGTGAGCCCTGCTGACATTGAAGGACCCTATCTTATTTGGAGGTCGTGAGTACTAATTCAGAGTCGCTCCCTGTTGAATTGCCACATTTAAATCCAAATGGAATTACTGTACTGCTGACTGTTTAATTCTCCTTTTCTCTGTGTGAAAGGGCCCTACCAGCTGCCACAGTTTGGACTAGCCACTAGGCTTGGGTACCCAGGGACAGTAACTGATAGGGATAGGCCTGTGCACAGAGCCATAAGTAGATTATTAGAGTGATAAGCTAATTAACCTGATTTCCCCCTGTCCTTGTTATATCCCCTAAATAAATCAGAACTGCTTGTTTCAGCAAAGTTATACTGCCTGAGTATTTGTCTATGTTAAAGTACTGTACTGTGATTGTTGCACTGTATCTCATTTCACAGGAGGTCCCAGTGCGGAACCAGACCTGGGGGTAAGTGTATACTGTGAAGGTAATTCTGATATATTATGTGGGCCACTAGTGGGAAGAAAGGGGAGTTGCAGTGTCCCAGAGGGCTGTGACCAAGTTAGTTTAACTATTGCAAACCCTGACCTCTGGGTGGAGGCACCCGCCATTGGATCCAGGCCCCTCAACCTGTTAGTGGCAAATCAGGCAGGGGTAGTAGCCCCTGGGATAGCGCCATCTAGGGGTTACAGGAGTCTCCACCGAGAGCGCCTGGAGCTCACTGATCCTTCTGTCAGATGTGACTGCCACCAAGAAGGCGGTCTTCCATGACAGGTGAGACATGCCACACCTGTGCATCATTTTGAATGGCTTGCCCGTGAGCTTTGTCAATACCAGCAACAAGTCCCAAGGTGGTGGTGGTTCATGCACTGGAGGGGAAATATGGTAAAGACCTTTGAAAAATCACCAGACCACCTTCTCCTGAGCCACTGACAGCATACCAGCCCACACCCGGTATGCAGAGGTAGCTGCCAGGTGCACCTTAAGAGTCATCAACCAAAGGCCCAACTGAGAGAGGGACCAAAGCTAGTCAAGAATGCTAGCCACCGAGCAAGATAAGGGATCAAGCCCCTTGCCCTTGCACCAAATGGAAAGCCTCTTCCATTTGAAGGCATAGCATTTTCAGGTCTACTCCTTCCAAGAAGCCTCAACCATGGTGAGGACATCTTCAGAGAGACCCAAAGCCTGGAACTCTAGTGGCTCAGGAACCTGGCTGTCAGGCACAGGAATTGAAGGTCTGGATGGAGTATCTTCCCCTGACTGCAAGAGAGCAGGTCCAGGTGTAGAGGAGGACACCATGGGAGCCTGCAGTTGAGGCTGAGGAGACCAGGTTCCAGAACTGATGGGGCCAGTCCAGAACCACCAAGATCATCCATGCCTTGTCCTTCATGGCCTTGAGCAGCATCTTGTGGATCAGTGGAAATGGAGGGAAGGCATACATGAGACCCAGGGTCCAAGGCCTAAATAAGGCATCCCCCTGAAGCATACCCTGCTGAGGGCAGTGGACACAACACAGCCTCAGCTTTGCATTCTCCCTGGAGGTGAACAAATCCATCAGAGTGGTGCCCCACTGGGAGAACAGACTGTGCACTACCTCCTGATGGAGAGACCACTCTTGAGACACCTCATCCACCCGACTGAGGGCATCAGCCAGCTGGTTGGATATGCTGGCCATGTGGATGGCCAGGAGACTGGGATCCAGGCTAAGCATAAGGGGACACATGCAAAGAGCTTCCCTGCACAGAGGATGGGAATGCGTCCTTCCCTGTTTATTAAGGTAGTACATGATTGTCCATCTGGACCTGAACAACCTGATCTTGAATGTGTGGAGCTAAGGCTGTCAGCACCAGCCAAATTGCTCGAAGCTCCAGCGGGTTGATATGGCATCAGGACTCCTCAGATGTCCAGAGTCCGTAGACTCTCTGCTCCCCCAGCCCATCAGGGAGACATCAGTCATGATGGTGACCATCGACTCTGGGTGGACAAATGGGATTCCCTCCTGTAGATGTTCCAGGACTAACCACTACTGGAGGGCACCCCCACATCAGCTGGGTCACAGTGACCAGCTGGTCAAAGTGACCCTGGCGCTGAGACCACTGACGAGTAAGCTCCCACTACAGAGAGTGAATTCTCCACCAGGCCCAATGGACCACGCTGGTGAATGCAGCCATGAATCTCAGGAGGCACAGGAAATCCCGAGCAGGGCGCAACTGCCCAACCCAACATGATCGTGCAAAGGAGAAGAAAACCTCTGCCCGGTCCACTGGGAGCCAAGCCCTGGCTCTGCAAGAGTCGAGCTCTGCCCTGATGGAATGCATCACCTGCAAAGGTAAGAGCTCTGATTTGGCCTCATTCACCAGAAGGCCAATTGACAAGCAAGTCTAGAGGGCCAGGTCCCTGGATCACTTCACCTCCTCCCTTGAGGGACCTGCTATCAGCCAGTCATCCAGGTAGGGATACGCCCAGACCTCTAGATGTCTCAGGTAGGCTGCCACCACTGGTCAGACTGACTGATGTGTAGTAACTGGATTCCCTCATCCCCTCCCATGCGACGTGGTATCACATGTGCCACCCTCCAGTCCCTTGGAACTGCCCTTGTGGTAATGGAACAATTAAATATGTCTGCTAGTGGTGGTGACAGAGACTTACCCACCTCTTTCAGTACCCTAGAATACAGCCTATAAGGGCCCCATACCTTGTTCTTGTTCAGTTCCCTTTAGTTAACCCCTTTAGCACCCTGTCCTTCGTGATAGGGCTTACATCCATTTCCTCTCCCTCTCTCTGTTTCCACTTTACTTGCTGCATGGACTGAGCACTTCTGGAGGAGGTCCCCTTTTTTCCCCATTGGGAATAATCAAATGAAGTAGCCATTTAGGAGGTCTGCTGGTGTTATCGGTCACCCACTCACCCCCCTTCCTCAGTCATTTGATGCCCTCCTTTATTTTCCTCTTCTCTCAAATGTACCTGACAAAGACTTTGTAGTTTTGTCTGATGGCCTGCACAGTTCTATGTTCTGACCCAGCTTTGGCTCTATCTACTGCCGCGCCTGCTTCCCTCTGACTGCCCAGGTAGGTTGACCTGTTGTCCTCAAACTGTTCCTTCTTATACACCTTGAAAGCTGTTCTTTTTTGCCTACAGCTTCCCTAACCTCCCTGGTGAACCAGGGAAGTCTCTTGTTTCCTGGTCTTGCCTACTCTCTTCATACAGCTCTTTGAAGCCTCCAGGATTGTTTCCTTGGTGGCCTCCCACATGGACTCTGCCCCTCCACTTTGCTCACTCCCTCAAGCTGCTCCCACAATAACCTAGTCATTTTAATGAAGTCTGCTTTGTGAAATCCAAGATTCAAGTTCTAGATTTGGTGAGTCCTGGTGCAAGGAGTATGGAAAATCATACTGTGTTATGGTCACTGACCCTAGGAGAAGCCTTTAAGCTGACAACACTGTCCAAGGTAACACAGAAACATAGAATGTGTTTGCAGATAAGGACCAGGAGGCCCATCTAGTCTGCCCTATTTTCCCTGCCTATTCACACACCCTGGACCCTATTTGGTCACAGGTGTCCCTCCCTCCTGCCTTACCTCTACTTATCATACTCATACACCTATCCCATGCAAGCTTGAAGCTCCCCACCGTCTCCACCCACCTCCTCTTCTGGCAGACTGTTCCAAGTGCCCACTTTTCTGTGAAGAAGTATTTCCTCATATCCCTCTTAGACTCCCTCTCCCCCAAGCCTCATAGCATGCCTCCGTGGTCTGGTGCTTCTCCTCCTCTTGAGAAAGAGGCTCCCCTCCTGCACCTTGTTTATCCCTGTGAGGTAATTGCAAGTCTCAATCATGTCACCTGTTGCTCTTCTGTCCTCCAGGGATTACATGTTGAGCTCATGCAGCCTCTCCTCATATGGTTTCTTGTGCACCCCAGCACCATTTTGGTAGCCCTCCTTTGGACCACTTCCATCCTGTCAATGTTCTTGGAGTCTCACCAGTGAGTGATACAGTGGTAACACCACCTCTTTTCTGCCCCCTGAAATCCCCCTCCCAATGCACCCTAGAATCTGCCTAGCCTTGCCTACTACCTTGTCACACTGCCCTGTCACCTTGAGGTCATCAGATATGATCATTCCAAGGTCCCTTTCCTGCTTGGTAACTTTAAGTACCCCCACATCTTACATACTGCCCCTGGGTATCCCCACCCCAGGTGCATGACTTTGCATTTTTCCACATTGAAACCCAGCTGCCACACCCTAGACCATGCCTCTATTTTCCCCACATCCCTCTGTGTTCTCTTCATCCCTTCTCGGGTGTACACTTTATTGCAGATTTTTGTGTTACCCACAAAGAGACATACCTTCCCTTCCGGGTCCTCTGCAATATCACTTATGAAGGCATTGAAGAGGACAGGATCCAGTATCAATCGCTGTGGTATCCCACTGGTCACTCTGTCATCTGAGTGACTGCTGTTTGCCACCAATGTCTGCCTCCTATCTTTTTAAAACAGTTAGAAACCCAGCATATCACCTTCCCCCTCATCCCCAGATTGCTCAGTTTCTTAATCAACCTTCTGTATGGTCTGGTGTCCAAGGCCTTACTAAAGTACAGATAGGTCACATACACTGCCTTCCCCTGATCTACCTCTCTGGTTACCCAGTCAAAGAAATCTATGAGATTTTTGACATGACCTCCCCCCATGAAGCTATGCTGCCAGTGGTCCTGCAGACCATTTGCCTCCAGGTACTCCATCAGTAGGGTCTCCATTAATTTCCCCACCACTGATATGAGCCTGTCTGGTCTGTAATTGCTAGCCTCCTCCCTGCTGCCACTCTTGTTCAGAAGGACCACATCAGCCCTCCTCCAGTTCTCTAGAACTACCCCTGTCCCCAATGAGGTGATGAACAGTGTTGCCAGATTGGTGGCTAGCACCATGCTCAGTTCTTTTAGTACCCTTGTGTGGATCCTGTCTGGCACATCACCTTGTTTTCCTTCATGGCTTCCACTCCCCAGCAAACTCTCTCTCCCAAAAATGGACTTGTGTCCACTTCATCCTCCGCCCACTGCCTGCTGATGCATGTCAGTCCATCCCCTCCTCCCACCACTGTAAAGACTGAGCAGAAGTATTATATTTATTTAGAATGTTTGCTTTCTCTATGTCTTCCTCTGCATAGTACCCTCCTGGTTTTCTGATTCTTACTATACCACCTCTTGCCTTCCTCCTTTCATTCATGTAGCTGAAGGAAAGTCTTACCCTTTTTTTAACCTGGGTGATCTTCTCCTCTGTCTGAGCCTTTGCTGTCCTCACCCTTCATCCTGCCTCCCTTTGATTATCTAGATATATCTCCCTGTCCATGGTCTAGGTTTTGTACTTCCTCAATGCTTTCCTCCCTTACCAACTTAGCCATTTCCTTTGAGAAACCAGTTTCCTCTTTCTCCTCTTACCCTTGCTAATTTCCTTCAAACAGCTTGCCGTTACCTTAGTTATGTCCTCCTTTATCCTCTTCCATTGAGCCACCACTGCCCCCCAGCGACCCCCCTTTCAAGGTGTTTAGGAAGGCAATCTCCCATTTCTCTAAAATCAGCTCTCCTGAAGTCCAGGACCCTCATCCTAGTATGTTTTTTCTCCTTTCCAATCTGTATAGCAAACCACACTGTATGATGATTGCTTGTACCCAGGGAGCTACCCACTGTGATGTCTGCCATGTTGTCCCTGTTAGTAAGCAGTAAATCAAGCACTGCCACATCTCTAGCGGCTTTGGTAACTACCTGCCTAAGAAAATGCTCCTTCCAGGGAGTCTAGGATGGCACAGCTTCTAGTTGTAGCTACCGCCAGAATGCGCAAGTGTACATCCACCAGAGTTAAGTCCCTCATAATTACTACTTCCCTTTGCCTGTCATTCTGCCAGTGGCCTCTCCAAGACCATGTCCAATTCCTCTCCCTGTGCTGGTGAACTGCACAACACCCCCCTGCAGATAAAGGCCCTGGGCCTAGTCTCTAAGGTGACCCAAAGAACCTCCAGCCCTTTCTTAGCCACACTGTGTCCTTGTTTCTCTGTTGTCTTTATACCTTCCCTCACATACAAAACCACACCCCTGCCTTCCTCCCTGCCCTTTTCTTCAGAAACATGGGTATGCCCACATCTCAGCTGTAGCTGTTAATGCACCAAGATTCTGTTACGGCCACCCGGTCCAGATACTCCTCCACAATGGTAGCCACAAGGTCAGGAATTAAATTTCCTAGGCTCCTTGCACTGGCACACATAGCTCTCCACACCTTATGCCTCTCTATGTCCCTAATTTGCCTTCCCTTCCCAAGTCAGTCTTTCACCCTTTCCTTGTTCCTGATACTATCCTCCCCTTTTTATCCTCCCTCTGTCCACCATACCCAATTCTTCTCTCAGCATTAGGACCAACTCTTGACCCTCCTGTCCATCCCCCACTTGTCCCTACACTGCTCTATTCCTGGAAATTTATTTCCCCAGGGCTTTTCCTCTCTGCTGCTCCATATTTGGGGGTTCACTGTCTCCCTCATTATTTTAGGCTTCCTCCTTAGCTAGCTTAAATTCCTATCAAAGTAGCATTTAAACCTTCCACCCAGGTCTGCCATCCCCCTCCTGGATGGATGGAGGCCATCACCTTTGTACAGGCCTTCATTCCCCAAGTAGGGCCCCAGTCCGCAATGTAGCCAAACCCCTACTTCCTGCACCATAACTGAAGACTGTGGTACAGTGTTCTGAAGCCTCACCCCCACCATACACAGGTAACACCTCAGTGAAGGCCACCATGTGTGTTACCTGCTTCAGACCCCCTTCTCAGCTACCTATACCTATCCTGCACCAACCCTGCTGCACCCTTTGCTAGGTCATTAGTCCCCAGATGGACAAAGACATCCAGATACCCCTTCTGCCCCACCACCCTAATGATCCTAAGGATCTGCTCCCTATCCCTACATGCCAAGACACCAGGTGGGCACCTCACCTCCCTCTGTGTCTCCCGTACTGTTCCCAAAACTACCCCCTAATGACTGAGTCACCCACCAGAAGTTGTTCCTTTTCCGTTAGAGTTCTCTGCCTCTGGAGGACCATCATATCCTCCCTTGTGACTACCTTGGGTGCCCCCTCTTGGCAGTACCATCAAACCAGACAGGTGAAGAGCTGTGTAATGGCACTGGCTGAGCAACATGGCAGACATCACAGTGGGTAGCTCCCTGGGTACAAGCAATCATCATACAGTGTGGTTTGCTATACAGATTGGAAAGGAGAAAAAACATACTAGGATGAGGGTCCTGGACTTCAGGAGAGCTGATTTTAGAGAAATGGGGGATTGCCTTCCTAGAGCCCACTACAGTCCAGCTTGCCTTCCTGCCTGACACCCTCTGAGGCAATGGTGGTAGTGGACTTGGGGGCCCTGGGGGGGGGGGAGGCCCCGCGAATCCTAGCTAACTCAACCCAGAGTCTAGTGACCTCCTTCCTCAGCCTAGAGAGGTGGTAGCTAGATTAGTGCATGCTAGGATCAGGACAGCTACCTATCTGGTGTAGACACTGACATGCTGGGTCAGGAAGCAGTACTGGAGCATGTCTACCAATGATTGACTGTGGCTACTCTTAACCACCAGAATAGTCCAGTCATCATCAGGCATATTTAAATCACCTACAAGGATTCCATTCCCAACTGCAGCAGCCCTCTTGATCTCTGCCCTCAGGAGCTAGTCCCCAGCTTTTGAGTGGTTAAGGGGCCTGTAAGCCACTCCATCCTAATGTTTTTACCTCCTTCCACCACCAACTGTGCCCAAAGCATTTCCACCCCTCCTTGTTCCTCACTGCACCTCTCCTCTATGCCCCCATGTGATCTTCTATGCATATTGCAAACCACCTCCCTCCCTGTCCCTCCTAAAGAGGTTATAAGCCAGGATCGTGAGATCCCAATCTTGGTTTGGGGAAGCCCACATCTCTGTGGCAACCAGAATATCAGTATCAGCTTCTGTGTCCCATGCCTGCAAGTCACAAATCACCTTCTGCTTGCCTATTTTGGCCCTTTTTGTGATGTCCTGCCCCTGTCCTGATTGGGGAAGCAGTAGCTAGATCCCCTACAACCTCCACTCTTATGGAGGTGCCCTCAGCTCTAGTCCTTCCCCTCCCCTTCTTGGTTTCAATGCTTATCACTGAATGCATCAAAGGTTTGCCCCAGCGCACTCGCCCCCTCCATTGTCAGACATTCCACCACATTCTGGATCCCCCTGAAAATGGAATCACCACCCAACAATGTCATTCTTCCTGTACTCTCCTGCCTGCAACCTCCTCAAGTATTGCCCTGACTGCTGTTCTGGGAGGCTAGTTGGTGACTAGTATGGTGTCATCCTGGGGAAGGGACAGCTAATCTGCTTTAGCCAAGGGCTCAAAGTGGTTTGCCATCAATGGTCCCAGACTCATGCCTGCACTCTGGGTCTTAGGTTTGGCTCCCTCCCCCTTGCCTTCTACCCTCCATCCACCTGGCCAGATGACCTCTGTAGCAACAGAGGGCTAGTGGACATCTTCAGTTTTCAATCCAGTCTGCTGTATAACTGGCAATTTTCATTTCATGTCACAGCAAGTGGCACATTGAGCACAGCCAGCCTCCTACATAGGAGATGTGCACCAATCCTGTGAAGAATAGCTTGGAAGATGGCTGCCCTTCAGCCCCTACAGCCAACAGTGTCCCTCCTGAGTCCTGCCTATACTGCATACCCCTCTCCAATCCTACCTGCTATGCATGGCTCTTTCCCTGTCCCAGCTGTACTGCATTCCTGGTACCCAGACCCTTCTGAACCCCATGCCTTCTGTTCCTCCCCCTGAAACATTTGCCACCCCACCATCCTAGTCTGCATCCTTAACCGTCTGCTGCCAGTTCCTAATGAAACTGGGATTTAGCTAATGGGTCTATGACAAGTGTTGATTTTCTATCTATCACTGTCGTTGTGTAAAACTACAGTATTTAAAAATGAAAACAACTGCAGAAAAAAAAATGGATCTGTAACACCCGTTCCTGTCGAGGTTGTTTTATGTTAATCTATGCAATCCCCCCCTGAAGTGTGAGGAGCATCATGATATCAGAAGGGGGGGGACATAAAGTGTGAGCCTGGGAAAAAGAGAGTGTGAGGAAGCCAAAGGTAGGAGGAATTCTAGTGTTTGGGGCACCATTGGACTGCAACGCCAGGGTGACCCATTGACCTGAGATGAGCTCAGGACCAATTCAGCTGGGGTTGGGTGTCCTGGTGCCAGCTCTTGGCATTATGGGACAAAAGCCCTTAAAATCTCTTTAGTTTTCCATTAATTGGCCACTGAAATTTGAATATGCCATTATTTCATAATTTAGGATACCTTAAACATTAATTTTAATAATCCAAAAGTCATTAATTTTCCTTAATTACTGAAACAGAATTTTCTTAACTAATACAATTCTGGTATGAATTAATGAGTTCTGGTTGTGCTTAGATTAAAATAAGCAGCACATTAATGAAAAATCACCTGAATTAAAATGCAGTCCAAAAATTAATATAGACCTCACTTCTCCTTAATTTTAATTAAAGGAAAGCAGTCATTATCTGTAACCCCTCACCCACCAAAGCTTTAATCCCCCCCCCCCCCACACCGATTAGGCTTTTCTGATGGAAAAAAAAAGTTTGCCCATTGTAACTTACTTTATTTCACTTTTGTAAAGGTTTGGATTCCCAAATATGGCGGACACTGTGTGGTTTCATTTCCTCTGAAAGTGCAGGGCCACACCACTCTCCTCAATACAAAGGCCATATTGAAAGAGAGGCTAGAGGGGTTTCTGGAGACATGGTGTCATCTGGATGATCATCAACATGACGTTGTTCATGGCTGATAAGTGTCAGACTAACCTTGTGGAGTTCTACGATTGGGTGACAAAGGCGCTGGACTAGGGCAGGCCGGTGGATGTCCTCTTTCTAGACTTCAGCAAGGTGGCCACACCCTGGGTTGCTGGACAAGCTGGGGGGATGGGGAAAGGATGGTTAGGTGGATAGGAAATTGTCTAACTGGGTGGTTTCAGAAGGCAGTGGTCGAGGTGGATATCATCTCCTAGGAAGGTCATTAGCAGGAACCCACAAGGGTTGGTGCTGGGTCCACTCCTGTTTAATGCTTACATCTTGGACATCAGGGATGTTATCAGGAGTGAGATGAGCCTCTTTGCTGATGACTTGAAGCTGGGGGGTGCTGGTGGATGGGGAGGAGGGTAGGAGGACCCTTCAGGGGGACCTGGGGACTCTGGAGAGGTGATCACACACTTGGAAACTGAGGTTTAATGCCAAGAAATGCAGTGTACTCCACTTGGGGCATAGGAACCCAGCTCATGAGTACTTTTTGGGTGGGGAGAAACTGCAGGTTTCGGGGAGGGGAAAAGGATCTTGGGGTGGTTGTGGATGCCAAAATGAATAACTCTGAGCAGTGTAGGAAGGCAGCAACTAAAGCAAATAAAATGCTCAGGTGCATCGCCAGGGGAATAACCTCGCGGAGAAGGGAGGTGCTTCTCCCTCTGTAAAACTGCTTGGTTAGACCACATCTAGAGTACTGCATGCAGTTTTGGCGCCCGTACTTGAAAAAAGACATTGCACTTCTCGAGAGGGTCCAGAGGAGGGTGACCAGGATGATACAGGGTCTGGGAGAAAGATCCTATGAGGAGACTTGTGGAGCTCAACGTGTACTCCCTGGAGGAGAGGAGGGACAGAAGGGATATGATCAAGATCTTTAAATATCTAAAGGGAGTAAATAGGGTCAGCCTAAATTGGGTGTTTCTGCTAAGGGAGGAGAGGCCACCAGGGGGCACTCCATGAGGCTGGTTTGCAGGAGGCTCGGGGGGAAACTAGGAGATGCTACTTCACTGAGAGAGTGGTGGACCCGTGGAACGCACTGCCTGCAGAACTAATGGCTGTTAATACAGTGGAGGGATTCAAGAGGGGCTGGGACAGGTATAAGGGGAAGGTAATACTGAGTAATGCCCTACCTGGAGGTGTAACTCCGATGGGGGATGGGGTTGAGGAATATACAAGGGAGGTGGGGAGGGCAGCAACAGTGTCCTGACCAGATGCTGATTTTTGAGCAGACTCAATAGACCATTAGGCCTACTCTGCTGGCATCTTAGTATGCTAGTATGTAAATGTATTGAGGCAAGCGGTGCAGCTCCGCATGTTCAGAGGAAATGGTACTGTGCAGTGTCCACCATGTTTGGGAATCTGGACCTTTACAAAGTGAAATAAAGTAAGTTACAATGGGCAAAAATGTTTTCTCTCTGAAAAGCCTAATCGGGGGTAAAGCTTTTAAAGTGGGGGGGTTACAGATGACCGCTTCCCTTTAAGGATCATATTGAGAAAAGAAATTCCACATGCAAATCATGAAAGAACAAAGAATGCATGCCTACAAAGAATATTGAGTACCTTAATAACAAAGTGTTCATATAAAACATGGATGGGCCAGAGCTGGTCTGGTGGCATGGAGGATTAAGGCCTAGAATGCCATACCTCCTGCCATGCCGGCAATCTGTTTTTGGGAACAAGCATGAGTTGCCGGGGGTCAGCAGAGAGGGAGAAGATCAAGCATCCCAGGGACTGCTTTCTTCTCCCAGGGAAAAGCCAAGCTGTCTCAGTCCATGACTGCCAGCAAGTGGAGGCCCAATGGGAATGCAGGCGTGAGTGACTGGAATTGGGGGGGCCAGGATCTGCAGGATGTGTACACCTCCATGTGCATGTACTGATGTAATGCTGTAGCAGGGGCTGAGGAAGAAAACAAAAAAACAGAATGACACCCTGTGCACCTCCCCCAACCCCACCACCATTCGGACACCTGGAGTATGCTGGATATGTGCTCGGGGGGGAGGACATCCCTCCCCCTCTGGCACCACCACCATGGGGGGCGTAGAATGTGTGGGAGACATGCTCCAAGGAAGTCCGGGAAAGGTTAATGCCAGCTGAGGGGAGGTGGGGACAGAAACCAAAAGAGCTGCCCAAGGAGTAAAAAGCTTTGTAGAAAATAGGGAAAAAAATGGATGGGCCCTATGCATGAACAGTGCCCATACATGCAACAGTGCCTTGTAAAGCAGGCGTGCAACTATGCAGGATAGAAACATACATCCCACAATGGCATGCAATATGGATAGGGAGGTTGTTTCTGGGGTGCTCCCCTGACCACCTAATTCTGCATAATTCTGCATGCAGGGAAGGACAGGTGGGCCTTGCAGACTTAGGCATGCCCAGTGACCCCAACATGAATGTCATGCACAGGTGGCTGTGTCTATATCTGCAGTGCCAGAGACTTCAGTGTTGGAGATCCAGAACAATTATGTCACATTGTATGGATGGGAATCCTTCAGAGCACAACTGGTCACCAAGCCCACATCTGGAAGTCCATCCAGACCACTGTCAATGTAGCTGAGCTGGTACAGAGGTCGTTCAAGGCCGTCAACCACAAGTGGAGAGACATGAGGACAGCAATCCAGAAGAAGCTGGCAGGCAGACGGCAGGCATAGAATGCCACTGGTGGAGGCCCACCATCACCCCCAGAGCTTACACCAGTAGAGGACATAGTGGTGGACACATCAGCCAGGTGACTGTAGATGGCAAGGAGAAAGGTCTGGACCCAATGTTAGGTGAATGTACACAGACCTACACATGTGGCACAGTATGTGCTAGGGTGACACTGACTCTGGCACTCCCTCTACCCCTGCAGTGAATCTGCCCACGTTATCAGTGGAAGAGGGGGAGGATGAGGAGGATATAGTGGTGGTGAACAACATCCACATGACTGACCTGCTGGACACCACCAACAGGGACAGTGCCTTGCTTATACATGATGCTGTGTACAACAATGGTGCAGCAAAAAACGTACCCTGCCCAGCCTCTAACTGTATGCCCATCCGCTTCAGATACCAGCAAGGCAAGTACAAAGAGTGACCCTCAGGAAGAAGAGGGACTGACAGCATCATGTGGAGGGGCCAGACGGACAGAGCAAAAATCAGCCAGTCATGGGCCCCCATACACACTTCCCAGGACCACAGTCCCAGAGTCCAGGGCACAAACTATGGCAAGAGAGGGCACAGACATGGACAAGGATGGGCAGGAGCCACTTCCTGTTTCATTGTAGCCTCTCATTTTATTGTACACCCTCTTCCCATTTCTTGCATCCCCCCCCACCCCCATTCATTTGCAGTACTCTCCTCTCCAAGACTCTGCTGGCTCCCCTATAAACATGCATCTACACAAAAGCATTTGAGTCACACTCTCCATAATGCCCCCCATCATGTCACGTTAAGGGGTAGTACACTACAGTTGTGTACCCCCTTAACATGTAAGTAAGTAAGGCTTAATTTATATTTTGGGGCCCAATCCCGGAGGCTCTGGGCGCCATTACAGATAAAAGCAGGGTTCAAGGCAATATAAAACAATACAATTTGATCTCTAAATAAAGCTACCAACTTCATGAAGCCTAAAACTAGGACAAGGTCCATCCTGACCGTGACCCCTCCACCCCCACCCCGTGTCACTCACTCCCTCGAGCACTGCCTCAAACAGCACTGCACATAATCAATTACATTTTGCTGCTCGTTCTGGCAACGCCGCCCCACAGTAACACCAGTAGCAAACATCCAGATTAAAGCAATACATCATTCTGCTGCAACAAATTCTGAATCGTGACATACTGAAAGTTAATCAGAAGCAAACTTGCTTTAAATTGTGTTTAGACATTCGAGCTGCATACATTGCTCCTCCTAACAGTTCAATCTCAACCCGCTCACACTCACCTCCTTTGCTGAGCAAACTTCACTCCAGTGACTCCCACCAACACACCAGATTTTTGCCACACACACCTCTACAGCTGATCAGGTTCAGGTACCCTAGTTCACTGCTGCTGGTCTCTTCTCTGTCTGGAGTCCTCTCAGCTGCTGGCAGGCAGAAGGCTGCATGCACTTGCTCGCACTACTACAGAGTCTAATATAACAGGAAGGAATGTGCTTTATGGTGCTCCCACTGACCTGCTTGCCATCTGACTACATTACTCAAGCATTTTCGCATTCACGGCGCAACATAGGCAGAGGGGCGGAAGGTTGCAAATTGCCCTCCAGCTTGAACAGTAGTACTGAAATAAATGTCACTCACAGATCAGCAGTCAGCAAAATAAAAGAGACAAAAACAGGTCAAGTAAGCAAAAACCAGGACAACAGTGCCATTTTGGAAAACTTGTGGGGACACTGGGAGATGCTGCCAAAAATAGGGACTGTCCTGGGAAAATCAGGATGGTTGGTAGCTTTATCTGTAAAACAATAACTTCTATAAAATCAGGTTGAAAACCATCAGAAAATGCCTTGTTAAAAAGATAGATATTCAGGCCCCCTTTAAATACCTCCACTTTTGGAGCCTCCCTCAAAGATTTTGGCAGTGAGTTCAAGAGGGCCGGGCCGGCACCTCGAAGGAGCAATCCCCCCGAGGTTATCAGCCTGGCCCTTGGATCCTCCAGGAGGCCCTCGGTGGAGGAGAGGAGGGAACATATCAGGCTGGCTGGAGTAAGGAGGTCAGACAGGTAACCAGGGCCCAGGCCATATGGGGCCTTATAGGTGAGCAAGCCCATCTTGAAGATGATCCTCCACCTGTCAGGCAGCCAGTGCAGATCTCACAGGACCGAGGTCACATGGCAGGACCTTGGAAGGCCTGCCAGCAACCTGGCTGCCATGTTCTGCACTAGCTGCAGACAGCAGAGAATCAATCCATTAACCCCAACGCAAAGAGCGTTACAATAGTCCAGCATAGAAGTCACAAAGACATGTACCAATGATGCCAAGTCTTCTAGTGGAATCAGGCGTTTAATTCCGGTGACATTCCTTAGATGGTAGAATCCACTTTTGACAGCAGACAACACCTGGGCATCCAGGGTCAGTCTGTCATCAAAGATGATGCCCACATTTTTTATCCTGTGGGAAGCCATCAACAGGGTGGACCCCAGGACCAAATCTGTTACCATTTACATCTTGTTGGGGTTCAGCTTCAGTCAGTTTGAGGACATTCAGTCCTGACTCTCAGCCAGACATTTATTCAGCACGTCAACAGCATCTTCAGCTCCAGGGGCCAATGACATATACAGCTGGGTATCATCTGCATAGCAGTGGAAGCCCAGACTGTATTGTCTAATGAGCTCTCCTAGAGGCAGCATGTACTCTGCAAACAACATTGGCAAAAGGATTGAATCTTTAGGCACTTCACATGACAGGGCTTTGCGGAGAAATTCCTCATCCCCACTCGTTGTCTCCTGTTGAAGAGCTAGGACTCAAACCATTTGATGACTGTTCCAGTAAGTTCACCATACACTCTAAGGCAATCCAATAGCACAATGTGGTCAATCGTGTGAAATGCTGATGAGAGATCGAGAAGGACAAGAATTGACCATTCTCCTTTATTCCTTGCCCTGAGGAGGTCATTTTGCACCTGAACTATTGCCGCCTCTATGTTATGCCTAGCTCTGAAACTAGACTGGAAAGGCTCATAGATGTCAAAAGCTGAGAGGTGTGCCTCCAGCTGCAGAGCCACTACTTTCTTGACAACCTTCCCTAAAAATGGGAGGCTGGAGACAGATCTATAATTCGCCAAGAGGTCAGGGTTAAGTGATGGTTTCTTCAGAAGTGACTTCACCAACACTTCCTTCAAGGCATCGGGGAAGCACCCCACTGACAGCGAACACTAGACTATCCAGGCAAACACTGGACCAATGGCCTCAGCCCCTTCCACTAGGAGACTGGTCGGGCCAGGGTCCAGTTCACAGCATGAAGGCCGCAGCTTTGAAAACATCCCTACGACCTCAGCCACCTCAACTGGCCGAAACTTCCCCCAGGCAATAGGAGTGCCTCTTCTCAGACCAGGTCGACCACTGTGGGATGAATTTTGTTCCATTGGGGAGATCCCAACCCGAATGGAGGACACCCTGTCTGAGCAGAACAGAGCAAACTCTTTGCACAGCACAACTGAAAATACTCTTTTCGGCTGTAGACAGACTGGACATAACAGTCTGAAATAACTGAACTGGTCTGTTCTTCCCAGCAGCAATCTCCCTGGACAAAAAATTTGCCTTCAATCACCTTAAACTATGTATGAAGGTTTTGTAGGTTACAATGAGCTCAGGAGGCAAAAAAATGCCCTTATGGAGCTCGCCACCGATATGGTGGTTAGGATTTTATCCTAGGTAGGATGTTTTTCTATCAACCCATATAGGTATCTAAATTATTTTTGAATAGATCCATGGTGTTACTCATTACTATTTCATTTGGTAATGCATTCCACTTAGATACTACCCTTTGGGTGAACCAATGGCCTCTTTTATGAGTTTTATAATTATCTCCTTTAAATTTTTAATTATGTGTCCTAGTAGTAGTACTGGAAGTATTTCTTATAAAGCCAAGTGTTTCAAAAAGAAGAGGATCCTGAAAAGCTTTATATGTTAAACATAGATCACCTTGTAATTGCCTATATTCCATAGAATAGAGGTCCATGGCTTTTAATCTTTCCTCATATTCAAGATTGATCATGTCTTTTATTTGTTTTGTTACCCTTCTTTGAATTCCTTCCACTAGTTTTTTTCCTTGGATTGTGGCAGGTACAAAATGGAAAGCAGTAGTCCAGTTGTGATCTTACTAAGCTTGTATAGTGCGGTATAATAACCCTTGAATCTCTACTTTTTATATGTCTAAGAATGCAACCAACTACGTTTTTGGCATTGTTTAACCTATAGTAGGGTGTGTGTGTCAAAGGTAAGTTTATTATTCACTTATACTCCCAGGTCTTTTTCATTTGTGGTTTCAGTAAGTAGTACATTATTTAGTTTATGTCTAAAATTCTAATTATTATGTCCCAGATGCATTATTTTACATTTTTGTTCATTAAAGAACATTTTAGTTTTAATAGCACAAGCACTGATCTTCTTTAATTCAGTCTGAAAATCGTTTGCTGCTTGTAAATTATTTATTATACATCCTAATTTGCAGTCATCCACGTTTTGCTAGAAAAGAACAGGGCCCAGAACAGATCCCTGTGGTACCCCACTACTGACTGCTCCCCATTGTGAGCGATGGCCTCTAATGACCACACATTGGCACCTAATATATAGCCAAGATGTAACCCATTTAATAATATTTAAAGGAAACTTAAACTGATACATGTGTTTTATTAAAACATGATGTGAAACCTTGTCAAATGCTTTTGAGAAATCAAGAAAAACTATATCCACAGGAAGCCCTTTATTGAGGGATGCACTAACATTTTGAAAAAAAGTTCAACAAGTTAGTTAAACAAGATCTTCCCTGGCAAAAACCGTGCTGTGTGAGATCCTGAAGATTATTATTTGTAATGCGTACTTCAATTCTTGCTAGTAATAATCTTTCAAGTATTTTGCCAATAACAGATGTAAGGCTGATAGGTCTATAATTGGATACAGCTTTTTTTACTACCAGATTTATGTACTGGGGTAACAAATGCCTCATTCCATGACTGAATGGTTACTCTTTGATTTAAGGAGGCATTAAACAAGTAAGCTGATGGGCCACTTATAACATTAATTGTTTCTTTAAGAAATCTGGGATGAACATTGTCGGGCCCTGGGAAAGAGTGGATTTTAAGATTTAGCATACATTTTTTTACCTCCTCAATGCTGATTTGTGAATATTGGTTATTTTGCGAATAAGATATTTTATTTACAATAGCTTCTGGTGGCATAAATATGCTAGTAAAAAAATTATTAAATTAATTGGCCATTTCAGATTCATTGCTTATTAACCCCTGAGTAGTTTCAATTGGGCCGATTGCAATGGTCTTGCCTCTTAGTAAGCCAATATAGTTATAAAAGGATTTATGATTGTCAGTAGTTTTAATGGTCAGATTAAGTTTGAATTCCTTCTTAGCTTTTCTTATTCTATTTTTAACAATTTTTGTTTTTTCTTTATATAAATTCCAGTTAGTTACTGTAGGATTCTTTTTATATTTTGTAAAGTATTTCTTTTTATTATTTATTGCCCTTTTTATATATTTATTCTACCATGTCAGTGTTCTAAGACCTTTTTTATATTTTTGTCCGTTTGGGACCCATGTATTCATACAGAATTCAATCTTGTACCATAAGTGTTCCCAGATTTGTTTTAACTTGAGGCCTTGAAATTCTGTTTCCCAATCCCAACTAGATAAGTATTTTATTACTTTATCATTTGCATTTGCAAAATCCTTTACAACAGTTACACCATTTATTATACCATAATTTATATCAACATTGGTTTCACCATTTTATGGTCACTATCTCCTAAGGAAAGCCAATAATTGGTACAGAAAGTTTTTCCTCCATATAAGTCAAAATAATATTGAGTATAGAATATCACTTGTACCTTTATTGACAGTTTGAGAAAGGTTTTGATTAATAGTTAAATTGATGAAAGCAGATTTGATGTGACCATGGCCTTTAAGCGTAGACTAGTCAATTCTGGGAAAGTTGAAATCACCCATTCAAATATAATTATGGACAGTTTCCATTTTTTGTAGTGTTAAAAATTCATTATTTTCTGTCATACTTAAATTAGGGGGTCTATAACAAAGGCCAATGACTAGAGGGTTATTTTGTAGATTTATCTGGGCCCAGATTGCTTCTATTTTACTACTAATGATGTCATCAGGAGTAATATTATGGGATATATATTGATTAGAAATGTACAGTCCAACTCCTCCTCCTCCTCTGGTGTTAAGTCTATTTTTAAAAAAGTGGGTATATCCTGGGATTTCAGTATCCTATTCTTGGCCCGTGAACCATGTTTCTGTTACCCCACAGACTGCAATATCATCTCTTTTTAAGATGTATTTTAATTCATCCAATTTATTTCTCAAGCTGCGTGCATTTACTAGCAATAGATTTAATGAGTGCTCATTACTAAATTATATTTTGTTGAAGCTAGTTTTAAAAGTTGAGACAGAGTTGTGTCTATGAAAATTATGTTTTTCAGGAGGGCAAAACTTGGGTTGACCTCCCCCCAGTTTTCTTAGTTTAAAGATTTACCAATGAAATCAGTTAGGTGTTTCCCTAATAAAGAGCTTCCCCGCCTACTAAGGTGAAGCCCATCCCAACAAAAAAAGTCCTTCTTGATGGTAAAATTCTTCCCAATGTGTGATGCAAGATATATTTTGTTTGAGGGTCCATTTCTGGATCCATTCATTTATTGTTCTAATTGTTTGGGGTAATATAATATGTTGCTTTGGGAATAGGTAAGATCTCTGACAGAACTGGGACACATCCCATTTCTATCAATTTGTTAGTGAGGCCCACATAGTCTTGTTTAATACTATTCACTGGTTCTTTAAAGATGTTATTTGCCCCTGGATTAACAATGACTAAAGGGTTTGGTCCAGCATTTTTTTAAATATTAGTCGACAACTTAGCTATGTCTGCTATTTTAGCCCCACCAAAACTGGATAGTGTTCTACAGAATTGATTAGGATTACACACAACTCTGTCCAGGTGTTTGATAATTGAGTCACCTAACAATAGTATTTCTCTATTTATTCTATCCCGCGAAAAAGTTGGCATGTCTGATATTATAGTAGGGTTTATAATAGTGTCAGTTGCATTATTTACTGATGAAATATTCAGCTCCACAGTTCTAGTGGGGTTAACAGTCGTGTCAGTCTCATGTATCATATTTGAAGAAACTTTGTGGTTTACGTCTAAATCAGTGGCTAAAATACTGAAACTGTTGTATAGGGAAAGCTCAAATGTATTAGCCTTCCTTCCCTTCTTAGATACTTGAGAACCTTGCACTGTGTACTAATCATCATTTGAGGTGACAGAGCTAGCTTCATCTCATACTCTTTTCTTATTTGAGGATGGATATATTGAAGGAGTTATAGGTAAAACACAATTTATTGTTTCTAAGGGGGGTGTTAAGCTTTATTAGAGATATTTGGGAAACATCAGTCTGGCTTGACATACTATTTGTATCGTTTTGTCCAGACTTAAACCTATAGGACATTTCTTTTTGGCTGGTTTCCCAGATATACTAGTCTGTCATTAAATAAACTAATTTCTTTCAAAAGTTCTTCATTTAGCAAGCATTTAGGGCATGTAAATACTTCTTTTGGAATAGTTTCCATAATGAGAAACATCTTACAACATGTACATATGAAGCCTAGTTCACCTTCTAAAGTAATTACATTCTCCACAATGACAAGATTTAAGAACGAAAGTTTTCAGGAGAGAAAGACAATCCCAATGGCTTAGTTTAAACACCTTTTTACTGTGTATTTAGTTGCCTTACGGACAGTAGCTGCTTTCATTACTCTGTTATACGTTTGTTGCAAATAAACAATTTTCCCGTTTGCTCCCCACAGTGACACACGCAAACACACGCTAGACGCACGCATCTTTGCGTGCGTCTTCACATGCGATGCAGTGCGCTTGCCCTGCATTGGCTCACCCTGCTCGCCGCAGGTCACAACTAAGTAGTTACCAGTGACCCAGAAGTACCAGCAGGGTCACACTGCGGTGTCAGTACAATTCCCTCTCAAATTAACTGTTTAAATGCAAGCACAGTTAAATGTGCTGTTAAGATAAATTATACAGTGCTCTAGAAATGTATGAGTTTAAAATTATTCACTTCAGCAGTAGACAGTGCACAAAACCTAGTATTGTATGCTACTCGCTCTCTACCCAGTCCAAATTGGAGCGGGGCTCAAATTAAAATACTAATGCAGTAACAAGCAAGGTATGTGGCGGTAAAGCAGCTCTCAAAAGATAGAGTACACACTCTAGCAACTCCCGGGACAGTAACTGTTTGCCCTCACCGCAGGTCACAACTAAGTAGGTGCCAGTGACCCGGAAGTAGCAGCAGGGTCACGCTGTGGTGTCAGTACAGTTCTCTCGCAAATTAACTGTTTCAATGCAGGCACAGTTAAATGTGCTCTTAAGATAAACTATACAATGCTCTACACGTGTACAAGTTTAAAATTATTCACTTCAACAGTAGACAGTGCACAAAACCTAGGTTGTGCTTCTCCAGTGGCTCTGCATTCCTATTAGTACTGTATCACAGCAGTTCCTTCCCTACTTCCTATCATCATAACAAGTTTTTTAAGGGGTAGTGCTGCAGTGAGCATGGTGGCCCTGAAGCCCCATTTATTAAGGGGTACCCGCAGCTATGACAGAGAGGCAAAGTAAACAAAGCCTCATTGCCCATTCTCCAGAAATCCACAGCTGGCACAAACCTCTGTGGAACCCTCAGGCTGTTAGCCACCGGTAAGTTCAAGAGTAAGTCCTTCTCCATAATGGAGGGCTCAGTCTGTTGTCTCCCACAGAGAAGAAAGGGAGAGTTGGTGCCCATTTTGCCGCGATCACCAGAAACCCATCAGATCCCATGAGTAGTGGGTCTCTGTTTGGAGCTTAGCATTAAAGAAAAGGTAGTAGCCATGCCAGAGCTGGAGTTGCATTGACAGCCCACCCTGAATCTCAGTGTGAGTGTATTGCTTGCAGGGTATATCCCCCCACGAGGGCTGGGGTTGCCTAGTCAGCGATCAGGGATGCAGGATAAATCCCCCATCATTCTTGTGTCAGGGCCAAGCAGAGTGTGGAGAAGCTCTCACAGGAAGCACACACTGGGTGACTAAGAGTTTCTGGGTTTGAGTCCCACAACAGTCATGAATGACCCTACAGTGGGGACATGCCAGCCAGGTTGGGTCAGAGTAGGTAAAGCAATATCTTTCTCAAAGTTTGTTCCCAAGAGCAATGGGGAAGGTGTGCAGCAGCTCCACAAAGTGCATGTGCATAGGGGTCTCATCCAGTCCGCCATCGACTATCAATCCATACAGACGATCCCAAAGATGGAAAAAGGATTTCCATAATTATGTCCTTGCAAGGATGTTTGTCATTTGTAAATAAAACCAGATGCTGCTTGAACTGTCTCCATATTCAGAATTAACTTTATTTTACTAGGAAGCTGAATGCTGGAGATGTTGGAATTGAACTATCATGAGAGAATGCAGGGCACCATTTTTTTTTCACAAAGTGCCCAGAGGGTATCTGCTGCTCAGGACTAGAGGTGGGCAAGTCAAGAATTTTTCACCTAGAGCTGAGCAAGGAGTCCAGCTTGACTCTGCAAGCCCAAACATAAACCGAGCCCTGGCTACTGCATGCTGTTCTCCACATAGGAGTTGAATGTTTCAAACACTACAATAACTGCTCAAGCTGACAGTCTTGCTTGCTTTGAGCATAACTGGCTTGCCTTGACTTTGGCTCTCAATTGCTTTTAGAGGATGAGTTGAGCCAAGCCAGGCACTATACTCGAGCCAGGCTCTGGCCTGCTCCGGCTTGTCCACATCTACTCAGGACTCTGAGAATCATGCCTACAAGTTGTTGCACCACATCTCTTTCCTGTCATTACCGAGATAGGGATAAAAGGGGCACTGAGGTTCTACTGTATACTGCTCAGAAGTGATCATCTCTCACTCTAGCCCTGACTCACATGAGCTTGTTCTAGAAAAGCTTCAGTTCCCTGAGTCGAAACATATATACACCTGTGGCATCTACTGTGGCTCTGCAGCTACTCTCAACTCCCTAATTCAAGAATTTAACACCAGCACAAGCAAAGTCTCACTCCCAGGAGTGAACTCATCCTTGGGACACTAACAAAAACTGGTCCTTGTAGACCTTGTTATGAACCTTTCTCCACTTATCACTGACCCACCCACCCTAATACCACTTCTGGCAATCCACCACTAACATTAAGACTGGTGTGATGTCTGACATGTTTAGTGACCATTTTATGGTTTATTGTGTCAGGAAGATTCTACACCCAAAGTCTTCTTGGATCCCATTCTCTCAGGAATGTATCTATCAGTGATTTCTTATCTGACCTACTTGCTGTTAACTGAATACCTGAGTGGGACAAATCACTTTGTGATATAGTGGCTAATTTAGCTACCCTGCATCAAAAAATCTGGTGGCCAAATTTCATTGGGGGTGGCCACTTTTTTATTGGAATTTGGCCACAAGGAGATTCCTCAATCCACCCAGACCCCCAACAAGCTATCTATCCCTCCCCCCCCCTCCAGTCCACACATATGTCCTCTGCCTGCCTAATCAAGCCAAAATATTGTTGTTCCTTCAGTGCTGGCTGGAAATGAGCTTCGAGTACAGCTGTGTGAACAAGAAACATTACCGAACCAGGAATGGACACAAGCTGCTTCACAGCAGAACAAGTCTTAGAAGTGCTAAATAAATTAGAAGTGGACAAGGCCATGGAGCCAAATGATATATACCCCAAAATCCTAGAGGAAATGGAGAAGGAATTGGCAGTGCCCTTGGCAGAACTCTTCGCCAAATCTATTGCAAGTGGAGTGGTACCTGAAGACTGGAAGAGGGCTACAGTGGTACCACTACATAAATCAGGTAGCAAAAAGGAGGCAGAAAACTACCATCTAGTGAGCATTACCTCCGTTGTAGGTAACCTGAGGGAGACATTACTGAAACAGAGGATAACAGCATTCCTGGAATCTAGTGGGCAACAGGACCCAAAACAACACGGGTTTACAACAAGGTCACGTCAAACAAATTTGATCGAATTCTTCAACTGGGTTACCAGGGCAGTGAGATGATGGGGTAGCGGTACATGTAGTCTACCTGGACTTTAGTAAGGCCTTTGACTCTGTGCTACACAGAAGGCTCATAAAGAAGCTGGGCTACACGGGGGTGGGCAATGAGGAGGTAAATTGGGTCAAAAGCTGGCTGAGTGGGAGAACACGAGAGTGAAAGTCAATGACTCCCTATCAATAGAAGGAGTGGTAACTAGCAGAGTACCCAAGGGCTCAGCGTTGTGGCCTCTACTTTTCAACATATTCATAGCTGACATCGCAGATGATCAGGAGGGAAAGGTGTGTCTGTTCATAGATGACACCAAGATATGCAACAGGGTTAACTCCCCTGAGGGAGTAAGGAAAATGGAATTGGATCTAAGGAAGCTGGAGGAGTGGTCCAGAGCATGACAGCTGAAGTTCAACACCAAAAAGCACAAAGTCATGCATCTGGGAAAGTGCAACCCCAAAGCAGAGTACTACTTGGGTGGTGAGAGGCTGGCAGCCACCAGCCAAGAATGAGATCTGGGAATCATCATATTGGAAGAATTGAAGGTGGGTAAACAGTGCAAAAAAGCAGCACTAAAGGCAAATAGAATGCTGGGTTGCATTAGTAGGGAAATCACGAGCAGATAAAGGGAGGTAGTGTTGCCACTGTACAGGTCACTTCTGCGTCCTCACCTGGAGTACTATGTACAGTTTTGGAGACCATACCTTAGGATATAGGCAAGATTGAGACAGTGCAGAGGAGGGCTACAAAATGATTCAGGGATGGCATCATCTGTCCTATGAGGACAGGTTGAAGGATCTAAACGTGTACTCCCTGGGAAAGAGGGGACATGACAGAGACCTTCAAGTATATCAAGGGTATAAATAGGGTACAGTCAAATGACCTCTTCAACTCAAGGAGAACTCTAAAACAAGGGGTCATGACCTGAGACTTAAAGATGGTAAGCTTAGGACAAATGTAATGAAGTTCTTCTCTATGGAGAGGGTGGTGGATGCCTGGAATGGTCTGCCTGCAGAGGTTGGGAGGGCTAAAACATGGAGGAGTTCAAGACAGCCAGGGACAGATAGGGAGGGGGTAGCAAATAAACTTTGGGCAAACTTGATGGATCTCTGGGTTTTCTTCTGCTGTCACCATCTATGTTTTAGTAATTGTATAACAGCCTTTAAAAGGATGTTTGGTTTCACAACAGTAACTGATCCCATGATGACACAGTGAGCAATTTAAAATGCTCTCTCTCTCTCTCTGTGGTGCAACGGCAAGGTGGTGGACTGCAGCACTATGTATGCAATTCTAATGCAGCTCCCACACGATCATCTGGCACTAGAGAGAGATTACTGCTGTGTAGTCTCAGGGTTTCTGGGTTGGCAGTTGGCACAGTTCTTTTATATGGGGTGGGTTGTCCTTTGCACTGACTCAGGGCTCTGGCAGCTGGGAGGGCTGGGTATTCTAACACGAACGTCTCTGAGTCTGACTGGAACTGGGTGGGTGCATCGCATCACATGTTGATTGCTGTTAGAATGAAAACTGAGGTGCAAGGCCACATGACCGTGTGGCACTTCAAGGGAAAAAAAACAGTTCTGATCCCGCACGTGCGCAACTGACGCACATCCCACATAAAAATCACTGTGGCCATCTCGCGCATGCACCCTGACATGCATCTGAATCTTGACTCCCCTTCTCCAGAATTGTGAGTTCTACAAGAAAATAAGTGTCCAACATGACTTGCAAGGTCACATTTGGTGATCTGGCAACCCTATTTGTCCCACGTCCTGGACACTCCTTGTACTGGAGTCTGATTTCAATAATGCACTGTCCTACATCCAAACCTACTTAAAAGAGGTCTGTGACAAACACCCTTATATGCACAGTTAGAGCCCATGGTAACCACCTACCCTGAGTCATGGCTGAGCTAAGATTTATGTATGACAGAAGGAATGTCTTGTGGCAGTAACAAAATTCCTAACCTGAGCACCATTTTTTCTTCCAACACAAACAGCTAGAAAACCACTGCACTAGGGAAAGAAAATGAGCAACAGCAGCCTGCTTTAAACATGTGCAATAACATTCCAAACCCTCCCTGGTCTCAATGTGCAGTGAGGCGACATCCTTTTTCAACACCTTCTTTTACCAACTTCACAGAGAATCTAATCCCCTCCTCAAGCACCCACCCACCATCCCATATCCCCCTCAACCTCCAGCAAGGTAAGACTCTTCAGTTTTTCAGAAAAAAAGCTACTTTAAAGTGTTCAGGACCCTGCTGGATCTAAACTCCCGTAAGAACTGTAGTTCTGAAAAAAAAAATGGGTGTGATTCACAAAGGGCAATGTAGAGCTTGGGTCAAACCTGTTGAGTGGCAGAGCTGCACCAAGCACTTCACCACAAACTGTGCTCAATTCAAGAAGATCGGGTGCATTTGCAACACTTTTCCCAATTTATGGCAGCATGCCCCATAAAAAGGGTACCCGCGATTGCTGCAAACTAGACCAGAAAAATACAGGTTACTCACCTTTAACAGGAGTTCTAGAAATGGTATATGTTGTTCATCCACACTGACTGGCAGGTTCCTTGCCGCTTTAAATCTTGCCGGAAGGTCTTCAAGCTGGCTCCTCCCACCCACCCGGGTGGTAAAACTCTCAGATCTGCCCCATGATGCCAGATCTAGCCCGCTGGGAAGCCAGGTTGTGCGCGAAGCCGGGGGGGATAGGATAGATGAAAAAACATATACCATTCCTACAACTTCTGTTACAGGTGAGTAACCTATATTTCTAGGGACATGGATATGTTGTTCATCCACACCGTCTGGCAGACTCCTAGCAGTTCTCCAAAAGGAGGGAGGAAAGGCACACGCCCCCTACTTAGGGAGAGATGACTGGAGAACCGAGGTCCCAAAACCAGCATCCCGGCGTGACTCAAGGTCAATGTGGTAATGGGTAATGAAGATGTGTGCTGACTTCCAGGTAGCAGCCCTGCAGATTTCCTGGATAGGGACATCCCTGGAAGCAGCTACCGATGCAGCGGTATGGTGGGTAGAATGAGCTCTTATCTCTCTGGGAGGCTCCATGCCCGCCAACCTATAGCAGAGATCTTTGCAGGAGGTGACCCACCTGCCTATCGTCCGCTTGGCTGCAGGTCTGCCAGGTGCGACTTCAGCATAGGTGACAAACAGCTGGCGAACCTCTCCCCGAACTTCAGCCATCCACTCCTTATAATAAGCAAGCGCTCTTCTAGGGTCCAGAGTATGAAGCCTATATTTGGCCTCTGAGGTGTGATTGGGGTAGAACACCGGCAGAGTCAACACCTGCTTAAGGTGAAACTCCGACACCACCTTCAGAAGGAATTTCGGGTGGGGGCGCAGGACAACCTTGTCCCTGTGGAAGACCAGATAAGGAGACTCGATGGAAAGCGCCTGGAGCTCTCCCATCCTTCTGGCTGACGTGATAGCCACCAAGAAGGTGGACTTCCACGACAGGTGAGAGATGTCACACCTATGCATCGGTTCGGAATGGCTTGCCCATGAGCTTAGCCAATACCAGCAGTAGATCCCAAGGAGGTGGAGGTTCTTGCACCGGAGGGGATATGTGATCAAGGCCTTTGAAAAAGTGCCTGACCACCATCTCCTGCACCACCGACTGCTTCCTGGCCCGCGCCCGGTAAGCAGAGATGGCTGCCAGGTGCACCTTAAGGGTTGTCGACCGAAGCCCTAACTGAGAAAGGGACCACAGGTAGTCCAAAATGCTTGCCAAGGAACAAGAGGAAGGGTCTAACCCCTTGCCCTGATACCAAATGGAGAATCTCTTCCATTTGAAGGCATAGCATTTCCTGGTCGACTCCTTACGGGAAGCCTCAACAACGTTGAGGAACTCGTCAGAAAGACCCAAGGCCTGGAACTCTAGCCACTCAGGAACCAGGCCGTAGTTGCAGGGATTGAAGGTCTGGATGGAATACCTTCTCCTGATTGACTGAGATCAGGTCCAGGTGGGCTGGGAGCTGCCTCAGGAGCCTGGAGCTGAGGCTCAGGAGATCTGGATACCAGAACTGGTGGGGCCAGTCTGGGGCTACCAGGATCACCTGCGCCTTGTCCCTCCTCACCTTGAGCAGCACCTTGTGGATCAAGGGAAATGGGGGGAAAGGCATAGAAGAGGCCCGGGGTCCATGGCCTCAAGAAGGCATCCCCCTGCAGCGAGCCCTGCTGAGGGGGGCGGGCATGGAACAGCCTCAGCTTCCCATTCTCCCTGGAGGCAAACAGGTCCACCTGAGGCATGCCCCAGTGGGAGAACAGATGTTGTACTACCTCCGGCAGGAAAGATCACTCGTGGGACACAGCTCCTATCCAGCTTAGGGCATCGGCCAGAATGTTGGAGGCTCCTGCCACATGGATGGCAAGGAGATCCGCCTCCAGGCTGCGCATGAGGGACCAAGTGTGGAGAGCTACCCTGCACAGAGGCTTGGAGCACGTCCCCGCCCTGGCAGTTTAGGTAGTACATGGTCGTGGTATTGCCCGTCTGGACTTGGACCACTTGACTCCATACGAATGGAGCAAAGGCAGTGAGGGCTTGACGAAATGCTCGAAGCTCCAGCAGGTTGATGTGGCATCGGGACTCCCGAGGGAACCAGAGGCCATGTGCTCTGTGCTCCCCAACCCATCAGAGAGACGTCAGTCGATAGGGAGACTGTCGGCTCGGGGTGGACAAACGGGATGCCCTCCTGCAGATGAGCTGGAACGATCCACCACTGGAGAGCATTCCACATCTCCCGGGTCACTGTCACTGGCTGATTCAAAGGACCGGAGTGCTGTGAACATTGGCTGGCCAGTCCCCATTGTAGGGGACGCATGTGCCAATGGGTCCAAAAGACCACGCTGGTGCAGGCCGCCGTGAGGCCCAGCAGGCGCAGAAAGTCCCGGGCTGGGTGCAATTGCCCAACCTGAAATGACTGGGCAAAGGAGGAAAGCACCTCGGCCCTGTCTACCGGGAGCCGTGCTCTGGCTCGCAGAGAGTCGAGCTCTGCCCCGATGAATTGGATCACCTGCTTTGGCATGAGTTCCGACTTGGCCTCGTTGATGAACAGAACTCAGCCCAGCAGCAGAGACTGAAACCGGGGGATTGCCAGAGCCTGGAAGAGGTAAAGTGTCCTGCACTACAGCCTGACTGTTGTGAGGCACTTCCCACCCGCTCACCCTCCCACCCAGGGTCGGCGCTCAATATATTGCTGCTGGCAGGTCACGTGATGTGACACGTGACCCACCCTCCTTTTTACTAAGTGTCCACTTTCCCATTTGCAGGTTATAGGCACCAACCACTAGGGGTCACTGCACTTTCCACTCTAGCTCCTCTCTGCTCTCTATATCCCTCCTAGCTACTGCTGCACAGCTGTCCCACTAGAGGTCACTGCAGTTCCCTTGGATTCCTTCGACTACCTACTTTCTGCACTCATCCTATCTCTAAGCAACTGCTAGTATCAAACCTGGTACCCTTCTCTCTACATTCTACTGACTATCATCTCAGCCAATGAACCAGGCCAACAACTTCCTGTATTTCTATGCTCTTAACCATACCTCACTCCCTCCTGCCCAGATTTAAAAAAATTGGCCCTCTCTACCTGAGCTGTGTTCAAACCCAGTACCCTTGTGGTCAGAGTCTGCTGCTCTGCCTCTGCACCACAGTGCCTACCTACTTTATTACTACTTTCTAAGCCTCTTAATCACTTAGCTACCCAATCTGCCAAAATATAAGTTTACCTCTTCTTCCTGCTGCCTTTGAACCCTGCACCTTATTTCCAAAGTCCACAGCTCCACCACTCACCTAGAACACCTGCATATTTTACTGCAGGATTTCATTACTATAAAGCACACACTAACCCTGTGACACAACTAAAGTGTTGTCTAGGTGCTTCTACAAACCTGAGCCCAGCTCCTGCTGCTGCAGCCACTGGTCTGGCTCTCTCCTATTGCCTGATCAGGGCTTGAACCCAGTACTCTGTGCACTTCAGGCACATGCGTGCCACCTCACCATAGCAGCAACTAGACTCTGAGGTGATCTCTCACTACTATCTCCCTCTTCATCCTAGTCCCCATTCTTTCCTCACTCAGCTCCACCAACCTTCCCAAC
This sequence comes from Neoceratodus forsteri, assembly GCA_016271365.2. NCBI lineage: Eukaryota > Metazoa > Chordata > Ceratodontiformes > Ceratodontidae > Neoceratodus > Neoceratodus forsteri. Next base: position 301,270,234 of record CM057450.1, on the reverse strand, counting down.
TATGCACATGCATCCCCTGCTCACCAGTCTATCTCTTCTCCTCCTCCCTTTGCCTTCCACATACCCTACTGTCCCTATGAACCCTCAGCCTCACTACTCCAGTGTTCCTACCTACCCTCCTGTCCTCCCCTCCTCCTTTACCACTGCTCCTACCCTCCTCCTCCTCCCATCCCATTTGCTCCTCTCCACCTCACCCCTTCCAGACATCACCTGTCCTCCCCACAGCCCCTTGCACTTCTGATCACTCAGGCCTTCTCTGCCTGTGCTACCCTACCCACCCCTTGTGCAGCCAAACCCCATTCCTTATTATCGCTCCCGGCGTAAGCTCTCCATCAGCCTCCTCTGACCAGAGCACTTCTCCTCCTTCTACTCCTAACGGGAACATACACCCAACCCAGGCCCTGCCCCTCCATCCACCCACTCAGCCCACTGGTCTTGAGTAGCCTCCATGAACATATGCAGCCTGCTGAAGAAATTTGGACGCCCTACAGTGCTGGGCCTTGGCTCACCAACCAGACATCATAGCCCTGGTTGAAACCTGGCTGTCCAAATCAACTCCAGACTCATTTGTCTCCCTCCCAGGCTATACCTTATACGGGAGGGGCGGAAGTAGGCACCAAGCGAGGGTGGCTAGCCAATCTACACCAGGGACACAATACCTGGACACACTCCCACCCCTGCCTCACAAATGGGGGCCCAGGCCCTTACCCTCAGACTCACCCCAGACCCTCTAGGAGCCCTCTCTATCTCACCACAGCCTATGTTCCCCAAAGAACCAGCACCCAGCCCTAATATCTTTAACGGACTACCTGGCCACCCTCCACCATAAGGCAGAACAAATCCTAGTGGGGACCTTAACGTAAATTGGCTCAGCACCTCCTCATCCACCACCAGAGACTCATTTGCCGACCAAGATCTGACACAACTCGTCACCCAGCCCACGAGACTTAACCTAAAGTGGTACCAGCACCCTGCTGGATGTTATTATAACTAACCGACCCCATAAATCCAAAACATCCAGGTCCTCCCAGACTCCTGGTGACCACTCCCTATCCTATTCCACTGGGTAACCCCAATCCCAAACCCAAAGCCCAGACCACCCTCTGCAGGCGCCTCCGCCCTGGTGGGCTGAAGAAACTTAAGGCACTCCTCACCCAGATAGACTGGTCCCCATTCAGCAGGCAACCAACATTGATACCCTCTCGCCTTTTTCACTCACAACTTCAACATAGGCCTGTGATCTTTGCACTTAGCAAAACCCAGTCCAAAAAACAGAGCACCCTAGGTTGGCCAGCCCTCCTCACAATACTTAGAAACAGGATAACCTCTGGCACCTTGCCACTGAAACAGGTCGTCTGTCTGATAGGCAAGCATACAATGCAGCCGAAATAAATGCTCATGGGCCATCAGGAAAGCCAAGGCAGACCATTACCAGGCCTCCCTTACCTCCTCCTGGGGCTCAGCCCGGACCTTCTGGGATAATATTAAGCAACTCAATGGTAAAGCTTGCTCCCCGCCCCATCCAGCTCACTAGAAATGGCACAACCTCCACCGAGCCTGCCACCATAGCTAACTGGTTCAACACCACTTTCACTGACCATAGCTCAGTCCTCCTAGTAATTTCTTTGACCCTCCCCAACCAAACTCCCCTGTCCTCCAGCACCCCAGCTTCCTCCTCGAAGATTTCCACCGGGAAGCCAGACCCATCCTAACCAAAGCTCTCAATGGCAACAATCCCGGCAGTGACTCACTGGACCCCAGCATCCTCAGGCTGGTGCTAGATAAGTCCTTGCACCTCTCACAAGCCTAATTAACCAGTCACTCTGCCTGGGACAATTCCCACAACTTGAAAACAGCCATTATCACACCTATTCATAAAGGAGGCGACAGGTCGTCGGCCAACAACTACCGCCAATCTCCATCCTCCCTCCTCTCTAAAGCCCTGGAGAAAGTGGTGGCCATTCAAATCACTGATTATCTGGCTAAGCATAACATCTTATGCCCAGAGCAACATGGCTCTGCAAGGGTCACAGTACCAGCACTGCCCTTATTGAATTCTCCAACTTCCTACACTCCTCCTTGGATACCAGCTCCCTAGCTGGTGCAGTGTTCATTGACCTCTCAAAGGCTTTCGACACTGTCTCCCATCCACTGCTGCTGAGCACTCTGCCTCACTGGTCTCTCGGCTGGCCCCTGGCATGGTGTGCTAGCTATCTTGACACTCGATCCCAGTGTGTCAAGATTAATATACACTCTCGATACCGTCCCATTCTCTCTGGGGTCCCCAGGCTCCATCCTGGGCCCCTTCTTCTTCTCACTGTATCTGAACACCCTGCCCAGTGCATGCTCTGGCAAAATTCTGCTGTATGCAGGCACGCTGTCCTGTTTGCCACCCACCATAATCCCATCTCCTAGGACTCCCTACAGCAGTCTTTCAACAGTGCCGAGGCTTGGTTTAAGGAGCGCAGACTCATCATCAATCTTAAGAAAACCAAAACTATGCTCTTTTCACACCCCAAAACAAAGCTAGCAACCACCCACTCTATATCCTTCAGCACCAACCAACCACTGGAACAAGTCTGCTCCTACAAATACCTTGGGGTTACCTTGATTCAGCCCTCATTTCACACCCACATCGACACCTAACATCCACCACCAACACACGGCTTGGCATCCTATTCCGCCATAAAAGCTGCCTTCCCCAAATGCTCTCCGCTAGCGGTTACATCGTCCGTTCTGTCCCTTGTAGACTATGGTCTACCAGTATACGAGTGCTGCCGACACCACTGCACTAAACAAAATTCACCTAACCCTGAATAAAGCGTGCAGATTAATTACTGATTCTCCAGACTCACACACACCTGTCAGCTATATGTCGATGCTAACCTGCTTTACCCTGGATGAACGCTCGATACAGACCTGTCTCCTCACCAAAACCCTACTGGCTCTCCCCTGGGGTAACAGCATCCATCCACCAGAGCCCTCCCACCATTGCAACACGGTCTTCCTACAAGACCACTCTAAAGGTCCCCAGAACAAGAACCAGCCGTGGCCAGAGGTCCTTCAGCTATAGAGCCCCAACCTGGTTTAACTCTCTCCCTGCCACCATCACCAATGCCATCACCATCTCCACATTCAAAACCACACTTGAACCACATCTTCAGCACTGTGAATTGCTCCTGTCTCTGAACATAGCCTCACCTCTTTATTTCTCTCCTGACAATGCCCCGGGCAGCTCTCCACCCAACCATCCCTACACCACTTCCATGTCCACCATGCCTAGGTTTAACCTGGCCAGTGCCAGCTGTTTCAATGTTTATCTACCAGAATTGCTCACTTGATACCAACTTGTTTAATACCTGCTATCGATTACATGTACCCTGTACCCAATTGTATCTGTCTGACCACAATGACGTGGCACCTCTGGTGAATGCCTACTGATTTTGGCAAATCTTTGCTATGTAACTGAAGCATAATGTATGTCTTTATGTGACGAAGTACCTTTGTAAACGAGCCTCTGGCTCAAAGGTTGTAAACTGATTCTTAAATAAATAAAATTAAAAAAAACTTGAGAGCAAACCTGGAGGGCCAGATCCCTGGACCGCTCCACCTCCGGTCTGGAGGAGGCCGCAATCAGCCAGTTGTCCAGGTAGGGGTACACCCGGACCCTTCAGTGCTGCAGGAATGCTGTCACCCCTGCCATGCATTTGGTGAAGACCCTGGGAGCTAGAGAAAGGCTGAAGGGAATGGCCTGGAACTTGTAGAAGGATCCCTCTGCTCTGAAGCGGAGGAATCGCTGGTGGGACGTAAGGATTGGGATGTGAAAGAACGCATCCTGGAGGTCCAGAGAGAGAACCACATGCCTCGTTCCAAAGATGGAATGATCTGAGCCAGAGTGACCATCCTGAAGGTTCGAGACCTCAGGAACCTGTTCAGGTCATGCAGGTCTAGAATGGGGCACCAGCCCCCCATCCGTTTCGGGACCAGGAAGTACCTGGACACAAACCCTGGGTCTGGTAGAGGATCCGCCACCTTCCTGATCACCTCCTTTTGGAGGAGCAGGGCAATGTCGGCTCAACGGGCCGATAGAGAAGCTGCGGACCCCGTAATTCCCCGGTGGCAACGGCTCAGAAGGGCGAGGCCTGCTCGAACTCCAGAGGCAGACCCTTTCCTACCACCTCCAACACCCAACGGTCCACGGTGATAGCGGACCAGGCGGAAAAAAAGTGGCGAAGCCATCCCCCCACGGGGGGAACCCAGGGGGAAGCGACGCGGTTAGGAGCGACACCCCTCACTGGGCAGGCTTGGAGGAAGGATCGGCCGAGTGACCTACTGGGCCTTTTCCTCCTGGCTTCCTGCTGGAGGAAGCTGCAGTCTTGGCTTTGGGGTGCCAAGTGCAAGCCTGTTGGCGCTGATGCTGGTGTTGCTGGGCCAGACGTGCCACAGGGGCAGAAGGCCAAAAGGATTTATGCTGCTCTCGGAGGCCTTTGTCCTTCTGGGCAGATGTGACCGAGTCCAATGTGGTATTGGACTTTTCAATTCTCTGGAGGTGGCCTTCCACCCCAGGCCCGAACAAGTCGGTACCCAGGAAGGGGACATCTGCCAACTTGTGCTAGGTATCTGCCGTAAAGGTGGAGATCCACAGCCAAGCTCTGAGGCACATTGCCACTGCGGCCACTACTGATCGCGCACAGGAGTCTCCAACATCAAGAGCCGTTTGGAGCTGCTGTTTCGCCACTGCCTTTTCCTGATCCCGCACCTGCTTGACCGTAGTCTGCAGATCAGCCAATAGATGAGGGATCACCTCATCCAGGGAGCCCATAAGGGTGTGGGAGAAGTGTGCCATCAGTACATCCGAACTGGCCAGACGGAGGCCAAGGGAGGACGCAGCATATACTTTGTGCCTGGCATAGTCTAGCTTTTTGGACTCTTTGTCGGGGGGGCTTGTCCATATCCACAGCAATCCCGGAACGCCGGAAAACGCTGTTGGTAACCAACCCCTCCACAGAGGGGTGTTCCAAGAAACCAGACAGAGACCCGGTAGGGACGGCATACTTCCTGGCCATCCTGGCTGAAGGAGCAGGACAAGAAGCCGGCCACTGCCATAACTCCAAGGCTGGGCCAACAAAGGCTTCAGTCACCAGAAAGGCCTCCGTGGGAGAATCCCTTCGGTTCAGTATCTCTGTGAGGGGATACTTGGCTCACTTGGATACGGGCTTGAGCTGCATCCCGTTGGACTCCGAGATGAGCCAAAGCAGACCCATGAACGATGATGGGCTCTCATCCATCGACTGCCCCCTGGAGGACTCCAGGTCAAGGGGCCTGGAGAACAGGGAGAAGTCATCGTCAGACTCCGAGGAGTCTGAGAAGAGCTGCCTAGGGCCTAAGCCACCCTCCACCTGCCGAGGACGGTCGGGAGTGAGGGTGACCAACAACCGGTGGGGCAGTCCCTGACTCAACCGAGAATCCTTGGTCGGAGCCCCCGATTTCAGTTGTGGAGGCGGAGGTTCCACCACAATTGGTGGGGAAGCTGGTTTCAGCCAAACGGTTTGGGCACCTCCACCACCGAGAGGGGTTGTTTCGGCCTTTCGGGTGACAGCCACTTAATGGCCGGGGAAGGCAACAGCGTCAGCTTGTTCCCACTCAGAAGGAGCTGCTGCCACATTAAGTCCTTGTAGTGTTGACGCAATTTGCGCCGAAGCCTCTCCTCTGAAGAGGAGGAAGACGAGGATGAGTGGTGCTGCCGCCTTTCCTTGGTGCCGAGACCGAGACCGAGACCACCGGTGCCGGCAGGATCGGCTGGACCGAGACGAGGTCCGAGACTGAGATCATCGGTGTTTCTGAGGGTGGGTCTGGGAGGGAGCAGGGGAAACCCATTCCTTCCTCAGCTTGGGAGCCTTGACCGGGGACTCTGGCACAGGAGGGTCAGGCAAGTCCTCGGTTTCCACCGGGGGAACCAGTAAAGAAGGGGTTGTCAGCTTCTCCAGCTTATTAGCCCATCCAGTGGGTCGAAAAAAATCTCGACCGTGTCGACGGGTATCTCGGCCGGTTGACCTGACAGGGACACTGTGAAGCCAGCGGCCTTAGCCACAACCTCGACCAAAGTTGATTGTCGACTGTCCAGGGAATGGGACCTCTCCCGCTCCCACGTCGACAGTGGGACTTACCCTTCAAGTCACTCTTCTTGGACCGAGAGGAGTGTCCCGATGGCCCCTCACCTTTCGTGGAGAGGGACTGGCAAAGCTCCTTGAAAGAAGCTGTATAGGTGGATCCCAAGGAGAGCAGGATAAATGCTGCGACCAAGGATGATGAAGATGTGGCCTGGGCTGCCTCCTCCTCGAGGGCAAACATCTGCTTGAGTTGCTCAGCCGAGCCAGCAGCCACGGAAACCGCCCAACGGGCCTCCTTGGACTTCACCGTCGGATAACATTTCTCGGGGCGCCCAAGTTGGAGCTGGGGAGCACGGTCTTGAGGACATTGCCGAAAAAGACTTTACAACTTCATGAGCCTGCGGATCGTGGTCAAGCCACGAGGCAGTAGACACACATGGAGTGTGGATCAGTCCTGGACATTTTCTGCCCGCATGGGCACCGCCAAAAATCGGGAGTCGATTTGTCCATCGCAGCTACGAAGGAAGAAGTAGACCGAAGTCTAGAAAACTTTCAAATTATTTTCGGGTGAACCCAAGAGTTTGGATCCAGTCTAAATGCAGAGCGCTAAGGAGGGAACCTGAGCTTCCAAGCGGTAAGGAAGATCTGGCATCATGGGGCGGAGCAGAGAGTTTTACCACCTGGGTGGGTGGGAGGAGCCAGCTTGAAGACCTTCCGGCAAGATTTAAAGTGGCAAGGAACCTGCCAGACAGTGTGGATGAACAACATATTCATGTCCCTAGAAACTGGTCTTACTTGTGGCAATTGTTGCACAGGATCAAGAATCCTGATCACCAGCTGGGGAATGGTACAAATCTTATCCACTATATGTTCAGTGCATCCAGGGCTTGCAGCATTCTTAGGCATTTGTGAATCAGGCCCAGTGACTCCAGACTCCTTTACCTGGCTGCCCCTATACTACTCAGCCCACATCCCTATATCCTTAACCAGTTCCTGGCTACTGGGCATGTCCACTTATCTTGGAAGTGAGCCAGGGTTATGCCCCAGCACTTGTTCATGGATAGCACCAGCACACTACAAGGCTTCAGGGTGAACTTCTGAGAATCATCGGGACAGGATTCTAGGAACAGCCACATAGGAAGCAGGTGATTCCAGAGGCACTATAAAATGCCATCTCTGCAGTGAGTTAGGAGAGCTCTCTGTTCTTTGTGAAACTGCGGTAACAACTTACGGTACCAGAAAGTAGGAAGTAGATGGGATAACTGTGTACCAGCTTGAAGGGACATGCCACAGAGTGACTTGAAGTGATTGGGTAGAACATGGGGGCTGGGGTTTATTTTTGGGGCTACTCAGTGTGTTTTTCTGAATCAAAGGGCTAGGGTTTGTTTTGGCGTGCTTTTTGAAGGAGCACTGTTGAATTGGGTGAGCAATAATAAAACAAGCAAACACTATCTAACCTATTCGCTAATAAGATCTAGTTGTTGTACATGTGTTTTGCTTCTCATTGCTTTCTTGTGTTTTCCCATAGCAAGGCAGTCTCTCTCTCTCGCTCGCTTTCTCCAGATCAGATTACAGGGAACAGGTCTAAAGGATTCGAGCACCAAACAGGAGGAAAAGCCATGCTGGAATCCCAGATGCGGTTCCAGATTGATTTATTTAACAGGAAGACACTCACCGCATTCCAAATGCATGAAACAGCATACAACATACTAAAAGTACAAACTACATGCTATTGCATCCAAACAACTTAAACCTAGGGGTGGCAAAGAAAGAATTAAACAAGACAGCAGGCTGTGTTATCGAGGCACTGGTCAGAAAACATAGGAAAAACCAGGAGCAGTTGTAGAATTCACAACAAGAGTATTTATTTGTACTAACAATAACATAAAAAATAACACTGTTCAGTATAACTATTTACAAAAGGCCAAATAAATAGAAAAAATCCATCTAAGTTTTCCTTCAGTCTCTGTGTGTCCTTTCTGCAAGCAATTGCAGCTCTCTCTTAAAAGTCATTGCAACCCCATTCTTAAAGGGACGCTAAACATTTCAGGGATCATTCAAATTATGAGAGGCCATGAAAAGATCTTTCATACGAGACATTGAGTTTACCTGTATGGGACAGGAGTTTAGAGATATGAATAGATAAGTAATGTGTAAATTAACTCATATCAACAGCCATTTCATGTTGTCTTAAAAACAGGAAGTGATGTCACTGAGGGGCTAGCTCTATGTTGTTAATTATAGCTCGTCCCTCAGTGACATCACTTTCTGTTGTAAGATTGCATGAAATGGCTGCTGCCTTGTTTTGATTTTCAGAAGATTTAAATGTTCATATCTCAGGACATTGGAAATCTACAAGGAAGCCAAATACCTTGTTCATCATAACTTTCCATGGGCTTTCATAGTTTAACCAGTCCCTGCAATGTTTACTGTCCATTTAACAAGCATCCTGTGTTTTCTAAAGTGTTCTAGTATATTTCAGGCAGGTGCTGGCAGGAACACAATGTCCCAGAACTGAGGCCCCATCTCCACAGCTTTTGCAAAAGGCTTAAAAATTGCACTAAGGTAACCTCTTGCGTTTCCAATAGCTTTTTGCAATCATCTCAAACTATAATTACATAAATTTAAACAGTAACACTATATATTTTTTAAACAAAGAGATCACAAATATCAGTTACATTTCCACATAATGATCTGCATATATTTTTACACCAGCAGATATGCAAGGGAGGAAAGAAACAGAACAGCAAGGGAAGACTGAGACACAGTGAGAGGTCTGTGAGACTGTCGGGGTGATCAAGTTCTAGGTCTCACAGAAAAATATGGTTGTGCAACCCGACAGACAAGAGACAGGAAAGGAAAGAACAGCACAGATCACGACATTCAAACTCTCCATAACAACTGGGACAGGGTCCTATTCCACCCTGCCACAGGCTGTTGCCAAAAAGCTCCAGTGCTTCAATTCTAAACAAGTCTTCCTGAGAACACAGTTGCCCCACCCACTTCCTGCCATGAAGAATATTCACCTATAAGGTGAGGAAAGTTTTGCAACTCAGGCTCTTGACACTCATTTTATTATAAAAATTATTTTTGTACTTGAAGAATATAATTTGAGCACCATTCTTATATTGGCAGGCATTGGTCATAAAAATATTGGGATACAAATAATCAAACAATGAGCAAACGGTGCCTATGGTATGTCCATGTTCATTTATAAAGCGGAATGATTGGAATAACTATGGTAGACTGAGAAGGTTATTATTTAAAAAAAGGATGGAAACAATTTGAAGTTTCTGAAATCAGCTATTGTAATCTGTGCTATACTGTAAATGACTTGTGACATTACCTTAGCTTAGAAGTTGCACATATAGTTATTTGTATATATGAGGGGAATATATACATATTATGAAATTGTGAAGTTTGAATAATGTGCTTAGGGGAATACTCAGACATTTTACTAAATTGAATATGTAACTAAGGAAAGAATTACAGAACGATCATCTTGTAGAAATTAGTACACTGATATTGCATTAAATAGATAAATTTATTTTATTATATATTTTTGCACCTTTTGTCTATGCAGGTATGTTATATTAGCCTACTTGTAGAGGCTGAAGCACTGCTTACTATCACGTGATACCCAGATATGGGTGCTATTAATATTTGAATTGTTGCATATTACTGATGCAAGTTCACACTATGGGTATAACTATCTGAGCTCCTATATAACATATGGGAGAGAAGTTTGGTTAAGTGATATATTATACATATGACTTAGTAACTAACATGAATAGGTTGGATGCATGAAGGGTGGAGATTCTTTTTATGGAAATTTTGAACTGTGTTTGATCTTTACTCTGATAAATAAATGTATGGATGTTAATGGTATATATTTTTATGTATTCACATGTACATCCTAGCCCATGAAGAAGCCCACGGAGGGAAAAATGTTGGGCGTGGTCAGGGGAATGTGATTTCAAGTGGTTCTGCAATAAACTAGATTGAGAAAGTTTTGGAGTGTGTCTGGTTTTCTTTATTCTTGCTATGTTGCCAAAAAGCCCCAGTGCTTTGACTCTAAATGAGCATTCCTGAGGACACCGTTACCCCACCCACTTACTATTTTCTTTCAGTATGTTGTATGCTATTTCATCTGTATTTGGAATGCGGTGAGTGTCCACCTGTTAAATAAATCATTCTGGAACAGCATCTGGGACTCCAGTGTGGCATTTTCCTCCTATTGAGTGCTTGAATTCTTTGGACCTGTTCTCGTTCAGTAGGATCTGATTGCCCCTTTCCAGCACCAGTTCAGCACTGGGAGTATCGCAGTAGCCTTAGCCCCCCCTGCTGGATTATGGAAAAGCCAAGGAGGGTCATGAATGACTGGGGAAGGACCAACCACAATTGAGCAGAAAGCCTTGTCTGTATCAACCAGAGCAGAGCAAAAGTCATGCCTGAAGGAGGTACTATGGGATGGATAAAAGGCTCCACTCCTAACATGTTTCAGAACTTGAGTGGAACGGAACAGAAGTCGGACAGTTGAAGAGACTGGCATCTTAGGTGTCAGCAGGCACACAGAGAACTCTGCAGGCCCAAAAAGGTAAGATAGACTACCTGTATACTTATTGCCACCTGTGTTAAGGAGTACAGGAACTGCAAGCACCTGTTAAAGTGTGTATTGAAATAACACCCTCTCTAGGGTAAGGATAAACAGAGGGAGAGAAAGAAGCAAAAGGGTACAACTTTAAAAACCTTATCTAAGGTCAGGTGACAAAGGGATAAACTAAACAAAAAAGGGAAAGTTAGAAAAGTCTTATTAAAAGCAAAGGAGAAAATCTAAAGAAAACCCTATCTAGGGTAAAGCATTAAGGGTTAAACCAAGCAAATAAAAGAGGGAAATCTGGACACACCCTATCTGGGGTAAGGGTGCAAGTTATTTTCTGGGTCATAGGGAGTGTAGTATCAGGAATGTTGGGAGTGGTGCAGTGCAGTGGCCGTGGAGTGGCAGTCTTCAGGGAGACTTTTTGAAGACTGAGGTGCTGCCTCATCTGCGTGAACTTCTCTGGGTTCAGAGAGGAGGTAACTAGACTCTGGGCAGAGTTGGCTAAGAGTCAGTGAACCTCTTCCTCTTCCCACCAGTCACAAAGTCTACCACTGTTGCTTTGGAGGGTGCCAAGGAGGGGGTCCAGCTGGACTGTGGTGGTCTCCTGGAAGGTGAGGTGGTGAGCCGGAAGTGCATTCCTCAGCCAGTGCTACTACACAACTCTTCACCACTATGGCAGGATGGGACTGCTCAGAGGAGGCACCTGTGGTAGTGGCAAGTGAGGATGCAAGGGCCTTCAATAGAGAAGGCCCCAAGGTGAAAGGCAGAGGACCACAATAGAAGAATCAACTTCTAGTGGGAGAATTGATTGTTACAGGGATAGATTTGGGAGCAGGGCAGGAAGGGAAGAAGGAGGTAAGGTGCCTACCTGGCACCTTGGCATGGAGGGATGGAGAGCAGAACCAAAGATCACTAGGGCTGCAGGCAGGAGGGAAGCTGGATGTCATTGTCCATCTGGGGATTAATGACCTGGCCAGGTATGCAGCAGTGGTGGTGCCGGAAAGGATTGGGGGCTGGGGAGAGGCCTGAAGCAGGTAGCTTGCACAGTGGCCATCACTGATGTGTTACTGGTTTATGGCTTGGGGGAGGCTAAGGAACACTGCACCAGGGCCCTCAATGATTTGTTGTAGGTACAGGGCAGGGAGCTGGGTTTTGGCTACACTGGGGACTGAGGTCCTACCTGGGAGATAGCTTCCTGTACAAAGGAGATGGCCACCATCTATCCAGGAGGGGAAGGACAGTCCTGAGTGGAAGGCTTGAATGCTACTTTGACAGGCATTTAAACCAGCCAAGAGGGGAGGCAGAAAAAACTGGTAATGGAACCTACTAGGTAGTGCTGGACTTGGTACTCACAAACAAGGACAGCACTGCAGATGTCACAATGGGTAGCCCCCCTGGGTACAAGTCATCACCATATGGCGTGGTCTGGCATATGGATTGGGCAAGAGAAACAAAATCACACTAGGATGAGGGTCCTGGACATCAGCAGAGTACATTTTTTTATCATATATCTTTTTCTTCACTTTTTGAATATGTTTTCATATACCCAGAAGAATCAAAAAATTACAGACGCAACATAAAAAAGGAAAAAACATTCAGCATAATACTAGACCATTACAGTGGGAGTTGGAGGAGGGAAATAGAAACAAATACTTTATACAATCCAGCTCTGTACTGCTATTTTAAGATATATCAGTTCATTCTATATTTAAACGTTAATCACCCCCACACTAGTACATCAAAGAAACCTTATATTATGTGTTTTTGTTATATATTTTAGAAGACAAAGAAAAGGCAAGCAAAAGTAAACCTATTACCACTTAATCAACAAAGCATAAAGCTACATGTCCATCATTTCTTTTACTGACATGGTGGGTGAAGTGGAAATATCCTGCTCCGATCTTGAAGAATAATGAGATCTCAATAATTCAACCTATTGGTCTATCTATCTCAAAGAAAATGTAAACCTTGTTATCTTTAAAGACTTTTACTTTTGCTGGAGGAAGGAGAGAGAATTCAGCCCCCATTTCAAGCACCTCTCGCCGGTACATTAAAAATGTTCTATGCCTTTGTTGGGTTTGGTAACTAAAGTCCAGGAAAATATAATAACGACAGCCTTATACATTAAGGCCCCTTCAGTCTTACCAGCTTAAAAATAAAGCCGCGGTCAGAATCGAACGCCAAAGTTGCCATGATGGTGGATTTCAGTGTTACCCTGGAGTCATCTCTTTTCTTTAGAATTCTAAATGCCTTAGCCAACAATGGAGGGTTATCTACAGGAAGATCGAAAGTGATAATCAGAATGTCCTTTACTAGGTCGCAAGTGCTTTCAAATTCTGCATCCATGTGTCTGGTATTCCCAACAAATGAAAATTTCTATACCTTAACTGGTTTTCATTTTATTCAAGCTTCCTAGATATGTTATAGTTCTCTTTCATCAGTCCACTTAAAGTGGCCATGGTTGCTTGTAAAGTAGTCTCCAATTGCGAAATGCTTGCATCATGCTCCAAAATGGCTTTATCTGTGGTTATAGCCCTTTCCTGGACTTTTTTAACCTCGGTCTGTAAATAATCTGTTTTCTTAATGAGAGCTTCAAAACAGCGGTCGTACCTCTCCGTCCATTCCAACAATTTGTCTAATGCCACTCCCAAAGATTCAATAGAATACTGTTTTCTGTATGACATCGGTGAAGATGCAGAGGTAGGTTTACCATCACCTAAACCAGAAATGTGTAGCTCCGAGGAAATTGCTACTGGGCCTCTCTGACTACCGGATGGTGGAGTTGCTCTAGCCTGCGGGGTGATCTGGGTATGTAGAGTACATTTTAAAGAAATTGAAGACTGCCTCAGTAAATACCTTGAAGGTGGGGATGGCTAGGGGGGACTGGAGACACAATGGAAAAAGATCAAAGAGGGAATAACTAAGGAAACAGCAAGCTGTTTGAAGGAAATAAGCCAGAGGAAGAGGAGGAAGAGGCCACCGTGGTTCTCAAAGGAGGTGGCTAAGGTGGAAAGGGAGAAAAAACAGCTTTCAGGAAGCACAAGAAAACCCAGATGGGGGTGAAGCATGTACAATTGGGGTGTAGGGAGACTGGTGGGGGGGGGGTTGGGAAGATAAGGGACTGTATGCCCAGGATAGGCTTCACCTAAATCCGGTAGGAAAGGAAGTTCTCAAACGGGGGATGGTGGATTTCATTCAGGCTACATGGGGTTTAAACTTGTGAAGGGGGAGGGCCAGTCCTCAACCCCAAAACAGGGGGGCGGACAGTACCCTAGGAGAGGGAGGTGGATGGACATATGAAGGATCCAGGGAAGGGATGGTTAAAGGTGGTGGGGACAAGGGTTGGAGGGTGGTTTTAATCAATGCCAGGAGCCTGCAGAATAAGATGCCTGAGTTCCAGGCCATGCTGGTTGGGGAGGTGGATGTAGCAGTGGTCACTGAAACTTGGGCCACTCCTGGTCATGACTGGAATCTTAATCTGAGTGGGTACCTTGTGATTAGGAAGGATAGAACAGTGGGCAGAGGGGGAGGAGTGGCACTGTTCATTAGAGATAACATTGAGATTATTAGAGTGCAGGAAGCAGAGGGCAGCATTGTGGGTCACCTTGCGAACCCCCGTGGGAGGAAGGATTACATTGGGGTGGTATATAGGCCCCCAGGGCTGGCAGAGGACCTGAAGAAGTGCCTGATGGCTAACATAAAGGATCAGTGTGGACTGGAAGGGGAAGGAGTGGTGTTGATCGGGGATCTTAATATGCTGGCTACCAACTGGGGAACAATGACATCCACTGTGACCAGGGAGCAGAAGCTGTTGAATGGCTTCCTGGATGTGTTCCTCAATCAGCAGGTAATGGACCCAATGAGGGAGGGTCATATCCTGGCTGTGGTTTTAGCAGATGGGGATCTTGTACAGGATCTGGTTGTGGAAGAACCTCTGGCTGGGAGCGACTATGACACAGTCTGGTTTCTGCTTAATCGGGGGGTTATCATTCAATGATGATGATAGTGGATTTTCCGGAAACACTTTAGGTGCATGGGGGAAATACTCAAGGGGCATTTGCAGGAGATAATACCAGGTATGGACATTGAAGGCAGGTGGGGATCATAAAGTGGGGGCTACAGAAGGCCACCAGGACCTGTACAAAGGTGAGGAGCAAGGGCGGTAGGTCTTTTAAACCATGTTGGTGGACCAAGGAGGTCCAGGAGGCAGTAAGGGAGAAGAAGGCTGCCTACAGTAGGTACAAACAAATGAGAGGAGAGAGGGCTAGGGAAAACTATCGACTTGCAGCTAGGCAAGTGTCCAGAGTGGTGAGGGGGGGCAAAGGCCTGGAAGGAGCAGAGAAAGGGAGTTCATTAGGTAGATTAGGGAGAGGAGAAAGGTCAGGGGCCAGCTCAGTAGCTTGAGGACAGCCGGGGGGGTGGGTGAAAGGGGCTGGAGAGCAGGCGGAGGTACTAAATGAGTACTTTGCCTTGGTGTTCACTAAGGAGGAGGCCGGGGAATTCCCCCCAAAAATGTTGCAGGACACAGTAGGGGCAGCAGACCTGCTTGTTGGGGCACCTGCTGCAGAACAAGCAGCTGGGGGAAGTATTTCAGGGGTGAGACATCAGGCTGGTTCTGTTGGGGGGGGGAACAGATGCTGATATTCCTATTGGTCGGGTGTGGGAAGCCCTCAAGTCCCTAAAAAAATAAAAATCTCCCGGGGTCTGGCGCTATCCAGCCCAGAGTACTGTGGGAGTTGGCAGATGTTTTGGCTGTGCCACTAGTGGATCTCCTTAACATGTCACTGCAGATGGAGAAGATGTCAAGAGATTGGAGGCAGGCACATGTTGTGCCCATCTATAAAGGGGGATCGAGAGAAGAGCCAGGAAACTATAGACCTCTCAGTTTGACATCAGTGTCGGGGAAGATAATGGACAGCATACTTAAGGAAAGGCTGGGAGGTTTCTTGGAGGAGATAGGTTACTTGGATGACCGGCAGCATGGGTTTGTGCCAGGTAGAGCGTGTCAACCTAACCTTGTAGAATTCTTTGAGTGGGTGACATCAGCACGCGACAGGAGGAGACCAGTGGATGTACTGTTCCTGGACTTCAGCAAGGCATTTGACTTAGTCCCTCACAATGGCCTGCTGGAGAAGCTGGGGAGGATGGGGGTAGGTCCACTGATGGTTAGGTGGATTGGAACTTGGCTTTCTGGGCACACTCAGCGAGTAGTGGCTGAGGGGGAGGTCTCGTCTCCTAAGGAGGTCATAAGTGGGGTCCCGCAGGGATCAGTTCTGGGGCTGCTCCTGTTTAATGCCTACATCTCTAATATCAGAGAAGGTATAAGGTGCAAAAGGAGTCTCTTTGCAGATGACTCTAAGCTGGGGGCAGTGGTGGATGAGGAGGAGGGAAGATTGGCACTGCAAGGAGACTGGGATACTCTGGACAGATGGTCCTGCACCTGGCAGTTCAAATTTAACTCCTTCAAGTACAAGGTGCTACATCTAGGGCTGAGAACCCCAACTATGTGTATACCGGGGGGGGGGGAGATAAGTTGCAGGCCACAGCAAGGAAAAGAGACCTGGGAGTCCTGGTGGACGTTAACATGAATAACTCAGAGCAGTGCAGGAGGGCTGTGGTCAAGGCAAATTGGATGCTGGGCTGCATCGCTAGGGGGATTACCTCTAGGAACTGGGAGGTGATTTTGCCACTGTACAACAGCCTGGTTAGACCACATCTGGAGTACTATGTGCAGTTCTGGAGGCCGCACCTAAGGAGGGACATCCAACTCCTGGAGAGGGATTGGAGGAGAGTGGCCAAAATGATTCCTGGGCCTGGGGATATGACATATGAGGGGCGCGTAGAGGAGATCAACCTGTTCTCGCTGGAGGAGAGGAAGGATAGTGGGGACATGATTGAGGTGTTCAAGTACCTCAGGGGAGTAAATAAGGTGAGCCGAGATGGGATCTTTCGGCAGAAGGAGGGTAGAATCACCAGAGGACACAGCTGGAAGATTGAGGGTGGGAGGATTGGGGGGGAGAAGGAGACGGTACTTCACTGAGAGAGTGGTGGAACCGTGGAATGCACTGCTCAGGGAGCTGATACAGGCAGCAATGGTGGAAGGGTTCAAGAGAGGGTGGGATAGGTATAGGTAAGGGGTGAAGCAGAGGATGGCTTACCTGGGGGGTGGGACTGGGGGACGGAGTATCAAAGGAAGGAGTCAGATGGATGGCTATGGTACCCAATCAGGGTGCTGAAGCATGAGCAGACTTGATAGGCCAAGAGGCCTACTCTTCTGGTATCTAGTATGTTAGTATATATCTAGATAAACAATTGGAGGCAGGAAGGAGGGTGACGGTAGATAAGGCACAGACGACAGGATTGCCAAGGAGGTAAAAAATGGAGATAAGACTTTCCTCAGGTACATGAGTGAAAGGTGGAAAGCAAAGGGTAGGATAGTGAAGATCAGGAGAATGGGGGGATAACGGGACAGAAGATCATCAAGAAAAAGCTAAAATCTTAAATGAGTACTTCTGCTTGATCACCACAGTGCGGGTTGGGGAGTGGACTAACCTGTATCAGCAGGCACCAGGGAGAGGGGAGAGTGGACACAGGTCCATTTTCAGAGGACAGAGTTCAAAGTTCCTTGGAAGCCCTAAAAGAAAACAAGGCGATGGGGCCAGATGGGATTCACCAAAGGGTTCTACAAGAACTGAGCACATTGCTAGCTACCAATCTGGCAAAACTATTTAGCACTTCATTGGAGATCGAGGTGGTTCCAGAGGACTGCAGGAGGGCCATTGTGGTCCCTCTGAAAAAAAGCGGCAGCAGGAGGAAGGCTAACAATTACAGGCAAGTCAGTCTCATATCAGTGGTATGAAAATAAATGGAGACCCTGCTGAAGGCAAGGTTGATAGAGTACCTGGAGGCAAATAGGTTACAGGACCACTGACAGCACAATGGGGAGGCATGTCAAACAAATCTCATAGATTTCTTTGACTGGGTGACTAGTGAGGTGGATTGGGGTGGCAGTGGATGCAGCATACCTGGACTTCAGTAAGGCCTTTGACACTGTGCTGCACAGAAACACTAATAAACAAACTTAGCGGCCGGCGGTTGGGGAGAAGGTGGTAAGCTGGGTATTAAACTGGTTAACGTATAGGATCATGGTAAATATCAGTCACTCAGGGGATAGGAGAGTGACCAGGAGAATGTGAATGGGATCAGCACTGGGTCCTGTCCTCTTCAATGTCTTCATACAAGTGACATTACTGAGGAATTGGTAGGGAAGATGTGTTTGCAGGTGACACAAAAATATGCAACAGAGTGGACACCCAGGAAGGGTTGGAGGAAATGAAGAGAGATCTGGGGGAACTAGAGGAGTGGTCTAGGATGTGGCAGCTGGGTAGCAATGCCAAAAAGTGCAAAGCCATACACCTAGTGCAAGGAAATTTTGGAGATGTGTATAAAGTGTGGAGGAGGCACCTACAGTCACCAAGCAAGAAAGAGATCTTGGGATAATTATATCTAATCACAAGGTGCCAGGGCAGTGCAACAAGGCAATAGGCAAGTTTAGTGGGATGTTCGGGTGCATAGGGAGGGGAATTTCCAGCAGGAGAAAGGAGGTGGTGTTGACACTATTTCACTCAATAATGAGACCCCACCTAGAGTACTGTGTCCAGTTCTGGAGGCTGCATCTCCACAAGGACATCGACAGGGTGGAATTGGTCGAGAGGAGGGCTACAAAAACACTGGTGGAATTACAAGAAAAACTAAACATGGAGAGACAGAGGGAGCTCAGCATGTACTCCCTGGAGAAGAGGAGACATGAATGAAACCTGTAAGTATCTCACGGGGGTGAACAAGTTGCAGGAGGGGAGTCAGTTTCAGAGGAGGAGGAGCAGCGCCATAACATGGGGGGCATTTAATAAAGCTTGGGGGGGTTAAAATGGATATAAGGAAATCATTCTTCACAGAAAGGGTGTTGGATGCTTGGAACAGAGGTGGTGGGGTGAAGACAGTGGGGAGCTTAAAGCATTCGTGGGAATAGGCACATGGGCATAATAAGTAGAGGAAAGGGAAGAGAGAGGGACACCATCAACCAACTGGGATCCAGAGTGTAGTAAAAGGCAGGAAAAAATAGGGTGGACTAGATGGGCCTTTTCTATCAACAAATTGTTTCTATAAGGGTGAAAACCCGCACAAGGTTGACAGCTATCAAGCCATCTCATTTTCTCTAGTATTAACTACAATTTGGGAGCTTGTGGTTCATGCCCAAACTACAAATGATCTAAAGTGCTCTTACTTATTTAGTACCTTACAATCTTGTTTCAGAACTGATTACTCTATGTTTTCTTCTTGCTCCATCTCTCAGACCACATACACACTGGCGAGTATTAGGGCCTGATGACTGGTGCAGAATTCATTTACCTTGAGAAGGCCTTTGTATGCTTCATGATACAAGAGGAGTTGGTGGTCCATAGTATCAAAGTACTTAGGGTACAGAGTCCTTGGAACCTTGGTGAATCTGTGATGGGGGTATTCCTTGGGGTTTAAAGTAGCATTGCTATGAAAACATGTTTTTCCAAAAAGCTTGGTTCAGCTTTGGTTAATAAAAATATTAGCATTCCTGCCAATTCTACTTTCTAGTACCGCCTATGTTATGCCATGAGTTTGTTTTATTTTCTCAGTCCTAACCATTACCAGGTCTATAACTGTATTTCTAAGCCAAATGTGGTGGCCTTCTTTGTTTCTTGAGAAAAACTAAATGAAAACACCATGTAAGGCAGTTTTAGCATTATCCTAAAATCGTCATCTTTTAAGCAAGCACTGGTGTGTAACCATTTTACTTTGTCTGACAAGACAGTGACAATATTAGGCCACACTGCTTCACACGATCATTCTAACACTGAGGAACACCATACCACAGATTCATCAAGGTTCCGGGGACTTTGTACCCTAACTTTTCATCTCCTTACTTTGCACTCTTTGTGTTTCAACCAGTAGATGCATTTTTTGCACAATATACAGTAAGTATAGATATATTTATTTATTTCAATGTTTTTAACCTGGAAAGGCATACTGAGCTGGCAACAGCTAATTTCCAGATGTGTCCTGGGGATGGGAGAATTGGAGCAGAGCAATGAGGTACAATAAGTACATAGATACAAATGATACGTAAATAAGCATCAACAAAATTAACAATTGTGCCAAGGCAATGATTCTGTGTACTACATTGTAGTGAGATTACCTAAAGTGTTCAAGGAGCACAATTAGCAGTGAGTAAAAGGCAATACAGAGTTCAGGGTGGGAGCAATGGTTGTAATTTAGGAAGGGTATGGGGGAGTCACACTAAAGTAAATGTAGTGCGAAGTGGTGAGCAGAGGCTGCTGGATGAAGGCCCAGTATCGGAGTCAACTGCAGAAGGGTGTAGTGAAGTCATGGAGAAGGTATTTGAGTGAGAAGAGAGAAGGGTCAGAGTGGACACAGATGATATATATTCATTGCATAAAACTATATTAATGCAGACATTAGGACTGAAGCACCAAACCGCACAAATTAAGGAAATGAAAAACATGAGGGTTTGGAGTTTTGGGAATCTTGGTGAATCAGTAAAGTGGAGTTACTTGAAGTTGTTAACTCTAAAACCCACCTCCTTCTCCCATCCTGTAGCCTTTTGTCCAAAACCCAAGGTATGGTCTATCTGGCAGCTGACTTCCATGTAGCCACAGATGCAAAAAATCCATGGGGCCACAGAAGTGCAGGGCCAAGAGGGTCCCGCATTTCCACAAGGTACAGATATAGAAGCGCAGGGCCAACAGTCCATGTGGCTATGGAAGTGCAAGGCCCTCTGGGTCTTGCACTTTTCTATATGTACAAGATGCAGAGTCGCAGTGCCCTCTGGGCCTTATACCAAGAAAAGAGTTCTCTTCATCATATGGTTACATGGCCAACTGTCCAAAAGTGCACCATCCCTCCAAAGGCTGGGAGTGGTTCTATATGACAACACTTTCCCTCCAGCATCGAGGCACCCAGCTGGCTGACCCAGCTTGCTCACCAACTCACCTAACCACCATGGGATCATAACGCACTTCCCACTGGGACAACTGGCCCAGAACACAATTTTTCTTCAGAACTTTTTATTTTGTTTACATTTTGACCCCAATTTTTTTAAAACTGTACTTTTATGACCACCCCACCCCTTCTGAATCTGAGAGCATTCATTTTTAAAATGCTTGCCAAAATGTCATTTCACATCACAAGTGTGGAAACATGTTTTGAACAAGATTAGAAAAAAATACTCCAGTCATGTTCATAAGATGGTATGAAAACATGGCTCTGTTGAATATTTGGGGTAGAAATACTGCAAAATAGCAAAGTTATGAGCGAACACTGAAAAATATCAATGGTCACTCTAAACTGTGTTGTGTTTTGATATTTTCACACCAAAATGTCAACATTTCAGGAAGTTTCCTCACCCTCAAATCTCTCAACCCCTCCAAATATAGCCCTGATGGCTTAGACCCCAAACTCCTCCACATTTCTGCCCTCGCCATTCTCCTCCCATTCACCCACCTTCTGAATCTCTTTCACCCGTTGCACTGTCCCCCTCTCCTGGAAAACTGCTAAGATACTTCCCCTCCACAAAGCGGGAGACCCATCATCACCTGATAACTACAGACCTACCTCTCTCCTGCCCTCCCTAACCAAACTACAGGAGTCATTAATCCATTCCAGGCAAGTCATCCTCCTCAACTCCTCTTCCTTCCAAATTGGTTTCAGAAAAAAACACTCCACAATCACCTCCCTTCTCACATAACTCTATTGTCACAGGGATGGATAAGGGTCTCATCGCAGTGGCTATTTTTACTGACCTCGCGAAATCTTTTGACTTTGTTTCCCACCTCCTCCTCCCCCTCTTAAACAAATTGGCCTCAGCCAGTCTTTCCTCTTCAGCTGTTAAGTGGTCCCACTCCTATCTGACCAACTGCCAACAATCAGTGCAGGTAGGTACTGTTTTAACACTGCCTCCATTTTCACAGGTGTCTCCCAGGGCTCTATCCTGGGCCCCATACTATTGTCGACCTCTCCTCCATCTGTGTCTCTTCCCATATTTATATGTATGCTGATGATATTGTCATTTACACATCTGGCCCCTCCACATCTGATGTGTTCCTTGCTACAACGTGATTTCCATTATGAATTATGCTGGTTTCAAGCCAACCAGTTTAAAGTAAATACCAAAAAGATGGTATCAGTGACCACTGGCACTAGTCAGAAGCTATCAAAACCTATCTCCTCTCCCTGTCTTCTCCACCCTTGAAGGCACCCAGCTGGAGGTAGTCCACATGTATAAATACCTCGGTCTGTGGCTAGACAGCAACCTAGACTTCTCAGCGCACATTGATGCTATACACTCAAAACTCCACCCCAAGCTAGGCATCCTCTACCGAAACAAGGACCATCTCCCCACCAACATACGCAAGGACCTACTTGTCAAAATGATCCCTCCATTTCTGACTATGCTGGTGTAGTCTACAGCATAACCCTTTCCTCCCTTCTCACTAGGCTTGACATCCTCCTCAATGCATTCTGATATGTTGCTACTAATTCTCCTCCCCATATGCATCACTGCTTCCTTTATTCCAGTCTTGCTATTGCCCCTTACCCTCATGTCATCTCTCCCACTGTTCCTCCATCATTGGAAAATACTGGTTCACCTCCCACCCCCACCTATCACCTCTACTCTCCCCTCTGCTGCCTCCTCCTCCCCCTTTCATCCCAGAGACTCCTGTTCCTTCTTGATTCCCCATACTCACACTAGCACTGGTCTAGCAGCCTTCACTTACCATCTCCCCTCCATCTGGAACTGGCTCCCTCTTCTTAGATGTGAACCATCCCTACTATCCCCAAAACATTTACTGACGTCACTCTCCCCCTCTGCTGCCTCCTCCTCCCCCCTTTCATCCCAGAGACTCCTGTTCCTTCTTGATTCCCCATACTCACACTAGCACTGGTCTAGCAGCCTTCACTTACCATCTCCCCTCCATCTGGAACTGGCTCCCTCTTCTTAGATGTGAACCATCCCTACTATCCCCAAAACATTTACTGAAGTCACTCTCCCCCTTGCTTGCTCCTGTCTCTCCCCATCCTCTCTACTGTCCTTCCTCCACTCCACTTTCTCTCTCCCCCTGCATCCCTCCCTCCTCTCTCCCCACTGTTGTCCCTCCTTTTACTTACAGTACTTTCTCCCTTACACTCCCCTCTCCCCCTCTCACTCATCTGAGGGCCTTGTCTCACTACATTAACCCTCCTGATTCTCACCCCCCTACACACCCCTTGGTAATCCTTATTTTGACACTATTTATAATAATGTTCCCTTATATCTCTGGGAATTTATTTCTCTATTTTTTTTTATACCTTCAATGTACTTTGCACTATATAACTACTGACATTGTTTCATTTCATTGTAACTGACACTGTTTTGTTCAATTTTTATCCTTTCCCAAACTCTGGCTCATTGTGCCTTTCCCAGTTATCAAACTTTTAAATAAATAAATACATTTTCTCCCAAATTTTTCAACATAGTCTTTTTAGGACACCAATTCATAAACCTGGTAGGTGAAATACTTCAAATCTCACCCAAACGGTGATTTCATGGTGTGAGTGCAAAATCACCTTATGGGCCAGATTTGAAAGATTTCACCTCCCTTGATCAAGAGGTGGGGTCAAAAAAGGCCATGCTGAATACTTGGGTCAAACATATTGCAAAAATGACCACGTTATAAGTAAAAGTTGGAAATGCACTGAAAATACATTAACTACACTTACTGTACCTTGTATTCTGTCAATTCATAATTGGGCTTCAGAGATGCATGTTCACCAATTCAGAAGGACTTACTTCATGCTAGATGAGTGGGGGTGGGGTGAGTGGGTGGGATGGGATGAGTGCAGAGTTATGTGGTGGTTAAAACACATTGATAGAGAGTTTTCTGCACTGTAGGTTTTGAAGAAAAAGTCTATGAGGGACAGTTTTTGTTATTCACAGGTACTGACACTAAGGACTGGGCACCTCAATGTCAGAAATGTTCTAAGCAGTACCATGGTGGGCAACCTTGTGTTATACACTATGGATGGGGGCACTACTATGGATGGATGTGGGGGAACTGCAAAAAAAGGAGCAGCCTCAGGGTTGGGCACCCCAGTGTCACCAGTAAAATACATAATACTGGAGCACTGTCACTGGCACCAGGGGTTGGACATGTCAGTGTCACCAATAGAAAACAACATACTGGATAGTACTGTCACCAATGGTTGGGTACCCTGGTGTCAATACATAATACAAAGGACACATGGCAAATACTATTGGTGATGCTAGGAAAGGAGGGCAGGGTGGGAAATGGTGGAAGGTGGTTACCCTTAATGCTAGGAGCCTTGGGAGGAAAACTGCAGAGTTACAGGTGCTCATGGCAGAGGGAGAGTGGACATTGCAGCCATCACAGAAACATGGACCACCTAATACAATGACTGGGACCTGTCTGTACCAGGGTACAGGTTGTTTCGTAGGGACAGTGTGATTGGGAAAGGAGGAGGAGTGGCACTATATGTGAAGGAAGGACTGAAGTGTGTAAGGGAGGAAGGGGAGGAGGGTAGTACGGAGTCACTTTGGATGCAAATCCAGGATTCCAAGAATAGGATTCTCAGAATGGGAGAGGTGTATAGGCCACCATCTCAGACAGAGGAGTTAGACAGGGAACTAGTGGGACAGATAAGATCTGTGAGAAGGGTAGTGTGGTGATTGTGGGGGACTTCAACATGCCAGGAGTGGACTGGAGTACCCCAACAACCAGGAACAGAAGGGAGCAGGAACTTCTGGATGCCTTCCAGGACAGCTTCCTGCTGCAAATGGTCAGTGAACCAACAGGTTAGGGAATACCCTTGACCTTGTGCTGGCAAATGGGGACTTTGTGAAAGAAGTTATGGTGGAAGAACTGCTGTCAGGAAGTGACCACCACTCAGTATGGCTCACATTGGATATGGGAAAGGAAGGAGTGGAATCTGGCACAAGAGCACTGGACTTCAGGAGGAAGGACTTTGGGAGGATGGGGGAAGTGGTAAAAGGGTACCTGGCCAGAATTCAATTTAGTATGGACACTAACCAGAGGTGGGAGTTCATAAAGCTGGGGATAGTGGAGGCAACCAAAACCTGCTGCAAGGCCCAGAGCAAGAAGGCCAGGGCTAAGAAACCAAGCTGGTTGAGCAAGGAGGTCATGGAAAAGGTAAGAAGGAAAAGAGCTGCCTTTAGAAGTTACAAGAAAATAGGGAGGGAGGCAGGAGTACTTATCGGAATCGAAGGAGGTGACTCGGGCAGTAAAGGAAGCCAAGGCATCTACAGAGCTCAGGCTGGCACAAGGCATTAAGAAGGAGGAGAAGGACTTCTTTAAGTACATCAGAGAGAAAAGAAGCTGTAAGGACCACATAGTAAGGATTAGGAAGGAGGGGGGTTGGGTGGAAGCAGGCTGCAATAAGGCAGAAGCACTAAATGATTACTTCTGCTCAGTATTTACTAAGGAGAAGAGGGGGTGACACTCAAGGGGGGGAGGAATGGCAGAAACGGAGGGGAGAGGGTGACAGATGGGGAAATCATGAAGGGCAGAGTTTGGGAGGGTTTGAAGCCACTGAGGGTGGACAAGGCACCAGGCCCAGATGGCATCCACCCCAGGGTACTGAAGGAGCTGGCAGAGGCCTTTGCAGGACCTTTGGCAGACCTATTTAATGCCTTACTACACTCAGGGTGTGTACCTCAGGACTGGAGGATGGCTCATGTGGTGCCCCTCCACAAGAGTGGGCCCAAGGATGAACCGGGGAACTACAGACCGGTGAGCCTCACATCCATCGTGGGTAAGCTAATGGAGACTATCCCGAAGAAGAGGCTGGTGGCCCTCCTAGAGGCCAAAGGACTACAGGACAGCAGACAGCATGACTTCATACATGGCAGATCCTGCCAAACCAACCTGGTGGAGTTCTACGACTGGGTAACTAGGCAACTGGATGGGGGCCATGCAGTGGATGTCCTGTACCCGGACTTCAGTAAGGCATTCGACTCGGTGCCACATGGAAGGCTGGAAAGTAAGTTAGAAGGCACAGGGGTAGGTGCAAAGCTAGTGAGATGGGTAGGGAACTGGCTTGAGGGAACGCAACAGAGTGTGGTGGTGGGTGGGGAGTGCTCACACCCAAGAGCAGTGCCGAGTGGTGTTCCACAGGGCTTGGTGTTGGGACCAGTGTTTGGGATATTCATTGCAGACATATCATTGGACATCAAGAGCAAGATCAGTCTGTTTGCTGATGATACCAAGGTAGGAGTCGTGGTGGACGACCTAAGGGGATGGCAGGAGTTGCAGGATAATCTGGCAAAGCTTTAAACCTGGCAAATGGGGTTTAATGCCAAAAATGCAAGGTGCTGCATTTTGGGATGAATAACCCAAGGAGGAGTTACCAGCTGGGGGAAGTACAGCTAGCCCAGACAGAGGAGGAGGAGAAGGATCTGGGGTTGCTCTTTACAGGGTCAATGAACAACTCGGCACAATGTAGGAAGCAGCTGCAAAGTCCAACAAAATGCTGGGTTGCACTGCAAGGGGTATATCCTCAAGGAGGTGATTCTGCCACTGTATAGGTCATTGATTAGACCACACCTGGAGTACTGCATGCAGTACTGGTGCTCATATCTGAAGAGGGACATTAAGTTACTGGAGGGGGTGCAGCACAGGGCGACAAAGATGATCAAGGAGCTGGGGGACTTATCATACAAGAGGAGGCTGAGGGAATTGAACATGTACTTGCTGGAGGAGAGGAGGGACAGGGAGGACATAACTGAAACCTTGAAGTACATGAAATAAATAAACAAGATGGGTACAGAGGGGCTGTTCAAAGTAAGGAAGCCGAGGGACACCAGGGGCCATGATATGAGACTGGAAGGAGAAAGGTTCAGGAGGGAGATGAGGAGACACTTTTCTACAGAGAGGGCAGTAGCTGGGTGGAATGCGTTACCTGCAGAAGGGGTATCCAGGAGAACAGTGGACTGCTTCAAAAGGGGATGGGACAGGACAAGGGGGAGGATCAATGTAGGGGAAGGGTGGAAGGGAGGGAGGGGCAGCTGCAGAATAAGGGGTGCTAGCTGCACATTCGAGCAGACTTGATAGACCTCTAGGCCTTTATCTGCTGGCAAATTCATATGTTCATATATACAATACTGACGGCGGAAGACAGCATCTACCACTGGTATTATATTATGAGATACGAAAGCCCCCTGCACATGGGGGGGGTGGAGGATAGCAGTGGCAGGATTGGGCACCTGACCTGCATTGTTTTGTTTTTTTAAAGAAAAAAAAGGAATCAATGGACAAGGCAACACTTATACTGGTGGTGGGTGGGAAACTACTACCAGTTTTTACTCTGCAAGGCTGCCTGTGAGCAGGCCATAATGCCCGACACAGCACACGCAACAATCAGGGAAGCTGGGCAGCATCAGCATACATGGACATAATATCACAACCCTGCCCCCTGAGAATGGCAGCATGGTCTGCTAAATAAAAGATTTATTGCACTGTGCTGCCAGAGTATATGAAAGCATGTTGTGAAACCATCACAACATGCTTACGTCAAAATCCAGTTATTTATTTAGCTTTTTGTTGATCGGGTAAGTGCACTAGACAAATCCTGCCTATTTTCAGGCACGACCCAGGGAAGGGGGGAATACAGATGAATGCCAACTGACCTTGAACCAGATTAAGCTGCTGGTGGTATTTTTAGTGAATGAGAGACATTTGGCAAGGACACCGGGGAAATTCCCCTACTCTTTTCGATAAGTGCCATGGGATCTTTAACATCCACCTGAACTACCACCAATCCAGGCAGATGGGACCTCGGTTTAACGTCTCATCCGAAAGACAGCACCTCAGAAATGCAGCACCCCTCTCATGCTGCATTACAGTGTCAGTACTGGGATATTAACCCAAGTGCCAGATGTGGGAACTCAACCCACAGCCCTCTGATCTCCCAGCCTCAGAGGTGAGTGTGCTACCTACTGAGCCACTGACACTGCTATCCAAAAAAGCTACTGAGCATGCTCAGAAAAATGAAACACTATTTTCTAAATAGTTCAGAAACTGCTCAACCTAGGATCCCAAAAATATTGAAGAGACTCACTTTGTGTCATACTCCTTCAAACTTGAAAGTTTCAGGTTTCAAATCAAAGCCATTTTTGAGTTACAGATGAGCAAAAAAGTCTTAAAAATTGAGACTTTTATAGTTTTTGCACCTTTGTAACTCTGCCCCTCCTGTACTGATCAGAACGACATTTAGAGTACTCTCTGGAAGAAAGGAGGGAGAGGGGAGATATGATAAGAGACTTTCAAATACTTCAAGGGTATAAATAAAGTGCAAGAGGGTAGCATCTTTCAGAAAAAAGATACTCAAGAACTAGAGGCCATGATATGAGAACAGAGGGGAGGGTAGACTCAGGGGTAACGTGAGGAAGTATTTACTCATAGAAAGGGTGGTGGATGCATGGAACAGCCTACCAATGGAGGTTGTGGCAGTAAAAATGGTAGAGGAATTCAAAAATGCATGGGATAGTCATAAGGGAACCCTAGCGATAGGAAAGAGGGGGTAAGCCACGGATCACCTAGGATCTGTGGTATGTGAAACAGGCAGACAAAATGGGCAACTTAGATGGGCCAAGCGGTCCTTATCTGCTGTCAAATTCTATGTTTCTATGCAGATGATCAAGAGATCTCATCACCAACACCTTTCTTGCTAAACTTTGCATAAACTGATTGAACAGGGGCCTTGTTATAAAGGTGCAAAAATCGTGGTGGAACTTTACTCTAATACCTGTGTGATATGTACCTATATACTGTATATATTTTACACTGGTGCAGTAGTGTATATCCAGTTGAGTTCATGTTTGCTTTGAAACCTCTATTTTCGACAGCTGTTAAGTCAGCCATCTCAGAACCTAGGGGCTAACAGCATGCTCATTTTCAAAGCAATCAGTTCAGCGCTTGCAGCACTGTGAAGCATAGAAATAAGGAAAATTCACCAAAATAAAGAGTTTCTGTCTATGCAGATAATGATAAACAAACCAATATAACACTTGAAACTTTCAGGTTCGATTGATGTTGAACCATTTGTTTCATGATGAAAAAGGCCCAATTAAAAAAAACTATAACTGTTTTTAAGCCGCTGAATTCACATATGTGCAAAAAAAAAAAAGGCAGAAAAATATATAAAAAAAACCACAAGGAATGTTTTGTGACTGACTTCCAAATCAACTACAAATGAAGCAAACAAAAAAAAAAACTTGGATTTCTCCTACCCCTACCCCACCCAGTGGTTTCTTGACACCTCCTCTGCAACATTAGTGACACTGGCAGCCCGGTGCCCAACCATGCCACTAGAGAAAGGAATGTGTGACTGTGAAATAGGAAGATCTTCAGATGCTTTAACCAGTGGACCTGTAGCTTAATGGTTAGAGCGCTGGAATGGCATACCAGAGGTCCGGAGTTCAAATCCCGGTGCGCCCACATTTTCCTTTCTCATTTCCATCCTTGGTTTAAAATAACTATATACCTTGCAGGGGTTAAACTGCAATGAGAAGTAGTGGTGTTTCTGGTTGCAGAATTCAGCAACACTAGAGAAAGGAATGTGTGACTGTGAAATAGGAAGTTCTTCGGACGCTTTAACCAGTGGGCCTGTAGCTTAATGGTTAGAGCGCTGGAACGGCATACCAGAGGTCTGGAGTTCAAATCCTGGTGCGCCCACATTTTCCTTTCTCATTTCCATCCTTGGTTTAAAATAACTATATACCTTGCAGGGGTTAAACTGCACTGAGAAGTAGTGGTATTTCAACCATGCCACTGGTACTGCCCGACCCAGATCATTATGATTACCAGTGGTCAGGTGCCCAACCCTGCAGCTGGTACCCCCAGCCTGATTACTATGCTTACTGGTAGTCAGGTACCCAACCCTGCCACCAGTATGCCCTAATCTCTACAATTACCATCAGCTGGGTATCTAACCCCATTGTCTGTACCATATACCCCATATCACAACAATTGTTGATGGCTGAGTGCCAATCTCCGCGACTGATACCCATAACCTGCCCTCAAACACAAGAATCCTTCCCCCACTCAATGTTCAGGAAGTTCCTCTGCACCCTCATCCCCCAACCCAGCCCACATAGTAATTAACCCCCACACTCTTAGCCACCTTCTAGTATTTTGCCACCCTACCAATGCCACCTGAGTGCATACACAGTAACCGATCCCATGGTAGGTATCCACCACGGCCCTCCATCCTCCTCAGTTAGCTGCTGGCTTGTGCTCCAGAGTGCCCAAAAACATTATGCATACACAGGGGCCAAGTTTTATTTCACCCCAAAAAGGTAGAATTTGTTTCTCCATAAAAATATTTGGGGGCAAACGGTAGCCCCCAAATTGTATGATCTTGAGGAGGGATGGTATACATCCTAACCCTCAAATTTAAAATAAATAAATAAACACAGTTATGGATGATTTTAAAAAGCACCTACCAAAATGAACTAAATTCCAAAAAGTAGGAACTGACCATGTGCTGTGACTTATTGTTTTTTTCTGCCACCCATAACTTTGACAGTTTTTGACATTTCAAGCCCAAATTTTAGGAATGGGCTGCTTACCATCCCCTGCATATGATCACCCAAGGAGCAAGTTTTAGACATGCCTCATGGGTCTTCTGCTTTATGTATGTCTCACTGGGCCCTGCACATAGGATGCTACAAATTCGTCACCAGTCTCTACAGGTCTGGCGCCATGCCTGATGGGTTGGTTGCCTTGCATTGGGACAGTAGGGCCCTGAGCAAAGCAAACTACAGGTATGGCTCCATGCCTGATGGGTCTGCTGCTTCATGAAGGACCTACAGGGTCCTGTGTGAAGCAAGTAAAGATGTGGTACCCTGCCTGATACAGCAACATACTGGTGTCTGGCATGGTGCCATATGGGTCATATGCTTGCACTGGGACTGCAGAGCCCCGCAAGAAGCAGGCGGCATGTGTGATACCCTGCCTGACAGATCTGCTGCTTCCCCTAGGGCCTACAGGGCCCTGCACAAAGTAAGCTACAGGTCCATGCGCCTGCCCAGTAGGTCTTTTGGATAGCTATAAGTGTCAGTTTTTATATATCTTTTTCAAAAAGAAGGGGAATTATTTGCAAGAAAAGACCATGTTAATGCATCTCTTAGGGTTGACAGAATAACATTAAAAGTAGGGAAATAAAAAGTTAAGGGAAAAAGTCCCTAAAGCCGTGGTAAATCTGTAGTGAGTGTTCCTTAGGGTTTCAATGATCAAATGACACAGCATTGATGTTTAAAGGGACATTGTCAATCTTCTTGGGACTCAGAGTGTCTCTAGTTTTACAAACATGTTATAATTGCTCACATTCTGTAGAAACTGCTGATGTAGCTGGTAGTTTGATTCTAATTTTTTTTTCTTTTAATGAGTAAAAAACCGACTGACCATCATACTAGTGTTACCACACAAACACATGTTTGTTTACATTCCTTGATCAACTCCCACTGAATCATTCCTGACTGGTAAGCTATCATAAAATGCAGGGTTTTAACTAGAAATAATCTGACACAAAAAAGGTTGACGTGTGATGGTGTCCCTTTAAGTATTGCTGTGTTAGTATTTCACTTTGGTGAGACAGTGCCAAAGAGTAATGGTAACGTTATACAGCATGATTATTCATACCCAAGGAGCAACACACTACAGGTTCACCAAGGCTCCAGGAACTTTTCCCCTTAAACTTCTATATATCTATATATGGGTATATAAAGATCATATATAGCAAATAATTATGTTAAAGCATTCATTAGGATTGAAGCAAAGCATGGATTCAGACAGGCCCATTGCACTACTACAGCACTCACCCAATTCATCAATGGTGTTAGAATGACCATGAATAAGGGGATGCATACAGGAGCCATTTTTACTGATCTTACTAAAGTGCTCAACCTTGGGAACCACACCCTACTCAAGTCCAGACTATCATCCTTTGGCACATCCTACACTGCTATCAGCTGGTTTATCTCATAATACACTGATCAACTCCCACTACATCAATGAACACAACCTGCTATCCTTGCACAGCATAGGTTCAGCCATGCCCACAGTGTCACAAGTCCACTCTGCTGGTGCAGGATTCCCTGGGCTACAGTGAATCCCCTTGTGATCTGGATCAGGAATACTCCCCCTCCTGTCCTTTTAGAATGCTTGTTGTTTCACAACTGAACATCCACCAAGGAGGTCCTTGAGCTTCCTCTTTCTGTGTGAGGGGTGCAAATACAGTCTTGAGTCTGTGTTCCTGGGAGACAACCCTATTGGCTATTGTGTAGTGAACCAGAAAAAGCCACAGGCGTGATAAGGCATTTGGGGATGCCCTATGCACCCTATATGTGTCTTTTCCCAGATATAATGCAGAGACCGGTTCAACCCCACAGACCCCTTTTGAGAGAACTTCTGTATTCCCCCCTCCTTTCATTCACAGAGTTCCTTCTTGGATTTTAGCACAGTGGCATCTGGCCCTTAAGTGTTAGACAGGCATAGATTAGTTTGAACAAAACCTTCCCTAAACCAACACACACAACAGACGCTGGTAGAATTAGTTTAAAGGTGAGGAAGTATTTCTTCACAGAGAGGGTTGTGGATACATGGAACAGCCTTCCTGAGGAGGTCGTACAGTCAAAAACAGTGGGGGAATTCAAGAATGCATGGGACAGACATAAGGCAATTCTAGTGGGGGGGTAGGAGGAAGTAGGCTGTTTAACTAGGATCTGCAGCTTATCCATTAGGTAGGGAAATGGGCAGACTAGGTAGGCCAAGCGGTCCTTATCTGCCGTCAAATTCTATGTTTCTGTGTTTCTTTGTTTACTAATTTGTAAATAAGTACTGTAAATAACGTACAAAAATTATATACTTTTCTTAATATTGGGTATAGGATATGAAAAGAAAGGTGAAAATATACCAAAAAGAAGACATACTGTTTAAACTCTAGTGAATATACTGTAGTTCTACATTGAAAAAGTCCTTAGTGCTGGAAATAAAAAGAGTTCTTAGCAGGCTGCTGATTCTCCTATCTGTTTGGAGGAAATACAGACAATGGTCCAAAGTCTTTTGATGTTCCTTCCAGGAGAGTCTTTGAAAGAGAGGTTATGCCTGTCTCTATGGCAAGTTCTGCAGGCTCTTTTAAGAAAGTTCAAAAATCCTGCCCCTGGTGTTCCTCGCTGGGATTGGCTGGCCTCAGCACATGCTGAGAAAGAACCCACCAGCACCCATGTTAAAGTTTTAAAAGTTTAACTGAAAGTTTTCTAGCTCTGGGGGGGGGACTTCTTCCTTCCAGCCTCCTCCCAGGTTTGAAAAAGAAAACACGCATGCACTCAGGCTGGGACTGGTGTCAGCATGTCTCTCTCCTGCTGGTTTTGCTAGTCCACTCTCTTTTGTTCCCAGTAAGCAACTTAGCCCTTAAGTGGCTTCACTCAAGCTGCAATTACTCTATTCTAGATGCCAAAGTCATTAAACAATAGGATCTTAGACTCCATGGCACTTTCATGCTGATTTTTAAGCCAGGGCCTTTTTGTTAAGGCCAGTAGTTCCAGTAACCCAGGCTTGCTAAATGGCCCTGCTGTTAACATTAAACTACCCTCCCATTTAACACAAAGCTCTGTAGGTTCAAATCCTTTTTACAATTTAAAGCAATATTGTTTGAATGGAAAGGACAGGCCACCTAGTAAGTTACAGGGCTGTCTATCCAAAACACAGGGACTTATATCACTCCAGTAAATCATATTTGAAATTGAGCTTACGCAATGGGGCCTTTTTATGAATTACATAAATAGACTAATATACATGGGAACACAGCAATAGGACATGGCATGACCCGGCCACACACCTCCTTCCTTAAATAGGAGCTGTGGGAACACAACTCTTTTTATGGCATGTTTTTCCATCAGTTCTGTTCCTTTATTAAGACTGGTGGGATAAGTCATCTGCATTGGCATTCGCAGACCCTGACCTATGGGTAATGTCCATGTCATATGCCTGTAGTACAATACTCCATCTAAGAAGTCTCCCATTCATCTTCCCCAATTGGTTAAGCCATATTAAGAGGCTGTGGCCAGTTTGTACCTCAGTGCACCTCCCATAGAGGTATAGCTCTAATTTCTTAGTTGACCACACCAATGCAAGGCATTCCTTTTCCACAGTGGAGTATGCCTGCTCACAGGGAAGGAACTTCTTGCTGAGGTACACTATGGGGTCATCTTTCCCCTGGTTTGATGTCTGGCTGAGGACTGCTCCAACCCCCACATCCAAGGCATCCATCTAAACCACAAATGGCCAGGTGTAGTCTGGGCTGGCTAGCACTGAGGCACTGCACAGTTCATTTTTCAGCTGTGTGAAGGCTTTCTCACATGCTGGGTCCCATTTCATGTTCTTTGGCTGTTTCTTTTGCAATAGGCTAGATAGAGGAGCTGCCAGAATGCTGTAATTGGGTACAACTTTTCAGTAGTACCCCACGGTCCCAAGGGAAATCCTTACCTGCTTCTGGGTTTCAGGCATGTGTCATGCCTCAATCGCCTCTTTCTTTGCCTGGTTTTGACAGAGTTGCCCCTGCCCTACTACATGTCCCAAGTAGAATACCTCTGCCACAGCCACCTGGCACTTCCTGGCTTTTACAGTTAGCCCTGCTGCCTGTATCCTGCCTAACACTTCCCTCAGATGGGTCAGGTACTCTTCCCAGTTACGACAAAAAATGGCAATGTCATCTAGGTAAGCCACTGCATACTTCTCTGTACCTTTTTTCACCCGATATACCAGCCATTGAAAGGTGGCAGGGGCATTCTTCATTCCAAAGGGGATTATCTTAAATTCAAAGAGGCCTATTGGGGTGATGAAGGCTGACCGTTCCCTAGCCCTGCCAGTCAACTCCACCTGCCAGTACCCCTTGGTCAGGTCTATGGTCGTTAGGTAAGTCACCCCCCCAACTTGTCCAGCAACTCATCTGTGTGGGGCATTAGGTGGGCATCCAACTTTGTGATGGTATTTAGTCTTCGACAGTCTATGCAAAAGTGGATAGACCCATTTGGGTTGGGGACAAGGACTATAGGCGAGGTCCGGGGACTATGGGATTTCTGGATCACCCCCATATCCAGCATTTCTTCCACTTCCCTCCTAATGTCTTTTAGGACTATGTAAGACACCCAAGAAGCTGTCCACTGTGTGGGGGCTTGCATTCCCGTGTCCAGATCATGAGCTGCTAGGGAAGTCCATCCTGGCTTAGATGTAAACAAGGTAGCAAAGTCTGCTAAGACTTCCCTTAACTTCCTGGGTCTGTTCAGGTGTCAACTGGGGTGACAGCTTGATGACCTCCACAGATGACTCCCACTTACTTTCTGCAAAGAAGTCGAGAAGTGGGTCCTCCTCAGCCATCTCCTCCCAATGGCTGCAAACACCATGTCAGCCCTATTGAAATAGGGCTTTATCATGTTTACATGGTACATCCTGTGAGTGTGTCTCCATTCAGGCAACTCCACAATGAAATTTACATCATCTACCTACCGGACTACCTTGTATGGTCCCGCCCACTCCGCCTACAGCCTGTCCTTCCCGACTGCTATCAGAACCATAATTTCTTGCCCTACTCCATATCAGCAAGCCTGGCTCCACAACTGTACCAAGTCTTTTGTCTTTGTTCGGCTGCTGACAGTTTGCTTCAGGCCACTCCCATAAGCTCCTTCAGCTTTTCCCTCAACTTCAGGACATACTCTACTATGGGAGTTCCTTGGGTGGCATGCTTGCCTTCTCAGTCCTCCTGTATCAAATCTAGGGGCCCTTGTACCCTACATCCATATAAGAGCTCGAATGGAGAAAATCCAGTTGACTCTTAGGGCACCTCCCTGTAAACAAACAACAGGTGGTGAAGGTACCTCTCCCTGTCCCACCCATGCTGTTCTGCAAACACTTTTAGCATAGCCTTTAAGGTACCATTAAATCTTTCCACAAGCCCATTGGCTTGTGGTTGATAGGGTGTTGTGCGCCTCTGCACCACCTCCCCACTTCCTTCACAAACAGTTCATTAGGTCCAACATGAAGTTACCCCTCCCAATCAGAGACCCTCCTATGGAAACCCTGCATGAGAGAAAATCCCTAGCAATGTGTTCACCACTTTGCCTGCCTTAATGGAGGACATGGTCACTGCTTCTGGATAGCTGGTGGCAAAGTCGACTACCGTTAGAATATATTTTTTCCCCAGAAAAGCTTGGGGGTACTCAAGGGACCAACAATATCCATTCCCACCTTTTGGAATGGTTCCTCCACAGTTGGTAAGAGAATTAAAGCAGCTTCTGTTTTTCCACCTGCTTTCCCTATTTACCGACACCGGTGACAGAATTTGCAGTATTCCTTCACCTGCTGGGTGAAGTTTGGCCAATGAGAGCTAATTGCCACGAAGTGCGAGCAAAACCCAGATGTCCAGACATGGAAATATCATGAGCTATCTTTGGCAATCTCTCATGATACCACTGGGAAATGACAAGCTTCCTACCCATCACCCCTCCCTCCCTGTGTCCTCATGTTCTGCACGTACACAGCCCATTGTCCCAAACTACCTTTTGTTTTCCATCACCTCCTTGTGTCCCATCAGGCTCCGCACAAGCCCTCAGCTTCTCTAAGCTAGGGTCAGCCTTCTGAGTAGTTGCAAAGCCCTCACATTTTCCCAAAACATGGAACATGGCCCCTTCAGCTACCAGACAGAGGTCCACAGCTATGGGATCAAGGAATTTAGAGTCACTGCAACCCCCAGCCCTCTAGCTATCTTTTACTCCTCCCTCCTCAGAGACAATCTCAGTAGCTGTCCATTGAATGGCCACTTGGGGGAGTTCAATCTCCCTTGTGGGATACACAGGCTGGTGAACCAGCCTCCCACTCTCTCTTTCATCAGCTTCTGTGAGGTTATCACATGAGGCCCTAGCCATCTGGCTCCAGATAATGGCACATACTACCCCCCACAGAATATCATTTCCTAAAATAACATCCACAGCGAGAGTGTCTGTTACAGCCACCTTTCACACCCTTTCTCCTGCATCACCCCAGTCTAGAATAACACTGGCTAATGGCAAGGTTTTCTCTTCCCCAGTGAATCCCTTCACAGAAATGAATTGATTTGGCAGGAGTTGCTCAGGTCCCACCAAATCCCCTTTTACCAAGGTAAGAGATGCACCAGTGTCCCTTAACCCTTGGGTCTGCACCCCATTTACTGTAATTGGATGCATGTGCATGGACATAGTCACAGGAATAGCTTCTGTACAATTAAGGGCCAGTTCAGCTGGATTGACCCCTTTCACACCTTGTGTCTTTTTAGGACACTGTCTGGCAATATGCCCTGGCTTCTTGCAGTACCAACATTCATAATTTTTCTTGTCCCCAAAATCCTATTTTGGTACACTGTAGTTCCCCTCTTTCAGCAGAAGCAATGAGAGTTTTAACTGCCCTGTAGGCATGTGTTCCCCTTTGCCCCTGCAGTACCTGCTCCCCCACTTCCCTTCAGAGCAGGCCTTCTCCTGACATAGCAATCAGCGAGCTCAGCAGCTTGTTTCGTTGTCTGAGAGTCCAGAACCTCTAGCCAGGTTTTTAGCTCTGCTGGACATGCCCAAAAGAACTGTTCCAACATTACAATCTCCTCCTCAATGGCCTGCACAGAATTAGCTTTTACCCCTTCCCAGCAACGTTTTAAAAACGGACATTTCAAAGCGAGTTCCTTCAAGCTAATTTTGGGGCCCTTCCTGAGCTTTTGAAATTTTACTCTGTGGGCCTCAGGAGTTAAATCATACTTTTGTAATAAAGCACTTTTAAGTTCATCATAATCTTTACTGTCATCACTGTTTATCTGACCAAGCGCCTCATGCCCCTTGCCAGTAAACAGTGAGGATAATTGAAAGCTCCGGGCCTCTTCGGGTAGCTTGGCCTGAATACAGACCTTTTCAAATGAATTTAAAAATGCATCCATGTCTTTTCCCTCTTTAAATTCTGCAACGTTAGAATTTAACTTATACCCCAGCCCTGAGAGTTTCATTTTCAGCCCACCACCTACTTGGTCAGGCACTTTTTGAAGTTTCAGTCTTTCCAGCTCAAACTCCCACTGGCGCTGTCTGTCCTGCTGCTCTGCCTCACACTGTTTTTCTTGCAGGGTCGGCTGTTGTTCCTGCAAAGCAAGCTCTCTTTTGCAATGTTTTTCCTTCAAGGTGCGCTCCCTTTCACACTGTTTGTCAGCAAGCTCCAATTCCCTCAGCTCCAATTGCAACTTTAGTCTCTCTACCTCAGTATCTGTGGTGGACTTCACTTGGTGCTTTGGTTCCAGGTCCATTCTGTTCTTGCTGTCTTTCACCCTGGATCTGGTCACTGCAATTCCCTCTGGCACCCCACACCCAAGATTTGGTCCTCTGAAGTCACTGACTGTGACACAAAGTCCTGGGTAACTACCTGGTCATCGGCTGCCACAAGGACTTCCATGAGGTTCTTTTTAGTGTGCCCTTCATAATGGACTCCTCTCTCCTGGCAAAGCCACTTCAGCTGTTCTACAGTGTACTTACTGTAGTTGGAAGCCATCTTTCTTCCCTATACTTCCACTAGTCTGACCTACACTACAACCAAAAAAAAAAAAAAACAGGGTAGGGAACTATATTCTGTAATCAATTTCACTCTTCCAGGTTCTGCACTTATTGTGTGTGGTTTGGTCAGACAATTACAATCCGATATGCTGCTGCCAATGTGTCACAAGCCCACTCCAGTGGCGTAGGATTTCCTGGGCTACAGTGAATCCTCTTGTGATCTGGGTCATGAATACTCCCCCTCCTGTCCTTTTAGAATGCTCAATGTTTCACAGCTGAACATCTGCCAAGGAGGTCTTTGGGATTCCTCTCTCTGTATGCAAATACAGTCTCGAGTCTGTGTTCCTGGGAGAGAACACTCTTGGCTACTGCGCAGTGGACCAGAAAACCCACAAATGTGTATAGGCTGTTGGGAATGCCCTACACACCTTACAGCGGCGTCCCCCAGGATGAAACACAATTCTGCAGAATGCTGCAGCTGACCTACTGAATAAAGCAATGTTATTTCAATGGCAATTAGTCCCTTTTGTCATGCAGGAAAATGAGATGCTGCCAGGATGAAGTGAATGCCACAGTTTCCTGCATGACAAAAGGGACTAATTGCCATTGAAATGACATTGCTTTATTCAGTAGGTCTGCTGCAGCATACTGCAAAGTGCTTTAAAAGTGGGTTTCATTCTGGGGGACACCACTGTATATGCATCTTTTCTCAGCAAAATGCAGAAATCAGTTCAACCCCCACAAACCCCTTTTGAGAGACCTTTTGTATCCCCCTTCCTTTCATTCACAGAGTTCGTTCTTGGATTATAGCTTGGTAGTGTCTGGCCCTTAAGTGTTAGACAGATGTAGAGTAGTTTGAACAAAACCTTCCCAAAACCAACACACACAACAGACACTGGCAGAAGTAGTTTAAAGCAAGCTAAAAGCTTTACTAATTTGTCAATAAGTACTGTAAATAACATGCAAAAAAAATGATATACTTTTCTTAATGTTGGTTACAGGATATGAAAAGAAAGGTGAAAATATACAAAAAAAAGATATACTGTTTAAACTCTAGCAAATATAGTTCTACCATGAGAAAGTCTGTAGTGCTAGAAATGAAGAGTTCTTAGCAGGCTGCTGATTCTCCTATCTGGTGGAAATATAGACAATGGTCCAAAGTATTTTGCTGTTCCTTGTAGGAGGGTCTTTGAAAGAGAGGTTATGTCTGCCTCTTTGGCAAGTTCTGTAGGCTCTTTTAAGAAAGTTCAAAAGTCCTACCTCTGGTATTGCTCGCTGGAATTGGCTGGCTTCACATGCTGAGAAAGGACCAACCAGCACCCATGTTCAAGTTTTAAAAGTATAACTGAAAGTTTTCTAGCTGGGGGGCATCTTCCTTCCAGCCCCCCTCCCAGATTTAAAAAAAAAAATAAAACAAAATTGCACACAGGCCTGACTGGAGTCAGCATGTCTCATACCCAGCTGGTTTTGCAAGCCCAAACTCTTTTGTTCCCAATAAGCCACTTAGCTCTTAAGTGGCTTCACACAAGTTGTAATTACTCCAGTCCAGATGCAAAAGTCCTCAGACAATAGGACTCTAGACTCCATGACACCTTCATGCTGACTTTTAAGCCAGGGCCCTCTGTTAAGGCCAATAGTTCTAGTAATCCATGCTTCACTAAATGGCCCTGCTATTAGCTTTAAACAACCCTCCAATTTAACACAGGAGCTCTGGAGGTTCAAATCCCTTTTACAATTTAAAGAAATGTTTGAATTAAAAATATATGTCATCTAGTAAGCTACAGGGCTGCCCACCCAAAGCACAGGGAATTGTGCCACTCCAGTAAACCACATTTGAAATCAGGCTTATGTAACGAGGCCTCTTTATGAATTACATAAATACCTAATATACCTGGGAACACAGCAATGGGACATGGCATGATCCCACCACAGAGGGAACCATCTTCTTTCAGCGGAAAGGAAGATCTGATGTCACGGTGTGGTGCCGAGGGAGTTACTACCCGGGTGGGTGGGAGGAGCCAGCTTGAAGACTTTCTGGCAAGCCTTAAAGGGGAAAAGACACTGCCAGAATTGTGGATAGTACATCATATTCACGTCCCTAGAAACTGCTGCTTTAACATGAAACCAGGGTAACGGTTCCCTAGACATGACATGCTCTAGCTGCTTGTCTAGATCTGATATCACAGTTCCCGGTTTATGACCTCACATCATTTCCACAGCAACAAGTGGTGATGTCACAAGTGGAGGATTATGGTATCCAGTGTAGCCAAGCAGCCAGAGCAGATGAAGTTTAGAGGACAATGACCCTATTTCATATTAATGTACATAGTGACAAAAAAATTAAAGCTGACTACTGAAATAAATAAAACATGAAGTGAAATTTGTCTAAATATTATATATTTTTTAAAAGTGCCATTTGAGATGTCAGGGGCTGTTTAAAATACACTTGTGTGACCTTATATTGTCAATTTTGCTGAGTCGCAGTATTT
Source organism: Neoceratodus forsteri (assembly GCA_016271365.2). NCBI lineage: Eukaryota > Metazoa > Chordata > Ceratodontiformes > Ceratodontidae > Neoceratodus > Neoceratodus forsteri. Next base: position 301,229,356 of record CM057450.1, on the reverse strand, counting down.
TGTATTTATGTTTGTTTGCCTCTCTAATGCGGCTTTCTTATCTGCTCTGCTGCAATATTTATCATAGGGTGTGGTTCCCTGTTTTGGGAACTTGACTAATCAGACTCACTAGACATCAACAAGTGGAGCCATGCATAAACAATGTAGCAACATGTAACCTGATGACCCGAATGTAACCTAATGTTCCAAACACTGTTATGACTCATAAATGGTTCTTCTGAATTACTAAGCTTCTGATTTATGATTTATTAATATCTCATCTTAAAAGAATTCATGTTAAAAGGTGAGCTTCTATGTTGTAAACCTTTAAGGGAAACCTCTGAAATTTTGAAACGATTCTGAGTAAAAACTGTGTTATGTGAAAGCACTATCTGTAAATTAATGCACACAAATGCACTGACGGTGCTTCATTGTAATGTATCTTTCATTCAAAACAAAAATTAAATTTGTAGTCCTTGGGTTCCAAAGCTAGCCCTTTTTAAAGAATGCGTGTGTGTGTGTGTGTCTGTAGATAAAGAATTGCTAATCTTCCCAGACTGCTTGTCCACCTAGAAGGTGATCTAACTTCCAGGCATGATTACTGCAAACCATGCTCCAAAATTGGTGCATGCTGCTATCATTTCTTTTGCCATAAATTGGAAAAACTATCATAAATGTGCCAGGTTGTTTGAAAACAGGGTGAAATCATGACGCATTATATAGAATACAGCTGTCAGAAGAAATGACACGTGCTGCAACTGGAGTTCTGAAAATCCCACACATTATTTTTAGAAAGAAACACAGACACAGAAGAATACTTTAAGGCCCTTCTCACTCGTCACAACTACCCTAGAGGCAGCCCTTAATATTTCTTTTCTGGGTCCCTCAGACAGTTAGCCAGGTCTTGGGTGTAACTTTGATTTGACCCTGGCTCGGAAACAGGTTTCTACCCAAGCATTATTACTAACTATGGTTTTGTAATATGCTCTAAATTGCTCTACTTAGGATAATCTCAGTGCAGTGTCATTCTCTCTCTCTCTGCTCCCAGGGGCCATGCATTTAATCCCCCTGTATCATTCCCGGGTATTTATGTTCTTTTAATTAATGATTTTGATGTCTGCTTGTAATTTGTGACTCTGTTTCTTGTTGATGTAAAGTGTGTGATGCATTATGAGCACCCTTCAGGGCATAGTATATAGGCACCCCCCACCGTACCATTCCACGTCAGTTATTTTTATACTCTATGTACTGTACAATGTGACGTTTCTTTTCCTGTACCTATACTGGAATGTCTGCATTTCATCTCCTTTTTGATCCCCATTCCCACTCCCACTAGGTTGCAGCTGGGAACACGCCTATCTGGACTCTGCTTGCTTACCTGGTAAAACATGTTACAAATAACATTAATAAATATTAATATAGTGTAAATATACTTAGAATTATACTGTTATAAAGCAAGTGTGTCAATTTTAGGAACGTTTTGAAAAACATATTTAAATATAACTACTTATATTGTATGGATATTCTGCATTTCTCTTTCTTTTAGTCTTCATTATTAGGTTTATTGACACAGATGCAGGATCCTGTTCTTTGAAGCTGACTGTCTCCTGCTGTTTAATCCTTTGCTGAAGTCACAATCCTCTGTTTGTAACGGGATAATCATTTCCCCCACAACAAACTACATTGTCACAAGCAGAGAATTATGACTTTGGCAGAGGATTAAGCAGCAGAAGCAAATACACTCTAGGGGACAAGGATCATATTTCCATCCAAGGTAATTTAGTGATGAAAGACACAGAAATGGCAATGCAGACAGTGCATCAAGTATAAGCAGAACTGGATGTAAATATACAATGTTTCAAACTTTTCTAAAATGGGACATGCATCACTTTAAACTACATCTAGGAAGAATTAAATTACATACAGAATATAGATGAAAATGTGTTTCTATGGCACATTAGTAGATATTAGTGGGATTCCATCAAGGAGAACTACAACCTTTTTTCTACTTTGTTCTTGTTCTGTGAACTCATGCATGTGAGATTCTTGTGGGATCTGCTAACTGGGATATGCTCTTTAGGCTAGTGTAAAATAAATCGTCTTAACTCCTCGACAAGTTTGGTTTCTAACTCAAGTGTGGGAAAAGCTTGGGCTGTTGTAGCACAAACTGGGCTATTTGCCCTACATGGGGAGTTTATCATACTGTATCAGTACTCTTTGATACTAAATAAAATAATAGCTACAAAACCATCAATAATAAGGTTATAAATAACTGGCTATCATTTTTTTCTATGGAAATGGCCAGTTATTATTTGCTGTAATAACCAGTCAGTTATTATGGCATTCACACGCACATTCAATGCTGTGACCTCATGCAAGACAGAAAGTTCTTGTTTTGGTTTCCTTTAAGCTGCCCCCATTGAAAACAGGCACATATTTTCACTGCTGCCTACACAATGGTGACACTTAACAGAAATATCGATTCTTAGAAAAAACAGTATATTTTTACATTTTGAAACTTTTTTAACCTTTTGGAACTGACATTTTTTGTTTGTGATCACTCAGGAGTTAAAAAAATATTCCATCTTCAGACTGTCAGTTATCGCTATTTGTGACATGTGATCACTCAGTCTACCAGGATCAACACCAGAACTGGGAACCATATACTACTGGATTGGGCATCAGTTACTGACCCCACTAGAATTCATGCAGCTGGAATCTTCTCTGACTCCCTCAGTAATCAATCATTTGTCTATATTCTGCATATGGAGAAACAAGTTATCTGGTCTACACCCTAGAATATTTACAATGACGGACTATTCCAGCATCTCCCCCCCCCCCCTCCGAGCCTTTCATCTCTGCTCTATCAAACAGTAACTGGCACCCTATCCTAAATCTCCCTAGCTTGGAGGACGCTCCTGAATACTTTACAAATGTCTTCAATCCACAGCCAACCTACATGCCCCCTACAGGAAGCTTAGGGTGAAGGGCAAGAGTCATAAGTGACTCAACAATGATCTCAAGAGACTAATGACTCTTAGAGACAAGGCCTGCGGGCTCTATAAGAAAACTAACCAAATAACTGATTAGGAAAGGTACAAGGGACTCAGAAACAAATGCAAAAAAAGGACCAAGGCAGAAAAAAAGTCACTATTTGAGAGGTCTTCAAGACAATCATCTATGTGATCCTAAAAGATTCTGGAGTCATGTAAACTCCTTACTAATGGGCAAATCCAGCACCTCTGGGGGAACAATCGTGGTCAATGATCAAGCTATTGATGACCCCTATGTAGTGATTGACACTTTCAACAGCTTCTTCATGAAGCTAGACAAATATAAATCCAAATCATCCAGTTCCCCTCCCTCTATGCAGTGCTCTGTTGAAAAAGAAACCCTCTGCCCTTAATTTCACTTTCAGTTGGTCAGGAAAACTGAAGTGCTAGCTCGACTGAAGCATCTAAAATCAGATTATTTCCCTGAGTTTGACCTACTTGAACCCAGACTACTCAAAGCAGCTACCCAGCAATTGCCCTTCCACTTAACATGTTGATAACCAGGTCTTTAGGGAAGGGTCTGTTCCCCTCAACTGAAAGGTGGCTGTGGTGGTCCTTATACACTAGGGTGGATCTCAAGACAATGTAGAGAATACAGGCCCATATAAATCCTCTGTCCATTAGCAAAAGTGCAGGTGAGGCTGGTATTTAGTCACCTCCAGGATTATCTCAAGCAACACCACCTTCTTTCAGATAATCAACATGACTTTAGAAAATACCACGGCACTGATACTGCGCATGTCAAATTCACAAGTGATACCTTGGGTGCAGTGGATAAAGGGTCAGTGACAGGTGCCATATTCATTGACCTAACCAAGGCATTTGATCTGGTCAACAACAGACTACTCCTTGGTAAGCTAGCACTATTAGGTCTTGACAAGCACTTACTATCCTGGTTATCCAACTATCTAGTTGACAGATCACAAAAGGTAAAATGGAAAGGGGTAATCTCTAGCTGCCTTGCTGTCACTGATGGAGTCCCATAGGGCGCAATACTAGGTCCCCTATTATTAGCACTATTTATTAACGATATAGGTCAAAACTGTGGTAATGGGAAACTACTGTTGTATGCAGATGACACTGTGGTTTACTGGAGTGATGCTGACCACAGCTCAATTGCTACTGGACTCTGCCAGTTTAAAAGCACTAGAAAAATGGTTTGCCTCCAATATGCTAGTGATGAATGATAGAAAAACAAAAGCTATTTTATTTGGACCAAACATCTGGGTGCAAACAGACAGAATCTATTTCCATTATCCACTATGGCTGGGTCCCAGATGGATATGGTTGATAAGGTAAAATACCTTGGTGTTTACCTTGATCAAGACCTGACGTTCAAACCACATGTTGATCATATCACAAAGACTATTCATTAGAAATGTGTCCTTCTCTATAGGCTGGGAAACTCTTTGGTTGCAGACTCAAAAACTGCCCTGCAAAGAGTACCTTGCTTCCCACATTGGTCTATGGTGCCCCAGTATTGCAATTCCTCAGGGAAGCAGAAATCCACAAACTGAATGTCTTGTACAACAAGATTAGTCACTTTGCATCTGGTTTGCCACCAAGGAGGCACTACTGTTAGGTACTTTCTGAATTAAAGTGGCCCACTCTGGAACACAGACTCTCTTACAGTCTGCTTTGCCTCACCTTTAAACTCACTAAGGTCTATACACCCCCTAACCTAATGACATTATTGACCCCGAAGTCTCTGAGGTGCACCCTCCATTCCACAAACTCCAATATACTTGAGATTCCCAGGGTACAGACAAAGATCCTTCACATACTCTGCCCCTTTTTACTGGAGCTCTCTTCCTGAAAACCTAATTAATGCTATTTCTATGGAAGGGTTCAAGGCTGGGCTTAAAGTGTATATACTGGAATGTTGCCAATGCAGTTGCTATTGCTGAACCTTCCTTATACATCAGTGTCCCCATACTCCTATTGGACATACAGTACATTGTTTGCGCCAGTGTGTGTATTCTCGACTATCTGAGAACCTGTGAATTTATTAATCACTGATTATATTTCTCTGTGTTGTTCTATCTATGAAACTGATTACTGAGTAACTTATTGTTGGTAACTAATACTCCTACAGTATGTACTTCTATGCAAGTTGTGCAATCAACCAATGTCTTTGTTCTGTGTTTCTATGACTTTCTATGACTTGATTTACCTGAAAATACTGTATGTAACTAATTCTGGGTCACCCCTGAAAAAAGGGACCCCTGGTCTAAGAGGGCTTACCCAGTTTCCAAAATGCCATAAATAAATAAATACCCAGGATAGGACAGCTAAGATGCAATATTCTACTTTTAAGTGGGCTCCCACATTTTGACCCCAAATGTCCAACAGTCTTTTTATGACCTGATGTTATGATCAAGACGGGTGGAATTTTTAAAATCCCATCCAAAAGAGGATTTCACTGTGCAACTGTGGAAACATGTTTCAGAGGGGATTTGAAAAATGACACCTGCCATATTCAGGATGCGGGGTTATACAAGGGATATGTTGAAGATTAGGGGCCCAAATCTGCAAAAAAGAAAGTCATAATTAAAGTTTTCGAACAATTTGTTTCCTCATAACTTAGTTGGCTTTTCACATTTTCACCCCCAATGTTCAACATAATATTTTTATTACCACTCCTTCTCAGCATGACAAGTGTCATTTATAAAACAAAGGCTGGAATCTCATTTTGCACCACAAGTGAAATACATTTTAGGTAGGATTTGAGAAATGACAGCTGTCACATTCATGAAGTGGTGGGAAAAATAGCTATGTTAAAAAGTTGGGGTCAAAATACTGAAAATAATCATAACTATGAACATGCATTGAAAAACTGCAATGTAGACTCATAATAACTTTGTTTTCTCATATTTGTACCCCACATTTTCGACATAGCTTTCTTACGAACCCACATAGCCTTCTTATGAGTCCACCTCATGAACAAGGGTGGAGAACATTTTCAAATCCTGCCCAAAAGGTAATTTCATGCCACAAGTGAAAAAACACATTTTGGCCAGGATTTGAAAATAGCAGCTGTGACATTCATAAGGTGATGTGAAGAAATGGCCATGTTGACAATTTGGGATCAAAATATTGAAAATGACCACAGTTATGAGCCTGTGTTCTTAAATTTCAACGTAGGATCATAACTTCATTGTTTTTTAAATATTTTGACCTCAAATTGACAACATAGCTTTCTTATGATCCCAACTCATGAACAAGGATAGAAATAATTTTCAACTCCTGCCCTAAAGATGATTTCAAACAGTGACTACAAAATCACCTTTTGGGATGTGAAAACACATTTTGGTCAGGATTTGAAAAATGAAAGCTGTTACACTGAGAAAATGCTGTCAAGACATGTCTATGTTAAAAATTTAGAGTCAAAATATTGAAAATTACCAAAGTTACAAGCCTGCATTCATCAGTTTTAATATAAACTCATAACTTTGTTTTTTTTTTTTATATATTTTTACCCCACATTTTCAGCATAGCCTTCTTATGAGCCCACCTCACGAACAAGGGTAGAGAAAATGTTCAACTTCAGCCTGAAAGGTGATTTCATGCAAGGACCATGAAACTGCCTTTCAAGACAGATCTGCCTAACTTCAATGCCATTGTTCATGAGGTGGGGTCCCAAAAAAGACATATTGAAAATCTGGGTCATAAATATTCAAAAATGACCAAATTATGCTACCAAGTTCAAAACCCCACAGAAATACTCTGAACTGCATACCTGATTTCCTCAGTTTGTGGTCCTGTGTTGAAGAGTGAAGACACGTCTGTTGTCCGGAGAGGATTACAGCATTGGACCCCCAGTGGGTAAGTAAGAGCTTGGGGGATTGGTGCTGAGTGGGAGGGTCAGGTAGGGGGACAGTAACTGCAGCAACTGACATCAATGGACACTTTTCTTTTTTACAGAGTTTAAAAAAAGCTATGTAGGACAATTTTATTTATTTTAGCTGGTGACACTAGGGGATTGGGCAACCCCAGTGTCAGTGTTATGTTTTGCAGCACCTGGGGTGGGATCCCTGGTGCTGCAAAGTAAAATGGGAAGGGGTGGGGTAGCAGCTGGCAAGGAGGAATGGGCACCCCGTGTCAGAATATTAAGATGCGTTGGACTTGGTAGGGGGTGGCAGTTACGGCAACAGCTACAACAAACATTGATGAACAGTTTTCTCTTTTGCAGGGTGCATTAAAAGAAAACTACAAGGGATGGTTTTCTTTATTTCAGGTGGTGACACTGAGGGATTGGGCACTCTCCGTGTCAGTGTTGTGTTTGCGAAGGTGGTGTGGGGTGGTGGGTGCTGAGTGAGAGGGTTGGGTAAGGGGACAGTAACAGACATTGATGGACAGTTTTCTTTGTCACAAGGTGTCACCCTCAGCAGGCTGATCATGACAGATCAGTTGTGCTTGCTGGGTGGCAGTTATGCAGATGAAAGGAATGGGTTGGCTCTCTCTCTTTTGAAATACACAAAGTGTCTGCGCAGCAAGCCCGAACAGTGTCATGATCAGCCTGGTTGTTGATTGGTGTTACGATGATGAGCTCCTTGCAGACCACTCTGCATTGGACTGACAGTGTCACACTCCTCAAAAGCCACTCTCCTAACAAAATGTTGACAGCACTTGCGTGCACGGCAAACATAAAAATCACTGAAAGAGTAAGCAAAAAACTGATGACCAGAAATTATATTGAATAAAGCAAGGGATGGTGTGGTTACTTGAATTTAATACACACCCTCAGTGTGTGATGCCAGAATAAACCCCTCGAGCTTTGCTCCATAGTTTTATGTGGCATCCACACCTCAGGTGTTTATTAAATCCTCATAATGCACACCACCCCATCTATTATTCTCTATGTAATTCCATGGAGGGGTTCTGATGACATCACGAACCACAAAAATACGGAACTCTCTGAACATTCCATCTCACAATACCATCAGTCTGATGTTAGAACCATGGCATTATTCATTGATGGTGTTACATCAATGGTACTGTGAGAGCTGAATGTCACTCTTTCCATATAGGAACAAGTGACCATCAATGGGTTACACATACAATCATGCAGATTGGTTCAGCATGCATTGTGACATGCCCAACATTGCAAAATAACATACAGAGAATAATGCATGAGTAACCATGCACAAGAAGACTGTGTTTCCATCAAGGGGTTTAGATGACAGCATACATGAAACTCAAGAGAAAAGTTCAATAAGTCCATGCTATCATCCAAACGATGAGATGGAAACACACACGCTAAGTTGTATGAGGTTACTCACATTATATAATATATAGTAAATTTTTTTGTTTGTTTGTTTGTGTTTTTTAACAAATATCTAGCACCTCCAAAGACTTAGAGCATGTAAAACAGGTTACTCGCCTGTAACAGCAGTTCTAGGAGTGATATATGTTGTTCATCCACACTGTTTGGCATGTCCCTTTCACTTTAAATCTTGCCGGAAGTCTTCAAGCTGGCTCCTCCCACCCACCCAGGTGGTATATACCTCGGCTCTGCCCCATGACGCCAGATCTTAGCTTGCTGGAAGCCAGGTTGTGTGTGTCCACAGCCGGGGAGGTCGGGTGGGTCCATGTGGATGAACAACATATACCACTCCTAGAACTACTGTTACAGGTGAGTAACCAGTTTTTCTAGGATCGTGGATATGTTGTTCATCCACACTGTTTGGCAGACTCCTAGCAGTTCTCCAGGAGGAGGGAGGCAAGGTGCACACCCCCTACTTAGGAAACAGAGATTGGAGAACCGAGGCCCCCAAACCAGCATCCCGGCGTGACTCAAGGTCGATGTGGTAGTGGGTAATGAAGGTGTTTGCTGACTTCCAGGTAGCAGCCCAACATATTTCCTGGATAGGGAATGTCCCTGGAAGCAGCCACCAATGCAGCAGTATGGCGGGTAGAATGAGCTCTTATCCCTCTGGGAGGCTCCTTGCCCGCCAACTCATAGCACAGACCTACGCATGATGTAATCCATCTTGCTATGGTCTGTTTGGCTGCAGGTCTGCCAGAAGTGGCTTCAGCATAGGTGACAGACAGCTGGCGAACCTCTCAATGAATTTCCACCGTCCTCTCCTTATAATAGGAGAGAGCACGTCTCGGGTCCAAGGTATGGAGCCTGCACTCGGCCTACAAGGTGTAATTAGGGTAGTATACTGGCAGAGTCAACACCTGGTTAAGGTGAAACTCTGACACCACTTTCAGAAGGAATTTCAGGTGGGGGCACAGGACAACTTTATCCCTGTGCAAGACCAGATGGGGGAGTCCACCAAAAGTGCCTGGAGCTCCCCTGTCCTTCTGGCAAACGTAATAGCCACCAGGAAGGCCAACTTCCATGACAAGTGTGACAGCTCACACTTGTGCATTGGTTCGAATGGCTTGCCTATGAGCTCTTTACCAGTACCGGCAGTAGATCCCACGGAGGTGGAGGTTCACGCACCGGAGGGGATATGTGATCCAGGCCTTGGAAAAAGCACCCATCCACTGTCTCCTGCACCAATGTCAGCTGACTGGCCCATGTCCGGTAAGCATAAATGGCTGCCAGGTGCACCCTAAGGGTTGATGATCGTAGACCTCCTTTGGAGAGAGACCAAAGGTAGTCGAGAATGTTAGCCACCGAACAGGATAAGGGATCCAGACCCTTACCCTGACACCAAATGGAGAACCTTTTCCATTTGAAGGCATAACATTTTCTGGTTGATTCCTTTCGAGATGCCTCCACCATGGTGTAGACATCTTCAGAAAGACCCAAAGCCTGGAACTCTAGCCGCTCAGGTACTAGGCTGTGAGTTGCAGGGATTGAAGGTCCAGATGGAAGACCTTCCCCCAGGTCAGAGATATCAGGTTCAGGTGTGTACAAAGCCGCTCCGGGGGCCTGCAGCTGAGGCTGAGGAGATCTGGATACCAGAACTGGCACGGCCAGTCTGGGGCTACCAGAATCACCTTCGCCTTGTCCTGCCTCACCTTGAGTAACACCTTGTGGATCAAGGGAAATGGAGGGAAGGTATAAAGGAGGCCTGAGGTCCACGGCCTCGAGAAGGCATCCCCCTGCAGCGAGCCCTGCTGAGGTGGGCAGGCATGATACAGCCTCAGCTTGGTGTTTTCCCTGGAGGCAAACTGGTCCACCATTGGTTTGCTCCAATGGCAGAACAGGCTGTAAGCTACCTCTGGATGGAGAGACCACTCAAGGGATGTCTGGCCTATATGGCTGAGAGCTTCCACCAGCTGGTTCGAGGCTCCTGCCACATGGATGTCTAGGAGATCTGCCTCTAACTGGCTTACGAGGGTCCAGATGAGGAGCATCTCCTTGCACAGTAGATGGGAGTGTGTGCTGCCCTGTTTGTTGAGGTAATACATGGTCGTGGTATTGTCCGTCTGGACCTGAACCACTTAACCCCAGAGCTGAGGAGTAAAAGCTGACAGTGCCAGTCTGACTGCTCTGAGCTTCAACAGGTTGATGTGGCATCGGGACTCCTCGGGGGTCCAGAACCTGTGGGCCCTGTTGTCCCCCATGTGGGCTCCCCAGCCCATGAGAGAGGCATCGGCTGTAAGGACTACTGTCGGCTCGGGATGAACACACGGGATCCCTTCCTGCAACCGGTCTGGGGCAGTCCACCACTGGAGAGCGTCCCACATCTTCTGGGTTACAGTGATCAGCTGGTCGAAATGACCATTATGCTGAGTCCACTAGGTGGCCAGCTCCCATTGGAGGGGGCGCATGTGCAACTGGGCCTAACGGACTACTGAGGTGCATGCCACCATGTAACCCAGAAGGTGCAGAAAGTCCCAGGCAGGGCTCAAGTACCCAAGTAGAAATGATTGGGTAAAGGAGGAGAGAACCTCTGCCCTGTCCACCAGGAGCTGGGCTCTGGCTTGACAAGAGTCGAGCTCTGCCCCGATGAAGCCCATCACCTGGGAAGGCACGAGTTCTGACTTGGCCTCGTTGATCAGGAGGCCGAGTTGAGAGCAGGTCTGGAGGCCCAGATCCCTGGATCTCTCCACCTCCTGTTGGGTGGAACCTGCCAGGAGCCAATCATCGAGGTAGGGATAAATTCTGACTCCCCGATGCCGGATATGAGCCGACACCACTGCAATGCATTTGATGAAGACCCATGGGGCTGATGACAGGCCGAATGGCATGGCTCGGAACTCATACAGGGTCCTTTCGACCCTGAAGTGGAGGAACCGCTGATGGGAAAGACGGATTTGGATGTGAAAGAACACATCCTGCAGATCCAGTGAACAGAACCACATGTTTCACTCCAAGGATGGTATGATCTGGGACAGAGTGAACATCCGAAAGGTGCATGACCTGAAAAACTGATTCAGGTCATGGAGATCTAGAATGGGGCACCAGCCCCCTGTCCGCTTGGGCACCAGGAAGTACCTGGAGACAAAGCCTGGGTCTGCAGACGGATCCGCCACGATAGCTACTGTCTCCTTGAGGAGGAGCTGAGCAATGTCGTCTCGAAGAGCCAACTGGGTGGATGCAGAAATCTGTTCTTCCCGAGGAGTGCAGGCTTGGCTAGGAGGGTACTACTCAAATTCTAGAGGCAGTCCCTGACTGACCACTTCGAGAACCCACCTGTCCGTAGTGATAACAGACCAGACAGAAAGGAAGTGGCGGAGCAGGCCCCACATGGGAGGACTCAGAGCTGGCACAACGGAGATGTAGTGGCAACCCCCACCCCATCACTGGGCAGGCTTAGCGGAGGAGGAGGCTCCAGGACCTGAGCCTCGGCCTCCTTTGTGGACCCGTTGAGGTCCAGGCTTGGGCCGAGGGCATCAAGCTTGAGCCTGCTGCTGATACTGCCATCCTCCTTGGTAGAAGTACTGCTGAACTGCAGGGGAAGAGTGCCAAAAAGGCTTCTTCTTTTTCTTCTGCTGGTTCTTGCCCAAAGAACTCTTGGCAGAAGTGGTGTCCAAGGTGGCAATGGACTGCTCAATGCGCTGTAGGTGACCGGCCACTCCAGGGCCAAACAAGTCAGTCCCAAGGAAAAGCACATCAGCTAACTTATGCTGAGTATCCACTGGGAAGGAGGAGAGCCTCAGCCAAGCCCTGCGGCAAGAGGCCACTGCAGCAGCCATCGAGCGGGCTCAAGAATCCCCAATGTCCAGGGCCATCTGGAGCTGCTGTTTGGCAACAGCACGGCCCTGGTCCCAGACCTGCTTAACCGTGGTTTGCATGCCCGCATGGAGATGTGGGAGGACTTCATCTAATGACCCGAGAAGGGCATGAGAGAAGTGTGCCATGATGACAGCTGAACTGGCCTGATGAAGACCCAAGGAGGAAGCCGCACGGACTTTCTGCGCCGAAAGGTCTAAAAGCTTGGACTCCTTATTGGGGGGATGGTGAGTGTCGGCATAACTGCCAGTATCTCTGAACACAGAGGCAGTCACCAGGCTCTCGACCGAAGGGTGCTCTGTGAACCCCGCAAGGGACCCCATGGGTACCATGTACTTGCGGGCCATGCGGGCAGATGGTGCTGGACATGAGGCAGGGCGCTGCCACAGTTCAAGTGCCAGACCAATAATGGCCTTGGCCACAGGAAAGGCCTCCATCGGGGCATCTCCTCTCTTGAGGATGTCTGTGAGAGGGTACTCTGCCTTTTTCTGAATGGGATCCAGGGGCATCCCTGTAGAATCAGAGATGAGACAGAGGATCCCTTGGAAGGAGGATGGACCTTCCTCCATCCCTGTGCCAACGGACGACTCATCATCCCTGGGATGAGAGTGGAGCCCGGTGCCATCTGAGTCCAAGAAGTCAGGGTGCAGCTGCCTGCCACCCAAATCACCCTCGACCCATCAAGGATGGTTCCGGGGTGACCGTTACTGACAGACATCGGGGAAGCCTGGTACTCTTTGGAAGGAGCTCCTCCCACAGGCTGCTTAGGCGGTGGCTCCACCACTATCGGTGGAGAGACCAGCAAAGGCCAAACTAGAGGACCGACTGGCCCTGCGGTTGGGGGAACCAAAGGCTTTGGTTCTGAGGGGGTCAGCTTCGGCCTGGGAGGCGAGAGCCAAGTAATGGCCGTGGTAGGCAGTGGAGCCGGCTTCTGCCCGGTCAAAATCAGCTGTTGCCGCATAAGGTCCTCGTAGCACCGGAGTTTCTGTCGGAGCCTCTCCTCATCTGAGGAGGACGAGGACGACCTGTGGCGTCACCTCTTTTTGGAGCGCTTGTGGCTCTTCCTCAGTCGTTCAGCCGAAGGGGTTCTGGACCTCGGCCGAGATCAGGCAGGCCGACTCGGTTGATTGGGAGACACCATAAGTATTGGTGAAACCCGGGGGGTCCAGAACCGGGACCGCGATGGGGACACCAGCGGGCTGGGTCTCCTCACTGGGGAAAATGAAGACCGGAGTCCTCTCCAAGGAGTTGTCAGCCACGGCCGGTGACAGAGGGTCGAGTGGGTCGAGAACAAATTCGACTTCATCGGCCACTTCCTCGGTCATCTGGCCAGACAGAAGGTCCGTAAATCCTGTGGCCAAAGAGGTGATCTCGACTGAGGTCAAGACCGCATGCTCCTAGGACTGAGACCTCTCTCGGTCCCAAGAGTGCCTTCATTGAGATGAAGACGAACTGGGTTCTCTGTCCCTCTTTCAAGGGCAGGAGGAGTGCGAGCCCATGGGCACCTCACCCCAAGTGGGCAGAGACTGGCACAACTCCTTAAAAGAACCTGTGAAGGTGCAGCCCAGGTTGAGTGGAACGAAAAAGCTTTGATTCACTGAAGCACTGGAGGCTTCTTCTTTGAATGCTTTCATGCTTTCCAGCTGCTCGGCGGAACCCACGGCCATGGAAACTGCCCACCTAGCATCCTTAGACTTCACCGGAGGATTCCTTTTCTCCAGTCTCCCCAACTTCAAACATGCCAGGCAGTCGTCCAGGACATTGGATGGAAGGCCAAGCAGAAACTGCAGGACGAGGTGTCATGGCTGACACCTAGGCAGTAGACGCACGTGAGATGGGATCGATGCGCAACATCTTCTGGCTGCAAGGACAACGGAAAAATCCTGGACAAGATTTCTCTTCCATGATCGAGGATGCAAAAGCACGATCGCTAACTCAAACGAGTTTTAATCTCGGTAAAACTGAAGTTTTGAAAGCCAGGGCCTACAAAATGTGAGAGCACGAGGGAGGCAACCTGTATCTTCCAGTGGAAAGGAAGATCTGGCGTCATGGGGTCCAGCCGAGGTATATACCACCTGGGTGGGTGGGAGGAGGCAGCTTGAAGACTTCCGGCAAGATTTAAAGGGAAAGGGACATGCCAAACAGTGTGGATGAACAACATATCCACAATCCTAGAATGGCTATTTAGCTAGGGAATGGTGCATTGAAATAGAGGATTGCTAGAAACATAGAAATTGTTGGCAGATAAGGACCGCTAGACCCATCCAGTCTGCCCGTAAGCCCTACATTTGTATGTGGTCTCTGACCCTATTGGTTAGCGGTCTTTCTTCACTGCCTCCCACCCCAAGGCTCCATTGTGCCTGTCCCAAGCATGTTTTAAACCCTCCACTGTGCTTGCTCCCACCACCTCTTGTGGCAGACCATTCCATGCATCTACCATCCTTTCTGTGAAGAAAAGTTTTCTCACATTTTCTCTCAGTTTACCCCCCTCTAATTTCATATCATGCCCCCTCATTCTTGTACTCCTTCTACAATGGAAGAGGCCTCCCCCCCGCACCTTGTTCATGCCCCAGAAGTACTTGAATGTTTCTATCATGTCCCCACCATACCTCCTTTCCTCCAGTGAGTACATATTGAGGTCCTTTAGTCTCTCCCCATATGTTTTGTGGTGTAAGCCATGTACCATCCCGGTCACCTTTCTCTGGACCGCCTCCACTCTGTCAATGTCCTTGCACAGGTGTGCCCTCCAGAACTGCATGCAGCCCCCTAAACAATCAATACAGTCTCCAAAGTAAAGTTATTTTGTGCATTTATCAATTACCAGGTAACTGTAAACCTGGAGTTTTCCATACTGTGCAAAAAAAAAAAAAAAAAAGACAGCAAGGAAAAAGTTGCATGCACCAGGTATTGTTCAGAAAGATGCTGTCTAATTTATTTATACAAAATGACAGTGTTAATGTGCAAACATCACAAATATATGTGCAAACAAAAAACAGCTGGTGTTAAGTTTCCCAAATATAAGTGTAACTGTGCGGACATAGCATACTCTCATGCCTGGCTATGCTAAGTACATTTACTGACTGAGGCAGCTTCACATATGGAGAACTCACATGACATCAAGTGAAAAATCACAAAAGTTGCTAGTTATCATCTGATGATCTGAACAGCCCAAATGCCTTGGTGCTTTGCTTTCATGATCTTCGTTAGGAGGTACCCTGATTTCATGACTGAATAACTTTGCTTTGAGACTGTATGTTTGTTTTTTTACACAGAAGTCACAGAAATGTCTCCCCCCCCAAAAAAAAAGGCATCAACATCCCAGGGTTGGAAACAGACTTGGGAGTCAGAGGGACAGCCAGGGGGAGAAGAACTGAGCATCCCAGGGACTGCTCTCCTTCTTGAGGGAAGGGGGAAGCGTGTCCGGTGCATTGTGAACCTCTGGCAGAGGCTGGTGGTGTCGCCGCTGCTGGTGCCTCATGCTAGAGGGGGATGGGGTGAATGCTGGCAAACAGGGAGGGAATCTGGAGACAAGGAGGACACTCTGGTGAGAGTGTCCTAAGTTAAGAGTGTTTTACACTATCTGGAGATCATCAGCGTCCCTCTGGGGAGAGGGGAGTGTCAGGCCATTGCCTCGTAACTATGTGGAGGCTACATACCGTACCTCCAGCCTGCTTTGTGTGCAGCAGAGAATTCTGGGACATTGGAGGCTGGCATAGCTCCACCAGCCCCATGTGAGCAGTACGCTTAATTGTTTTTAAATGAACAGAAGTCTGCCGGGAGAAAGGTAGAGTACTGTACAGTATTTTTGAAGTCTGCCAAATAAGGTAATGGTTATAACAGGTATCTAGGCATTTTTCTGTTGTTTTAAGATTACGAGGTACTGGAAGTGACATAACACTACTTTCGGTCCTCAGGCATTTCAGGAAGCACCCCACGTGAGCAGGGCTGAGCTTGAGTGGGGTTAGCTTATGTTGGCACACGCGAAGGCTCAGCTGGGACAGACAAGACAGCAAGCCACTAAACTAGAACTACCTAAACACAAGGTCATTAGCAGACACACTAAATATTAGCTGATACCTAAAAAGAGCCTTTAGAATATTAAGTTCACTGCCCCCACAGTTAGTCAACCCCCTCCCCCAAGGAGATGCAGAGGTTACACTACTTAATGTTGATACTAGTGCCTGTGAAGGAACTGATTTGGGAAAACCAGACAGTAGTCCCCCATTTCTTCCCCTAACACAATTAAAATGCAAAACATTGGAGAACCCTGTGTTAGGGAGGTCGGAAGAAGTGCCAATACCACAATCAATGAAATACCTGGAGTAGAGGTAAACACAGCTACAGCAGCAGTATATGAGACTGGAAATATGGGAAAAGCTGTAGGCAGTAGCACACTGGAAGAGGGAAATTCCACACTATGGATGGTGAATTTGACATGCAAAATGGCAGGGCAGAAGGAGCAAATGGGATCAAATGGCTGCATAAAATGCACTTATATTAGGGAACTAGAAAATAAAATAAAAATACTACAGGAACAAATAAATATACAGGCAGGAATTAAAGATATTGAGAAATTTGTCTCCTCGACTAGGAGATTATTAAATGAAAAAGAGAGGGTAAAGCAGCGGTCAGAGATCAATAAAGGACCTATGAACAAAAGGAAAGATAGACTGGAGGGTAGTGGCCCAGATATAACAAGAGAAGAAGACTGGTGTCTAGTTAAAAAAGGGTCCAGGAAAAAAAGGAGCGACATTAACAAGCCCCTAGAGATAACAAACAGATATGAACTTTTGGAAATAATTCCTGACCACAGAGATGTGACATCAATCTCACAAGAGACTTCCCTACAGCAAGGAATAAGTAAGCAATAATACCCAACAGGGTGGGCAGTATTGGGCAATACCGGACCACCCAGGGCATAATAGCCCCTGGAAGGTCTGGTATTCCCCAATACTCTGCTCTGGTGTGCTGGCTAGAAAAATGGGCAACTATATTTTATATATATACTACGAAAAATGCATTAAATGTTTAAACTCTTGACTGTTTAATTTATTTTGTGACAAAATACTTCCTCTGCCTGTATTTTCAGTGTTGTGTTTTGTTTTTTTGCAAACAAGGGACTTTTGGTCTGGTGGAACCTCTGTAGTTTTGTTTCATACTGGTTGTCATGGTTCCCCCCACACACACACACATATATCACACACATGGGAGTTAAGTTAAACTGCTTTTGTTTCTGTATTTTATTTGTTTCAAATCATTCATTCTGGCTACTTTGTGAGCACGATCCTTTTTAAAATGCACAGGTACTGTGGCCAGGAGTTGCTGCCTGCTTTTCAGTGTAGTGCAAGTTTCCAGCCCTGAGGTATGGCCAAGACTGTTTTTTTTCCTGTTGGGTATTGTGAGAAGGGCAGAGTAGAGCGGTTGTGAGCGCGATCTCTTTTTTGAAATGAACAGGTACTGTGTTGAGGAGTTGCTGCCCACTTTTCAGTGTAGTGCGACTTTTCTGCCCTGAGGTATCATGGAGAATACTGTTTTTCCCTATTGTGCGTTGTGAGAGGGGCAGAGTAGAGCTAAGAATAAAAAAATATGTGGTTTCTGCACCTCTGCAGCTTTGGTAAGGGCTCTGCATTTGTGGTTTCCGTGAGAAGAAAGGGTACAAATCCAGAATGGGGATGTTTAGCTGCCAGTTTATTAGAGTTGGGCACTGCTGACCACCAGTTATGTGAAGCCAATCATGCTGATGGCTTCCTTTTTCTTTTGTTTTCTTTTTCTAAATATGTAGTTAGTGTTTGTTTACTTTATTTAACTTAAGAGAGACTGGGAGAGCAAACGACTGCCAACTTGCTCACTAAGCAGCAGAAGAAAATGGCGGCTGGTCACTTTGGAAATTCAGGGTGCCCAACAATACACTAAGTAATGGGGCACCCTGAATTGGCACTTCTTTCTTAAAGGGCTCTATTGAAAAATACCCATCCGCTAGTCTTCCTGTCCTAGCAAATCAGAATGCCAGGATTTACTTGCCCATTTTCTAAACTTACATCCATTATGTCAGATAGAGGATAGAAGAAGCACAACTGGGAGCGTAAGCAGTTCTAGAACAAACCCAAATGATGCTCAAGCAATTAATTATCCCACAGCCTGTGAAAGAACAGGAGCACTGGCTAAACTAACCAATCATGAAACACCAAATAACCCCTCCAAATCTAGGATGTAGTACAGAAACCACTATAAATTGTGATAGAAACCTAAAGATGTAGTAATTATAGGAGACTCAATCCTTCGGCACACAGATAGGATTATTTGTGGGGGTAGAAAAGAACATGTGACCCTATCCTGTCTACCGGGAGCAGGAATAAATGATGTAAGCAAGATTCTCCCTGGCTTCCTGGAAAACACGCAAGAGCCATAAGTACTCCTTCATTTAGGGACAAATGACAGAGGAGAAAGAAGTGTGACACAAATATAGTGGGACTTTGAGAAGGTGGGAGCAGAACTCAAAAAAGAAAAATGCACTTTAATTATCTCTGAAATCCTACCTGTACCCAGGGCTGGTAGAGCTAAAATAAGTGAAACTCTAAGATTAAATGGGTGGTTAAAGAGATGGTGCGCTAGGGAAACTAAGACTTTTGAGAACATTGGCATCACTTTCAGAATGGGCATAGATTACATGCAACTGATGGCCTCCACCTAAATAGGATAGAAAGTACTGTAGGGTACTAGTAGATGGAATTCAAAACAAAATAATGCACCATTTAAACTAAATGAGGAGGTGCAGGGGGGAGGAAAATATACTAACAATAAAGAGGGACAATCAAAATCAGACACATCTAAATGGAAATCTCCACTGATAAATGCTAGGAGCCCAAGAAATAAAAAAGGAGAACTAGAAATCATATTGAATGAGGTGAACATAGCACTGTGCTCTATAACAGAAACATGGTGGAAAAAAGAAAAGTGGGGGGGTTGAAATAGAAGGCTACCAGCTGTTTAGGAGAGAAGGAGATGATAGATAAGGAGGGAGAGCTGCACTATATATCAGGAATGACATAACTACTACTGAAATCCACAGCTTTCTATACTCCAAGATGGAACAACCTTGGGTGCAACTAACTCCCTTCATAGATAAATAACTGTGGAAGCATGCTACAGACCACCATCTTTAAATAACATAAAGGCCATAGAGTTCATTAGACAGATTGGAATCCAGGATCCGGGAAAAAGGCTACTGATCATGGGGGATTTCAACGTCCCTGAAATAGACTGGGAACAATGGAAATCCAGCTCAGGAGTACAACCGAGATCTTAGAAGTGTTGGACGGACTAGGGATGGAGTGCCATGTATTAGTACAATAAAGAAAATCATATATTCGATCTGGTGATAAGCAACATGGGTGACACACTAGAAGAAGTATGCATTAGACAGCCCTTACTTGGCAGTGACCATAGCGTGGTAGACTTCTCAATTGGAATAAAAGCAAAAACCCAGAGAGGGGACAGCAGAATGAAATGATATGACCTGGCAGATTACAATGAATTAGAGAACCAAATGATGCAGTGGGACTGGGGCAACGCATTTGAGGGATGAACAGTCTCTCAAATGTGGGCTGAGCTCAAAACTTTTCTACATGATTTAGTAGATAGAACCATACCAATTAGAAACAAATAAAATCATAGGGGTCAGATTCCAGCATGGTTCAACAGGAAAATCCAGAAGTTTATAACAGCAAAAATCAGACTATACATAAGGGCCAAAAGTGAGGGAAGAAACATAGAAACATAGAATCTAACGGAGATTAGAACCGCTTGGCCCACCTAGTCTGCCCATTTCCCTACCTGATGGATAAGCTGCAGATTCTAGTTAATCAACAGCTTACTTCCTCCTACCCCCCACTAGAATTGGCTTATGCCTGTCCCATGCATTCTTGAATTCTCCCACTGTTCCTGACCCCACAACCTCCTCAGTAAGGCTGTTCCATGCATCCACAACCCTCTCTGTGAAAAAATACTTTCTAACATTACCTCTGAGCCATCCTCCCTCTATCTTCAAATTGTGCCCCCTTGTTCTTGCACATTTCTTCTTCTGAAAGATACTACCCTCTTGTACTTTGTTAATTCCCTTGAGATACTTGAAAGTTTCTATCATGTCCCCCCTCTCCCTCCTTTCCCCAAGGGTACACATATTAAGCTGCTTTAGTTTCTCCTCATATGTCTTCTGGTGCAGACCCTGCACTATTTTGGTTGTCCTCCTCTGAACAGCCTCCACTCTGTCTATGTCTTTTGCAGAGATGGGGTCTCCAGAACTGCACACAGTACTCCAGATGGGGTCTCACTAACTGTCTGTACAGAGGGATAACAACTTCCTGTTTTCTACTGTTGATGCCTCTCCCCATGCATCCCAGTATCCCCCCAGCCCTCCTTACTGCCTTCTCACATTGCTTGCCCACCTTTAGGTCATCTGATATAATTACTCCTAGGTCTCTTTCAATTGTTGTTGTTGTTATTAACTCACCCCCCATTGTGTACTCTTCCATTGGGTTTTTGTTTCCAGGTGCATTACCTTGCACTTCTTTGCATTGAATCTGTACTAAATATACCAATCTCTACAAATCCAAGCTAAGGGAATTAAAAAAGGAACTAAAAAAGCTAAAAAGCAATGGAGGTTAGTCTGGTAAACAAGGTGGGTAATGATAAAAAGGCTTTTTATAACTATGTTGGAAGCCTGAGGAATACAAACAGCAATATAGGCCCCTTAAACAGGGAAATAATACAATAGCTAACTGCCTTACCATGGCCAAAGAATTCAATATTTACTTTGAGAGTGTATACTTGGATAGTGATGTTAAGATAACTGATAATATAGGCCCCATGGATAACAATTTGGTGTTCACATCAAAAACAATCAGGAATAAACTTGACCCCACCAAATCAGCTGGCCCGGATAATCTGCACCCTAGGTTACCAAAAGAACTGCTCCGGTACTATGCCACCCATTACATGCCATATTCCACAAGTCACTGAGGGAAGGATCGATGCCAGAGGACTGCACATCAGAAAATAGAATGCCATACATAAAAAGGGATCTAGAGCAGAGTGTTGTAATTACAGACCCATTAGCCTTATCAGTATTGCAGGTAAACTATTAGAGGGTTAATTAAAAAATTGATGGGCCAACACCTTCTGGAGGTGGGCAATATTGATATATACCAACATGGGTTTCAAAAGGGTAGGTCTTGTTTGACTAACGTGAATCACTTCTTCGAACCAGTGAACGAAGCTTTGACTAGAGATATTCTGGTCGATATTCTCTATGCAGACTTCAAAAAGGCCTTTGACAGTGTCTCTCACTCCAAATTGCTAAACTCCCTAGAGGAAATAAAACTGAACAAATGTCTTATTAGATGGGTAACTGCCTGGCTGACAAACACAAGGCAAAGAGCATCCATAAGGGACACTTATCTGACTGGGTACCTGTTACTAGTGGGGTCCCTCAGGGATCTGTTTTAGGCCCCACCCTTTTTAGTGTTTTGGTATCAGCCATATCCTGTAAGAACAGTACATGGATTGAAAAATTTGTGGAAGAGATAAAAATAGGGGCATTCATCTCTAATGAATATGATGCTAAAATGTTCCAAGAAAACATAACTGCATTAGCAGAAGTTGCAGGGAGCAAGAAACTTAGATTTAACATTAACAAATTCGAGATCATGCATTTGGGCAAAAAGAACAAGAAATGTACATACCACATAAATAGAATTACTATAAATGCTATAGCCACTGAGAGAGATCTTGGAGTAATAATAAGTAGCAATATAAATTTTACTAATAACTGCACCGCGGTGGTTAAGAAGGGGTATGGAATACTTGCTTCAATCAGAGGAAATAGTAAGAGTAGATTAATGGAAGTACTCATGCCACTGTACACTGCCTTGGTGCGTCCACACCTTGAGCACTGTGGACAGTTCTGGGCACCACATCTGAAGGGTGGGCATAAAGAGGATGGAGGGGGCCAGAGGAGAGCGACCAGGATAGTGGACAGGATGCAGGGTAGATTCTATGAGGAGAGACTTAGGGCCTTGTTACAGATGAGGTTTATATACAGTACATAAGATAATTCCTTGGTATAGCCACATTAATTTAAGTATCCTGTGAATATGGTACTAGATATATATATAAATGTTTGATCCACATTTAATGGAGACAGATTTGAAACTGTAACCTGCAGTTAAAGTATGTACTTGGTATAAATTTACCAAGTACTTTCACTGTTTGTATATATACATATCACTTTAACAGGTAACTATTTAAGGCATGGTGTCTGGTAGTGCATTATCTCTGAAGAAGCTCAGCAGCACTTCAGTACAAAGTTAGATGCGCTTAAGTGATGATGATGATGGAGCCAGTTACCACCATGTATTTTGTGACATGCCAGTAAGTCTATTGTCACCTTATGCTCTAATTAATGTTTTTGTAGCTTTTAAAAAATATCTGAGCTCTGTGCTGATTGTCAGCTCCTGGGTGCTCCACTCCTTTTTCATTCTGATTGCTGCCATTTGTGAGTGCACCAGAGCACATCCAGGTGCAGCTTTTCCTTACTCGCTTTACTAATTAAAACAACAAACAGAGTTACATT
Source organism: Neoceratodus forsteri (assembly GCA_016271365.2). NCBI lineage: Eukaryota > Metazoa > Chordata > Ceratodontiformes > Ceratodontidae > Neoceratodus > Neoceratodus forsteri. Next base: position 301,206,555 of record CM057450.1, on the reverse strand, counting down.
ATAAGAAAAATGAACGTATGCTAAGTGACACCTTCCTGCCTGTTATGTTTTATTTGTTGTCCACGTCAGGCAAAACAGCAACGTAACATTATTACATTAAACAAAGACAAACACTGCCCTCCCCCCATCACCATCACCACAAGTATCAGAGTGGCTGCCACTCACCTTTGAAACAAACAAAACGAAAGGAAGAGAGATTTTCCAAAATGAACATTGGTCAGGGCTTAGGCTGTAACTGACCTTTTGCTATAATTTATGGGCTAGGGAAATAAGGACACCACCTTTAGTCTTGCTATACTATAGCTGGTCAGTATACTTGGCTGTGTACAGCAGTGATGCAACAAATGAAACATTATCTAATACTCAAACAGTATTTTATTAAAAAATGTGATGGACTGCCACGGTAGTGACTTTTAATCAGAACATGATCCTTAAGCTGCTGCTGGCTAAGACTTGGGAGTGTTACCTACAGTAATTGCTATATTAGATAAAACAGCAATGTATCATACAAACTGAAGGAAAACAGATATTTAGCCATTTATTAACTCTTTAAAAAGCAAAACACAGAGGGCTGTCTCTTGACCTCCTCCCACCTCAGAATACAGGCCTGAGAGCTATGGCAGCTCAACTTGAAATAAAGAAAAACAAACAAAAGAGCAAGAGAGATAGCAAAAACTAACTTTGGCTAGGGTTAAGCCTGCAACACATCTCATGTTCTACTTGATATGAACTGCTGAGACAGGAATAACCCTGACTTTAAAGAGGGAGTCCCCAAAAGGGTTACATCAAAGATTCAGACTCAGTAAATCCTCAATAAGCCACATACCAAAAACAAACTGGTCAGAGACGATATGGCTGTGGAGAGCTTATAGGAGCAGCTTGAGTATTGAGAAAAGAATATGTGGTGCTCTCGCCTCACTGAAGTCAGCCTGCCACCTACTGAAGGATGGGTTGTAGCATAGCTGAAGAAGCTATAGCAAGAGAAGGTGGGGATGTACTGATGCCCGTGTAAAACACTCATGAGATTGCACCTGAAATACTGCATTCAGTTCTGGAGGCCCCATCTGAGGAAAAAAAACATAGACAAGGAGGAGGTGGTGCAGTGGAGGGCAACTACAATGGAGCAGGGCATATGGGATAAGACCTATGAGGAAAGACTAGCCAAGTTTTTCTTTTTTTTTTAAACTTTATTTATTCACCTTCCTTGGTGAACTCTCTCCAGCATCCTTCTGAGCCCCCAGTCTCTACCTCCCGTCGTGCCCACCTTACTCCACACCCCCCCTAGCCTGGCACATCCCCCGGGTCTGAACCCTCTGGGGAAGGGCTGCCCTATCCACCCAGGGCACTCTATCTATAGGGTTGAGCTCTGGGCCGGGAAGGTGGGGCACCCCAGAGAGGCGCAACAGACATTGGGAGTGTGGACCAGAGGGGGAGGTGCCTTTGCCTATCCCCGAGGAAGGAGTATTTCTGTGTTTTTACCCTCCCCAAGCTCAGACATGCAATGGCCTGGTGATGCCCACGCAGTCTCACTCTCCACCGCTACTTTTGCTGCCATGATGTGCGCAGTGCCTCCAGTCTCCACCGGGGGCCACTGCAGTGCTAGGCAAACTTGGAATCCTCCCCAGAGAGAGGAAAGCTGTCCTCCAGATGCTCGATCGTCTCTCTCCCCTGCCGACCCCCGACAACCCGGGCTTGTTCCCTAACCTGGGTTGCCAGCATGATGCGAGGTGCGGCATCCAGCGCCTCAACCCTCAACGACACTGGGCCGGCTACAAAGACTAGCCAAGTTGATATTTAAAATATTAATTTCATTTGGGTAAAGCTTTTAAACTATTTCAAATATTGAATTTTTATAACATATGCCAGTTGAGATTCGATACATGATATATCGAATCTTAACTGGCATATCCTGTAAAATATCACTTGCAGTGTGGTCATGCTTTTACCCATTATTTCTAATGAATTTGCACAATGCAGATCTGCTGAGAGGCAGTTTCAATGTGGTCTTCCTGTTACTCATTTTTACAATGCGTTTTCCTAGAATATGCCTGCTGATTGCTATATACTGTATTTAGCCTGGATAGCTCACAAAAGTGGCATCTTATTTTCAGTGGGGTGCTACAGCTATACAATATTATGCTGCAATGCGTAAAATCAGAACACACTTTAAAACAATATTTTATATTTGGATTAGGCTACCCTGAATAAATACATCATAACAATGGTAAAATCATGACCACACTGAAAACAAGATATTGCATCTAATCTGGGACATCATGAGTAAATACAGTGCAAAAATGTGTAAAATGAAGATCCCTATGAGATTGAGATGTAGCATCTCCCCTGTGCTATCCAGGATACAAAATATAGGATAAGAAATATTTAAAGGAAATCTACTGTAAACTGAACTTCACTGTGTTTCATATAACCAAGACTGCCATAAACAAACAGTTTCTTATTGTTTCATAGCATATTGGATTGCAGTATTTATTTCGAATGTTGTGGCCAAGAGGACGGTGTGTGTGTGTGTTTGCTGTATACAATGTATGGTAGAACACTGTTATAGGTAGAAATCATTAGCAAATAAGCAAAATGGTGCAGGGTCTGCAAGAGAAGCCGTATGAGGAGAGACTAAAGGAGCTTAATATGTATACCCTTGAGGAAAGAAGGGAGAGGGGGGACACGATAGAAACTTTTAAGTACCTCAGTGGCATCAACAAAGTCCAAGAGGGTTGCATCTTTCAGAAAAAGAGCCGTGCAAGAACAAGGGGACACAATTTAAAGATAGAAGGGGGGCAGTTCAGGGGCAATGTGAAGAAGTACTATTTCACAGAGAGGGTAGTGGATGCATGGAACAGCCTTCCTGAGGAGGTTGTGGGGTCTAAAACTGTGGGAGAATTCAAGAATGCATGGGACAGACATAAGGCAATTCTTGTTGGGGGTAGGAAGAAATAGGCTGTTGGTTAACTAGGGTCTGCGGCCTATCCTGTAGGTAGGGAAATGGGTAGACTAGATGGGCCAAGTGGTCCTTATCTGCTGTCAAAGTCTGTGTTTCTATGTTAAGAAGAAGGGGTGGAGCAACAATGGGGGAAACATCAAAACTGCCATCAAAGAGGCAACAAGCCTTTGTGTGAAGCAAATAAATCAAAATGAAAGAAAAAGACACTATAGTTCTCAAAAGAGGTGGCGGTGAAGGTTAGGGAGAAAAGAAAAAATTACTCACCTTAGTAATGTTGTTTCTTCTAATGGAGTCTTGCTATATTATGACATATGCAGTATAACCCCAGGTTAGAACTGCTCCGGAAGTGAAAGAGTTAACTTCCATGCAGAGCATGGAATCTTGAGCATGAGCTCGGATGAACACTCTGTCTGTTGAAGCTCAAACTTAAACTGTCAGATCTTTATGAGCAAAACTCACTAAGGTTCTGTGTGGAAGCCGTAAACCTACACTAGCCGTTGGCTACTAACTACAAAAACACCTTTTTGATCTTGATCCCAAAACAAAGACTCAAGTCGGGGGGTTCAAGAAGAACTTAAGCATAACACCTAAGCTCCCAAGGAGGGTGAAATAAAGTGGGTATCAAAGAAGTGCCAACATTGCATTGCCCACCCACCTCCCAAAAACAGAGGTTCTGAGAGGGGCAGGCTGGGGGGGGAGGTCATAATATAGCAAGACTCCATTAGAAGAAACAACATTACTAAGGTGAGTAATTTTTTCTTCAAACAAAATGAAGTTTTACTATATTATGACATATGCAGTCTACACAGCAGTACCTCCATGGAGGAGGGACAGAACCTACTTGTGAAATAGGCTCTGAAGCACAGCTGTGCCAAATCGAGCATCACTCCTAGCCTGGATATCCAAGGAGTAATTCTTAGCAAAAGTGTGAAGTGTTTTCCAGGTAGCTGCTTGACATATCTCTAGGATAAGAATGTCCCTGGCAGCAGCCAGAGACGCAGCTGTACCTCTGGTAGAGTGAGCCCTCAGGCCTGAGGGAGGAACCCTACCCAGTTTTTCGTAACAGAATTGGATACAAGAGACAATCCACCTGGCAATGGATCTTTAGTGGCAGGTTTCCTTACCAACCTCACCATAAGTGAGGAACAATTGGAGGATTGAACCTGTGACCCTTGGTACGTTCTATATAGTAACTAAGGGCTCTTTGACATCTAAACTGTGCAATCTCCTCTCATCAGAGGAAGAATGGTCAGTGAAGTACACAGGAAGAGACATGGATTGATTAAGGTGAGTCTGAAACCACCTTAGGCAAAAACTTCCTGTTAATCCTGAGGACTACCTTATCTCTATGAAAGGAGATAAAATCAGGCTCCACTGACAAGGCTTGTAGCTCACTTATGCACCTGGCAGAGGTGATGGCTACCAGAAACACAGTTTCCAGTCAAGTACTTCAGCTCTGCTGAAGACAATGGCTCAAAAGGGGGTTGCATAAGCTGAGCGATGCAAATATTAAGATCCCAAGTAGGGGCAGGATCCCTGAACGGGGGATTGATGTGAAGCAAACCTTTAAAAAACTTGGAGAACACAGGGTGAGCTGATAAAGAAGAGGGCTTACCTGCTGACAAGAAGACAGACACAGCTGCCAAGTGCACCTTTAGGGTAGCTGGCCTCAGCCCCAAGGAATTCAAATGCACCAAATAATCCAGGATTGTGGGCACACCAGCAGATTCTGGGAAATATGTTTACCAGCACACCATATGGAAAATCTCTTCCATTTTGAATTATAGGTAGCCCTGGTGGAAGGCTTCCTAGAGGACTTCAAGATATCCAATACACCTTGAGAAATGTGTAGGTCAGCAAACTCTAACTCTTCAAGAGCCAAGCCTTGAGACTGAGAGATTTGAGGTTCGGATACCAAACTCTCCCCTGGGCACAGGTTAACAGGTTGTGATTCCTGGGAAGGCATAGGGGAGGGTGGACTGCTAAGGACATGAGGAGTGGGTACCAGGGCTGCCTGGCCCAATCTGGAGTGATCAGGATCATCTGCAGGATTGAGATCTGATTCTGACTAGCACTTTGAAAAGAAGGGGAAAGGGGGGAAAAGCATAGAGAAACTTCCCTTCCCAACTGAGAAGGAAGGCATCCAGAGGGACTGAGCCCAACACTGAGGGCCTGCAACAAAAAAGGGGAAGTTGGTGATTGTCTGGGGCTGCAAAGAGATCTATTTACGGAGTGCCCCATCTGGAAAATATTACCTCCAGTACTAGGGGATCCAGTGCCCATTCGTGATGGCCCTGGGAAATCCTGCTGAGAGCATCCGCTAGGACATTGTCTTTGCCTGGGAGGTGAACTGCCATAAGGGAGGCGTTCAGAGAATATGCCAGAGACCACAACTTCATTGCTTCAGTGCACAAGTCCGTAGACCGAGTGCCCCCTTGCTTGTTGATGTACCACACTGTAGTGGTATTGTCTGTTCTGACCTGAACTACCTTGTTCTGGACAGCTGTGGAGAAAACCTGAAGTGCTAGAAAAACTGCTCTGAGCTCCAGCAAATTGATGTGGAGCAGAGATTCCTGAGGGACCACAGCCCTTGGGTGGAAAGATCGCCCATGTGAGCTCCCACCCCAAGAGGGGATGCATCTGTAGTAGGGTCAAGGAATGAGACTGGGGAGTGAAGGAACCCCCGTCTCAGATTGTTCTGATCCTGCCACCACTGGAGGGCCTGGATCAGGGTTCAGTCACTGGAATCAATTTGGTTAGGGGATCCGTCCTTGAGACCAAGAGGCTCTCAAATGGAACTGAATGTCCCTCATCTGAAATCTTGCTCCCTGCACTACTGCTGTAGAAGCAGCCATGTACCCCAGGAGCTGTAGAAACGCCTTGCTGGTCGAGAGACCTGCAGGGTGAAAGAGGAGGCCAGAGACACCAGGGTCCTTGCTCTTCCAGAGGAAGGAAGGCTCTGGCTTCTTTTGTGTTCAGTTCTCTGCCTATAAAGGTGAGAAGCTGGACAGGCTCCAGAACTGACTTTGGAAGATTGAGAAGGAAACCTAGAGATGTAAGCAGGTGCTGGGTTACTTGTAAATGAAGTTTGACCTGTTCTGGAGACTGACCTACAATGAGCCAGTCGTCCAGATAAGAAAGATGGCAATCTTTGCCTTCTTAAATGAGCAACTGCTACTGCCAGGCATTTTGTGAACACCCCTGGAGCTGAGGAGAGACCGAAGGGCATTGCTCTGAACTGGTAATGGCCTGAGGGCAGTTCGAATCTGAGGTACTTTCGATGGGAGCTTCTGATGAGAACATGGAAGTAGGCATCTTTGAGGTCCAAGGAGGCTAGCCAGTCCCCGGCCTTAGAGAGGGTAAAATAATCCCCAGGGTCACCATTTTGAACTTTGGTTTTAAAAGGTGCTTGTTTAGATACCTGAGATCCAGAATGGGCCACCATTCTCCTGTCTTTTTTGGGGTAAGGAAGTACCTGGAGTACAACCCTTTGCCCTGGTGTATGGGTAGAACCCTTTCCACGGCTCTGAGAGCCAGGAGGGCAGAAACTTCTGCTTCCAGGGCAAGTGCCTTTGATGGGTTTGCAGGTGGAAAAGATCTGGCTCTCATCTTCGGAAATTTTTTGAAGCCGAGAACCAGTCCCTGGCTTACTACTTCCAGGACCCACTTGTCTGATGTTAAAGACTTCCAGTCCTGGACAAACTAAGCCAGCCTGCCCCCTACCAGTAGTGGGGAATCAGCCCTGGCTACCCCATCAGGGAGCCTGTTTTGCAGGGGCTTTGGGTTGAGGGGTAGAAGCAGGCTCACTAGAGCCCCTTCTGCCCCTTCCTCTAAAGAACCCCCTCTGGGCATAAGCAGAAGAGGAGGCCTGGGCTTGGTAAAACGGCCTATGAAAAGGCCTGCCCCTGCCATGCTGCCTTTGAGGAGTGACTTGTCTTTCTTTTGCCTGTGCACTCCTATAGGTGGTCCTATACTCATCCATTTTCTTCATATAATTCTCTGTCTGCTCCCCAAACAGAGACTTTCCCACAACAGGAAAATCCATAGCCTTAGACTGGGTATCCTGTGACATGGCAGTACATCTGAGCCAGGCCATTCTGCGAAGAGACACAGATGTAGCCATAACTCTAGATGAAACATCATTAGAGTCTACAGCAGCATGAAACTGCACCTTGGATGCCTCGATACCGTCCACAGCCACCTGTTCCAGCTACCTGGCAAGCTGTTCAGGGGCCTGTTTTGCTAGGGCCAGGACAGTATCCCACCTGGAATTCTGGTACCTAGCTGCATAAGCTATATAATTTGCCTGTCTGAGTCCCAAAGATGCTGCCATGTACTGCTTTTTTGCCATGGCATCCATCCTCCTGGAATCCTTTTCAGGAAGGTGAGAGGCTAGAGGAATATTAGCCTTGTCACAGGCTGCAGCCTGCACTACCCCCACGTGGCTGCACTGCTGAGATAGGAACTCTGTATCAGAGCCTGATAAAGCATACCTCTTGTCCATCCTTTTATCCACAAGGAGGATAGAATGAGGAGTTTTCAGAATTTTTACTGTCTGTTTCCTAAAAGATTTATGCAAGGGAATAGAGTCTCCTAGACTCTAGAATATCCATCATTTCCACAAAATCAGGCTCTTCTTGATCATCAACAGCTTCCTCAACAGGGAGTTGCAGAGTGTCAGCAACTTTCTTGTAAAACAAAAATGAGAAGGGGACTCAGATAGCCTGGGAGGGGATACTCCTGAGGGTCTGTCTGGAGAGATGTCCGGTTCAATGGGCACATCCAGACTGTCAAATCACACTCACTCTCCTCGTACCCCTCCTCCCCTTCCCCTGGTTCATAAAAATCTTCAAAATCATAATCTTGAACCGAGGGAACCGACCGAACCGGGCGCTTGCCCAATGGTGCCGGTTCGGACGGAACTGGGGAAAGAGACTGGACAATTTGGATAGCTTTGGCTATTTCCTCAGTGGTTGGAGAAAGAACTTTGGCCCCAAACTAGCTGACCGTCCTAGCCCTTTTAGTTGGAACCGGCTCCTCAGAGCTGGCTCTTCATCTGCCGAGGAAGCATCACCCTGGTCAGAGGGCACTCCCTCAGGTTCGGTTGGAACCGAACTGGGCTGGCCATCCGGGTCAACGGACTTTTTGGCCTCCCTTTCCCTGAGCCTACCAACTCTTTTTTCCACGGTGGCAGCAGGAAAATTCTTACAAATCTGGCAGTCTGCATTGAGGTGGTTAAACCCCAGACAATATACACAAATGGTGTGTGGGTCAGCCATGGCAAAGGCTTCCCCACAGAGGCCACAGTGCTGAAACCCAGTGGGTCCGTTTTTTCTTTTGGGTTTCTCAGACATAGTGCCAGCCTAGCAAAACTTGCCCGTTAATGGCAATCACAAGCAAGACTCTCTTATCGGTTCCCAGCAAGTGTGCGATCGTGGAAAACGTAATAACATCCATTTTTTAGAACCGATAAGAACCGGAACCGCACTCTAAAGGGCTAGAAAGTAATTTTTAAACCCCTCTGATCGGTTCAAACCGAACCGAAAAAGACGTTTACAAGTTCCACACAGAAGAAAATATAACGAATAAGCCTATCTATTACTTACAATACCACAGACAAAGCTTGAACCAACGATTACGGTTAAATTTCGGTAAAATAAACCGAGAATTACACTTTAAAACTGACAAACAAACCGAGCAGCAGGAGGAATCTCGGGAGCGACTGTTCAGTGAGGCGGAGTAAAGAATCTGACAGTTTAAGTTTGAGCTTCAACAGACAGAGTGTTCATCCGAGTTCGCGCTCAAGATTCCATGCTCTGCATGGAAGTTAACTCTTTCACCTCCGGAGCAGTTCTAACCTGGGGTTATACTGCATATGTCATAATACAGCAAGACTTCATGTTGTTTGAAAGATAGCATTCCAGAAGTATAACGAAACACAGAAGGAGCAGGACAGAGAACTGTACCAGTTAAGGCAGAGGGAAGCAGGGAGGGTAGTCAGAATAGCAAAGGCCCAAACTGAGGAAAAGATAGCCAACTCAGTTAAGAAGGGGGATAAAACCTTTTATAGGTACATCATGGAGCATAGAAAGACAAAGGGAGGGATAATGAGGCTGAACAGAATGGACGGTGGGTGGGCAGAGAGGGAGAGTGAAAAAGCAGGGATACTGAATGAATACTTCTGCTCAGTATTCACAAAAGAGGAGGAGGAGGAGGTGCCTAATCCAATTAATAGAAGCACTCTGGATAGGGGTGTCAATCCCAGTCCTTTCACAGAAGAAAGGGTTCTGAAAGAACTCCTAAAACTGAACGTGGACAAAGCAATGGGGCCTGATGGAATTCACCCCAGAATTCGAAAAGAATTAAGGAGAGAACTAGTGACACCACTGACTACCCTTTTTAACAAATCATTTGAGGATGGTGTGGTACCTAAGGACTGGAGGAAGGCAGATGTGATACCCCTTCACAAAAGTGGGAGCAAGACAGAGGCAGGAAACTACAAACCTGTCAGTTTGACCTCAGTGGTAGGGAAAGTGATGGAATCACTTCTGAAGGAAAGAATTGTTGAGTACCTAGAGGCCAGTGGGGCACAGGACCCAAGGTAGCATGGGTTCACAGCAGTAAGGTCATGTCAGACAAATCTAATTGATTTCTTTGACTGGGTGACCAAAGTAGTAGACCAGGGAGGGGCTGTGGACATGGCCTACCTAGACTTTAGCAAGGCATTTGACACAGTCCACACAAAAGATTAATAGTCAAATTAACTAGCCTGAGAGTGGGTCCCAGGGTGGTAGCCTGGGTAAAACATTGGCTGGACAACAGGACACAGAAAGTAATTGTAAATGGAGTACCGCAGAGTTCAGTACTGGGTCCAGTCCTTTTTAATGTCTTTATAAGTGACATTGCAGAGGGATTGGAAGGAAAAATATGCCTCTTTGCAGATGACACAAAGATCTGCAATAGGGCTGATACACAAGGAGGCGTGGAAAGGATGAGAAGGGACTTGGCAAGGTTGGAGGAATGGTCAGAAGTATGGCAGCTTGGATTCAATGCAAAGAAGTGCAAAATAATGCACCTGGGAAATAAAGACCCAGGGGAAGATTACACAATTGGGGGGGTAGTAATAACAACAAAAAGGGAAAGGGACCTGGGGGTAATCATATCAGATGACCTTAAGGTAAACAGGCAACGTGAGAAGGCAGTAGGGAGGGCTGGGATGGATACTGGGATGTATAAGGAGAGGCATCACCAGCAGAAAACAGGAAGTTGTTATCCCTCTGTACAGACAGTTAGTGAGACCCCATCTGGAGTACTGCATCCAGTTCTGGAGACCCCGTCTCCACAGTGCAATGGCTGTGGGGTGGCAGTGTTCCGGGAAACATGCTGGAGGCTGCGATACTGCCCTATTTGCAGGCACCTCTCTGGTCTGAGGGAGGAGGTTGCCCGTCTCCAGACTGACCTGGCTAGGATTCGTGAAACCTTCTCCCCCACCCAGGGACCACCAGGGCCAATGCCACTACCTCAGAGGTTGCCAAGAAAGAGGAGATGCTGGACCAGGGTGGGCTCAGGGAGGGAGAGGGTGATGGAACAGAGTTGCATCCCTTCAGCTGTACCTCTCCACAATTCATACACTCGTCTGGTGGATAGTGGTTCCTCTGTGGAGGCACCTGCAGTGGAGACCAAGGAGGATGCTGGGAACCTTCACAAAGGAGATCCACAGGAGGGTGGCATGGGACCCCACAGGGGAAGGAAACAACTCCTGGTGGGGACTCAATCATTGGGGGGTAGAACTGGGGAGGAAGGGGAGGAAGGAAGGTAAGTGCCTACCTGGCGCCACGGCTTGGAGGGACAGGAAGCGAATCCTCAGGATCGTGGGAGCAGCTGCACGAGGGAGAGAGCTGAATGTCATTGTCCACCTAGGGACAAATGACCTGGCTAGGAATGGGATCAGAGCAGTGCAAGAGGAGTTTGTAGAGTTGGGGAGGGGCCTTAGACAAGTAGTGTATATGGTAACCTTCTCGGAGCTGCTGCTTGTCTATGGCAAGGGTGATGCTAGGGTACACCTGACCAGGGAATTCAATGAATGGTTGAAAAACTGGTGTGGAGCTCAAGGTTATGGCTTCACTGGGGACTGGGGAGCCACCTGGAGGGATGCAGATCTATACTGGCGCGATGGTCTGCATCTGTCCAGGGGAGAACCAGGATCCTAGGTGAGAGGTTTAAATGCTTCATTGGCAAGCATTTAAACTAGCCAATGGGGGAGGCACTGAAAAGGAGCAGGGAAATTCCAGCCTTCCCCCACAAAACACAGTAATTAGTGAGGTAAACACCAAGGTAGAGAAGTCATTAGGGAGCAGGACAGAGGTAAATGTAAAACATGGCAAAGGCAGTAAGGACAGGGATGGGGCTAAGAGGGGTAAGGCCATCAAAAAAGTGGAGGGTGATGAGTACCAATGCCCATAGTCTGTGTAACAAGCTTCCTTAACTAGTAGCCTTGATGGAAGTGGGTTTCCTGGATATGTGGCAGTCACAGAAACATGGTACACAGAGAACCATGACTGGGATGTCAACATACCAGGATACAGAATCTACAGGAGGGACAGGGAGAGTAAAAGAGGAGGAGGAGTAGCTCTCTACATAAAGGAAGGGATCAAAGCAACAGAACTAAAGAGTAAACAGGGAGCAGATGAGGCATTCTGGGTCACCCTGGAGACAGAAAATGGTGCCACAATCCGCATGGGGGTTGTATACAGACCCCTATCTCAGGGGAGGGAATGGACAAGGAGCTGATAGAAGACATCCTTAAAATGGCAGAAAAAGGGGGGATATTGTTGATGGGTGACCTGAATATGTCAGATGTTAACTGGAGCACATTTGCTGCAGGCACATCCAAGAGCAGAAACATAGAATTTGATGGCAGATAAGGACCCCTTGGCCCACTCAGTCTGCCCATTTTCCTACCTGATGGATAAGCTGCAAATTCTAGTTAATCAACAGCTTACTTCCTCCTGCCACCCCACTAGAATTGCCTTATGTCTGTCCCATGCATTCTTGAATTCTCCCACTGTTCCTGACTCCACAACCTCCTCAGGAAGGCTGTTCCATGCATCCACAACTCTCTGTGTGAAAAAATACTTTCTAACATTACCTCTGAGCCGTCCCCCCTCTATCTTCAAATTGTGCCCCCTTGTTCTTGCACATCTCTTCTTCTGAAAGATACTACCCTCTTGTACCTTGTTAATTCCCTTGAGATACTTGAAAGTTTCTATCATGTCCCCCCTCTCCCTCCTTTCCTCAAGGGTATACATATTAAGCTGCTTTAGTCTGTCCTCGTATGTCTTCTGGTGCAGACCTTGCACCATTTTGGTTGCCCTCCTCTGAACAGCCTCCACTCTATGTCTTTGCAGAGCTGGGGTCTCCAGAACTGCACACAGTACTCCAGATAGGGTCTCACTAACTGTCTGTAAAGAGGGATAACAACTTCTTGTTTTCTACTGTTGATGCCTCTCCCTATGCATCCCAGTATCCCCCCAGCCCTCCTTACTGCCTTCTCACATTGCTTGACCACTTTTAGGTCATCTGATATAATTACTCCTAGGTCTCTTTCGATTGTTGTTGTTATTAACTCACTCCCCATTGTGTACATTGGGCGGATGTGATTCCTCTTCACAAAAGTGGGAGCAGGACAGAGGCAGGAAACTACAGACCAGTTAGTTTGACCTCAGTGGCAGGGAAAATGATGGAATTACTTCTGAAGGAAAGAACTGTTGAGTACCTAGAGGCCAGTCGGGCACAGGACCCAAGGCAGCATGGATTCACGATGGGAAGGTCATGTCAGATGAATCTAATAGATTTCTTTGACTGGGTGACCAAAGTAGTAGACCAGGGAGTGGCTGTAGACATGGCCTACCTAGATTTTAGCAAGGCATATGATACAGTCCCACACAAAAGATTAATACACAAGTTAGCCAGCCTTGGAGTGGGTTCCAAGGTGGTAGCCTGGATAAAAAATTGGCTAGACAACAGGACACAAAGGATAGTAGTAAACAGAGTCCACAGTGAAGAAAGGAGGGTTACTAGTGGGGTACCGCAGGGTTCAGTACTGGGACCGGTCCTTTTTAATGTCTTTATAAGTGACATTGCAGAAGAACTGGAAGGAAAAGTATGTCTATTTGTAGACAATACAAAGATCTGGAACAGGGTTGATACACAAGATGGAGTGGAAAGGATGAGAAGGGACTTGGCAAGGTTGGAGGAATGGTCAGACATATGGCAACTTAGATTCAATGCAAAGAAGTGCAAAATAATGCATCTGGGAAATAAAAATCCAGGAGAAGAGTACACAATAGCAGGGGAGGTACTAACAATAACAATAATGGAAAGGAACCTGGGGTAGTCATATCAGATGACCTAAAGGTGGGTAAGCAATGGAAGAAGTCGGTAAGGAGAGCCAGGGGGATACTGGGGTGCATAGAGAGGGGCATCGCAAGTAGAAAAAGGGAAGTGGTTATCCCGCTGTACAGACAGTTGATGAGACTCCATCTGGAGTACTGCATGCAGTTTTGGAGACCTCATCTACGCAAGGACATAGACAGGATGGAAGCAGTCCAGAGGAGGGCAACTAAAATGGTGCAGGGTCTACATCAGAAACCATATGAAGAGAGACTGAGAGAGCTTAATATGTATACCCTTGATGAAAGGAGGGACGGGGAGACATGATAGAAACTTTTAAGTACCTCAAGGGAATCAACAAAGTCCAGGAGGGTAGCATCTTTCAGAAAAAGAGATGTGTAAGAACAAGGGGGCACAATTTAAAGATAGAGGAGGGACAGCTCATGGGTAATGTGAGGAAATTTATTTTTCACGGAGAGAGGGATGGACGCATGGAACCACCTTCCTGGAGAGGTTGTATGGTCTAAAACAATGGGGGAATTCAAACATGCATGGGACAGACATAAGGCAATTATAGTGGGGGGTTGTAGGAAGTAGGCTGTTGGTTAACTAGAATCTGTAGCTTATCCAATAGGTAGGGAAATGGGCAGACTGGGTGGGCCAAGTGGTCCTCATCTGCCGTCAAAGTCTATGTTTCTATGTTCCAGTTTTACAATGTGTTTTCCTAGAATATGCTTGCTGATTGCTATATGCTGCATTTAGCCTGGATAATACACAGAAGAAATGGCATCTTATTTTCAGTGGGGCAGTATATCTACACAATATTATGCTGCATTACGTACAATCAGAACATGCTGAAAACAATATTTTACATCTGGACGAGGTACCCTGAATAAATACTTTATAAAAATGGTAAAATCATGACCCCACTGAAAACAAGATACTGCATCTAATCTGGGACATCCTGAGTAAATACAGTGCAAAAATGTGTAAATGGAGATCTCTATCTCCCTTGTGCTATCCAGGATACAAAATATAGGATAAGAAATATGTAAAGGAAATCTACTGTAAACTGAACTTTAATGTGTTCCACATAACCATGACTGACATAAACAAACTGTTTTTATTGTTTTATATCATATTAGATTGCAGATTTATTTTGAATGTTGTGTACAGTGTGTGTGTGTGTGTTTGCTGTATACAATAAACTATGTCTGAGACAGTGCACATCAGATAGTGTCTTAAGAGGTTAGAAACCAGTGTAAACCTTTTTTGGAGATCCCTTGCTGAAAAAAGGGTGATATTTATGAGGTATGAATCTTTCTTGAAAGAGAAACCCTGGCCAAGTGAAGCTAGTAGCAAGAAAATGTTTAAATGCTAAGTATTTAAAAGTGCAAGTTGTTGCATTTCGAAGGGGGTAAATGAGTCTCCAGTTTAATAGGCAATCAGTATTTGACAAGTGGTTTCAGTTTCCTAATGGCCATCTGATAAGCAGCTGGGAGTTCTGTCTACAACATTCTAAACAGAAAGAAGGGAGTATTTAACTGTCATAGTGATTTGCAGTTATGGATGGATACACTGAAAAGTACTAAAAAATGTGTTCCAAGATACGACAGTTTTTCTAGCTAAAGCAATATGAGATGACTGTAGGCTCCACCCACAGCTATAATTAGATCTCTAAGTTACTCTGTTTAAAAGTTTCAAGCTGTTTTGTAACCCTGATTTAATTAGATATGTGGACATTGACGACAGAAAAAGACTCTTGGTCCATCCACTCTGACCACTCTACCTAACTATTCTACATTGCCCTAGTGGCAAATCCTCCCTTTTTTGGATGCCCTCCAACCTTTTTTTCTAACTAAACCCACCTGCCTGTCCCATCCCTACTTGAAGCCGTTGACTGACTTGGCCTGTACAACTTCTGGAAGCTTATTCCACTTAACCACCACCCTTTCTGTGAAGATGTGCTTCTCGACATCTTTTTTGAATCTCCCATTTGTCAGCTCAAGTGAATTCCCTCTCATCCCTGTGTCTGAACTCAAGAAGAATAGTTTCTTGGCATCTACTCTATTTATCCCATACAGGTATGTGTATGTCTCAATAACGTCAGCACTTTCATTCCTTTTCTCCAGGGTATACATGTTTAAGTCCTGCAGCCTCTCCTCATATGTCATATCCCCAAGGCCACGCACAATCTTAGTTGCCCTGTGCTGTACTGCCTCCATCTTGTTGTAGTCTTTCCTCAGGTGTGGGCTCCAGTACCTTGCACAGTATTCCAGGTGTGGCCAACCAGTGACCTGTACAGAGGGATGATCACTTCCTGCCTTCTACTGCTTATTCTGCTCCCTATGTATCCCAGCATTCTGTTTGCTTTACACAGTGCCCTGTTGAAGTGTACAGATTTTTTTTAGAGTCTCAGATACCATCATCCCTAAATCCTTTTCTTCCAGAATGCTATCCGGCACCATCCCTCCCATTTCATATTGCACCCTTGGGTTCCTTTTCCCAGTGTGCATTACTTTACTCACTGTTCAAAAAAGCCAGTTTCAATGAAGAGTTACTGATGTTATGGCTAGAACTCACAGCCTAGTCCTCTATGTCAGCAATTTTATAAACTGCAGGAATTTCCTTATAGCTGGGGATTGGGCTTAACTGTTCATTTCTATCTTGAAGTTAGAGAGACCAAAAAAACTCCAAGCATTCAGTATGAAGACTATATTCCCCAGAATGAGCACTTTATCTGCCATCATCCACGTACGGTATATGTTCTCTGTGGAACAATGGTTGAACAGTAGCACCATTCTACAGTATATTAAATATTCCTATATAGTAGAAATGCATCCTTTAATTGTTTCCCACAAATTGGTTTTGAAAAAAATTACCCGTTTTAAACTTTCTGTTTAAACCCCATTCATCTCTTTGGCCTCAATTTCCTCCAGAGCTCCCATGGCCTACCTGAACACTTTCAGCACCTCTACCTGACCACCAGTCCTCCACTGAGTCATGGTCCCCCCCTCCTGGCAGGGATCTGGTAGTAGGATGTACCCCCAAGCTACTTTTGTTGCATCAGCTGGTGTGCCAAAGCAGGGGTGCATGGCCCACGTATACTGGAGTTTTTTGTCTTGAGCATTTGGGCAATTTTCCACCCCACACAGATGTTTAGTGCCACACTGTCAAGGTGCCTGCATGCAAGGGATGTCTAGCACTGACGTCAATGACATCTTTACACTCAATCAGCCCTCCATCCGCTCTACTACCTGTCATCACCAGATGGCAGCACTGCAGTGGAGGATGGTGCCCCTCACTCCCTGGAGTAGGACAGCTTCCACTGGAATGCTCAATCCTCCTCCCTCGCAGCCCCCTGAAAATGGCCTAGGTTCACTTCTGAACTCGGCTGCACTACTGCTGCACCAACAGCCCAGTGATAAAAAAACAGCCCATTATACTTCCAATCTTCAGCCCCCCACCCCCACCTTTTACAATCTACCAGCATCCATGTGACACGTATCCATTAAAGGGGTTGCGAGGGCAAACTCGGTCTCAGCAGGTTCAAGGTACAAGCAGTAATGTTTTGTGAAGAGGTGGACAGAGCTCAATGATGCTGCCCTGCAAATCTTGGCTAGGAACACCAACTGGAGGTCTGTAACTGAATACAGTGACATGGTACAGTGGTATGAATAGAGTGAGATGTTACTTGCTCCTTTCAATTCAATGCCTGCAGGGGAATAGTAAGGGGTTATGCAGGGACACAGCCCCTTTAACATCCTTTGTTTTGAGATCAGAGTGCCTATGGCCTCATTTGATCCAAGAATGTAAGCTACGGAGTGGGGAGGTAAGTAGTAACTTGAGACATGCAGGGTCAAGTTTGGGGAGAGTGAGGGTTTGTGGTTAGGGATGAGGTTTACCCCAATTCATCTGGCACACGCTGTGTTTTCTTCTGATTTTTCCTTGTTCCACTGCCATGAACACCAAGCTACTACAATGCACCATAACCTCTAACCTCTGACCTCTGCTAACAAACATACCTACAGTATGTCTCCATGCAACAGGAAAAAACACTAGCTGGCCAGAGGGTGTGCTACTGCAGATGGCAATCTCCACTACCCTCTCTGGAACTCGAGTGTAACACCTCTGCAATACCACTTTAACTTTGTTGGCTTGGGGAGGGAGCCACAAGTTTGCCATTGAACCCCCACGTTCTACATGACAGTGCAATCCAAGGAAAACAAGGCAGCTACTCAAACACCCAGAGTCACGTTGATAAACAGGATAAAAAACACTACATTAAATTTGGGCTGCACGGTACCGGAAAATAAAAAACCCACAATACTGGGTAATGATAGATAAAAAAAAAACTATTTATTCCATAAATAAAATATTAAAATTGATAGCAGCTTTGGCGTGGACAAAATGCCCTGCACTGCTGGCACATCATGGGGCTGGTTATACAGATGTATGTAAACAGAAAGGGCATCAGTGAGGTCGTGGGAGAAAGGGAGACTGTTCTAGTCAGTAGGGGCAGAGATGGTAAAAGTTAAAATGAACTGAAATTTTATGTAGACACAGTTCATGTTCCTCATGTAACCCCCCTGCAAATGGGGGTTCCCAAAAGACTTCCAGGAGCTTGCTTGAATGCTCCAAGCCTGAATGGTGTTTGGCATTTAAGCCATTTATCAGTGAGTGTTTTTAGAGCCTCTGGTACTGTCTCTTTAAGAGCTGTCTGCTTGCAGACATAATTAGTTTGTATGGGGGGACTGTGTGCTTCTCTGAGTACCACTCGAGCTGCTGCTAATTCACTTCATTTTGCAGTCACTAGAGTGCAAAGGGAACCTATCTGAAAGATGTAACTGTTTGCCAGAAATTATTTAGAGTAATAATGAAATTACAGTTTGTCTAACCTGCTTTTGCAGTCAGAACTGTGTCTGCTAGTTCCCATTCTAGTTTTGAACTGCTGAACTGGACCAATCAGTGTGGGGTAAGCTAGCTCTAAAATGGTGCCTTGGACGAATCAGAACTTGGACTCATAATCTGAGCCAGCCACAAGAGGATTGTATGGGCAGTGACTCTGGGAGATGTAGTTTAGACTTCAGTGCCTTTTGGACCAACAGCAGCAGTCTATTGTGAGTGACAGCCAATCCAGTCAAGAACTGGGAGGAACTCAAAGGAAGTGCCCGGTTTTGTCGGTTGGAGTTCAGTTGAGCT
This sequence comes from Neoceratodus forsteri, assembly GCA_016271365.2. NCBI lineage: Eukaryota > Metazoa > Chordata > Ceratodontiformes > Ceratodontidae > Neoceratodus > Neoceratodus forsteri. The sequence goes on along the minus strand of CM057450.1, from coordinate 301,188,002 downwards.
TTGGCAGTGAAGAAGGAAGGAGCCCTGTGCTTTTTCAGTGTGCAGTTTTAGTCAAACGTGTGTAAGGCCCAGAGTTCCGGTCTGCAGCTTGTGTAACAGCTTGTTAGGACTGAATCCTTCCTGTGAAAAGAATCAAAGGATCTCTGAAGAGTAGAAACCAGGCTCACCCTGTAGAAGACTGGAGGAATTGCTGAAATTGTACTTCGGTCTGTCAGGAACTGAATCTGCTGTGTGTTCTCGGGTATTGTGCAGTAATTACGATCGGGATACAGATGCAGCCTGCCTGGTATAGTGCTTTCTTTTATGTGGATGTGTGAAGAGGTTTGTGTACCTCAAGTGAGCCCTGCTGACATTGAAGGACCCTATCTTATTTGGAGGTCGTGAGTACTAATTCAGGGTCGCTCCCTGTTGAATTGCCACATTAAATCCAAATGGAATTACTGTACTGCTGACTGTTTAATTCTCCTTTTCTCTGTGTGAAAGGGCCCCTACCAGCTGCCACGGTTTGGACTAGCCACTAGGGCTTGGGTACCCAGGGACAGTAACTGATAGGGATAGGCCTGTGCACAGAGCCATAGGTAGATTATTAGAGTGATAAGCTAATTAACCTGATTTCCCCCTGTCCTTGTTATATCCCCCTAAATAAATCAGAGCTGCTTGTTTCAGCAAAGTTATACTGCCTGAGGTATTTGTCTATGTTAAAGTACTGTACTGTGATTGTTGCACTGTATCTCATTTCAAGGAGGTCCCAGTGCGGAACCAGACCTGGGGGTAAGTGTATACTGTGAAGGTAATTCTGATATATTGTGGGCCACTAGTGGGAAGAAAGTGGGGTTGCAGTGTCCCAGAGGGCTGTGACCAAGTTAGTTTAACTATTGCAAACCCTGACCTCTGGGTGGAGGCACCCGCCATTGGATCCAGGCCCCTCAACCTGTTAGTGGCAAATCAGGCAGGGGTAGTAGCCCCTGGGATAGCGCCATCTAGGGGTTACACTCAAATATAATAAATATAATAAGATACTTTAGGAACTGGTTTGCAATCACTAATCACATGCCCGGAAAACATCTAAGGCACACTGCAGTCCTAAGCTGTGATGATGTTACATTAACCCTGCCGTGTTTAAATTCTTTATTAAACCCACCTGATAGCCCAGTTATAGCGTGTTGCACTGCCATGGCGATGAACCAAGTTCAGGGGTAAGCTCAGGTTGCCACATTGGGTGGCAGGTCGGACCGAGGCAGTTGCCATATGACAGTGCACCTCAGCTGGGGAGGATGGACGACGAGCTCTAATGCCATAGTGACCCCTGCAGCTGAGAGACTGCTCCTGCAACAGGGTGAGTTAGAAACATAGAAACATAGACTTTGATGGCAGATAAGGACCACTTGGCCCACCCAGTCTGCCCATTTCCGTACCTATTGGATAAGCTGCAGATTCTTGTTAACCAACAGCCTACTTCCTGCAACCCCCCACTATAATTGCCTTATGTCTGCCCCAGGCATGTTTGAATACCCCCACTATTTTAGACCCCACAACTTCTCCAGGAAGGCAGTTCCATGCATCCACCACTCTCTCCGTGAAAAAGAATTTCCTCACGTTACCCCTGAGCTGTCCCCCCTCTAACTTTAAATTGTGCCCCCTTGTTCTTACACATCTCTTTTTCTGAAAGATGCTACCCTCCTGGACTTTGTTGATTCCCTTGAGGACTCACCTTGTGTGAGGTAAAGTGATAGACTATGCTAACATCTGGGGAGATGCAAAGGGACCAAAAAGCAGGAAGAAAACCCACTTCTGTGTATATAATGGTCTGGGCCTCTAGGCCTCTCCTGGGTCCTAGTGTCTGCCAGCACTGGATCCCAGTCCACATAGTATAACTGCCTCGGGGGGGGGGGACTGTCCTCCACCTGGGGCCTCTGCCACACAGGGCCGGCCATGGGGGAGCTGGATGGTTACTGGGGTCTGGGGGAACTGGAGCTTGCTCCTGCCACAGGGTGAGTTGTGTGAGGTAAGGTGATAGGCTATGCTAACATCAGGGGAGGTGGCAGGTGACCAAAATGCAGGAAGAAAACCCACTTCTGTCTACATACTGGTCTGGGCCTCTGGCACTCCCCTGGGTCCTAGTGCTTGTCAGCTCTGGATCCCAGTCCACATAGTGTAACTGCCTCGGGGGGACGGCCTCCACCTGTGGCACCTGCCACATAAGGCTAGCCATGAGGGTAGCTGGTGGGTTACTGGGGTCTGGGGGAGTTGGAGCTTGCTCCTGCTGCAGGCTGAGCTGTGGGAGGTAAGGTCATAGGCTATGCTAACATCTGGGGAGGTGGCACGGGACCAAAAGGCAGGAAGAACACCCACTTCTGTCTATACAACAGTCTGGGCCTCTGGCACTCCCCTGGGTCCTAGTGTCTGCCAGCACTGGATCCCAGTCCACACAGTAGCCTGCCTCAGGGGGGGTGACACTCCCTTTGAGGCCCCTGCCACATACAGCCAGCCATAGGGATAAGCTGGTGGGTTACTGGGGTCTGAGGGAGCTGCAGCTTGCTCCCACTGCAGGGTCAGCTGTGCGAGGTGAGGTCATAGGCTATGCTCCCATCTGGGGAGGTGGCAGGGGACTGAAAAGGAGAAATAAAACCCACTTCGGTCTATATGATTGTCTGGGCTTCTGGGACTCCCCTGGGTCCTAGTGCCTGCTAGTACTGGATTCCAGTCCGCAAAGTATAACTGCTTTGGGGGAAGGGGGATGATCCTCCTCCTGGAGCCCCTGCCATACAGAGGACAAGTTATGGGGGTAGCCAGTGGGTTACTTGGGTCTGGGACAGCTGGATGTTGCAGGCCTCATGACATATATCCCTGGAAGATGTAGGTGGCCAGGAAGAGAAACCTCTATAGGTAAAAAGTGCTTTATTCAAACAGATGCGTAGAGTTAGTTTGGCCAAGCACATCATGCTAGGCACATGGCTGTGTGTGTGATATAAGTTAATAGGGTCTCTGCAGGGTGTCCTTTATGGTATAACAGACTCAGAGTGTGAAGTTTCATTGAGAGGACTGCAAAGTGAAATTAAGCTGTTCTGGCACCCACACCTCATAAGAAAATCTCATGTACCATAAAGAGACACTTTTCAGAGGCCCTATTTATTTTTATTTATTCATTTGTTAACTGGGTAGGTGCACTGATCTAAGGACCAATTTCAGGCATGATCTGGGCCACGGAAGTGGCACAAAAATACAGCAAATACATATACAACAGGGTACTGATACGTCATAGATAAATACAATGCAATTAGGTAAACAGGAGTAATTGGGAAATTGTACAGGTTTTGTAAGGAGGAGTAGGGCATAACACCCAGAGAGTACAAAGGAATGAACAGGAATAGTTACCACCCTGCATAAAACAAGGTAATTGTAAACCACCAAACTTGGCAGAGACTCCCTTTCTGTCTGGTCCTAACCCCCTTGCAGGGTTCAAGTAATCTGGATGGGTACAGATCTTGGCTTTCCCTCTTTCTCCCTCTTTCATCCCCCACCCTCTATCCCTCACCTGTCCACTTCTCCACTTGTCTTACAACTGCCCACCCTTGGGTATACAACAGCACTTCAAATCTTGTGCTCAGCCTACTTCTTCTAGCACTTCAAAAGTGTTATCCATCCTCTAACCTTCACCCTACTGGATCACCTGCTCTTGGGTTGTTGCAATGTATGCTGTATCTGAATATGGTTTTGTTTACCATGGTCGGTTAGTCTGGGTTATTTCAGCTCTGTAATTGTACTACACTGTTCTGTTTTAGAAATTGTACTTGTATTCCTATGTGTTTGCTTGTTTTCCCAACTCTTGATCCCCCCCCCCGGGACACTTCTGGAAACAAGCTGTTTACAGCTCATGTTGTCTTTCCTGGTGAAACATTTTCCAAATAAATAAATAGAAACTTAATGAACAGGGGGAAAGCAGTTTCCCCGATCACCCAGGGGAGCAAGAGCAGGTAGATGCAGAAACACAGATTTTGACAGCAGATAAGGACCACTTGGCCCACCTAATCTGCCCATTTCCCTACCTATTGGATAAGCTGCAGATCCTAGTCAACCAACAACCTGCTTCCTCCTAGTAGTTAGTAGATATGCCCTGAGGAGACAGTAGAAGTGCTGTGGTGAGTCAAGGGTTCACAGGAAGGATGGTAGGCTGTTCCAAAGGGTGTGGGCAGCAGAAAAGAAAGCTCTTTGACCCATGCAAGTGGAGACTTGTGGGCATTCTAGTAGGAGGCTTGCAGCATGGTGGAAGTCACGGCTATATGTTTTAGGCCAAAATAGGGGGGAGAGAGGGGATACTGTAGGACTACGGATAGCTGTGCTTATAGTGCAAGCCAGGAGACAGTTATGTCTGACCTGAGGGGGGAGCCATCAAAGTTTCTGATATAGGGTGCAGTGGTGGGAGGAGAAAGGTGCCAAGACAGCAAAGCAGCAAATGTTGTTATAAGCAGGGCCACTGGAAAATTGCAGAAAATTTTACCCAAAAATGCGGGGACTTTTTGCAGAAATTACGGGAAAATTGTGGGGTTCACTATACATCCCCACTGCCCCCTAATAAATCTTTTATTGTTTACTGCCACTTGTATTGATCACATGAATTGTTAGATAAATATATTGCCACTTGTAAATGCTTTCAATATGAAGAAATGTGTGTGTTTTTTAAATGCACTGCAAATGAATCATTATGTAACATATCTTCTAAAAATCAAGACATCCAAGTCATGCCGTGCTAACCAGGTTTCATTCAGTAATTTACAGTTAGTCTGTACAGAATACATCCTGAAACAACATACTTTGCCAGTTTCTAGATGTTAAATAATGAAGCCTGTTTAAACTACTTGCTTTGGTGCAAGAAACAAATAAACAGATAACCAGGGTGCCTAATAAAGTTCTAGTAAGAAAAATGTTTATAATTACTGTACTTAACAGCACTGTAACTATAAGTACATTTGAAAATCACATGATAAAAAGTATCAAATCGCACCAGTAGCTTTTCATTACATCATATAATAGTTTTCAATACATTGTCCTTTTGTTCTACTTGGTTTGCAGTGATTTTGGGTTGCAATTATTTTGTCTATTTGAAGGTAACTGTTTGAGCTCTCTGGCCCCCTCTAACTGCTGGAGGTCTGCCTCTGAGTAAGTAAGTGGTATACTGAGAAATATAGGATATTCTTGTCTCAGAACAGGACAATCAGGAGCTTAAAGGGCACACAGGCAGAAAGTAAGGAGAGAGAAAAAAAAAACAGAGGAAAGAGTAAGGATTGCAAACAGTTAAGGGTCCAGAAATAAGACATGATTGGAGTGGTGCAGTGCAGTGGCTGTGGAGCAGCAGTCTTCCAGGAGATGTTCTGGGGATCGGGTGTTGTCCCATCTGCAGGCACCTCTCTGGGCTGAGGGAGGAGGTTGCTCATCTCCAGGCTGAGTTGGCCAGGATTTGTGGGACCTCCTCTTCCATCCAGGGACCATCAGTGCCACTGCCGCTGCCTCAGAGGTTGCCAAGAAAGAGGAGCAGTTGGACCACAGTGGGCTCAGGGAGGGTGAGGGTGGTGGAACAGAGGCGCATCCCTCCAGCTGTACCTCTCCACGATTCCTATGCCATTCTGGCAAAGTGTGGTTCCTCTATGGAGGCACCTGCAGTGGAGACCAAGGAGGATGCTGAACCTCCAGAAAGGAGACCCACAGGAGGTGGCAGGGACCCTGCAGGGGAAGGAAACAACCCTGGTGGGGGACTCCATTGTTAGGAAGGTAGAACTGGGGAGGAAGGGAGGGAGGTAGTGCCTGCCTGGTGCCATGGCTTGAGGGACAGGGAGCGAATCTCAGGATTGCCAGAGCAGCTGCACAGGGGAGGGAGCTGGATGTCATTGTCCACCTAGGGACAAATGACCTGGCTAAGAAAGGGATTAGAGAAGTGCAAGAAGAGTTTTTGGAATTGGGGAGGGGCCTTAGTCAAGTAGCACGCACGGTAACCTTCTCGGAGGTGCTGCCCATCTGTGGCATAGGAGAGGCTAGGGTGTTCCGCACCATGGGATTCAATCAGAGGTTGAAAAACTGGTGTGGAACTCAGGGATTTGGCTTCACTGGGGACTGGGGGTCCACCTGGAGTGATGCAAGCCTATACTGGCATGATGGGCTGCATCTGTCCGGGAGGGAACCAGGATCCTAGGTGATAGGGTTTAAATGCTTCATTGGCAAGCTTTTAAACTAGCCAAAGGGGAGGTACTGGAAAGGAGCAGGAAATCCTAGCCCCCCAAATAATCATGGTAGTAAGTGGCAAACACCAACATAGAGGTGTCGATAGGGAGAAGGGCAGGGGTAAATGGAGAAAGTGACAAAGGCAAGAAGGACAGGGATGGGGCAAAAGGGAGTAAGGCCATCAGGAAATGGAGGGTAATGAGTACCAACGCCTGTAGTCTGGGCAACAAGCTCCCTGAGCTGGTGGCCCTGATGGAAGAGGGATGCCTGGATATCGTAGCAGTCACAGAAACATGGTACACAGAGAACCATGACTGGGATGTTAACATACCAGGGTACATAACCTACAGGAGAGACAGGCAGGGGGAAGAGGGGAGGAGTAGCTCTCATGTAAGGGAAGGATAAAAGCAACTGAGCAAAAGAGTAAACAGGGAGGAGAGGAGGCACTGTGGGTCACCTTGGAGACTGGAAAGGGCACCACAATCCGCACAGGGTTGTGTACAGACCCCATGTCAGGGGAGGAAATGGACAAGGATATGATAGAAGGCGTTCTTAGAATGGCAGAGAAAGGAGATACTGTTGATGGGAGACCTGAATATGCCAGATGTTAACTGGAGCACATTTGCTGCAGCCACATCCAAGAGCAGGGCCATTCTTGATGCCCTACAGGTGGCAGGCCCCATAGCTAGTTTTGGATCCCACTGCAAGGGAGCAATCTTAGACCTCATACCTCAAACGGGGCAGTGAGAGGATCTCAGATCTAGAATTGGGCTTGCCATCTGGGGACAAGTAGGACCATCAACAGTGTGTCTACGTTAAACTCAGCTACAGAGTCAAGCCAACAAAAGTGAGGGTACTGGACCTTAGGAGGGCTGACTTTGGCAAGATGGAAGAGTGCCTCAGAAAAGCACTAGCAAACAGGCTAGAAGGAGGTGTGAGCAACAATGGAGAATCATCAAAACTGCCATCACAGAGGTAACAAGCCTTTGTGAGGCAAATAAACAAATCAAATGAAAGAAAAGCCACTATGGTTCTCAAAAGAGGTGGCTGTGAAAGTCAGAAGAAAAGATAGCATTCCAGAAGTATAAGGAAACACAGAAGGAGCAGGACAGAGAGCTGTACCAGTTAGGCAGAAGGAAGCAGGGAGGGAAGTCAGAATAGCAAAGGCCCAAACTGAGGAAAAGATAGCCAATTCAGTTAAGAAGGGGGATAAAACCTTTTATAGGTACATCAGCGAGCGTAGAAAGACAAAGGGAGGGATAGTGGGGCTGAATAGAATGAACAGTGGGTGGGCAGAGGGGGACAGTGAAAAAGCAGGGATATTGAATGAGTATTTCTGCTCAGTATTCACAAAAGAGGAGAGGGAAGTGCCTAATCCAATTAACAAAAGCACTCTTGATAGTGAGGCTGAATAGAATGAACGGTGGGTGGGCAGAGGGGGACAGTGAAAAAGCAGGGATACTGAACGAGTATTTCTGCTCAGTATTCACAAAAGAGGAGGGGGAAGTGCCTAATCCAATTAACAAAAGCACTCTTGATAGGGGGGTCGATCCCAGTCCTTTCACAGAAGAAAGGATTCTGCAAGAACTCCTAAAACTGAAGGTGGACAAAGCAATGGGTCCTGATGGAATTCACCCAGAATTCTAAAAGAATTAAGGAGGAACTAGTGAAACCACTGGCTACTCTTTTAATAAATCAGGAGGATGGTGTGGCACCCGAGGACTGGAGGAAGGCAGATGTGATTCCCTTCACAAAAGTGGGACCAAGACAGAGGCAGGAAACTACAGACCTGTCAGTCTGACCTCTGTGGTAGGGAAAGTGATGGAGTCACTTCTGAAGGAAAGAATAGTTGAGTACCTAGAGGCCAGTGGAGCACAGGACCCAAGGCAGCATGGATTCACAGCGGGAAGGTCATGTCAGACGAATCTAATAGATTTCTTTGACTGGGTGACCAAAGTAGTAGACCAGGGAGGGGCTGTGGACATGGCCTACCTAGACTTTAGCATGGCATTTGACACAGTCCCACACAAAAGATTAATAGTCAAATTAACCAGCCTGGGAGTAGGTCACAGGGTGGTAGCCTGGGTAAAACATTGGCTGCACAACAGGACACAGAAGGTAATTGTAAATGGAGTCCACTCTGAAGAAAGAGGGGTTACTAGTGGGGTACCGCAGGGTTTAGTATTGGGTCCAGTCCTTTTAGTGTCTTCATCAGTGACATTGCAGAGGGACTGGAAGGAAAAGTATGCCTTTTTGCAGATGACACAAAGATATGCAACAGGGTTGATACACATGGAGGCATGGAAAGGATGAAAAGGGACTTGGCAAGGTTGGAGGAATGATCAGAAGTATGGCAGCTAGGATTCAATGCAAAGAAGTGCAAAATAATGCACCTGGGAAACAAGAACCCAGGAGAAGAATACACAATGGGTGGGAGGTAGTAACAACAACAAAAAAGGAAAGGGACCTGGGGTAATCATATCAGATGACCTTAAGGTTAGCAAGCAATGTGAGAAGGCAGTAGGAGGGCTGGGGGTACAGGGATGTATAGGGAGAGGCATCATCAGCAGAAAACAGGAAGTTGTTATCCCTCTGTACAGACAGTTGGTGAGACCCCATCTGGAGTACTGTGTCCAGTTCTTGGCACCCCATCTCCGCAAGGACATAGACAGGATAGAGATAGTCCAGAGGAGGGCAACTAAAATGGTGCAGGGTCTGCAAGAGAAGCCGTATGAGGAGAGACTAAAGGAGCTTAATATGTATACCCTGGAGGAAAGAAGGGAGAGGGGGGACATGAAAGAAACCTTTAAGTACCTCAGTGGAATCAACAAAGTCCAAGAGGGTAGCATCTTTCAGAAAAAGAGATGTGCAAGAACAAGGGGACATAATTTAAAGATAGAAGGAGGGCGGTTCAGGGGCAATGTGAGGAAGTATTATTTCACAGAGAGGGTAGTGGATGCATGGAACAGCCTTCCTGAGGAGGTTGTGGGGTCTAAAACTGTGGGAGAATTCAAGAATGCATGGGACAGACATAAGGCAATTCTTGTCGGGGGTAGGAAGAAATAGGCTGTTGGTTAACTAGGATCTGCAGCCTATCCTGTAGGTAGGGAAATGGGCAGACTAGATGGGCCAAGCGGTCCTTATCTGCCGTCAAAGTCTATGTTTCTATGTTAACTATACTTAACCTGTTAAGCATGTTTTCAGAAATGTTTGTTTTGTGTAGGTTTTGTATGGGATTATGCAGTTGTGGCAGACTGACATGTAAGGAATCACTGTCACCAACCCCCTCAGAAGCACATTCAAGCTTATAATCAGCAGGGCCACCCAAACTCCTGACACATTTGAATCAAAATCTTTTCAGATTGAAAGTGTTTATACAAGGAAAATCTATCCTACCATTCAAAAACAAGCATTGTGGTCAAGGCTTCATTTAGGTGAATGGGGCACTTTGCACCTCTTCTCACAACTATTGTTTCAGTATCTGTGTCTGCAAAAAGTTCTCTTATAGTCTGCTTTAACACAGATTTTAAGTGTTCACGTCTACATATGCATGACCAGAGGATTTTGAAAAAAAAGCAGGGAACTGAATCACATGAAAGCAGAGTCACATTTGACCCATTCTCACCACACCATACTGTTTTGATTGAATCCAAGTCTGTGTACTAAATTGTTAGCATATCTGAGTAGATTTCCTTCAGAATTTAAATATTTTTATACAGTTTCAGTCAAAAATTCCATAAATGTAAGACGTTACAAGAAATTGTGGATTTTGTGCGGAGAAGGGTGAAAATTGCAGAAATTGCGGAAAAATTGCAAGTAGATGAGGGAGCCATAATCCATAAGTGGGAGAAGGTTACTATGGGCTATGGCAAGGTGGGCTTCAGGAGTGAGGTAATTGATTAGCTGGTAGATGATCCTCAGTTTTTGATTAATACGATGAATTAAATTCTCAATATGGTTACAGAAAGAGAGGGCCAGGTCGAGGGTGACTCCCAGGTATCTGAAGGAGCAGACATTCTCGAGGGAATAGCCATCAGTGGAATGAACATGGAAGTGCATCATTGGATAGAGCTAATCTGGTAAGTCTGGGCTTAGAGCCAAACAACATTGCCTTGGCTTCTTGGCATTAACCAGTAGTTAGTTTGTGGTGAACCAGTAGTCATTTTATGGCGGGCACTACAGTAGCTGGAGGAGAGTGTAGAGTACAGGTTGGTCAAGGAAGATCACTGTAGTAGAGGATTAAGTCATCGGCATAAAGTAGGGAGTGTCAGGAGAGGCAGTAATTGGGAGGGAGTTAACATAGAGGGAAAAGAGAATGGGCCCCAGAATAGATCCCTGGGGAACACCAGTGGAGACCATCAGGGCAGAAAAGGTTTCTGTCCCTGAAACAGATCATTTGGGTATGGCCAGAGAGATAGTCTTGGAACCAGGCAGTGGTGTTGGGAGATAAGCCCAGGTGGCCAAGTTTGTCAGTTAGGATGTTGTGGTTAACCATGTCAAAAGCTTTGGAGAGGTCCACAAAGATGACTCCAGTAAACTTCCCTTTATCCATGTTCCGGAGAACATGGTCTAAGAAAGTGGATAGGGCTGTGAAGGTGATGTGACCCTTTTTAGAACCATGCTGCTGAGGGCTGAGTAGGTTAGATTTTGTGACATAGTCAGTGATTTGGTGGTGAACTATCTCCAGTAACTTACTAAGATGGGAGAGGATGGATATCGGCCAGTAGTTGTCCATATTGCTAGGGTCACTGGATTTAAAGATTGGGATTACCATAGCCTGTTTCCAAACAGAGGGTACTGAGGCAATGGTGAGGGAAAGACTGAAAATGGATGTAAGAAGTTTTGCAATAGCATGGGCCACAATTTTGAGAAAGTGGAGAGAGAGGCTATCACTTCCAGTGCTACCCTTGTTAGAGTAGTAGTTCAGAAGAGGAACGGAGAGGAATCGGGGTGCAAGGTGAGAGGGTTGAGCAGAGAAGGGCTGGGATAGTGTGGGGGGAGCTTGGCAAAGTGTTCGTCAAGGTTAGTAAATTTAGCATTAAGTGCATTTGCAATATCAGCTGGGTCTTTCAGAGGGTCGTTAGGGGTGTTACGTTGGACAGGGGTCTGCTTATCCCCTGGGGCAAGCAGGGCATGGGTATCAGACCAGAAACGGCTTGGATTACCAAGGCTTTGGGACTGTAAGTTGTGGAAGTGAGAAGCCTTACAAGAGTTGATGCTGTGCTTGCAAAGGTTACGTAAGAATCTGTATTCATTTCAGAGCCGAGGGGAGGGGCAAGCTTTGCACAATGACCACGTGGCATCCCTTTCCTTCATAAGTTTTAGGATGCTCCTGGAGAGCCAGCGAGTGTCACCCGACGTACTCTCTAAGTGGTAAGTCAGAAGTTTTCATCTTAAATGCTAGAGAGGGCAGCAATGAAAAAGCAGAGTGCTGAGAAGGCACCCATCAAGTTATAAAGGGGAGACAAATCTATAGACATGATGTCAGCAAATAGTTGGGAGGAGTCATAATTTTAGTAATTATGGAAGGATAGATATTTGGGAGGGGGAGTTAAGTGGACCAGATACAGCAGATGGGTGCGTGATCCTAATGGAGTCAGATAGGACTCTGGCATGGGTGAGCCTATCTTCATGATTTGTTAGTATAGTCAATGGTGGAGTGCTTTAGGGATAGGCTGTTGTGGTGGGTGGGGGTAGTGTTAAATTGGCTGAGGTTATACTGTTTAAGTAGGCTGTAACAGAGGGAGAGGGTGCTTCCTGCCAGTTAAGACTGAAATCTCCCACCAAGATGGTATCTCTAGTGGGCAAGGGTGTAGCTACTGATACTCCAAGTACACCATGGCGCACCAAGTTTAGTAGCCGGGGGGTAGCAAACAAGCTGGCCAGAACTGCTCTGCCCTCTCTAGTCCATTTCATTTAAATATCTTTGTTTGGCTTTGCATGCTTTTTCTTTTCTCTTTCAACTTTGTTTTTTGGGGGAGGGGGTGACACAGTGGACCACAGACTTTTATTTATTTATTTAGTTTTTGTTGACCGGGTAAGTGCACTAGACAAATTCTGCCTATTTTCAGGCACAACCCAGGGGAGAGGATACAGATGAATGCCAACTGACATTGAACCAGATTAAGCTGTTGGTGGTATTTTTCATGAATGGAGGAATTTGACCATTGCACCATTCCCCTGCTCTTTTCGAGAAGTGCCATGGGATCTTTAACATCTACTTGAACTACCACCAGAACAGGCAGATGGAACCTTGGTTTAACGTCTTATCCGAAAGACGGCACCTCAGGAGTGCAGCACCCCTCTCATGCTGCACTACAGTGTCAGTATTGGGATATTAACCCAAGTGCCTGGTGTGGGGGTAGAACCCACAGCCTACTGATCTCCCAGCCTCAGAGGTGAGTGTGCTAACTGCTGAGCCACTGACACTGGACACTTTGAAGCTGAAGGTCTCAATTAGGTCTGCATGGTCCACCTGCATAGTGATTGGCTGCGGCATCTGGTAGGGGATGTGGCAAGTCTAGGGTTGGGGAGTTTTAATGCCCCAGCAAAATCAGAAGTCATACTATTAGTTCAGGTGTACTGGGAGCGAGAGAAGCAGGAGAAGAACTGAGGAGGAGCAGCAGACAGAAGAACAGACTCAGAGCCAGCTAAAAGAATAGACACTTCATGTGAAGTGGCAAGTGGAGTGAACCTGCCTACCTGGGGGGGAGAGAGAAGAAATTTCTGCCATAGTCTTGGACTCGTGGTGCAGTCAATGGTGTTTACCAGTGGGCAGCGAGCACCAAACTAGCAGCGCAGACAGACAGCAGGTCTAGTGTGGGAATCATCCGATTGGAGCCAAGAACCTTGGACTCGAGTCTTGGGGGGGGCAAGCATGAACAACAGTTGGGGAGGGGATAGCAATGTGGCAGGTTGGTGTACAAATCATGTCTGGCTACACCCCTGCAAGTGGGCAAGAGGGATTCAAGGATACTTAGGAGTGAAAATCCAGCAGTGCCACCTTTGGGCAGACTGTAGCAGCAGCTAATATGTCGTTTTTTTGTGCCTCCGATGGACAGTTTGGCAATATAAGCCACTCAGTGGGAGAGCTGGCTGTGGATTAACTGAAAAGGGTGGCATTAATGGAGTTCTTAAAGTAGAAGAGAACCCCACCACCCTTCCTACCACCATTGCAGTCGTTTCTAAGAAATAAATAACCTGAAAAGTTGCAGCAAGGACTGAATGGTGGTAGCTTTTAACCAGGTCTCCGAGATTCCAAGGATGTCAGGCTTATAAAGAGAGACCCAAGCCTCTAACTCTGCAAGTTTAAGTAGGAGACTCTGTATATTTAGATGGACAATCTTTAAACTGTGTTTGTGTCCCCAGGTGGGGTTGTTGTAGGAAAGAGGAGAGTCAGCAGTGCCAGGGTTGCTCTCAACATCCCCAGCCTGTAGTAGAAGCAGGGAGAGACAATGTAGTGTGAGACAGCAGGGGTTGGGAGGAGAGGACCAGTGAATGGTTAGAGAGACTTTGTAGGAGAAAAGGAGATAGCGATCCCGTTTGAGGATGAGGGCCAGTTGGAGAGAGGGGTTGGTGCAAAAGAAGCTGTAATTAGGAGCAGGTGGGAGTGGTTCAGAGATAAATATTGGACAGAAATATTTTAGAGAGGCTTGTTCATGGGCTAACATAGAGGCACAAGACTCTGAGTCTGAGGAGGGAGCAGCAGATGAGCAGGGTAGTGGCAAGGAGTTTCATCGTCCCAGGGGAGGTAGGAGATTAGTGTAAATGAAAGTCAAAGGCAAGTGGGGACTGACTGAGAGTGTCTGACAGACAAAAGAGGTGGGGAGACAAGCGGAGGGTAAGGAGCAGAGGTGTCCTGGACTAGAAGTGACAGGAGGAGAGAAAGGGTAAGAACTAAAGGCAATGGGGGTGTAGGCAGAAGATACAGGCTGCCAGAGGAAGCAGGAGGAGTAGGCAGGTAGAAAGAAAGGGATGGGCTAAGAGGGTAGATTGACAGGGGAGTGTGAACATTAGGCATACAGGAAGGGACCAAGTGGTGTCAGAGGGGTAGGGGGGATCCACAGAGAGTGGAACCAAGCAGTAGCACACAGGGGTGGGAAACTGGGCTGATTGGTTCTCAGTGAACATTATCAACCACTTGAGTTAGAGTGATTTAAAATATGTGTTAAGTATTTTTTATTTCAAAAGTTAAATAAAGCTGCTCTTCCCCTCACTGTGAAGTGGAGCGCTTCACTCCTAAAATTCCTGCACAAGAGACTGCTGTATGCAGGATAAATTACATTGGCTCTGTGTGCTGATTGGCTGAAGAAATCACACACACACAAGTAATTTCTAACATTGCCAAATACAGCTGGCTACAGGTATAGCAGCCTTATTAACAGAAGCAGCATCCCTGCAGTGAGAAGTATTTTCTAAACACCAGGGAAAAAGGGGCTAGACCTGACACTGATCTTTTAGTGGAAATGGCACAACTGGTACCAGATGGTAACTACTTCACTTTTAAGGGTAAACATTACCATCAGGAAAAGGAACAACTATGGGGGAAACTTTCACCCCCATTTACGCTAATTTGTATCTTGCCTATTGGAAGAAGGAGTTCACATGGAGCAATTATAACCCTTATTTGTCAAAAATAAAAGCATGGAAGCACTTTATTGATGACATTTTTTTGGTCTGTAAGGGGACATGACAGAACTTGGTGAATGTTTTGAATATCTACATGGCACAAATCAACACCTATGGTTTTCCTGCCACACAGACAGTCATCAGATTTAATTCTTAGACATTTATGTCATGAAATCTGAGGGCGGTAAAACAGACACAAGTCTGCACAGGAAGCCTACAGACAGAACCAGCATCTTACTGGCCAGTAGCTGCCACCCCTCACATATCATCTCTTACATACCCAAGAGCCAGTTTCTTCGCATTAAACAAAACTGCAGCAAGAATGAGGTGTATGAGATAGAGAAAAAAGATCTCACCAGGAGATTCAAACAGAGGGAATATTCAAGGAAGGTGGCAGAAAAAGCGATGGAAGCAAAACTTTGTTGCAGAGGCAGGATGATAACAGAGACGATATACAAACAGAGAACAACCATGTACATTTTGTCACTACTTACAATGTCAGATCATGGCAGGTTGGGAACATCATTAATGCCAACTGGCATGTACTGGGAGCAGATGCTAGATTACTGGAAACCTCTAGGGTGTTGCCTAGGATGGTATACAGGAGGGCTAGGAACCTCCGTGACCAATTAGTATGTTCTTCTCAACCTCTTCAGTAACAGAATACCTGGCTTCCACCCCTGCCAAAAGGCTGCAGAAAATGTGGCACATGCAAGTATTGCCCATACATTAACACAAATAGAGTGATTGTGAATCCTTATGATGGTGATACTATTTATGTAGATGACTTCATCAACTGTGACACAAAGTGGGTGATATACTCTGCAGAGTGTAAGTGTGGAGCTTGCTATGCAGGCTGTACCAAATGGAAGTTAAAAGAAAGGGTGGGGGAACATATCTGAGCTATTGAGAGAAAGGACCAGGAATATGTGTAGGCTACACACATGATGAATGTTATTAATAGAGATGAACATGAGTTGAAGTTTATAGGCATTGAGCAAGTATGCCTGGGACCTAGAGGGGGAACAGGGAACTAGCCCTCAGCTGAAGAGAAAATTACTGGATTTTTCAACTAGGAGCATGTATGTCTGAATTAGGTCTGAATGATCAGACTGAGACAGAGCCATTTTTGGTGAAATGAGTTACTTGTGTTGCTTTAATGTTCTTTCTGAAAAAGTTTAATATTTAATGTTTAAAAGTATATAACTTCTCTAATTCCAAGTATATATGATGTTTTTTTCAGGTATCTGAAAGGCGCTGTGAGCAAGTCACACACCTTTCCAGCCATACAGTAGGAGAGTAACTAGAAGAGGTAACCTGTTGTACAGATGTAAAAAATTGCAAGATGTGTAATCTGCGTCACTATCTACTTTATACACGGACATTATATGTACACAATACAGCCTCAAGTTATTTGTGCCTTGCTTCCTCCTCCCTTTCCCTTTCCCCTCTTTCTCTCCCCCCCCTTCACTTACCCTTTCCCCAACCACACAACCCTCCCTTCCCCATTCCAACTTGTTTGACTTTTTCCGAGTGCTCAGTTGTTTGGGCTTTAGCCTTTAGGATGAGTATATGTAATATTTATCAATTATTGGAAACAACTGCTGTCTAGGGAGATGAATGTAAAAGCCTGGATGTTTTTGGAATCTGAATAGGATTTTTTACAAGACTGTGTTAATTACATTACATCATATGAGCATTACAGTATCCTTTTTAGCATAGATTAAGTTGTGCACTCATATGTATTGGGTTTGAAGTATGCCTGTTGCTGTGACATGAATTTATTATGTTCCACTATTTATATATGGCACTGTCACTTTAAATTGCAAATGGTTTTCACACTCAAACTGTATATAACAGGCAAATCCATAGGGGTGCTATGCTTAGACAAAGCCCTACCGGGTGAACCATCAGTTCATTTGGGTGTCTTCAGCTGAGGAGCTCAGCTTTTTCTTGCCCTGAATAAACTGCTTATATTTTTGCACTTACAGTGTGGACAGCAGTTTTATTCCTGTTATACTGGGTGAGTTCCGTGACTTTTTCTGGTTGATTTAAAATATGTTAAGTATTTTTTCTTAATTTCATGAGTTAAATAAAGCTGCTCTCTCCCTCACTGTGAAGTGGAGTGCTTCACTCCTAATGTTCCTGCACAAGAGACTGCTGTACGCAGGATAAGTTATATTGGCTCTGTGTGCTCTTACTGGGTGAAGAAATCACACAAGTTATTCCTAACATTGCTGAATACGGCTGGGCTACGGGTATGGCAGCCTGATTAACAGAAGCAGCAGAATAAGACAGCCTCCCTGCAGTGAGAGCTCAAGGTAATGACACTGTTCGGACCCACATTGATGCATGCCATCATAGTTCATTATGTGCAATGTTTTCTTCTCACTGTGCTACTGATCACATCTCAATGTGTTAGCCGCAACTGAGCTTTTTATAAATGTACAGATAGTGCTGAAAACCATTCAAAGGACACAAATGCCTTCCTATTTCTACAACAGCACATAATACACAGATAATGTAGCCAGTTAAAAATTATATCTTAAAATAATCCACCTAGCAATAAGTTATGGCCTCAAAAACAGGTACTATACAAATAAAATGTCCAAGCAATGGCAGGAAAGTTGACTGAGACAACCATAAGAAAACAGAAATGATAAAAGACAGCTGACATGATCTTACATATCAGGCAGGCACCTCATACCAAGGAGCTGCCTGCCCAAATGACTAAATGAACCCAGTATGACATTTTTTTATGCTGTACTTAATTAAGGACTTACATTTTATTGCCCAGCTCATAACTTCTGAGTATGAGCTGAGTAGCCATTGAACGGTGCAGTCCCATCCCCAGAAAAATCACTTTGATGCCCCATACATGTATAATTGCAATCAAAGACACTATAAGCAAGTTTAGACGACCCACTCCCCCGATATCACAGATCCCTATGTAAAGCACCTGCAGCCCAAATCCCAAGCATGCATCACTGAAGTGCTGCTTTTAGGAGTGGGGCTGCAGCAAGTGCCAGTGGTGCACATGCGCAGAGTCCCATTTTTACAATTCTGGCAGTGATTTATTTATTTATTTTTATTGACACTTTATTATTTTTTATAAATGCATATCAGTAGCAATAGACTTCATGACACCAACTGGGGTCCCTGGCTGGAGTAAAACTCCATGGAGATACAATCTAAGAGTAAACATAGAAACATAGAATTTGACGGCAGATAAGGACCGCTTGGCCCACCCAGTCTGCCCATTTCCCTACCTACTGGATAAGCTGCAGATCCTAGTTAACCAGCAGCCTACTTCTTCCTACCTCCACCCCCCAGAATTGCCTTATGACTATCCCATGCATGCTTGAATTCCCCACTGATTTTGACTCCACAACCTCCTCCGGAAGGCCGTTCCATGCATCCACAACCCTCTCTGTGAAAAAATACTTCCTTAAATTACCTCTGAGCCGCCCCCCATCTTCAAATTGTGCCCTCTTGTTCTTGCACACCCCTTTTTTTGAAAGATGCTACCCTCTTGGACTTTGTTGATTCCCTTGAGGTACTTGAAAGTTTCTATCATGTCCCCTCTCCTCCTTTCCTCGAGGCTATACATATTAAGCTCCTTAAGTCTCTCTTCATATGACTTCCGTGCAGACCCTGCACCATTTTAGTTGCCCTCCTCTGGACAGCTTCCATCCTGTCTATGTCTTTATGGAGACTGGGTCTCCAGAACTGCACACAGTACTCCAGATGGGGTCTCACCAGCTGTCTGTACAGAGGGATAATAACTTCCTGTTTTCTACTGGTGATGCCTCTCCTATGCATCCCAGTATCCCCCAACCCTCCTTGCTGCCCTCTCACATTGCTTGCCCATCTTTAGGTCATCTGATATGACTACCCCCAGGTCCTTTCCATTCTTGTTGTTGTTAGTATCTCACCCCCATTGTGTACTCTTCCCTGGGTTTTTGTTTCCAGGTGCATTACCTTGCACTTCTTAGCATTGAATCTAAGCTGCCATACATTTGACCATTCCTCTAACCTTGCCAAGTCCCTTCTCATCCTTTCCACCCCACCCTGTGCATCAACTCTGTTGCAGATCTTAGTGTCATCTGCAAAGAGACATATTTTCCTTCCAGTCCTTCTGCAATGTCGCTTATAAAGACATTGAAGAGGACCGGTCCTAATACTGAACCTCATGCACCCCACTAGTAACCCTCCTTTCTTCTGAGTGGACTCTATTTACTATAACTCTCTGTGTCCTATTCTCTAGCCAATTCTTTATCCAGGCTGTCATCTTGGGACCCGCTCCCAGGCTGGCTAACTTGTATATTAATCTTTGTGTGGGACTGTGTCAAATGCCTTGCTAAAGTCTAGGTAGGCCATGTCCACAGCCCTCCTGATCTACTACTTTGGTCACCCAGTCAAAGAAATCTATCAGATTCGTCTGGCATGACCTTCCTGCTGTGAATCCATGCTGCCTAGGGTCCTGTGCCTCTTGCCTCTACATACTGACAATTCTTTCCTTTAGAAGTGATTCCATAATTTTCCTATCACTGAGGTTAAACTAACAGGTCTATAGTTTCCTGCTTCTCCCTTGCTCCCACTTTTGTGAAGGGGAATCACATCTGCCCTCCTCCAGTCCTCAGGTACCACCCCATCCTCCCATGATTTGTTAAAAGGGTAGTCAGTGGTGTCACTAGTTCTACCTTAGTTCTTTTAGAATTCTGGGATGAATCCCATCAGGCCCCTTGCTTTGTCCACTTTCAGTTTTAAGAGTTCTTCAGAACCCTTTCTTCTGTAAATGGGCGTATCAACTTCTGTATCCAGAGTGTTACTACTGTTTGTTTTATGTATCTCCCTCTTCCTTCTGTAAATACTGAGCAAAAATATTTGTTTAGTATCTCTGCCTTTTCACAGTCTCCTCTGCCCACCCTCCTCCCCTTTATTAAGCCTCACTATCCCTCCTTGGTCTTCCTTCGGCTCCCTGATGTACCTATAACAGGTTTTATCCCCTTCTTAACTGAGTTGGCTATCTTTTCCTCGGTTTGGGCCTTTGCTGTTCTGACTGCCTTCCCAGCCTCCTTTTGCTTTAACTGATACAGTTCTCTGTCCTGCTCCTTCTGCGATTCCTTGTACTTCCTGAATGCTTTTTTTCTCTTGAACCTTCACTGCCACTTCCTTTGAGAACCATAGTGGTTTCTTACATCGTCTTGTTTTGTTTATTTGCTTCACACAAAGGCTTGTTACCTCTGTGATGGCAGTTTTATTATTCCCCATTGTTCTTCCACCCTCCTTCCTGCCCATTTGCTAGTGCATTCCTTAGGCACTCACCCATTATGGCAAAGTCAGCCCTCCTAAAGTCCAGTACTTTTGTCTTTGTATGGCTTGACTCTATTACTGTGTTTATTGTGAACCATACTGTTCAGGTGGTCGCTAGTTCCCAGATGGCTACCCACTTCTACATCTGTGATCCTCTCTCCATCTCCATTTGAGAGTATCAAGTCTAATATTGCTCCCTCTCGAGTGGGCTCCAGTACTAGTTGTCTAAGGCATGCCCCCTGTAGGGCATCTAGAATAACTGCACTCTTGGAAGTGGCAGCTGCAACTGCACTCCTGTTAACATCTGGCATATTCAGATCACCCATCAGCAGTAGCTCCCCTTTTTCTGCCATTGAGTGTAACACATAGCATGCACTGCATACAAAAATGTTCTAAAAAAAATACCAAGGACAAAACAAAATCAACAAACAACAGCCACAGCAACAACAGGAAGTCACTAGTACATCCACCCCCAAGCATAAAAATGGAAGAGAGGTGGAGGAAGGAGGAAGGAGGAAGAAGGAAGGAGGAGAACGGAAAGCCCACAATCCTAATTTCCCTCCATAAGGCTCCCGAAGCTAGAGTGAAGCGGCTCACCAATGAAGAACTAAGGTCAGTAGATGCCAACAAATTATCAGTTCTCTCCCATTTATTCATACAAGGAGGCAAACCCCTCCACTATACCTCAGGGAACCCCAAGAAAGATTAACCGCTGGAATGTAAGCGGGGAGGCAACCACGCCTCGCCCTGCAGCAGTGATATATTTAAGAAGGACAATAAGGGAGCCCATACTTCTAAAAACCTATCATGCCTATCAGCTGCTATGTAGGACAGCCATTCAAAACCCGCCCACCTTGAGCATACAGTCAAACCATTCCTTGATTGATGGAATATTCATAGATTTCCACCGTCTCAATAATAAATGCTCAGCTTCCGTAATTGCTGTGAGAAACCAAGTCTTCCAGCTAGTCGCCAAGTACTCTAATACATTTGTATTCCCTAATATTAAGAGGGAGGGCTCTAAGGAGAAGGGATGCCCCAACACTTTTGCCACTACCTCGATCACTCCTTGCCACCAAAGGACACCCCCACAGAATATGTAACAATGTCCCCACCTGTTTATCACACCGCCAACACCTTGAGTGTGAAATTAACTTCATAGAGTACAGCAAGGTAGGTGTCCTGTACCATAGCAACAGAGTTTTAAGATGCATCAATTCCCTCCTCACCCAGAGTCCCTTATCCTTCCATATGCATTCTGCCAAATCACTTTCCAATCCTCCTCTTCCAAGTTATTACCCAACATGTGCTCCCATGTCCACTGAATCGTCCTTGTGTCCAGAGCCATAAACTCCCAAAGCCCCATATAAATATGTCCCACCTTTGGCGGTACATGCTGTCCTGTCAGAAATGATTTTTTTCCCAAACAGACAGTCCCACTAGTCATTGTGAGGAAAACTTCCAGCCTTAGCCACAGAAGTTTCGATCAAATGCCTCAATTGAAGAAACCTCCAATGGTCCTCCCATGGCAGGGATGCCTGGCACTGAAAGTCATGAACGGTTTTAAAACAACCAGATTTGGGGGGAAACAAATCCCCTACCCTCCGTATCCCCTCCCATGCTCACTTAGACCAATACAGTACCTTACCACCTATGGTAAGTTTTGGATTGCACAATAGAGGCCATAACAAGGGAGGAATTTACCATTGCAATCCCAAAACTGTCTGAGCTTGCCTCTACACACGGGATGCATATTCTGAGGTGGCTAAGAGAGGCATATCTCATCTCTCCCACAATAAACAGCATTCCAGGGGCTTGGCACATGCCAGTCCTGTTCCAGGGCTAGCTACCGCACCATGGCCATATAATGTTCCGCATGTAACCAAAACCAAACATGGTGAAGGCCTATGGCAATATAATGGCACTTAAGCCATGGTACCACAAAACCCCCCTTATGATAAGGTCCCACCATGCATTCTTTAGAGATACAAGGTTTCTGCTCTTCCCAATAAAACAAAGAGAGTACTTGTCCAAATTGTTTCCACCAAGTATCAGAGAGCTTCAGAGGGAGATGACACAAGAGATAAATCAGTTTGGGAAGATTAATCATTCTCACCGCTTGGACTTTCTGTCACAATGAAAGATGCAGATGGCATCATTGAACTACATCACTTCTGAGTGACTAACAGGGGACCCAAATTCAAAGATGGCCACTCTGCCACTGTCAAGAATATATATACTGCTAAATACTTCACAGGGACCAACGTCCAAATAAATCCCAGTGCAGGCTAGGGTAAGTGGGAGGGTTTCTGCCCTAAAGGGGGTATGCTAGTCTTTGACCAATTATTCCAAAGTCCAGATACCCTGTGAAACTGTTCCAGCACTTTAACCAACAAAGGGAGGGATGTACGTACAACCCAAAGAGTTAGGAGGATATCATCCGCGAAAAGCATGGTCTTATGGACCATAGATCCCACCCAGACTCCTTCAATATCTTCCAAATCCTGAAGTTTCTGGACTAACAGCTCTATAGCCAACAAAAAGAGTGCCGGGGAGAGGAGACGCCCCTGCTGTGTGCCCATCGATAAAGTGAACAGTGAAGAAAGCCTGTTGTTGGGTAAAACCGATGCTCGAGGATTCAAGTAAATGATTTTCACCTAGCAAATATAGTTAGGCCCAAATCCAAATATGGACAACACAGCAAAGAGGTAAGGCCATTCAACAGAACCAAAGGCTTATTCTGTGTCCAAACCCACCACTGCAGGAACTGAAGCGGCAGGGGTACCTGTGATAACAACGAGTGAATATATCTCCTGATCCTGCTTTATGTTGGGCCTCCAGTGTACCCAACTGAGTTAATGAGGCCTGCAACTGTGCATTCCACTCTTTGTTTACATGCCATGAAATACAAAATAAGCCTGCCCTAAACAAAGGCTTTCAGCCCTTCCCATATCCACTGCGGGGCTATATCCCCAGACAGGTTTGACTCCAAATAGTCCGAAACCTCTTTCCTCAGCCACTCTCGAAAGGAGGCATTTGCAAAAAAACTGACATTACAACACACCTAGCCACCACGTCACAATCGGGTACCCCAGCAAAGGTCCATGTAAGTGGAGCATGGTCCGAGATCACAGCAGGTTCTATAGCAATCTTTTGGGAATTGTGGAGTAATGGTTGAGATGCTAAGACCAAATCAATCTGACTATACGTCTGATGTACCGAAGAGAAGAACGTATAGACTCTCCCAGTCAGATTATGGAGCCACCAACATCCCTAAGGCCCCGATCTTCTATCAGTAGCACCAAAACTTGAGAGCCTGATGTAGCCAGGAAACTTCAGATACCAATACAGTCACACACCAGGTCAGGGACTTCATTAAAGTCCACTCCTACAATCAAATTCCCCTTCCCTCCTCTCTTGTATCACCTTAGACAATTTATGGAAAAAAGTGGCGCCATCTTCATTAGGTGCATATACTGAAACTAAAGTATCAATTTTTCCATCAAGTGTGCCTGTCACTAAAACCCAGCATCCCTAGGAATCTCTCACCACTGTTTTCATCACCCAATTTAAGCTCGTAGCTATGAGAATCAAACCCCTTTTTCGATGTGTAGGAGACTGCAAAGAGTTGGCCCTTCCAACCCTTCTGCATCCATACCACATCTGTACTTAACAAATGGGACTCTTGTAAGAATACTATTTGCCCCCAGAGCTTCCTTACATGGCCCAGAACTTTCTTCCATTTCATGGGCCCATTTAATCCCCGCTCATTCCAGGATAAAAATCTATAAACCACCATAGAGACAAATTGCTATCTGTCCCCCCCAAATCTCCTCTTAGCCCCTGTCTGCCCCCTGCCCAGCCCAGAAGGCTGGTGTACCATGGCTCCCAATATAGAGAAACAGGAAAATATACAATAATACAGTGTCCAACAAACAACACCCCACCCCCCCAAAAAACTATGTACACAGGCAGGAGAACTACCTTCCCCATGACATAAAACATGTCACCCCTCATGTACTCTGTGAGCCACGCGCTCTTTCCCCCTTCTGTACCCCAACAACATACAATCCCCCTTCCCCCTACCCTAGTCCCTTCTGCCTTCCATCTTAACCAACATAAACAAATGGAGAGCATGCATAATTGTAGCACAACAAATCTCTAATCTGAGGTATGTGCACTGTCAGTACTAATACTCAAGGCCTTTCTCTGCCCTCCCTCCCTAAGTATACATGCCCCCCCAACACAGCAAACAGCCCAAATACAACCTCAGTAAGGCAAACCAATAAACAAGAACAATACCGTATAACCCCCTCTCCCCAACAATAGTACAATATACGTAGCGGGATAAAACTATCCATGCCAGCATTGAGTCTTACCCCAACCAACCTTGACCCCCCCATCCATGCAACATTATAAACAGATCCCACAATGTCCATGATGTGTGGCTGTTTTCCCTGCAGTGTCTGTAGCAAAAAAGGGGGCAAAATGAACACTGGCCTGGAACAGCGATTTCTCCAATGATTCCAGGTCACCTCCTGCTACCATCCTCGTGGTGTCAAGGCTGTGAAAAGGAAAACACTGAACAAAGAGAGAGAGATTAAGAATATGTAATGCAATCAATAGAAAGGAGGCCAATCCACTCTGCTGTCCAGAGGCAACAGCTAATAACTGGTCCCCTGCTGCCACCAAAGTAGGAGAAGGCCCTGCTATGATCTACCTTCGAGAATCCCCCTCATCCCAGCACATCACTGAACCAGTCAATGGGATACTGCAAAAGCCAGCAGTCCAACATGTACCCCCAATGAAAGGGGAATTCGCCTTCATGACAGCCCCCTCCAACCCCAAGTCTCCAAGCAACCCACAAACACCCCTTCCCCCTGAGGTATACCCTAACCCCAGAGAGCCAGGCTTTCAACAGCCTCCACAAACTGCACCAAGTACAGACCCGGGCAGAGGGAGAGAATTAAATGTAGCCACACAGGGTTCCCCGGTTAGGCTCCCCCTAAATCCACTGTAACCGGCAGACTCCCACAGCCCCAAACAACCCCCTCTTACCATATCCTGAATACCCCTTCCCCAAGAGAACAAAGACCACCACCCCGCAATTCCAAAACTGGAATCACTTTCCGACATAAGCATGGCAACAGTTCTCCCTTGCTGTCTCCATGCCATGTCCGCCCCTTATACTCCACCGCAGATTCCAACCCTAGAGGAAATCTAACACACAGGTACTTCACCACTCATCAGCTCCCACTCCCTTCCGAGCAACCATAAGGGAGCTCTCGCAGTGCATTTGACGGCCTGCACTGAGCCAACAAAAACATTCCAGAATACCCCCGGTACACTTCACCGCATTATCGGCTGAGAGGCTACCAAAATAAACTGTGGTCAGCTTGCCAACCACCCTGATATCCAACCCCACCAGAGGGTCCTGAATTAGCTACAACACAAAAGGGAGAAAAAACAGGATACACCCCCGACAAGCCAAGTGCCCTCGCACTCCGGTCTAAGAGTACCAAAATCATGTCCCTCCTGCAGCAAGCTGTTTCACCCATACAGCAACAAAAAGAAGATTCTAACCATTACTTAAACTCCCACCAGGTAATCAATGCTAGGCGTCCTCCCTTACCTGGAATAAGCTGGGCCAAAGCCTCGAGATAGGATAAAAGCCTCCATGTCCCTGTCCACTGTCAAACTATTGAGTCCTCTTCTTGCTCACCAGTCTGGTTCTCCAAGGTTCCAGGAGCCAAGTTCTCATGCCAGCCAGCTGCTTCTGGGCACAAATTCTGAACAGCTCCATCAATGCGCCTCAGTTGTTGAGAGACAGGGTTATCCTTCTAAGGGCTTCTCCGATCTAGGGGCACTATTACCTCCCCCATGTGCTTGCAAATACTGGGGAAGTGAAATACTTTGGACCCTCCTGGTCCAGAACTTTAAGTGTGGCAGGTGGAACGAGGAAAGCCTTTAAGTTATTCACCTTTGCAGATCCCTGGCTTTGTCAAACACTTTCTTCCGCTGCAGAACCCTCTGAAGGAAGTCTTGCCAGAAGAAAAGCTGAGCTCCATTAACTCTAATGTTTTTAATGACTTGGGCATCTCACAAATTATGCTCACAGTCTGGAAAACAAAGGAGATTAAACACCACTGAGTGGGGACAAGTGGCACTATCATTCAAGGGTGGCCCCAAGGGAACATGGTAAGCCCGCTCGATCTCCACCACTGTGCGGGGTTCCCAATTTAACCATACTGGTAATTTAGCCTGCAGGTAACTGATCATGTCCATTCCCTCTATCCGCTTTGGGAGTCCAAACAGCCTAACGTTACTGTGGTAGCTGTGGGACTCCATATCATCCACCTTCTCCCAAAGTGCTCAGATTTCTTGGTCTGCAAGGCCTAGGCATTCCTCCGCTGGCGTAGACCAATCTTCAAGCTGGCTAATTCTACGCTCCGCCTACTCTATGCGGAGACCCAAAGCCTCTACCAGTACTCTAACCGCCGTCAAATGTATAATCATTTGATTGAGATCCAAGGAGATGCCCCCCCACAAACACTTTGATTTCAGCCAGCTCCCTTGCTAGATGGCTAAACTTGCGGGTCTGCCATGAAAGCTGAGCTCTCCTCCATAGGCAACAAGTCTGAAAGCTTATATTTCTTCTTTGCGGCCACCAAAGATTTCTCCACTTCACTTTTAGCCAACATACCAAAGGCAAAAAAGGCAAGCAGCACAAAAAAATAACCGGACTGGGAGGAAAAAAGGGTAGAAATTCCCAGGGGTAGACAGAGCTCCTAAGCCCTGCTGCTATCTAGCTTGGATGCATCACATGACTCCAGAAGATGTCGCTTACTTTATTAACTACCACTCGGTTTGCTAAAATACTCCTATTGCCAAACTCTAGAGACTTTTCTTTATACTGCCAGCTATTTTGTTTAACAGCAGCAAAAAAATGCTGAACTCATTAATGCACAAGTTCTTCAGGATTCTACAGTGGGGACGTGCGGTTCCATGTCTATAACAGCGTTAGCGGAAAGCGATCGCCATTAGAGCAGTGTACATGGCGAAAATCAACTTCATCTATGTACACTACCAGCGCGACAGCATAAGGCCAAGAGACTCAGATTTTTTATTTATACGGGCCTGTACCCCCACATAAAGATTCTCAACCCAGGGGGTGCAAAAAAAAAATTAAATCCCGGGCCGGAACACAAAAAGACTGCACCTAGAACCGAACCTGCCACCGTCCCAACCCTAGCCTGTCACTATCCCACCATGCCACATGGCCTGCCCAGCAGCTTACTGCCATACTACACCTCACAAACCCTCCCTCCCCTTCCACCCGTTGCACGGCATGCTCACTATCCTGTCACTATATTCGCAGACCCCCCCCAATCCAGTCACCTTCCTTTCCTGGTAGCCCTCTGCACAGGCACTGTGATTGAGTCGCCCTTTTTGAAAGCGCTCCATCGCGGTCGCCATTGTCACAGGCTACCGGGAAGGGGGCACCAAAAGGAAAAGGTCGGTCCGACCTAAATGTATTTTTTGTAAAAAATAATGTCTATACATAGTAAAGGTAGGATCGAAATGTAATGTCAGCAACTGCCTTCAGAGTGCAGTTTACAGGCACCAAGATTAGAGGGGTCATAAGAAATGATCAGGAGCTGACAGTGCCCCTTTAAACTGAACTAAAAATTACAAGAGTTACTTCAGAATACCAAATAGGGGAAGAAAAGCTTAATCCACTACAAAGAAAGTAAAATGGAATGTGATCTTTTTTCCTAGTTTACAGACACAAGGTTAACGACTTAATGAAATGGCTAAAAAGCTAAAGATTTTAGAGAAAAGTCTCTCGCTGACCGGAATAGAGCTGGCTGTTTGGGGGTTAGAGGAGTAAAGGCATGAAACTTGTTTGCTGTGTCACTTGAATCACAAGGTATGGGTGCTGGATAGTTAGCAGGCTTTAGGCCTAAGCGGAAAAAAGCATAAACTCAAGAGATTTAAAATGTGCAACATTTTATTTTAGGCAACGTCAAGAATATGTTAAATAATTGGAAAACTATACCAGAGAATTAGGAACTATACAATAGCAATGCTTTTTATGGGGACAAAACCATTTACGATATTGGTTGTTTATAACTCCTCATAAACAGTTTATTAATTTATAATTGTATTTATTTTTATGGTAAAACAACTAAAAACAGTCCCCTGAAGAAGTCAGATAAATAATGGTGAAATGCCTAAAGGTATTCATTTGAAAAAATAGGACTTTCAAGAATTTATTTGTGAGCACCCTCCCCCCAACGTTTGCATCAGCTTTTCCTCAACGCCAAGAAAACAGTCTCCATGACCTTCGGCACTAGGCAGAGCCTCTCTAGGCTAACTAACTTGCTCTCCTTCCACACCCTTGATGGCTCTACTCTGGAGGACTCCTCCGTCTTTAGGTGTCTTGGGGTCTGGCTAGACCAGCACCTAAACTTCACTGGACACATGGGCCCGGATATTCAAACTGCGCCAGGCTGTGGCGCAAGTCTGTGTGCAGCTCAACTTTGTTGCGCAGGGAGATGCGCTGGCGTAAGAGCCAATGCGCCATGCACAGCACCTGTGATATTCAAATGGGACATGCAAATGGGGCCATAATTTATGCAAAGGCGCACAGGGGCCATTTGCATCTCATTATAGCCCCATTTGCATGCCATTAGCATGCAGGTAGCTGATCCCGAGACTTGCACCTGGCACCCTGCCAGGCAGCAGCCATCGGGGACCGACGCCCCCTGCAGCCCGATTGTGGGCATTCCTGTAATATAAACGAAAAACCATCCAATATCCCTGGTGGTCCAGTGGACCCCTATGTGCCCGATCGCGAGTATCTGTAAGCAGAACCCCACCCCCAAGTCCAATATCCCTGGTTGTCCAGTGGACCGATTGTGGGCCTCAGTACCTCATGAAAGACCCCCACTACCCTGGTGGTCTAGTGTACCCCCAACCCACCCACCCACTGAGCCCCACCACCCGCTCCCCGTCAGCGGTGGGCGGCAGCACCCCATCCGCCTGCCGCCCCTCCGCCCGGCCCGACTGACAGCTTCGGTAGGGCTGCACGCCGCTGGTTCACAGCATGAGCCAATGACGTGCAGCCACACCTACTCAGTCCAGATATGTGATTCACACATATCTGGCTGCGTAGCTCTGATATGAGCTGCATGCCCATTGGCTCATGCTGTGAACAATGGGCATGCAGCCACCAGCTTAATCGGTCATTGACGGCTAATGCTACCCAGCGCACGGCGGCGGGGGAAGCAGCGGTGAGCTCAGTGGCGGTAGTGGGGGTACACTGAACCACCGAAATGAGATAACTCATAAAGTACTGATACCGCAATCGTCCACTGAACCACCAGATATTGAAATGATGGGGCGCTACGAATGCCGTGTCGGCTCAATCTTGATCACTGGACCACCAAATATTGGACTGAGAGGTTAAGCTTACAGATGCCCGCCATGGGGCATGAGGGCGCCACCAGGTGCGGCAGGAACTCGGGTGGCATCCACAGGTGGCAGCTGCTGTGTTGCGCCCTGCAATGCGGCAGCTCACCTGTGGGTGGCCATCACTTGTTCCTTTTTTTTGTGGCGTAACTTTGTGCAGGCGCAGGTAGGGGTTGCGCATGCATGACTCTGCACATCCCGGGCTGAATATCAGGCTGTGTAGGTTATGCATGGAGCACGACCCCCTACCAATGCCTGAATAAATACTGATGGCTCCGATTGCACCGGGATCTGTCGGCGCACTTTCCCTTTGAATATCGCGCCGGGGCGCATCAGTGGGTTGTGCATGGCGCAACACTGTTGTGCCATGCGCAACCCTTTTGAATATCTGGGCCATAGACTCCATCTTAAAAAAAGTTGTGTCTCAAATTAGGTGCCCTTTACAGGAACCAAAGCTACCTACCTCTACAGGCCAGTCTGGAGACTATCCAGAAAATGATACTACCCATCTTTGACTACTGTGACATAGTCTACAGTGCCATACTGAAGTCATCCTTCCAGGTTGCATCTGGAATCGAGCATCACTGCTCAGTATGCCTTCCTGGTAAAACTTGTACATAAATAAATAAAATCCTTATCCAGACTGAACACCCTTTTCAGTGCTTTTTGTCGTTTCACTCTGGATGCCCCTTCCTTTACCCACCACTGCGATCTATATCACTCTCTAGCTTTTTCTTCCCTGGAAAGCCACCATCTATCCCACTGCATAAAATTTGTCTCTAAGTTCTGGTTTGATACGCTCCCCCCTTATCTTGCCTCTTCACTGTCTGCCCGCCCCTCTGCCCTTCTCTCCCTCAGATCCAGTGACTCCCGCACCCTAGCTATACTACGACGCACCACCTCTATAGGCCAATCATCATTCTTCTATAGGTTCCCTAAGCTCTGGAACTCAATGCCTCATCAAATCAGGCACTCTTCCTCCCCATAGTCCATCTCGACCTCCTTCCTCAACTTCTCTCCATCCTGCAGCTGCTCCTAATTTCCCCTCAGTCTCCTCACTCCTCCTAATTTTCCCTCTGGCTTCTCTATCTCCTTTCCCAGCCTGGCACTTATTGTAAGGAGAAACTAATGTACTTTATTGTACTTCCTTGTCTGCATTATATGTATTAAGTCTGCAGTGCTGTTAATTTGCTCCTCTCACATTAAATTCCAATGTTTATCTAATGCTACTAATGTATTTTTTTTACTCTGTTGCTTCTCTATTTTATATTATCTTTGGAAATGTGTTGTTGATTACTGTATATATACTTTTCTATAATACTGCATGGAAATGTGCTTTTGCTTACTGTACTCCAATGTTCCCCTTCCCCCAGGATGCTCTGTGAGACGAGCAATTTTATATCATTCAGTGTGCCTTTCCTGGTGAAACTTTTCAATAACTAAATACAGTATCTGGGGAGCTCCAGCTTTATTCACTTTATAGTCTAGTTACATTGCCTGTAGCGACTGTTTGTTTTGCTTTTGCATGGGCACCGGGAGGGTGAAGGGGACCTGGGAGGGTGCCACCCACTACCTCTGCTTTGCTGATGGTAGGCATGACCCACTCTGGCAGCAAGGAGTGAAAGGAACCCCTTGGACAGCCCACTGGTGGAGTGGAATGCAGGGACTCGACAGACCTTAGAGTCATTTTTTATATCTGAAGACCTCTAGGGGCTTCTTCAACACCATAACCAAACCATTTTGTATCTCTGAAAGGGGCATTTAAAACTGCTTGTTGCACATCATTTGCAAAACCCACAACACTAAACCAAGAATATCTCCTCATACAAATGCCAGAAGTGGCAGTACTGGCAGAGGCATCAGAGACATCACAGGCTGAGCGGCACAAATGTTTGCCAAACTCAGCACTAGATGTCAAAGTATTCAGTAACTCATTCTTGGCACAGCCCTCAGGCAATCCCTGGGCAGCAGCATTTGCAGTTTTCCACAGCCTATTTTGATATTTGATCATATGGGCCTAGCAGTTTACAACGCAAAGGCCTAGTGAGGCTGAGGCATAGGTACACCTGCCCATCATATCCAGATTCCTAGATTCTTTAGCAGGAGGCAAAGTACTCATTTAACTAGGTGCTTTAGACCTCCCATGAGCAGCCATTATGACCACCGAGTTAGTGTCTGGCTGGTTAGCATAATAAGGTTTAGCAGATGGAGCTGGACACTGCTTATCAGCTTTTCTGGGTACTGCAGGCAATGAGTTTGGCCTGTAGCATGCAACACAGGTAGCATCCTCTGATGCAGGATATATAGGTGGAATTACAGTGGAGGAGAAGCAGGCCACCTCCAGAAATTCCATGAGGTTTCTTTTTGTGAAGTCTTCCTCTTCCATAGCAAAGCCCATTGCAGTCTGCATTTGCAGCATCATGGCTTGAAAAACAGGATCCTCAGGAGAAGACCTTGTGGTATACACCACTGAATCCTCACTGCAAGATGAGAGGGTAGAACTAAATCAAGGTGGCATATGTTGCTCTCCCTCCAACTCTCCTTCTAAATCCTCCTGTAACACCATACGGTCAGGATTATATTCTACTTTGTTGTTGACATCCCTATTGACAACGAGAGCTGCAGTATGCACTGGTGATATTGGCAGCTGCTCAGAAGGAGGAGTCTGTGCTGTGCCGTTAGCAGGCATCAACAGTATTTGAGAGCTCTGAGGCCCAACGATGGAATAGCTGCCTGAATAGGTAAGCCAGGAGGATGCGTCATATCATCACTGAAAACAAGGCTGGCACAGCTTGACAGTAAACAACACCCTGGACAGGGATCGAGACTACTTCTGTCGGCAACAGGCCCTGACCTGATGACAATGGCATTCTACTATCCATAGAAGGTATGGCAACGCCTAAGTCAAACCCCAACCTTGGTGTATCATTGAGGTTGGGGGTGGGGCTGTAATCAATGCTGCCAGACCAGTCAATGATGCAGTAGAACTATCTTGTCTCATCAGTGACTGGGACCTCACCACTGAAGTAGATTTCTCTCTATCTCATGCTTATTGCTTGTGATGAGACGATGAGGAGGTCCATGACGCCAGCCATTCCATCACAATACCTCAGCTTCAAAGGCCATTTATCAGCTGATGGTGACGCTGCAAGAAATTCTGGGCCCTGTTCCTTCCCCATGGCTGTTAAAGTTTTAAAGAGAATGTAATTTTCTAGAGCTTTCTTGCAGCGTCACTGTGTAGCCTGGTTGAAGCTCTGGCAAATTTCACAAGTCCTCATGTTGTGAGAAAGGCCCAAGAAGCACACACACACTGTGTGTGTGCCTTCTTCACAAATCTTCTCTCTGCACTTACAATACCAAAATAAAGGATCTTTCAACTTCAGCAGCATGCAGAGATGATGAAAATATAATAATAATCAAAGACTACATGGCAACAGTTAGTTGACAAGGTTTCCTTCAGCAGGTCCAATGAGGGTGATCAGCAGAAAAGAAATGAGGAAGGATGGGACCACCCATGTTTATTTAGATGCTGGTGCATGATTTCATCATGAGCGGCCCCCGGCTAGCAAACCTTTCTATGTAGTCCTAGTACCTGGTGGCTATATTTCCAAAGGTGTGGACTAATGGAGGAGATATCCTCGAAGATCATCAGCTGAAACTCTTATCCTGAACACAGCTGTCTACATGTGCTAGAAGCCTCAGCTCATTCGCTCCCATGTTCACAGCTTCAGTGAGTCTGATACCAGCTTGCTTTCACTGTGCCTGACAAACTAGTAAAATGAGAAGTCCTAGTGCTTAAGGAAAAAAAAATTCAGGATGTAATACAAACTTTGCTTCTTTCATTACTAAGCAATCAGCCGCCACTCTATTGCACGAAACCCATATCCCATCACCAACCATGAAGTGCCATGCACATCCACTGCAACAAGCATACATCGGGCCATACCAAACTACGTGGGGGGGGGTAGGGAACGACAACACTAAAAATCAAAATCAGTTGTTGTTACCACATAAGGGGAAGGGTCCTGGTCTTCAAAAGGGCTGAGGGTACAAAGATTGTTGAATGCCTCAGGAATGACCTGGCAGGGGGTGGAGAAAAAGTGAGTGAAAGTGAAAGAGGATATACTGAAGACAACAAACCTCAGTGTCAAGCAAGTAAGCAAAAGCAAAAAGAAGATGAGACCACTATGGTCCTTGAAAGAGGTGTCAGAAAAGGTAAAGGCTGAAAGAGTAAATTTCAGAAGGTATAAGAAGACCCAGAGGGAGGAGGATAGGTGAGCGTATCAGGGAAAACAGAGCAGGGAAAGCAGTAAGGAGTGCAAACAACATGAGGATAGAATAGCTCAGGCAGTATCAAAAGGGGACAAATATTTTTGGGGTATATTAGTGAGAAAAGGGAGACAAAGGAAGGGATTGTACGGTTAAAGGGGGTGGGGGACTGTATGGAGGGGCACCAAGAAATGGCAGACATCGTAAACAAATACTTCTGCTTAGTGTTCAGAGTACAAGGTGAAGGAAAGGGAACACAGAAATGCACAAAGGGCTTTGAGGGAAGGGAAATGGACAGTAGTCCCTTTTCTGAGGACAGAGTTTAGAAAGAACTCAATAATCTGAAGGTGGACAAAGCTACTGTATGGGGCCAGAGGGAGTGCATCCAAGGGTGCTGAGAGAGCTCAGGGAGGTACTAGTTGCACCTCTGACAGACTTATTCAACAGACATGGGGAAGGTCAGGCCAAACAAATCTATCTCATGCCAAACAAATGTAATAGATTGCTTTGACTGGGTAAGCTAGCTTTTTAGTGCCAAAAAAAGTGCAAAGTAATTCATCTGGTCCATAGAAACCCAGAGGCAGAGTACAAAACGGGGGAACGATACTGACGGTGACCAAACAAGAAAGAGATCTGGGAGGGTAATGATATCAGATGAATTAAGGGTGGCCAGGCAATGTGACAAGGCAGTCAAGAGGGTTAGTGGGATGCTGGGGTGTATAGGTAGGGATATCACAATCAGGAAGAAGAAGAAGGTGGTGTTGCCCCTGTATAGGTCAGTGCATAGCACCCCACCTGGAGAACTGTGTAGGTCCAGTGGTCATTATCTGCCATCAGTTTCTAGGTTTGTATGTATGACAGGTTATGTGATTCAAATGGATACAGTGTAAAATGATTAATATGTGCAATGTCCATACTGTAAACTGTGTGGCACATGTAACGATAATCAGATGGGCAATAATATATGCGTTGAGCAAGGGAGAAAAAAATCAGAGAACACGTGTGAAGCAATATACTACTCCTAGAGGTGTGACCACCACGATTCACTTTGATTCACTTTGAATTTTAGTAACAGTAGACGGCATGATGCCCAAATGAACTGTCCCTTGTTTAGTTATAATAATCCTCTAAACCTTTCTCTGCCAAGAAATGTGTCCAATCTGTTCTTATGCGCAGAGAAATTCCTGCTATTTATCACTTCAGAAGGCAGATTATTCCAAATGTTTACTGTACTTTGGGCGTAATAAATCTTACACTTGCTCATTTTAAAATTGATTGGCCCAATTTGTTATTCATGCCCCTTCACTTTTTGTTCCATTCTAAAATTTAAATTTAATCCTTCCATTAGATCCTCCTTGTTAATGATTTTGTACATCATCAGCACATTCCCCCAATGCACCTGTTATGCAGAGTATTTACCCACACTTACTCCCTCCACAACTCCCCCTATAGGACCCTTGCTCTCCCTGTCCATACTTCCACATCAGGAAGAGCTGCCTTCTCCTATCACTTTCCAAACATTTGGAACTCCTTCCCCTTAGATGTCCATTCTGCCCTGTCTACTCGTTCGGTGTCCTATTTTCTTCAACATTATATTTCCACATCCTACAATTGCACCTGTCCACTTCTCTTTCATTACCCTCCCTGCCTTTTCTTCTGTTCTATTTCACTACTCTGCCAACCTACCCCTTCTAGGCATGCTGATAGCCTGTAGCACTAGTTGGGTTTACATCGAGTAGTGTTCACTCCTGGGGGTAAGGCTTGCCTCCCCCTTCCTCTTCACTCCTCTTTAATTCTTCCCTTTCACATATTCCTTACCACCTGCTCCTATCTAACTTTTGTTCCCAATCTTCCCACTACCCTTTCCTCAAGATAGCCACACCCACCTCTTCTGTGCCAGTATTCTGTTCCCCAGTTTATCCCTCAACACCCCCATCCCCTACCAATCCTTTTGCGGATGAGCACTCAGGAGGGATGAAGGCTCACCTAATCTCCAACCATCTCTCCCCATCCCCCTATTCTGACAAGGATTCTCACTTACTACCCCGAGAGTTAAAAAGGCAAAATATATCTGTGCTGAAGTGCTTTGTGGGTATGTATATGATATGTATATGAGTATAAACGTAAGTGTGTGGTACTGAGGCAGGATCATATTACAGTAAATGCAAATTGAATTTGAGTGCCTCAGTGGTACCTCGAGGTATACCTCGGTACTGATAAAGTTGTGTACGATCACCACTGTATATGCTTAAAACCATATATGTGTGTATATGTATAATGCATATATGTATTTAGAAAATGAGCTAGATACTAGCAACTCTTTCACTGCCTGAGAGCACCAGCAGGGGATACATTAACTTTCCATACACATCCAGTGTAAAACAAGTGCCAATATGGGGTGCCCCATTACTTAGGGTATCCTTGGGCACCCCAAATTTTCAAAATCAAAACCCATTTTTTTGCCCTGCTTAGTGGGCAAGTTGCTGGAGGTGACCCCTCCCCAAGTCAGTCTTACAGACAGATGCTGCGGCTGGCTGAATCCCATATATGTTTATGGATTACAGTTAATGCTGTAAAATCATTAAATTCCATAAATAAAAAGTTAAAAAAAAAAAACTGTAACCGGTCCATAGAATTCTGCCGTTTCTCAGCTCATTTAAAAAAGAAACAGCAAGACAGAAATAGCAGTTCTTTGCAGTGCTGCACTTCTGCTACTCCTGGTATTCTCTCCGTTGGCTGCACTGCCTTTCCCTGAGAAAAAAAAACACACCAAAAGCTCCAAAAAACATGAATAAATCTGGCTTAAAATAAACAAATAAGTTCTTAGTAATGCCGTTACACGCAAAATTGTACTCAGTTTCCCTGATCACTCCATCAGCACCAACATCCCAAAGTAAAAGTGAGCCAAAGAAAATATAACTAACCATGATGACAGGGTTAAACCACAATATCAGAAAAAACTATTAAAAAAAAATCCACCACCCTTTCTGTGAAAAAGAACTTCCTCACATTACCCCTTAATCAGCCTCCCTCTAACCTCATGCTGTGTCCTCTTGTCCTGCTATTTTTCTTATATTGAAACGTGTTAGACTCTTTCACCTTGTTAATGCCCTTAAGGTGTTTGAATGTTTCAATCATATCACCTCTCTCCCTTCT
Source organism: Neoceratodus forsteri (assembly GCA_016271365.2). NCBI lineage: Eukaryota > Metazoa > Chordata > Ceratodontiformes > Ceratodontidae > Neoceratodus > Neoceratodus forsteri. The sequence goes on along the minus strand of CM057450.1, from coordinate 301,150,946 downwards.
TTGCTCTAGGGCATACATATTGAGCGCCGTTAATCTATCCTCTTATGGTTTCTGATGCATTTCTTGCACCATTTTGGTTGCCCTTCTCTGGACTGCCTCAATTTGGTTAATGTCCTTGTGAAGGTGTGGCCTCCAGTACTGCATGCAGTACTCCAGATGGGGCCTAACCAGTGTCTTGTAAAGAGGGATTATTATCTCCCTCTTACGACTTGTGATACCCCTACTAATACACCCCAACATCCCTCTAGCTTTACCTACTACTTTAGTAGTCTGCTTGGATGATTTCAGGTCATCTGTGCTGATGATGCCCAAGTCTTTTTCTTTCCTTGTGATTGTCAGCAATTCCCCTCCCAACCTATAGGTGGCTTCATGGTTTTCTCTTCTCTATGTGCATGATCTTGCACTTCTTTGTGTTAAACCCCATTTGCCACTCTTCTGGCCATTTTGCCAGTTTATCCAGATCTCTTCTCATTCTGCCCATCCCATCTGGACCATCTTCTCTGTAGCAGATCTTGGTGTCATCTGCAAACAGACAAACTTTACCCTCCAGTCCACTGCAATGTGACTGATGATGATATTGAGGAGAACTGGCACGAGGACTGATCCCTGAGGTACCCCACCTGTGACTTGCATCTCTTCTGACTGTATACCATTTACCACCACTCTCTGTTTTTGCCTGCCAACCAGTTTGCCACCCAGTTGACCAACTTCTGACCCACCCGAGCCTACCCAGCTTATTATTCAATTTTCTATATGGAATAGTATCAAAAGCTTTGCTGAAGTCAAGGTAGGCAACATCAACTGCTCCCCCTTGGTCCACCACTCTGGTTACCCAGTCAAAGAAATCTATGCAATTAGTTTGACAGGACTTTCCTTTTGTAAACCCATGCTGTCTTAGATCCTGTGCTCCTATTGACTCCAGGTGTTGCACTATCCTTTCCTTAAGGAGTGCCTCCATAATCTTGCCCACTACTGAGGTAAGACTGACTGGGCTGCAGTTCCCTGCCTCCTCCCTGCTACCACTCTTGTGGAGCGGGATCACATGAGCCCTTCTCCAGTCTTCTGGGACCTTTTCTGTGCTCAGAGACTCACTAAACAGTTCTGATAATGGCTCTGCTAGTTCCACCCTTAGCTCCTTTAGTAACCTGGGATGTATGCCATCAGGTCCCATTGCCTTGTCCACCCTGAGCTTATCGAGCTCTTGTAGGACCCTTTCTTTTGTGAAGGGACTATTGCACCTCCCCCGTGTCCATGGTGCAGAGCACGTGGGCCCTGCCTACCTTCTCTTCAGTAAATACTGAGCAGAAGAATCTATTTAGGATGGATACTTTTACATGGTCCTCCTCCTCACACGCACGCCCCCTTATCCCCTTTGATCTTAGCAATACCCCCTCTGGATTTTCTTCTTTCACTAATGTAGCTATAGAAAGTCTTGTCACCTTCTTTTACTGTTCATGCTAGTGTTTCCTCGGTCTGGGCCTCTGCCTGCCTTACTGCCTTCCCTGCTTCCCTTAGGGAAGTTTGGTATGCCTCGCTATCTTCATCCTGCTGCGTTCCTCTCTATTTCCTGAAGGTCAGTCTTTTTGGCTCTGACCTTTTTTGCTACTGTTTTTGAGAACCAAAGTGGTTTCCTTCTTCTTTTGCACTTCCTTTTCTCACTAACACAATGGGATGTTGCTTCAAGTATTGCATCTTTAATGCTTGCCCACTTTACCTGTAGCCCTCACCTGTATTTCTTTTGCCAGGCTAGCTTAACTCTGTTGGCCATCTTATCAAAGTCAGCTCCTCTGAAGTCCCATATTTTTGCCTTGAAATGGGATGATTTTATTCTAGGAGCCAAACTGAACCATACCATGTGATGGTCACTGACCCCCAGGTGACTTTCTACCTGGAGATCTGTGATCCTTTCCTTGTTAGTCAGTACTAGATCTAGGATAGTCCTGTGTCTTGTGGGTTGTTGTACCAGTTGTTTGAGGCCCTCCCCCCTGCAGGGAATCCACCATGTGTCTAGTTCTGGCAGATGTTCCTGCTGGTATTGACCAATCTGTATCTGGCATGTTGAAATCTCCCATTATCAGAACCTCCCCTTTAGCTGTCATGTTTTGTATGTATATTAGGCTTTTATCAGTGGTGTACTGATTGCTGATTATACATTTCTTTATATAAACCATCCCAAGTTATTGAGGTTTAATTTTTTCTTTTTTAATTTGAGATTGTGTATTTCTGAAAAACAAACAAACAGAAACACAACAAAATAAATTAATGTTTCCCTTAGCACCCTTCTTTTATTTCTACCAACTGAGCAGCCAGCCACACAGCACTGCCTCACTCTGTGTGGTAGATGGCCACAACACCGCCTCACTCGCTGTATGAGGTGGGCGGGCACAGCACTGCCTCACTCGCTGTGTGGTAGATGGAGCCTACAACATACTTCCTCGCTGTGTGGGCAGACACCTAGCACCGCCTCACTCGCTGTGTGTAGATGGCCACACAGCACCGCCTCACTCGCTGTGTGGTGATGGCCTGGCACGCCTCACTCGCTGTGTGGTAGATGGCCACAGCGCCCCTCCTCGCTGTGTGGTAGATGGCCACAGAGCGCCGCCTCACTCGCTGTGTGGTAGATGGCCACACAGCGCCGCCTCACTCGCTGTGTGGTAGATGGCCACACAGCGCCGCCTCACTCGCTGTGTGGTAGATGGCCACACAGCGCCGCCTCACTAGATTATGTGGTAGATGGCCACAGGCGCCGCCTCACTGCTGTGGAGAGTGGCACACAGCGCCGCCTCACTCGCTGTGTGATGGTGGCCACCAGGCGCCCGCCTCCGCTGTGTGGTAGATGGGCACAGCCGCCTCTCTCGCTGTGTGGTAGATGGCCACACAGCACCGCCTCACTCGCTGTGTGGTAGATGGGCACACAGCACCGCCTCACTCGCTGTGTGGTAGATGGCCACACAGTATTGCCTCACTTGCTGTGTGGTAGATGGGCACACAGCACTGCCTCACTCGCTGTGTGGTAGATGGCCACACAGCACTGCCTCACTCGCTGTGTGGTAGATGGCCACACAGCACTGCCTCACTCGCTGTGTGGTAGATGGCCACCCGGTGCTCTCACTTACTCTCCCACTCTACCAGCTGCTGGCTGCACAATGCTCCCTCCCGATCTAACATAGAAACATAGAAGTTGAGGCAGATAAGGACCGCAAAGGCCCATCCAGTCTGCCCATTTCTTTTCTACCTTATAAATGTGCCATCGACCTTTGCTCTTCAGTGACCTATCTATTCATAGTCATTTGTATTGCTCCCTTATGCCTATCCCATGCCTGTTTGAAGCCCTGCACTGAATTCATAGCCACAACTTCTTGTGGTAAGCCATTCCATGCATCCACCACCCTTTCTGTGAAAAAGAATTTCCTCACATTCCCCCTTAATCGGCCTCCCTCTAATCTCATGCTGTGTCCTCTTGTCCTGCTATTTTCTTATATTTAAACATGTTAGACTCTTTCACCTTGTTTATGCCCTTAAGGTGTTTGAATGCCTCGATCATACCTCTCTCCTCCTTTGCTCAAGGGTATACATATTGAGCTCCGTTAATCTGTCCTCATATGTCTTCTGATGCAGTCCCTGCACCATTTTGGTTGCCCTTCTCTGGACTGCCTCAATTTGGTTAATGTCCTTGTGAAGGTGTGGCCTCCAATACTGCACACAGTACTCCAGATGGGGCCTAACTAATGTTCTTGTACAGAGGATTATTACCTCCTCTTACGACTTGTGATACCCCTACTAATACACCCTAACACCCCTTTAGCCTTACCTACTGCTTTAGAGGTCTGCTTGGATGATTTTAGGTCATCAGTGATGATGATGCCCAAGTCTCTTTCTTCCTTTGTGACTGCTAGCAACTCCCCTCCCAGCCTATAAGTGGCTTCAGGGTTTCTCTTCCCTATGTGCATGATTTTGCACTTCTTTGCATAAATCCCAGTTGCCACTCTTCTGACCATTCTGCTAGTTTATCCAGATCTCTTCTCATTCTGCCCACCCCATCTGGCTCATCTACTCTGTTGCAGATCTTGGTGTCATCTGCAAACAGACAAGCCTTACCCTCTAGTCCATCTGCAAGGTCACTAATGAAGATGTTGAATAGGACTGGCCCCAGGACTGATCCCTGAGGTACCCCACTTGTGACTTGCATCTCTTCTGACTGTATACCATTTACCACCACTCTCTGTTTTCTGCCAGTCAACCAGTTTGCCACCCAGTTGACCAACTTCTGACCCACCCCGAGCCTACCTAGCTTATTTATCAATCTTCTATGTGGAACAGTGTCAAAAGCTTTGCTGAAGTCAAGGTAGGTGACATCAACTGCTCCCCCTTGGTCCACCACTCTGGTTACCCAGTCAAAGAAATCTATGAGATTAGTTTGACAGGACCTTCCTTTTGTAAACCTATGCTGTCTTGGATCCTGTGCCCTATGGATTCCAGGTGTTGCACTATCCTTTCCTTAAGGAGTGCCTCCATAATCTTGCCCACTACTGAGGTAAGACTGACTGGTCTGTAGTTCCCTGCCTCCTCCCTGCTACCACTCTTGTGGAGTGGGATCACATGAGCCCTTCTCCAGTCTTCTGGGACCTCTCCTGTGCTCAGAGACTCACTAAACAATTCTACTAATGGCTCTGCTAGTTCCTCCTTTAGCTCCTTAAGTACCCTGGGATGTATGCCATCAGGTCCCATTGCCTTATCCACCCTGAGCTTAGCAAGCCTTGCAGGACCTTCTTTTGTGAAGGAAGTAGTGCTCACCTCCCCTCCCCTGTGTCCATGATGTTGAGCTGTGGGCCCTGCCTTACCTTCTCTTCAGTAAATACTGAGCAAAAGTATCTATTTAGGATAGATGCCTTTACAGGGTCCTCCTCCTCACATGCTCCCTTTTCTCCATTAAGCTTAGCAATACCCCCTCTGGACTTTCTCCTTTCACTAATGTATCTATAGAAAGTCTTGTCACCTTCTTTTACTGTTCATGCTAGCGTTTCCTCAGTTTGGGACTTTGCCTGCCTTACTGCCTTACCTGCTTCCCTTAGGGCAGTTCGGTATGCCTCCCTATCTTCATCCCGCTGTGTTCCCTTATATTTTCTGAAGGCCAGCCTTTTGGCTCTGACCTTTTCTGCTACTGTATTTGAGAACCAAAGTGGTTTCCTTCTTCTTTTGCACTTCCTTTTCTGTCTAACACAATGAGATGTTGCTTCAAGTATTGTATCCTCAATGCTTGCCCACTTTGCCTGTACCCCCTCACCTGTGTTTCTTTTTGCCAGGGCTAGCTTAACTCTGTTGGCCATCTTATCAAAGTCAGCTCCTCTGAAGTCCCATATTTTTGCCTTGGAATGGGATGATTTAGATGTAGTAGCCAAATTGAACCATACCATGTGATGGTCACTGGCCCCCAGGTGACCTTCTAGCTGGAGATCTGTGATCCCTTCTTTGTTAGTCAGTACTAGATCTAGGATAGCCCTGTCTCTTGTGGGTTGCTGTACCAGCTGTTTGAGGCCCTCCCCCTGCAGGGAATCCACTATGAGTCTAGTTCTGGCAGATGTTCCTGCTGGTATTGACCAATCTGTATCTGGCATGTTGAAGTCTCCCATTATCAGAACCTCCCCTTTAGCTGTCATGTTTTGTATATCTTCTAACAGTAATGTGTCTATGTCCTCCCTCTGGTCTGGGGGCCTGTAGACAACCCCAGTTCTTATGGCTGTCCCATTTCCTGTTTCCAGGGTGACCCACAGTTCTTCTGGCTCCTTATGTGTATTGTGAATTTCTGTAGCTTTGTATTTTCATTAACATACAGGGCCTCCTCCCCCTTTTTGCACCTCGGTCTCTTCTGAACAATACATAGCCAGGTACTGAAGTCTCCCAAGTGTGGTTACTGGTAAACCACGTCTCACTAATTGCTACTATGTCCAGTTTAGCCTCTGACATTATTGCCTGCAGGTCTGGGATCTTATTTCCCAGGCTGTGAGCATTTGTGTACATGATTTTCCATTGGCCAGATTTTGGTGTGTTAGTTGTTGGATGAAGTTTGGCATTACCCCTGTGCATCGTATGGGGAGACAAACCTTTTTTCTTACCTGGTGATGCAAATGAACGGCAAACACGCTGAATTCCTGTTTGACCACTAGCTGAGGGGGAAGGGGTGTTCTTCCCATTCGACGTATGGGGTGCTGCACCCCTCTCCCCATTTGCTAGTTTAAATATTCTGCAAAGACGTCAAACTTCTGCCCCAATGCACTGACTCTCTCTTTAGTCAGATGCAGTCCATCAAATTTAAAGAACTTTCGCTCCCAGAACTGTTGCCAGTTCCCTACAAATCTGTGTCCTTTTCCTGGCACCAGTCCTTGAGCCATGTTTAGCTCCCCTATCTCCCCTTTCTGACCTTCTGTCCATCTGCTCCCTTCTCCCAGACTGGCAGGATCTCAGAGAAGGAGATGCGGACGAAATAGATGATAGTTTGTCACCCAGCCTAGTCAGGTGTTCCTTGGTCTCACAACTGACCGGCTTGGTGAGATCATTAGTCCCTATGTGTACTAGGACATCAATGTTTTCTCCTGCTTTGTGAACAATTTTAGCAATGCGGTCAGTGTCTCTCCATGCTGATGTACCTGGGAGACATCTGACCATCACCCTGGCTGGAGATGGGTATCAACTCCCGAATCATGGAGTCTCCTATGATCAGAAGTTTTTGGATTTCCTTTGTGCTTGTTTAGTTTTGGTTCCTGATTTGGGTGAGTATTGTTGTGCTAGCTCCTGTGCAGCAGTGTCCTGCTTCTGCAGTGTCTTCTGCCTCTTTATTTGATTTCAGAGATAGAGGCAGATACCTGTTTGTAGTGTTTATATGGTTTTGGAGGTAATGTGTTGGAGAGCACAGAGTGATGGGGCACCTGATTTGCTCCTCCTAACCACCTGCCAACTTCTGGACCAACTACCTCTGCGGTCGAGGTTTTTCTGTTGGATGCTGGGGAAATGGTGGGTGGTTCTTATAATGTATCTGTATATATGATCTCTCACTTGTGAACTGACTGCACATCTAGACTCAATAAAGAAAAAAAGCAAAACTGTATACAAAAATAGCCAATGTAAAACAAGCATTTGTCAAACCTGAATGTTGTCTTGCTGGCATTGGCATTGGTAGTGCAGGAGTTAGAGATGCATAATAGGAATGGCAGTGAATTATGGAACCGGCGATCAACCACCCCACCCTGCAGAGACAGCAGGCACTGAGGTGTGCCTTTTGGGTCATCGACCATAATGCTCATGCCATTTCACCTCACCTATCCTGCAGACTCTGACAAGTGTCGCACTGTGCCTTGGAGTCAACGGGCCTATGCTCACCCCATTCCATAAGGAAGTACATTGAGATGGGTGGAGTATAGGAGAATGGGGTGAACTCTGGGGCTGAAGAGTGCAAGGCACACCTTGACACCTGTCAGTGGCTGCAGGGTGGGGGTGCAATGGCGTGAGCACTACAGTCAACAATTCAATGGCACACCCCTGACACCTGTCTGTACAGGGTGGGACGCTATGGTTAGAAACCCTAATGCCCCTGGCGTTTGTTGGTATTTGCACTCCAAATATTCAGCTTGGCTTTTTTGTGACCCTACCTCATGAAAGCATTTGGGACCTCTACTCATGAACGGTGGTGCTGTGATTTTGTTAATCTGTCCCGAATGTTGATTTCCCACAGTAACTGCGCCACTTGTGTGAAAACACAGATTGGGCAGGATGTAAAAAATGACAGCTGCACCATTCATAAAGAGGTGTGAAGAGATGGCAATGTTGAAAACTGGAGTGAAAATATTAAAAATTCTCGAAGTTACGAGCGTGTGTGAAAACTGCGCAATGAACGTTTGTAACACAGACATTTTTTGGAATTCTTTCAACAAATGTTTAACATAGGCATTTTGGGACCTCTGCTCAAGAACAGTGGCACTATAATTTTCTTAATCTGTCCCGAACTTTGATTTCCTACAGCAACTGCACCATTGTGCACCAGATGTGTGACAATACATTTCAGGCAGAATGTGGAAAATGATAGCTGTACTGTTCATAAGGAGATGTGAAAAAAATGGTAATGTCAAAAATCTGAAGTAAAAATATTAAAAATTCTCGAAGTTACAAGCGTGCTTGGAAACTGCGCAACGCACGCTTGTAAAACAGTCATTTTTGTTTGGAATTTTTTCTCAAAATTTGCAACATAGGCTTTTTGGGAGCCCACCTCATGAACAGTGACACTGTTGTTTTGTTAATTAGTCCCAAAAGGTGATTCCATGCAGTGACCACGAAATCACCTTTTGAGACAGAATAACGAGATGACAGTGACTGAGTTCATGAGGTGGGGTCCCAAGAACCCCATATTGAACATTTGCTGCCAAAATTCACAAAAATGACCAAGATATACACCAAAGTTGAAAAAAAAAAAAACATTTATGCCATTATACAGCTTACTGGCATTTCTTTAGTTTGCGGTCGGCCTAGAAGAGTGCATACGTGTTCCCGGTCCACCGAAGATCGCTGCACCAGGCTCCGGAGGCAAGTATGGGGTGAGGGGGGTGTGTGTGTGGGGAGGTGGGGTACGCAGAAGGTGGGCATGGGTTGGGCACCAGACACGCTGAGGGACCGCTTTGTCATTTTCAGAGGGTAAAAAAAAAAAAAAAACAAAACAACTCTTGGTCAGTTTCTTGTTTTGCAGGTGTGTTTGGCACACTGGGTGGGCTCCCAGTGTTACACCTGTCCCCAGGAAGGGGACTGAAGCTGATGGTGATTGGGCCCCCCATGTACCAAGCGTGTCTCTGTTGGGGAGGACATGATGCCGAGGGGACTTGCTCCCCTCAGCACACATATTAAATATTAGGGGTCATTATGCTGATGGTGATTGGGCCCCCATCAGCCTAGCGTGTCTCTGTTGGGGGAGGACATGATGCCGAGGGCTATGCTCCCCTCAGCACCTATATTAAATATTAGGGGTCATTATGCTGATGGTGATTGGGCCCCCCATCGGCACCTAAGCGTGTCTCTGTTGGGGGAGGACATGATGCGAGGGGACTGTGCTCCCCTCAGCACACATATTAAATATTAGGGGGTCATTATGCTGATGGTGATTGGGCCCCCCCATTGGCACCAAGCGTGTCTCTGTTGGGGGGAGGACATGATGCCGTGGGGGACTGTGCTCCCCCTCAGCACACATATTAAATATTAGGGGGTCATTATGCTGATGGGGATTGGGCTCCCCCTTCGGCAAATTGAACTGGAGAGAGGGCATGCTGACAGGGGGATTAGGCACCCCCGACATCAGCTTGTTGGGGAGTGTGAGAGGTGGACGGCGACAGCAGCCACCATGTTTCACTGAAATGTTACACCAGGGAAGGCATACCCTGCAATGAGGGGGAGCACCCTCATTGCACTCTAATCACGCCACAAAGCCCAGCCTGAAAAGCAGTAGCCCCAAACATGACTGCACCTCCACAACCTGCTATTCCAAGCTACCACAATATGTTGCTTGCGTGTGCACAAGACAACATAAAAAGCAACTGCAAAAGGGAAAAAACAGCATAGCCGATTCAGTAAGATAAACAAACATAAAAAGAAAGAGAATTACAACATACAACAGCGCCACATAGTGGCACACATTCATAACAGTAAAACGTAATAGCCTAGAACAGACACTATGTTTTTCTTTTACAGTAAAACTTTGCTTTTTGGGGGGTTCCTTATTTTTTTATCTAAATTAAAAATTTTAGCAATGGGACCCATGTTATGAGTGCAATAAGAAAATGTAAGGGAGAAAAAAAAGTAAAAAGCAAAAGGGGATCAGGAATTAGATGTGTAACCCACCCTGGGGTTGGGTTTACTAATTTTTCTCCTCCTGGCTCTTTTGTCCATTAGCCATTATTTAATATGTAGGGCCTCTACCCATCGGTGAGGCCTCCACAGTCGAGAGATCGCTGCGGGATCTTGGCTATATATGTAAGGGATTTGGTGCCTTTAGGGCTCCCCCCCATGTTGTGGGGGATTGTGGCAGAAAGGTAGCAGGAGCAGGGGTGATTATCTGCGTCTGCCTGAGTTTTTGTGCGGCTTGAGCACTAGTGGAGGGAGCAGCGGTAGTTACATTGTGGTGGTTGTCTTGTGGTGGGTGATCTGTGGGGCAGGATCTGCACCTTTGGTCCCAAAGTCCAGCATGGAGGAAGCAGACAGAGCCATCATGCCTGTGAGAGGCCTGGACAGAAGAGACAGTGAGGAACTGATGTTGGGGCCCCAGCTGTGGATCATAAACCCCCTGATCCTGCTTTTGTAGCCGGTTTGCTTTGCCATGCCTAGACTGCAGCTCCCACGGCGAAGTGCAGTGAGTGGCCATTCAGAGACTTTTCTGGGGATGTTCTGCCCTAAGATTTCTAAGGGGAGTCGCTTATGGGAAAGTGAGTGAGCTAGAGAAGAGAAATGCTGCCACCTGTCATATAGGGATCACCTGGGCCCCTTAGTACTGCTGCTGCCCAAAACACAGATGTGGCCACCTGGCCCGGGGATTAACTTGAAAGTAGTGGAGGATCTTCACAACCATGAGGAACTACTGAGGTACTGTCTGGGAACTCCATTGTGGGCTCTGGGCCCCAAGTAATCAAGTCAGTAAGTATGTTTGGAGGCTGGCCATATTCTTGATTAAATGGAATCCCATTTCAGAAGATTTTAAATGTGGACATTCCATTATTTTAGGAGTTGTTTTTAATCGACCCTTTTAAATTCCTCACAGCCCAGCACCTGAAGAGGCACCCCACTGGTACAGAAGAACCCAGCAATGTAGCCAGCATTGGTAAGATCTAAATGATAATCTGGAAGTGTGACTTCTACTGTAGTGACTCCCCCCCTCCAGTTATCATCAGGCCTACCCCTAGACATGGGGGACAGGGGGCTTGCAAACGTGGGTGCTTGTCTGCGATTCATTTTTGAAGTGAGCGACATTGAAGGGGGTGCTGGGTGCTAAGTTTGGACTGTTACCAGTTTCGTCAACTGATTCCCCTCCAGTTACCATCAGGCCTAATCCTAGACATGGGTGATTGGGGGAAGGGGGTGGAGGCTTGCAGATGGAAAGGAAGGGGGTCTGCCTTATTTATTGATTGACTGAATTGTTATATTTTGTTGACCAGGTAGGCCCACTGGGGCTAACTGCCCCATTTCAAAGGTGACCTGGATTTAATTAGTTGGTATAGACAGTACAGACGTTATGCATTTAGTCATAGTTGAAGACTTCACAAAGTTAATTACATACAGGACACAAGAGCATAGAAACAAAGAATTTGACGGCAGATAAGGACTGCTTGGCCCACCCAGTCTGCCCATTTCCCTACCTAATGGATAAGCTGCAGATCCTAGTTAACCAGCAGCCTACTTCTTTCTACCCCAACCCCCTAGAATTGCCTTATGACTGTCCCATGCATGCTTGAATTCAACCATTGTTTTTGCCTCCACAACCTCCTCTGAAAGGCCATTCCATGCATCCACAACCCTCTCTGTGAAAAAATACTTCTTACATTACCTCTGAGCTGCCCCCCACTCTATCTTCAAATTGTGCCCCCTTGTTCTTGCACACCTCTTTTTTTGAAAGATGCTACCCTCTTGGACTTTGTTGATTCCCTTGAGGTACTTGAAAGTTTCTATCATGTCCCCCCTCTCCCTCCTTTCCTCGAGGTTACACATATTAAGCTCCTTTAGTCTCTCTTCATATGTCTTCCGGTGCAGACCCTGCACCATTTTAGTTGCCCTCCTCTGGACAGCTTCCATCCTGTCTATGTCCTTGCGGAGATTGGGTCTCCAGAACGGCACGCAGTACTCCAGATGGGTCTCACCAGCTGTCTGTACAGAGGGATAACAACTTCCTGTTTTCTACTGATGATGCCTCTCCCTATGCATCCCAGTATCCCCCCAGCCCTACTTACTGCCCTCTCACATTGCTTGCCCACCTTTAAGTCATGTGATATGACTACCCCCAGGTCCCTTTCCATTTTTGTTGTTGTTAGTATCTCACCCCCCATTGTGTACTCTTCCCCTGGGTTTTGTTTCCCAGGTGCATTACCTTGCACTTCTTAGCATTGAATCTAAGCTGCCATACATTTGACCATTCCTCTAACCTTGCCAAGTCCATTCTCATCCTTTCCACCCCACCTTGTGCATCAACTCTGTTGTAGATCTTTGTGCCATCTGCAAAGAGACATGCTTTTCCTTCCAGTCCCTGCAATGTGCTTATAAAGACATTGAAGAGGAAGTCCTAATACTGAACCCTGTGGTACCCACTAATTACCCCTTTCTTCAGAGTGGACTCTTTACTATTACCCTCTGTGTCCTATTCTCCAGCCAATTCTTTTACCCAGGCTATCATCTTGGGACCCACTCCCAGGCTGGCTAACTTGTATATTAATCTTTGTGTGGGACTGTGTCAAATGACTTAAAGTCTAGGTAGGCCATGTCCATAGCCCCTCCCTGATCTACTACTTTGGTCACCCAGTCAAAGAAATCTATTAGATCTGTCTGGCATGACCTCCCGCTGTGAATCCATGCTGCCTTGGGTCCTGTGCCCTCTGGCCTCTAAGTACTGACAATTCTTTCCTTCAGAAGGATTCTATCATTTCCCTATCACTGAGGTTAAACTAACAGGTCTGTAGTTTCCTGCTTCTGCCCTGCTCCCACTTTTGTAATGGAGAATCACATCTGCCCTCCTCTAGTCCTTAGGTACCACCCCATCCTCCCATGATTTGTTAAAGAGGGTAGTCAGTGGTGTCACTAGTTCTACCCTTAGTTCTTTTAGAATTCTGGGATGAATCCCATCAGGCCCAATTGCTTTTTTCATCTTCAGTTTTAAGAGTTCTTTCAGAACCCTTAATTATGTAAATAGGCTGGTATCAACTTCTGTATCCAGAGTGTTTCTGTTGTTTGTTTTAGGTACCTCCCCTCTTCATTTGTAAATACTGAGCAAAAATATTTGTATAGTGTCTCTGCCTTTCACAGTCACCTCTGCCCACCCTCCTCCCTTTATTAAGCCTCACTATCCCTCCTTGGTCTTCCTTCACTCCCTGATGTACCTAAAAGGTTTTATCCCCATTCTTAACTGAGTTGGCCATCTTTTCCTCGGTTCAGGCCTTTGCTGCTCTGACTGCCTTCCCAGCCTCCTTTTGCTTTAACTGATACAATTCTCTGTCCTGCTCCTTCTGTGATTCCTTGTACTTCCTGAATGCTTTCTTTTCTCTTGAACCTTCACTGCCTACCCCTTTGAGAACCATAGTGGTTTCTTACATCATTTTGTTTTGTTTATTTGCTTCACACAAAGGCTTGTTACCTCTGTGATGGCAGTTTTATTATTCCCCATTGTTCTTCCACCCTCCTTCCTGCACATTTGCTAGTGCATTCCTAGGCACTCACCATTTTGGCAAAGCCAGCCCTCCTGAAGTCCAGTACTTTTGCCTTTGTATGGTTTGACTCTATTGCTGGGTTTATTGTGAACCATTCTGTTCGATGGTTGCTAGTTCCCAGGTGGCTACCCATTCTACATCTGTGATCCTCTCTCCATCTCCATTTGAGGGAACCAGGTCTAAGATTTCTCCCTCTCGAGTGGGTTCCAATACTAGTTGTCTAAAGCATGTCCCCTGTAGGGCATCTAGAATAACCCCATTCTTAGAAGTGGCTGCTGCAGCTGCACTCCAGTTAACATCTGGCATATTCAGATTACCCATCAGCAATATCTCCCCTTTTTCTGCCATTCTAAGCATACTTTCTATCATTTCCTTCTCCATTTCCTCCCCCTGAGAGGGGGGTCTGTATACAACCCCTGTGCCGATTGTGGTGTCATTGCCTGTCTCCAAATTGACCCACAGTGCTTCTTCTCCTCCCTGTTTACCCTTTTGTTCTGTTGCTTTGATTCCTTCCCTTATGTAGAGAGCTACTCCTCCTCCTCTTTTACCCTCCCTGTCCCTCCTGTAGATAGTGTGTCCTGGTATGTTTATGTCCCAGTCATGGTTCTGTGTGTACCATGTTTCTGTGACTGCCACGATATCCAGATGTTCCTCCTCCATCAAGGCCACTAATTCAGGGATACATATGGTATGTACATATGGTCAGTATTAATGCCAGGAATCTGGGTTATAAAATCAGTGAGTTCCAGGCACTGGTGGCAGACATCGAGATGGACCTCATAACCCTCACAGAAACTTGGGCCTCAGAAAATAATGACTGGGACCTGACAGTCCCTAGTTACACATTGTTTAGGAGGCATAGAGGAAAAGGTAAAGGGAAGGGGATTGAGGCTGTGAAAGGTGGATATATCAGGGGAAGTAATGGGGAGACAGAGTCGCTATGGGTACAGCTTACGGTGGTGTCAGGCAAGAAAGCTATTGTTGCAAGTGATCTACAGACCTCCTGGACAAGGGCAAGAGAGTGATAGGGTGCTCAGTGAAGAACTAGGAAGGAGAATAAAAAAAGGGGAGGAGGTGGTGGTGGGTGAACTGAACCTGTCAGATATTGACTGGTACATGCCAGCTGCCAGGAACAGCAGAAGTCAGGCCCTGCTAGACACATTTCGGGACTTTCTGTGGTGCAGCTGGTTAAGGAACCCTCAGGTAGGCTGCCATTTCTATAGTGCTCACCAACTCCAGAGGTGGTAGGAGGAGTACAGGTGAGGGGCCACTAGGGATCCAGCAACCATAACTCTATTTTGATTGAGCTGGCCCTTGTAACTGAAAGCCCCTATTGAGGGTTGATGTCCTTGATTTCAACAGGGCAGACTTCAACAGTATGAGGGAGCTGGTCAGGACATGTTAGTTAGAGTAGACTGCACTGAAGGTGTGAAGGAGAGGTGGGAGCATTAAAGGGGCCATTCTCAAGGCAAAAAAGTTATGCATGATAATGGTAACTAAAAGAAACAGGTACAGAGACCAATACCATTCTCAGAAAGGTTCAGAGAAGTGGTGAGGCCCCAAAAGGCCTTCATCAGCTACAAAGAAAAGCAGAGGAAGGAAGAATGAGGAGAATACCAACTGGGAAATATTGAAGCAAACAGGAGAATTAGGGAGGCAAAAGCAGACACTGAGCTGCATACTGTGGATAGAGTCAAGGGCAGAAGAAGAACCTTTAGGTATATTAGGAAAAAGAAAGAAAGCAGGGGAGTTGTTAGGCTACCTGATGGAGTTAGAGTAACAGATGGAGGCCATGCAAAAGGCAGCTGTCATAATGATTATTTTGCTCTGTCTTCACAAGGAAGACAGCATGCCTACCAGAGAGTAGCATCAAGGTAACCAAGGTGGGGGGCAGAGATGAGACAGCTAATATTTAACAGAAAAAGGGTCTGGAAAAGGCTAGCAGCCCTAAAGATAGATAAGCCCCAGGACCTGCTGGGATGCATCAGAGGGAACTCAAATAACTGGAAGCAGAACTGGCTGAACTACTGGTAGGGTAGTCAGTAGCTCATTACAGATGGATAGTTCCGAAAGAGTGAAGCATAGCGGTCATAGTTCTGCTCCATGGCGGGGGGACAAGGAGAAAGTAGGGGACTACAGACCTGTCAGTCTTACCTCTGTTGTGGGTAAGCTGATGGAGTCACTGGTCAAAGAGGACCTCATGGACTACCCAGACAGCAATGGACTCCAGGACAGTAAACAGGATGGGTGCATAGCAGGGAAGTCTTGTCAGACCAACCTGATATTTTTTATTGACTGGGTGAGGAGAATATTATATAGGGACCATGCCGTGGATTTACTCTACTTCATCTTCAGCAAGGCTTTTGACTACAGAAGACTGCTGAAGAAGATGGAGGCTGTGTATGTGGCAAAGGACATGGCAAGATGGACAGGAAATTGGTTGCAGGAGAGGCAGTAGAGGGTTGTGATTAATGGTGTCAAGTCGAAAAAGAGGGTGGTCATGAGTGGGGTGGGGGCACAGCGATCTATTCTGTGTCCTACCCTCTTCAATATGTTCATCAGTGATACTGAAGAAGGAATCTGGGGCAGGTTGTGTCTCTTCACAGATGACACTAAGTTCTGTCGGAGGGTAGATAGCAACAAGGCAATTAGGAAGATGCAGAGTAACCTGCAAAAGCTAGAGAGGTGGTCTAAGGTTTGGCACTTGAAATTCAATGTCAAAAAATTGAAAGCTGGTGCATCTAGGGAACAAGAATCCCAGTACAGAGTACTAGATGATAGGGGTAAAGCTGAGCAATATGGCTAAGGAAAGGGACCTAGGTGTCATCAAAGGTGACTCATTTAAGCAATCAAGACAGGGCAACAAGGCCTGTAGTAAGGCAAACAGGATGCTGGAATGTATTGAACAGGTAGTGACAGTAGAAGAAAAGAGGTATTAATACCTCTTTATAGATCATTGGTGTGGCCACACCTGGAGTACTGTGCCCAGTTCTGGAATCCTCACCTCAGAAAAGATAATGACAGGCTAGAGACGGTACAGTGAAGGATGTCCAGGAAGACTCAGGTCCAGTAGAGCAGATATTATGGGAACTGGCTTAATACCCTGAACACATACTCTCTGGAGACCATACAAGAAAGGGGAGATGTGACAGACACAATCAAGTTCTTGAAGGGAATAAACAAGGTGCACTGTGAGGAACTGTTTATAATGAGTAACAGTTCAAGGATATAGGGGAATGAGTGGATATGGACGGGAGGTTCAAGAGGGATGTAAGAAAGTTTCATTTAAAGAAAGGATGGCGGAACTGTGAAATAGTCTGCCAGCCAAGGTGGTGGGTTCCAAAAGTATAACTGATTTCAAGCACGGCTCGGGCAGAGTGTAGGGTATAATGGTTACTCAGGATGGTAACAGTGGGGAGGGAAACAGGGGGTGGTACCCTGTATGGACAATAGGTCCTAGGCTTTGACAGGGAACTATAGGTAGACTGGAAGGACTACTGATCTTTTTCTGCCATCATTGTCTATGTTTTTATGTTTCTAATAAGACACTCCAGGGTGTTGGTTGTCATTAGTAAATGCACTTCTAGGTGTGTTAAAGTGTCTAACATCTCATTATGCACCTGGGTCTACATTAATGAAGACAACCAATGCCCTATCATGCCTTATTGTTTACATAAGACTCCTGCACATGTGCATGTGTATCAGAAGTTATAAGTGGGTGCTACTAAGGTAAAAATATTCTTAAATCCTGTCCTTCAAAATACTTATAAACAGGACACTATTTTCAAAAGACGTGTTTGTACTAGATTTGACTCCCTGAGGTGGAAGGTGTACCTTAGTAGTTACACTACTGTCTATAAAGCACACAACTTTCCTGAATCAACACATATTTAACATCTAGTAGGCAAGATATTTGTGCATTTTGTTTAGTTTTTCTAAGTCATTCAACAAAGAACAAGAAAAAGAAATACAGCCCAAAGTTGTCCCCCCTCCCAAGAATGTACAGGATATAGGCATAAATAACGCAACAGCTGTTGGAGTTTCTTGTCAAACTGAGGAGACACGGCTCCCTGAGGAAGGGTCAGAGAGACTTGCTACATAGGGTGATTGTTCTTGTCTGGTTTAGTGTGGCTGGCTAGGACCATGATTGTACAGCACATTTTTGCACTTTCATCTTGATCAGAGGTATAATAAAATGTGTAAATCCTGAGACCTAGTGTGCATTGCCTCTTTGGGGATGCAGAGGAGACAGGGCTGCCTGCATTCTGTTCAACTATTGGCAGGAGATTATGACTTTTATTAGGCTTGTATCAGTGGTGTACTCATTGCTGATGATACATTTCTTTACTTAAATTATCCCAAGCTTTTTATGTTTAATTTTTTTTTTCATTTGAGATTGATTATTTCTGAACAAAAATATATTTTTCTTAGTACCCTTCCCCTCTAGGTTGTGCCTTAAACAAGTGTTGGTTAATTTCCCAGTTACAAATTAAATGACTGATCTAGTCCCACAAAAAGATGTGTAAAAGTGCATGTCACTAAAAGAATGATGTGCATTTATATATAGAGCTTTTCACTCACATTGTATCCCAAAGTGGTTAGTACATGTAATTATTAAAAAAAAGCTTTACATATAAACCACAATATCAGGAAATATAAATGTATATAGAAGTCCATTTTGCACATGTTGGAGGTGAAGCATCAAGGATATAAAATGTTCAGATGTTCATTCATATACTGTATATTCCTTCTTTTGAGAGACATTTTCTCTAGCACTGTAGATTCAATGAACTCTGCGATACAAAATACAAATGTCAGGTATGTATTCTAAGAAACAATAAAAAGCACAACATTATTATATCAGAAGCTTGTTTAGTCATAATACAATAAAGAAACACTTCTATTGCAAAGTATGCCATCTTCATATACTAGAAATAAAGATTATCTATAGAACTATTACAGAAAGTGCACAAGTTCAAAACAATCATTCACACCTGGGTTATAGCGAGCCCCCCAAGGTATAGATCCATAATGCCTAAGCATCTGATATAATAATGTCCTGCTTTTTATCTATTTTTTTTAGAATAGATTCCTGACATTTGGAATCACTGTACTGTAGAGTTCATTGGTTCCACAGTCCTAAAAAAAATGTCTCTCAAGAGAGGGGATATATAAATGAATACCTGTACATTTTATATCCTCAGTGTTCCACCAAACATCCACAAAATGGACTTCTATATAAATTTACATTTCCTGATATTGTAGTTTATATGTAAAGCTTATTCTAATTACATGCACTAACCAACTGTGAAAATATGCCTTGTGGGTATAGTTTATACCAGGTTTGATATTATACTTTTCATACCTTAATTGTCAGTTGTTTTAAATTTTTGATTTGTACATCATTAGTGGTGGATAATATAAGGGCATTTCTGCATTAAGTTATTAACTCTGATGGAGTTCTGCTTCAGGAGTAAAACGATAGTTGTTTTGCCCAAATCTGGCATACCATTGCTCCCTGCTTTTCATTTCACTACTGCACTTTTGTTGTTTTGAGTATTCATCCTATGAATCTGCATATTATGTTTTTATGAAGCTGGTTAAAGTTTTACTGCCGACTATGAAATAAAGCTGCTTTTTATTTGATGTGCGAGTGGCAAGTACACAAAAGTGCAACAGTACAATGAATAGCAAGGAGCAATGCTACAAAAAAAAAACCTGATATTTCTTTCTAAAACATCCCTGGAGTTGGGCTCCAAGTGTCTGCCTACTTTTTTTCATTGACTCTTGGACCTGGGGGCTGGACACCTGGTGTCAGAATGGGGGGTTGGTAGCACCAGGGTCTGGCTGCCATTGTCCGCTCAATTTTTTTTATTGTCTGACACCAGGGTTGGGCATTTGATGTCAGAATGGGGGGAGTTTGGTGACACCAGCATTGGGCAGCAAGTGGCTACTTACTTTTCATTTTAGTTTATCATTCAACTCTGGAATTGGGCATCCAGTGTTGGAGGGGGAGGAGGAGAAGCAGCACTGGGGTTTGGCTCCTAGTGACTGCCTAGCTATATTAACAGTGGCAGCTTCATGTTTTTAATAATTCAATGTGCTTCATTAGTTTTTTAAGCTGCATACACACAAAAAAAATACAGTACAATGACCAAGAAACTGCTCATAAAGAGAGACAAATACAAGAACACTAGTACACCACATACAACAATATCACAAAAACACAAACAATGACATAACAAAGAGCTTCAGGTTTTAAATCAGATGCCTCTGACTGCTCTGTTTTTCTGTCACAAATCCCCCACCCATGCCTTAACCAGCATGCCTCTTGCACCTGGCGGCCACAGACCCTCACCTGTGTTTGCCCCTCACCATTTCCTGTGCCCACACCCTGCCCTCTCAATGAAAGTGGCATGCCCCGGACTCCTGAATAGTTGAAACCCAGTCATCAGTCCCCTGCATCAAGCTAAGGTGGACAGCTCAAACCCCAGGTGAAATGTGGGTCTGGGTTGATAAAATTTGAATCCACTCACTTCCCTGTATCAGGAGGGATTAACTGTTCTTCAGTTAATTAAAATAAAGTAACAAATCTCTTTTGGAATGCCAGTACTTCCTGAGACTTACAATACCTCTTGTTAAACAGTGGGAAATTGGCCATGATGGACCTAGAGTCCTTTACAACATTAAGTGATCGTCACAGTGAGGGTTGGACATGAAGGACCTAGAGTCCCTTACAACATTAAACTACTTTGTTATAGTGAGGGTTGGAGATGATGACCTTGAGTCCCTGACAACCTTAAATTATTATGTTACAGTGAGGGGTTGGATATGATGAACCTCGAGTCCCTTACAACATTAAATTATGTTATGGTGAGAGGTTGGACATGATAGACCCAGAGTTCCTTACAACACTGAATTATTATGTTACTATGAGGAGTTGGGCATGATGGACCCAGTGTCCCTTACAACATTAAATTACTATGTTACAGTGAGGAGTTAGACATGATGGACCTAGAGTCCCTAATAATATGTTACAGTGAGGGGTTGGAAATGATGGACACAGAGTCTCTTACAACATTAAATTATTATGTTACAGTGAGGGGTTGGGCATGATGGACCCAGTGTTCCTTACAACATTAAATTACTATGTTACAGTGAGGGGTTGGGCATGATGAACCCAGTGTTCCTTACAACATTAAATTACTATGTTACAGTGAGGGGTTGGACATGATGGACCTGGAGTCCCTTACAATATTACATTGCTGTATTACAGTCAGGGGTTGGACATGATGGGTCCAGAGTCCCTTACAACATTAAGTTGCTATGTCACAATGAGGGACTGGACATGATAGACCTAGAGTCCCTTACAACACAAAATTACTATGTTACAGTGAGGGGTTGGCCATAATGGACCTAGAGTCATTGACAACCTTAAGTTACTATGTTATAGTGAGAGACTGGACATGATAGACCTAGAGTCCCTTACAACACTAAATTACTATGTTACAGTGAGGGGTTGGCCATAATGGACCCAGAGTCCCTTAGAAGATTATATTTCTATGTAACAGTGAGGGGTTGTAAATTATGGATTCAGAGTCTCTTACAACATTAAATTACCATGTTACAGTGAGGGGTTGGACATGAAAGACCCAGAGTCCCTTACAACATTAAATTACTATGTTACAGTGAAGGGTTGGAAATGATGGACCCAGAGTCTCTTACAATGTTAAATTATGTTACAGTGAGTGGTTGGACATGATGGACCTAGGAGTCCTGACAACCTTACATTACTATGTTACAGTGAGGGTTGGACAAGATGGACCCAGAGTCCCTTACAAGACTAAATTTCTATGTTACAGTGTGGGGTTGGACATTATGGACCTAGTGTCCTTACAACATTTAATTACTATGTTACAGTGAGGGGTTGGATAAGATGGACCCAGAGTCCCTTATAAGACTAAATTTCTATGTTACAGTGTGGGGTTAGACATGATGGACCTAGTGTCCCTTATATCATTTAATTACTATGTTACAGTGAGGGGATGAACATGATGGACCTACAGTCCCTTACAACATTTAATTACTATGTTACAGTGAGGGGTTGGACATGATGGACCTACAGTCCCTTACAACATTTAATTACTATGTTACAGTCAGGGGTTGGACATGATGGACCTAGAGTCCCTTACAACATTAAATTATTATGTTACAGTAAGGGGTTGGACATGATGGACCTAGCGTCCCTTACAACATTAAATTACTATGTTAGAGTTAGGGGTTGGACATGATGGAACTAGAGTCCTTTACACCATTAAATTACTATGTTACAGTGAGGGGCTGGACATGATGGACCCAGAATCCCTTACAAGACTAAATTTCTATGTTACAGTGTGGGGTTGGACATGATGGACCTAGTGTCCCTTATATCATTTAATTATTATGTTACAGTGAGGGGTTGGCCATGATGGACCTAGAATCCCTTACAGCATTAAGTTACTATGTTACAGTGAGGGGTTGGAAATGATGGACCCAGAGTCTCTTACAATGTTAAATTACTATGTTACAGTGAGTGGTTGGACATGATGGACCTAGAGTCCCTGACAACCTTACATTACTATGTTACAGTGAGGGGTTGGACAAGATGGACCCAGAGTCCCTTACAAGACTAAATTTCTATGTTACAGTGTGGGGTTGGACATTATGGACCTAGTGTCCCTTACAACATTTAATTACTATGTTACAGTGAGGGGTTGGATAAGATGGACCCAGAGTCCCTTATAAGACTAAATTTCTATGTTACAGTGTGGGGTTAGACATGATGGACCTAGTGTCCCTTATATCATTTAATTACTATGTTACAGTGAGGGGCTGAACATGATGGACCTACAGTCCCTTACAACATTTAATTACTATGTTACAGTGAGGGGTTGGACATGATGGACCTACAGTCCTTACAACATTTAATTACTATGTTACAGTCAGGGTTGGACATGATGGACCTAGAGTCCTTACAACATTAAATTATTATGTTACAGTAAGGGGTTGGACATGATGGACCTAGCGTCCCTTACAACATTAAATTACTATGTTAGAGTTAGGGTTGGACATGATGGAACTAGAGTCCTTTACACCATTAAATTACTATGTTACAGTGAGGGCTGGACATGATGGACCCAGAATCCCTTACAAGACTAAATTTCTATGTTACAGTGTGGGGTTGGACATGATGGACCTAGTGTCCATTATATCATTTAATTATTATGTTACAGTGAGGGGTTGGCCATGATGGACCTAGAATCCCTTACAGCATTAAGTTACTATGTTACAGTGAGGGTTGGAAATGATGGACCAGAGTCTCTTACAATGTTAAATTACTATGTTACAGTGAGTGGTTGGACATGATGGACCTAGAGTCCCTTACAACTATAAATTACTATGTTACAGTGAGGGGTTGGACAAGATGGACCCAGAGTCCCTAACAAGACTAAATTTCTATGTTATAGTGTGGGGTTGGACATGATGGACCCAGTGTCCCTTATATCATTTAATTACTATGTTACAGTGAGGGTTGGACATGATGGACCTAGAGTCACTGACAACCTTAAATTACTATGTTACAGTGAGGGACTGGACATGATAGACCTAGAGTCCCTGACAACACTAAATTACTATGTTACGGTGAGGGGTTGGCCATAATGGACCCAGAGTCCCTTACAAGATTACATTTCTATGTTACAGTGAGGGGCTGGAAATAATGGACCCAGAGTCTCTTACAACATTAAATTACTATGTTACAGTGAGGGGTTGGACATGATGGACCTAGAGTCTCTTACAACATTAAATTACTAAGTTACAGTGAGTGGTTGAACATGATGGACCTAGAGTCCCTTACAACATTAAATTACTACGTTACAGTGAGGAGTTGGAAATCATGGACCCAGAGTCTCTTACAACATTAAATTACTGTGTTACAGTGAGGGGTTGGGCATAATGGACCTACAGTCCCTGACAACCTTAAATTAGTATGTTACATTAAGGGGTTGGACATGATGGACCCAGAGTCCCTTACAAGACTAAATTTCTATGTTACAGTGAGGGGTTGGACATGATGTTGCAGTGTCAGTGGCTCAGTTGGTAGCACAGTCGCCTCTGAGGCCAGGAGATCAGAGGGCTGTGGGTTCAGTTCTCACATCTGGCACTTGAGTTAATATCCCAGTGCAGACACTGTAGTGCAGCATGAGAGGGGTACTGCACTTCTGAGGTGCCGTCTTTCAGATGAGATGTTAAACTGAGGTCCCATCTGCCTGGATTGGTGGTTGTTCAGGTGGATGTTAAAGATCCCATGGCACCTATCAAAAAGAGTAGGGGCATTTCCCCAGTGTTCTGGCCAAATTTCCCTCATTCACTGAAAATATCACCAACAGCTTCATCTGGTTCAAGGTCAGTTGGCATTCATCTGTATCCCCCTCCCCCGGGTCGTGCCTGAAAATAGGCAGGATTTGTCTAGTACACTTACCCGGTCAACAAAAACTAAAAAAAAAAAAAAAAAAATGATGGACATAGTGTCCCTTACAACATTTAATTACTGTGTTACAGTGAGGGGTTGCACATGATGGACCTAAAGTCTCTTACAACATTAAATGACTATGTTACAGTGAGGGTTTAGAAATGATGGACCCAGAGTCTCTTACAACATTAAAGTATTATGCTACAGTGAGGGGCTGGACATGATGGATCCAGAGTCTCTTACAACACTGAATTACCATGTTACAGTGAGGGGTTGTGCATGATGGACCTAGAGTCCCTGACAACTGTAAATTACTATGTTACAGTGAGGGGTTGGAGCTGATGGACCCAGAGTCCCTTACAACATTAAATTACTATGTTAGAGTGAGGCTGGACATGATGGACTCAGGGTCCTTTACAAGCTTTTTCCAAGACCTCTGCATGCACAGAGGGGCAGTGAACTGTTTGAGAATTGTTGGGCCCTCAATATGCAGACTGCTGCAGTTGTGAGCCTTCCTCCTAGCTAGCTTCACATGCTTTGAAGCTTGAATAAATAGGAATAAAAAATATAAATGTGGATGTGGACAATGGACAGAAAAAAAAATTGTGAGAGGTGAGGAATTTAAAAAAACTTTGTAAAAACACAACACCTTTATGGGTTTGAATAGGGAAATGCACTAAACAACAGGCAGCTAAAATAAAATATCAACTTCTACATAGAAACATAGACTTTGTCGGCACATAAGAACTGCTTGGCCCACCTAGTCCGCCCATTTTCCTACCTAGACGATAAGCTGCAGATCCTATTTAACCAACAGCCTATTTCTTCCTACCCCCATTAAAATCGCTTTATGTCTGTCCCATGCATTCTTGAAGTCTCCACAGTTTTAGACCCCACAACCTCCTCAGGAAGGCTGTTCTATGCATCCACCACCTTCTCTGTGAAAAAATACTTCCTCACATTGCACCTCAGCCATCACCCCTCTATCTTCAAATTGTGTCCCCTTGTTCTTGCACATCTCTTTTTCTGAAAGATGCTACCCTCTTGGACTTTGTTGATTCCACTCAGGTACTTAAACATTTATATCATATCCCCCCCTCCTTTCCTCAAGGTATACATATTAAGCTCCTTTAGTCTCTCCACATATGGCTTCTCTTGCAGACCCTGCACCATTTTAGTTGCCCTCTTCTGAACTGCCTCCATCCTATGTCCTTGTGGAGATGGGGTCTCCAGAACTGTATGCAGTACTCCAGATGGGGTCTCAACAACTGTTTGTACAGGGGGATAACAACTTCCTGTTTTCTGCTGGTGATGCCTCTCCCTATACATCCCAGTATCCCCCCAGCCCTCCTTCTATGTATCTATTTAAAAGCACACAAGAAAGCTGAATATAAACTACCAGGATAATCAAGGGTTAAGGCTCAAATGTGTTGCAAGGTAATCGGGGGGGGATTGAAGCAATGAAAAACAAAGTCACCTAAAAAAGGAACACAGCTTCATTAGCTATGTAATTAATATAAATATCTTGTTTTAAAGACACATTTGGCAGGAAATCAACACATATACCACAGAATCAGGTAAATATGCATCAATAAAAAAATAATAAGCACATAATAGGAGCTTGATCTTAAAGACAAGATCTTGTAATGCTGAACGGAGCTGAAGCAGAGACTGGAAGACTAAACAGTAGAATGCAGGACAGAGTGCAGCCAAAGAAGTGCCATGGAAAGAAGATAATCTTTTCATGGTTTATGAAGTTAGCTGTTCCAAAGCTATTTATCTTACATGCACTTAAAATGAGTGAAAGTGTTTCAATAAAATTACAGCAATTACAGCCTTAAGCTCTTTTATCAAGCACAATTATTAAGGGACTATAGAAATAGTGCTATCTACTGTAGGCAGGTACAGACACACACACCACTGCAGTAAACGGAGAGAACAGCAAACTAATACGAGTCATCATGTCCAAACCAAACTACTTAGTGGAAGAGCACAGTCTCACAATCCTGTCAGTCCTTTCCCCTACTCTTAGCAATACGTCAGCATGGTAACATCACCATGCAGCCATAAAAAAGAAAACACAGTCTGCAGGATGGTGGGCAGATCACATGTGACTATGGAGAAGATACTCAAGAAGATCAAGAGCTACTTCACTATTTGCTTAAAGGTTCTCTCATCCATAAAGCCCACTTCATGGTCAAGTGAACACTAGTACCACCCCCAGTCACGGGTGGCCAGACAACACACAGACTTATGAGAATAACACCCACTTGAAAAGCTGTCTATGAAATCCTAGATGTTTTGGTAAATAAAACAGTCTTATGAAGCACTTCATGGAAATGAGTGCTACCATCATGTATTGTAGGTTTTTGAACTTGTAGTGGCTAACAGAAAGGCCAGAATATGGCTTCTACATGAAAGAAAACCAGCAGTGTCAATACTGACAGTGCCAATCTAGCCAGTGCAGAGACCAAAAATGCTTTATCAGTGTTGTAATTTTTTAAATACTTTTTATTTATAGAGTTTTCAACTTTCGTTATACAACATAATCATTTGTATATCTCATCTGCACCTGTTGGACTACAGGCGAACTTAAGAAATCATAGATATTGTAAAATGATGTAATACAATTAGGCCATTTCACTGGAGAGCAGAAATGTAAGTATATCATTAAAGTAAAAAAAAAGAGAATGTAGAATCTAAGCAGTCCACAATTTCTACATTTCAGTCAATTATCCTCTCAAAAATTTGTTTCAGTGGTAATGAGACGGAAGTTTAACAATATTTCTACTGACGGTATCCAGCCATCCTTACAAGTAACAGCATTAAGACATTAAATCAACATTTTCAAAGCTTCTAAATTAAATTTTATTGAAATTTATAGCAGAAGTGAACAGATATATAAAACCCCCTAGCCATCACATAATTCCATATTGTCTAGAGATGCTATCATATCCTTTTCTGATCCTGCTTAAGTATCATAGTCATTCTGTGAGTGTGCATACTGGCCCCTTAAATATTATACAACCTTGTTAATTTCAAAGTAAAAAGATACTTTTATTCTCTCAGAATCTTAACTTTTGCCAGTGGCAACAAAAAGAACTTAGCACTGGTTTCCAGCACATCTTGTCTGTAAGAAAGGAATTTAAACCTTTGTTGTTGGGTCTGGTAACTGAAATTTGGGAAAGAGATAGTAATGATTCTGTTTATATTCTAACACCTGTTTTATATTGGTGAGTCTAAAAATTAACTTGCAACCTGATTCAAAGGCAACAGTCATCAAGACAGTAGATTTTCCAGTCGATGTTGCTGTGATCTTTTCTTTAAATTAATAACTTTAGCCAGCAATGGAGGATTTTCAGGAGGTAGATTGATAGTAATAAAAATGTCTTTACCAAGTCTCTTGTTGTAGTAAAGTCATCATCAGTGCTCTCAGGCATGCCAACAATTTTAAATGTATGGTATTGATTCTGGTTCTCAAGCCGCTCTATTTCGCTGTTCAAATTGAAATTATCCTTCACAAGAGCATTTGTGGTTGCCTCCGTTGCTAGAAACTTTGAATCTAATTGTGCTCATTTACTGGAATGTTAATTTATCACCTTCCCTGTTTCAGTTAGTGTTTCTTTTGTCCCCTTTACTTCAATTTGTAGATAATCCACTTTGGTGTTCAGTGCATTGAATCAGCAAGAATATGTATCGTCAAAGTCGTTATTAATGCCACAGGAGCCAAGGTGTGTACCAGTGATGCAAAGATGTCAATGACAACACTACCTGTGCCAAAACCACAACAAATGGCAGCAATAGTAGCCAAGAAGAATTCCTTAGCACCAGCAGTGGGGTATTGTGTGGTGCATCTGAATCAGAGATTAACTCCTCTGATTCCAAAGGGCTGAGATGCCTGCTGGCTTCTCCTCACTCCTGTTATAAAACCCTGTGTCTTTTCCCTTGTTGGTGAGGATGACAACAATGATGTCAAAGGTATCGAAGGGGCGTCACATACAATCAGCCAAGAATGGAACTTCAATTGTGATCTTCTATGTGTGTATGCAGGAGAACTTGTACAAAGTATTCTTCTGCCAGACCCAGTCCTGCAGTGTCCTTTTGGTCAATGTATGCAATAACAGAAATGGGGTTCATCATAGTCTGGATCCAAGCACTCAAAACTTACTAGATTTTGGTCTCTACTAGAAATCTTATTGCCACAGGACCAAAACTTAAACGGAGCCCTAGCTGATGCAGTGATAGGCACCCTGATGGCTCCACATCGAATGATGAATCTGTTATAACTCTTGATGCTGACTGTAGGATGACAGAGGTACAATGCATTAAGTAACATTTCACATAAATAATGCAAGATCTTCAATCAATCAGTCAATCATCTTTATTTAGCTAGGTGGAACACCGTTGAGAAAAATTAATTTAAAAAGTGGGCCTGGATCAGCAGTAAAATACAGAGCAAGCATACAGCATAGCTAAACAGAGTCAAAAGAAACAGAATACATCAATTGCAATACAGTACATAGGACCTATTAATATGGCTACAGCTAAGGAGAAGGGGGATATCAACGGGTAAGATGCTGTAGGGAAAGACAACAGCATATTTATAAAAAAGAAAAATAATAGCATGGACTATGACACTAAGAATTATATACAGTGAAAGGTGAACTGCAACAAACTTACAGGGTCTATATCTATGGTGTTACTGTTCTACAAGTCAGTTTTAAGGATAGACATAGCATGATGTGACGTGATATAAGGAGAGGCTTGCTCAAGAGGGCAGGAATGCTCTGGGGGAAGGAAACATGAGAAAAGGGAAGGGTGGAGAGGGAGCCTTGGGGGGAGGGAGAATCATGGACTTTGGGACGGAGGCAATATAAGTGTGATTGAGAGTTGGGATACTGGGAGTCAGAAGGAAAGAGCATATACAAGCAGAGGCCTTATGAGGGGTCCTGCAACAGGGTCTTAGTTGTTGGGAAAAAGCAAGGATTATGAGTAGCAGTTGCAGCTTGATCTTGATTGATGAAGGGTAATGAAAATATGAGAAATTTGAAAGACTAACAATACAGAGAAAAGAAGATGACAAAAAACAGTCTGGGCCTAACAATGTTGCATGTGCTACAATGACAGAAAAAAAGGAACTGAGGCAGTTGGGGCCAGTGATGCTATATAAAAGGGTAGAATGTGTGAGGTGTCTCTGATCCCAAAAGTTCTGGTTCCTGTGGCATCCTTTAAGCTGTGACCAAGACCAAAGAGTCGAACTCCATGGACGAGACAACCTCTAAGACAATCTTCACAAAAATGAAGCCATCAAGGTAATGACAGGTTTAAGCAGGTATTTCATTTTTATTATGGCACCCTTCCAAGTCTCAGAGCACCAGTACAAGTTGATAAAGGACAATGATAAACCTAAAATAGACTATCATTCAAACAGATTAAACCAAAATTATAAAAATATAAGTTTTTATGTAAATCCATCAATATAACCTAGAATTTACACTAGGCATGAGAAGGTCTGATGAAATAAAGAATTAAATACTAGCTTCATAAAGCTTTCCAGGTTTGGGGTCGGAAAAAACTTTTCTTTGAGAACATGTTCCATTGGACAGGCACTGCAACAGAAAAAGGCCCCATGGATTTAGACTTTAATCTGGATGGA
This sequence comes from Neoceratodus forsteri, assembly GCA_016271365.2. Taxonomy (NCBI): domain Eukaryota; kingdom Metazoa; phylum Chordata; order Ceratodontiformes; family Ceratodontidae; genus Neoceratodus; species Neoceratodus forsteri. Next base: position 301,121,344 of record CM057450.1, on the reverse strand, counting down.
GGAATGCTTAAGAGCCCTTGGCCAAAGGAATGGGTCACTTTCCCCTGAGCACAGGGAAGTAGAGAGAGCCTAGTACATGTCACTAAATGGACCTTGCAGTCAATTCTCTGCCTAACAGGCAGCCAGCAGAACCTGTAGCAAGGGAGTGATAGGATCTGACTCCACATGAAAGTCAAAAACCTGGCTGCTGCATTCTGCCCAACATGTAGATGGTGTATCTGGCCACAAAGCAAGCCCTTGTAGTGGTTATTACATAAGCTAATCTACCTACAGTATCTATCTATCTATCTATCCATCTGTCTATCTATCCTGTCTGTCTACCTACAGTCTATCTATCTTTCAGTCAACCAACCAATCAACCTTTAATGCAACCTGAAACAAGACACAAGTTGAAGTTCATATAATGAATAAAAAATTACCATCTATGCTTTATACAACACATGTGCACTGTTGAACAGAAAGATAAAAAGGTTATGTTGACCCAACATTGCAAGATAAGATTATCTTGAAAGTATGGTATGTCACAACACAACACATGTTGAACCAATAAGACTGCAGCTTTAACAATGTTGATTTCATCACAATTGCCAAGTGCAACACTGAAGCCAACAGTAGAAAACAAACAGGAACAGTTACATCTTCATACAAAGAGCATATTTAACAGGTGGAACTAGTAAACTGATGTTGTATAAATCAAATATAAAATAGTCTGACTCAAAATATACAGTTTATCATCACTTGTGTTGGGTCAGGACTTTCATAACTCACTCGTGGCATCACCATTTGTGAGTTATGGTCCTGCTCCCTCACACTTGAACATAAATTGCATATTTTGAGATAGCCCATTGCATATCCTCTATTTATACACCAGTGGAGACAAACAGCAATATAATAAGTCAGATCTCTGTAGCTAATCTCAAGATATCATGATATCCTATTATTTTTGTCATAATTAATATATTGAAGATTAGGTTAATGGAGTACCGAATCAATCAGACAGCAACTTTCACAGTGCTAATGACATCACAATTGTCTAGTGCAGCACTGACAACAGCAGTCAAAATCAAAGAGAAATAGTTAAATCTTCAAACCTATAACAAGTAAACTAATGTATAAAATGAATACACAATGGTTTTACTCAAAATACACAGTTTATCATCCCTTGCGAGGAGGCTGGACTTTCATAACTCACTTGTTGCTCTGCAGTGTATAAGTTATGGTCCTTCCTCTCACATCTGATGATAAATTGCATATTTTAAACAGGATGTTGCATATGCAATATATACAACAAAAATACAAACTGCTAAATACAAATGATAATTTACAATGGAATAACCTAAGTTTTTTTAATATGGAATTTACTTCTATTTACACTTCAAGGTTTACTACACAGTATTTGTTGACAGAGACATATTATCAAAATTGCAAACCACAATATTAAGGAACAGATATCAATTAATGGTTAGAATTGCATATAAAATATGCCTCAGTTTTCAAAGACTTCACATAGTAAGTTGGGAAACCGATAACCTATCACCCTTTAACAAAACCATAATGGGATAATTTACACAGATTCAATAGCTGAGTAGTATACTCCTGTCCATGTTTGCTAATGACCCATGGGATACTTGGAATTATACTTGGAATCTAAGTTGGACAGAAGACTTTATTATTCCATAATGTCTGACTCCCCTATACTAGGGGATTATATCCCTGGCCCTAACAAATGGTCGTCCAGTCTCTTTGTAAAAGTATTTATAGTATCAGAGTCAATGATTTCCAGAGGAAGTTTATTCCAAACGCTCACAATTTGATTACTGAAAAAATATCTGCTTCTATTATTATGTGGCTAGGTTAGCTTAATCTGTTTGCTATGACTCCTAAGGTTAAAATTTCGAGTTGAGTAACATATACCCAGCTCGGCCAACATTTTTGCATCCTTGGATATATGAAACATATACAGCAAATCCCCTCTCAATCATCTCTTTTCCAAGCTATGTAGGTTCAAAATCTGTAATCTATCCTCATAAGACACTACATTCATTCCTCCTATTATTCTGGTCATTTTTTTGTTGAACTCTCTCTATAGCATTTATGTCTTTTCTCAAATAAGGAGTCCACAATGAACTGCAATAGTCCAAATGTGCTCAAACCAACGCTCAATACAAAGGCAAAATACAGGCTCTGTGTCTCGATACAAATGAACATTGTATCATACTAATAATTCTATTAGATTTAGTTACTGTGTCCTTATAATGAACAGAGAAGATAAGATCATTGTTGATAAGGATGCCTAGGTCCTTTTTCTGAGTTACTGGTTTAAGAATTTGATTGTTTAAGTAATAATATTCATGACTATTGTTAGCTCCCAAATGCAGTACAACACATTTATCCACATTAAATTGCATTGCATTTTGATCTGCCCAACTCTGTAGTTCTAACAGATCATACTGTAAATCGTTAACTTGCTTCATATTCCCTACACTAGCACATATTTTAGAATCATTCTACAGATTTGATACAGTAATTTTTTAACGTATCGTTCATATCATAAATAAACAGGTTGAACAAAACTGGCCCCAGGACAGACCCCTGAGGTACTCCACTACCAACTAAACCTTGTTCAGAGAGATAGCCTCTTAATCTTACTTTCTGGGTTCTATCATACAACAAATTTCTTAACCAATTAATAATATATTTATTGATGCCCAATTTAACCATCTTGTTTCAAGTTTGTAGCAAATCATTTTGTTCAGGGGTTATCTGACAGATAAGATTTCCTTTTATTTGTATCATGCCTTCTGTTTAGGTTATCACAAATAATGGGGCCTAACTTGCTAGTATTGGAAGTCAGAGGCAGAAAAAATATCTTACAAATATTGCTTTGTCTGGTCTCCAGTTTTTCTAAATTACTTTAAAATCTGACTAAACGACAAGTTGTGTCCAGGTGAGACCAGATGAAAGCTTGCACAAGGGTTCTTGAATCCGCAGGTTCCAGAAAAAGGTAATCTGGCAACATTCATGGGTAATAAAAACAGCCCTTGACTACTACTGACACCTGAGACTGAAATGTCAGTCACTTGCAAGGGATGACCATGACTGTGAACTACCAGTCCTGTGTCACGTGTCATCCCCATCAAGGACAGAAAGCCTAAGGATGCTCTTCAAGTGCAGAGAGCTGCCTATCGGATCCTACCAGCAGCATCTCCATTTTTCCAGGCTAGTACTATGTGGAATTTTTAAATTCTGACTCAGTGGAATTCTGTGGACTTTCAGAAAATTCTGTCAAATTCCCTGGAATTCTGAAATGGAATTTAAACTGCAGTGTTGTAATCTGCGGTTTACATAAACCATGGATTAGGTTTCACAAACTGTAGAAAACTGATCTGCAGTTCAAGTAATGCTCAGAAAATCAATTCACATTTTGAATTAGAAGACTTTTGAAATTCTTCAGAATGTATTGAACGATCTGAGCAAAGTTTCAGAATTCCACCACAGGAATTATCACATTCCACACAACTCTGTTCCTGGCTCAGACACCAGCCAGTTTAAGGCCATCCAGGCATTGATCTCTGATAGGCACTGTTCAACCTCCAGCACATACAAGATCTGGTCAGGTGCAACTGAGAAGTACAGCTGGGTGTCATCAGTATAGCAATGAAACCAAACACTGTACTCCCTAGTGATTCCACAAGTGGAAGCATGTGTACAGCATACAACACCAGCAATAGGACTGACCCCTGAGGCATATAACATTACAGGGCTATAAGCCACAACCAGAAAATTCCAGTCATGACTGACTACTCCTGGTCCATGAGAAATTACTCAAACCATGACAGCAGATACCAGCCAGACCCTTGCTCCTAAGTCTATTAGCCATCACCTGATGGTCCACTGCTTCAAAAGCCAATGACAGGTTAGAAAGCACCAGGACAGTCCTCTCACCTCCATCACTTGCTAGAGAGAAGGCCATCATTACTCTTATTCAGGCTATCTCAGTGCGGACAGGCCTGGACAGTTTTAATGCTCACTTTGTTTCAGTGCCTGAGCTCCAACAGTATTTTGAAACTAATTTAAATACTGTAACAGTACAGTAAAGACATCCACTTTGTAATCCCTTTCTGAACAAATCTCTACATGGACAACTGTTCAAGCAGAAAAATAAATGTTTTGAACTGCCTATGCAGTTTTGCGATTCAGTCATTCATAGACACTGTTTATGGTGGGAAGGGGGAGATGAGGGGCTGAAGCACCCCAGGAAGTCCAGTTCCAGCTGGCCAGATTTTACCCATGCCCTGTTTCAAGTGCATTGAGCTGCTGAAAATCTGCAGCAGAGCCTTTGCGGTCAAACTTTTGTGCCCCCCCACAAAGAGGTACTGCAAGAGTGATCCCTCCCCACCTACCTGATGAGGCTGTGAATGAGTGACCACCCCCCCAAATGAGGCAGTGCACGAGTGACCCCCTGCTCAGGCTGTGAATGTGAGTCCTCAGTCCTCTCCCCCATTTGGTCCTGCTTTCCTTATTCAACCCATTTCCTGTAGCTGCAACCTTCAGTCCCAGCCCCTGATGCTGACTGGTGGTTCCCTGCATAGCAGATGTGAGGGCTCCTGATTAGCCTCAGACAATAGCGACCCTTCTGCGCGAAGCATGGCAGCGAGAGAACTTGACAAGCCAATTCCTTAAAGCTATCACATCCCATTACCAGCTCAAACTAAGTCCAGGGGACAGATGAATGCAACCAGCTCCACCAATTAAGGATGACTGGGACTGTAGCACCATGAGGCATGCAGCTGCCTGGCACACTGGTGACAGAGGTTTGCTCTGAGCCTGGGAGAGCAGAAGTGTAGTCAGAAATTTCCATTTTGTGCACACACCCTCCAACTCTGGCCCCACACCTGGTACTATAAATATGGGGGATAGCATTCCTGATGGGTCATTCCCCATCTCTAAACAGCTTGCACCCTTATGTCTATATTCTAAATAACAGAAGTTTAAAGAGATACATACACTGTTTAGTAGCCTACACTAAACTGGTTGCCCCAGATTAGAATGATAATGTATACAAAGAGGCATATTATTTGGGACACGTCCCTAAAACAACTGTACACACATTTTTACAGTGAGTATGCTTATGTAACAACCCCTCCTTACAGAAGGAAAGGTGGTTGCTCACCGAGATGAGCCTATAGGGACTGATGCTTTGGTATTATCCCCAAAGATATAGACGGTAGGAGGGATCTGGTACACCAGAGCAAGAAGGGTGCACTTCTGGTGTCAGAGAAGTGGGCAACATGTAACTGAAGGTGCTCAGTGTGTAGCAAACAGTGGGAAAAGGAGGGTACCAGGTGACCTCAGGGCTTTGGGGGTTGCTGAGGTTCCAAACACCTAAATGGCTCAAGGGTGTCAGAAACACTTCCACAATCCTCCCTAAGTATACTGCAAGGGTGGACTTCCAACATCGGGGACAGATTATTGTGACCTCAGATCTGGGGGTGTAGATTTCTGTGATTGCTGCCTATAGAGGGGAGTAGGGAAATCACCTGGGACCTCCCTAACTTTCACAGGAGGTTTCAAGGGCAATAACCCAAGATGTTGGAGAAGGTTGAAAAAATGCACACAAACTATTTAAACAATAACATTTTTATGACTTTTTTAAAAATAAGAATAAGCTAAGTTGTGGCTTGGGTCAGCTATTGAACTGAGTTATAATGAGACTGTGCAATGGAATATGTGGTTAAATTCTACTTTGTTATTTGTACAGGCTCCAAGAAAATTTGAGCACAAATGTAAGCAAGCAAGACAGAACAATCAGTTTATACTCTATTTATTGCACAGCTCAGCCCAAGCATGGTATATTTTCACATAGAAAAACAGATTTATTATACAATGGAGACTGTTTAAAGAGAGCCCATGCCAATCACAACAGTTTAAATAGCTATTGGTTAAAGGCCCACAGTAAAATATTGTCATTGCTTTTAGCAATAAGTGGGGTATAGAAATAAATCCTGGATCTAAAATCCAATCGGGCTACAAATTACCCATGAAAATGTGAGGAGTTTGACTAGGAAAACAGACACATTTAGAATTTGGGTGGGAGATGTTCAGCCAGATATATTGGGGATCAAATAAACATGGTTGCACGAGGGAATTAAGGACAGTGAGGTGCAGGTCAAAAGGTATGAATTAGCAAGAAAAGATCAGGGTAAAAGGGGAGAGGGTTATGCTTTATATAAAAAACAATCTTGGCCCCTTTCAAACAGTTTTAACTGAAAACACTGAGGGCATGGACTGTCTACTGGTAGAAATAATTTCCGTCAAATTAATAGTTGGTGTAGTTTATACCCCTACGTCAGACAAAATTAGAATACTTTGATTTATTAGCCAGTAAGGTATTAGACGTGATGAGAAATGCAGATCTAGTGCTAACTGGAGATTTCAATGCTGATTGGTCAAGAAAAAGGAAAAAGTCAGGGAAAGAATGGCTATCTTGAGACTTAGACAAATAGTTTAAACCCCAACTAGGTGTACAAAAATGTAAACAAGGTTCAATTTTAGATAGATTTTTACTTGACAGTATCTAAAAGTTCAATAGCTAGAAATTCGCCTCTGAATTTAGGGACAATCATTCAATAAAATGCTACCTAGAATGGAATACACCTTGTAGAAATGAGTCTATAACATATTGGATAACTAGTATGAACATTTTTAATATAGAGGCTTTTAGAAATAGTCTGCACAGAGTTAAATGGGATAGAATAACTTGAATTCCTGACTTAGATTTGGCAGCTCTAGACTTCACTAATACTATGATAACCATATCCAATTTGCATGCTCCTAAAGTTCCAAAAACTTGTAGTAAAAAGCAATGACCATGGATTAAGGACAAAATCACGACTTGTATAAGGATTAAGAACCAGTTATGGAAAAAAGCAAGGAAAACAAAAAAAACATAGAGGATTGGAATATATTTAAAAAATGGAGAAACAAGTGTATAAAACAATACAAAAGGCAAAAGCTCAGTTTTATCAGACTAGTATTGGACAAACAAAGGACCCCAAAAGATTTTGGCAACAAGTTAAACAGCTCCAAAATCCTATTAATTCAAGGTACCTATAAAACTGATTCAAGATAATGTCATTATTGGAGATCAATTAAAAGTGGTTAAAAAGACTGTTACCAAAAGGTTGTGTTTTCTCTTTCCTTGATTTATTTAGTTCAAGTTGTGAGAATGTCTTACAAACATAAAAAAGTAATTTAATAAAAGAAAGTCATCAATGGAAATGCTTTTTCTAATAACAGCAATCTCAGTCACTCTCTTGTATAATTGGGACTATTATCTCTATCTGTGTGTTAGTCTCAATAAAATACATTTAAAAAGTGGTAGACATTTTAAATAAATATTTACAGATCTACCAAATTTAGGATGAGAAAGCTCAGAAACTAGAACATTGGTCCACGCCTTTGTGACCTCCTGTCTTGATTACTGCAATGCCCTATACCTAGGGCTACTGGGGGTGGACCTCTACTGCCTCCAGCTGGTGCAGAATGTAACTACCAGATTGTTGACTGGCTCACCAAGATCTTGCCGTGTCACACCTGTGCTCTGTGGCCTGCATTGGCTGCCAGTTCAGTGGAGGATCACCTTCAAGGTCGGATTACTGACCTAGAAGGCTCTGCACGGATAGGGACCATGGTATTTGCAAGATCTCCTTTGCCCCTACCGCCCCCTCTGCCTGCTCTGTTCCACCAATGAGGGATTGCTAGAGGTTTCCAGGGTTCATTTGAAAACTTCAGGAGTGAGATCTTTTGTTTTGCAGCCCTGACCTGTGGGACTCTTTATCTTGTCAGATTAGAGACTGCCTGACTGCTGAGGCCTTTAAATCTGCTTTTAAGACCTATTTATTTAATTTAGCATTTTCTGGAACTTGAAATTCTGCTGCCTGCCTATTTATTATTTTATATATGCTATATTGTTATTGGTTTTATATTTGTACAAGCGCTTTGATAATTAGTTGAATTGCACTTTCAAGAAATAAACGATTGATTGATCTGATATCTTCTTACAAGAGATAATTGCAAATGTTGAGATGGGAAACAAAGGCGACCCTGGAGATAGACCATGCTTTAGGTTTAAGATGATTACAGTTAAGGAGGTTGAAAAGGAACTAGACTGCCTGAAGGTCAACAAGGCTTGGGGAGCGGATGGTGTTGAGGTTAGATTTTGAAATTGGGAGCAGACATTGTGGCACTGACAACAGCATACTTGTTGAATTGGAGTCTGTGTTCTTCACACACACCGAGACCTGGAAAATAGGAAGATTGTCCTCATTTATTCTATGATATCTACTAATTATACACCCATAGCTCTTGCTCCCAATATTGTCAAATATCATGGAAAAGTTTGTATACCGGCAATTCTATTAATATTTGGAACACTATGACCTGTTGACCGATAGCCAATATCGGGCAGGGTGGTCCACGGACATGGCTCTAGTGGATTTTAATAATCTGGTAACAACATCTATAAATACAGGTATGACTACTGGGGCTGTGTTCATGGACCTCAGCAAAGTGTTTGATTTTTTTAAATCATCAAACATTATTGCATAAATTGTATGAGGTCAGTGTTCATGCTGCACCTTACACTAGTTCATCTCCTACTTAGAAAGTAGAAAACAATGTGTGTGGGGTCCCATAATATCATTGTTAAGAGAGGTTAAAGAGGAGTCCCACAGTGCTCTATTTTGGGCCCTTTGTTTTTAATCTATATGTCAATGAGTTGCCAAAATATTTGTTTAACAGTGGGGTTCATCTGTAAGTGGGCGACACTGTATTAGTAGCATCTGTGGGCAGTTGCACCTCACTGGAACAAAAGCTTCAAGATGATTTTTCTATAATGGAATCTTGATTCAAAGATTCAGGTTTAATATTGAACAGTAAAAAAACACAATGGCCTGGATATTTTGACTGTGTAAGCCTGGGCGCAGCACAAATGGGCTGCGCAGGGGCGTTGACAGGGTGTTATTCAATGGAGCTGTGCCATGGCACAGCATCATTGAATATCGCACCCTGGCCACCCTGCAGTGTGCATGGCATAGTGGCACTGTGCCAGCGCAAGTGGCCAGAGTGGAGCAGGAGGATGCACTAGCGCAAGTTCCATTGTGCTAGGCGCAACAACCGCAATATTCAAGAGTGCACATGCAAATGAGGCCTTAATGCATGCAAGGCACAAATGAGGCCATTTGGCATGTCATTATGGCCCCATTTGCATGCAGGTGCGCTGAACCCCGCGACTTGGCGCCTGGCGCCCTGCCAGGCTTCAGCCTTCGAGGACCGACGCCCTCTGCACAGTGCGGAAGAGTGCTCCACTGCCTGATCGTGGGCATATGTTGTCAGAAGTACACGTCCAGAATCCCTGGTGGTCCAGTGGACCGCTCGCAGCCTGATCACGGGCTTAAGTGTAAACATATTTGTCCCATATCCCTGGTGGTCCAGTGGACCGCTTGCAGGTGTCAGTAAAACATTAATGCCACAGCAACTGAACCCTGGTGGTCTAGCGGTAGCCCCCTCCCCACTGAGCCCCACCGCCCCGCTCCCCCCGGTCAGCGGCAGGCTGGAACTCCCCACCTACTTGCCGCCCCGCCACCCACCAATTGACACCGTACAGTAGGGCTGTACGCCCATTGGTCCAGAGCGTGAGCCAGTGGGCGTGCAGCCCATACCGTGCTTCACAGTCCAGATATGTGAATGGATCCATTCACATATCTGAACTGTGTAGTATGGTCTGGGCTACACACCATTGGCTCATGCTGTGGACCAATGGGCGAGCAGCACTACTGTGGGTCAATCGGTGTGAGGGCGGCAAGCAGGTGGAGAGCTGCCGCCCACCGCTGAGTGGGGAGCGGAGCGTGGGGCTCGTGGGCGGGTGGTGAGGGGTACCGTAGACCACCAGGGTTGTTGCTGTAACGTGTTTACTGACGCCATGATGACTTCAAGCGGTCCATTGGACCACCAGGGATATTGGACATTTCATTTAACATATGCCCATGATCGGGCATGGGGAGCAACGCCCGCGGTGCAGGCGGAGCTCGGTGGCCACCCACAGGTGGCAGCTGCCGTGTTGCGCCCTGCAACACGGCAGCTCACCTGTGGGTGGCCAGCCATTGTTCCTTTTTTTGGGGGGGCTCACCTGTGTGCAGCGCAAGTAGGGGTCGCGCATGCATGGGCTCAGCACATCCCGGGATGAATATCGGGATGTGCAGAGTATGCATGGGCATGCCCCCGCTACCTGCACTGCATGCATTACTGATGCGCTCCGGCGCATCGGGATTTGTGCCAGGCACAATCCCTGTTTGAATATCGCACAGGGTTGCATCAGTGGGTTGCAATGGCACAACAGTGTTGTGCCATAAGCAACCTTCTGAATATCCAGGCCAATGTATTCATTTTTTGACTGGAATAAGGGATGTACTGGATAGGAAGTTAGGGTCCTTGTAGACAGAAAATGTCTTATGTGGAACACATAGATGCAGTGGTGAAAACAACAAACCAGAAGCTTGGGACATTAAAGAGAGTTTCTACTAGTCCCACAAAAGTTGTTAGACTGAAATTAACTCAGCAGTCATTAATTCCAGTGTTGGAGTATAGAGGATTCATTTATAGAAATGTAAATAAAACAACTTTAAGAAACTAGACCAAACCTATTTTAAACTCTCAGATTTGTAAACTCTAGTAAATTCAGTGCCCATCATTGTCTGATCTATTTAGCTTTAAAATGGTTAGGACTGGTAGAAAAGAGACAATACAATTAGTTATCTTGGTGCTTTAAATTGTTAAGATCTAAGGTTACTCATCCTTTGCATCATCTGGTAACAACTGAGTTACCTAGTGACAAAAAGTATAATTTGAGGTAAAATGCATTAACTTTACCCAACCCGCGGGTTTATAACAGGTTTGGTGAAGCTATGCTACAAGCTACAGTATAAAGGCAAAAAATTCTATACATGAATTTCAAACTGCACTACGGAAATCATTAGGAATTTTTTGTAATTGCTACACCTGAGAATAACTGTATAAATGTAATTGTGGGCTATACTGTTTTACTTGTTTTATTTGTCTTACGTAAGTGTTTGTATTATGTATCCTGCATAAGGCATTTTTTTTAAAAACAGGGATTTTATATTCTTAAAAACTTGTTCCTGTATAAAAATAAAATTGTATCAATCAATCAGAAATGTTCATCCACCCATGTACATGCCAAGCTAGCACTGCAGATCAGTGTGTCACTGAGTAGCATGGATTATCAGAAGTAGGCCGTCAACAAAACTAGTTTAAATAGAGGATAATATATGTGTTTTGATCGGTAACCGTACGGCAATCACTTCAAGAGGTTACCATGGCAACTTAGTAAACCTCAAGAGCGAAGCTCGAGAGGTTTTCAGTTGTCATGGTAACCTCAAGAAGCGATTTCAGTGGGGGTACCAATCAAAACCCATACATAAGCTTTTATAGTGTACAGGCAAACACTCAAGTGAGCACCAGTTTAAAAGAAGGTAGTCCTTACTTTATATCATTTCCCCATAGCGCCTCTCTGCCTTAGGGCCAGCTCTCACTGCCGTGGCCATTTGTTGTGCACCGCTCATTGAAAGCCACGCATGCGCACATCCGCTCCCATTGTTATGGTATCATGGTGACATAGTCAAGAGGGGTTCACAACCTCTGGATGTCACAATGCTACCATAATAGCATTATAAACTGTGCAATTGCTGTTGTCCATGCCTCATCTACTGCAGTTGAAATCCTGAAATCTATCTGTTGGTGTAATGTGACCCTGGCTCTTTACTTTTGTTAGTGCCTGTGTCTGTATCTCAGTCACTGCTCCCCCCATATTGTTGAAGTGCCTTTCTTAAATAAAGATTTACATTTGACAGATAATGTGAAGACTCCTAAGAAAGGCAAAATGGGTAGCCTATCTGTAGAGCCCAGTGAAATTCGTTTTATTTTTTTATAATTTTTATTTTTATTTTTCTGGAATTTTGTGTTATTTCTGTTTATTCATTGAAAATGTAGTTCTATTTTTTGTTATCATAAAATAATCTCTAATCTGTTTGAATTTTGGCCACATCGGTGGCGAGGTGTAGCTGAGGGGCCACACTGGCAGCAGCAGTAGAGCCAGAGGCCGCCTCAGCGGTGATCACAAACACTGCATCAGTGGCAGGAGGAGCCAGACATAGGCGGCTCTCCCAGGAGCCAGTAGGAGAGGGAGGCGTCAAGTTTAAACTGCAGCTGATTTGTTTATAGCCCAGACCCAGCCACAGTGTGAGACCACTGCTATAATAATAAGCTTAATTTCTATAGTGCAATTCTCCAAACCAAAGCACTGGACATATTAAAATGTCGATATTAAAACAATACGTTAATAACAATCCATAAAAACTGTCAAAACAGAATACAGATGAGTTAGATAACATACTCACTAAATGCTTTTTGAAATAGGTGAGTTTTTAATGCTGTCTCAAAGCTCTCCATGGTCCTGCACTCTCGGATCTGATGAGGTAGAAAGTTCCACTGGGTAGGGGCACCATACATAAAAGTGAGGGCCCCAGATGTTTTCAGTCGAACCCTGGGAACCTCTAACAACCCCTCGTCAGTTGTGCACAGGGGACAGCCGGGGCTGTAGGGAATCAGGAGATCTTGCAGATAGCTCAGACCCAGTTCATGCAGGGTCTTGTAGGTCAGAAGTCCGACCTTAAAGGTGATCCGACACTGTACAGGCAACCAGTGCAGTTCGCGCTGCACGGGAGTGATGTGACTCAAACAAGGAGTCCCAGTCAACAACCATGCTGCTGTGTTCTGCACAAGCTGCAAGCAATGGATACCAACCCCAGGAAGCCCCAGGTAGAGGGAGTTACAGTAGTCCAGGTGCAAAGTTACAAAGGCGTGGATCAATGTCGGCAGATCACCGGATGGAACAAGGTGCATAACCCTGGTGATGTACCTAAGATGATAAAAGGAAGACTTGATGACTGCCGACACCTGCAAACGTAGTGTCAGTCCATCATCAAGAACCACCCCCAGGTCGTGCACATGTTCAGAGGAAGACAGCTGGGTACCTCCAAGCCAAAGACCGGAAGGTAGCCCAGCTACCAACCTCTCTATCTGGTGATCTAGATTCACCACCAACACCTCAGTCTTCTCTGAATTCAATTTCAGCCAACTGGATCTCATCCAGTCATGGCATTCTGCCAGGCAGCTGTTAAAGACCAAGACTGCACTACCCTGGTCAGGCACAAAAGACAGACAGAGCTGGGTATCATCTGCATAGCAGTGACACCTCAGCCCATATCGTCTCACAATGTCTCCTAGGGGCAGCACATACACTGCGAACAACATAGGGGACAGCATCAAGCCCTGGGAGACCCCCACACAGCAGAGAGAATGGGTCAGAGGAAAAAAAAAATGAAACCACCCTCTGAGATCTGCCAGAGAGGAAAGACTGAAACCAGATAAGGACTGGACCAGCTGGGAGAAAAGTGGGAGAATTTCTTCCACCCACCAGCCCACACCACCTCCATTATTAAATACACTAGATAACCACTCTAGAAGCAGTTAACCTATCGGGAGTAGGCAGAGGGTAGAACTAGAAGGTGGCTACCAGGCACGCTGAGGACTGGAGGCTTATTCGGCTGGAGGAAGGATACCCACAGCTGAAGGAACACTGAAACCAAAGGTACTATGATAGAACTAAGGTACTGTGGCATTATGGGCAATGCATTGTAAGCAAAGGTGTGGGGACTGGTGTCTGTGGGGGGTTGCAGGGATCACTAAAGATGGACTCACTGTCTTTGAGTTCTTTGATTGAGTAATACAGGTAATCAACCAGGGGGGCGATGGACGTGGCCTATCTAGACTTCAGTATGGCCTTTGACACCGTACCCCACAGAAGGCTAGTGAGCAAGCTGGAAAGTTTAGGGGTGGGGGATAAAATAACCAGGTGGGTGGAAAGCTGGTTAGCGGGCAGAAGCCAGAGAGTGGTGGTAAATGGGGTTTACTCAAGGATGGGGTGAGTGACAAGTGTGGTGCCCCAGGGGTCAGTCCAGGGACCCCTCCTTTTCAGCATCTACATCAGTGATATAGTGGAGAAGCTGAAGGAAGGGGGTGTGCATGTTTGCAGATGATATGAAGATCTGCAATAGGGTGGACACAGCGGGGGGTGGTGGAGGACATGATGCAGGACCTGAGTACTCTGGAGGGATGGGCAGAGATTTGGCAACTAAAGTTCAACATCAAAAAGTGTGCTGTGATGCACCTAGGGCATAGGAACCTGAAAGCAAGATACATGCTTGTGAGGGAGAACATCAGGGATACGGAGCAGGAGTGCTATCTGGGGATAATAGTATCTAGTAACCTCAAGGTGGGAAACCAATGCAGCAGGGCAGTAGGGAAAGCAAATGGGATGCTGGCATGTATTGGCGGGGCATAACTAGCAGAAGTGGGAGGTACTGATGCCCCCATACCAAGCCATGGCGAGACTGCACCTGGAGTACTCAGTCCAATTCTGGAGGCCACATCTGCGTAAGGACATAGACAGGACTGAGAGGGTTCAGAGAAGGGGAACCAAGATGGTGCAGGGTATGCGGGGCGAGTCTTATGAGCAGAGATGTGAGGAATTGTGGCTGTACACATTGGAGACTAGAAAGGAGAAGAGAGGGGGCATGACAGAAACTTTTAAATATGTTAGGGGGATCAACAAAGCAAAGGCAGGGGGTTACAAAAAAGGAAGGAAGGTGCTATAACTTGGGGCATAGCTTGAGACTGCAGGGGGAAGATACAAAGGCAATGTGCGAGGATAGTTCTTCATGGAGAGGGTGGTGGAAGCGTGGAACAGGTTTCCAGAAGATGTGGTGGGGGCTGAAACAGTGTTGGATTTCAAGAACGCATGGGACAGACATCTGGGGCTCTGTGGCAGCAGGAAAGGGGCTTACAGAGGGGGAGGAGGGAAGAATAATAAGGAGCAAGGGGCAGACTGGATGGGCTGAAGAATCATTTTCTGCCATCAAGTTTCTATGATTCTACATTGATAAAATACCTGAAAATGACCTTGTACACACTAGAAATCACATTCCTAGTATACTAAATTGTATTAAGCAGCATTATGCTATGGTCTTGAAAGGATTCCTGAATCAGACAATTCTGCTGCCACTTCCTTGCGGACCGTCTCTGTCGTAACAATAGAGCCTAAACAACTGCTGCAAGCATTTATTTATTTTTTCCCCAAAACAAGCAATTTTTAAACTTTTTCATGTGTTTGTTTTAGTTTTATTTCTTGTTATACCTTAAATTTCTTATATAAGAAAAACACGGGTCTCTACCTGTCTCAGACCAAAATAAATCTGCTATCTGTATAGATAACATGGGAGTATTCTGATCTAAAACGGCCACATATTTTGATAGTGTAACCTGCAGCATACACCTGTGGTCACCTGCCATCATGCAGTATACACATTTTAGTTTGGGGAGGGACAAAGTGGGTGAGTTACATCACCAGTGTCTGCAGCACCTGCTGAGTGGGTAATGGTGGTTTAGGGACACCACTAATGTCTGCAACACTTGCTGGGGAGTGGGTAATGGTGGTTTAGGGACACCACTAATGTCTGCAGCACTTGCTGGGGAGTGGGTAATGGTGGTTTAGGGACACCACTAATGTCTGCAACACTTGCTGGGGAGTGGGTAATGGTGGTTTAGGGACACCACTAATGTCTGCAGCACTTGCTGAGGGTGGGTAATGGTGGTTTAGGGACACCACTAATGTCTGCAACACTTGCTGGGGAGTGGGTAATGGTGGTTTAGGGACACCACTAATGTCTGCAGCACTTGCTGAGAGTGGGTAATGGTGGTTTAGGGACACCACTAATGTCTGCAACACTTGCTGGGGAGTGGGTAATGGTGGTTTAGGGACACCACTAATGTCTGCAGCACCTGCTGAGAGTGGGTAATGGTGGTTTAGGGACACCATTAATGTCTGCAGCACTTGCTGAGAGTGGGTAATGGTGGTTTAGGGACACCACTAATGTCTGCAACACTTGCTGGGGAGTGGGTAATGGTGGTTTAGGGACACCACTAATGTCTGCAGCACCTGCTGCGAGTGGGTAATGGTGGTTTAGGGACACCATTAATGTCTGCAGCACTTGCTGAGAGTGGGTAATGGTGGTTTAGGGACACCACTAATGTCTGCAACACTTGCTGGGGAGTGGGTAATGGTGGTTTAGGGACACCACTAATGTCTGCAGCACTTGCTGAGAGTGGGAGTGGGTAATGGTGATTAGGGACACCACTAATGTCTACAATACTTGCTGAGAGTGGGTAATGGTGGTTTAGGGACACCACTAATGTCTGCAACACTTGCTCAGAGTGGGTAATGATGGTTTAGGACACCACTAATGTCTGCAGCACTTGCTGAGAGTGGGTAATGGTGGTTTAGGGACACCACTAATGTCTGCAGCACTTGCTGGGGAGTGGGTAATGGTGGTTTAGGGACACCACTAATGTCTGCAGCACTTGCTGAGAGTGGGTAATGGTGGTTTAGGGACACCACTAGTGTCTGCAACACTTGCTGAGAGTGGGTAATGGTGGTTTAGGGACACCACTAATGTCTGCAGCACTTGCTGGGGAGTGGGTATTGGTGGTTTAGGGACACCACTAATGTCTGCAGCACTTGCTGGGGAGTGGGTAATGGTGGTTTAGGGACACCACTAATGTCTGCAGCACTTGCTGAGTGGGTAATGGTGGTTTAGGGACACCACTAATGTCTGCAGCACTTGTTGAGAGGGTAATGGTGGTTTAGGGACACCACTAATTTCTGCAGCACTTGCTGGGAGTGGGTAATGGTGGTTTAGGGACACCACTAATGTCTGCAGCACTTGCTGGGAGGGGGTAATGGTGGTTTAGGGACACCACTAATTTCTGCAGCACTTGCTGGGGAGTGGGTAATGGTGGTTTAGGGACACCACTAATGTCTGCAGCACTTGCTGAGAGTGGGTAATGGTGGTTTAGGGACACCACTAATGTCTGCAGCACTTGCTGGGGAGTGGGTAATGGTGGTTTAGGGACACCACTAATGTCTGCAGCACTTGCTGAGAGTGGGTAATGGTGGTTTAGGGACACCACTAATGTCTGCAGCACTTGCTGAGAGTGGGTAATGGTGGTTTAGGGACAGCACTAATGTCTGCAACACTTGCTGAGAGTGGGTAATGGTGGTTTAGGGACACCACTAATGTCTGCAGCACTTGCTGGGGAGTGGGTAATGGTGGTTTAGGGACACCACTAATTTCTGCAGCACTTGCTGAGAGTGGGTAATGGTGGTTTAGGGACACCACTAATGTCTGCAGCACTTGCTGAGAGTGGGTAATGGTGGTTTAGGGACACCACTAATGGCTGCAACACTTGCTGGGGAGTGGATCAAGGCGGTGGTGACAACACCAGAGGCTATGCCAGTTGCTGGGGAGGGATCAGGGTGGGGGTGATACCACTAATGTCTACAACACTTGCTGGGAGTGGGACAAAGTGGGCAGTGACACCACCAGAGGCTATGCCTGTAGCTGGGTAGGGGCAAGGTGGGTGAGTGACACCACCAGTGTGTAACACTTGCTGGACAGTATGTCAAGGTAGCGAATGACAACAAAATACCGTCAAGTCTGGGTAATGTGCTAGCAATGGAATGGTGTTTGCTAAGCTGTGCTGTCTCTTCAGTGAAACCCTCAAAATGCACCACAGAGCACCAAAAACCTTATAGCTTCTAGAGCCTTGCGCCCCTTAGATCCTCAGACATTTCTTTTTGAGCCCCTCCCCTGGAAAATAAGGTGTCAGCCCTATGCAGTCATTCTATGTGGACATACTGAATAGGGCTGTCATTTTCTTCTTGTGTAACTGTTTACTCCTGGCCTTTTCTTTACCTGTATCACTAATATGGCCCCTCCTCACAGGAAGCAGTGTCGGTGAGACCCTTTATTTACATGGCCTTCCACATGGGTGGGGGTCCACTGGACTACCAGGGAGGGCATTGGATTTAATTACATGTTTTGATCAGGGCTGGGGGTACCACTAGGCCACCATGGTGGTTCGGGTTTAGGTTGCTGCTATGGACATGATTCAGGGAAGGAGGGGGGGCCACTAGACTACCAGGGTGATTTGATGGAGAAATATTAATTGGATGGGGTTTGGAATGGGGGGGCCACTAGACTACCAGGGAGATGTGGGATCATAACCTTTGTTGTGTGATCGGGGCTGTGGGGGGGGAGACACTGGACTACTGGGGGACATGGTGTGTACTTGTGTTTCCACTGGACCTTGCAGGGCACCCGGTGCATTCTGCCGGGTGCATCCCTGCCCCAGACATGCAAATGTGGCCATAATGATATGTAAATGGCCCCATTTGTGCCTCGCATAGCTAATGACCCCATTTGCATGTCACAATCTGAATATCTGGAATTTGCACCTAACGAATCCCAAAGATGCGTTGTGCATCTCCATTCCAGGTATTCAGACTGACTAGGGGGATGTGCCAGAATATCCTTGTCAGCCACCATTTGCACGTATCACATATTTTGGTATATTAAGACAGGATGCGCGATTGCGCATCTGGTTTGAATATATCACTTTTTTGCCCCGGCGCAACTCAGTTGCGTGAAACACCCACTTGTGCCCTTTCCGGGTGCAGTCTGAAAATCTAGGCGCTGCTCTTTAAATGTCTTTCTGAAAGTAAGTTTGTGTGTGTGTGTACTAGAAACAGCAGGTCTGCCGTATGAAATTAGTCTATGAACTCATTACCCACCAGTTAAAATCAAACCTCTAACACACATAGTTCAATAAATTAGACAACTATCCTATATAGGTGTGTCAAAAATATGTAAGACCAATATATGTCCCTATGCTGTACCTTAAACAATAAGGAAGTAGGAGCACAGACATGATATTAAAATGAAGACGACGTCCCTCTATAATGAGCTTACTCAGAAGTATTATTTAGTCTCCTTAATCGGACTCCTATGCCTTTTTGCATCTGAGCAAATGACTTTAGAGACATTACTGCATTAGTTATAAAAAGCTGTTCCTCCAAACTTTGCATTATTGTAACATATATCAGTGGAACTGCCATCCAAGTGAACCAATAAATGTATATGTGAGTTAAAAAAATGAATAAGACTGAAAAACAAGTAGGGCAAAATTTCTCTCAGGTGGATCACTCCGTCTTTGACCCAGTGCCATGTCACTCAACTGTGTTCATGCAGTGCTTCTGAACATCGGCCCCCAGTGTAGACAGTCCCTTACCTTTCACCAGCACACAGTACATTAAGATGCTGGGTGCCATGTTACACCACTGTGTCCATGCAGTGCTTCTGAGCATCGCTCCCAGTATAGGCAGTCCTCTCCTTTCACCAGCATGCAACACACAACCGTGATTGGTCCCATCCACCCCACTGTGTTCAAGTTGTGCTTTTGAGTATCATTCCCCTGTGCAGGCAGTCCCTCAACTTTCACCAGCACACCACCATAATGGGTGCTGGGTCACGCATCGTGTGTTCATGCAGTGCTTCAGAGCACTGCTCTCCTTATGCAGGCAATCTCTCACTTTTCTCCAGCATGCAGTATGCAGCTCTAATGGCTGCCATTTCAGCCCTCTGTGTTCATGCATTGCTTCTGAGCATTCCCAGTATAGGCAGTCACTTCCTTTCACCAGGACACAGTACACAACAGCGATGGGTGCCATGATGCCCCACTGTGTTCATGCAGTGCTTCTCAGCATTGCTCCTCAGTGCAGGCAATCCCTATCCATTCACTAGTCTGCATTACACCACTGTGATGCGTGACATCTTGCCCCACTATGCTCAAGCTGCACTTCTAAGCATCACTCCACAGTGCAGGCAATTCCTCACAGTTCACCAACGCAGTACACCACCTTGATGTGTGCCATATCATCCCACTGTGTTCTTGCAGTGCTCTGACATTACTCCCTTGTGCAGGCATTCCTCATCTTTCACCAGCAAGCAGTACAGCACCATGTGTGCCTTCTCACATGAGACTGTTCATACAGTACTTCTGAGAATCGTTAAAGTGCAGGCAATCCTCACCATTCACCAGCACACAGAATGCAACTGTAATTAGTTAAATGTCTCTCCACTGTGTTCATGCAGTGGTTCTGAGCATTGTTCCTTAGTGCAGGGAGACCCTACCCATTCACCAGCACGCATTACACCACCGTGATGGGTGCCATGTTGCTGCACTGTGTTCATTCATTGCTTCTCAGCATCACTCCTCCCTTTCAAGCAGTCTCTTACTTTGTTCATGCAGTGCTTCTGAGCATCACTCCACAGTGCAGGCAGTACCTCACTTTTCACCACCACACATTACACCACCTTGATGGGTATCATGTTGCCCCACTGTGTTCATGCATTGCTTCTCAGCATTGCTCCTCCATGCAGGCAGTCCCTTACCATTCACCAGCATGCAGTACACAACTGTGACGAGTGGCATGTCGACCAACTGTGTCCATGGGACAAAGCTGTTTATCTCCTTCAGCAGCCTGACTTCCCCCATCTAGGCCAGTCTGCCCAGCCCCATCAACCACCTTCTCTGTGACTTACCTTTTCTGGTTGTCCTGTCACAGGACCCAGATCAGAGGCACCTAGTTATCAGTGTGGGGCCTGCTAGAGGCAGGCCATCACTGTTCTACAGTTACAAGGATTTTCCTCCTATCTTCTCCCTAATGGGCCCACATGTGTGTACTCGGCCTCCATGGAGACCCCTTAGGCATCCAGGTGTGGGGGTCACTTCCCATGCTGTCCCATGGTGCTGCCACCTAGATTCCTCTTCCTGTCCTACAGATGGGTATTCTCCCTCCCAGGTCAGTTCCCAAGCGACCCAGGTCGGTTTTTGAACCCAGGTTGCTGGCATGTCAGTCAGTGGCTAAAAGCAATTCAGTCAGTGGCTAAAAGCTTGAAACAGAAATAGGCAGACAAACCTAGAACTGGAAACCAGAACTACACAGAGCAATGGCACCATATTAAAAGGTATCAGACTGCCCCTTAAGCCTCCTTCCTTAGTGCAAATTGGCACAGTTCACTAAATTTGCTATACTCAAATATGTTTGAAGCAAAGTGCGACTGCCCCAAGTATGTTTGAATATAGCCTCCCAGAGCAAAACTGAGGCACTAAAATATACACTCAGCACAGTTCACATCCCCTGCTAGTCAACTAGTGCAAATTAGCACAGTTCACTACATTTGCTATACTCAAAGATGTTTGGAGGAAAGTGTGATTGCCCCAAGCATGCTTTAATATAGCACCTCCCCAAAAGCAAAAATGAGGCACTAAAATGTGCACTCAGCACAATTTACATCTCCCTGTTGTCCAAAGAGAGTTACAGTATCTGGACACTGAAAACATACAGGCTGTGAAGCAGTACACTCATTTAGGGCATCCCAGAACTATTTGTGTTACAATAGATACAATCAGGACCTCACTGAAAATGAGATCCTGCATGTTAACTGACTTATCCTGGTAACTACATTGCAAAAATGTATAAATGCAGGACCACAGTAAAAATTAGATTCTGCATTTTACCTGTGCTAACTCTGCTAAATACATACAAAAAATGTGTAAAAACAGGACCACACCAAAAATGAAATATTGTAGCTGCTCTATCCTACTAATTACACTCACACCCTATGTGTGTGCACAGCTGTTGTAACAGCTACATGCATATGTGTGTACCTGTGTGTGTGTGTGTGTGTGTGTGTGTGTGTGTGCATCTGTTGTGCGTATTTTCAAGGGGGTGTGTATGTCCAGAACCAAAAACACTTTTCAATGCATTACCTTGATGTTTATGGTCTTGTTTTTTTCCTACTATTGTGGTGTAAATATGGGACTTTTATGTTATTTATTTATGTGCAGTATTTATTTATTTCAAAAGTTTCACCAGGAAAGATGTATTGTGCTGAAAAATAGCTAATTGTCAGATGCACCCAGGGGAAGGGGGGGAGGGGGATGAGAGGTGCAAGAACAACACAGAACAATATTTTACACAATAAATCATCATACAGAAATATAAAATAAACAGTACAAAATTAACACAAATTAGGTTCTTCAGACAGGTCAAATTATATGCAAAAGTTTACAAGGACACAGCAGGGGATCAGTTCCAGGGCACAAACAATAGTGCTTTCAACAATGAGTGTACCAGGGGATAAGGCACTGAAGGAAGGAGCACAGATGGGGAGAAGGAAAATTGCAAACAAGTGAGGGAGGAAGAAGACAGTGAGAAGGGTTGGTGAGCTGTGTGGAGGGGCAAGGAGAAGGAGAAAGAGTAGAAGATGGTAAATTGAGGGTGTGGAAGGGCTTTGACTCAAGGGCAGCCTCAGGAGGAAGCGGTGTAGTCATGAAGAAAGAAAGAATAAGGTAAGCTGAGGAGTGTGGAAGTGCTATGACTCAAGAACAGGCACAGGAGGTAGCGGTGTGGTCATGAAGCACAGAAGGAAGAGAGAGAGCATTTGGGAGAGGTGGAATAAATGGTTAGGGGGAGAGACTTCTAAGTATAGGAAAGTGGAAAGAGAAGGTAGCCTGACCAGTGAAAAGATTTTACATCACAGTAATACAACTAAGTCACACATTAATTCTAACTCTCTTCTTCCACATCAGTCATTCCCCTAGTTTTTATTTTGATAAGTTGCTAACTATTTTTGTTCTTTGGTCAGTTCCACAACATTTTGCTTTGTAACTTATTTTTGTCAATTTATTCTTGAGACATAATTGTCCTCTTTATCTTTGTTACATTTATTCAATTCCTATGAACTTAATATTCTGTATTTTTATATCTGTTATTTTTTCTCCTTTCACCTTCCCCTAGAACACAGTTGTTACTAGTTTAGTGTGTCTTTCTTCCTACAACCTTTGAAATAAATAAATATTTTATCATATTAATGCATTAGCAGCCGTTGTGGCTCTGACCAGAGTTTGTTACTTAGGCTGAAAAAATTCAATACATTTCACATTGTTAAACCCATGGTGATATCTGAATGTTTCTATCATGTCTTCCCTCCTCTGCTTGTCAATCATGATGCTTACACCACTGTAGTACCAGAAAACCTAAGATGTGATGGAGACAGGTGTGTATGTTTCATGAGTGCATAGAAAGGGGTAAGCATTAGGGTTGACAACACCAAGGAAGACTCCATCCCTCATTTGCCTCAGGGGTGGGGCAGGGGTGTTAAAGTTTGAAACCTTAACATCGCATTTCCCTACTTTTTTGGGTTTAATCCAAATCTTAACTGCTGCATTAATACAGTTTATTGTAAAGTATTTCCTTACTTTTTGAGATTGCATAATCATATCATCATTTGCCTGTGGGAGCGCATGTTGCATTTGTGTTAAAACAACAACCAAATTGTCAGCCTTCTTATTACCCCACCACATGAACCCAGTAGAAAAAATGTTCAATTCTCTATCAGAATATCATTCTGCAGCATCGAAACATTGTTCCGTGCCACAGGTATGGAAACACATTTTGGACTGGATTTGAAAAATGACAGCTGTCATGAGGTGGTGTAAAAATGGCTATGTTGAAAATTTAGGTGGAAATATTTAAACTTACCAAAGTTACAGTGAGCACAGGAAAATTTCAATGGATGCACATAACTTTATCATTTTTATATATTTTAACCCCACATTTTCAACATACCCTTCTTATGACCCTAACTCATGAACAAGGGCAATGAAAATGTTCAACTCCTGCCTGAGATGAGTGAGGTATGTGGGAGGTTTGGTGGGTGCGAGTAGTGGGTGCTGAGTAGGAGGCTGAGGGGTCGAATTGGCGAGGTATAATTTTGGCAGTATAGCCTAGAGGTTATGTGGAGAGGTTGTGGGATGACAGATGGACCAGACACTGAACTTCAGGTTCAACACATAATATCTGTGTGATGTTTATTCAAAATATAGGAAATAAGCTTCAGCAATGTCACATTCCTTCTTCAGTACATCAGTTTGCAGCAACAGACCATGTATGTCCTTTCTCTGCACTTAGCCAGCACCTTGTGACACTGATCTCTGATCTAAACATTTTTAGTGAAAACCCTTCATCCCTATGTGGGCCTTGTTTGCTTGGGTAGTGGGGCTCAAAAGAAAAAAAAAAACAAGCTATAGACAAAGAACTTGATGCAGAATCACTGAAAAAGAGTTACCCCAAAGGGCATTGGCAACAAATCACGTTTCAAAGAAGTACAGTACAACATACAACATCATACATACTTACATAATGCAAATCACCATGCAATTTCAGACTTGTTCAGTTTACAGCAATTTACATGCATTTTAAATAGCACAACTAACTTAATTTCCATAATACTCACCTAGTATGTTTTACCTTTATCAAAAACACCTAGTGCCATGGTATTTTCAACATTTACAGGTTTCATAAACATAAGGTATATCATCAAGGTATTTTATGACGTAATGCTATTACATACTAAATTATGGACTAGAAATTGTAAAGGATAGGTTAGGCTAAGAAACAGAAGAACTGTTGCAACAGATTTAAGAAAAGGTCAGTCCTAAAGAGTGTCAGGAGCTCCCTGTCACAGGTTAGAGTGATGAGCTGTGCATGAGCTTGATGCATCTGGTTCCACCATCGGAATGTGCCCATCCGAGTGCACCCATCATTAGGGCACCAAGATTTGAATTCGCCACCCAGTGTTTATTCGGGAGGCCATGCGGGGGGGCTGTGTCCCCCACGCCCCCTAACTAAATATTCTAACTCCGGGGGGCGGACTTCGGGGAAGGGACAGCGAATTTGGGATTTTGGTGCCCTGTTGACGGGCACACTCAGACCAGCACACGGATAGCCAGAAGGGTTCAGCAGACCTGGGTCTGATTCCCACAACCTCCAGTTGCACACTGTGTGACTCTGAGCAAATCACTTAACCACCCCAGTGCTCCTGGGTTGCTCCTGAAAACAGGCACTTGTGCCTAGTGGGCATTGCCTGGTTACTAAAAGAATAAAAAAACATCATTTTCTGTTTCAAAGGTTTAAAAAAGAAAGACACTGAGGGACTGTTTTCTTTATTATAGGTAGAGCAATGATCAGAGGGTGGGTTGTGCCACTAGACACCAGAGAAAACATCTGAACAGGGACAGTGATCAGGGGGTGGGGGGCACCACTAGATACCAGGGAAAATTAAATTATTAGGGGGATGGTTTATCAGAAGGTGGGGGTGCCACTAGACACCAGGGAAAATTAAATAATTATGGGGATAGTGATCAGAGGATTGGGAGAGTGCCACTAGACACCAGGAATGATGAAACAATTAGAGGGATGGCAACTGGAGGGTTGGGGTGCCACCAGACACCAGGGAAAAATTATATAATAATGAGGATGGTGATCGGATGGTGGGGGGAGGCACCACTAGATACCAGAGAAATATTAAATAATAACGGGGGCATGGAGGATAATGAAAATTTTGGACCAACCCAAACAAAAAAGTGGAAGGAAGTCATGAAAAAGGATTTAAAATGTTTTAATTAAATACATTTTGGGGTCAGTTCAACAGCAAACTGCAGAATCCACCTAATGGAGTCCTCATGAGCAAGACAGATGTGTTGGTGTGTCTGCAGGATGCCATTTTGTAGGTTTTGAAATTTGTTGTCTTAAGGAAAAAATGAAGACAAATGACAGCAAACAAAAAGGATTTTTCTCCCGAAAAAGATTGGCCTCATACTGAAAAAGGATTCTTTTTTTTTTTCATTTCATACAGCTATTTTGAAGTGCTTACTGGGCATGCTTGAACCCAACATTTTAAAATTTCATAATTTTGGAATGAATTAATATTTTTCACCAAACCAGCAAAAGGCACATCTGTGGGCTAGCCCCTTTCTGCCCTGAAAATGTCAGACCAAAAGTCCAAACTGTCTGGGCGCTTAGAGAAAAATAACAGCTACAAAATCCTGAAAAATTCACTTTTGCACTAGTCGGATCTCAGAATCTATATATCCAACTAGAACAAAACTTGGCACACAGAGAGATCTACCCCACAAGACTGCATGTGCAACATTTCATGCAAATCCATTAAACAGTTGTGAAGTTATTAAAGTACACAAATTGTGCTTTAACATTAAAGTGCCTACTCACCTCTAACTACAGTGGCAGTACCATGCCACTATTAGACAGATAGATAGATAGATAGATAGATAGATAGATAGATAGATAGATAGAAAGAAGTGTGGGGGGAGGAGGGGTGTGATTCTGACACTGGTGTAGGGATGTGGGCAAACAAGCAGACGAAGGGCTGGGGGATGAAGTGAGGCCAGCTAGTGTGGACAGAAGGAGGGAAGGAGCAAATAAGGAAAAGGGTAGAGCAGGAGAAAACATGGCCATGGGTAGCGAGGTTAGTGAGGGGGTAGGGGACAAGGACATTGGGAAGCATGGGGGGGGGATCACGAAGGGAGAGGTAGGGTCATAGTTGTGGGAGACTCGGTTCTTAGAGGGGATGAGATGGGGGGGCAAGGGCACCAGAAAAAGCCACATATGGATGGAGTGCCTGCAAGGCATGACAGCAGGAAAGGTGGGGCAGTTTCTTTTGAAGTGTGTGAAGAGGGAAAGGGAGAAACTGCACTTAGTGATTCACCTAGGCACAAATGACCTGGCAGAAGACACAGTCAGGAGGTGCAAGAGAGGTTCAGGAGACTGGGAAACAATGTTAGGTGGTAGGGCACTCAGCCACTTTCTCAAAGTTCTCCCTGTACCCAAGGCAAGCACGTCCAGGAAGCAACGGATAGATGAGTTTGATGCATGGTTGGGGGAATGGTGCCAGTCCAGGGGATATGGGCTGGTAGGGAACTGGGGCACTACATGGGGGAACAAGACCATGTATACCCCTGACAGGCTGTATTTGAGTAGGGAGGGTAATGGAACCCTGAAGTGGAGGGTGGGGGAGTATATAGCTACAAAGGTTCCATTAAACTAGGAGGGGGGCAGAAGGTTGGAAGACAAGGAGACCAATAGGTCTTCCCCATGAGCCAGCGGAGAAAGAAAAAGGGGGAGTTCAATAGCAGGGAGGGGGAGTAAGAGTATGTTAGGAAAGGGCGCAGAAGGGATGGGGTAAACTGGAGGGTGGTCCCCTTGGGTATACTGTCACTACAGCGACACCAGTACACTGAACGCCACACAGTAAAACACTCAGCATGCCTATATTGGCAGTGACAGGGTTTTGCATCGAGACACTGTAGGGTGACGGGAGTAAATATCTAACTCCACTGTCTGTGCGACATGGAGTTAGACATCTTAGTAGGGGGCGTGCATGGAGTGTGGGAGGGACAAGAGCGCCCAACAGTGCATCACGATCATGCCAGTGGTTCGGGCCGTAATCGCAGTCGCTGGTGGCGGCAGATTTCGTTGTGGCTGGAGGATGTCAGTGTTTCTGTTTTGCGCCGATCATAGATCCATCACCTTGAATGCAAGAAGCCTGGGAAACAAAGGCAGCTGAACTGCAGACAATGATAGCAGAAGGAGGAGTGGACATTGCGGCCATCACTGAAACATGGGCCACCCAGTACCAAGACTGGGACCTGGTAATTCCAGGGTACAAACAGTACCAAAAGGATAGGGAAAGGAGAAAAGGGGGAGGAGTGACATTGTACATAAAGGAAGAAATATCTTGTAGTAGGGATGAGGGAGAGGAGGACAGAACAGAGGCCTTATGGGTACAGATACAGTATCCGAAAGAAAGGAAGGAAGATGAGGATGTGGATGGTGTACAGACCACTTGCTCAAAGCAAAGACATAGACAGGGAACTTGGGGAGCAAATAAGGAGGGTCTGTGCAAATGGTCACACCGTGATAATGGGGGACTTCAATCTGCCAGAGGTGGAGTGGAATACCCCTGCTACCTCAAACAACAGGGAACAGATCCTCCTAGAAGCTTTCCAGGACATCTTCCTGGTGCAATTGGTAAGGGAACCAACCAGGAAGGAAATATACTGGACCTTGGGCTGACAAATGGGGAGAACATACAGGGGTTTGAAGTGAGGATCCCCTAACAGGAGTGACCACAGCAGTGATGTGGTTTCACTTGTATGAGAAAGGAGACTATCAGTACAAAGATAAAGGTATTAGACTTCAGACGGGCCAACTTTGGAAGAATGAGGGGCATTCTGGAGGGACATATCACCAGAATTCAACCACACATGGATGCTAATCAGAAATGAGGGATTATCAAAACTGGGTTAGAAGAGGCCATAAACTCATGTTCTGAGATCCAAAGCAAGAAGGCCAGATCAAGATGGCCGTGCTGGTTAAGCAGGGAGGTATTAGCAAGTGTTAAAGAAAAGAGGGCAACCTTCAGGAAATACATGTGATCCAAATAAGCAGAAGACAGGGAGGAGTACATGAAGAAATCAAGAGAGGTGAACAGAATGGTCAGGGCAGCAAGGCAGCAAGGCAGCTGAGGCTGGCACAAAGGAAGTTGAGGGCTAGAAAGATTTCTTCAAATAAATAAAGAGAAAAGAAGCTGTAAGGATCAAACAGTTAGGTTAAGGTGGCCAACGGACGGACTGAAATTGGGGTGGAGCAAGCAGAAGCACTGAACGACTACTTCTGCTTTGTATTTACCAGGGAAAAGCAGGGGCCAATGGTACAGGGAAGGGGAACAGTGGCTATGGCAGGGAGCTGAACCAACAGAGATGGAAATACCAGAGAGCAGAGTGCTACAGGGTCTTAGAGCACTGAGGGTGGATAAAACACCAGGTCTGGATGGCATACACCCCAGGGTGCTGAGAGAGATGGCAGAGGTCCTAGCAGGACCACTGACAGACTTATTCACAACCTCCCTGAGGACTGGATGCGTGCCCCAAGACTGGAGGATGGCAGATGTGGTGCCTATCCATAAAGGTGGGCCCAAGGACGAGCCAGGGAATTATAAGCCGGTCAGCCTCACCTCCATCGTGGGGAAGCTCATGGAAACCATCCTCAAAGAGAGGCTTATAACCTTTCTGGAGGAGAATGATCTCCAGGACAGCAGGCAACATGGGTTTGTCGCCGGTAGATCCTGCCAGACAAACTTGGTAGACCTTCTATGACTGGGTAACAAGGGCTATTGACAGGGCCATGCAATGGATGTCCTGTACTTGGACTTCAGCAAGGCCTTTGATTCAGTGCCACATGGGAGGCTGGTTAGCAAATTGGGTCATCTGGGGGTACAGGAGAGAATGGTGGAGAGGGTCAAAAACTGGTTGCAGGATAGGCAGCAGAGGTTTGTTGTAAGGGGGGAACTCTCATCCCCCAAGGGCTATAACAAGTGGGGTTCCACAGGGATCAGTGCTGGGTCCAGTGCCATTTGACATCTTCACTGCTGATATTGCAAATGGAGTTAGTAACAAGAGCAACCTGTTTGCAGACGACACAAAGATCAGAGCAGTGGTGGACAGCACAGAGGGGTGGCTAGGACTGCAGGAGGACTTGGATAAACTAGAATGCTGGTCAGACACATGGCAGCTGGGTTTCAATTCAAAGAAATGCAAGGTTTTTTTACATGGGAGCTAGAAACCTCAAGTTCTGCTGCAGACTGAAGAGGTACAGTTATCCAATACAGAAGAGAAGAAGGATCTAGGGGTGATCATCACAGGGTAAATGAACCACTTAGCACAGTGCAGGAAGGCAGCAGCTAAGGCCAGTAGTGTGCTGGGGTGTATTGCCAGGAGCATCACCTCACAGAGGCGGGAGGTCATTCTGCCACTGTACAGGTCACTGGTCAGACCAAACCTAGACTACTGCATGCAGTTCTGGCGGCTCTACTTAAAGAAAGATGTCAGGTTACTGGAGGGGGTCCAGCACAGAACCGCCAGGATGATCACAGGAATGGAGGACAAACTCTACAAGGACAGACTGAGGGAGCTCAACATGTGCTCCCTGGAGGAGAGGACGGATAGAGATGATATCATCTAAACCTTCAAATATATGAGAGGCATGAACAAGGTTATTACAGATGGGATTTTTAGATTAATAGGAGAGAGAAACACTGGGGAGGCACGGTCTGAAATTGGAGGGGGGGACAGTTCAAGAGGAAAATGAGAAGACACTACTTCACGGAAAGGGTGATGGATGGGTGGAACGCTCTCTCGGAGGAGGTGATAATGTTAAAGTCAGTGGCCAGTTTTAAGAAGGGGTGGGACAGGGTCAAGGGAAAAGTCACTATCGGATCGGGGGGGCAGATGAAGACTAACACACTGCTTGCTGCACAATCAAGCAGACTTGACAGACCTTGAGGCCTATATTTGCTGGCATTTTTCATATGTTCATATGAGAGATAGATAGATAGATAGATAGATAGATAGATAGATAGATAGATAGATAGAAAGAATGGTTGGGTCCTTGTCCCCACTGAAAAAGCCATCATTTATTTCTCCATATATAGTATGATAGTAGCCAGTTAGCCTATATGTCACCAAAACCATCCATAACTGATGGTACTTAACTAACATTAAGCAACTACTACATTCTGTTACATTGTGATTAACACTCTTATTACACGTGTAGACAAAATATATACATGTTATTAGAGAACTATTAACTCGTGTAACAACCACCTGGATAACACATGTAACAACAACCATCTACCCCACATTACAGCCTTAACAGCCTCTCCAACTACAGCCCCTGCAAAAAAGAAACAGCCCCCCTCAAAAAAAACCAATACTGACCACTTTTACTGCTGCCTCTATATCACTTGCCAAACTAACAACCACACATGGAAATCAAAGTTAAACCGTGTAAAAAAGGCCTCCTGAATCACTTTCCAAACATTGTACATGCTCTGCTCCATTTTGCTAACTGTGTAAAAAAGGCCTCCTGAATCACTTTCTAGACATTTCACATGTTCTGCTTCATTTTGCTAACTGTGTAAAAAGGCCTCCTGAATCACTTTCCATACATTTTACGTGCTCTGCTCCATTTTGCTAATGGTATATAAAAGGCCTCCTGAATCACTTTTCAAACATTTTACATGCTCTGCTCCATTTTGCTAACTGTGTAAAAAAGGCATCCTTAGTCACTTTCCAAACATTTTACATGCTCTGCTTCATTTTGCTATGTAAAAAAGGCATCCTGAATCTCTTTTTAAACATTATACATGCTCTGCTCCATTTTGCTAACTGTGTAAGAGAGGCCTCCTGAACTACTTACCAAACATTCCATCTGCTCCCTTCCATGATGCAGTCTTGAACAACACTAAAGGAAAAACGGGTGCAGCTCATCCTTCTTATATAGAAAGCCACTGCACTATGGAAACCTTAAAGGGACAAAACTATGCAGCACTTGAAATGCCTTACAATATGGAAAAATACTACAAAAAACATTAGGAGGAACACTACAGAACTATAGAAACACTCTAACATAAGCAAATACTGTACATTAAAAAAAACTACACAAAAAAAAGCACATTTTATCTTACAGCAAAACACTCCAACCTAATGTAATATATAAAACAAAAGATGGCGAAGTACAGCATTCTCGAGAAATAATACCATCTCAAGATTGAACAAGCTCATCAAGGCCACTCACCCTTCGGGCTCCTGGCTTTTCGGTTTGTTCAACCTCTTGGTGGTACCATTTCCTCATATATCACACTTTGTCATCATTTATTCTCTCTCTCTCTCTCTCTCTCTCTCTTTCTCTTTCACTCTCTCTATTTAGGGTTGTAGAACGCAAAGCACACAAAGAAGGGAAATGAAAAACATTAGGGTTTGGGTCTCCAGAGTATTGGCAACCGGTGGTGGGTTTTACCGAAGTGTCAACCCCAATGCCCACGCCCCTCCCCCACAGCCTGCTCTCTTTCCTGTCCGCACAAGGTACAGCTCCAACCTAGTGCCTCACAGTGATACAGTATAGCCAACATAATCTGTCAGAGACTTCATCATGCAGGGCCATATTAGCCCTGTGTGAAGACATCATATTTGACCTTATTTGATCAGGGAAGAGGTGGGCATTGGGGTTGACAACCCCAACCCATACCACCACTGATTTGTCAATACTCCGGAGACCAAAATCCCTAATGTTTTTCATTTCCTTCTTTGTGCACTTTGCATTCTACAATCCTAATGTCTGCATTAATGTTGTTTTTGCAAAGAATGCTCCTTCTTTTATAAAAGTGAATTGTATCCTCATTTGCACAGCTGCACAAAATGAGATAAATACAATACTGAAGACAGTCCTGACCCAGTGCATGGGCCTAGCAGGCCTGACACATGTTATACCTTGTGGGTGAGGTTACCTGACCCACCACAGGGTGTGGCATCTGCGCCAAAACACTGCTCCATCCCTACCCAGCCAGGGCTGGAGCTGCATGCTGCAGCATCTTCCCATCAGCACTGCCCAACTAAACTGGCTCACTGAGTTCACACCTGAACTCAGCTCACTGTGAAGGTAAGGCAGCATGTTCCCAAGTGGTGCAATGAACATCCCTGCAAACATTACTTAATAAATTGTTTTTTACTATTTTGACCTCAAACTTCAACATAGTCTTATTATGACCCCAATTTATAAACCCCGTAGGTGAAAATGTTCAAATCCCTCCAAAACACCATTCCATGCCACATGTGCAAAAACATATTTCGGACAGAATTTGTACTGTTCATGAGGTGGTATGAAAAAATGGTTATGTTTAAAGTTTGGTGAAATTACCAAAGTTATGCGTGTGTGTAGAAAAAGTCAACAAATGCTGGCAACTCAGCAATTTTTAGGAATATTTTCACCAAATTTTAAACATGGCCTTTTTGGGACCCCACCTCATGAACACTGGTGGTGGAATTTTGTTATTCGGTCCTGAAAGGTGATTTCACGCAGTGACTGCAAAATCACCTTCCAGGCCTGATTAACAAAATGACAATGCTGTGTTCATGAGGTGGGGTCCCAAAAAGGCCATGTTGAAAATTTGGTGAAAAAAATTCCTAAGAATGGCAAAGTTATGAACATAAGTTCAAAACACCATTGAAATACATTTTACGGCGCCTAACCTTTATTCCTCAGTTCAAGGTTTGGCTTTGAAAAGTGCAGACATGTCTCAGTCCATACAAGATAACAGCATACAACCCAGCAGGTAAGTATATGGTAAGGGGAGTGGGGTGGTGGTGCTCAATGGGAGGGTTGGGATGGGGGAGGAGGGCGGCAGGGACAATTTTCTTTTTCAGGTTAAAAAACAATAAAAGACATTGTGGGACATTTTTTTTTATTTTCAGGAAAGGAACAAACATTTAAACACTATTTCAGGACACTTGTGGTGGGCTCCTCAGTGTCCCACACTGCTGGGGAAGGGCTTCTAAATGACAGCAAAGGCTGCAGCGGGGAGAGGCATCCGACACCAGATTATACAAAAATAAATAAAAAATACACTGCCACCAGGGATTGGGGCCCCAGTGTACACATATACAGTATATTATGCCACAACACAGTCAAGATTGCGGGGTGATAAGGACAGTAGCCCCATCCCTGACATACAAGTCACACAGCAGAGGTTGCTATATGACACAGCTGTCATTTGTTTAGCAAATGACAGCTGTGTCCTGTAGTGCAACCAGCTGTTGTCAAACACCAGGGAAAGGAAAGGATAAACGGGCCAGCAATCAGAGGGTGGAGGTGCCACTAGACACCAGGGAAACCAAAAAGAAAAATGAGGCCAACAACTGGAGGGTGGGGAGTGCCACTAGACAACAGAAAAATGGAATAAAACCCGGACAATAGTCAGAGGATGGGGGGACACTAGACATGAGGGAAAACATACAAAAAAGTGTGTTCTAGCATATACTGTGGTGTTCTGCTATACGAAACACCACATTATATGATACCACACACATAACGAAATAGGTGAACAGGACATAAGGGAAGGGCGATGGGGTGGGGAAAGGGACCAATAACCACCAGTGAAAACTTCATTACATATTGGGCAGGTGATTGGGTGGAGTAAGGGTCCACTAGCCACCATATCATTGCTGTGCTGTATGACACACCTCAGTATATGATATGACACACATAATGAAAGATGACAACAGGATATCATGCTTTAGCAAAAATTCAGTTATAAATAGAACGTTGATTTTTTTTGAATTGCGCATGCCCAGAAACAGAACATTTTTCTTAAATAATTTAAAAATTACTTAACAGTTGGACCTAAAAAAAACAAACACAAAAGCACATACCTTGGACCAAGCTTTATCAAATCTGAGAGTTTCAGGTTTCAAAGCCTCCTATTTTTTTTAGCCATCAGGTGGCAAAAAAAGTCTTAAAATGTTCAAACATGGAGACTTGTATGTTTTGTAGTACCTCTGTAACTTTGACATCACTGAACTGATCTACATTACATTTATTTTCATGATCAAGGGATCCTGGCACAGAGGCTGTACTTTCCAAATTTCATGAAAATCGGTTGAGCAGGGGCAAAGTTATTGAGGTGCAAATATTTGGGTTTAACATAGAAGTGCTTACTCAACCCTAATATACAGATTATATATATATATATACACACACACATACACACACACACACACACACACACACCTATTTTGTATCCATTGTGTACCTATTTCACTTTCTGGCTGTGTGAATTTCAATCTCTCTCTCTGGGTGACTGCCAATAAACAGATTTTGATCCACTTTTGTACATTCATTTGTTCATGTTAAGCATGGAGCACACTTGCTTACCTGATTAAAGACAGAAGATCCTTGTAAGGGGGTTGAATAGCAAGATCCTCCTCCACTTCAATATCCCTGCAAAGAAACCAGGATTTAGAGGCTGAACTGAAATTATGTAAGTCGGTATCAATGCATGGTTGGTGCTTTAACAGCTGGTAGCAAAATACAAGATGATAGTGGATCTGACTGCTGCTATAAAAGCCATGACTAGGTCAAGCAGACTTTGCGAACACATTTGTAAATATGTATCACAGCTTTAACTGTTAGGAACAGCTAAACCTTGAGGATTATACTGTACAAAGACATGTTTATGGGCTTAGGTGCGTGCAGTTCATTTTTGGAGCTCAGGTTTGGATTTTCAAAAGTGACTAGGTGGAAACAGGTTTGTAGTGTGCATCCATTGTAGAAAACCAGATGCTATACCAAAGCACTCTACTGCTGATAGTAGGTACCCCCACTCCACCAAGTCAAAGGCCTTTTCAAAATCTATTGTTAAAGCAACCGCTAGAGTGGGGAATCGTTGGGCTTGGCACCAGTGATGAAAGTGAGCAGGAACGCACAGGAACTCAGTTCCTGTACCTTTTTTGCAGCAGGAACTGAGTTCCTGTACTTCTACCCACTGACACTAAAACTGAAATTCTTAAACCAGCAACATAATGACAGTTTCTGGATCTGTGATCTGCTATCAGGGTTTCCATAACACCATTTGACTTGTACAACAGTGCTATTTTCCTAGAAATACTTTAATAACTCTAACTGAATCTATTAGCATCAAATTAGTTAGTTGTGCCTTGACACCTCTATCCTTTAGATTGAAGGTCTTCATTCTGTATTTCATAAATGCCAGTGCCTGAGTTCCTGTACTTCTTGTCTACCACTTGCATCACTGCTTGGCACCATAGGCCCCCCAAAATTTGTCCTAACTGACATGTTTTTATTCAGTAATTTTAATTAATTACACAAAAATCCTGCCCCCCAATGTCAAAGTCAAACTAACCATGCTTGGCACATGACCTCAGATGGTCAGTGCTACATCTGCCTTTTACAAAACCTGCCTGGGCTGAATGTACTAGAGAGGGGAACAGTGATTCCAGCCTCATAGCCAGGGCCTTCATCAGTATTTTGCAGTTTGCATTAAAGGGAAAGGGGAAATTCTTTTACCAGGAAAGGCACACTAAGCTAACGCTTGTTTCCAGGTGCAATGTGGGAGCACAAGGAAGTTAACTGACTTGCTCTGGGTCACACAGTATGCAAGTGGGGGCTGTGGGATGAGGAGTATTAGCCGATAGCTAGCACATTTTGTAGGATCCTTCCTTTTTGGGAAGTACTGTAATCACTACACCTCTCTCAGGATAGGGCGAGGGCTTTTGGCACTTGTGCTTCTGTGAAAATTGCCTGAAGATGAGGGTCTGCAACTGAGGGGATTAATTTGTAAAACTCAACCCACAGGCCATCTTCCTCTGGGACCCTCCGCTGGCTCGGTTCGCTGATGGCTGGTACTATTTCCCCCACCATTAGTTGTCTAATTGCTCCTGTTGGCCATTTGTAAGTGATGGAGAGAGACATGCCATTGAGGACTGCCAATATCATAATACAACTGTGGTTTTGGGGGAGGAATAAAAGTGGGCATAAGAAGTCTCCATGAGGTCATTCATCTCCAAAAGCTTGGTGCAGAGATTCCCACCCAGAGCTGCTAGCTCACCTACAGGTGTGTGCTGTTCTGCACGCTTTTTGCGAAGTCTATATGACAAGATTATACCTGCTTTTTCACCCCCTCCCAACACCTATGCTTCATATGGAGGAATGCTAGTTCTACTTTCTGAATTAGATGCATGTTGATCTTAACTCCAATGCCTATGATTTTGGAAAGGAGGAAGAGTGAGTTATCCTGGCCAGATTTTATGGCTTTTCCATCTCTGACAGATGAGCTTTCAGCTGTCGGGGCTCTTATTCACTCTTCTTTTGCTTGTGTATTGCAAATCCAATAGTTGCCCCCACTGTGGCCTTAAGAGTCACATAAGCGCAAAGGCAGAAACTGCCCTTGATGCATTCAGCCTGAAATATTTCTCTGCTTCCTCTGTCAGCCATTACATGAAATCTGGATCCTGCAACAGCAGGGGTCCAGTCTCCACCTGAGAAAGGTCACCACAACAGAGATGGCTATGCTGGCATGGTCTGAGATTAATATATTGGGAATAGACATGTACTGTATGAACTCTGTCATGACCAGTGAGGTGTGCCAAAAATCTAACCTGATGTAGGTGGGAGATGAAGGTGTATTCTTTATCTGCTAGATGTGACAGATGCCAGGCATCTGTAAGGAGAACTCAGACATGAGACTATGAAGGGATGACTGTGTTTTGTTGAGGTTCAGGGCCGCTTGAAGACATATCCATCAGGTGGCCCAGGACAACACTGTAATCCTCACCTGTCACTGGGATATCAGAACTAGAAGACAGCCTGCCAGCTGTTATGCCAAGGCCATGAAAAAATGTGGGACATCTTGGTTGGGCCCACACAGATTTAACAGGAGCCGATATCCTTCTGCTGTTTGAACCTTAACCACTTTTTATCTTCGCTCTTTGTCATGCCATGTCTCCACAGGCATCCATTTGAGCTATTAGTGCAGCAGAATGGAACCCCCATTTTGTTTTCTTTATTATATTGGATTTTGGTAACCGGGTAGGCTTGCTGAGACCAAGTCCTTTTTTCTGAAATGACCCGGTAAGTTACATACAGTGGTCAAGAACATAGGACGTATAAATGAAGCACATAAGAGTACACTACTTGGTATTATTTACAAGTTGAACAGGCTTTATAGAAGCTATAAAGTGCTTTCATTTAGGGATGCATCCTATGTGACCCATTCTCTCTTAAGTTCAGCCACATCCATTAGGGTAGGATGGGTTTCACATGGTGTGTCCTATGGTTTCATTGTTTTTAATGTTGTATCATGTCAGCATGATGGATGACAGTCTCTGTTAATATTTACTGAACCAGTGTGAAGGATGATACCTTCCTGAGAGATATTATAACTGGATGTGGGCATCTGTTGGAATATGAGGCCTAGAGAGGCCAGTAGGAGAGGGTAGTAATCTACACTTGGATCCATACCAAAATAAGTACTGTAAATACTAACAAATATTCCACTTGGAATATTAATGGGATGGATAACCCATTAAAAGTAAAAAGATACTGGGACATCTAAATAAACTTAAACTGGTCATTATGCTACAGGGGCTGCACCTACTAGCAAGTGAAATGGAGATGCTGTGCAGATGCTGGATTGGGAAAATATTCTACAGTTGTTAGCTCTCTAGAAACAGGGAGCAATGCACATTGCTAAGGAGAGAGTTAAGTTTGCATTGGAATCAATGCAATTAAGTTCTAGAAGGTTGATACATACTGCTGAAAGGAACTTTGGACGGGAGGGAATGTCCTGGGATCAATATACGGCTCTAATGTGCTGGACCCTTCCTTCTTTTCCAATCTCTCCACAGTGCTGATGGACCCAACACTCTCATCCCCAACCTGCTGAGAGGAGACTTCAATTCCATCCTAAATACCACTTTGGACACTGCACCTGTGATTTGTATAACCCTAGGTCATAACTCAACTGCAAAGTAGCAACTTATCCTAGACTTGGGACTGCTTGAGATCTGGCAGACTGTCCACACCTTAGAAAAAGAATTCATGTTCTATTCAGCAGTGTACAAGAGACATTCTTCACTATTTTTTTTTTTTTTATATTTAACTGCTGAGAACAGGGGATAGCAGAATGTTCAGCAGGTACCCGAGCACTTTCAGACAATGCCTTGTCAAGCAGTACGGCATGCACAGGGAGGGCTTAACATATGACTATTCCAGGATGAGAAACTCAGAGACCATATCAGAGAAAGGATATGATAATTTATATGGAAGAATTAGGGGCCTGTGAATTCTAGGGCAGTTTTGGGATGCTTTAAAATGTATGATCATAGGAGAACTGATAATGCAGGTGAGTGCTAAACAAAAGGAGAGGGGAGCCCACCTGGTTGAGCTTGGCAAGCAACTCAAAGTACTTGAGAAATAATTTGGTCACACACAGGATGTTAACCTACTACTGTCCAATAATACAGTAATTGCAAAGGTGACATTAATGAAATTTTGCAGGGGAAGATTCAGCATCCAATGTTTCACACAAACCAGACATACTATGAGTGGGGAGATAAGGCAGGGAGACTCATTTCCAATAGAGTAGTCCCAGCAATCCACTCAGAGCAGGACAGGTGGTGACACAGCGGTGAGAAAATGCCTCTACTTTTAAACACTTTTATAAGCACCCATACAAATTAGAGGTGTCCCCCACTCGAGTCAGCTAGAAAAGGCCATAAAGGAAGTAGTGTGGCTAGTACTGAATCCCCCATTCGACACGGTGGTACAGTATTAGAAGAAGAGATCTTGCAACATAAGTGATTAAAGCAATTGGACAGCTGGCATTAGGTAAATCCCATGTAGTAATAGTAATGGGTTCCCTTCGAATTTTATAAAGCATATTGTGCCAAGCTTGCACCTGTGCTGACTAAGGTATACAATAAGGCCAAAGGAAGGAAGCGCTGGAAGATGCAATTGCTGTGACCTTAAAGAGGGAAGGAACCTCTAGACACAAGTAGTTACACATCAATATCACTGCTATCAACAGACTATCAAATCCTGCTGAAAATGATGGCCACTTGCCTAAGGGACTCCTTCTTAGACTAATATATAAAAATCAAGTGGGGGTTCGTACAGGGTCTCTTGGCTCTATGCAATATTAAAAGGCTGATGGACCTTATACATGGTTCGGTTACTGCTGCTGCACTCATAGCTGCTATTTTGCTTGACACTGAGAAAGCCTTTGGCTGTGTGGAGTGTAGGTACCTGCTCCATATGCTGAGAGATTTTGATCTGGGTGAGGAATTTAAGTGAGTCAAAACATTGTATGATGGCACCTTTGCTTCAGTCTCAGTAAATGGTACTTACTCCAACTTATTCCCATTGGGTAGGGGCACAAGACAGGAATGCCTCCTTCCCCCTTACTGTTTGTGTTGGCCCTGGAACCTTCAGACATGCTGATTAGGAGAAACAGTGAGACACATGGCTTTCAAGTTTGTGAAACTCATCACAATGTTCTGCTTTATGCAGATGACATCCTGCCCAGAAGTCACAGTCCCCAAGGTTGCAACAGAGGTTAAAGATGTATGGAGTATTTCTAGCTACAAAGTAAACTGGGGAAAGTCCGAACTACTCCCATTCAAGGAATACTGCCCTATGAATGATTTCTCTCCATTACTCTTACAGGTACTAAATAAAGTAATTAAATGTTTAGGGCTGCAAATTCATAGTGTATGCATCTCAGTAAATGGTGGACGCCAACTTTAACTCCCTATAAATTAAGCAACACACTCAGATTGAGAGATAGGGCCAACTTAAGTTGTCATTTTGGGGTAAAGTATCCACTATTAAAATGATCGTTCTCCCTCAGGTACTGTACCCCATCTCTATGGATTCACTCACCCTACTACAAAATTGTTTTTAAAGCATTAGCCAACAAAAGTCTGGATTTTCTATGGGAACATAAACCCCATAATACATTGGAGAAACTGCTACTCCCCTAAGCATAAAGAGGATGTAACTCTTCCAAAATTCCTGTATTATTATTTAAATAAGGCATATATGGGCTACTACCTTGATCAGACATCAGGACTGGGATAAGCCCTGTTGTGCAGAAATTGGCAGAAGTATGTGTTAGCTAGTTTAATTTTATTGTAACTTGAGTTGTTTATATACAGGACGGTCCTGAAAACAGGCATTGCCTAGTACCATTTCCTGTTAAAATATAAACAAACTTCAAGTACGGACTACTCACCACAGATACATAGATATTGATGGCAGAAAAGGCTCTTGGCCAATCCAGTCTGCCCACCCTACATGATTCAGTGAATTCCCTCTCATCCCTGTGTCTGAACTCAAGAAGAATAGTTTCTTGGCATCTACTCTATTTATCCCATGCAAGTACTTGTATATCTCAATAATGTCAGCACTTTCATTCCTTTTCTCCAGGGTATACATGTTTAAGTCCTGCAGCCTCTCCTCATATGTCATATCCCCAAAGCCACGCACAATCTTAGTTGCCCTGTGCTGTACTGCCTCCACCTTGTTGCAGTCTTTCCTCAGGTATGGGCTCCAGTACCTTCGCAGTATTCCAGGTGTGGCCAACCAGTGACCTGTACAGTGGGATGATCACTTCTTGCCTTCTACTACATATCACTCTCCTATGCATCCCAGCATTTTGTTTGCTTTGCTCATTACACTGGTGCAGTGTGCAGGTGTTTTTAGAGTCTCCAGTATCATCACCCCTAAATATTCTTCCTCTGGAGTGTTATCCAGAACCATCCCTCCCATTTCATATTATGACCTTGGGTTTCTTTTCCCAGTGTGCATTACTTTACATTTTTGTAGAGTTAAAGTTCAGATGCCAGATCTTGGACCAGCTCTCCAACCTGCCCAGATCCTCCCTTAGCTCTCTTCTCACTTCCTCCATGTCTACCCTTGTGCAGATCATTGTGTCTTCTGCAAAGAGCAGATCTTACCCTTGATATCTTTTCATATGTCATAGATGAAAATATTGAAGAAGACTGGAAGATATAGATTTGGGGATGATGATATTGGAGACCCTAAAAACATCTGTACACTGCAACAGTGGCATGAGCAAAGCAAACAGAATGCTGGGATGCATATGGAGGGGGATATGCAGTAGAAGGTAGGAGGTGATCCTCCCTCTGCACAGGCCACCAGTGAAGCTGCACCTAGTACTAACAATTGAGGTACCCCACTGGTCACTTTCCCTCACCTCTGAAAACTCCCCACTGATTACCACCCTCTGTGTTCTACCCCCTCCCTGCCAGCTCTCTACCCAATTTGCTATCTTTTCCTCTACATCAAGGTCACTAATCATTTTGACCAGCCTCCTGTGGGGGGCTGAGTCAAAAGCCTTGCAGAAGTCAAATTACACTATATCAATTGCCTGCCCCTTGTCTGCTACTGTGGTAACCCAGTTGAAGATCTCAACCAGATCTGTCTGGTAAGACTTTCCTCTTGTGAACCCATGCTATCTGGGGTCCTGCAGCCTGCTCCCTTTTAGGAAGTCTACCAGGTCCTCCCTCAGTAGAGACTCCATGATCTTCCCCACTATACACCTCAAGCCAGCTGGCCTATAGTTCCTATAGTCACACCAGAGTACACACCCATTCCTCAAGTATCAATGAAATATCTGGATTGCATCCCATAAGCTACAGTATATAAATATAGTATCAATACCTCTACTCAGGCACCCTTGTGATAAAATACTATGGTCAAAATTTGCAGGAAAGTGGTGACACGGGAAGCATGGCAGCAGCAAGGAGACTGGTTGATAGGAGACATAAGGGAGGATAGGAACGTTATTCCCTATGCAGGAAAAATTCACACTGAGCCACACTGCTCAATGGCAGTATATCCAACTGAGACAATGCCTTAGAACATCACATACGTTAAGGGAATTGGACGAGACACCTCCCTCATCCTAAGTCTGTCAAATAATGTAAACAGGCCGAGACATACTGTATGATGGCTCAATTCTAAGGTTATAGTAAGATCACCCTGCTTAAACCCATAATGTCCCTACAGTCTAGCTGAGAGACCTTTTTACTGTGCATGGAGACATAGATTGGGAGAATGTGTGAGGAAACATACACAGCGAAAAAGGCTTAAGCAATACAGAAACTGTTTAAACTTCTTCACAAATGGTATATAACACCCTGTAGAGTAATGTAATGAAATCAGCACACAAACCAAATTGCTGGTATTGCGGAAAAGAAAGGGGCACGTTGGTTCACATGTCCTATGAATGCCCCAACATCCATAACTCCTAGGGGATGCTCCTTAGCACTGTTTCCATGGTACTGGAAATCAGAATACAGCACCAGATCCAGGTCTGTATCCAAGGAGACATGAACACCCTGATGTGACTAATAACTTTATTAAATGCTGCTGTGTGCTATGGTGGCAACAAACAGACTAATAGCTCAAGGCTAGAAACAGTACACTGTAAAAACCAATGGTTTAATGAACTTACTGAGATAAGAAAGTTTGAAAAACTGGACAGCGAGGTGCAACACAGAAAAAGATAATTTCAGTTCATGCTGTCTCAATACTGGGACAATATAAATTTGTGAAAGCATAAGAGCTGAGTGTTGTGAGCTCCCAGCGGACAATCCTCACAGAAGGTGCTTAAATGCTGAAGTGTGCATGGGGGGTTCAAAGTCCTGGGTAAATCCAGAATAGCTCTGGATGCCTCCTACCTCCCAAGGTGACCCCATATTCTTCTGCTTTCTGTGCCCACTTGCATGCACCACAACTCGAGCACCTTTCCACTCTCTGATGCATTTCTCACGGATTCAGTTTCTTGATTACCCAACTACCCAGGATAAGATGAAGGGATGTTGCAATGCTTTAACTGTCACCATGCATACCATTTCTCACTTAGGTTTTATGCTCTGCCCCTTGTAGGGAGACTCCTAAGCTTCCTAGGATAATTTATTCCAATTTAGTTGGTTTTTTTTGTCTCTGTATTTTCAAACTCAAGCCTCACTCTCTTTTATTAGTACTTATTCATGACTGGATATTTCATTCATATTAATTTTCTTGCAATTTTGCTTTCTGGATAAAATCTATATAAACCTACCAGTGGGCCATCTCAGTGTATACAGGGGGAGAAGGGACTGGACTCTAAGTGTAGGAGATAAAGGAGCAGTGTTCTGAATTGGACATATACTTACATTTTCAGGTTTTAAACATTCCTCTGTATCAGAGGAATAAATCCCATT
The DNA here is from genome assembly GCA_016271365.2 of Neoceratodus forsteri. Taxonomy (NCBI): domain Eukaryota; kingdom Metazoa; phylum Chordata; order Ceratodontiformes; family Ceratodontidae; genus Neoceratodus; species Neoceratodus forsteri. The sequence goes on along the minus strand of CM057450.1, from coordinate 301,077,739 downwards.
GTATCCAACACAACTACTATCATAGGCAGAAACATCTGAATGCATATATGCCTTTACATTTTGGTATATGGTACTTTCTCTTGCCAAATGTTCCATACGGAAAGATGAAAGATGACTAAATTCTGATTACACAAAAAGAGTGAGCTGGTAAAAAATCAAGTGAGTTAACTCATTAGACAGGCTTTAGTTGGACCCTCGTCCCTCAGCTTGGCACAGAAACTTTCTGAAAGAATTTGCTAAAATTTAGCAAATTTTCAGTTCTGATTATGGTTATGGTTATGCAACTAGCAGTCCACCAGATCAGAGTGCTAACATACAGAATTACACAGCACCATTGCAGAGCTTGCAAAGAATTTTTTGTTTTATGTATTAAAGTAGCAAGGTGCCATCAAATATGAACAGGTCAGCTTCACTGGGGTATTCACCCCCTGTGCTTCACTCAATAGAGTACCCTTAGGAAGAATTAAGAAGGATGGGGGTGGGTAGAGAAGGGAAGGAGCAGGCAGAGGCACTCAATGAGTACTTCTGCTCTGTATTCACAGAAGAGAGGGGGGCAGATGCCTCATGGAAGTGGTGGGGTGTGCGGGGGCACTGCAGGTGGACAAGGCACCAGAACCTGATGGCATTCACCCTAGGGTACTCAAGGTACTGGCAGAACCACTGGCTGACCTGTTAATACCTCTCTGGACACAGGATGCGTGCCACAGGATTGGAGGTTAGCCCATGTGGTGCCCATTCACAAAGGTGTCCCAAAGGATGATCCATGTAACTACAGACCAGTGAGCCTCACATCAAGTGTGGGAAAGCTCATGGAGATGATCCTTAAAGAGAGGCTGGTGACATTTATGGAGGACAATGGTCTCCAGGACGGGCGACAACACGGGTTTATCTTGGGCAGATCCTGCCAGACAAACCTGATTGAGTACTATGATTGGGCGACTAGGGAACTGGACAAGGGCCATGCAGTGGATGTCCTGTACTTAGCCTTCAGCAAGGCCTTCGATCCTGTGCTGCATGGGAGGCTAGGGGAAGCTGGAATATGTAGGGATGGGTAGTAAGATGGTCAATCGATCACTAACTGGCTGAAAGGCAGGCAGCAAAAGGTGGCGGTAGAGGGGAAACTCTCATCACCAACAGCAGTAACAAGTGGGGTGCCACAGGGAACAGAACTGGGACCAGTGCTGTTTGGGATATTCATAGCAGATATCTCACATGGGACCCAGAGTAAGATCAATCTGTTCAAAGATGATACCAAGATGGGAGCTGTGGTGGATGACATTGGGGGGTGGAGGGGACTGCAGGAAGACCTGAATAAACTACAGGAGGGGTCAGAAACATGGCATATGGGGTTCAATGCCAAGAAATGCAAAGTGCTGCACTTCGGAGTTAAGAACTAGAGGAGGAGCTATCATCTGGGAGGGGTACAGTTGGGGAGCAGAGAGGAGGAAAAGGACCTGGGGGTGATTATAATGGAGAATATGAACAACTCGTCTCAGTGCAGGAAGGCAGCAGTGAAAGCCAACAAGATGCTGAGCTGTATAGCAAGAGGAATCTCTTCTAGAAGTAGTGAGGTGATCCTTCCCCTGTACAGGTCATTGGTCAGGCTGCACCTGTTCCTGAAAAAGGACAGATTGTTGGAGGAGGTGCAGCGCAGAGCAACTAAGATGATCCAGGGTTTGGAGGGAAAATCCTACGAGGAAAGGTTGAACATGCTTAACATGTATTCCCTGGAGGAAAGAAGGGATAGGGGAGATATGACTGAGACTTTTATATACCTGAAGGGTATAAACAAGACTAATACAGGAGAGATATTCCAGATCAGAAGAGGGAGGGATACAAGAGGATATCAACTGAGGTTGGAGGGAGAAAAATTCAGGAGGGAAATCAGAAGCCATTTTTTCACTGAATGGGTAGTAGGCAAATGAAGCACTCTACCCGAGGAGGTGGTTTCCTGTAGGACAGTGGGCTGTTTCAAGAGGGGATGGGATGGAGTGAGGGGGGATGACTGTGGTGGGGGAGGAAAGGGTGGGGCAGCTGCAAGTTGAGGGACTAGCTGAGCAATCGAGCAGACTCGATAGACCATAAGGCCTGTTTCTGCTGGCATTTTTGTATGTTAATATTTTTGTACTTCTGGGTATGTTTGCACTCTGTCCTGGTGGAGTGATTGATTTTGAAGCTGGGCTTGTTCCTTCAGTACTGCACCCACACTGACCTGCTGTGTGCTGTGCACTTCAACAACAAGCAGGCTTTGGTTGATACAGCCCCGTATTTATCCAAAGAAGGTGGTGAAAGGGAAGAGGGTAATGATTTTGACACAAAACAAGAACTGTTTATTTTATTTATTACATTTTGTTGATCGGGTAAGCCCACTGAGACTAAAAGTCCCTTTTTCAGGGGCAACCTGGGATTAATTATACATATCTAGAACATGACATAGTATATAAGCAGGATACAATGGGAACTACATATGAAGCAAAATAGGGTATAACTAGAGAGAAAAAAATTAGCAAACATCTAATTACAAAAGATGGGTAGGCAGCCTACAAGGGCATCACAGAGTCAACAAGGAATCAAGTAAGAGAAGGGCAATACAATGTATATGATAAGGCAGGTTCAAGTTGCTTCACAAATTGTATGAGGGCATCATTTCTGATTACACTGTCTAGCAATGAGAAATTCCCTCAGAGATCTGGGAAGCAAGTTCCGCAGGGTCGGGCCAGCAACATCAAAGGCCCTCTTCACCTGAATATTTTAACCGAACCCTGGGAACCACTAGGAGGCCTGTCTCAGAGGAACAGAGGACGGGAGATCTGATGAGGAAACAAAAGGTCTTACAGGTACAATTGTACAAATACTACAATTTTGTCTACGCTCAATGTAAATATTATGGTTGTTTATTAAGTTGTTCACCTTGACGTCTCTATTTCCACTGAATCATTATTAACTCATTGTACTTGCAATATCCCTGTATTTATTAGTTGTATTGTGCTGCAATTGTCTCCCAACTCGTCACTGAAAAGGGACTGCATGGTCTCAATGGGCCTACCTGCCAGTTATTAAAATTCAGATAAATAAATAAGGTAGCTAGGACCCAGTCCATGTAGGGCTTTATAGGTCAGCAAGCCAGCCTTGAAAGAGATCCATCACTTCACTGGCAGTACAGTTCATGCAGGACTGGGGTTATATGATAGGATCTCAAATGGCCTGCCAACAACCTGGCCGCAGCATTCTGCACCTGCTGCAGGCAAGGTAGGGACTGTCCATTTAGCCCAAGGTACAGGGCATTGCAATAATTAAGGCTGGATGTAAAAAAAGCATGTATCAGTGAGGGCAGGTCACTGGGTCCCCCACTAAGCTAGACTTGCACCTGACATGCAGATTGCTTCTATTTACTCCAGATCTGACACCACATGCCCAATGAAAACCTACTGGGAAGATACCCACCCTGATATAAGACACCTTGGCAATAAAGAACAGAGCAAACTTGTCACATGTAGCAACAGACAATGCTCTTACCATCTGGAGACAGGAAAGATGGATGAGCCTGTCTACCATCCAGAACAGCTGAGCTGATCTGTTCTTTGCTGCAGCTATCTTCCTGGACAGGAACTCTGCCTTCTTATGTGTGTTTGCCCTTTGATATTCAGTACAATAAGTTTTCAAAGTCAATCTCTCATCCTCAGTGCGGGACCTCCGCGAGCGGCGTTCTAACCTCTGACCCAAGGTCTTCAGCTTCCTGAGTTCCCCATCAAACCATGGGAACCTCAAGTGTGATGGCCTAGGTTGTACATGGACTGGTGCCACAGAATCAAAAGTTGCGGTACCAGCCTTATTATAGGCCACCACTGCCTCCTCTGGTCCTGCCATACAAGCATCCAGCACACTTGATAGGTTCTGCTCCATCATCAGTCCTTCTGGGGTCATGTCTTTTTTTTTTTTTCACTTGCAGCATTTATTTCAATACTTTGAAATATACAGCTTAATTCCAGATGCATATTACATAACGTTTATCACCATATGTGAATGACTTCTAATTTTAATGTCTCATATATTCTTTAGTGCATAATAGAGTAGATCAAAGTCCAATATAACTTATTCTTCTTTCCATAGACATCTTTCTTTTGTCGCAATCTTTGGAGAATCAGCCTCAAATCTACAAGCAAGTCTAGAAGTGTCATTCCCCCCAACTGCCATAATTTCTTCCCCTTTCCTTTTCTCATTCCCATATTATTTTACTCCTTGTCTGAATTTTATATGCATCTGTGAACTCGCAGCGACATGACTTCCTATCACTAGCTTTCCATCTGAACATGTATCAGAACAAACAAAAGAAAACGTTAACCACCCACTCTTACTTGATCAGCTGGACAAACTAGGACTCTCCAAGGATGCACTACCCTGGTTTGTTAGCTACCTAGGGGAAAGGGTCCAACGTGTCAAGATTGCTGGAGTCACCTCTGATGAAAAACCAGTCCTCTCAGGTGTCCCCCAGGGGTCAATACTGGGGGTCTTTACTCTTTTCCCTCTTTCTTAATGATCTCCCTAGCGTCTGCCAATGGAGAATGCTACCGTACTTTATGCAGACGATGCAGTGCTATTTACTAGGAACCATGATACCAGTCTACTCAAGAGTCAACTACAATGCGACTTCAGGCATGTTGAGGATTGGTTTAGCTCACAATAGCTTGTACTGAACTATAGGAAAACCAAGGTCATGACATTCTACAACCCAAGGAGCAAGTACAAACCTCTGTCCCTCAACATCAAGAACCATGCGGGGCCTCACTTGAACACATTCCTGAGTTTAAATACCTTGGCATCACCCTAGACAGCTCTCTTTCTTACGTGAAGCACATTAGTAATGTAGCGAAGGCTGCCAATATACAGATAGGTCTTCTCCACAAGCACAAGCACTCCCTTACCCCAAATGCCCTAAGACTGGCCATAAATAGCTCTGTTACCTCCATTATCGATTATGGGCTAGTTATCTATGGCTCTGCCTCTCCCACTGCTCTCCGGAGGATAACAGTGACACTCAACAAAGCCTGTAGGCTCCTAACGGGTGCCACCTGCCTTACACACACTTGCGACCTATATGCCCAGTCCAGATGGCTACCGCTCCTTAGTAGAATACAATACCAGACCTGCCTGCTTACCAAGAAAGTTCTCCTTGGGCTTATGCCTCCAGGAGTGGCAAAACTCCTTACTGCCTATAGCAGCACCCAACTTACGTGGAGAGATCAACAACAGACCTTCCAGGTCCCTAGATGCTGGACTTCTTTGAGTCAGAGGTCATTCACACACAGGGCTCCTCAGTGGTACAATAGCCTTAACTTTGAAACACGTGCAGCTGTGTCTCTTGGTCCTTTTAAAAGGCAGCTATGACTATATCTCACCTCTACCACACAATGTGATTGCCTCTCCTATGCAATCGAGGATCTCCCTCTACACTATTCTTGGGTGACCTGAAACCTGCCATACTGCCCCACTCTACTCCTCCCCTGCCTCCACCTCCTCCCCCATCATGCTCCTCTCAGCCTGTTACTTCCTCAGTGAGGCCTCTAGCCCACCCATCACTACCCGCCAACAGTGGCCCTTTAGCCTGCTGACTCCCTTCTGACTCCCTCCTATTCCTATTTATAGTTTACCCTGATAATTATTTCTAGCTTGCAAATAATGTCTCTCTCCACTGTTTACTGTATATATTGTGTGTTAGACAACTATGAATGGCAGGAATGTTATTGCTGTTTTCCTTTGTATGTATGTTACCCTATATCCTTCAACATGGAACCTTTGTAAATGAGCAGTTCCTGCTCAAAGGTATTTGTAATCCTAGAGTTTAATAAAATAAAATAAAATAAAATAAAAAAGAAAACAACCAAAGTCAAAATAAAACATCAGATTTTTAAACTTCATAAATTTGTCTGCTGTGTAATTTGTGGTCCTCTTTTTCTTGTAAACCTGGAACTTTTTTGTCTGAATATCTGATTTCTATGATTTATTCCCACTATTATAAGAGATATTGATCTAATATTGGGATTTTCTCTTCCTCTTCTACGTAGAAGAAATAGGGTAGCCATCTAACATTATATCGATTTTCATTTGTAATTTGGTTGTGATGGCTTCTGTGTTTTGAATTTGTATGATAATCTTCCTCCACTGTTCAATAGTAGGGCTACTATTTGTTAGCCATTTTTGTGTAAGAGCTTTATTGGCTGCTGCAATTATCATAATAATAAATATATTTTTGGTTTTGTGTCTTTATTTCAACTGGTGGCAATCCTAATATTACATTTTCAAATCTAGGTACCAGGGACAGCTCACAAATTCTCATTATGATTTGTTGGATCTTCGACCAAAATTCCTGAACCATGGGGCATCTCCAAAAAATATGGAAGTGAGTTCCTGTGGAACCACAACCTCTCCAACAGAGATCTCCTGAGTGTGTGCAGAGATATTTAGAAATGGTAGGCACAACAAAGTATCTCGTGCACACCTTCCACCTGAACTCTCTCCACATTTGCATAGTTGTTGTCTTCTGTATCCTCTCCCACACTTTTTCCCAGCATTTTTGTGGCAGACTATAATTCGTCTCCTCTTTCCATTTTCCCTGTATTTTGTCCCTTCCCATCTGACCTTCCCCTTCTCTCAATCTGGAATATAACTATGACACAAATATTTTCAAATCCATCGGGTCTGCTTTTTGTTTCAGGAGTACTACTCCTTCCACTGGCACTCTAGTTAACTCTTGTATTGTTATGTCCATCACTTGTAGAAATCTGACCTGGGAAGGTTGTACTCCAAGTTAAGTTTTTCAAATGTTTTCATTTGATGAGCCCCTTCTATTACTTGAAGTGGTAGCATTAACCCTTTCTGAGCCCATAGTTTAAGGTCTAAAAAAGTTTGCTTCCCAAGTATCCTGTTAAATATTGTAGGGATATGTATTGCCAAATTGGGGTGGGTATTTCCCATGTTTCTCTAATTTCTGTCTATACGGACAGTGAGTGCCTGGTCCAAACATTCAAAATATTTGAAAGAGATTCGATTTTCAGCGGGATGTGTGGGTGAGCCCCCTCCTCCAACACTGTTCAGACACTTACTTCTTGAGCCATTAACATTTTTAAGACTGGCAGCGCTTGTGCTGCTTGATAGTATTTCTTCATATTTGGTAGGCCCCATCCTCCTTGTGATTTCGTTTCTGTCAGCAGACTTCTACGAATTCTAGGGTATCTGCCAGCGCAAATAAATTGTGTTATTTTACACTGCAGTTCTTTCCAATCTTTACTTGGTATTGGTAAGGGGAGGTTAGAAAACGAATAATAGGAGAAGTAATACATTCATTTTAATGGTTTCAATTATTTGAGTGAGAGCTAAGGAGAGCAGTCCCCATCTACTCAAATCCTCATATATCTTTTTTTTTTTTTTTTTAAAAGGACCATAATTAGATTCATACAATTGACTTAATTTTGTAGGAACCCGAACTCCCAAGTATCTAGTTGATTTACCTGCTTTTTAAAATGGAATCCTCTTGGCAATCTCCTGTGTTATGAGACCCATCACCACCATAAATTCTAATTTTTCTCTATTAATTTTATACCCTGACAAGTCACCAAATTGCTGAATTAGTTTCATCAGTGGAGTTAAAGAATTAACTGGGTCCAAGATGTAAAGCAGAGTGTCATCCGCATACAAAGATATTTTGTTCTCACGACCATTTATTGCGAGTCCCTTAATCTCAGGTCATGTCCTTTAAAGGGCGGAAATGGATCATCTCCATAGGGAGAAGGATTCTGAGGGTGGCGCTAAGTGAGAAATTCACTGTGCAATGATCAGACCAGACAACCAGATCAATCCCGGGTTTGTTTGTCTCGAGCCCTTGTGAAAAACACAAAAGGTTGATCAGGAAGTTGGCAGATCTTGGGGTTGGGGATAAGATGTCCAGATGGGTGGGAAACTGGCTGAGGGACAGAACCCAAAGGGTGGTTGTGGGGGGAGAGTTATCTGGCACCAGTGGGGTCCCGCATTGCTCAGTGTTGGGCCGGTGTTGTTCAAAGTCTTCATCAATGACACTGGGGATGGCACTAAGGGCAATACGTGCCTATTTGTGGATGACACCAAACTCTGTGGGACAGTGGACACAGCTGAAGGTATACAGGATGATCTGGAAAAGCTGTAGAGGTGGTCCGTGATCTGGCAGCTTGGCTTCAATGCCAAGAAATGCAAAGTTATGCACACTGGAACCGAGAATTCCAGGACATAGTACTACCTGGGTGGAGTCCAGGTATCTGCATCAGAGGAGGAGAAGGACCTGGGAGTGATGATCACTAGTGATCTGAAGCACTCCATGCAGTGCAAAAGAAAATCAGCAGCAATGGAAAACAAGATGCTGGGATGCAAAGCTAGGGGGTCAGTAGTAGGACAGAGAATGTTATACTACCCTTGTACAGGTCACTGGTGAGGCCACATCTAGAGTATGGAGTTCAGTACGGGTGCCCACACCTCAAAAAGGACATTAACCTGCTGGAGAAGGTCCAGAGGAGGGCTACAAAGATTACAGTGGGTTAGCAGGGTAAGGCATATGAGGAGAGGTTGAGGGCACTGAACTTGTACTCCCTAGAGGAAAGAGAGAGAGAGAGAGAGAGAGAATGATTGGGATCTTCAAAAACTTGAAAGGGATAAATAAGATGAATAAGGAGAGTCTCTTTAAGCTGAGTGGCAACCATAACATGAGGGGACACAGTCTTAAACTGGAGGGGGGAGAGTTTAGAAGGGAAGTCAGGAAGCACTTCTTCACAGAGAGGGTGGTGGAAACTTGGAATGCGTTGCCAGAAGAGATGGTCTCATTGAAGACAGCAGGCAGTTCCATTAGAAGCTGGGATAGGCATAGGGGAAGGTAAGGATCATGGGTAGGGAGAGGGGGAAGAGTGGGAAGGGGGGCATGGACAGTAGCTCAAGCTGTGGACCCTGCAATATGAGCAGACTAGACAGACCAAATGGCCGTCTTCTGCTAGCTTCTTTGTATGTTCGTATGTAATATCAAATCCAGGGTATGGCCATGAGTATGAGTCGCAGAAGTAACAACTTGTGACACACCCAGCAATTCCATGGTCTGGAAGAAGTCATACCCAAACTGGAGAGTTTGTCACTGACCCAGGCATTGAAATTGCCCAAAATCAACCATCTGGGTGACTCCAACACCTGGTGACAAAATCTGCTACCTCCCGCAAGAAATCCCTCTCATGGCCGGGCAGCCAATACACTAGAAAGACCCTACAGCCTGCATCTGGACCCTGTCGAATGGCCACACATTCAAACAATGAGGTAGCCTCCACTGGGAGCACAGAGAAGTTCAGGCTGGATCTAAAACAGGTAGTCACTCTCCCACCCCAATGATCCCTCTTCAGGCAGTACACAACAGAGAACCCGACTGGGACCCATGCCTTCAATATTGGTCCAGCATTGTCTCTCAGCCAGGTCCCCATGATGCAAGCCAGGTCAATCAATGAAATGAAGTCTGCCATAACTGTAGGTTTTTTTTCTCATTGAACTAACATTACATAGCACTGCCCAGGTGGGATGATTAGCGGCTGCTGGCCCATCTGCTACCTGTCCACTCAGTCCAGTAGAAGCCCTTGGTATAAGAACCAGCACCGGCAAGCCCCTCTCTAGTTCCCATTTTGCCCCAAAGCACCTTCTGAACATCATCATTCTAAAGCCACCCCCCCCCAGTTAGCCCCCTCCAAGCCTCTCTACCTGACCTCTCACCTCTTCACTGTTCCTGCTGTCCTACAGCGACCATAAGTGATAACCAAAAGGTGGCAGTCCATTAAGGGGTGAAGGCCTACTGAGCAGGGAAGTAGCTAAGCCAAAGGTGCCTGTTCACCCTACACATCCTAGCAAGCTATTAATAGACATACTTAATACAGTGGCTATCTTGATACAATTGCTGTGGCAGATCTCTATTTCTTTAAAACTTAAATCTAACACATTAATTCCACCCTGCGCACAATTGACTTTGAATAAATAAGACACCCACACCGATACTCACACTAACTACCTAAACTAACTAAACCTGCCCAATCCACCCTAAAAAACACAATTACCCACAAATTATAAAACAGGTCCTTAGGAGAACCCAGTTTCATAGCCAATAGCTGTGGTGCAAGTAGTCCCAAGTGCAAATAGATGCAAAATAGCAAAGAAGTCCAAACTCCAAAACCAGTTAGTTCATGTGAAGTAGTTTTACTCTCTGTTGTCACCACAGAGACCAGCAGAAACTGTACAGAAGTGCAGTTCTCTTACTACTGCACTCAGTCTTTCCAGCCCAAAATTATGTTCATAGAGTAGTACTAAGTACGCAGGAATGCCAACTTTTAAGAATCTTTACGGGTGCTCATTGCCAGTAGGTAGTAATTTTCCTGTGACCAGGTTCCCTTAGTAATTTTTTTTGCAGGCTGCCCACCTTCTGAATGCAGACTGCTTAAAATACCAGGAAGAAGAGAGACAAAGCTGGTGAGAAGGATTTATAAAGAAACTGTTAGTAATGCAGTAGTCACCAAAGGATTTGCATGGCTCAAAACAACTATTTAGTCCACTAACCTAGAGCAAAAAGCTTCTGTTTTCCCCTTTGATGGGACTATCGGGAGATAAAACAGAGGTCTATACCGAGAAGTTTAACAAGCATAAAAAAACATATACATACCCTTCACCAAACAGGATTGCAGAGGTCATAGCTATTTCCAACCTTTGGCTTTGGAAGGGATGCACAGAACAAACCTTATTTCAAAGCAAGTTATTTTGTGGCAAAAGGACTAGCGCTGGGGGCAGGAGGAGATGTGGCCAACAAACTGTCAGCCCCTCCAAAGTTAATCCGTGACTAATGTGTCTTTGCTGTCACTCCTATAGCTCAGCCTGGTGGGGGGGGGGCACCTCTCTTATTACCTCCCACGTTTCTTGAGATAATAAGAGGTTTAACCCTTTCTGTGCCGTGGACTGATATATCAGTCCAGAATTCCTATACAGTACATTTTAATTATGTCAGCAGCCTAAGGGTTAAGTTTGTCTTTGTTGAAAATTCCAAAAATAAACATTCTGTCGAAAATAAGAATCCTGAGGCCAGAGTCACTACTTTGCTACATTTGAAAGTAAAAATTGTTGGCTCTAAAAACCTACAAAAATATAACCTGCTGTCCTCTGCCCAGCATAGATACAGGTCTGGACATAGCACCTCCACTGCCCCTGCCCAGTTCACTAGTGATGTAAACTCTAATATGGATAAGTATGTTCTGGGGCTATTTTCATCAACCTTACTAAGGCATTTGACCTGGTCAGTCACTCCCTCTTGCTATACAAACTGGCATCCCTCTAAGTCTCGACCTCTGCCTCAAAGTGGTTCTCTAGCTACCTTTGGAACCATCTGCAATTAATTTTGTTTAATAAGGCCCTCTCTACCCATGCAACTATTAGTGTCAGCATTCCCAGAGGTTCCATCCTGGGCCCACTTCTATCCTCTATCTTTATCAATGATATCCCTAACACCCCTTCCCGCTGTTACACCCCTTCCAACTGTCACACTGTTCTATATGCTGACAACTTGGTGCTCTATTCCGGCTCCAAGTCCCTGACTAATATTAAAACCAGGCTCTCCACCAACTTCCACAAAGTCCAAAACTGACTGATACAAAATTGCCTTGTACTGAATGCTGGCAAGATCCAGGCCATGCTCTTTTGGTCTCTTCAAAAGGTTTGGGCCTGCACAACTGGCCTAGACATCTGCTGTCCTGATGGCTCCCCTATCTCTGTGACCAACCACTTCAGATACCTGGATGTCACATTTGACCCTGCCTTGGACTTCCTGCAGCACATCTCAAACATCTGCATGTCCATAAATGCCAAAATCTGACTCGCCTATAGGGTCTGATACGGCCTCACTCCTGCAGCCAGGGTTGCTATTGACCAGGGAGTCAATCAATCAATCAATCAATATCTTTATTTAGCCAGGCAGAACACCATTGAGCAGGACTCATTTACAAGATGGACCTGGTAGTTTAAACAACAACAAGTCACAATACAACAATTTGGACTAGGCGTAGCAACATTAGCAGCCTGTGTACAGTCATTACAAGTGAGAACGGCGTGGTTTGGCACAGTGGTGTACAATAATTTACAAATAGCAACATAAGACTTGACACTGAGAACAGAACAAGGCAGTATAATTTAAAGGCATGGTACCAAAGGCAGTCAGCATACCGCTATGTGCGAGTTCTGTGCAAGGCCTCTGATAGACAGTAGGGTACAATATTATATTGGAGTCCTACTTCCTAGCCTGTGCTATGGGCTTACCTCCTTTTATCAGGCTAGTGTGAGCTACTTCCACAAATGGAATGCCTCCTATAACAATTTGAAGAGTTTTTTTTTAAATTTATTTAAGAAATCAGAATTACAACCCTTTGAGTCATAGACTGTTTTGCAAAGGCTCCTCATCAGATAACACAGTATACGGACATTACAATGAGAATTAACAAAGTGCATTAAACAATCAAATTAGTATAATACATATTGATTACAGAGGAGAAAAGAATAACATGTTCATGTAAATTCTGTGTGTAGAGACAACCCAGAGTTGAGTAAAACCAGGAAAATGCAGTAATATGACATTTGTTCCATCATAGTAAATACATACGAGGTTAATACAGAAGGTAGCCTAGCTGAGATAAGAAGCATATTACTCAGTCCAATTATATCGTATATAATGAGTTGGGGGGGTGCGAGGAGAAGAAGACAGGAGCTGTGACAATGAAGGGATGCTAGTTGCAGTCACAGGTCAAGTTCTCAGAGAGAAATTCCCCGAGGGTGGTTATGAAGGGGTCAATCTTAGTCTTGGTGGAGACAGCAGCAGGTAGGCCATTCAGCAAGTACGGAGCCCTATGAAAAAAGGCTCTTTGACCCAGGGATGTCCTGCAGCAGGGAGCCAAGAGGGAGGCCTTGGAGGTACTCCTGGAGGCTCTTGGCTGGGAGGAGTGCAGGATAAGGTTATGTAGTCCAGGTGAGGAGAGTTTGCACTGAATTATTTTGGCCAGGAGACAGGTATGATATTTAAGACAGCACTCAAAATTTAGCCAGTTGGAGTGAGTGTAAAGGTCACACATGTGGGTACATCTGTTGCAACCTGTTACCAGGTGACAGGCTTTGTTCAGTGCAGTCTTTATTCAGTGTAGGGCAGTGCTGTCTGCAGTGCCATAGAACACAATCCCATAGTCCAGTACTGGGAGGATCGAGGATGACACAGCAAGGTGAAGCACATCAGGGGGCAGACAGTGTTTGTGCCGGTATAGAAGTCCAATTCTGACATTGTTGGTGGTGCAGAGGAGGTGAATATGTGCACAATAGGTGAGAGAGGAGTCAAGGGTAATACCCAGGCATTTAAAAGAGTTAACCTGCTCCAGTGTGGAGCCTTGGGAAGTGTGGGCAAGCAAAGCAGAGTCACGGAGTGGGTTCTGGCGGTGGGAAAAGATCATAGCCTTGTCTTTTTTATAGTTTAGAACTAGACGGTGCTCAGAAAACCAAGCTATGGCTTCAGAGAAGGACTTCTGGAGGGTATGCTGAAGGGGTAAAGGTTGGGGGTGGCTCCAGAAGAGGACTGCTTCATCTGCTTATAGAAGTACTCAACCAGAGCAGGCACTGCGCAGGGAATTTAGGAAAAGACTGAATAGGAGGGGGCCCAGGACGGAAACCTGGGGGCCCCAGAGCAAACTGGGAGGCTGGATGAGAGGGTAGAGTCAATTTTGACTTGCTGGGTCCTGTCACTTAGGTAGCTCCCAAATCAGGATGTAGTTTCTAGAGTTAGCTCCATGGTGGTCAGGGAGTTAAAGAGAAGAGCATGGTGGACAGTATCAAACTCCTTAGTTAGGTTGATGTAGCCCGACCCAACTAAGTGTCCGTGATCTAGTGCCTTATGGATGAAGGTAGTATAGTCCAGTAGGGCTGTGATCTTTACAGAACCCATGCTGCTCAGGACACAGAAGATTATGTTTTGCGAGGTGTTCAGTGAGCTGATGGGCTACTATTTTGTTCCAGAGCTTTAGAGAAGTGGGAGAAGAATGGAGATGGGCCGATAGTTATTGGGGAGGTGCATTCTCTGCCTATGAGGATAGGGGTGATGACTGCCCATTTCCAAGGGGAGGGAAACTCTCCATGACAGAGGGAGAGGTTAAGGATTTTGGTGAGGGGGGCAAGGACAGTGTCAAGAGTGAGGTGGAGGAGTTTTAAGTCCAGGGTGTCCCCACTGTGGCGAGTCTTACCCAGGACTCTAGAGAGGTAGGTTTTGGCCTCTCTAGGTGATATAACCTGAAATCTGAAGGGCAGGGAGTTAGTGGGAGACAAATGGAGGAGGGGGGGAATCAAAGAAGTTGGGGGAAGCACACTGCTGAGGTCTGAGAAAGTGGAGTTTAATACATTGGCAATTTGCAGTGGGTTCTGGGTTAGGGTACCATTTACGGAGATTTTGGAGTGGGGGGGTATTGTTTTACTATTGAGTTCTTTGACAGAATCCCAGAATTTATGACCAGAGCCCAAGGTGGCAGAGAGGGCATTTCGATAGTAGTTAGCCTTAGCCTGACGCAAGGTTCAGGTACAATTGTTTCTGACTTCCCTGTAGCTTTGTCTGTCCTGAGGCAATCCTGTGGCAAGGGCTTTATGCCAGAGACTATCCCAGTGGTGCATGAGGTCGAGAAGAGACTGAGTAAGCCCGGGTGTGTTGTATCACGATCATTTAATACTTGTTTGGAGATGGGGCAAAGAGATCACATGCCGCACTGAAGGTGGTGATGAAGTAGGCAAGAGCACTATCAGTGTTTCTTGCAGTATCTATGGGTGACCAATCACAATTTGAGAGGTGGTTTTTAAAGTGGGCTAGTGCACCCCGTTTTAGGTGCCAACAGTAAACTGTTTTAGGGGAAGGGTTGGGAACCTTGCAGGACCACCACCACAGACCAGGCAAGTGATCACTAAGAGCATCAGGTAGTACTGTGACTTTTGAAATTCTTTTAGGGCAGCTTGTAAAGATTAGATCCGATAATGTTGCTGTCCCTGTATTGTGGTTGAGTCTCGTGGGGGATTGCATGACTTGAATAAGGTCAATAGCCACGGTGGAGTCCTTATAGGGGGCAGCAGATGGCGACATCCAGTTTGTGTTGAAGTCACCTATGACCAGGGTCTCACTATTTGGAGGGAGTCGTGAGATGCAATTGGTAACAGCGGCAAGGGGCAGTTTTTGATTATGAGGTGGAATATAAACCACCAAAGCATAAAGGGTTTTACCAGGTTTGCCCAGAATTAGGTTTACAGGGAGTACTTGGGCCCCATGTGCGGGAGGGGGGATGGGGACGACCACTGCTTGTAGAGAGTCCCTGATATAGAGCATGTAGCCACCACCCCATTTGCCCTGTCAATCAGTCAGAAAAATAGAGTAGCCTTTCAGGGCCACATGGGAGTCTTTGGTGTCGGGGGAGAGCCAGGTTTCAGTCAATGCCAGGATGTCAGACTTATGCCTCGCTGTCTATCCTTGCAGAATGTAGTACTTTTTTTGTAAGCTGCAGATATTTAGGGAGGAAAACAAGAGGCCCCTCTTTTTATCACTAGGGTAGGGTGTTGGGGGAGCAAGTCCTGGAATTGGGTGAACATTCCCTTAGAGTAGAAGGAGGAAGAGGACGTAGTAAAGTAAGGCAGCATTAAGCAGCTAGCGTTCCCGGGTGACAGCTGGTGGGATGGGGGAGTTAAGTTTAGAGCAGAGTACAGGAATGGGAAGTGAGAGGGCCAAAAGGAGTGAGGAGGTGAGGTGAGAGGAGGTTGGGTGCATGGTATTGCAGGGAAGTTGGTCATGGTTTTCCCTATCGGTGCTCGATTTACCCACCACTGCTCACTCTATTCCAGTCTGAACTGGCTCTCCCCCTCTCAGAACCTTTATATCTTATCCTGCTTGATTAATAGCATGCTCAGGTCCTCTAAATCTGCCTTACTGGTCTCTATATTCACTCTTGCTGACACTGCCCACCATCTACACTCTAAAGATCAGGCCCTCCTGGCTGTACCCAAGTGCTACTCCAAAATGAGTGAGCAGACATTCGCCCATTTCACTCCTAGGGCTTGGAACTCCCTACCCTCTTACCTTTGGTTCTGCCAGTCCCACCTCACATTTAAAAGAGAACTACTCAGTTATGTTCCTGACTTATTCCTGATGCTACATTTGATATCTGTTCCTGCTCCTGAATCCTCTACTGAATGTTATTTCTTCTCACTCTTGTTTGTTCATTTTGCTCTTATGCCTTCCTTTGATTTACTTGGATGTTTCTGCCAGTAGCAACATAATGCACTATTCTTGCTGTTTTTGCTGGTCACGTTACTCGTTACTGCTCTCGATTCTACATATTGTTAATTTAGCTCTCCTTATTGTTGGGTCATTCTGCTTTTATACCTGTTCGCTGGTTACTGTTATTTGTCTGTATCAATATGTTTGTACTATTATCACCGTTTTTTTCCTTATGGCAACTGATTCTTGTATGGCTTTCTACTTCTTTTTACTATTTCATTGAATGTATTGTTAAACCCTCCTGTTTTGTAATCTCCCGGGTCGTGCCTGAAAATAGGCATTTCATTGTGTAGCGCACTTACCTGGTCAACAAAAACTAACTAAATAAATAAATGCAAACAATGGAGCCAATGCCAAAGAACCAGGTGGGAAAATGGTGTGTGGCTGCCTAGTCCGGAAAGAACAGTTACATAAGAACTTACCGTAACAGTAGATCTTTGAGGGGATCTCAGTCATCAGGTCACACTGTAAGAACTTCACTGTTGGTGAAGCAGGATCCACATGGAAGATTTTCAGCAGAACAACTGGGGCCACCCATGCCACTGACGTCCATCAACGTCATCAACCCTTTAAAGGTGTGAATGGCCCCACTCCCTCCTCAGTTCTTTCCCTGGAGACAAAGGGAGCATAGCTCTAGTCACAGGGGACTGAGGAGAGAGGAGAGAGAGAGAGAGAGAGAGAGAGAGAGAGAGAGAGAGAGAGAGGTGCCCAGGTCTATATGAGAAACCGGATACATCAAACAGCCAGTTCCAGAACAAGACCCCAAGAAGGGAGATAGTGTGAGAGAAAACAGGCCTGATGACTGAGATCCCCTCAAAGATCTACTGTTATGGTAAGTTCTTATATAACTTGTTCTACCTTCTTCAGTGGTATCTCAGTCATCAGATCACACCATAGGAATGAGTCCCAAGCAGTTACAGGTGCAAAAGACAGTCTGGGAGGAAGGCCAACCATAAACTTAAGACAGGAGGAACTGCATCACAGCCCCGCCAAAACCTGCAAGGGCTCTTGAGGCAATGTCCAGACTGCAGTGCTTGGTGAAAATATGGACAGTACTCCAGGTGGCAGCCGCACAGATGTCAGCAGCTGAGACTCTTCGGAAACAAGTCACAGAGGTAGCCATGCCTTTTGTGGAATGAGCTTTAACTGCTCCAGGCAATTCTTTGTTGTACTTGTTGTAGCAGAACACAATGCAGTTTGCCAACCGTTTGGATAAACACTGCTTAGAAACTGAAGCCCCTTCTCTACCTGGGGTGATGGAAACAAATAACTGCTTCAACTTTTCAGATTGCTTGGTATAAGGCAGGTAATCTAACATATGAAGCAGTGCTTCCCCTGGATGGGTACACTCAGGAAAATAAACAGGAAGGTGGATAGACTGGTTGAGTGTAAACTCAGAGATCACCTTAGGGACGGACTTAGGATTTGTGCACAAAGACACCCATGTCTTTGTGAAAAATCAAATAAGGCTCCTCACACCAGAGGGCCTGAAGCTCTGAAATTCTTCAAGCAGAAGTAGTGGCAACTATAAATAACGCTTTCCAAGCGAGAAAGAGCACCTCTCATGTTGTGATTGGATCAAAAGAAGACAGGCTCAGTTTCTCCAAAACAAAATTCAAATCCCAAGCCAGGACAGGAGAATGGATTGGGGATTCAGATGCAGGATGCCCCTTAAAAAGGTATGGGAGACAGAAGAAATCGTGCGGTCCCCACGGGCTCATAAAAGGCAGAAATAGCCAAAATGGTGCACCTTTAGGGAGGAGTACTGGAGACCTGAGTCAGAGAGATCAGGTATTCCAGGATCTGGCTCACCGGACAGGTGAAAGGGTCCAGATTATGTTTGGCAGCCCAGATGGCAAACCGCTTCCACTTCATGGCATATGTGGCTTGAGTGGAAGGCTTCTGGGTGGCCACCAGGATGTCCACCCCAAAGGGGTGACCCCAAACCTGGTGATGCCTATGTCCTCAGGAGCCAAGCATACAGATGGAGGGATCAGAGGCTGGGCTGGACCAGGGTTTCCTGAGCCTGGGTCAGCAGATTCCTGCAGAGGGGAACAGGAACCAAAGGTTCGTCTGCCAGCTGCTGAAGTAATGGAAACCATATCTGCTGAGGCCAGGATGGAGCTACCAGAATCATGCTGGTCACCTCCATCTGCAGTTTGATTAACACCCTCTGAATCAGAGGTAAAGGAGGGAAGGCATGGAGGAACCTCCCGCTCCAGGAGAGTGGTAATGCATCTCACCAGAAAACTCTAGGCCCTGGAGCTAGCAAGCAAAAAGTGAGCAGTTCTGCACTGAGTGGGGACGCAAAAAGATCTAACTCTAGATGACACCATCTGTTGAACAACTCTTCTGCGATGGATGAGTGAAGCTCCCACTCATGCATGCTGGACTGTGTCCAGCTGAGGCTGTCCATAGAGTGTTTAGCATGCCTGGAACGTGGACCACCAAGAGTGTTAGACCATGATCTAACACCCAGTACAACACTCTCATGGACTCGCTGCATAGGGGATATGAATGGGTCCCCCTGTTTGTTGATGTAATAAACTACACTGAGATTGTCTGACTGGGATCCATGACAGTTGGTCGACAATTTCGTTGTTGACCGATGTTACAGCGACTCCTTTATGTTGCCCATATTTGCAGTAGGTATAAAGACAGTCACTTCAGACTGTGTTTTCTTTTTGGGGGGGGGGCTTTGCCCCCACAACCTCCACTACTAAATTAATCAGCTCTGAGATGCTTCAGGAAGGGGGCACAATATCACCATAAAGCAGTGCCAGGGTCCCACGCCGACACTACAGTGACCAGGTGCTGTTGTCATTGTAGTGTTGGTCATGGTAAAATAGTCACCATAGCGATGGCATACCATCTGACTGCACCAGCAGCTGACCCAGAGTAAAGTGGTACTGAAAGGACTACATGGAGCAGAGCACCACCTTCATCTCCAGAGCATTGATATGCAGGGAGGTTTTGATCTGGGACCGAGAGC
Source organism: Neoceratodus forsteri (assembly GCA_016271365.2). Taxonomy (NCBI): domain Eukaryota; kingdom Metazoa; phylum Chordata; order Ceratodontiformes; family Ceratodontidae; genus Neoceratodus; species Neoceratodus forsteri. Next base: position 301,058,381 of record CM057450.1, on the reverse strand, counting down.
CCTGGATTTGGAAGGGGCCCAGGTGCACTCCCCTGCCCAGATTGGAGGCCTCTGTGGTGAGGATCTGCTGTCAGGAGGAGATGTGGAATGGGGCACCTTGAAGCAGGTTCAAGGGGTCCATCCACCACTTCAGCACCTTGCAGACTGGAGAAGAGACTAGGACTAGGTGATCTAACTCTTCCGTGCACGAGTCTCACTGTATCCTGAGGGTCCACTGAAGGATGCGCATATGGAGCCTGGCCAGTGGAACAGTGGGTATGGTAGCCGCCATCAGATCCAGCATTCTCAGATACACCCTGGCAGGAACAAAGTGGCTCTGAGTGACTTCCTGAGCTTGTGCTATAAGGCACTCTTCCCTGTTCTAGGGCAGGAAATACAGGTTACTCACCTGTAACCGGAGTTCTAGGAATGGTATATGTTGTTCATCCACACTTTCTGGCAGGTATCCTTGCTGCTTTAATTCTTGCCGGAAGGTCTTCAAGCTGGCTCCTCCCACCCACCCGGGTGGTAAAACTCTCGGCTCCGCCCCATGACGCCAGATCTAGCCCACTGGAAGTCAGGTTGCACGTCGAAGCTGGGGAGGTCGTGTGGGTCGTGTGGATGAACAACATATACCATTCCTAGAACTCCTGTTACAGGTGAGTAACCTGTATTTCTAGGGACATGGATATGTTGTTTATCCACACTTTCTGGCAGACTCCTAGCAGTTCTCCGGGAGGAGGAAGGCAAGGTGCACACCCCCGATACTTGCTTGGGAAAGAGAGAATGGAGAACTGAGGCCCCAAAACCAGCATCCCGGCGTGACTCAAGGTCGATGTGATAGTGGGTAATAAAGGTATGTGCCAGCTTCCAGGTAGCAGTCCTGCAGATATCCTGGATAGGGACATCCCTGGAAGCAGCTACCGATGCAGCGTTATGGTGGGTAGAATGAGCTCTTATCCCTCTGGGAGGCTCCATGCCTGCCAACCTATAGCAGAGCTCTATGCAGGAGGTGACCCACCTGCCTATCGTCCGCTTGGCTGCAGGTCTGCCAGGTGCGGCTTCAGCGTAGGTGACAAACAGCTGGTGAACCTCTCTCCGAACTTCAGCCGTCTGCTCCTTATAATAAGCGAGCGCCGTCCTAGGGTCCAAAGTATGGAGCCTATACCCCTCCGAGGTGTGATTGGGTAGAACACCGGCAGAGTCAACACCTGGTTAAGGTGAAACTCTGACACCACCTTCGGAAGGAATTTCGGGTGGGGGCGCAGGACAACCTTGTCCCTGTGGAAGACTAGATAGGGAGACTCGATGGAAAGCACCTGGAGCTCTCCCATCCTTCTGGCTGACGTGACAGCCGCCAAGAAGGCAGTCTTCCACGACAGGTGTGAAATATCGCACCTGCACATTGGTTCGAATGGCTTGGCCATGAGCTTGGCCAGTACCAGCAGTAGATCCCACGGAAGTGGAGGTTCTCTCACCGGAGGGGAAATGTGGTCAAGACCTTTGAAAAAGCGCCAGACCACCTTCTCCTGCGCCACTGACTGCTTCCAGGCCCATGCCCGGTAAGCAGAGATGGCTGCCAGGTGCACCTTAAGGGTCATCAACTGAAACCCTTGCTGAGAAAGGGACCACAGGTAGTCCAGAATGCTTGCCAAGGGACAGTCGGAAGGGTCCAAGCCTTTCCCCTGACACCAAATGGAGAATCTCTTCCACTTGAAGGCGTAGCATTTTCTGGTTGACTTCTTACGGGATGCCTCAACGACGTTGAGTACCTCGTCGGAAAGACCCAAGGCCTGGAACTCTAGCTGCTCAGGAACCAGGTTGTCAGGTGCAGGGATTGAAGGTCCGGATGGAATACCTTCCCCTTGTTGACTGAGATCAGGTCCGGGCAGGCTGGAAGCCGCCTCGGGAGCCTGGAGCTGAGGCTGAGGAGATCTGGATACCAGAACTGGCAGGGCCAGTCTGGGGCTACCAGAATCACCTGCACCTTGTCCCTCCACACCTTGAGAAGCACCTTGTGGATCAAGGGAAATGGGGAAAAGGCGTAGAAGAGGCCCGGGGTCCTCGGCCTCCAGAAGGCATCCCCCTGCAGTGCGCCCTGCTGAGGGGGGCGGGCATGGAACAGACTCAGCTTCGCATTCTCCCTGGAGGCAAACAGGTCCACCTGAGGTGTGCCCCAGTGGGAGAACAGATCTTGTACTACCTCCAGCAGGAGAGACCACTCGTGAGACGCAGCCCCTATCCGGCTTAGGGCATCGGCCAGGGTGTTGGAGACTCCTGCCACATGAATGGCTAGGAGATCCACCTCCAGGCTGAGCACGAGGGACCATATGCGGAGAGCTTCCTTGCATAACAGCATGGAGCGCATCCCACCCTGGCGGTTCAGATAGTACATGGTCGTGTGGTGTTGTCCGTCTGGACCTGAACTACTTGACCCTGTAGAAACGGAGCGAAGGCGGTGAGAGCTAGACGGACCACTCAGAGCTCCAGCAGGTTGATATGGTATCGGGACTCCCGAGGGGACCAGAGGCCATGCGCTCGGTGTTCCCCCAGATGGGCACCCCAACCCATCAGAGATGCATCGGTCGACAGAGAGACCATCGGCTCGGGGCGGACGAACAGGATACCCTCCTGCAAATGTGCCGGAACGATCTACCACTGGAGAGCATTCCACATCTCCTGGGTCACTGTCACGGGCTGGTCCATCGGATCGCAGCGTTGTGACTGGCTGGCCAGTCCCCATTGAAGGGGACGCATGTACCAGTGGGCCCAACGACCACGCTGGTGCAGGCCGCCATGAGGTATAGGAGGCGCAGGAAGTCCCAGGCAGGGTGCAATTGCCCAACCAGAAATGATTGGGCAGAAGAGGAAAGAACCTCGGCCCTGTCCACTGGGAGCCGTGCTCTGGCTCGTAGAGAGTCGAGCTCTGCCCCGATGAATAGTATCACCTGCTTTGGCATGAGTTCCAACTTGGCCTCATTGATGAGGAGGCCAACCTGAGAGCAAACCTGGAGGGCCAGATCTCTGGACCGCTCCGCCTCCGCTCTGGAGGGGGCTGCAATCAGCCAGTCATCCAGGTAGGGGTACACCCAGACCCTTCGGCGCTGCAGGAACGCTGTCACCACTGCCATGCATTTGGTGAAGACCCTGGGGGCTAGGGAGAGGCCGAAGGGCATGGCCCAGAACTCGTAAAGGGATCCCTCTGCTCTGAAGTGGAGGAATCTCTGATGAGACGGACGGATCGGGACATGAAAGAACGCATCCTGGAGGTCCAGGGAACAGAACCACATGCCTCGTTCCAAGGATGGGATAATCTGAGCCAGAGTGATCATCCTGAAGGTTCGAGACCTTAGGAACTTGTTCAGGTCATGCAAGTCGAGAATGGGGCGCCAGCCCCCCGTCCGTTTTGGGACCAGGAAGTACCTGGACACAAACCCCGGGTCTGGAGGAGGATCCGCCACCTTTCTGATCACCTCTTTTTCAAGGAGCAGGGCAATATCGGCTCGGCAGGCCGACAGCGAGGCTGCAGACCCCGTGGCCCCCCAAGGGGGGATGGCTCGAAAGGGTGGGGCCTGCTCGAACTCCAGAGGCAGGCCTTTTCCTACCACCTCCAACACCCAGTGGTCCATGGTGATAGCGGACCAGGCGGAAAGGAAGTGGCGGAGCCATCCCCCCATGGGGGGAACCCAGGGGGGAGTGACGAGGCTGGGGGCAGCACCCCTCAACCCATCACTGGGCAGGCTTGGAGGAAGAACCAGCCGAGGGACCTCCTGGGCCTACACTTCCTTGCTTCCTGTTGGAGGAAGCCGCTGGCTTGGGTTTGGGACGCCAAGCATGAGCTTGTTGGCCCTGTTGCTGGTGCTGCTGGGCCGATTGAGATGCAGGGACTGAGGGACGAAAGGACTTCTGCTGCTGACGGTGGCCTTTGTCCCTCTGGGCAGAGGTGACCGAGTCCAGGGTGGCATTGGACTTCTCAATCTGCTGGAGGTGTCCCTCCACTCCAAGGCCGAAGAGGTCAGTCCTCAAGAAGGGGACATCTGCCAACTTGTGCTGGGTGTCCGCCGTGAAGGTGGACATCCTCAGCCACGCCCTGCGTTGCATGGCCACCATGGCTGCTACTGACCTGGCACAGGAATCACCTATGTCCAGAGCAGTCTGAAGCTGCTGCTTTGCCACCGCTCTACCCAGGTCCCGCACCTGGCGGACCGTGGTCTGTAGGTCAGGCAGGAGATGAGGAACAACCTCATCCAGGGAGCCCAAGAGGGCGTGGGAGAAGTGTGCCATCAGCGCAGCCGAGCTGACCTGTCGGAGGCCGATGGAGGATGCAGCGTACTCCTTGCGCCCGGCAAAGTCCAGCTTTTTGGACTCTTTGTCGGGGGGCTTATCCACATCTCGAGCGTTCCCGGAACGCCGGAAAACGCTGTCAGTGACTAACCCCTCGGCAGAGGGGTGCTCTGAGAAACCAGGCAAAGAGCCGGTAGGGGCCGCATACTTCCTGGCCATCCTGGTCGAGGGCGCAGGACAGGAAGCAGGCTGCTGCCAAAGCTCCAAGGCTGGGCCGACAATGGCCTCAGCCACCGGAAAGGCCTCCATGGGGGAATCCCTTCGGTCCAGTATCTCCATCAGAGGATACTTGGCCCGTTTGGACACGGGCTCGAGCTGCATCCCGGTGGACTCCGAGATGAGTCAAAGCAGACCCAAGAAGGACAATGGGCTATCGTCCACTGACTGGCCCCCGGAGGACTCCAGGTCGACCTGCCTGGAGAACAGGGAGGAGTCGTTGTCGGATTCTGAAGAGTCTGCGAAGAGCTGCCTCGGCCCTGAGCCACCTTCTACCTGCCGAGGACAGTCGGGAGTGAGGGTGACCGACAACCTGTGGGGCAGGCCATAACCTGACCGAGAATCCTTGGTTGGTGCCCCCGACTTCGGTTGTGGAGGCGGAGGTTCCACCACAATCGGTGGAGCAGCTGGTTTTGGCCGAGCAACAAGGCCCTGTAGCGGGCAACTCGACTGGAGCGAGTGGCTGCTTTGGTCATTCAGGCAACAGCCACTTGATGGCCGGGGTGTGGACCGGGGTCGGCTTAGGCCCAGACAACAGCAACTGCTGCCACATAAGATCCTTGTAGTGCCGGCGTAATTTGCGCCGCAGCCTCCCCTCATCCAAGGAAGAGGACGAGGAGGAACGGTGTCGCCCCTTACCTCGGTATCGAGACCAAGACCGCCGATGTTGGCGGGAACAGCTAGACCAAGAGGAGGTCCGAGACCGAGACCCACGGGGGGACCAAGGGTGGGTATGGGAAGGAGCAGGGGACACCCACTCTTCCCTCGGCTCGGGCACTTTAACCGGGTACTGCGGCGCAGAAGGCACAGGCAGATCCTTGGTATCCACCGGGGGAACCGGTGAAGGAGGGTTGTCGGCTTCTCCAGTTGACAGCCCATCTAACGGATTGAGAAAAATCTCGACTTCGTCGATGGGAGTCTTGGCAGGCTGGCCTGATGGGGGCACCATGAAGCCAACGGCCTCAGCCGCAACCTCGACCGAAGTCGACGGTCAGCTGTCCGGGGAAGGAGACCTCTCCCGCTCCCACGAACACCGATGGTGGGACTTACCTTTCGACTCCTTCTTCTGGGCCAAGAAGAATGTCCCGATTGCCCCTCTCCTTTTGTGGAAAGGGACTGACAAAGCTCCTTGAACGAAGCCGTATACGAGGAACTCAGAGAGAGCGGAATAAATGCCGCGGCCGAGGAGGAGGAAGATACAGCCTGGGCCACCTCCTCCTCGAGGGCGATCAACTGCTCGAGCTGCTCAGCCGAGCCAGCCACCGCGGACACCGCCCAACAAGCCTCTTTTGATTTTACTGGCAGGAAACGTTTCTCGGGCGCCCGAGCTTCAATCGGACAGCGCGATCGTCCAGGACATTAGCCGAGAAAGAGCGGCACAATTCGCAGGCCTGCGAGTCATGATCTAGGCCTAGGCAGTAAACGCACATGGAGTGCGGATCCGTCCTGGACATTTTCTGCCCGCAAGGGCATCTCTGAAAGCCGGGAACAGATTTGTCTATCGCAGCCGCGAGGGAAGATGAAGACCGAAGTTTAGAAAACTTAAAAAACAATTTCGGACAAACCAAAGAGTTAGAATCCAGTCTAAAATGCAGAGCGCTAAGGAGGGAACGTGAGCTTCCAAGCGGTAAGGAAGATCTGGCGTCATGGGGTGGAGCCGAGAGTTTTACCACCCAGGTGGGTGGGAGGAGCCAGCTTGAAGACCTTTCGGCAAGGATACCTGCCAGAAAGTGTGGATGAACAACATATCCATGTCCCAAGAAAGCATTTTCCTGCGCTGAGTCTAGAATTATAAGCTGCAGCCTTTGAGATGGCACTAGAACTAGTTTGGGCAGACTGACAGTAATGCCCAGAGAGAGTAAAAGCTGGAGAGTTCTCTCCAGAGTCAGCAGGAGCTGTTCCCTGGTGGGGCCTTTAGAAGCCAATTGTCCACATAAGGAAAAACGTATAATCCCTCCCTTCTGACAGCTGCTGCTGCTACTGCTGCTAAGCACTTGGTAAAGACTCACAGCACAGAGGACTAGCCAAGGGCAGCACTTTCTACTGATAATGCTCGACATGGAACGCAAAGACAAGAAACCTCCAGTGAGGAGGAAAGACCGATATGTGCAGGTAAGCATTATGCATGTCCAGTGAACACAGCCAAATCACTTTTCTTGAGGAGAAGCATCAGGCCTGACAAAGTTACCATCAGGAACTTTTTGTACTGGACATACAGACTGAGGTTCTTTAGATCCAGAATGGGCCTCAAATCTCCAGTCTTTTTGGGGACCAGAAAAAACCTGGAATAAAACCCCTTTTTTCTCTGGTGCCTGGGTACTGGCCCAATGGCCTGCTTGCACAGAAGAGACTGTACCAAGCTAGCCCACTGGTGCAGGGGAAGGTTGCCTATCTGTGATGCCGGTGACCCGGGTTCGGGAATGGACCCAGGATATCAGAGGGTCAGCCAGGGCAGAAGGATTGAGCGCCCGATGACTGCTCTCCTTCTCCGGGGGGGGGGGTAGAGTGCCCAGCACAATTTTGACAACTAGCAGAGGCTGGGTGTGCTGATCATGCCAGCACCAAATAGTTCAGGGAGGTGGGGCAGATGCTGGATATCACTGCACGTCCCCACCTCCACATACCGGGGACAAATGCTGACAGACACCCTAAATGAAGCCTGCCTCAGCTTCAATCAGCTCCCAGGCTGGCCCCTTCACCTATCCCATTGTCCGCAGCACTGTAGGGGTTCAGTGCCACTACCCTGTCCGAGAGGTAAGCCAGGGGGTATAGAGGGGCCACGGCCAATGTGGGAGTGGAAGCGGGGGTCCATGACCAGGCGGCTGGCAGATGAAAAAAGTTAATAAAAAAAGAAGGGACTGTACCTCCTCCTGGAGAACAGACAAGTGAGCTGGGGGGGGGGGTGTCTGGAGGTTGCTCAGTGAGCTCCAGGGTATGACCCCTTTCCACGATCTACAAAATCCAGGCATCCAAAGTTATGGTTTTCCATTGATTTAGATGGAGAGAGAACTGACCCCCGACCACCACCTCTTGGTCGGGACTGGAAGGGGGGCTCTAGAAAGGCATCAAGCAGAGGTGGATTCAGCCGTGGAGGCTGGTCCCTCACTTTTGGGATGCTTGGCTGCAGTTCCAGCATTGGAGGGGGTGGGCAAGGCAGCTGATGTTCTGTGCTTCCCTTGGGGGGAGAGGCTGCACTAGGTCTATGTGAATGGGGGGGGCACTGTCTATCTCTTGGCTAGGTATGGTAGAGACAGTGGACAGACTTCATAGCCCTGCCAGAGGCCTGCAGATTGTTGATGATATCCGGGACAGCTGGACCAAACAGCTTAATGCCCCTGAAAGGGGCATTAAGCACCTTCTGCTGAACATCAGCAGCAAAACCTGAGACCCTCAACCAGGAGTGCCTACGTAGGCATATGCCAATGGCAGCAGCCATGGCAATAGTGTCGGCCATGTCACAGAGGGCCCTGAGGAAGTGCCTGCTAGAAGCTCCTGCTTCTGTGTGTCATCTGGGAGGGCCTGGGTGGCAGCCTTGCCCTTCTCTCAGTTAGTATCTTGGTACTTCACCATATGAGACAGGTAGTTTGCAATCCTCAGCCCAAGGGTGGAGGAGATATAAACCTTCTTACCCCAGAGGTCACTTCTGTGGGACTCTTCACCAGGGGGCAGGGAACTAAAGTGCTTAGGTGCCTTAGACCTGTCGTGGGCTGCCTTAATGACCACTAAGTCTGTTTGTGGCTAGGCAGCATAGCAGTAGAACCCCTGGAGGGCATGGCAAAGTTTATCCACCCTGGGAGGCATAGCTGGCAACATGTCCAGCCTATGCCAGGCTGCCATGACTACATTCCTCAAGGCTGGCAAGACTGAAGAAATTATTTTGGGGGGGGGAGACTCTGGGATCTTCAGGAAGTCCACCAGCTCTTTCCTGGTGACATCCTCTTCCTCAGTGTGGAAGTCCACAGTTGAGGACAATTGCTTCATCACATTGAAAAATGGATCTAATGGACTGACGTGCTGCATACTTGAGCAGACTAGATAGACCAATTGGCCTGTATCTGCTGACAATTTTGTAAAAATCTGGCATCTTCAGGGGGAGGCCTAAGTGTATGAGTAACAGAATCCTCACTGACTGAGGAAGCTGTGGACCTGTCAGAGACCAGGATCTATTCTTCTTCTTCCTCCTCATCATTAGGAAAAATGAGGTCCGGATGATACTCCTCTTCAACGTCAACCTATTCCAGATCCAGGTCCAGGTCAGACATTGGATGCACCCATGATGGCTTGCAGGGAGCCTACCGCGGCCAACCAGTAGGGGTTGACGATGAAGCCACCATCGATGGTGCCGGTGACATGGGCCTGTATGCACCCAGCTGCTGTACAATCACTGAAGTGAATTTACTTGACTTCATTTAGGTTGATGACCATTGATGACTCGTCTGATGGGCCCTGTGAACCCAAAGAGCCTGCAGCCCTGGAAGGGGGGGGGGTCAGGCCTTGATGGGAGGAGGCATCGATGATGAGCTCCGAAGACCCAGAAGTCGACAACCGGCCACCCTGGAAATTGGGCAGGTGCACTGTTGATATGGGTATGGAGGGCACAGAGGCCTGGATAGCAAATCTGTGCATTGGTGCAGCTGCAGCTGATGAGAATCCCCTGGATGAAGAAGGAGAAGAGGCCAACAGGGAGTGAGACTGTCACTGGGGAGAGACAGTCGTGATCTCGGTCTTTTTTATGACTTTTCCCTGAGGACTTGTCTCAGGCGTTGGAGGCCCGGGAGCTCATCAACCCTGCTGGTGACTGACAAACTGGAACCTCAAAGGATGCCTGCCCGGAACTGGCTCCCTGTTGACCCATCAGAAAATTCTTAAGTATCTTTTTGCATCACCTGAGGGCTGTTTGGTTAAGCTTCTGGCAGAGCTCATAGTCAGAAACTTCGTGGTCAGGCCCAAGACAGCAGACAGAGAGAGTGTTCATCTGTGAAAGCAATCTTCTTTCTACAGCAGTAGCGATGGAAGAGAGAAGTCAAAGGATTAACTCTTGACATAAAATTAAGTAATCTCTTTAATAAAAGAGATTCTGAACATTTGAAGAGAAAAATCTATAGGCAAAAAAATGATGTGAGTGCGTCAGAGCTTCCGTGGAGACCCATGCAATCGAGTCAATGGTTGGAAAGAATTGAGGAGGGAGTGGGGCCACTCATGCCTTTATAGGGATGATGCCGTTGATGTCCGTCGACAGAGTGGGCTGCCCCAGCTGTACTACTGAAAATCTTCTGTTTGGATCCTGCTTCACCAATGGTGAAGGTTCTACAGTGTGACCTGATACCTGAGATACTCGCAAAGAAGATCTCAGAATTTTGAACATGCACATGAAAAACAATCATTCCTTCACTTGAGATTGGAGATCAGCTGCTATGTCCTATAGTGTTAAAAATGTATACTTCTATATTTTGATAAGAAACAGCAACAGGAAGTATCTGAGGTTCAAAGTGCAAGACTGTTGCTTCCATTTCGAACAATGCCTTTGTGTCTCTCTCTCTCTGCCCCCACAACTCCCTGTCACTTATGCAGTCCCTGGGGTTCTTGATAAACTGAAAGAAACCTGTCCTTGAATCAAAGAAATGTTTTGAATTCCTAGGAACAGAACTCAATATAGTGAGGAACTTTCCTTTCAATTCAGAGGACCCTGGCCCCTAATGTCATACACAACCACATTTGTTCCAAATACAAGGAGGACAGCTGAAGAGTTTCTCAAGCTACTGGGTTTCATGTCCTCAACCACAGCTGTTTTAACAATAGCAAGGTTGAAAATGAAGGAACTTCAGCAGTATCTTGCAGAATACTAGTGCCAACACATGTACCACCATTGCAGTTCCTGCGCACCAAACTCTGGTAGATGCAATCAGATGGTGCAGTGCATTTTAGTCCTACGGGAAGGAATTCCCTTCTCACAGCCAGAAATCAGTCTGGTTCTCAAAAGTGAGCAGGAACACACAGGGACTCAGTTCCTGTACTTCTTTCCACTAATATTAGAACTGAAATTATTAAGCCAGCATCTTAATGACACTTTCTGAACCTGTGACATGAAATCGGGGGTGTCCATCACAAAAGTTGACTTGTACAACAATGTTATTTTCCTAGAAATACTTCAATATCTCTTAACTGAATCTGCTAGTATCTAGATAGATAGCTGTCTTGACACAGTTATTCTTCAAAGTGAGGTTCTTCATTCTGCATTTTTCATATCTGCTCAACTTGCAACACTGCACACCCACTCACAGCTAGGTTAGGTAGGGCATCTGGATGGGAATTCAGTTAACTGCGTGGTCCCCCTAGAGAGGTTGGAAAACATCAACCTGCTGAAACTGAGAGCAGTTTATCTTTCCCTCAAAACATTTTAATTTCTAATCTGGTACAGAACACACTGGTATAGAACAGCACAGACAATATGACCTCAATGTTCTACATAACTGAAGAAGGGGGTTAAATCTTTGAAATTATGCCAGAAAAGTTTCAAGATCTGGGATGTGGCATTCAGTTCCAAAGTACACATCACATGGAAGCTGAGGGTACTAACAAATTCATTAAGCAGGATGGGTCACACTGCACATTATTGGTCTTTGGCTCAAGCGGTATTGCACTTCATATTTCAGAACTGGGAAAAAACAGAGCTGGATCCATTTGCATTTTAGGAGAACAGAAAGCTAAATGTGTACTGTGAAGCCCTGCTATACAGTGTATAGTAGAGCACTGTTCTGTATAGAATCCTATCCCTTTCAAAATGCTGTTCTACCACAGTTCAAAGGTCATGGTATGTGATTGTGCCCTTCTGTGGTACAACAGCATCCTGGAACCTCTAGAGACTGCACAAGTCAGTTTCATTCTGAAAGCCAACGAACTGATGTGTGCAAATTTCACATAATACTATACACTATAAAAAATACAGGATGAGAAACTTTATGCACAACCAGTGAGTTCTGCCACCTCGGGGTTCTGATTTCCATGGACTTCTCGAGCTTCGTTCTTGAGGTCAGAAGGAATCAAAACTCCTCTGTGGAAGAATACACTGGTTGTGCATAGTTGCCCATCCAGTATTCTCTATGTGCTAGCGGAGGAACATTCCATTATGCCCCCTCCTTCCTCTGATCCAAGAAGTGCCTTTCAAGCTCAGCAGGGAAAAGGCAGCAATGATCTTCACAGCTCTCAGTTGGAACAGACAGCCTTTGTAACACCTGACTGTCCCAACAAACTCCTTTGTCCCTTCCTCTGAGGCAGGAATGCCTGTCTATCATATTGGTGAGTGTTTCACCCAGACCTCAGATCTCTTCATTTGAAGGCTTTGTAATTTTTCAGTTACATCATCAGCCTTAATCCCTCTGTATGGAAAAAATATGTAAGAGGTAAGTAGGTAGATAGACAGACAGAGAGACAGACAAAAAAATCTTTGTTTTTTACAGGGATTAATTTACAGAACTCATGGAGCTCTATTTCACAAAGTTGTCCCATGAGGATTACAATTACAAAAAGATAATGTTTACATTCACAGCATAAAATCACATACATTTCCACCAAGGTAATAGTCAAACAAGACAATCACATACAAAAAGACTGAACTATACAACACTAAAAGTTAATTGTATAACTGTGCAATATTCTGTAAAACAAAAAAGTTAAAATCAGAGTTTTCAATAAGCTGCACAAATTGATTAGCACTTTCTGCTAATCAGTTGTGAAGATGCATAGCACTTGGCTTCAATTTGATTAGCAAAATTAAAAATACTAAAAATGTGTATACATACATTAAAAAAAAACATGTTATCCTGAATACAAATTCTTATTAAAATGAACTCTGTCTTTGTGTGGTCTGTTTCAATACACAGGTACAAGCATAATTGGCAGTACAGCCCAGGGTTAGAGTAATGAGCTGTGAATAAGCTTGGTGCATCCAGTAGACCTGGGTTTGATTCCCACAACCTCCACTAACATACTGTGTGACTCTGAGCAAGTCACTTACCTTCCCCTGAAAATAGGCAGTTGTATCTAGTGGGCCATACCTGGGTACCAAAGAATTAATAGACACCCACTTACTCCAGCAGACCTAGGTTTGATTCCCACAATCTTCACTTGCATGCTGTATGACTCTGAGTAAGTCGCTTAACCTCCACTGAAAACAGGCACTTGTATGTAGTGGGCCATACCTGGGTACCAAAGAATTAGGACACCCCACTCACTACAACAGACCTAGGTTTGATTCCCACAACCTCCACTTACATACTTTGTGACTCTGAGCAAGTCACTTAACTCCCCAACCCCCCACCCCTGTGCACTTGGGTCACTCCTGAAAACAGGCACTTGTTTCTAGGCATGTGCCATACCTGATTTACCAAATAATGAATAGGGACCACACTCACTCACAGAGCAGCAGCACTGAGGGCAACACTCCTTTCCTTCTCTGAGCTCGCCTCACTGCATGTTACTCTTTTTGCTGATCGTAGCTGTCTTCTCTGCAGTGCCACCAAACATGGGGTCCTGACAACTGCTTGGCATCAAAACCCAAAATAAACAGGTGCCAGGTGCAGACTTGATATGCAGCATCCGGGGGGGGGGGTGCACAATTAGAACAAAAGAACGAGTGGAAGAACGACTTGAGAAGCCAGAGAGACTGGCTGTTTAACTCCCCCTCCAGTGCTCAGGTGTTTTGGTGGTGCTGCTTCTAGTATACTGTAAGAGACTCACTGCCGTGGCCCCAAATGCCGGCAATCGCTCCCAGTAGTGCTTTGCAATATCGTAAAACACTACTGGGAGCGACTGCCAGCATTCGGGGCCATGGCGGTGAGACTCTTACAGTATACTATTGACAGCTGAGGAGAACGAGGGAGGCTTACAAAATGGATTGCATTTTTTTGCAATCCAAAGTAGAAATACATTGCATGAGCAGCCGGGTCGCATCGCAAAGTGCGATGTGATACCAGCTATTTAAAACCCTGTTAAAAGTTACTGATGAAGATACTCATGAAATGAATAACCCAAATTGAGTATTAGCTTCTGATCATTTCTATGATCAAAGCATTTTAAAAAGATTTTAGTTCATCAGTATTCCACGTTGTTGGTAACAATTCACTACAAATGCTGGTAATGTAATATCCAGAAATTTTGCTACTTGAATTTAATATTTTGGTATATTTAGTCTACTATGTTTTATAACTCTTGGGTTATGTCCATGGCATTGTGCAGCAACATTTTCCACAGGTGGCTCTTTTGTTTGACTCTGGATCCTCTTGAAGGCCACCACTGCACTCAGCTTTTTTCTTCTCTGACTGAAAGAGTCCCAATTTAATCTGTGGTACCTTGAGCAGTGATGCTATTAAAGGGACACCCTAGTACATATCAAGCCATTCAATTAAATGTTATATCCAGTTTATTTAGTAATGTAACGTTAGAATTGTGATAAACAACACTACTGCACTCTAACAAGGGGAGCAGGGATTGCTGTACAATTGTTTTCCTTATATCTTTCAAAATCACAAGTACCTAGTGTTGTAGCACTCCCAGTATAATATTCACTTTGCTTACTGTTTTACTAATATGATTACCAAAAGTGAGAGAACTGTCAGTTTCAACCCTATATTTATTTATAGGTATCAGAATTTACCAATTTTGTAACTTGATCTCCAATTCAGGTTTTGAGTTATGTTTTATGTTATTTTAAAAATGCATCACTTGAGCAGTTTTTGCACTTAAAAGGACACTGTCAAACCCCATTAGGCCTCAAACTGTCCCTAGATTGAAAAGAACATGTTATGATTGCTCACATTTTGTAGAGATTGCTGATGTAGCTGGTAGTTTGAGTCAGATTTCTTTTTTCCTATTAAAAGTTAAAAAAAAAAAAAAATGCTGCTCACCATACTGGCATTACCACACAAAAACATGTTTGTTTTCATTCTTTGATCAACTTCCACTGCATCTTTCCTGGACTTCAGAACACTACTAACACAATTTAGCCACTCATGAAGCTGTGGGAGGATAGGAGGCTATTGCTTCATCAATGGTTGCACTGTTTGGGGGTAATTCAGGATGTATGCAATAAAAGCAGATCAAGGATTTCAAGGAAAGCAATGTTTGGTATAATTGCACCATTCCCATGCATTTAAGTTCTACTAAGAAAGGAAGTAGACCAAACAGACAACAATGTCAATGAGTTTTAGAGAAGGTAAACAATCATAAAATGTAGGGTTTTAGCAAGAAATAATATGATGCAAACAGAGTTGGCAGTGTCCCTTTAAAACCATTTTAGACTTAGTGAACCATTGTTGCAGAACGTCAAAGTCATTTTGTACTTTGTACCCCATTTCATTGATACTATTCACTCTACCAACAAGAACTGTAGCATCAGCATACAATCTAATGTCACAGTTGGTTATAAATCGCAGTAGGGGATTTACATAATCAAAAACAAAACAGGGACTAGAACTGATCCTTGGGGTACTCCTCTAAACAGGGACCCTGGATTTGAGGATGTATTGTCAACTGTCACTTGCTGGTTTTTATCCACTAAATAAGAATGGAACCAATGTATAACCTGAACAGACATGCCTATCTGCTGGAGTCTTACAAACAAAATGTGATAAACAACTAAATGAAAGGCTTTGGTGGCAGCCTGCAGGAATGTTACCCTTCAGGAAGTGTGCACGGCTTCTATCTGGTCCTCCAACCACACCTTTGTATCCCATTACTGCACAGATACACAGTCCAGAAGTGATGCTAGGTGTGGTACCTCAGTACACAAGAACCAAATACAAAGAGTTACACCATCACGGTTTTATGTGTTAACTTGAGTGTGAAAGAAAAAAATGAAACAAGGACATCATTTGCCCTGGTGTTTGCTTCATTGTTTCCATTAATGCAAAAATAAAAAGAAATTACCAATACTAGGACATCCTCTTGAACTAAACCTGACACAAATGTGGAAAATATTTGCATGCTTTTATGCATTAAACCATTTAAGTCCCATGTCATATTGATGAAATGTTTTTGATAGATGTAGATAATGGTTGCACATGTAGCAAAAGAAAGAAATACTGTATAGGGGTTGCCATGCTGCTTTTGGTTATATCTGCTTTCAAAGTTGTAGTTGCATATCTGATTGGCTCAGGACAAAAGCAGTTGAAAATTTCAATAAAAAAATAAGACTTGCCAGAAAGCTATTCAACAAATTCAAACGTACATGAAGAATGACAAGGGCTTTAATAGAAAGAAACCGAGAAACCAAAGACAAACAGACATGTACATAAAGTGCCTTAAATGATGTCAATGGCTGCTGCAATTGCGGGAATTAATTTCTGCAGTGCCATCCTGTATATGCTTTAGCTGGTTATGACATTTCATTTCATTGTATTCCATTTTTACTTATTATACTGGTAAACCTTAATGGGCAAAAATCCTTTCACATAAGTGCCCAGTGAAAAAGACAAGCAGTTGGGTACAGATGACACAGAGAGAACAAAACTATATGGGAGACAGTAATTCGTACAGTAAATGACAGGTACACAAGTGCAACAGACCTCTTACTGGGGTATTCATAACATTTGCAGATAGACTGAATAGCGAGGTACTGTGCACATGCTTTTTTAAAACTGGAGATGGATGTCACTGCAGTTATGGAGGTACACATCTTGCTGCACCACCACATGGCCCTGTAAGGTAGAGATCTCTGACCTAGTTTGCAGTTCATTCTTGGGTAACAAATGAGCGACCCTCAGAGGATCTAGTGATCCTATTTTTTACTAGTTCAGGGAAGATTTACTGGATGCCATGGGGGACTTGGCCCAGCGCTACTTTCTGTGGGAAGGTGAGAGCAAAGAGTTTTATTCAAGATTTAAGTGACAGGCACGAAGCAGAGGCAAGGAGGTGACAGTGACAACTACAGGTAGGAAGGCTGGTTTAAAATCTACAGTTTGAGCTGTAAAGTACACTTACCCTTGCCAGAATGGATTCCTTAACAGAGGAGAAATCTAGATTTAGTAGTTGCCGTATTGGTCCTTGCAAGAACAGATCCAGAAGCAAATGATTTGATACCTTTTAATGGACCAACATAGATGTAACAACGAACAAAATTCACTTAGCTTCGGACACCAGTTGCCCGTCAAGAAGCCTAATGGCAGTTGTTTAGAAAAAACAATACTTTTAACAGAAGGACTGGTTGGTCCGAAAGCTAGAGCACTTTGTTCTTGTTGTTATATCTATGTTGGTCCATTAAAAGGTATCAAATCATTTGCTTCTGGATCTAACAGAGGAGTAAATTAACAAGTCATTCTCGATAAGGGGCAGTAGTAGACCATTGGAAAGAATTTTCATAGAGTCGGTTATAAGGCATTTTTTTATTCTGGGTAGCAGTCCCAGCTGTTGGAGTTTTTTTGCGATGTAAGGCTGAAAGGAAAGGTAGTTGTAAAGGATGACTCCTGGGTAACGGAATTCAGTGACATTGTTTATGAGGTCCTGAAAATAGCATAGCCTTAGGTTTTTTTCAGTGTTGAGGAACAGTCTGTGTTGCTGAAACCAGCTCTCCATGGAGGAGAGGTCTGATTGTAGGATTTTGTTTATGCTACTAATATCTTTCCCCTCTCAGAAGATGATGGCATCAACAGCGTAGAGGACCATACCAGTGTGGGAGCAGGCTATTGGTACAGATTTAATAAATAGTGAGAATAGGAGAGGCCCAAGGATTGATCCTTGGGGTACTCCACAAGTAACCTTAACTGGGTCAGAGAGGGCATTGTGGAGGTTTGTCCTCTGTGCTCCATTTCCCACGTAGCTTCTGAACCATGCTACAGCATTGGGGGAAAGTTAAGTAGAGCCAGGGTATCTAGAAGGAGTGGATGGTCAACTAGATCGAATGCCTTGGTGAGGTCAACAAATATGCAGCCTAGGTGGTTACCTGCATCCAAGGCATTGAAAGCAGAGTTTGTGAATGTCAGCAGGGCTGTCTCTGCATTGCGCCAACTTTCAGAAGTCATGTTGTGCAGGAGTGAGAAGGCTGTTTTGTGTTAGGAATTTCAGTGTTTGGTCAAAGACTAGGCATTCTAACAGTTTGGATAGAGGATGCAGAAGAGAACTGGGTCTGTAGTTAGAAGACAGGGTCTTGGGGCCAGATTTGTGGATGGGCCTAATAACCGCCAGCCTCTGGATGTCCGAAAGGACTCCAAATCTGACGGTGAAATTAAAAAGCTTTGTGATTTGTTCTGCAAGAATCTTACTCCCAAGTTTTAAGAAATGGTAGTCCAGTTCATCAGGCCCATTGAGGGGTTTAGGGTTCCATTTTGTAATGTATTTAAGAACTTCCTTTTTGGTGAGGACCCCTGAAATAAAATTTAGGGTGAGTGCTAGTTTGAGGGAGACTGGTGCAAGTCAGAGTTGTGGAGAAGGGGTGTTGTGAGACCCTGTACTTGAAGCGGTCCCTAGATTGTATATTGAAGTGGTTAGCTATTAAACCCAGGCCTTTACCATGTTACCATCAACCCTGAGGGTACGGAACTCCCTAGCAAGGTTGTCCCCGGTTAGTTCTTTGTAAACCTGCCAGACGTTTTTGGATTAGGCACATTTTGTTTCTTGACATGCTTTATAATAGAAGGATTTGGCATTTCTGACTAGGGTTTTACACTAGTTCCTTGCGATTTTGTATTCTAGCAAATCTTGGGGATTCCTGGTTGATTTATATCTTTTTCAAATTTTGTCCCATAATAGGATAATGAACAGGATAACTTATTTATTCTATTACTGCTGCCATATATTTAAGAATGTACTTGTATCAGAACATAGCCTTGAAAACTTGTTCAGGTACATCAGAAAATTGGGAATTTCAAAAACTAGTAAATGTCTTTAAAAATGAAAGTCTGAGTCCACCCTCTCATATGGTTCGTTTGGCTGCAGTTTTAGCCTATAAGTCAAACTAGGGAAAAATCTATTACTTCTAATGAAGTTCACAAAAAGTTTATTTAAAGGTTTAAACATTTAGCCTCCTATTACACAACGCTGCACCTCATGGGATTTGAACTTGGATATTTCTCAACTCATGAAGGAGCCTTATGGGCCCTTGGCCAGTTACGAACTACAACTCTTCACTTGGAAAGTGGTCATTTTGGTAGCCATTACCTCAGTCAGACGAGTAAGTGAGCTTCAGGCTCTTTCCATCCTTCCTGACTTCTTTATGTCTCCAAAGGAAAAACTAGTTCAGAGGACATATATAAAGGTTTTACACAAGGTAGTATCTGAATTGCATATGAATGTGTCTTTAACACTTCCTGTGTTTTTCCTTAAATCTCAGACAGTTCCAACCAAGAGAAGCAACTCTCCAAAGGGTGGAAGTTTAAAAGAGCACTCAGCTAATACATAAACTATACCGAGTCTCTCTGGGATGAACTTTACCAGTGGTTTTGTAACTTATAGAGAGATTGCCAAAGGTCACCAAGCAGCAAAAAAATGAATTTTCTGCTGGCTGGTATACTGTTTTTCACACTGCTATATAATATCTGGTAGAGAACCTCCCACTGGTATCAACAGTCCATTCTATCAGGAGCACAGCTACTTCAGTGGCAGCCTGTAGGAAATGAAAATTATGTACTCACCGTAATTGTTAATCTTCCAGAATAACTTCACCATTCATTCATACTAATGGGTCTAATCTGGAGACTCCAGGGCCCCATGGGAGCAACGTCTTGTGCAGCTTGAAGGGGACTGATGGTGCCGACGCCACCCATGAGGCTGACATACTGACATTGTGCATATGAGCCAGCCAACGTCTTTCGGATGAAACGTTAAACCGAGGTCCCATCTGCCTGGATTGGTGGTAGTTCAGGTGGATGTTAAAGATCCCATGGCACTTACTGAAAAGGGTAGGGGAATTTCCCCAGTGCCCTGGCCAAATTTCCCTCATTCACTAAAAAAATTACCACCAACAGCTTAATCTGGTTTGAGGTCAGTTGGCATTCATCTGTATCCCCTTCCCCCAGGTTGTGCCTGAAAATAGGCAGGATTTGTCTAGTGCACTTACCCGGTCAACAAAAACTAAATAAAATAAATAAATAAATAACTGACACTGGCTCTCTCCCTTCCTCAGCTCTGTTTGCCAATAGAAGAAATCAAGTGGGGAAGAAAAGAGAGGGCTATAGATTCCATATCCCAAAGGGATAGGAAAAAGATATAGGATATTAAAATAATAAAATAAAATCTGACTACCAACGTAGATGAAATAAGGGTTGGGCCTACAGGGTGGCACAAGGGTATCAGTTGTAAGAGCCAGAGCCTATTATCAGCTACTTGGACAAGAAGGGTAGCGGTAAGAGAAAGGAGCAGCCATCCTGGCATATGGCTCTGGCTTGTATGCAGGGACCCAGAAAAAGATCTCAGTTAATTAAGGTGGCATCAAGCTAACATAAATAATAAACTTTCTACTCCCAAAAGGACTGCATAAATTTAGTAGGGTAAAAACCCTAAGGCTCCCAAGAGGAGCAAAACAACAAGTGTAACTGGAAAGAGTCTTGGAGCACAAACACTATCTTCTTACCGCTCCAAAGGAGCGAGACGGTAACAACTCGAAAGTGAACTCTACCCATATGAGGAGTGAAGCACAGGAAAACATACTCCAAGAAACTGAGGAGTATGGCACAGAAAATCCTAAGTACCTGCCTCTCCCTGTAATACAGGAGACCAGAAAACAGCTGCACCTTGCCTCATGTGCCACACACTTTTCACATGCCACAAGGTTGATAAGCGAGGACAAGGTGAAGCCAAAGTCACGGCAGCAACAACAGGAATATTCCTACAAGACAGCCTTAGGAGGGAGAGGGAGGACTATTAAGGCAGATGGAGAGGAAATGACTTCCAAAGGATGTTTTTTTTTGGGGGGGGGTGGGAAGAGGGTATGGAGACCCTCAACCCATTTTAGGTTTCTTTGTTCTGGGAAAAGAATGTTCCAACTTCAGAAAGGAAGAAGCAAAAAAAAAACACCTCCCAAGAGGGACTGGCAAGAAGAATGCCAATGTTTTGAGGCACAACAGGGTGAGCGGCCCAGAGGCCCTGGTTCTTACCTGAGCAGGGGATGGTGGGCAGATGTGTGACTGAATGGTGAAGATATTCTGGAAGATCAACAATTGCAGTGAGTGATGGACTTCTGGCTGGGCTTCCAAGCAGCATGGCGGTATAAATGCAGAGCTCCACTACACCCCCAGCTAATCTTCCCGATTTGACATTCTTAACAACAAACAAATTAAAATAAACAAGATCCAGATATCGGGGACATATGTAAGAAGCAACTTAAAGAAGAAAAGTAAAAGAAACAGTACAACTACGGCCAGCAGTAAGCAGAATTAAATCGAACAGCAATGTCGGCCCAGGAGCCCTCTGATTCTGAAAACTCTCAAGCGCCAGCAGAACGGCAGGACCAGATGACCATACCAAATAACAAAGTGAGACATAAACGCATAAAGTTAGATACTATATACAAGGAGCTATTATCGTTTCATGCAGAAATTAAAGATCTTTACGTAGAGCTTCACAGAGACGTAATGAGCCTGGAGCAACGAGCTGATGCATCGGAGAGACAGGTAACAGCAGTAGAGAACAGAGTAGACGACATGGAGAATACAGTTCAACTCTTACAAGATCAATGTGTACAACTGCAAGAAAAACAAGATGATCTAGAAAATAGAGCTCGCAGAAAAAACTTAAGATTATATTGCATTCCTGAAGGCTCAGAAGGTCAGGACATTACTGAGTTTACTATTACTTTATTCAAAACAGCTCTTGAATTGCCCTCTGATATTCAATTATCATTAGAAAGAGAGTTCACCATGCACTGGGCCCATCGCCTACAGATCTGAATGCTAGGCCTCGATCTATTATTATGCGCTTTCTAAGCTATGCAGTCAAGGAGACAGTATTAACAGCAGCATGGCGAAAAGGCAAGGTCTTTTATGGGCAAACCCATTTCTATGTAGATAATGACTACGCTCCACAAACTATGCATACTCGCAGAGCATATGCAGACATCTTACCAGCTTTGAAGGAGGCAGCCATCAGATTTACAACACCGTACCCAGCCAGACTTGTGGTGCAACTGCCATCGGGAAGGAAGGAAGGAATTTCATACTGCAGAAGAGACCAGAGAGGAGCTCCTTAAAGCGAGAATTCAAATAAAAACAAAATCCACGTTGGGATTGCAGAGAGCTGACCCACCACACTGGCAAATGGTGAATTTGGGCAGAGCATGGAATGGTGGAGAGATAGCAAAGAGGGGAAACATTTCCAATCGCCTGGAAAATTTTCACCAATCGGCAAGGGGAAGAACCTGACTGACAGAAGATGAAGATTGGCTTCGGATTTCTCGAGGGTCCTCTGGATACAGGTCTCTGAAAGACTGATGAGAGGGACTGGGAATTAAGTTATCTGAACTGGAATCTTTATTAGACGACAACTCCTCACAGGAGGTTGGACAGAGAAAAGGAACGCTTAATAAGTTTACCTGCAGAAAACTCTGCCATAACAATGAAACAAGTAAAACTTTCGATCTGGCTGTTCGAACTGGCCCTGACGATTGCTCTGAAGGAAGCAATGGATATAACTCTAAAGAGCAGATTATTGAGGGCTGTTTGATTTGTTTTCAGGGCTAAATTGATATAAGGGCCTAAGAAAAGCTGCCCTAGTTGTATACTACAGAATTTAGTTAATAATAAAACAAACAATATACTTTGCGGGGGGGCATCTCCAGACCTAACAGAGGAGCCCATTTCAAATCAATGACAGACAGGCAGGATATTTTGAGTTAACAGTTTGATTTTTATTTAGCTTGTCTGCACATTTTCTTTTATTTTTATTAGGGAAGCAGTATATCTCCAGGAGGCCTGGGCATTTGGTGTTACCAGATATCCTCCGGTGACCTCAGACTATCAGGAGGCACACTTAGGGAGGAAGTTTTTAGACTTCCCTACCTTGGATGTCAATATTATTTGGAACACAGTGTATGTACATAGTTATCAAGAAAAAGGTCAGACATATACTGATAATTTGCTTCAGATTTCAAAAAGTTTGATAAGATCACAGCAGGAGATGTTTAAGAATAATCTAGACGGGAAAGGCATAAAATATTTCAAAAAAAGTGGCATTCAGAAAGATGGCTCATGGGGGGACATCAGTATGATGATCCTTCAAGAACTGGATTATTAAGATGGGGACAACAGGAGAGAATATGTTTCCATAAAGGAATAAGATGGCTACTCAGATAGTAAAAGCACTCTCACTTAATATAAATGGGCTTAACAACCCCATCAAAAGGGCCAGACTGTTCCAATATATTAAGAAACACCCCAGTGATTTTTATTACCTCCAGGAAACATACTTAACAGATACCGAACATGCAAAATTGAATTGGAGGGGCAGGTTTTGGGTATATGCGTCGTCCTTCCCTAACGGGAAACAACGAGGAGTAGCCACTTTAATATCTAGGACCTCTCCTTTTCATTTAGAAACACAGTGCGTAGACTCAGAGGGAAGGTATATAATCTTAAAAGGTACCCTTTATGGGACAAAGGTCACGTTAGTGAACGTGTATTTTCCCCCTCTTACATCAGTTTGTCTTCTTAAAAGATTTTTTGCAAAGCTTCTAGACATTATGCACAGCTGTTTTATAATAGGGGGAGATATCAATTTAACTTTGACACCTCAGTTGGACTCCTCTGTGCCTTCCAAATATAGGCTAACATCAGCTCAAAGATTATTTATCCCTCAACTTAGGACATTGGGTCTAATCGATGTATGGAGACATTTTTATCCTCTTTCTGGGGGATATACATTTTTCTCCCCTAGATATAATTCTTACTCAAGATTGGACTACTTTTTCATTTCAAAAGAACATTTGGACTGTTTACAAGATTTAACTATAGGACCTAGATTTCTTTCTGATCATCCCCCCTATTTTTGAGGCTAGATTTTAAAATACCAAGGAAATCCACTGGGTGGTGCCTGAATACATCCTTTCTAAAGGATAGAGCTTTTAAGGACAGCTTTAACTCAAAAATATCTCAGGTTATTGCATAAAATTCATCCCAGAAGACATCCAATACAATTGTTTGGGATACTCTGAAGGATGTGATCAGGTTGGGCGATAACCGCGTATTCAGCATACAAGTAGAGATATTGGGAAACACAATATGGTGAATTACATGAGAAATTAAGAGAAATACAAACAAAGTTTACCCCTATTACTACAGAGGCCCAAACCCAGATTAATCAGACAAGGGCTGAGCTCCAGAAACTTTTAGATGAAAAAACACAACAGGTACTTTTTTTACTTGAAAACATATAGGTATGAGGGAGGGCCAAAAGGGGTGAGAAATTTAGTCCGGAGGCTTAGGGGACATAGAACAGCCACAATCATAACCCATTTAGTGGATCCGGAGAGAAAAACAAGAGCTTTTAATTCACAGCAAAAAATGCAATTGTTCCAGAAATATTATAGGCAGCTATATGAGAAACCACAAGATTCAGAATTTAACAAAGTTGAGGAATTGTTCAACCCTTACATTAAGAAAGCTAACTAGGGAAATGGAAATCAGATTAAAAGCCCCTATCAGATCAGAGGAAGTCAGACGGGCTATAAAGGAAAGTAAATCATTAAAAAACCCTGGCCCAGATGAATTTCCGTCCCAGTGGTACAAGACTTTTAGTAAACAACTGATCCTCTTACTACTAAAGGCATTTTTAGAAATTCAACAGGAGAGTCCACCTCCTCCTTCATGGGATTACACTAATATTTCAACTATATTAAAAGAGGGCAAACCAGCAGATCTGCCTACTTCATATAGGCCAATATCCATATTAAACATGGACTACAAGTTATTTATGTCCATATGGGCACAGAGACTGGAGGAACTGTTACCCTATTTGATTAATTCAGATCAATCTGGGTTCATTCGAGCCAGAGAAACCACAGATGATATATGTAGAATGATCCATTTGTTGGACCACTTAAATCAGAGACAGACACAGGCAGTGTTGCTCAGCCTTGACGCAGACAAAGAATTTGATCGCGTCAGTTGGCCTTTTTTATGGGAAACTCTGAGCAAGTCTGGATTTCCTGGGGAATTCTCTAGCATGATACAGAGAATCTATACCTCTCCGAAGGCATATGTTAAAGTGAATGGACAGTTATCGTCAATGATGCAGCCGGGAAGGGGAACTAGGCAGGGTTGCCCACTTCCCCCTTACTGTTTGCCATATATATTGAGCCATTGGCTGAAGCCATAAGGCAACATCCTAATATTCAGGGGGTCCCTATAGGAGGGAGGGATTTTATCATATCATTATATGCAGATGATGTATTATTAACACTCCTAGAACCAGAAAAGTCCATTCCTGCTACTTTACAAGTGATAAATAAGTTCTCAGAGATAGCCGGATACAAAATAAATATACAAAAAACAGAGTTATTATCTTTAAATTCTATCCCCTCTCAGTCTCTGAAGAACCAGATCCCTCTGAAATGGAGAAATAATAAATTAAATATTTTGTAAATATTCCCCAGAAATTGGAACATTTGGAACTGTTTAATTTAGAGCCCCTATCGATAGAGATAGAGAATTTAGTCGGGAAATGGACACATCAGGTATTCTCTTTTTCAGCTCGAAATCAAGCTATTCGGATGACCTTATTTCCTAAGATATTATATTATTTCCAGACTTTGACGATTATTCCATCACAATTCTACTTTGCATCCTGGGCTTGAATCTTTTTGAGATTTGTGTGGGCAGGACAGCAGCCTAGGGTCAGATGGTCTCTCTTACAGTTACCAGTGGCAAAGGAGGGGTGTAATCTTCCAAACCTTAGAGATTACCATAAGGCAGTAACACATAAAATAGTGATGACATGGCTGAATCCTCAGGTAGAAAAAACATGGAAATTTATAGAATTTATACTAAATGATTTAGTAAATATTATCCCTATTATATTTGCCCCCCAAAACACTTATCCGCAGTTACAAAACTTTACATTTGGAACCTTTTAATAGGTTAAAGGCTTGGTTTCAGCTAAGGGTGTCTACTACATTAACTGAAGATTTTGGTTATTTTAAACTAATAGGTACAGAAAGTGTATCTTCGGAGATAGGAGCTGTTCGGGTCCATCAAGAATGGCAGAAAAAAGGTCTGCTTTTGTTATATCAATACCTAGATGTAAATGGAGAATTGCCTTTTGCCACACTACAGGCAAAATATTAACTTCCTCATACACACCATTATAGATATTTACAGATTCAGTCATTTATACAGAAAAAATTAGCATTAAATAATCTGCCCTCTCTCATACCTATGTTGATGTCCCTTGTAAGGGATGCTACAGAAGGCAGGGAACAAATTCATTTAATTGGACAAATATATAAAGCAATAAGCGATTTTTGGAAGGAATCCACTGAAGATATCTTAGGGAGATGGAATAGAGAATTAGGGACTCAGATAACTTATGAGAAATGATTGAAACCTATTCCTCACTCAATGAAAGTATCACAGTCATCATACTGGTCAGAATATATATGAAAATGTTGTAGTAGATATTTTTATATCCCTGACAAAATTGCTAAATTTGTATCTATGAGGTATGGCTTTTGTTGGAGAGAATGTGGAGAAAAAAATGAAATATATAACCCATATTTTTTGTACCTGTCTGAAAGTTACTCAATACTGGTTAGATATAGAGAAGAGTATACAAAATATTGTAGGACCAGAAATTAATTTATCCAATCAGATGATTTTGCTTTATATTGGGGAAGACAGAAAAGTTCCACCAGATGGAAGTAAGTTATACCTGTACCTGGCAGCAGCTAAAAGGGTTATAACTCGCCTATAGCAAACGGCTAAAGTACCCACCTTCTCTGATTGGCATTTATTGATGACTGAGATATATTATCTAGAGAGAATAGTAGCTTCTAGAGCTGGAAGGATGTCATGATTTGAGCTCCAATGGAGACCATGGGTTTTCTATATCTCACCTCTAGATGAAACATTTGTTCCCTGATAGAGCCATTTGAAAGTGACCAATTTTTGTAAGATATGAATTTTGATCAAGTGTCATTTGATATATAACAGAATGATGTTACAGAAACATGAATTGCCAACCCGAAGAACATTCCATGTATTGTAAGACAAAAGAGCAATACTGTATAGATGAACTACTGCTGTCATATATATATATATATATAATATATATATATATATACACACACACACACATATATATACACATACATATATACATATATATAAAACTATATAAAAAACAATAAAAAATAAAGAATATTAAAAAAATAATAATTACAGTGAGTATGTAATTTTCGTAGCATTGAGGAATCAATCTTCACCACTCATTCACACTAATGTGTCAGAGTACCAAGCTTTCTCAAAAAGGGAAGAGTTGGTTCACCCTGAAAGAAGATATACCTCAGCCCTCTGCATGGAGAAGAACTACCTGAGGGCAGGGACTCCTTACAAGTCCAGTGTTAGACCTGAGACTGGTCAGGGGCAGGTGGAGGCTTCCGTGGCTAAGGAGCAGATGGGTGCCCCAACAGCTCACACCTGACCCTATGGGAAAAGAAGCGAGTCCCCTGGAAAAACAAGTTGAGCAGTTTATGCCAGGCCAGAGGTGCCAACCTGGAAAGGCAAAGCCATACTGTCCACTGAATGCAGATTGCTGTTTCTACCAACCAGGAAGCTACCTCATTGGCATTGTACAACACCCTTGATTCGTACCTATTGAGCTTTAGGCCCTGGACAGAAAGGGCACTGGCTTGTTAATCTAACTTGAGGTCAGGCATTGCAGCTTGGGCTTGATCTGGCTGCAGGCATAGGTGCTTATTATAAGTTACCGTATGGGCCTGGTGTGCAGCAATACACATGATGGTGCATGCCACGATGAAAACCCTCCACCTCTAGGCATCTGTCTCTGTAGAATCAGCCACGGAATGTGAATCACATACAGTACAGGGCATTTAGGCTCAGTGGGGGATTTGCTGTACCAGAATTCCAGAAGTGGTGTGAGGTATACTTCCTGCAGATCACGCTGAAGCAGAATACCTGCATTGGACATGCTTTGGGGCTGGAAAAGGGGAAAAAAGGATGGAGCCAGACAGTCCTGGATGCCTCCTCAAAGACTCAAGGCCAAGGAGGGATGACAAAAGAGTCATCACTGAAACACCAAAGGAATCTCAGTGACAAGGATGCAGGACTGCAGCTTACAAAGGATCCTACGTTCAGCTTCTTCAGCATCCTCATGAGGAACTTCTGATATACAGTGTACTTGGAATCCATGGACATGTGGAGGTTGAAGTCTTCATATTCTGATGAGGAAGTAGGAGAGGGAGGAGCTGGACACAGGAAATGGTGGAGCCGAGGGCAGAGGACTGACCTGGACCCATTCTGACTGCAACTGAAATTCATGGAGAACACCAGCCATCCTCCCGTACTGGTGACAGGTGATGGGACCAAGAGAACCCATAGTACCTGGTAGCTAGGGGAGGGGTAGCAGAGGTCTGAGAGGGATAAAGAAGCCAGAGTATCCAGGCTGTCTGTCAAGGTCGCAGGAGTTCCCAGGGGATCTCTCCCAGTGGAAAGACCTGGTGAACCCACCTGAGTGGAGCTGACCAACCTCGATAGTGCGACCCAGATGGTGCTCTTGTGGGGAGAACCCCCCATTCCCCCCCCACAGGGCAGATCTGGTCCTCACCAGTGACAAAGTCAGATGGTTCTGGGGAGAAATTGATTGCTGGTTACTGTCAGGACCCTGGCCAGTGCTGTCTCCAGCATCAGTCGCATGGCCAAGCAGTAGGCTCGGTGGTGGGGATCATTCCCTCACCAGGGCCAATGCCATCCCCTGAGCTGAGCATGCCACCTGAGCCAGAAGAACTTAAGGAGCAGCCCCTGCCCCCAGCCCACAAACAGCACTTTAAACTGACCCAGCACCACAAGTGGCACTGGGTCCTGACCTAGAATTCGAACCAGCCCCTGCAATGCTCCCACCCTGGCCCCAGGGATAACAACAAGGGTGACACTGTCACCGGTGTCACACTTGGAACTGGGCCCAGGGTCAGTGCTATCACCACCATCCACATCCCTGTGTCTAAGGTTGATGCCCTCATCCTCCCCCATGCCACAAGGGTACTTGAGGGCGATGACAACCACCTCAGATTCAGGGTCGAGGGCAGTTTTAGAGCTGAACCTGCTCCTGACACCACAAATGGTGCCTGAAGGGGACCCAGACTCGCAGTCAGCACTGCCCCACTCACTGGTACCATGGGCAGTACCAGAAGACGGGGCAGCACCAGGTTATGATACTGAGGTGCTCACTAGTGTAGACCAAGCATACAGCTTTGGTGTCACCACCAGGGGCATCTGCTGTCCAGGGCAGATGGACTGAGGGTGTGTGCTCAGCCGACCCTTCGGAAGAAGTCACTGTCTACCAGACCCCTCAAGGACCTCTGACATCTCAGTGAGCACAGGGAGGATCCTGGACTTCCTAAGTACCAGAGGTACTGGGAAGTGGCTTAGGGGAGGCCCTAGAAACCTCATCTTGGCATTACAGGTGTGATACCTGCCTCCAAAAATGGGAGGCAAATGACTCTACTTTAATGTGTGGAATTCAAGGATATGTTTGTCCATGGAAAAGCAGGTGTAGCACCAGTCCCTATCACAGTCAGGGTCGAGGCAGGTATGGCATTTCAGATGCCAGTCTGATGCTGCAAGAGGTTCCCCACGGGAACTCCTCCCCCCTCCCCTCGAATGACCCTGGGCTCATTCCCAAACCCAGGTGTCTGAATTTGCAAGCGGTAATTCTGCCACTGCATGGATGGGCCAACGGGCTATCTGTTAAAAGTGGTAATCAGATCAAAATATCAGTTTGAAGAACTATAATTCAAGGTAGCTAATGTTTTCTTCATGAACAATTGACAAAGTATGTTAAAGATTTTAAAATATATTCCCCTTTCCAGTATGGTTTTGAAGGGGATATAGTACCACAATGGTCTTGCTCAGGTTTACAAATGACCTACATAAAGCTGTGTATTTATTACTGTCATGCTTTCCTACAAGATTCTTATCCCATCGTGCCAGTGACTGACAAGGACTCGATGGAACCAGAGATTACTGACTTTCCTCAATTAAAAAGGGATATGTCAGATGGCCAGGAGAGGGTACAGATAGAGATCCTGAACTTTGACAAACAAGTTCATGGGGTTAAGGTTTATACCTTCTCCTATTTAAAGACAGTCTACATGCAGCAATTTCATGTTTCTTTGACTTCTTACAAGTAGTACAGGAATGCTTGTGCTTCTATGGGAAGGATAATCAAACCCACAGGTAAATTGAGGTTGAACACAGAATGAAGCAGTTACCCTCTGGTAATCATTTGGGCTCCGGTTAGTCCACACGATGACTAACAACTAGAGGTCATCCACACTGACGGAAGGGGGGGCCTGGGAAACTCATTTTTTCAGTCTTTATTGACTGGTCCATGCTTACAGACAACATATATAAAATAATTTTTACAGGCTGGCCCAGTAGCATAGAGAGCTGAGGCGCCTACTAGCACCTTACTTCTTACTATGCCAGTGACCCGAAGTTGGGAACAAGCTCAGGTCACAGGAGGTTGGCCAGGAGGGGGAGATTGCATGTCTGGAAGACAGCTCTCCTCTCTCGGGGTGGGGAGGTTTGTCTGCTCGGCCCTTGGCTGCCCCCAGTTGGAGCACCAGCAGCTAGAGTGGCAAGATAGGAGGGGCCACAGTTACACAGCAAGTGTGCACCTCCACTCACATGCACATACATGACACTGTGGCTGGAGAACAAGGAGAGAAAATGGAAACTTGGTCGGCATGCGCTACATGAAGCCCTGCCTGCCTACCTCCTTCCCCGTGCTGTCGCCTGTTCTCTGGCCCAACAATCTGGATGTGGGTTTCTGGGTGGGGGGAGGATGGCCCTCCCTTTCCCAGCCCCACCATGGGGGGGGAATCCATGAGGGATCTAGGGTCCAGGGACCAGGGGCAGACAGTTGCCATGTGTGAGCAGGCGGGGACAGGAATGAAAGCCCATCTGTGCCGAACAACGAGGAGAAAAAGATGATGAAAAATTAAAAAGAATTTTCACAAAACTACAGTAGGGAGCAGTCACAATGGACCTTTTGCTCATCTTCTACCCTAACACCACAGTATTTACCACAGAACTATTAAAACAAAGTTCACGGATGTGAAGAACGCAATTGCCCTATATCATACTAGAGACACAGCTTTAATGGATATACTATGGTATCCCTAAACTCAGTAACCTGACTCTCAGGATACCAACCCCACTGGCCCAAACTCCAGCCTGCCAAATCAATCAGGTGCCCGAAAATACAATTTAGGGCATCTGACTGAAAAATCACAAGGCATATAGGGGGCTTGCCCCCTCCGAACCCCCCACACCCCCTGTAACTAAAATATCTAACTCTGAGGGGGAGCAGACCTTAGAGTTAGAAATAAAATGGTTATGGGGTAGGATTAGTAAAACAGATCTCGCCTGCAGCGCAGATAGAACCCGCGCCACACAAGTCGCCATGGTGTAGTCAGCAACACCAGCGGGGCAGCTCAGCCAGCCTTCTGATTCTTCGTGCCTTTCAATGCTAGGGACAGGGGTAAGGTAGCAAGCCATCAAATCCACTACCTTACCCCTGTCAATGTCCCTCAGGATTCCTTATGCCGGGATGCTCACTGTCGTGATACTGAACCTATCGGGCAATACTGCCCAGGCAGGTCAGTGTCAGGATAGTGAGCCTCGGCACTGCAAAGGGTACCGCTTTAATTCTATTAGAAACCAAATTCATCTTATACGTAACCATTTTTCTGATCTAAGATGATAATAAGAATAACATGTAAATCCTGTATGTGAGGAACAATACCTAGATAACAAGATGTTGTCTTAAGCAGCCTTATCAGAACAGACAAGCTTTTTATATTTCCTAATTGTTTCCGTTTTTTGCAATGAAGTTGGCAACCACATGCAATAGCTCTGGAACTTGAGCATATATGAGCCTAAAGACCAGAGATAATGGGTTAGTGTTTGTTCCTGATAAAAAGTTCAAGAAATAGCCATTTCTAATACTTTTGTAAAATAGAAATTTAAGAGAGTATATGTAATGTCCTCAATATGGTTGAAGCCACGAGGGCAAAATCTTTTCCTTGGGTATTCCTAGGTTGTACCCCGCTCAGATATCAAAATCTATTATTCTAGACACAATTCTATAAAAGTTTTTCTAGTCTCTGCAGTATAAATTTGCAACCAATGTTTTCCCATTTACACTGAGTTTTAAAATATGGATGAAAATTAGAAAATTAGAAAATAAGATTTTGGAAGGCTGATCTTAGATCATTTTGACTCATTGCATCAAAAAGTCTCTGTTTCGCTTCCTGCCTGTGGTTATAAATAATGTTGAATGATTGGGTTTCCCATAAGAAATCACAACCAACAGAATATAAAAGATACTAGACATTAATTATCCAAGAAGAAGTTTTAGGATGGATTCCTGATTCACTGCTTCTTCACAACACTGCTCCGTAATACAATATTTCAGTTTCAGCTAGCAATTTAATAGTCCCTGCAGTGCTCAAGTAGAAAGTAAAACAGCACCTATCTTAGTTCACAGACGGGCAATAGGCCAATCTAGTGGAACTCCTAGCAATAAACTAAGAATTGATTTTGTACTTCCTCTAGTGGATCTAATGGATCCACTCCCTAGAATTCAGCAGAACATAACATTTGGGAAGCTACCCAACACTGATGATCACTAATGCCTTCTTTGGGTATTCTCCTCCAAAGTTGTAGCTGAATTAAAAAATTCCTTTCATGGATTTTTTTCCCTATTAATTCTCTGCTTCTATTATGTTATCTCCATTATACTTGTGAGAATGTTACTTCCAAATAACAATATTCTTTTACAATTTCTAATCTATGATTTCCTAGTCGTCATGCAATTCTGTGTTTTTGTGTACCAAAAATCATTATTCTCAACTTATCTACACTGATTTTCATTTTCCAAGATTATGAGAAGGTATGTATTCTTTGAAATTTCCATTGTAAGACACCCTCTGAATTTGTGAACTGTTCATGACTAATTTATAAGCATTTTTGGACAATTCACGATCGTCTCGAATGGGATGTTACATATAAATATGTTGAACACTGGTCCCAGGAATAATCCCTGTGGCACATCACTGGTAACCACCCTGACCATCGAGAATTCAATATCAACTACCACCTGTTGAGTCCTGCCCAGCAGCCAGTTCTCTAGCCACCAGGTGAGTTTACTTTCCACCAGAAGATCCTCCAGTTTTTCTTTTAACCAGCCTTCTGTGCAGTACAGAGTCATAGGCCTTGCTGAAGTCTAAGTATAGAAAATTAACAGCTGGTCTCCCATCCACTGCCTTTGTAATGAAATCAAAGAAATCAGTTGGGGTAGTCTGGCATGACCTTTCTGCAACGAACCCATGCTGCCTTTTGTGCTGTAATCTGTTAGTTTCCAGGAACTTCAGTTCTCTTTTAATTGGACAGAAAATCCTTAAGGCAAGAACCTATTTTCAAAAGATGTAAAGTGATACACATGTTGTATGTAAAATACAGAGCAAACATTACCAGGAATGAACTGCACCAGGTACTCCTTTATCATGGTTTCCAGCAGCTTTCCTACTACCGAGGTCAAGCTTACCAGCCTGTAGTTTCCCAGATCATCTCTGTCCCTACTATTGTGAAGTGGCACCACCTTAGTTACCTTCCAGTCCATGATCGCTAGCCCTGTTTCCAGGCAACAGTAAAGTTTGCTGGCATTACTAGAGGACTCTGAACCCCTGCTGTCAGATGTGCATGGATTTTGAACAATAATTTTTTAGCATACTACCACTGTACCACATACTGTTCCCACACTGTTTTAAGTACTGCTCTAAAAACTGAACAAAATGGGGGATGGGGGCACAGCTCCTCAAATATAACAAAAATCTAAACATTAGCTCTTTTCTGCTACATGGGGGGCTGTGCCACCCCCATCCCTTTTTATTTAGAAGGAAGTGTGAATGTTTATTACAATACACTCCTTGGACAACTACTGCTAGCACCTTAGCACAGCTTACTGTAGCGTACATGGATTGGAATGGTTAGCTGCTCCACAGTACTGCAGGATAGCTGCATAGCTATGCCTCACTTAAGCTGCAAGCATAAGTGGGTCTGGAGTCCTCCACTAACATAAATTTGTCAGCCAGTAGTGTCGGACTCACCTTTCTCAACAACCTAGGGTGCATGCCATTGGGGCCCAGTAATTTATTCACTTTCAGGGTCCCAAATCCCTTGAGCACTCTTTCCTCTGATACCATGTCCCCTTCCCTGTGTACCTTAGGCCTTGATCCCACAATGTGGAAGCAGCTTATTTTCTTCCATTGCAAATACTGAATAAAAATATTGATTTAGTAGATCTGCCTTTTTGCTGTCATCCTCTACCCATCCACTCCCACTCTTCAGTCAGAGAGTTTCCTCTTTCATCTTCCTGTTTTCCTTAACATAATGAAACAAGGCTCCCTCCTTAACTCTTCCACATTTCTTAGCTCTTTATCTGCCTTTGCCTTCCTGACTCTCCTGTTGGCCTCCTTTATCTATTCCAAATAATCTCCCCACTGCATTTATTCTGTTCTCCCTCCGTACTTCCAGACCACTGTCCTCTTAGCTCTAACTGCCTCTCCTACTCTTTTAATGCCCCCACTAGATGGAGGAGTGTTAACTAGGTATCCCTCACCTGAGTGCCC
The DNA here is from genome assembly GCA_016271365.2 of Neoceratodus forsteri. Lineage (NCBI taxonomy): Eukaryota > Metazoa > Chordata > Ceratodontiformes > Ceratodontidae > Neoceratodus > Neoceratodus forsteri. The sequence continues at coordinate 301,023,994 of CM057450.1, read as the reverse complement.
TCTGTGGATGCCCCAGTCTCCACTCTGCTAGTTTAAACACCCAGAAATGTACACCTCAAACTTCTGCCCCCGTGTCCTTGTTCCCTCCCCTTCTAGAGAAAGGTCATTCATTTTAAATAGGCCTTTATCCCTCTACAAAACACCTCAGTGCACCTGTCCTTCATCCCAGAGGTAAGTTACTAGATTTTCAATTCCCTTGCCTCCTCACCATCTGTTCATTTGCAGGACTTCCGAAAAGGTCACACTACCAGCCAAACTATCAGTCTGGAGCCCAACTCTCTAAAATAACCTTCCTCTCCCTTCTTCTGACAGACCCAGCCAAGTTATTAGTCCCTAGATGGACAATAATTTCTGGCTTCCCACCCACATTCTTAACCAATACCTGGAGAGTATCCGCCTATTAGCTGTAATTTTCTGGGAGACAGCACACTGCCCTCCCCTCTGGGACTGAGGCACAGTCCAAATTCTTGGTACCTCTCACTACAGAATTCCCTAAGATGAGTACAATCTTCCTAGCACTCCCACACTGCCTGTTGTCTCCCTTGAAGGTGTCACTGCTACAGTGGCCTTGGGGGATCAAGTTGCAACTGGGCCCTCTCCCCTTGGGGAGGGCATGCACCACTTTGCTCAGTATTGTGAATTGGTTTTATGTTGCATTATGAAATGAGCTCTGTTTTTTTAAAGATTTTGATTGGTTACTAGCCATGTGCTGAAAGTGTCTCGCTCATGGCTAGCAATTAGTCAAGGCAAGCCCCATGTAGACTGGTATCCAATATCAGTGCCCGCATGAAACGCTCGCACTGCCAACTGCCGCCATTATTGCCAACCGCTACAAAACAGAAGCCACATAAGAAACAGTTTCATTTGACCTGCCAGCCACTCACTAGTTCCCTCCCTTAGCTCCCTCAAGTTTTTTTCTCATTCTCTAAACTTAATAAATGGCCTGGAGACGTCAAATAAAAAAAAGAAGAAACCCATGCCTGTCACAATCTTCCCCCACCCCGCTTGTTCACTCCTGAGTCTCACTCCCCCAGCTGGCTGCCCAACCAACCCCTCTCTCTCTCTCTCTATCTCTCACTTGCTAAATGGCCACCAACAAAACATGCAAATCACAACAAAAATCATCTTGCAACAAGTTACCAGGACAGGTTTTCAATCACCTCATACAGTTACATCTCCACTTTTTCCTGCCCCACCCCCCACCTGCTCGCTGCCACTGTCCCTCACCTTCCCTCTCCTGCTGACAAATAACACCTAAGCTGCATAAACGAAAATAACTTAAAAAATGCCGGCATTCAGAGTTCTCACTGTCCTTTATCTGCAGCCGCTGATCTTGCACAATGCATGCCCATTCCTCTGCACTGGTCATCACACTTGGTCACTCACTCACAAGCTGATCCAGTTCAAAAGAAAAAAAAAAGAAAAAGAAATAATAATAACAGAAATAATCTGTGTGTATATTGGGGGGGGGTGCATGCCATCACAACCACTTGGGGAAAAAAAAACTAGAACTACAGTGGCCATAGTTGGACAGAAGTCCTCCTCTCAAAAAACAAACAAACACCAGAGACATGCAGACAGATGAACTATTTTATTTAAAATGAAGACAAAGATTTAACTTTTTTATTGTTCAACCTTAACCCTTAGGCTGCAAACAGAATTAGAATGTATAGGAATTCTGAACTGATATTGATCAGTCAGTGGCACAGCAAGGGTTAATAATATTTATTTTGACATGCCTGTACTATTGAGATGCCCATTTCAAAAGTGCAATAAGAAACTTGGGGGTGTGCACTAGACACTTCTAGTGCACACCTTGTCATGTCTTATTGCTTACATAACAGCACCAGTCCCCTCTCCAGTCACTGCCACCCTACTCTCCCCTCCTTGCCCACTAGTTTCCAACCCCACTGCAAACCCTTGGAGGCTGTTGAGGAACAAGAGATGCAGTAGTAGGCACCCATGGCCCACACTCCAACTCAGCGGCTGGTGTAGTTCAGCCCAGGCTGCAGCTAGCCCCAAGTGAAGATCTGCCAAACTCCTGCAGACTGGGCAGCCTCCACACCTCCACAGTGCACTTTGGAAGAAAGAGGCACCACAGTTCCTGCAGCTTACTAAATACCCTCCCACACACCCAAGCCTGCCCACCATATATGACTGTTTATGACCTACTGACTTTCCTTTGTCCCTGTATTACTGTGGATACCTCAGAGAGGGATTTACTATGAACCTACATCTAACTTCAGTACTCTTACTTTGAGGTACACCACTTCATTTCATACTTATACTTTGAAGTACCCAAGTTAAGAATTTAGTACAGTCCCCAAAAAAACCACTATGCTACCCAAAGTTTGAAGTACCCTAGATAGGGATTTACTACTGACCTATAACCTTGATGCAATACTAAAATGTCTGACAGGAGCTTGACACCCCTCCCCACCACCCAAAAAAAAACCACAGAAAAAAAGAACATTGTGATACCTTGAGTGTGAAGTACCCTAGAAAGAGATTTATTACAGTCCAATACTGCAACTGTGCAAACCAGTAGTGGGTCCCCTCCCAAAATAGTGTTCCTACTCGTTTTTCTTGGGCTGGGGCAAGCGGGTAAGTCCAAAAAGATAACACAGAAACCAGCCCAGATTTCACCTTTCAAGGTAACACTTTTATTTTCAAAGACCTCTTTATATTGCCATGATCCCCTCAGTGCCCAACGTTTTGCCCACTGGGGGCTTCTTCGGGGGAAGGATCTAGGTCAGAACTGATGATACAAACCATAATTAAAATCATCATCACATTGTAACTGCCACACTGTATGTACCTTTTTACTGTATACCTTCTTCCCCATATTAACACCATAGCCTATCATGCATTACAAATGTGCTAGTTATTCACCTTACATTTCCAAGCACTAGTACATCTGTATACAACTTTATATTACAACATTGTGTGTCCCACTTGCAGCAGGGGCAGTTTCCTATGGCTGATGTACTTATTTATTTATTTATTTAGCTTTTGTTGACCGGGTAAGTGCACTAGACAAATCCTGCCTATTTTCAGGCACGACCCGGGGGAGGGGGGATACAGATGAATGCCAACTATCCTTGAACCAGATTAAGCTGTTAGTGGTATTTTTTTTTTTTAGTGAATGAGGGAAATTTGGCCAGGACACCGGGGAAGTTCCCCTACTCTTTTCGATAAGTGCCATGGGATCTTTAACATCCACCTGAACTACCACCAATCCAGGCAGATGGGACCTCGGTTTAACGTCTCATCCGAAAGATGGATATAGCTCATGTTGAGCCAGCCCAGTGCAGGAATGCCATGAAGGTGAAATAGAACCGAGAGTTAACAAGGGCCACCGGTTAGGGCATATGTCATCAAGAACCTATTAAAAATGCTATGTGGTTTCTTGTTGCTGATCTGTATGCATCTCTTCATATTTCAGGGGAACAGATATATGCCAAAGGTCTTCAGACTATCATTGCCTTAGAAAACATTTGGACTAGAAGTGAACAGGAAAAGATCTGGGCTAGATACGAACAGCAAATGATTCCCCTGTGTGGTTGCTGTTCATTACAGTATTGTCAGGGTAGTCTGGTAAAAACACCCCAGTCTCATCTGTGTTATAAACACAATCTGGGGGACTGTTTTGACAGTATATCAGGCAACAAAGACTACACAGTGACCAGATCCAATTATTTTACCAGCCAGCAAATCTGGCTCTGATAAACCCCAAGCTGCTACGTAACCTCTGTTTGCGAAGTGTCAGGACTGGAGAGAAGATTCAGCTTCATTACCTTTCCTGCGAGCAAAGGCTCCTCCTTTAGTTTTCAGTGTCTCCATCACTAGAAATACTACAGACAGGAACAGGAACATATTTTTAGACTGCATGAAAACGAATAAGTATGGAGTGGAGAGACAAAGAATTTATAGAGCAGTGCACCATTCCCACTTCCTGAGAAAGGCACTCTCCCCACTCAATGTCACTGCATCTTTACAGCGGGAACAGCAGTGCTGACTCAGAGGGAGAGCGCGCTTGTCATCGGTGGTCAGAAAAACTTTCAAAAATATTAATCAAATTACATTTTCAACTCAAAACCCAACCCAAAAACCTCATGACACCACATCAAAACTGATCAAACTAGGCAGAGTTTTAGGTTTGTGTTAGCAGCTCTTTAAAGTTTCCCCTTACAAGAGTGAGGTTTAAATGCAGAAGCCAAACAGGTTATATTTAGGGTACTGCCCTCAGCACCTCCTCCTATCACCTAGCCTAAATCTTAGGTCAAGAACATTTTCACCAAGTCCCTCCAACATCAGGACAAGATACATCTCTTCAGTACTGCTCCTTAATTACAGACTGATCTGGTTGGGTTATCCCACTCACCATAAATACTTTCTATTTTTCAGTCTTTACCAATTTCCAACTTACTATCTACTCCTGGTTTCAGTTTCTGTAAGTTTCCTTGTTTCTATGCCCTGGAGCCAGCTGCTCTGTTTGAATGGGGATAGAATGTGAAGGTGACAGAAGAGAGGTATTAGTTCCCTGTGGGACATTCTTGATTTGTCGTGGTCTTCCCTACGATCATTCCAAGATCTGAAGACTAAATTGTTATAACCAGGTGATAGTTTAGCATGCTACCAAAACTCTGAGTAAGGTAGGAAACCAGTATACAAAGTACTAATGAAAACTGGTGTTTTACCATGGGGCCTTGCAACACTACGATCATGTTACCAAATAAAAAGATTGCTTTGTTCCTAATTACAGATCGATGGAGCACTCCCAACCAATCGGAGAACTCCTTTCGTCTGCACTGAGACACTCTTATTCTGGGAAGAGTGTCTCATGCACAGCTACCCTGGTAATGGGCATGTTCCAGTAAAGTTTAAAAAAATAATAATATACTATTGAAGGAGCTGAATCAATAATATATTTATATCACTGTGGAGACCACTGTTACATTTGTAAGAGTGGTCTCACATCCTTAGGGTATCAGAAGTGCTCACCTTCAGTTTACGGATCTCATGCTCTAAGAATGCACGTGAGACCATTCTTAATGTCATAAGAGTGATCTCTGCAGCAGTACTGACATACATCCTAGGTATAATTGCTAGTCATGGGCCGAGTAAGCTATCATCTGCACTAATGCAACCAATCTGAATTATACCTCGTATATAACCAACCTAAAAAGGTCCATCGGGGAATACTAGAAAATAAAATTCAAGATGGTTTCTGTTAAAGAGTCACTGATCTTTATTGACAGAAAAGTTTTTATTGGTATTTTTAAATTTTTTATATACGTACAGGTGAGAAACCATACCAGGGACAAATGTGTTGTCACCATGGCATTGAATAAATTCAGATACACCAAAGGTACAGAAATTGATATAACAATGTGCATTCCTTGGTAACAGCTAAATAAAAAATAGTAACATTCATATTCATAACAGTCTGTTCTATAAGAGTTAAAGAGGCACTTATGCACCTAAAGACTGACAAAGCACCAGGACCTGATAGGCTGCACCCAAGGGTGCTAAAGTACTGGCTGACCCATTGGCACATCTGTACAGCCACTCGCTTCAGACAGGGGTGGTGCCAGGTGACTGTAGAAGGGCGGAAGTGGTTCCTCTACACAAGGGGGGCAGTAGGGAGGAGGCGGGCAACTACAGGCCAGTCAGCCTCACATCTGTTGTGAGGAAATTAATGGAAACCATAGTCAAACAGGATACAGTAGATTACCTAGATAAGCACAACCTCCAGGATGACCAACAACATGGATTCATGGTGGGCAGACTGTGCAAGACTAACCTTATCACGTTTTTTGGCTGGGTGACAAAGGAACTAGACAGAAGACACCCAGTGGACCTCCTATACCTTGACTTCAGCAAGGCCTTTGACTCAGTGCCACACAACCGTCTGCTGAAAAAGTAGGAAGACCTAGGCATTGCTGTAAGTCTAGTCAGGTGGGTGGAAAATTGGCTAAAGGATAGAAGTCAGAAGGTAGTTATCAATGGGGTGAGGTCTGGTGAGGGTACAGTCACCAGTGGTGTGCCCCAGAGTTCAGTCTTAGGACCAATCCAGTTTAATGTGCTTATTTGTGACACTGGCATAGACATTCAGGGCAAGCTGGAACTATTTGTAGATGATACCAAGCTGGATGGAAGGGTTGACAACAGGGAGGCAATTTGGGAACTTCAGAAAGATGTACAAAAGCTAGAAAGATGGTCTAACATCCTGCAGCTAAAATTCAATGTAAAAAAGTGTAAGGTGTTGCATCTGGGTAAGAGGAATCCTAGACTAGAGTACTGGCTCAACAGAGTCAAGCTCAGTGCATCACAGGAAGAAAGGGACCTGGGGTCATTATATGTGACACCCTTAAACAATCAAGCCAGTGCATCAAAGCTTACAGCATAGTAAACAGAATGCTGGGGTGCATAGGGATAGGATTCGACAACAGGAGCAGGGAGGTAATGCTTCCACTGCACAGGTCCCTGGTGAAGCCCCACCTGGAGTACTGCATCCAGCTTTGGAATTCATAGCTGAAGGAATCCACACCTGAAGAAAGACAGGGATAGGCTAGAGACTCTTCAGAGAAGAGCAACCAGGATGATACAGGGTCTCCAACATCTCTCACATGAGGAGTGACTAGAAGAACTAAATTTATTCTCGCAGGAAACAAGGAGGGAGAGTGGGGGATATGACTGAGAACTTCAAGTTCTTGAAAGGCATTAACAAGGTGCCATATACAGAACTGTTCCAAAGGAACACCAGCTCAACTACCCCACCAAGGAACATGAATGGAAGCTACGGGAAGGGAGCTTCAGAAAAGATCTAAGAAAGCATTTTTTCATGGAAAGGGTTCCTGGAACAGCCTGCTGGCAGAAGTGGCAAATGCAAAGACTGTGGCAGCTTTCAAGCAGGGATGGGATAGTGCAAGGGCTATGGGGGAAATGCAAAAGCAAGGAAGGGCAAAACTCAGTAGGGGGGTTAGAACCCAGGGCCTATAAGAGGTCTTGGGGACTCTTGCGCAAACTCGATAGACCCACAGCCTCCGTCTGCCATCCTTTTTTCTATGTTTTTATGTTTATAATAAAGTCATCTTTGACATAACAATGTCCGAAAGTGGTTAATGCTAGATTATTTCTGTGAAAGTAAACAGATGCATAAAATGTCACTTATCTTTTATGTTGCATTTTGTATGTTGCAATTTTGAAATTGTCTGATAAAGAACAGTTACCTACCAGTAACAGTAGATCTTTGAGAGAATCTCCTTCATTGAGCCACACTTTTGGAACTATAAGCCATTGATGTCAGGACCATCCGGAAACTTTTGGCTAGCTTGGGGCCACCCATGATGACATACAATGTCAGCACCTATAAAATGTGGGTGGCCCCCTTGCGCCTCAGTTTCCTGCTGGAGATAAGCTTGGAGGGCCACTTACTGTGAGGAACCAGGACCAGGCACACAAGGAGGCGCATGGGACTCATGATGGAAGACACAGACACACCAACACGGATGCCTTCCACTAAGGCAGTGGAACATCCTGCCAGCTAATACCTCAGATGTGGGAAGGAAGGTGGGTGTGCTGTGGTCCAGTGGAGGAGATTCTCTTGAAGATCTATTGTTACTGGTAGGTAACTGTTCCATTTTAATCAAGGATATCACCTCCATTGGGCCATACCTTTGGAATGATTTCCAAGCAGTACAAAGTACTCAGGGAGGATGGCAAGAATATGAAATCAAGACAGAAGGCCTTGAAGGACAGCAAGACCAACATCAGCACAGCTGCATGAGATAATATCTAGACTGTAGAGCTTAGTAAAAGCATGTACAGTGCTCCATGTGGCAGCAGCACAAATGTCAGCAGTAGACCCACCCTGGAAACAGGCAACAGAAGTGGCCATATCCCAGGTACAGTGGCCACAAACATCACCAGGAAGTTCCTTTCCACACTTCCTATAAGAAAATATAATACATCTGACCAGTCACTTGGACAGGTATTGCTTAATAACAGGTATGCCCTCTCTCCCGGGGCGAATGAGACAAAAAGCTGAGAAGACTTTCTACAGTCATTCATGCGATCTAAGCAGAAAAGTAGAGTTCTATGTACTGTACATCAAGGGTATGGAGCAGAGCCTCACCCTTGCCTGCATGTTCAAGATGATACACTGGTTCATTGTCTGATTCAGCATGAAGTCAAAAACCATTTGGGTAAAAAATGCGGATTAATACACAAGGCCACCCTGCCCCTGTGAAAGATCCGGTGGGGTGCTTATGTATGAGTGCCTGAAGTTTAGAAATCCTCTGGACCAGGGCAATAGCAACCAAGAAAAGAGTTTTCAGTTTGTAAGTTACAGTGGGCTCAAAACAGCCAAAGTCAATTTCTCAAGTATAAAATTAAGGTCCCAGGGAGGAACTGGTTTCTGAATCGGGTGATGCATGTGTAGAAAACCCTTAAGGAATGTACAGAACACTTCGTATTGTGCCACCATGTGTTCATTAACAGGGGCATGGAATGCTAGGACAGCAGCCAAATGCACCTTAATGGAAAAGTATTGCAGACTGGAGTCTGATAAAGATGGGGGGTAGGCTAGCACAGTAATTAACCGGACATGTAAATCAGTCTTTATAGCAGGAAGCACACCAGATGGAAAAATTCTTCCATTTCAAAGATTATGCATGTCTGGTGGAAGGCTTCTTAGCCACAAGTAAGACATCAGCTGTCTGGGCAGAAACCCAAAAACTTGCAATGGCTATGTTCTCAGGAGCCAAGAGCACAAGTGGAAAGACCGTAGGTCTGATGGACCAGGGACTCAGACCCTGACACGGGGCAACTGAACCAAAGTTTCCACTGCCTGATGTTGCAGGAGTATAAATCATATTTGTCAAGACCAGAGGAGGATGACCAGTATCAGGGTGGCCCATTCTGACCATAGTTTGAGTAGAGCCCTCTGAATGAAAAGGATCAGAGGGAATGCATAAAGGAACCTCCCCCTCTAGGAGAGGAACAACATGTCTCTCAAAAAAAACTGCAGTGAGCAAGAAAGTGTCAGTTTTGTGTGGGGACGCAAAAAGGTCCAGCTCTGGATGACCCCATCTTGTGAAAAGGTCATCTACCACGAACATCAGTAGTTCCCACTTGTGTACTGCAGACTGAGACTGACTTAGTGTGTCTACTAAGGCATTTTGGTCTCCTGGGAGAAAAATGACTGTCACTTGCAGGCTGTGAGAGACTGCCCACTGCCATAACCTCACTGCTTCCCTGCACAGAGGGTACAACTGGGTGCCACAATACTTGTTGATACAGCACATTTTATTGATGTTCTCCATCCTGATCAACAGGGGACCTGAAGAGAGGTGATCTTCAAAGGCCTGGAGACCAGGAAAACAGCCCTCATTTCCAGAGCACTGATGTACAGATCTGAATCTTGGTCTGTCCACACACCCTGGGTCTGGTGCAGTCCCTGGTGGGCACCCCAACCCATCCCAGAGGAATCCATTGTGAGGATTTACTCCAGTGTTGGGAAAAAGAATGCGACACCTTGCAACAAGTGCAGAGGTTCCATTCACTAGAGTAGAGACTTTCTGAGAGGGAACATGATGAGAATCATTTGCTCCAACTCGTCCATCAGTTCATCCCACTGCACCTGAAGAATCAAAGGTGGAATCCTCATATGAAGTCGTGCTAATGGGAGGGTTACAATGGCAGCTGCCATAAGTCCCAGGAAGTGGAGCATAGTCTTGGCGAACACATAGTGGCTTTTGTGTACTAGACAGGCCTGAGCAATCAGTGCCTCGGCTTTGTCCTTGGGTAGGAATGCAATGCCCACTGCCATGTCCAGTACCGTGTCACATATCACCCCAATATATTGGAGGTGCTGGCATGGAATAAGAATGGATTTTTGGTACACTGGCCATGACACCCAGGTCCTTGAACAATTGCAGATTTCGAGATACTGTGTCCTGGATCACGTCCCTGGATGGGCCCTGCATAAGCCAGTCATCCTTCTGGAGAGCTGCTGCCAGAACTGCAAAACATTTAGTAAATACCCACAATGCCGAGGATAAGCTAAAGGGCAATCCATGGAACTGATTATGACAGTACTCCAATGTGAATTCAAGGTACTGTCTGTGGCATGATCTGATTTTGTTATGAAGGTTAAGTGTCATTCATGTCCAAGCCACAAAGCAAATCCCCTTTTCGCAGAATGGGAATGACAGCCTGAAGAATTCCATTCAAAACATTTTGCATTTAATTAATTTGTTCAGGGCTCTGATGTCCAAAACAGGGTGCAAGTCTCCTGTGGATTTTGGGACTAGAAAATACCTGGAGTAAAACCCTGACTTTATTCTTTCGGAGGAAAAGGTAATCTTGCCTTTTTCTGAGGAAGGGACTGAACAACTTCTCTCAACAGTGACAGGAGTCACAGAGGACAATGAGAATGTGGTGGAGGATTCACTGGAGGTTTTGAGAGCAGTTCCACTGCATACTCTTCTTCCATTCTTTCCAGGACCCCTGGTGTGTGACAGAGTTGGATAAGACCCTGTCCCATTTGTTATGAAGAAAGAGTTAAAAGCAAAGATCTGTTCTATTCTCCCTTTTCTGTTTCTTGTCCATCTGGTTTTATAATCAGATTTTCTTGTGAGACCTAGGAACTAAACACTCTGACAGTCTTCACAATGTTCCCCTCCCGTTGTCTCCCTACCTTTACTTGCTGTTTCTATATTTTCTTCCCCCTCGCTTATCTGTGGGTATAAAAATATATGTGAATCTTTGTGTGAAACTGGGATCCCTTGATTTGAAAATATATATAGTTATATTGTGAAATGACTGCAAAAAGCTATTTGGAACTTAGGGGTTATGCTTGAGATGCAGTTTCACCTGCACAAGCTCATTCGCAGAGTTGTCAACAGATTAGTTCTGGGACACAGTGTTCTATTTTGTTGCACCTGCAAAGAAAGACACTGACAAAATTCTGATACATTTTGAGAAAAACAGGATGTCTCTTCATGCTCTGGATGCAGAAAGTTAATTGTCAGGAAAACTTATTTTATCTATAAAGAGAGCAATCTTTTGCTGGAGGGACAAAGAGAGACTGAAATTCAGAATTAGAGATACCCTCACATGAAGGACTTTGTTTTCGTGGTTTGAACTGCTTTTGTAATGCGGTATCCTGCAAATTTTTTTTTTTGCTATTAAAAATAAGAAAATGCTACCGGTGAATTTTACAACTGCTCCTGGTTTGTCTGTGCTTCCTGACCCGCACCTTGATGACATGGTGATTTCCCTCCATTTTGGAAGATGAAGGGATATCCTTCCCTCCATTTGTACCCCCGGCAGCAGCCATGGAGGGGGAGGGAGTGAGGAGTTAGAAGGTGCCAGGAGTGGCAGGCCACTAGAACTGGGACCTTTGCGTGCCTTGAGGTAGCCACTCTGGGCAGCAGGTCCAGCAGGGGGCTGTGTCCTCTGCCATGATATTGCTAGCAGTAGCCATGGCCTCCTCTGCCACCAAACTTCTGAAAGCCATCTCTACTAGGACCCCTGAAATTTTGGGAATCAAGGATTTCACAGACCTCAGAGTCATTTTCAATGACTGAAGGTCCTTTAATGCAGCAGCAGCAGCATCTGATGCATCATATGCTCACCTTAGTAAATGTTTTCCAGTATCTAGGCCAGCAGAGGTAGCTTTAAGTAGTTCTGCCTTTGCAGGGCTATCCAGCAAATCCTGTGCTGTAAACATAACTGACTTCCAGAGTCTATTTTGATACTTAAACCATATAAATCTGGTAGATGGAAATACGAAGACCTAAAGAGGCAGAGGCATACGTCCTCTTACACATTACATTCAACCCATTACATCCAGTTTCCTGGACTCCTTGTCAGGAGGCAGGGTGCTCATAACTCTAGGAGCTGTAGAGCAATCATGGGCAGCCATGATGACTACACAGCTGGTCTCAGGATGAGAAGCATAATACAGCCTGACAGACAAAGCAGGATGTAGCGTGTCAGCCTTTCTGGTGACTGCGGGCAGAGTGCTAGGCCTATGCCAAGCAACAAATGTAGCATCCTTTAATGCAGCATAAACAAAAGGCACCACAATAGTGGGTGCTGCTGTTATTTCCAAGGATTCCACTGTTTCTCTTACTGGAGTCATCTTCATCACCCTGAGATCTCATCACATCCTGTGTTTGCCTGAAAGCCAAAAAGGAGGGATCTTCTGGAGGGGACCTGGGGTTATACACTACAGAGTCCCTACTGCAAGATGACAAGGTTTAGCTGGAAAGAAAACTCCCGTCATAGGGCTACCCTTCCCCAACATCATCTCTTAAACCCTCCTCCACTTCCAGGAGGTCAGGATTATGTTCCACCTGTCATCATCCTGAATGATGATGGCAGCAAGCAACGAAGCCAGCAATGGAGGTGGCAGCTGTATCATCAGTGCATCAGGTATGCTTTTATCGGTTCCATCGATGACAATGGAGACAACGTGAGAGGCCCAGTCTATGGAACCAGCATTGCCACAGTCAGCAATGGAATATGCATGCTAACATTTCTAAAAATGATGCCAGCATAACCTGGGAGTCTATGACACCCAGTGGCGAGGTCGTGACTGCTGTCATTGCTGGGGCAGAACCTAACAGCGGAGGCTGCATACCACCCATAGCAAGTACAGCAGTGCCAGAAAATTGACCCCAACACTGGTATCTCAACAACGGTTGGAGGAGCTCTGGTCAATGCTGCTGAGGAGGATGATGATGAAGACTTACCCTCCTTCAATGGAGACCTTAACTTCACTGGAGAAGCAGGTTTGTCTCTACTATTATTGTGACTGGCAGAGGAGGAGGACTTCAACAACAGCAAGAAGAACTTCAACAATGTTTTTTTCTTGTCTTTGGATTTCTCTGTCATCCTTGTGGATCTCAATGGCGATGCAGTCATTGACGCCTGGGTGTTTCGTTACCTGGGGTGGTCAGTTGAGAGGAGAAGCTGGTTTCCAGCCCACAGTCTTCACCTGTGATTCAACGGCCTCATGGCAATGAAAGTCTTAGAAACTTCTTGCAGCCTGGTTAAATCCCTGGCAAATCTTGCAGGCTCTTAAGCTGTGGGACAGGCCCAAACAGCAAACACACATGGTGTGAGCATTGTCCTTGTAGATCTTGTTACTGCAGGTATAAATCCTAAATAAAGGTTCTTTCCACAGTGGCATACAGGGACATCATTGATAAAACAAACTATTTTAATATAGAAAAGAAAAATAAACAATATTGTTGTTTCTCTGCAGGTCCAATGAGCAGTCAACAGTGAAAAACGTAGGAGCAAGGGGGCCATCTATGTTTTATAGGTGCCAAAATTGTAAGTCATTATGCGTGGCCCCCAGCCAGGCAAATGTTTCTGGACAGTCCTAATTCCAACAGCTTACAGTTCCAAAGGTGTGGCCCAATGGAGGAGATCTCCACAATGAATACCTGTCATCAGTGCCGTACGTGGTTAACATCAAGTTTGTATCCACTATAGCTGGTTGTCTATGAAGACCGTTCTGGTACCTCCTCAATTACCGGAGAGGGTGATGTGAGGACCATTGGGTCATCTCTCAAGTCAAGTTTGAGACCAGCATTTCTTAGCGTAGTGGTGGAATTCAAAAGGCATTTACTTTTTTCTCTGGCTGCCTTTTCATTTTGTCTTTAGTATGCTAGCTGTTTCTAATTTATGCTGAAGAAATGTAGATGTTAGCAACCTACTTGTTTTTCTAAGTCTGTGTCCAGATGCAGTGTCATCTCAAACTTTTAATTCACTGTTTGAGAACACTAGATTGCTTAGCAAGACATTAAATCTTTAAATGTTCATTAACAGTATGCCATATATCTAAATGATTCAGGGCCAGCAGGGCAGATCCTATGAGAAGCACCTCAAGGCACTAAATATGTATTCATTGGAAACCAAAAGGGAGAGGGGAGAGGGGAGATATGATAGAGACCTTCAAGTTCCTTAAAGGAATCTACAAGGTAAACTGTGGTGAATTATTTACCCTGACTACCAACTCAAGGTCACATGGTTACGAGTGGAAATTAACAGGAGGGAGGTTTAGGAGGGACACGAGGAAGTACTTCTTCATGGAAAGGGTGCTGGAACCTTGGAACACTCTGTCAGCCAAGGTGGTGGGTGCAAACACAGTCAGGGGATTAAAGCAGTCATGGAACAGAATGAAGGGAATAGTGGTTGCCTGGGGCAACAAGACTAGGGAGGAGAATAGGGATAGGATGGGGGGGATTAGTACTCTAGAGGAACAATAGGTTCCAGAGATGGTTCCAGGGATTATAGAAAACATGGGCAGACTGGATGGACCTCTGGTCTTTTTCTGCCATCATGATCTATGTTTCTATGTTGCTATATTATTTTACCAATTCTGTCTAGTCGCCTTCAGTTTAATGACCAAACAGAAAAGAAAACAGACGTTTACAGACAAAAAAAAGACTCTTGGCCCATCTAGTCTGCTCTGCATTTTATTTCTTGTTTTATCACATTGCCCCCATTTTCACCCACCATCATCTTCACCAATCCCATCAGTATATCTTTTCATAGGTTACAATATTTATGGATAGATATTAGTAATACGTTTCAAGTACGATATAGATGCAACTTCATGATTTATTAATGTGGTTAGGTAATGACATATAATTTACCTATGCCAATGACTGTCACATCCACAGTACATATTCTCAGTTTTATCAGTGCGGTCATGGCTCTACTGTACCTTCAGTAATCGCTTTTTCCAAAGGACTCCACACCTTACTGAACTTCTGGGCTTCCCCATTTACCTTATATGATGCCCTTTCCATTGCCATGCAATAAACAGAGAATAAAGTATGGGGTGGTGTGTGTAACGAGATTTTACACACACTCGAGGGGTTGGATGGCATATAAACCCCAAGCGCGAAGCTCGAGGGGTTTATCCAGGCATCCAACCCCAAAGGTGTGTGTAAAATTCAAGTTTACACACACCACTCCATATTTTATTTTATATAATTGCTGGATTAGGCTTTTTCGCCACAACCAGTTATACAAATAAATGGTCTGGTGCAGCTGCGGTCTGGATGATGTTTAGTCGAGTCCTCGGTCGCTTAGCAGCAGTTTACTTTTTCTTGTTTTGTTGTCCCCTTTACAGTGTGATTTTTGTTAGGAAGTTTTTTTTTTTTAAATAGTTACTTACCTCCTAGAGATAGTGGCGGCGGTGCAGTTTCGACCGACAAAGAAATCTGGTGGCGAGCGGTAAAAACCCGGAACAGCTATAGGTTGGGCATACACATAGAGAGGGAAACCGTGCATGTGTTTGCCATTATAAATGCTCCTTTATAATGGCAAATTATGCCACGGTTTCTCCTATGGGAAAAAGCCTAACCCAGTTATTATAGCATAATAAAGTGTATTGGCTGATCACTATGCAACTGTGGGTGGGGAGGGCCTTAGCCAATTTTGAGCTATCATTTCCTTAGCTATGGCTCTTGCTAGAACCCAGAAAGGTGGAGGTAATTACCCAGGGTCAAATGAGAGACCTCCTGATCCAAAAGGTGCAATGGTTCACTGAGAAGAGTGCATTCAATGCCTATTGCATTATAGCATGCACTTTCTGCCAAAAGGGGACAGATTTTGGACAGGTAAGAGCCAAATGGATGAAAGTGCCCACTTCTAGTATACATTCAGGATATAGATTAGATTCACTAGACTCAAATCTATGTAATTTAGTATGGATGAAATGCACTTACTAAAAAAGTTAAACTGGACCGGTTTGTCCTTGCTTTTCACATAGTTTCTAATAAAAGCAAACACTTTACCCCACTGCTTCTCTGAGATTTGGTTTCTAAGTTTTTTACGGCTGCAGTAGATGGAGCTTACACATGTTTTGCATGTACAAAAGGAGTGATGTCATGTTTTCTGTCTGTGGAACTGACTGAAGGTGTAAATAGCCTCCTCCACCTTACCCTCCTCCAAGCAATGTTTTCTGCCCTCAAATAAATATCCTTTCATGTTAGTCAATGGATGCAGGGTATTATTTTCTTTCTTAAATGGCCAGTACAAGAACTGGAACCTGAGTAGTGGGAGGGAGCATTAGTTTTTTGGGGGGAGTAAGATCCACCTCCACCCGAGAAGCTCCTAAAGATCCACCCCCACCTTTTTTTGATTCATGTGGAAGGGGCATGAGGTGGCTCTATCATGCTGAAACAAGACACACTAGTTTGGGACCTGTATCAAGCAAGAGAACAAGTCTGTGGAGTGATCGAGTTTTTAATGCCTTTAGTAAGGCCTAGAAGAACAGAAGATATTTAATGCCTTCAAACTGACTTAAAAACCATTGGAACAAATGATTACCAGAGCCACCTGGGGCCTCAGAAGGAAAGAGTAATTAAGGAGTGAAACTACAGCTCCCAAGGAAAACAACACAGTGTTCTAATTTACAGTAAGTTGAAAGAGCCACAGGTTTTTCTTAAACATTTATATACTAAAAACAAAGTTCAGCTTTTGGGATTAACAATATTTGTTTACCATATTCAGTATATATTATGGTAGCACGGTAATGCTACCATAGTTAGGGTTGAGTATCCCATTTAAGGTTAAATGGTGAAACTTTGCACCTTAAGAACATTACCACCATTCAACAGATCTGCCTGAAATTTGGCAGGCATGGGACATAGCCATAGATCTTGGGATCTGCCAACTTTCGTACCAGTTAGATATACGGCTGTGGAGTAATTAAACGACATTCTGGGGCGCATTTAGGGTTTTTTGTGCATTCTTTGCTTGTGCCTACAGGTCGCATGGTTTTCGCGACCGGTCCAAAAACTTCAGGGAACATGAAGCCGCGATCCCTAATGTGCCTTTTGAAGATTTTGTGAAAAAATATTAAACGGTTCAAAAGTTATTCAAAAAACAAGTTTCCTATTATAGTCAATGGGAAAAGTTAACAAAATGTTTGACAGTGTCGCAAATGTAGTTTTTAGTGTCGCAAATGACCCTAGCAGTGTCAAAAATCCACCATTTTGTTTTCAGTTACTGATCACAGAAATGCTTGGCATTTAAAATTGGGACCATCTAGGGACATAATTTGTTTTGTGTTTGCCTAGTCAAGCCCTGAAGATGCTAGCCATGTCTTTATTTTGGGGTTAAACACCCCAGAAATATGTTTTTCACATTTCTGGGAAAAGTAGTATCACAAAGTAGTGTCACACCTGCGACACTGTCGCACTTTTTTGCAAAAGGTGTCGCAAATCACGACACCACTTTACTACACTATGGCCAAAATGACAGGAATTGTTTGCCACCCTGCTGCAAAAGAACGGTTTGGTCTTTTGGGTTGAAATTTGAAGGGAAGAAAGCCAACATCCCACAGATGTGCCTTTTGGTGGTGTGGTGAAAAAATTTTTTCGGGGCAGCAAACTTACAGCATTCTGTTTTTTTCCCCATAGGATAACATTACTGTGCCCGCCGCGCCTTTTCGGGGCCCGTATCTTGGAAACGGTGTGAGATACATACTTTTCGTCTGAAAAAAAGTGTAAAACTAGCCAGCAAATTTATAATTCATATGAAATTTTAATTTTTTTTCTACGTTGTACGGTTCCTGAGATACAAGCAATTTAGTATTCCAACTCCTCATTTTCTGCTCCGAGCCCCATTATTGTGCATACATTCTTTGTACTCATTGTATTTCTCTATGCAGCTGTTGGGGAAAACCAGGATGTGCGCTTATGTTACTGTTACGCTTATCGTTTCCACTTGCTTTTCCATACCCGTTTGCGTTACCATTCCCATGTACGCCACCGTGTGCGTTACCCTTTGCATTTTCATTTGTGCTTGCGTTTGCATTACTGTTACCATTTGCATTTCTACTTCTGTTTGTCTTTGCGTTTACATTTGCGTCATCGTGTGCATTTTCATTTGTGTTTGCGGCCACCCTTCCGTTTGCGTTTCCGGTTGTCTTTTGTTTAGCATCATTATTGCTCTTACCGTTACCATTTGCGTTTCCAATTGCGTTACCATCACCGTGTGCGTTATGCTTTGCGTTTCCATATGCGCTTGCATTCATGTTTCTGTTTCTCTTTGCATTGGCATTATTTTTGCTGTTACTGTTATCATTGCATTTGCAATTGCGGTACCATGACCGTGCGCATTATGCTTTGCATTGCCACACCCACTTACGTTTGCATTTCTGTTTCTGTTTCCTTTTGCATTATTGTTGCTGTTACAGTTACCATGTGCATTTACAATAGCGGTACCATGACCGTGCACATTACCAGTTGCATTTCCATACATGCTTGCGTCTCCATTTGCATCACTGAACACTTTGGCATCAATTTCTGCTTGTGCATCTAATAACGTTTGCTTTACCATTTACATTTGCATCACCAATGTGCGTAACTGTTAGCGCTTGTGTTTGCATAGCAGTTACAGTTACTATGTCACACAAAATCATGTGGTGGCCCGTGCTCCCGCCACCACATTCCATTCACTATTTATAGTCCTCATTCTCAAAAAGAAGAGAAATTCATGGCAAAAAACTCAGTTTAACGCATCAGTTAGGGTTGTTCCACAGCAACAAAAGCAAGGAAATTCAGTATATGGTTGAAAGCACCCCTTGCACCACCCCAGCCTGCCCCCCAACCGGCATCGGGGTCTGCATTGGGGTCGTTGGTCCTAACTCTCACCCTATTCTCCTATACCTCAGCTTGTTTACACATGTGATGGGGTGAGAGTTAGGGCCAATGACCCCAACACACACCCCAATGCCGGTTGGGCTAGAGTGGTGCAAGGGGGGCTTTCAACCCTAACACCAAATTTCCTCGCTTTTGTCGCTGTGGAACAACCCTAACTGATTCATTAAATGGAGTTTTTGCCATGAATAAATATGATTTATATATAATTTGTCTTTTTAGTAGTTTCAAAACTTTGAAAGCACTGGTGTTAATAATGCATTTAGAAATATATTTTTAATTGTCTTTACAGT